>CM062059.1:31586066-33986066 GCA_030954485.1 Citrullus mucosospermus | reverse complement strand
TTTATCGTAGCCCTAACGTGATGACCATATCTATTGCGATCCTTATTTTTCTCACAATTTGTTGTGCTTTCATCGTGAACATTGCACTTGAGTGGAGAAAAATAAATATTGCGATAGACATGATTATCACGTTAGCGCTATGATAAATATGGTCATCCCTAATGCAACAGTGTATAAAAAGCGGTAACGCGCTTTGAGTAAGCAGAAGGTTAGATTTCATACGTTTTTTAGGGGTAGGGCATTAATCATATCGAGCATTTGAATGTTGTTTCTATGGGCTTCGATATCGAAGCCCTTTTATAACTATTCGATTAGTGCTAACTGGTATAGTTGGAGCCCCTTCTTATAGAGAGAGTTTCCTTTTTGTGGGCTTGGTTTTTTGTATGCCCGTGTTTTCTTGCATTTTTTCTCAATGAAAGTTGTGTTTTTCATATATATATATATATATAAAGAACAAGAAAAAGAACAAAATTGAAATGATGTATAACATACATAAGTTGTTACAACTTATTGCCATGTCACATTTCTTTCTTGATTTTGAGAGAAATTTTGATAAAAGAGTTGTTTGAAACCTTTATAAAAATGAAGGATATAAATGACAAATTTTAAGTTATGAAAATATTGTCCTTCGAACATTTTTGTTCCTCATCACTAATCAAGTTCCCATCTTGTTTCATTCCTTATCACTTATCAAGGTCCCCCCCCCCCACACACACACACACAAAGACATTTTGTATTATTTAATCTCAATAAATGGCTAAGAGGTCATGGGTTCAAACCATAGTGGCCACTAGGATTTAATATCCTACGAGTTTCCTTGACACCCAAATGTTGTAAGGTCAAGCGGGTTGTCCCGTGAGATTAGTCAAGGTGCACGTAAGTTGACCCGAACACTCACGGATATAAAAAAAGTGTTATAACAGAGTTGGAAGAATGTAATTTAATCATATTGGAATTTGACCTAGTGAAGAAATTGCAGCCATTGTTTTGATCAGCAATGTGTGTGTATTAATGTTCAACGCATAGCCCACAAGAAAGGAGAAAAGAAGTGGAAGATACGAAGATATTGGATTATCTGACAATTTTTATTGTTGCTGCTGCTGCTGTTGGGATTTCTTTTTTATGGTAATTTTTAATTACCTTTTTGATACATTAATGTTTTCATTTGCAGTCGCTGCTGTGTGATCCCAATCCAAACTCTCCGGCTAATTCTGAAGCTGCTAGGATGTTTAGCGAGAATAAGCGTGAGTACAACAGGAGAGTACGTGAAATTGTGGAACAGAGCTGGACTGCTGATTAGCCACAGAATGGTTGTAGGCAAACAGAAGAGATAGTTGAGTGGCTTGTTTGCATGATATTGTACCTGGGAAGAAAACCAATTTGTTCTGTAATTTCGTATTATGTGATATGCTTGCTTGGTTTATTCAGATGAACTACTTCAGTCTATTTCAATTTGACTATCTGGTCTGGTTTTTCCCACCTTTCTCACCTTAGTTTTCTTCTATCATTTAATTTTGACTTACATTGATTGAGTTGGAAACTTCTATACGATGAGAAATTATGGAGGATAGTCTGGGGCTCTAATAGTAGACGTGATGGTTGAGTCTGGATACCTATCTGTATTGCTGACAGACCAGGGTTTGGATATTTGGTTTTTTTGTTCTTTTCGGCGCATGCAGCTTGCTCTTCGTCACATTCTGTCAGATGAAAACAACTAGTTCCTGAGATGGCATTGAGTTGATGTGTATATAAAATCTGTCTGATCTTAAGGGACATGAGAATGTTGTATCGTTTCCTCAGATGCCAGGGCGACAATGTGGACGGTAATTCTTATTTCCATTCTCTGCGGCCATTTCAGATCCTCCTTCCTTCTTTAATATGCGTTTGATGATCTGCAAAATCAAAACAGAGTTTAAATGCAGGTCCTTGATTAGGCTTCTGGATTTAAACGTCAAAGCCAAATGGGAAACGATTTGTTTGGTTACCTACGAGAAGTTGGATATGTATTCATTAACTACAAAAACAGTTCTGGCTGGGTCTAGATGGCCTTGATAAATAATGGTGCAGTGCTCAAGAATGGACCAAAGGCCGATGCCTCAGATTGGCTGCTCTTCCACGTGCTGCGAAGGTTTGAGGTAGTCATTGCTTTACTTTAAAGAATTTGATCAGGATCAATGAACCATTGGGCAACCACCCTTCATATATGTGCAAGATTTTAACCAGAAATTTTTTGTGGGGTTAAATTTTTCTTGAGATCCTCACAGTCAAAGATGGATTTGCCCAAGAAACTTATTGAAATATATAATAGCTGAAGCTTATTGACTACCGTGATTTTTGAAAGGATTTCAAATCTGAACAAAGTTTTTCATCCGGATGAGAAACTTTTGTCCTGAAATTTTGTCCTAAATTCAACTCTTCAATAACTGCAAGGCCTCTAAGAAGTTCTGGGACACTTCCATTGAGCATATTGTTAGCCAAAGCTCAAGGCTTTTGAAGTTTCAAAAGCTTGTTAACAACAGAGAATAAGAAATCAATGAAGCTTTTGTAGATATTCTTCTTAAAATGAATGGAACTCGCAGATGCTGGTTTTTTGGGTTTTCAAGTTGTTCCTAATGACGGTTAAGATTCAGTTACTTGAGTACCAAAAAATCATGAGTGAAGGAGGTAAATAGCAGAGGTTAATCCCGTTTGACCATCCCTTAAAAGCCACAGGAGTTCACAGAAGTTGATTATTGTTTGTATGGGAAAATAAAATTAGAACTAATGACTAATGAGTGACCATTTGATATTCATCCTATTATTACCATTTGATATTTTGATACTTATCTCTTAGAACTAAATAACACTTAACCTGATTACAGTAATGGTCTTTTGTTTCTTCAACCCAGTACAAATGTTGCATAGTTCAATCTCTCTTTTGATGATAAACTATGGGAATTAATTTATTTACTTGGCTCAAATTAATTGTTATACATACATACACATATACATTTCCAATGGACAAGATTTACGATGTAATTCTTGAAGTCGAAAATATGGTAGGTCTTGAATAAAGTGTTTTGTTAGTTACGGCAACTTTGATGAACAATATGTATAAGGAAATTTACTTTCAATTTCCATAATTTCAAATGACGTTTACCATCAAATCATCCAAATGAATAATTCACTTTTGCTTTTACCTCAAAAGAAAGAAATGTCCAGTTGAAATTCTAAAGTGAAAAAAGAAAGAAAATCAAACAACTCATCATGAGATAAGGTGTTAGAAAAGCCGACAGAAGAATAATATATTATACAAAAGCCACAATTGCGTAAAAAGTACGATGACCAATCAAATGAGAAAAAAAATCGTAATTAATTTAACATTACTAATAAAGAAAACACTTCAAAAAAAAAAAAAAAAAAAAAAAAAAAAAAGGAAATATCTTAGACTAAACAGTGATATTTATTAATCATGGGAGCCGGGAGGCCAAGGCGGCGTCCCGTTAATATACGCGCTAAAATGCTGGTCAAATAGCATAAATACATAAATAAATACAAAATTACCTCGCACAGATTGGCACGTGGTAATTTATTTTCCTCTATAATTTATTATTTATTTAATCTTTGGTGAAATTTTTATTTGAAAGCAATATAAGCAAGATTTGGGATATCTCCCTCGATCTCTCTCCTCTTATCGTGTTTCGGTCACCGGTGGAGATCTCTTGCCGACGATTACTTCTCGCTAAACTAGCGGAGAAAGGAATCGGGATTTTCTTTTGAATTCGTTTCTGAATCCATCGAGATCAGCCAAAGTTCTCGGCTCGCCGCGCTAGGTTACGGGTAATGGATATCAATCATCTTAATTCTTTGAGTTCTTGTCTTATTTGGTCGCTTTGTTAAATTTTGGCTCCGATTCTTCGATCACCATGGTGTTTGTTTTCGATGTAATTGACGTGGATGTACATGTGCCGATACTGAGGTCTTAAAGGCTTGTTCGCCCTAATTTGTTAGGGATTGTTCTCTGCTTGTCTTAACGGCAGTTTAGGGCAGAGATCCAGGGGTTTTGTTTACGGCGTGGGTACGGGAAAGGATGTATCGACGTGCAACGAGCTGGTGTTTAGTTTCGTTAAGGCATGGGTTTGTAGTAGCTAGTAGTTTTTTTCTGGATTGAATTATGTGTCTAAGGTTACTTTGTATTCTTGTTAATCCTGTAAATGGAATTAGATGTTTTCACCTCCTCCATCCTTTTGGTTCATGCCGACGTATGCTTTAGACTTTTATTTCAAAGTCTAAAGCATACGTTCTTTATCAAGGCCGCACAACGCACTTAAAAAGCGCCCTTGAAGTGCTCCATTTTTCTTTTTCGTTATGTTGATATCATGGAGATAGAGGCGCCTCCTTCTCATTTTATTGAATTGTTTCATGTTGTTCATCGAACATTCCCTTGGTTGAATTTTGATTTTTTTTATCCTTGTTCAACGTCACTTCTTCATGTTCGAATCGAGCAAATTCATTTTTATGCATCAGCCATAATGATTTTTTTGACAAATGAAGTTAGATTGTTGTCTTGGTTTATTTTCAGCCGGTGAGGATGTCTACTCCTGCAAGGAAGAGACTGATGAGGGACTTTAAGAGGTTGCAACAAGATCCACCTGCCGGTATCAGTGGTGCTCCCCAAGACAATAATATCATGCTTTGGAATGCTGTTATATTTGGGTAAGCTGGGAAAATAAATTAATGACCTGATCTTTATTATCAGAATTTTTATACGATAATTGCTTCTGTGACTACTGATGCTGTGATCTTTGACGTGCTTTTTTTGTTGGTTTTTGCAGGCCAGATGATACACCTTGGGATGGAGGTATTCTCAATTTATGCCTTTCTTGGTCTAAGTGACTTGTTAAGAAGACAACAACGTTGTATTAGGTTCAAATGTTCTAATGATTTACTCATTTATTGTTTGTTGATTTCACTTTGTTCTTCTGTCCAAAACTATAACAATTGGTGATTCTTTTTCACTGCAGTAAAATATGTATATATACTTCCACCTATCTCATTTATGTAGATATGTATGTTGGCTATATAACTGTTAGCTCTTTACTGTTAAATTGATTTGTCAATCTTAAAATCATCTGGCTCTGATTTGCATGATATTTTGTATTACATGTTGATGGTCTTCTTTATAAGCTCTTTTGCTATTTGGATATGGATGTGTGTTGTATTTCTGGTGAACTCAAGAATAATTATTAACTTTCCAAAATTTTGATTATGGTTTCCTGGGACATAAAATTCAAAATGTCAAGATGTCAAGTTGCTTTTTTCTGTGATTCTTTTTCCTCCTTTGGAGTTTTATGGAGTTAGTTCTGTCTACTGCTTTCTTTTGGTGAAAACAAAGTACCTTTTTACTCATTATAGTTTATCCTTTTTAGTTAGTAATAGAGGCTTACTTTTGTAATCACCTTTAGGTGTTTGGGTTTCCCCCTAATTTCATTTATTAGTGAAATATTTCTATTACTAAAAAAATTGTCAAGTTGCTTTCATCTCTCCTGGTGCTACAAGTTATGACATGGGAAGTTATTCCATAGCATCTGTGTATTTTGATGTTCTTTTCCAAACATTGAAATGGATATTAGCATCTTGTTTAATTTCTGAGAATTTCAATTAATTTTGCATCTGACTGGTATTTTTTTTATTTATAAATTTCTCATGTAGTTTATGAATTGTAATTTGGCTACTCTTTCTTTGAGTTGACCAGGTACGTTTAAGCTGACCCTGCAGTTCACCGAGGATTATCCAAATAAGCCACCGACAGTCCGCTTTGTGTCTAGAATGTTCCACCCCAATAGTAAGTTTACAATCTCAAGGAATTTTTGCTTTATGTGTTTCATTCTGGGTCAATCTGAGGGATTTTTGTTATCTCATCAGTACTGGGTTCAAGAAGATGCCTAGTTCCCCTGTAGGTTGTTTGTCCAGCTACTTTTTGGCATCTGCTAATGCTACTATGTCTGCTTCATTAAACCTTTATATGAACCCGATGTGCTATGTTTGATCTGCACGGTATGTTTGGCTTGGGCCTGGATGATTTTAATGAGTGACAGGCAAGAGAGAGAGTATATCTATCTTGTAAAAAAGGACAGAATAATAGTTTATAGGTTACAATTTAATTTGTGACAATTTAATTTTTAATTTTTTTCTTTACATGTTGCTAAGCCTACGCATTTTTTTGCTTGTTTGCCTTTTCCCATGACCTTCAGTTTATGCTGATGGAAGCATTTGTTTGGACATTCTGCAAAATCAATGGAGCCCAATCTATGATGTAGCAGCTATACTTACCTCTATTCAGGTACCATCTAATCATTTTGGCCTTAATATATGTGAAAGCTGAAACTTTTTATTGCTGTATTATTAATAGCTCCTTTTAGTATTTTACGGCTAAATGAAAAGCACATAATCATAGTCGTTGAAAGAAGCATGGCACTGCTCCTGTAGTATGCTCTATATCCTAGAAGTATATCACATATGGTTCACGTGTCCTCAAGGACGCCTATCATAACATATTTATGGATCTGGCTGCGCAAGTGAGCATGTACTCGCCCCTGACCCATGCCATACAAGCCCCCAGTCTTTTAGTTCTTGAATCTAGATATCTGAATTCATGGCATGTGACAGTTTAGATTTTTTCTTTCTTTTTTTGATTTATTTATCTATTGATAACCAGGTGTAAAGAACTGGAAGTGTCTGGGTTGATATCTGATTGGACTCTGACCTACTTGAGAAATTGTAGCCAGTGTCATTAATCTAATTTTTTTTTTTTTTGATAATCATAAGTACCAATATACTTCAACACCGAAAGTATACCACTGACCTACTTGAGGGAAAAACGAAGTTAGGTTTGGAGATAATGATTCTGATCTGCTGATTAGTTTGGTACATTAGGGAGAATGGCTTGCTCATACTTTCAGAAATCGAAGTGTTAAACGGCTTGCTTGTGCTTTTCATTGATTTGCAAACTCATTTGTTTGCTTTTTTAATCCCATTAATGTTTTCCCTTGTAGTCGTTGCTGTGCGACCCCAATCCAAATTCTCCTGCTAATTCTGAAGCTGCTAGGATGTTTAGCGAGAACAAGCGTGAGTACAACAGGAGAGTACGCGAGATCGTGGAACAGAGTTGGACTGCTGATTAGGCACAAAATGGGTGTAGATGAACGGAAAAGATAGTCGAGTGGCTTGTTTGCATGATATTGTACCTGGGAAGAAAACCGATTTGTTGTGTAATTTGCGTATTATGTGATATGCTTGCTTGGTTTATAAAGATGAACTACTTTAGTCTATTTCAATTCGACTATCTGCTAGTATTTTTTGGCATCTTTCGCAGGCAAGTTTTCTTCTATCCCTAAATTCTGGCATTTGATTGAGGTAAATGCCATTTTATCAATTGAACCGGAAACTTCTATGGGCAAGGAGGCTAATGTAAGAAGTGATGGTTGTCATTTTGCATGCGAAACTTTACTGCCAACTTTTGTACAAGGGCTTTTGAAATTCAAGAATAAGTTCAGGTAAGGTAAAATACGAGCTGTATATTTGTAAACTGTAGTTACATTTATCCCCTCCCCTTATGGACTGATTTTCATTTAGATGAAAGTTCCGAGGTTTCCACTACTTGTCCATCCTTCTTGAACTTGCATTGAATATTGCAAATTCCAGAGTACATCTTCAATGGAAGGTCGCTTGTTTGGATCTTTGTTGAGGCAGTTGATGGCAATTTGAATTGTGGTTTTCAGTGAATCAAATGCAAAAGAACCCTGAATCGAAGGATCAATTACGCCCCGTAATCTCAGTACTTCTCCCAAGCCACTTTCAAACTGCAATAACGAATAGTATAATAGAAGCCATTAGCATGTGAATTCATATTTGAATTGTGTAGTACTACGCTCTAGAAAATTGCAAACTAATGTTAATGTATTTTCTGTTTTTAAATCTATGAGATACCTCACTCTTCAGATCATCCAGTTCACTCGTGGCTGTGATCAGTCTGCCATTGATGACTTGCAGCAAAATAGCACCAAATTGAAAGATATCTTCCTTCTCCGGGTTCTCCCTTCTGCGTTTGGAATCGAATTAGATTATTGTATTGTTCTAGCAAAGATAAAATCTAAACAAGGATGCTACCTTTTTGTTACATTCAACCCACTCTCTGCATTCTGTAAAATTTGAAAATAACCAGTCTTAGAAATTGTTAAAAGTTGCAATCGATCAAAGTATAACTAAAATCTTGTTCAACCTTTAGCGGCATGAGGACGTTGTAATTGCTTATTTTTGCAGTCAGTGTCTCATCCAACAAAACGTTATCAATCTTGATATCGTTCCCAAAGATGCCAGACGCCATTCCAGTATGCAAATGCTGTATTCCCCTGGCAATGCCGATGGTTATTCCCATTCTCTGTGGCCATTTGAGAGCATCCTTCCTTTTCCAATCTGTGTTATGAGAAATAACATTACATTATAACAAGAGTTCATATGAGGCTTTCTGAGTTTAAACTTTGAAGCCAAATGGAGATGGGTTTGTTTTGTTACCTGTAAGACAATCCTTCAATGAGCCGTTGGATATGTATTCATTAACAATGAAGACCGTGCTAGCTGGGTTCAATTGATCCTGATGAGTGAAAGTGCAGTGTCCAAGAACACTGACCAAATGCCGATGCCTCAGATTTGGCAGTTCTTCCATGTGCCGCGCTAAGGCTTGAGGTACAAGTTTTTGCTTTAGTTTAAAGCACTTGATCAGGACCACTGAACCATCAGGCAGCCAACCTTTATATGTCTGCAAGAATTAAACTGAAAACTTCTTATTGAAATTACTTTTCCTCGAGATCTTCACATATTCGAAGTTTGAATCAATTCCTCACCTTTGCTTGGGGTTCTTCAGCGGCCAAGCCTGATGGGTCGAAGTTTCTTGTGACGTCTTCGATTTCCTCCAACGTGAAGACCCGATATGGCGGCAGCCCAAGTGCTGGTAGCCGTGTCTGCGGTACACGTCCTGTTGTAGAATTAAGTTAACAAGAACAAGATCATAATTTGATTTTGGATGAAATAGAACTAAAAGGGGAAGAATATGGGCTTACTGTGAGGAAGGGGGGAGCCACGGACAGAGAGTTTATCAGCTGTAGATTTCTCATATTTGGTCTCTCCCAATCTTCTTCTGTTTCGGATGATTGCACAAACTAACAACAGAACAACAACCGAAATTCCAACAACGCCTCCAATGATTGCAAGCATGAGACCCAGTTTGATGCTAAGTTTCTGTTTCTGTGAGTCACCTGGAGGCTTCACAGCCATTGCTTCCTTATGGCAGTAGGAATAAGTATGCTGGTCCTTCGAGCTTCCACTTGACAAGCAGTTCCAAGAAATATTTACTGTGCGATTTGACGAATTTGGTATGATGCAAGAAGGTAATTTTCCTATCAAAAGGTTGTGTGAAATGTCTACAAACTTAAGGTTTCTGTTGCAAGTTGTGTTAAAAGAGAGTGGCCCACTTAATTGGTTATAAGCTAGGTTGAGATACTGAACTGCAGGTAGAGAGAAAAGTGAAGCATGGATTGGCCCAAGAAACTTATTGTAGGAGATATCTAATAGCTGAAGCTTATTGAATTCCAAGATTCTCGAGGGGATTTCGGATCTGAACAAGTTTTTCCTCAGTATGACGATTACAAGAGTTTCTCCCAGAGAAGGAGCCTTTTGTCCTAGTCGATTTTGTCCTAAATTCAGCTCTTCAAGAACTGCAAGGCCTCTAAGATCTGGAACAGTTCCATTGAGCAAATTGTCAGCCAAAACAAGGCTCTTGAGACTTTGAAGTTTTGAGATTGTTGTAGGGATGCCTCCATAGATATAATTTGAGCTTATGTTAAGCACTTCCAAAGATGAGAGCCTGTTAACTTTGGGAGGAAAAGAACCCCACAATCCCAAGGACACTAATGATAAGACTCTCAGGTTTGAAAGCTTGGTGAGAACAGTGAAGAAGGAATCGATGGAGAAACTATTTGAGAGAGTGTCCCGAGAAGGGATGGAACTCACAGAAACTGATTTTGGAGCTTTGGAAGGAGAGCTTTTGTTTCCAATGACAGTTAATTCTGTTATGTGATTACCAGAACAGGCAATTTTGAGTGAAGAAGAAGGAGGTAAATAGCAGAAGTTGGTCCAGTTTGACCATCCCTGAAGAGCAACAGGATATTCCAGAAGTTTTTGAATCTCAAATAGAATTCTGGTTTCGCTTGGAGGAAGTTGCCCTGTTGAAACTGGAAAGATAACAGCAAAAATGAAAGCAGGAAACCAAAAAGAAAAAGAAACCCAGGAAGTCTTCATGTTCTTGAAGCTGAAACTCAAAACTATGCTGCAAACCTCATCAGAAAAGCATGCAAAAGAGAGAGCTTTTTGTTTCTAATAAAACAGAAACTGACGAGATAGATCAATGATATGAAAAAGGAAAAGCAAGGAACAAAATTTTATGTGCTTTCAGTAACTACTTTTGCATGAAGGAGAAATTACTTTGAACTTCTTGAAAAATAAAGGGAAAAGCAGAAGCAGTGATAGTTTAGAAAAGAATCAGAGATCTGAAAAAGAAATATAGAAGGAACTCCAGAGTGAGTGAAGCAATCTCAAGGCATTTCCAACAGTCAAAACAAAAATCAAAAGAAGAGATTAAAGAAATCCTAATCATGTGCTACCCAACCCACAATATAAAATTGAACTCTAGTTGCCCTGCCGCACTTCACTCTGACTTTTTCCCATCAGAGTGTACAGAAAAAGTCAACTAAGCTCTGTACAGCGGCCAGCTCCTGATGTTTGACCAAACTCACCAAGGTGGATCCGCAAGTTTGGCTAATAATCTCTCACGTCCAAATCACGTGGCCTTAAAAATGATTGCAATTTTAAAAAATATGGCAGAGTGAAATCTCAAGATCTCAAAAACTAGTAATCTATGGTAGAATTTTGAACGGCTAATTTGTCAATTTCAAACAAGCCCAGAGGGACCAAAGAAGGTTTAGATTAAATTACCATAATGGTCTCTGAAAGGTTTGGAGTTTTGCTTTGTCGGTTGAAGTTGACTGAAAGTGAGAGAGGTGAGAATTGCCCTGAAAGCCAGGTGACTCCTCCAACTTGTGGTTTATAACTTTATTGTGATTCGTTACACCTAATCCATCCTTTTGTCTTCATAATGATTATTATATTGCAAGGGGAAGCAGCTTTTTCCAGCTCAATAATTTGTACTTTTGCTAATTGTTAACGTATTTCTTGGTGCCAGAATCAAAGATTAAGAAGATAATATTTGTATTGTTTTGGTGGGGGAAATTGATTGAAAAAGCATAGTTGTTTGTGCTAAATAATGCCACTATAGACAGACAACAAAGGGGAAAGTACCAGCAGTGAAGTCCAAGCGGGGCGGAATATCGACAGCCCAATTTTGAATCGAAGCCATAAATAGAAACGTTCATTACTCACAGCAATTCCTCCGTACGCAGTACCTCCGGTGTTGTAGGACCAGATTATTCTTCATTTTCCATGTCCATGGCGTATATCAGACCATTTGGCGCCGGCGAAAAAAACGCCGTTGGCCACCGTCAGAGGCTCATTGGCTGTTTTGCTGCCGACCAGGGGATTGGGCCGATATCGGCGTCCAGCGCCGCCCAGCCGCCCGCCGTTTAGTGTGGTTAGGGGGCTCGAGGGTCAAGGGCGCCTGCCGGAAGATGTCAGAATTTGTTTAATTTTAAAAATATTTTTAAAATAAACAAAATGTCACCGTCTATTTGTGATAAATTGTAATAGACTATTATCTATGAACTTTTGCTATATTTGTAAATATGTTGATTCATTTTTCTATATCGAAAAACAACCCAGATAATATTTTTGTGTAAAAAAAATATGTTTTCAAAATTTATAATAAAAATGTTAATATACAACAATTTTCTTTTGATAAAATCAACAAGAAACTAAAGTAGAGACTAAATTTAAAATTTCTTATATAAACTAAAATTAGCATTTGAGGTACTTAAATAAAAAAATTAACATTTAAAAATATATAAATTAAAGTTGAACAAATCTTAAAATATACAGATGAAGATAATATTTTAACTATCATATGCTCTTTTATTCTCAACCATTGTAAAATGAAAGTATTGAACATCACCTTTAGTACTAATCAATACATTTTTCATTGTTTTGGTTGACAATAAAATTCATTATGATAATAAGACACTAGTCAAAGTTTGAGATTGAAATTAGATGAAATTGTAAAGGCTTGTAAAAGTTGATGTACCCTTGTTAACTACAATGTGTACAAAATGAATTTTCTCTTAGCTCAAATTTGTATATTTCTTGGGTTTTAAAAAAAAAATTGATAGTTCCTTTTCGGTTTAAATTTACTTAAACCGAAAAATATATATTTTCTTTTCTTTTCACTAGTTTTGAAGAACTTTGAAAAATATTGATGGACTCAATAATATAGAATGTAAAATTGAAAGTATGATGACTTTATTTTTAAATTAAAAAATGTATTGGACAAAAAAATAGAAGATCAAAAAATTATCAAGACTTTTATAAATTTATTGACATAGTAGACACAAACATACAAATTTAAGAATACAATATTACAATCTCAAAATTCACATCTACTTTAATTTAGGGGCATATACACAAAATAAGTCCAATTAATTGCAACTATAGCAAATAATAGTTATATATTTGCAAAATTTTAAATTATGAAAAAAAACAACATTTTTTACCACACATAGTTTGAATTTTAAATTTTTAAAAAAATAATAATAAATAAATAAATAAAACATTTTTTACCACACATAGCTCTCTTTGTAAGCCATACATAGAGAGTAGAGATGCAAATTTTTGACCATCTTGATTTAATGGTACATATCTACTTAAGTTGAGTTATTCTCATATTGACAATTATTTATCTGTAAAATATTTTTGCCATTAGAAACTAAATCATTATTTTTTTCTCAAAAGAATACATGCACTAAATCTGTCCAAATGTTTTGATATGAAAAGAAAAATGAATGGTAGTGGTAATAAAAATCTAGAAGTAAGTAAAAGAATAGAACAACCCACGAAAAAATAAAGTGGTGTAATATAATAATGTTCTTGTTGATGCTTTTAAAATTTGTCACATGTCACCTAGAGTTCCCCCAAACACTTCAATGGGACTTAACAAAAATTTGAAAATTTTCAAATTGCCTCCAATGAAGTGCTCAAGGGAACTCTAGTGGACACCTGACTTTCTCTTTATCAACAAACAATTTCATGGTTACAAGATTTTTATTGAGAAAACCTACATTTATATATACAACAAAGAAAAAAAAAATGTCCTTTTGAACTTACAAAAAATTTTGAAAATTTTTAAAGATATAGAGACGAACCTAGTCTGAATGATGAACCAAATTAAGGGTTTGAAGTAGACACAAGAGCTCATCCCTCCTTTTCTTCAACTTTGAATCTTTTTCGCTTTCCATGAATCTGTTCTGCAACTCCCACAAAAATCCCACTTGAAATGGAATTTATACCAAAATCTCTTATACTAAAAACCCATATTTTTTTATCTGCTTTAATTATTTTAAATCAAATCTTTGATTTAGGTTATGTGGATTCTCTTTTGTGGGATGTTTCGATTCTACTCTAACATTGGTCCATTTTAACATTGTTGCATTGAATGAAATAGTTCATAAGGTTTAGAGTGGTTGTTTGTGTTGGTATAACCTCCCGCTATTACCACAAATATTTGTAGAACATAATTTGGAGATTAAAAGAAAACAACAAAATTAATAAACACAAAAATTTATGTGAAGAACTCTAAAATCGAAAAACTAAAAATAAAAATTTAAAAAAAAAAAAAACCACAACCCTACAAGAAAAATAAATCTATACGCTCAAGTTTAAAGTATTTCTAATTGAGAGGATATGAAACCAAAGCACAAACTTATATTACATAGGAGCTAATGACTATTTTATATATTTTCTAATGTGAGATAACTACTATTCACATCATATTTATTAAAAAAATCTTAGACTTGTTCCTAGTTTCAGTTCAAACTCTATAGTCTAAAAAGTTCAACTTTTATGTTGATATGATTTGGACTTAGTTTTAATTTGATCTCTATAATTGTAAGAGCTTCAATTTGGTTACTGCAATTTGGTTAAATAGAATTTTGATCTATTCACTCTGAAAATCTACCAATTTCAGTCTATAATTTACTTAAGCCTCCTAAACCTTAATACAGCCATCTAACACAATTAGGTAACTAGATAAAAATCATTCGTTCATGGTCACATAAGAATATTATCTTTGTAACAAACAAGGACAACTTTTCTTAGATTTAACTAAAATATATTATTAAATTGAAAGAATCATGTTACTCAAATTAAATTATAGAAAATGTGTTGGATTTTTCCAACACGTGTTAAATTTTTGGAATTAGAAAAAATATGGAGGTACATTTATCTAACAAATTCTTCTTTTATCTTTTTTCAAAATATATATTTTTTTAAGTTAAATTATAAATTATAAATTTGATTAGTATAGTTTGTAAAAAGTTAGAATTCAGTCCCTACAATTTTAAACTTAAATTTTAGTTATGATAAAACCTCACAATAATCTCCTATAGTTTTAATCTTCATAAATTTATGAAAGATTTTATCGGAGCATAAAAACTAAATTTTAACTTTTCTAAATTATAGAAATAAACTTTGTAGCTTAACTATTTTTTATGGATGTGTGATAAAAATTAGTAGATATATAAAGATAAGTGCTTCTTGAACTGGGTTGAGTATTGCTACAGAGATACAGAATTAAGAAGTGGCAGCTGACTTCTGTACATGTAGCATCAATATTAGTATTTTTTTTTTTTTTTTTTCATATCTCTTTAGCTTCCTCTGCATCTAAGTGATCACTTCAAAGAACCGAAGATATGGCATATTTGATATTACCGAGACAAGATGAAGGGAGTGTCCATATACAATATTCTCTTTGTGCTAACTCTAATTGAACACAACAATTCGTCTAGGTTCATACCAATATACTTTTTGTGGCTTTAGCTTCCTTTTGATTCTTCACCAATTTCTACAATGAAGGAATTATGAAGCATATCCAAAAATGCAGCTTATCGATTGGCCTATAAATACCAAATTTAGAGAGTTTATTGGCAATAGAGCATTTGGTGGAAGAGAAAAAATAAGTTGGGATTTTTTTTATTACAATACAATGATCCTTTGCCTCCTAGAGTTTCCCTGAACGACTTCATCTGGGCAAGATGAATTTTTTTTTTCTTTTTTTTTTTTTAAATAATGCTTTCCTATATTGAAGTGTTTGGGGGAACTCTTGGTGTCAATTGGATCAGTACCGTGGTGTTTCATTTTTTTTTTTTTTTTTTTTTTTTTTTTTTTTTTTTTTTTTTTTTTTTTTTGTTATCAAACAAACCACTTGTCTTGGAATTGGCTTTCTTTGTTATAATGTTTTCTATTCCTGCAGGGGAAAAAACCAGAGAGAGATTTCAACCAAAAACTTCAACACTGGAGCAGCCACGTTTTACAAAAACATATATAAAAGGTTGTTAAAGGAGATTGATCAAGCCAGGGTATTTCTTTATATCAACTAGTAGTGTAATTGATATTCTACCAGTGTTTGTCTCTTCTAAAATACAACAATCTAATGAAAATATTGTCTAGCTCAAACCACTTTATAAAAGTTGACTCAAAGCTCCACGTATAAGAACACTCATCTTTTGGCTAATTGCTTTAAAAATAGCAAAATAGACAAATATGATAAAATAGAAAGAAAATAAAATTGAAAATGAAAATCTAGTTGTTGCAATAAGAATAAAGTAAGGTATTTATACTAGAAGTTTAGATCTAGAAAATTTAATAGCCAATTTTAAACTTTTCTCCATATACGTTTCCACGATAATTTGATACAAGTAAAACAAATTTACTATCTTATTCAAAAATTGAAACTTCTAAAATTAATACAACATAATAAAGGTTTCAAAAAATTACTTTGTGAAAAGGAGGTTATTTTATCGGGTAGAAGACAACACTAACTATTTAGAAACTTCTTGAAATATTTACATAAATAACTAATTAAATATAAATATTAGACATTTCTATATTTATCTTGAAAATTGTAAATAAGTATCTTAAAGGAAAGACTCTAGAAACATCCTAACATTTCTTTAAGCTCAAGGATAATTTCATATAAATAATATCTAGGATATTTTAGGATCCAAAAAAGACCTAAAAAATTCGTTTTACTTAGGCTATGATAGGAGTTGTATATCGTTTAAAAAAAATAATAAATAATAATAATAATAATTAATAAAGAAATAAAGAAGATGGTAACAAAGATAAATTTAGAAAGATTGAGTGGGTGAATATTGAGAGAGTGAAAAAATGTATTATCTCAAAAGCATCCATATTTATATTTCTTTATTTTAAGTGATTGTTCCTATTTCTTTTGTGTCAATTTTTTAAATACTTTATGATAGAGTTTTTAGTACTAAATAATGACCAAGTGAACTTAGTCTAATAGTAAATGTCATGTTACTCCAACTTTTCAAGGTCGAAAACTCAAATTTTCACTTCTGTGATCGTTATACTTAAACATGTACTACTTAAGTAGGTTAGAGACCCCACATGGCCTAATAATTAACATACCAAAAAAAATATTAATATCCATGCATTACTTTAAGAAGCGAGCCTATGCCTATAGCTAAACTCTCAAGTGTCATACCATTTGTGGATTTTTTTTTCTTTCTTCCTGAAGAAGAAGACCATTTGTGGAATTAAGAGTAGATTTTGTTTAAGTTTAATGAATAAGATAACAAATTTGGAGCAATAAATTCGATTCATGACGATGAATTTGAGATTACACACTATAACTCAACTAGTTATAATAATGTACTAAGATGATAGACGAAAGCTAAACTCTCAAAGAAGAAACTAAATTTGCTTTAGAGATTCGAAGTCATCCCAATTAGAATGAAAGACTCTAGAATTGTGTAGAGGCTTTTGATGGAAGAGGAACGATAAATCAATGAGGTATAATGGCGACCTTTGATTGAATACCTCGAAAACATACATCTATATCATCTCGAATGATGAATTTTTTAGTTGTGCAAGTGTATTATATTCTCTTTATTAACATTAGAAATTTGTCTTCATGAGTATTTGTAGATTTCATATTTATGTCAATGAAGCTCACCTTACTTAAAAAAAAACAAAACAAAAACAAAAACAAAAACATGTAAATGTGACAAACAATAAATGATGTATAAGTTTTTATCCTCCCTTAATACTAGAAATTTTATCATATTGAAACGTTAATAAAGTGGTTTTTCTTTTACTTACTCCCAAAATGGAAATGAATGGCGGACTCAAAGACCATCCATGCTCAACGAACAAAGGCATCGAGAATTGGGATGGAGTGTTGTCCCTCCATATGGGCTCTTTGCAAACCCTTGCTCGTGAGACTTTGATGTGGCCAATTTACCTTACTTCTGACTTGTTGTAAAATTGTACTTAGCTTCTACTATAACTTTTACCGGTAATTTATTTATTTGTAAAAACAGTATTAACTTTATCGTTATATATAAAAGTTATTTATGTTTGTGTTGTTTTTTTTTATCAAAATAGGATTAATTGTGATGATGAAAATTATGTGTAATGACAAGTTTAAAGAAATAGCTTTTTTTTTTATTATTATTATTATTTTTTTTATCATTATATACATTTCTACGACATTTAACAAATTGTCATGAAATGTATTTAATTGACAATGTAAAAGTGTCACAAATGCCCTCGTGTGGCAATATAAAAATTGCTAGCAAATAAAATTTGTTAACATAAAATATTGTCATGGACTCTATTATATTCTAGATAATAAAAAGTGATTTTTTTTTTTTTTGTACCAATGCGAAAAATGTCACTATATATGCTTTATTGACATTTTTTTATTATCATAAATACAATTATAGTACAAAAATAATGCAATTTTGAATTAATTAATGAGAATGATAACTTATTGTCATTTAAAGGTAAGAGTTTATTATGCTACACTACACTTTTTGTTTGGAGCTCTAGAGTGGCATGACAAGGCTTGTAATTCCCTTTCCCTGGAATTCGAGGATCCTCTCAAATATGGATGCTATTCCAACTAATTCACACTCCATCTACAGCATTAGAAATCGAATATTTGATTTCGAAGTCAATAGATAAGTTTTATATTCGTTAAATTATATTTATTTTCCTCATTAAAATTTAAAACCAAGAAAATAATGAGGCATTCGATGAGTGGACTATAAAAATATACTTTTTTAAAAAAATTGACAATATAATTAAAAATATAACAATCAAGCTTAAAGTATTTGTAAATATAATAAAATTTAAATTCAACTCGGAGTCTGTGATAAATTATATCATGATCACCAATAGATTTTGCTATATTTTTAATTTTTTTAAAATATTATTGTACACTTAATTATTAGTCATAAAAGTGTTTCATTGCAATTATCTCAAAGAAAAAATATATTATTATTATTATCATTAAAAAATTATATACATAAAGCCCATTAGTGATCTGACATCCAGCTCAAAAGCACGGTGAAACGCATCGTTTCGGCCTTTAGAGCGCAAGCGACATGTCGTCGACTTAAATAAGAGTTGAAACGTGTTATCGTAAAAGATACGTGTTTTCCGTAATGTAGCCCATTAGGCGCCATCGGAATTTGTAAGTGCACGCAGCTAACGGCGCCAAGTCGAGCTTTTGCCGTTGTCTTTTACTTTGGCATTCCGTTCCGTTTAAAAGATCTGCGTCGATTCAACCAATCAGAGGCGTGACATTGAGTCATCCCTCCAATCAAAATCCTCCACGTGGAATACCTTCCAATACAGTCGTTGCGACCTTCTATATCCTTCGTGAAAAGGCACTCTGGCAGTTAATTTCTTCTCCGATTCGGTTCTTCGCCATTCTTTCTTTTCCACCCTAAATTCATTTTTCGCTTTCATTTGTCTGCAGTTTCGATTTCCTTTTGCTGGATCTAGTGTCTCCGGCGACATCAAGGGCTGAGAATGGAAGCTCATGGCAGCGGATTCCGCCGCGTGCTCGTGCTCGCCTTTTGCGTCGCCGGGATTTGGTCCGCTTATATTTACCAAGGCGTTCTTCAGGAGACTCTGTAAGTTCTTTCGTTCGTTATGATTTTTTTTATTATTATTAGTTTCTTTTGAGCAAATGTCTGTTGTTGATATCTTGACGACACTGATACAGCATAAACTCTGATTTCAGATTTTTCATATTAGGCTTTCTCTTTTATAATTTTTGTTAACAAACATCTTGGTCCGGTTTAATTTACTTGTGAACACTAAATGCCCTTCATCTAGGGCAATCTGGAGAACTATTCCGTGGAATTGGATGTTGCCATTCTTTCTTTATGTAACTTCTTCCAGATTCCTTCGCCATTATATTCTTACCTCTATGATTTTTGCATTTTTTGGGGGATTTACATTCGTGTGGATTAATGCCTATCATTTGACATCGATCATGTATGTTTCAGAAAATTTTATGAGTGAGCATCTAAGACATGGGTTTATTTATTATTATTATTATTATTATGATAATAATATGATTCGAGGACTAGTAATCGTTCTGCCTACTGTTTGTTCATTGAACTTGATCCTAAGGAGCCCTTTTTTCCTATTGGGAAAAGTCACCTTCCGGGGGAGCGCAAATACTCGTTATTGTTGCTTTGCTCACCAACGGATTCAAGTTCATTTTGATGATTAAAGTCAAGTTTCATTTCTTTTTAGGTCCACAAAGCGGTTTGGTTCCGACGGGAAGAGATTTGAACACCTTTCCTTCCTTAACCTGGCACAAAATGTTGTCTGTTTAATATGGTCATACATAAGTGAGTTTCTCTTAGCTCAACATTTTACCAAATCTATTCTATTGTGTACCTTCCCTTATCATACCGTGTAAAAGAGAATATTTTGAGCTGTGGTCAAATGAATTAAGCTGGTTGTGCATCATAAACAGTGATAAAGCTCTGGTCCAGTCGTAGCACTGGTGGTGCACCTTGGTGGGCATACTGGAGTGCTGGTATTACGAACACGATTGGACCAGCTATGGGAATTGAAGCTTTAAAGTATATAAGTTATCCTGCGCAGGCATGTTTCAAATTATCCCCTTATTTTATTGTTTAGCCATTTTATTTCTGTTGTGGTTCTATAATTTTCTAAAATTTAATCAATCATGATTTCCTTGACTGGCTATGAACCGCTGCAAGGAAGGATATATAAAGGATACTCTCTGCTAAGGATGAGTGTGACTTATAAATAATAATGAGCGACAACTAAAATGTGTAGATGATTATTGTCTGTACTGTAGAGGAGTATAAAATAGAACTAACGAGTGAATATTTGATACTAGCTTATGAACTATGTTGTCAATTTCTGCAGGTCCTGGCAAAGTCATCAAAAATGATTCCAGGTCAGTCATAAACGAGATCCTCATAATAATATGTTTTACGCCACTTAAATATGAGGATTCTATATTATTTGTTCCATGGTAAATAAAAAAATTAAGGAAAGAGATTCAAAGTATACAATACTTGGAATTAATGATCTACATATATATCCCTTAATCTGAATCATTGTATTTCGTTTATGCAGTGATGCTGATGGGTACGCTAGTTTATGGTATCAAGTACACATTTCCAGAATATATGTGTACTTTTCTGGTTGCTGGAGGAGTATCTACATTTGCACTCTTAAAGGTTTTTTCCTTCACAAAACTTCTGCCTTCTTGTTTTTTTATCATTACGTGTTAGAGAACAGTGATGAGGAATCAATACATCATCAATTTCTATTTTAGAATTTTATTTTATTTATGTTTGTGTTTAATTCCAGACTAGCTCAAAGACTATCAGCAAGTTGGCACATCCAAATGCACCCCTTGGATATGGACTTTGCTTCCTGAACCTCGCATTTGATGGGTTCACAAATGCCACTCAGGATTCCATTTCAGCAAGGTGAGAATCATATTTTTATAATTTTCTTTCAGGGTGGGGGAATAGAACTTCTAACCTAAAGGCAATAGTACAAGATGTTGAGTGATGTTCATGCTAGCTCTTGTACATGATTGGTTTATACGAATTTATCATGTTAAAGGTTTACATTATTACATAATTTTTATTTGGTGATAGTATTTGATATTTTGATACTCGATATCCTGAAAGACTCGCCGTTGTTGGAGAGAAATGCAAATTAGGCGACAACTTTTAGAAGCTTTGTGCAGTGAAACAGTTTAAAATCAGTTATGATTATTGATTACAAGTGATTTATTCATGATCAATTCTGCAGGTACCCAAAAACAAGTGCATGGGACATAATGTTGGGAATGAATCTCTGGGGTACTATATATAATATGATTTATATGTTTGGGTGGCCTCATGGTACTGGATATCATGCCATAGAATTCTGCAGGCAGCATCCTGAAGCAGCGTGGGACATTCTTCTGTATTGTCTCTGTGGAGCAGTAGGCCAAAATTTTATCTTCCTTACAATTAGCCGATTCGGTTCCCTCGCTAATACCACCATTACCACAACTCGCAAGTTTGTCAGCATTGTGGTGTCCTCTGTGCTCAGTGGCAATCCTCTGTCATCCAAGCAGTGGGGCTGCGTTGTAGTGGTCTTCTCGGGTTTATCATATCAAATCTACCTCAAGTGGAGGAAGCTGCAAAAGCTGCAGAGAAAGAGAAAGACCACCTAACTAGGAAATACACATTGTAACCAAAGGTTCAATGGGCCTTAAATTAGAGGATATCTGGAATATTCATGGATCGTGTAGATTTATAGAGGGCTTTAGATGATATATGAACATAGTTTTGACTCTGTCTTTTCTTTTATTTCATTGTAATCAGGCTTTTCCGGGGAGAGGACCAGTGAAGCTCCCTCCTTGAACATTTTTTTAAAACTTAAAAAAAGAAAACAGCTAGCTGGTGAGGATATATATACTAATGATATCTAAAGTAGTGTCCTTGGGAGATTTACCACCTTCAATCTACAAGTCAATGTAGAAAGAAACAAAAACATGTTTTATTTATCCAGATGTTATGTGCTTTTCTATCTACCATATAAGAATTCTGTAATGAAAAAGTTCTGAGTTCCAAAATTGATGACGAGATCCAGGAACTTCTGTGTAATAGAATACGGCCGAATCTTGTCGATTGTGGAGGCTATAGCTATACAAAGTTGCAAATTTTGCAATTTGCTTAGACATAATGCACCCTTTTTTTTTTCTTTTTTTTTTTTTTTTTTTGTCTCATTTGACTTCTTCTTTTCTAATATAGTAAGTGAAGTGTATGAGTTAAAATACGATTTTGATTCATTTTCGGTCTCTATACTTGTTTGTTAATTTTTAAGTCTTAATTTCTGGTTTAATTTCACTTATTTCAGTCCCTATGCTTTTAATTGTTCTTTTAATGAATATTAAATTTATATGTTTAATCTTTGAAAATAGTTCTACATTTAGATAAAATAATGAGAACGTTAAGAAATAAATCGAAGGTGATGTTAAGTTTGGAAGGTAAATGATCTTTCCACTTTGCTGGAAACAGAATTCAAAATTAGCCTTGTTCCTCGAGAAAGTTGATAGCAATAAGTGGCCCTTTATTTTGTAGTGAGTTCCCTCCTCTTTAACCTTCCCACTTTTTGACTTTCGTCATAATTATATTTATACTTTGTCCACCACTGACTCAATTTAACACACATCCTTCTTCCCCTGCCTTCCCAACTTCTCTTCCATTTTGCAGTCTCATGCCAGGGCCCGAGACATGAGGTAAGCTTACAAAATTCTCTCAAGTATCTTCTCTTTGTCTTATCCCAACCCTCCACCAAATGCATCTGAACTCTCATTTTCATGTATCAAAGTTTTTCAAGAAATTGAAAGCTCTTACAATTTTCAACAATTTCACAGGGTTTTCTGCGCTTTCTCCTGTTTAACTGAGGACAATCAGAGTCAGATTTCTGTGTTCTTTTACTTAACTGGTTGCTGTTGTGTTCAAATCCAGGGGCATTAGAGAAGAGAAACCAAGGTAGAGAGATGAATGCACACCAACAACAAAACACATTCCATTCAAATCATATTTATGTTTGTTACATCAAAAATCAGGTAAGGAACAGAGAAAAAAAAATGCTGATTCTATACCTCTGCACACCAAAAATAAAAAAGTATATAGGAAACCATTCCAACTGGTTATCCTCTACCTGTTTTCATCAGTTTTTTTTTTTTTTTTTTCACTTTTTTGTTTTCTGCTTCCCTCGATCACATTTTTTGTTGGAGGGCAGTAAGCAAGCGGCCAAAGCATGCTTACTTTCTGAATAGAATGTCTACAAATGTATCTAGAAGTTCTGTACATGTGGGAAACCAAGCTACAAAAACTGGGACACCAAAAATCACATTGCAACAAACTGAAAGGTGAAAAAAATGACACACCAAGCACACTGGTTCGGATGTTACTATTAGAGAAAACCCCACCTAGGGAAAGAAAAGAAAAAAAGAATGTGGAACACGCGGTTATGTGTCCCAATGTGTCGGAATGCTCCATAACATTATAGACACGAGTCATGGAATGCAGATATCAACATGCCACTGTGAAAAATTTTAGGCCGGAATGGCTGCAAACCAAGGGAATTTAATGTAAAGAAAGAAAGAAAGAAAAAAGAGACTGAATTTTGAACCTAGACAATACAGACTCTGTATTTGGGATGATTAGAGAGGTTTTATAGACTTTGGAGAAGGGCTCTTTTGCAGGGTGGTGGTTGTGAAGGATTAACACTAGGGTTAAGGGAAGGTGACTCCACTCCCAGTGTTTTAAGAAGAAAACTCCTTTCCTGAAAAACAAAACAAAACAAATGAGGTAATTCATAAACTGCAGAGTGGCATACGCATTACAGAGACTAATTCCCAAAATAAAAGTATTTTGATTAGTTACATTTCCATTTTGTATTTGTTCGAGGAGGAAATATTCTAGTGAACAAAGCTCAGCTTGGATAACGAAGCTTTTTTATGAAATGGGGAAAGTAGTTTGGTTTTTTTTTTTTTTTCTTTCTTATAATTATCCACGAGTGTCCGGGCCAATATCCGCACACCAACTAATCTCACAAGACAACCTGTCTGACTTTACAACATTTAAGTGTCAAAAAAAACTTGTAGGATATTAAATCCTAAGTAGGTGGCCACCATAAATTGAATTCATGACTTCTTAGCCCTTTATCAAGGCGTGCCTCTAGTTTGATTGTAGTTTGGCTATCGAACTTTATTTGCTGCTGACATGATATTCTTTAACCAAGAGACCATACTCTGATATTCAGTGTTTCATGTTCTCCATTTAAAACTCAGTTTAACTTCCTAATCGTTATACCTGAAGAAGTCTTAGTACTACTATCTATGGGTAGCCTTGTCTGATTCTCTAATTCCAGATGAAAAGAGAGAGCCGGAGATTTATCTAGCTTAGTCCTTCATGTCTACATCATAGTTTGATTTGATCCATGCAATCCATGTTCGCTAACCTAGACCATCTTCATTCGCTAATCTTTCCTAGTTTGACAACCATTATCAATCTGAACCACTCCCAGAAAGAAAAGAAAAAAAAAAAAAAAAAAAAAAAAACTAGATTTCTTTTAGGTAAATAACTAAAGTTTTGGCAGAAAATTCCTGAAATACAGCAAACTATCATGAATTTTTAATGTGAAAATTAGACCCTCGAACTATCATAAGTGAAAAAACTGGACCCATAAATTTCAGTTGTAAAAACTGAATCCTCAAACTTTCAAAATTTGCCCTTATGCTCGCTCTCTATCCTAATTCCTACCTTTCTCTCTTCCCTCCTTCTGAAGCCTTTCTAAGACTAGAATGCTGCATAAACTGTCTGTACGCTGTCCATTATCAAAGTTTCTCCCACGTTATACTTTAATTGGATACTAAGTAGCACCAGCCCAGCAGCAAACCAATCGATTTATTGGCTGGATAGGAAGAAATGGAACAATGAATGGAAGGGGGAGAGAGAAAGTAGCGAGATGGAGAATGGAGAATGGAGAATGGAGAAAGAAAGTGAGGAAAGATGAGAGTGAAAGAAAGTAAAAAGATCCGATGATTTCATTTATGAAAGTTGAGGGTTTAAATTTAAAGATACCATTAAGCTTGAGGGTTTGATTTCTACCCCTAAAAGTCCCTAGCTTCCACATTGTTGCTCCTGCTCATGGATTCTATAATCCATAAATTCAGATTCCTTTTGACAGTTTATTAATTGTGAGCACGAAGATCAACAACTAAGTTCCATAATATATAGATAGAGATAGATTTCACTTAAATGCTAAATACTAATTATAACCTGACTATTTATGAATTTGGTCTTGTAAAGAACTGTGGTATACTTCTATGATTGTAGGTAATATTAAGGTTTTAATCGAAATCCACATCTCATAGAGGAAGGTTTAGGCCTAAGACACTGCTATTTCTGACTGGCAGATTTCTTAGCCCTCAATAAGCTCTCAAGTTTTTGCTGAAGTTATACAAACATTGTTTATTACTGAAGCTGCTTTTTCTTCAATATGGAAACAATCACTTGACTGATTTTATTCTATTAGTGCAGTAAAACAAAATGTAAAGGTCACTTACACTTTCAGAGAATTGCGGGCTGGGAATTCCTGCTGCCAAGGATCTAAAAAGTGGAATTACATGCATGGGGGAGCTGAATTCTGAGCTTGAAAAGGAAGAGGCAATGGAATCAATTTTTCGTTCATTGCAACACTTGAAAGCCTCTGCTGCAGTAAAACATTGCATCTTCTTAGCAGCATATTATCATGAGAAAGATCAATGGCCTCTATAACCAATGTGAGAACTTATTCATTACCTCGCTCCAGGTTTGTCTTCAGAAGTATTTCTTTATCAGATTCACCAATATTATTTTGCTCTCCAGTGCACGTTGACTCAGATTCAAATTTAGGTTCCTGATGACAAGTCCCTATCTCAGGTTGGCTTTGATCTATTTTTTCCTCTGCTGTTTGGGATACTAGTGTCGATCCAGTACTGTATTCTGAACTGCCAGGAGATTCGTGGAGATTCGGTTCCCTGCAGGACATTTCGTTGATAAGGCCACAAATAATAAGTAATTTAAATATGAAAAATTAGAGCAAGCATATTTTTGTTACCTCCATTGGCAACCATCATTGCTACTCCTTAAATCCTCCACTGAACCCTTAGTGTCTTCCACTTGAAGGTAAATATCCGGAGTTACATATTTGGGTATGTTATTTTCTTTGCTTCGACTGAGGAAATCTTGGAGAATCTGATTCATATTTAATGGACATCACAGAACAAGAAACCATTAAATAAATGAATCTATCAAACACCAATATGAAAGTAATATGCAGAATACTCAAGAATTAAAAGGAAGTGAAGTTTCCAATTCTTGGGGCATGAAGTTAGCAGCAATACTTAATTCAGGATATCCATTTTTTATAATGATCTACTTGCCATGTCTAATAACAAAAATAGAGTTTATTTATTTAATTGAGGGAATGGAATAAAGATTCATCCCACTATAGTCTTACTTGGTTATCTGCCATTATCAACATGGCAGCTCACTATTACACAGCACAAATAACAGCATTGTTGATAGACAAAGTACCTTCCAAGCATTTTCTAGACTTTGATCTGTATTCTCTGAGTTAACCTTCAATGCGAGTGAACTGAGTAATTCTGCTTGCTGTGTTAAAGCAGTTACCTTTGGATCATCCTTCTTGATAAAGGTTCCTTGACTCTTGTTACCTTGATAAATGAAGAGATTAATCCATTATCATGAGCCCAAAAGTAAAACCAAATGATGCCACAAGAAACAAAACCTACAAAAGAGTGACTAGTAGACTTGTTTCCATTGGCTAAATATTTAAGGAAATGATATTCATGTCTCTGATTTGTCTATGGTTTTAAACAAAATTATGAGAAGGTTTAGAAAGTTGTTGTTTTAAGTGACTTACTAGTATTTAGACCCTCGGCATTGTCAACACTATTCTCAACCAGTACTGCAAATGGAGCTCTCAGCTGCTGATCCATTGCTAAGTATGGCTTTTTTGATCCATCCTCAAGTGAGCAACCTTCCGTTGGATGAGATATGTCTGCCCTCCTATATGGTTATTTGCCGAAAAATCAGTTCTTTTCTGTGAAGCAGTTTCTCCTTCACATTTCTATTTAGACATCTTGTATATAAACTTTACCTTATCCTCTTTACTGGCTGAGAAGTTTCGGAAGAAACATCATTACTTCCCTTTTGAAATAGAACCCTTTTGTTGTTGTGATTGATGAATGAACTTGAGTTCTCTTTTGCTAATGCTTCATATTTGGCTCTCTTTTTACACAGGGTCGTAAACCGGTTTTTCACCGCATTGTCCGTTCTGCATAAGCCAAATCACATATAAATGTCTAGTAAAATTTGCAGCAAAATTGAACTGCAATAAGGGAACTCGAAAGTTCTATACCTGCCTGACACCACCTTTGCTATTTCTGTCCATCTATTTCCAAATATTTTCTGAGCCTGTAGACCAGGCTAATTTATTAGATATAGGGGCATCCAATGACGTGGGAATGCTCAAAAGTTTCAACACATATTGACCGTTCGGCTACTTTAACTTTTAAGAGACCACAGCATGTATTAATATTTGCCAATCCGAGGCAGTTTAACATTACATATCAAACATTCAAATTCACTCATACAATTAAGAGAGTAACAAAATGACATTTACAGTAAAGTTGAAGCTTATAAGACTGTGATTACAGAAAATATTTAAATCTTTATTCTGTATTCTCCGCTCTTACAAGTGGGGGGAATAATCACCTCGCATAGAAGCAAATCCTCTTCTGGAGACCATCCCCCTTTCTTGAAATCTGAATTCAAGTATGTGTACCATCTGAAATGTAATTCCCATAGGCCATTCACATCAGTGAAACTCGATCAACCCAGAAGAAAACAAGAACTGTTTGAATCAGTTTTGTTACCATGGTTCTCATCATTTTCAATTACCTTCTTCTGCACTGTCTTGTTGTCTTATCCTTGAATTTGGATGCAATGATTGCCCAACTGCACAATCGATTCCATAAACAATCAATCACAGTTTCAGTAAACTAAATTAGATAAACAACGAAGAAGATAAACAACAGAGTCAATGACTGCGAGTTTCATACTTTTCTGTTCCATGCTGATTAATCTGCTCTCTGAGAATATCATCCTCCTGAAACTCCAATAACCCATATCAGAAATTACACCAGAAGGATCCATAAACAAGGAGAGCAATCTACAAGGATGAAAAAAAGAGAAACAGAGAGGGAATCTATAAACCTGTTGAGTCCACGAAACGATGTGTCGTTCCTTCTTCTTGGAATCTTCAGTGGCGAGCTTCTTCTTGGTGTGCTGCATTTGCTTTTATTAATTACAATCAACTGTATCTCTTAGGCGCTCCTCCCCTTTTATTGAAACCCACTTGCATGCTAAAGGCAAGCCTTTCTATAGCATATTAAAAAAGGGGGATAAGAAACTGCGAAGTCCCCAAAAAAGGAACACTTCCCTCCTCACTTTCCTTTAATCTTTACGGATACAGGACACTGTTGAGTTCAAAACGGAACAGCAATTTCAAGTCGAAAGCGATGCTGAACCTGAAAGCTCTCTATCAAACAAACCCTATACAACATCGAAATCGCCTCGGATTCTAACCTTTTTCCCCACCCTCTCTCTCTCTCTTTTACCACTTTAATTTCTTCACTATATAGCTAGTGTCTGCGTTTAAACAAACACAGCCTCCATGGATTCCGAGAGAAGGAAAGAATCAGTCAAGAATCCAATCCAATCCAATCCGAATTACAACTAGAAATTGAGGAGTCTGAAATAAAACAATCAGCGTGACAGTGATCTTCTTCCTCGAATAGGTAGATCTAGAAATGGAAGAGAAGTCGAAATGGGTTTGTATTGATTTGGAATGAGGTAGAAGGCTGAAGTGAGAAGGCAGAGAGAGATTTGAAAGATGGAAGGATATGAGATGAGACAGAGAAATGTCTCTGTTTGAATCTCTCTCTAGAAGGAACTTGGGGATTTAAAATTGAAGGAAAATAGAGAAATAGGGGAAAAAATAAATGAAAATAAAAATTGAAATTGAAATTGAAACAACGGACTCATGGGTGAGTGCGCGCGTATGAAGGGAAGTTTGAAAAAGAACGCTGAATTCCATGTGGGGGATAGGATGGTGGAGTCGACTATACCCACATTTCACTGACAAGCCCTTTTTCTTTTCTTTTTTAATTTTAATTATATATATTATATGTTAAAATATATTATTTTTAATTTTTCTATTTTCGAATTTGTTCAATTTTAATCTATTTATTTTTACTATTGTCGCTATTATTAGTTTAATGTTGATCTGTTTAAAAAAAATTTGTTGTTATTTATTATTATTTTACTTTAAATTTTGAAAATATAGATTGTATTCATTGAATATAAATTATTATTATTATTATTTAACTAATTTCTATAAAAATTAATTTTGATAAACTAAATTTAAGATTTATGGAAATTTTAATAGAAATATATTTTAAACCTATGTTTTATATATGCATATGTAACATGTATATATTTATACATGCATGCATGGATGACACATGTGTTTCAAGAGTGAATATCTTCATGCTTATTGGTCAGTTTTCCTTCTTTTCAAATTAAAACTTGAATAATGTTTCTTTAGAATAATAATAATAACAATAATAACAAATTGATAATTTTGGAAGTAGCGTGATTCACCTTCCTCCCAAGGCCTTTTTTTTTTTTTTCCTTTTTTTTGCTTTCTTTTTCGGATTCTACTTTTTAATATTTTATTTTTCTCTAATTTTGCTAATTATTTTGATTAGATAAAAAATCAAATTTTAGATTTTTTTTTAAAAAAATCATTTTAAATGACAAAATTATTGAAAATATTTATAAATAATAGTAAAATATCATAGTCTAGTTACGATAGACTACTATCTGTGTCATAGTAGTCTAATATCATCTATCATAAATATATAGTAAAATTTAGTTATATTTGTAAATATTTTTGTTCATTTTTCTAACAGTTTGACACTTCACGATGGTTTATGGTCTTGTTTTTATTATTATTATTTTTAAAATTGTAAATATAAAAATGCCTTTGATATAATCATATAAAAGAATTAAGAGATTATATTTCGTTTTTTAAAAAAATATAATTGGATCTTCTGACACTTTTTTTAGATTTGTTAAGAGAATCTAATGAAAATTGGATTTACTTCGCATTTCTTTCCTCCACCGTACAAAATTATTACCATTGAATTAAAAAAAAATAAAAATAAAAAAATAAAAAAAAAAAAAAAAGTGTTTTTAAAGAGTATATATATACGTTGAAGATCTGGTAGATCAGTGGAAACTGGTATATATATTTCTTGGGAGAAACTCTCTGTTAATCGGTGTCCATAGGAGAAATATGTGCTGTCAAAATTTAATATTTTACAAAGTAGGAAATGTAATATGAAGTGTGATAGAAGTAAATATTTCAAATAACCAATAAAGTAGTCGACACATGATTTTTGTGAGGGTGAGAGTAATATGTATATATATATATATATATATTCACTGTACATTTATTATGTGTTAACAATTAATGAAAAATGTGAATCCATATTTCTAAATTTTGAATTTTTGAAAATTTGAACACAGAATGCTTGGAGGTAATTTGGTAGGTGTGACATTAATAGATAAGTGGCCAAATATATGAAAAGGAGTATGACTTAAATAATAATTCCAATTATGTGATCTAGTTCAAATTCCTACCATAAAAATCTTAAAACAAATTTGGTTTTGTACGTAAAATCATTTCTTGCTTTAATATTGGTTAAAAAGAGAATAATAATTTGGTATGTCAACTTATTATTAGATGATCAAGATATGCATCATATAAAAAGAGATTTAGGCATAATGGGATTACTGATTACAAGTAAAGGGTCAAAAGTAAGAAGGCAATAGATTGGAAATTGTATTATTAAGAAGAAAAAAAGATTATAATTCAAATAAACAAATTGTTTGTTTGAATTTGAATTAGATGCGTAATTGTTTTAAATGTCAAAATTACTGAAAATATTTTCAAATATAACAAAATATATGACGGTAGTTTACTAGCATCTATCACTAATAGACAATGATATTTTACTATATTTGTAAATATTTTGGCTCGGTGATATTCAAAAACATTTCAACAAAATTTGGTAAAAAAGGATCAATTTAAAATTAATTAGGAAAATTGGATTATTTCTTTATTTATTATTTTCCTTAACAAGGCACTGTTAATATTTTATATAGCAAATTGCAAAAACTACCCTTGAAATATGGTGTCAGTTGTAATTAAACCTTTAAACTTTAAATTGTAAAAATTGGGGTCCTAAAGTTCTGTAAGTGTTAAAATTAGACCTCTCAAACTTATAATAATTGTAGAAATTTGACCCGTAAATGATAAAAATTGAACTCTTAAACTTATATCAGTGTTACAATTTATACAATTATGTGAGTTTGAAAGTCTAATTTGACCAAATTTTAACGTTTATATAATTTTGAGGGTCTAATTTTTAAAATTGAAAACCACCCTATATTCTATAAGAAAATGCTTTTTTTTTTTTTTGAAAAATTATTATAAATAGAAAAAATATCAAACTATTTACAAATATAGCAAAATTTACTTTTTATCTATGATAGACATAGATAAATATCTATCACTTTACCAGTTAGACAAAATAGATGTTTATCTAGATCTATCACGGTCTATCACAAATAAAAAATAAAATTTTACTAATACTTGATCGTAATAATCATTTTTCTAGCTCTTCTGATATATCTCCCACTTTTGTATATGTAAAGATGTTAGTTCTTTTTCAAACTTTTCTGTCTCTAAAAATAAAATGTTTGATTCTATCTCTAAAATTTCTCCCTTCTCTTTTCCTCTTTCTCATTTATTTTTCTTTTTGATTATTTCTTAACTTTTGTTTGTCAAATTTTTCCCCTAAACTTTCTTTCATTACAACGTTTTTCCGTCTTTTCTTCCTCTAACCTATCTTTTTCTCCTAACTTTACTCTTCTTAAAATTTCTCTTTTCCTCCCTAACATTTTTTTTTTTTAAATCTATAATATAACATTTGTTTCTCTCCTTTAACTTTTATTCCGCTTTCTTTAACTAGTACTCTTTTTTTTTATTAAAAAAAAAAAAAGAAAAAAAAAGAAAAGAAAAAAACTCTTAACCACTAATGTCCTCTCTCTAAACAACTTCTTTTTTCTCTCTCGATTTACTCTTTGTAAATTTTCTTTCTAGCACATTTGTTAAAATTTATTTATGTTTAATAATTATTTAGTTTTTTATTTTTCTTTAAAAAAAATTGTTTAATCTCTCCTATCTGCAACATATGAATTCAAACAAATTTAAAAGATAAATATAAGTTTTTAACCGCTATACTTCTTAGTTTTTAAAGTTTAGCTTCGCAAATACCTAAAAAATGATAACTAAACAATAAAATTTATAGAATAAAAATAAGGTTTATAAGTTTAATTTTTAAAATAAAAATAAAAAATAGTTACAAGACGAGAGCTCAGTATTTAAAAAAAAAAAAAACCAAAAACATTTTTAAATAATCATGTATGATATTGGTTTCTTAAAAATAGAAAATTCAAAATTCAAAACTAAAAGAAAAAGGTAAATGTATTTTTACTAATTTGAGCCTCATTACAGAAGAAGAAGAAGAAAAAAAAAACGTTAGTAACCACCTTTAAAGTAGTAGTTTCAAATCTCCGCCCACATTATTTAAATTACAATATTCAAAAAATTATAAAAGAAAATTGAATCCAAGACGTTTTAACGAGAACAGAAGTTAAAAGACACCTCTCCAATCTTGCTCGCCCAGCATCCATATATTGTATGCAGTTAAAAATTTTTTTCAATTAAACGGAAAAATCAGTATCCGTTTGTCTCTTTAATTTTCTATTTATAAAACACATGCTTATTTACATACATTTCAAAAAGTATATAAAACCATAACTAATAGAGCTTTTTAAATATAGCAAAATGACCTAATAATATTTTGCTATATTTAAAAATGACATTTTCAGCAAGTTTTATCATTTAAAATAATTACCTTATCTAATATGTAAGTTATATATTTAATATTTTTTTAATATAATAAGAGTTAAAAAAATCAAATTACAAATATGTTGAACATGTATAATTTATTAAACGAAAAACAAAATGATGGAAGTATAATTATATTTGTTGGTAATAAACTTAGAATGAAAGTTACCATTTCCAAGTTCCAACAAAAACATGGTGTTACTTTCAATCCTACATAGCGATGTCATGTGTTCAATTATGATGAAAATATAATATATTCATAACATAACTTCCACTCACAAGTGATATGAATTGATCACCAAATATCCATAGACTTTTGTCTTGATTATCCTACGTGGACAAGATGGAAAACTGCCACGTGGAGATAAAAGAAGCAATTTTCTGTAATTTTAGCTTCAAATCTTCAAAATGTTGGACCCCACATACTTATAACCCTATCCTTTACCCAAAACCCACCCTTCTTGACAGCGAAATATCCCGCCTAAAAAGACTTATTGCATTTTATTTATTTATTATTTTTTTATTTTTATAAATATTATAGTTTTCTTCGGCTCTAAAATACAATTAGCTTTAAATTTCTTTTAGAAAAATTTAAACAAACTTTTTAATTTTTTGTTTTTTTGTTTGTTTTTTCCGAAAATCACTCTTTATAATAACTTTATTAATCCATTTTAGAAATTAACATACAGTTCAAGGGAAAAAAAAGTTATTTATGTGTCTTTTATAAAGACAATTGGAGAATTGAAACATATGGATGAGGTTACCACACTTTCGTCATAAAGATTTTTCATTTCAAAGATATTATATTAAATACATGAGATGAAAATGGAACTTCAGACCTCAAAGTTGATAATACAAACTCTAATTGAGCTATGTTATTTTTGTGTCTAAAAGAAATTTAATAGCATTTGTTCGAAGAACAATTTTGAAACAATAAAAAAAAAAATTGTTTTAAAACATAGGAAAATGAACTAAAATATTTACATGTCACTGTGTTTATTTATTTCATGATATTAGTCTATTACGGTCTATAACACATAGACTATAATATTTTACTATTATTTGTAAATATTTTGATTGTTTTATATTTATAATAAATTCTTAAAAAAATAATAATTAAACTTTAAAATTGGTTAAATTACATATCAAGATTTTAATTTAACCTTTTATAGTGTGGAATTAATTTATATTCGATACCTATCACCAATTGACTTTAAAAAAGAATCATCCAATCCTCGTTATACAAATTATACACACAAAATGCTCGTCAATTTTCTTTTAATTGTCATTTGTCCTAAACCTAATATAGTCAATTAAATAAAAGTAGCAAAATTAAAGCAATAGCATATATCTAATTAATGTCAATATAGAACATTAAGACAATTTGAAATTAAATGATAATCAACCAAATTGAAACTAATGTTCGAAAAGTACATTTACCTTTTTTTTTTTTTGTCACTGCCATGTTGGGACCTAACATTATAAAAATATATATAATATGTAGAATATACATTTGAATTTTTCTTGAATATGTATAAACTGGTTGAACAGTACATGTCAACGGATTTGTACCTAGTAAAGAGAACTTGTCCTACTACAAAAGTTTAATTAAAAAAATTGGAATTTAATTAACCTAAAAAGTGAAAAAGTTGAATAGAATTCTATGAAAATCATATATGGTTTAAAGGGAAAAACAATAACTCATGTATATTGATATGACAGAAATATGCCATTGAGTAAGTTACACAAATTAATGCTTTTTAAAGAGGGGAATCTTGAAAATAAGATTTAAATTGGTGTATATAAAAAGGAATATTGAAAGCTTAAAAAAAAGAAAAAAAGAAAAAAAGGAAAGAAAAAGAGAGGCTATATTTTATAGAAAGGGAAAAGGGAAAAAGAAAAGGATTGATGGAAAATTACAAAGGGGAAGGTATTATGAATGAGAGTAATTGTGGAGGGGTCGGTGATATTTGTCCCACAAATGCCCATCCAAATGCCAATAAGACCCAGAAAAAGACCCAGTGGAACCTATGCACAACCCACACACCCTTCAAAATAATAATAACCTCAATGCAAATTAAAATAATTCAATTTAAAATAAGTTTTGATACTGATATTTTCTTATATTTGAAAATATTTTCACTAGCTTTGTAATTTAAAATGATTATTTTTTTTGTTCCTATACTTTAAATTTATTCAATTTAGTTAACTATTTAATTTTAATGTCTGTATTTTTAATAAATTTGAAATTTAGTCTCACTACTAATTTATTATTGTTGTTTTTTATATTTTAAACACTTATTGTTATCTATTATAATTTTAATATAAATTTTTGAAATATATTCATACATTCTATTTGAAAATTATTATTATTATTTAATCAATTTTGGTAAAAACATTAACTTTGAAAGATTAAATTTAAGATCTATGGAAAGTATGACTGAAATTGAACATACTTTAAAGCATGAAAACCAAAATTATATTTTGATCTTTAAAATACTATTTTGGTTTATGTATTTTAGATTTTTTCCATTTTAGTTTTTATACTTTTATTAGTTGTCGTAATTTCAATAAATCTTAAATTAGTTTATATACTTTAAATTCAATTACTTCAAGTTAATTTTCATGGCAGAGATAGACGATCAACTTTTGACATCTAAGGAGGAAAGTCATACTAACTACCATTGAGTTAAGCTCATACTAATAATAATAATAATTTTTACAGACGAGAGGATAATTTTTATCCATAAACTTTTACAATTAATAAAGGAGCCTAAATTTATTTTTGAAAAATTCAACAAAAACTAAATACAAAACACTATTGTTAAGATTGATTGAGAGGTGGAAGAAACAAAATTCAAATTAAAGGATCAGAATTATATATATATATATATATATATATATATATATAAAGCAATAGTTTTATAATGGTCATAATGGAAATCCAACTTTCTTTTAATATCAAACAAACAAAAAAAGAGAAATTTAGACGTCCCCTTCCCCTTTCCTCCAAACCCCATTAATGCTTAATTTTGTCAGCTTTTGGAATATATATATTTTTGATTTAAAGTGAAAATAACGTTTGCTCATATTCATTGTCTAAGTCAGGCCCTAGTCTATGGACACTTTATTAACTTGTTTTTTCCCTCTCTTTCTTTATTTTCTATATTTCTTCTTTTGTTACTTGCTAGTATTTGCATTTATTTAAGATAATTATTTCAATGTCCAACCGCGTTACCGATATCTTTGACAAAATGCACGCGGTAAGTGGGAGATATATGGACCCCCAATTAATTGTCAGACAGCTTAATATTCAATTTCAAAGGCACCCTAATTTGTAAGCTTTGGCAATTGAATGGGTAAAGCTACATATTTTAATTTGGGGAATTTCTTTTTTGTTTGGTTTAGATTTTAAAGCTTAAGTTTTGAGTTTGATTTTAAGTTGGGTATGTTTGGTTTAACTTTTTAAGTATTTAATTTTTAAAATAAGTCATTTTAAAAAAAAACTTAAATGCTTGACAACCACTCAAAATAGTTTAGAAACAATTTTTTTTTCTTATCAAAATAGTTTGAATAATAATGACTTCTTTGAAAAATATTTTTTCCTCTATCTTAATCCATAAGTTTTAAAATGTTATAATTTTATCTTTGAGAATTGAGTTTTGTTTCCAACTTGGTTTTATATTTCAATATTTATACTTTTAATCTCAATTTTCCATTAAAAATTCATTTTCAATCATCAACGTTAATATCTACTAATTAATTTAAAATAATTATGAAATGAAAGTTTAAATTTAACTTTAATAGGGATGAAAACAGTGAAATTTAATTAATTATAATTTTTTTAAAATTTTAGATTAATTAATAGACATTAACTCTAAGGACGGAAAGGGAGCATTTAGTGAAAAATCAAAGTTAAAATGTAAATTTTGAAACCTAAAGACCAAATTGAAAACTCAAAATTCAGGGTAAAATTGTAATATTTTGAAACTTATGGACTAAATTGAAACAAAATTCAAAAGATTAAATGGGTAAAATCTTGAAACCTAAAATCCAAATGAATCCTAGACTCGAAACCTATAGACCACAAATATATTTTCTCTTTTAATCTATCAATCAAATACTATTTTGATTTTTTAATTAAGGTATTTTTTTATTATTTTAATTTTGATTTTTAAATAAAAAATAAAAAAAAAATAAAAAGGAACCATAATTGGTTAAGTTGAAGAAGTGACGATTTTTTAAGAAAAGGGGGTGATAAAGATTTCAATGCATATGGCCAAACTTATTGAAAAGTAAACCATAAGTTGGACATTTGAACACCGGCTTTCACATTTTCAATTGGAAATTAAAATTGGTAAAGTAGTGATAGGTTTGAAGATTTGCGATATTAGTATCCTTGATTCGATTGATCATCACTTGGTACTTTTTTTTTTTTTTTTTTCCATATGAATATATATTATATATATTATATATTTTATATATATTTTATTTTTTACAAAATTATATTTTCCTTTTATCTCTTTTTTATACATATTCATTGCGCCATTCCCCACTATCTTATTATGAGCTTTTTTTGAACACACATTTTCCATGGTTAGTGATAATTAATAATCTCTGTATCCCATATATTAATTTTGTCCTAATCTTCTATCTCCCACACCAATCATTCTCTACATACATATAATCTCTTACTTATTAAATATCTCCTCCCACACATGTGCATACAACATCACTTTTTTTTTTTCTTACTTTTGCTTTAAACACATACTAATTATAACTTCTAAACCTTTCTCCACGTATATATACTTTCTTCACAAACCCCTTTTTAACCTATTATATTTTATCTTTGTCTCTCTATGTCTGTACTTTCCTCTCATTCCTAAATAAAAAAGATGTTTCCAAGTTCATATTTCAAAGAATCTATAACTTTAACAGCTAAATTCTCCATTCAAATAGCATAAATGCTTCAAAACTTCACATCTAAACATACTTCCCAATTACTTTTGATCTCATTCTCAATTCATTTTAAGATAAAATTTCATAAACACGTTTATTTAGCTTAATCTTCTATTAATTTATTTCTATTTTAGTTGTGCATTCTCTCTTTCTCTATGTTATGGCTTATCGATCCTATCTCCGTATGCTATGTGGTTTTTTTTCATTCCTTAGATATCAACGGTGGACACTATGTTCATTGTTGAGTTTTTCTACCTTCGCCTAAAATATTCTTTTTCTTAATTTAATATGACAAAATCTTATGTTTAGTTGATATGGTTGTTGAGAAAAATCTCTTACTACCATTGTAGAAGTAATCCAAAATTAATTAAAAAATTAAATGAAAATAATAAAAATAGAAGACATACGTGGAAAATTCCGAAATCGGAGAAAAAATCACCACCATCCAGAATGAAATCTACTATGTGAAAGAAAAAATAATAAAAAACAGTTACAATCACATAGAATTATCTCTCTGATCATAATTATAAGAGCACTTTCTTACATTTTTTGTACTACTCGCATCTTTAATCTCACTCTCAAACTAAAAGATACAAAAAAGAATTTAACGAGAGTTAGCATACTCAAGTTTGAAGTATTTCTAATTGGAACAATTAGAAATTGAAATCACGGGCTCTTTTTATACTGCTTGGATTCCTTGAACCTTTTCTTACGTGGTACAACTACTTTTTTGATATTTCGTCAAAACTTAACAATGACGTCAAAGCTCATGAGCCCACATGGGTACTTAGTAAAAAAAAGATCTAATCAAAGAATAGTAAACATAAAGAAACATCATCTAGAAAGATGAATTGATTATGCAACTCGAACCAATCCTCAAATTTAAAACACTAGATCCATTGTCATTAAAAAAAAGAAAAAAAATAGAAAAAAAAAAAGAACTTTACCAATCTATACCAGCTCAGTTTTGGAATAATTTTTTCCTCCGCTAGCCATTCCCAAAGCATCTATTTGAATAAAGATTTTGGCAACATCTTTTTGTCAGTGGATTTGAAATGCTTGTATATTATTATTGATTATAGTTGTCAAAAACATCCTCAAAACCAATTGATATATATTTGTTGGCACATACTTGAACCAATTTTTAAAATTCTCCTCATTGCACTATAAATACAGAGAGTATGGGAAGTACTTTCAACACCATCATATGTAAGCTATCAAGTACTTTCTCTCTTCACACTAATGAGAAAATACTTGCAAAAACAGTTTATATTGTTGAAGATGATTTCTTTAACTATATATATATATAAAAGGTTCCCTTTATAGATCATAAAATTAAAACAGCAAGTTGATATTAAAGTAGGTTAAAACCATCTTTGTGTCACTTTCTAATCTAGTACATTAATTATAGATAGAAATGAAATGGGAGTTTGGTAAAGATAAATAAAAGAGAAAAAAGCATATAGATATAGAATTACAAAGTGAGGAGTTAGGTTGTAGTAGAGTAGTGATCAAAATAAAACCTAGGGGGTATTATATATAATTATTATAGATGGTTCCACTAAGAAAATTAATTAAACAAAGACCAAGAATTAGAAATGAGGGGAGATTAATTAAAGTGGTTGGTGGAGATTGGAGGAGGAGGCCCAAGTTCCCAAAGAGATTGATGAAGTGATAAGATAGATGTGGGGCTTATGATCACAAATGCTTCTTCTTTTTCATGGAACCTCTCATTATGCCAACCTCATCAGCTGCATAATCAATAAACATTTTAACAAATGTTTCCCCTCTAAAACCTTTATTTTTTTTCCACCTAAAGGGAAGAAGGAGGAGAAAAAATGGGCCTTAAGGGTTTTCTTTTTCCTTTTTTTGGGTCCAAATATTTATTTTTTTATTTTTATTTTTAAAGAGGGGTATTAGGAATGATTGGAAACTAAAATACTCAATGAGAGATTTAAGCATAATCTTAATTGAAACATATCAGAACAAAATAAAAGTTGAGGAAGGATATATTTTGGCAATATTATGAGCAAGTTGGGTCTAATATATATTATTCGCCATCATATTGTTTTTTGTCTTAATCTTTGGTTTTATACTCTTTGCATGTGATATTCTATAGCTATTTGGATGGTGATTTTGTCTTATAGGAGATGGTGGTTTATTATCAAATGTCTAGTTTTTCTTTAAAGCATATATGACAAGGGGTTAGGGATATTAAATATTTTCAAAATCTAATTTAATCATAAGACTGTGTATCATAGAAATTCTCTTGAAGAGATTATGCGACAAAATTTGGTTTAATTAAAGTTTTCCTATGTATACCTTTGTTTTAAAAAGAAGAAAGAAAAATCTAAGCATGGAATTAGGGTTGAATTTAAAGTTTTCCTATGTATACCTTTGTTTTAAAAAGAAGAAAGAAAAATCTAAGCATGGAATTAGGGTTGAATTTAACTTTGTCTTTAATGATAATATTATCTTTTGAAATAGGCATGTATATTTACTATTTAAAAATTTGGGATCAGAATTCAGTTTTTTCTTAAAAAAAAAAAAAAAAAATGCATTGGATTGAAATCTTTTGACAAAATTGCTCCCTTTTTACTTAATGCTTTCCTTTTGCAAAGGGGTTGAATTTTTGAATTTGCAAACCTAAAACTTTTGGTTTTTATCTCATTTCAAAACATATTGTTAGGAATCAATTCAAAAGTTGTAGATAATGGAGAAATTACTTTTACTCATATAGTTAAATTTTCCTCAATTCTACTTCTTTTTTTTTTTTTTTTAAATTTTTTTTATTATTTTTGTAATTATATCGGCTTTCCAACCATCCTCAAAGAAAGAACCATTGAATATCTTGTCGGATAGTATTTATTTATTTCCTCTTGAATACTTCAAGAGCTTACTCTTATCTAAATCACATCTATTTCTAATTAACTCTCTAGGAAGATCAATCATAAATAATAATTCTTTGTTATATACCTTTATCATACAATTAATCCTTCAATTAATATTAGCTCACTTTGTTAGGCATTCTACAAATTCTTATGCCCAAAATGAGTGAGAGTTGTTCATATATTTGATATACCTAAAATTTTTCAAACCCTACCATCTTACTTTTGGGGTACATTGGTGATTTAACAATTTCAATATTTATGAAGCCTCCCCCTATGCAATCTTTTGATCATTACAACTCAAATAATTCTCTTCACTTATGTACACATGATCTCCCTAATTAATGTGAGACTTTGTTTGTACTCCTAAACATTAACCAAGTAGATAAAATCCTCAAGACAAAATGTGATGAGTTTTGGACTTAGTCATGCAAAGTCCTTGATAAATCATTAGATGCTCGATTAAAGTGGTAGTTATCTCAAATAGTATGATACATGCTAATATTAGTAGTGCAAATTGGTCAGGGAAGGAAGTGATCATGACTATATAAGTGAGGATATAAGTGAGGACAATTATTACTATTGGTATCAGACTTTTTGGGTGTGGTTCCAAAAACAAAATCATATAAAAACTTATCTCCTATTGTCTTTTATCAACTAATTAAATCTAAGACATATGTCTCCCAAAATCAGCTTTTAGAATAATAATACATATCTCCATTATATATCCAACAATATATACTGATACTAGCTATTTTGAGCCTAATCTAGTATGACATTACTTTTATTTTCCACCGAAAGAACTTTTGGTACGAAAACCATCTCTCTCAAAAGAACATTTCTACGTACTTTTCTACACAAATTAAAGTGTACCTGACTTTCCAATTATGTTTGAAAATACCTTTACTTTCCTTCTTAGTCTTAGATGCTTATTCAGAAAATTCCAATATAAACCTATGTTAGCACCCAAAATACACATATAATATAGTACTAGCAAAACGTGATATAACATTTTGGGAAAGGAATGAAGGAAAAAGAAAACAAAAGCATGTTTAATACAAAGCAAAGTCAAACGAAAAAAGAAACATGGATTTGAAATGTGTAGAATGATTATTAAACTAAAATGTGCCTAAATGGGCGTAAATTTGAAAATAAACATGGATTTACAAGTTCATAGAATTTTGAAAGAAAGAGGTAACCGACCTCATAGGGAGAAAAGAGACATAAAACAGTCAAACAATGTTTTCTTGTAAGAGTGTTTGGTCCTATTGGTGTTTCTTTCGGAAAAGCAAAATGGCCCATCACAACTAATTTATTATCATCTCCTAAACACCCCCCTTTTTTTTTAAAAAAAAAAAAAAAAATACAATTCAATTACCATAAGCCTTGTTTAATTAAGTTTCACATTAACGTGTCTTGTTTTTAGTGCTTTGTCTTAATAATTATAATAATATTCTAACGGGGACGAGAAGTAGAACAATCCATTCTTTTATATATTCCCTATTGAGGGTCCCAATCAAGGATTTGGTATGGCGCTCCTCTAATCATTGCATTTTTTTTGGTTGCTAAATTAAGTTCAAAACTTGGTGCTAATAAGGTCTCAAAAGCACGCTGAAAAGAGGGAGACCATTTTACCCTACAAGTAAAGCTTCCCCTTAGTAGGAGAAATAAAATAAAACATAAAAGACAAAACCAAACCCAAGAGTACAAAATAACTTTCTACCCTTCCTTTTGCTTTTCCTTTTTTAATCCACACTTAACACCACATTTTCTTATTTCTTATCCTTAATCATCTCCCTTTTCTCTTTGAACTAATTTTGCTTTCTAGTTTCTCCTCGTTTGACATATTAATATCTCTTCTATATGTACAATTTAAAAAAACAATCACATTTTGTAAAGATAAACATTAAGTGTATGTTGAGCATCACCCATTTTAATATACTTTATTAGCTGTTCAACCAAAGTTTATTTAATTTTTCATTTTATTTTGTTGTGTTGGTTGATGTAGAAAGATCAAAAGGTATAATAAATAAACATTTTGAATAAAAACAACAAGAAGATAAAGTTTTGCCGAGTGGGAAATTAAAATCTCCCTTTTCTTTCTTGTTTCCTATTGGGTTCATCTCTTTAATTTCTAGTGAAATGTCTAGTGAAATGAAGAAAGGTGGGATTTTTCTTGATGGGTTGGGACAAAATATAACTTAGGGGGATCCCATGTTAATTTTTTTTTTTTTGAAAAAAAAAAAGAAAAAAAAGGTCCCACGTATGGAACAGAAATCAGAGTGTGTTGTGCAATTATAATTTCATCCCTATTTAGCTTTATATGTATGTTGGGGTTCACTTGCTTGGGGATTCCAACAATGTGGGCACCCCATTTCCTGGATATTGGAGCCACCTTTTTAAGATCATTGTTAGATTTTTTACACTTCATTCACTTTCTTTCCCTATCTTTTATACAAGCACGCTCTTCCTAAAGAGAATGCTTTTGAGCATCCTATGCCCTTTCCCATTTCTATTGCTCTTTGTAACCAATTTCAATAAAAAGAAAAAAAAAAAAAAGACATGAATTTATCAAATTTTGTGACACCTAATTACATGTTCAATTTAATGTCCAACCCAAAGTTCAAAGTTCATGGACAAAAGGTGCTACAAAAGGATATATAGGAACATGCGTCCCTAAAAGAAAATGTAAAGTGTCTCTGAGTTTGGGCCAACCAGTCGAACTAGTAAATATATACCAATTGCAAAATAAAATTATGCAACCCTGGAATATCACATGTAGCCTAGTCGAGGACATGTTTACAAATAGTCTTATTTGACCACCCAAAAGAGGAATCTTAAAGGAAGAGATCTTACCTTATACTTATACTAACTTAAACATCGGAGGAGTCCAGTAGACTCAGCACCACACTGGTGTAAATATTTTTTACGGAAGTCAGTTAGGAAGATATAGATATAGAAACCAAACTAAAGGAAAGTAGACTAGAGATCAACGACACCAAATACCCACAATAAAGTCCAACACAAAGAAAATAAGAACAATAATAACCACCAATTCTTCTCACTTTGATTTCACTGTTCAACAAAAACATTTCACTGTTTATACAACTCTTGATGTTTGTACATCAGTGTGCAGACAATTTGTATTCAAATGCTAACCAATAAATCAAAATCCCACTACCCAAAATTTATATCACACTCTCTCAAGTCTCAAATCACAACCTACTACTCTGAATACTGTTTCCAATAATCAATACAAAATCAAACTCCATTGATGTTTTTGCTCTGTAATCATGTCTTTTACTTGGGGGCACACTGCTCCACCACTGCATAAATATTCCCACTTTAGCTTAATAAATACAATATCCACAAAGATCATTGTATAATTTCTTTTTTAATTCAATTAATTAAACTCCTATATGTAGAGGATTTGATTTAATAATTGAAGTGAAAGGAAGGACCATCCCCAGCCATGTTTTTTAGCAGAAACTATAAGTTTCAAAGAAAAAGAGAGGAAGAGTTACCCTCTGTCAAATTAACAAAAATGAGGATATCTCTTTTTATCACATCTTTATATAAAGATGCATTTATTGAGTTTTTTTTTTTTTTTTTTTTTTTTTTTTCCATCAAAACAGAGCACACTGAACTTCTTTCTCTCATTTCTGCCCCTTGACTTGACACCACCTCCCATAACTTGATCATCTTTCTTTTCAATTTTTATTTTAATTTTTTTTTATTTTTATAATTTTGTATTTTATTTTTATTTTTATTTTTAATTTTGTGGACTTTTAGTCTGAAGAAGTCAGGTAGACAAATCCTGAACCATGGTCAAAAGTCTTGAATGAATAAGCTGGCAAAATCTCAGCTACCTTCACTTCCTCAAAATCCAATTTATTCCTTTTCTTTCTCTCTGCCCAAGTCTGTATTGCCACCAAACTTTGTTTCCATGGGGCTACAAAATTAAACCATAAAATTTCCCCAACCTGTCAGACCCACAACCCTTAACAACTAAAGTAATTCACTTTCTTGATTCTTCTTCCAATTTCTTTTCTTTCTTTTTTTTTTTTTTAAATCCAACTTAACATATTAAAGTTTCAACTCCAATGTACTCTTATCCCTCCATTTTAACTAATTACTTTTTCTTAGCACTTTTAATGGATATGTTAAAACTCATATCTCCATGCATATTTATATGATTGAAAGAGTTTTTTGATTGGGACCATATTTTTTTTAAAGCTACCATCTTCATCAAACTGAATTCATTCATGTCTGTCAAATGAAATGATTTGCTTTAATTTTGAAGGCCTTTAGAGGGTCCCAAAAAATAGGTCTCTTCTCTTAAAGTCTTAATGGGATGTAAGTTAAAAAGTTGGCAATGGATGGCCTTCTTTCTTTTTTCACTGCAAACTGCAGACTTGCATGAAATTTTAGCCATTAATTATTACCATTTGAGCAACCCTTTTCAAAAAATTTATTACATTACTACAAATGTCACATTCTCAGTTGTCAATTGTCACTTGCTGTCCTTTGCACAAAAGTTGTGGGTTGAAATGGGCCAGGACATTATGATAACTATCAAGGCCCATGTCATTTCAATGATGTCTTAATGGGCCTACCACCCATTTCTGGGCCTACAATTTCCTTCTCCAGTTACCTTACAGTGAGACACACCCAATACTTGGGCTCAGAACTGGGCTGTGAGATATATGCCTATGCCCACACCTTTCAATGAGAGCTGGCATCATAACATTTAGGGTTAGATCAGATGCTCCCATGTTCTTTTTTCCTTCTTAACTATGGCTTCTAAGATTTTATTTCACTTCACTTCAAAGCATCTCTTATCGATTGTGTTTGTATAATTTCAGGTCGAAATTCAAGTTTAAAGTGTAAAAACGAAGTATCGAACAGATCGATTATTGAGCTGTGAAATAATCAGTGTCTTGAAAACATACTTTGAAGCTAAATCGTTTCTTGCCGATTGCTCTCTAATGTTAACACAATACCCTTCTCAGACATGCGCTCGTCAGAGAAGTATTGTAATCAAGTGGAAACTTTGTTCAAACTAGAAAAATGAAAATAGAGAGAAATACATTAACAAAAAACCGTGAGCCTCCTAAAGAAAAATGCTTTTAATGTGGTATAAAACACTTATAAATTTTTTAATATAGGACAAGAGCAAATTGTTAATTTTATATTAAATCATTTCAACAATTGACTAGTCATCCCAGTGTAAAATTCATTAGAAAATCATTCTAAACCAGCATTAAGTTTGGACTAAGAGGTGCATGAATAGATAGCCGAAAGTTTTCGGCTTTATAACATGCATATGTATGTTTCTAAAATGGGTGAAGTTAAACTTTTTTGTTTTGGTAATTGAATGGAAGCCCATATGATGGTTATACAGCATGATTGAAATATCCATACTTGGCTTGGTTGCATTATTTATGAGTAGATTTGATTTGACCTTCAAAATGATAGCTCTGCCATAGCCCCAACCAGGTAAGTTGCCCTTGTTGGTTTTCAACTACTCAGCTTCTCTTCTCCAGCGCTCAGTCATGGACAGTAAAAAAAATGTTTTCAAAAATAGAAAATTTGTTCCACTTACTAGAAGATGTGATTTATGAGATTTGAAGTTGGCAAGAGATGATAATAGAATGAGGACCACTAATCAAGAAGACCTTTTCGAATCTCAAACAAGGAGATAAACTAGCACCTTCCCAGCGGATTCTGTGCCCACCCTCATACCTCATTACAGATCTTCAACTGCACTTTTTGCTAACAGGAGTACAAGAAAGTCCCCCAAAAGAAGGAAAATAATTACAAATATTGCAAATTTTAGTTACTATTTGTGATAGATTGCACCAAGATAGATATCTATCACTTTGATATGTAGACATGGATAGGTGTTTATCTGGGCCTCTCGCGGTCTATAATAGATAAAAATTAAAATTTTGCTATATTTTTAAATAGGTTTATATTTGTTTCTATTTATAATAATTTTCTTAATAACAACAAATATCAATTTATACCCCTAAATTTTGATGGTTATATTAATTAAAGTTGTGAACAAATAATTGCATCAATTTAAACTCTAAATTTTTATAGTTATCAATTTACACCCTCCAAATTTTATTTGACCAATATCGTGTGAAACCTATAACTTAAGTCAATTAAATTCCTAAATTTTTATAAGTCAATCAATTTAAACCTTTCATTATGATTACCTTTGAAAATCATTCATGCATTTAATTCTCAAACGTGTGTAGATTTCTTCAAATATCGGTTTTACAAATGGGCGATTAGAATAAATACATAAATGATTTTCAAAAGAAATTTTGTTTAAGAGTTTAAATTGATTCATTTATGAAAGTTCAAGGGTTTAATCAATAGAATTATAAGTTTCACATGAGATTTTTCCAAACGGGAACATAATGGAGCATGTAAATTGATACACTATTAAGGGTTTAAATTGATATAATTATTAGTTTATAGTTTAAATTGGTGCAACCCCTAAAGTTTAGGGGTATAAATTGATATTTTCCCTAATAACTCAAAATATATATTTGGTTAGGATACCATTTTGGTGTTTGTATTTTGAGGTTTGTTCAATTTTAATCCTTATACTTTCAATTTTTAAATGTTCAATTTTAGTCCTTATACTTTTAATAAATCTTAAATTTAGTCCTTCAAAGTTAGTTTTTATCAAAATTGACCAAATAATGACAATAATTTTTACACAAGAACATATATAATATGTGAATATATATTCAAAATTTAGAATAAAAATACAAATAAATAACAAAAAAGTGTTTGAAAAAATCAACACTAAACAAGCAATAGGGACTAAATTTAATATTTATATACTATGACTAAAATTGGGCAAACTTCAATTTATAAAGACCAAAATAGTATTCTAACCTATATATTTTGTCTTCAACAACAGTAACACACATTATCCACACATCTTCTAAAACTATATTAGTATTAACTGTATAAGAAAATTTTCAATTACAATAAATTGATCGCCTTTACTAATCCTCATTTAGAGAATCACGCTCATGAAGGGTGGTTCATTATCCAATTATCAAGACATTCTAAGGTTTTATCTTAAGGTAATTACTTACCACAAATTAGTTCTATTTCTCAAAGTTTCTTCCCTATCTTTTTTTTCTCACACCTTAATATTACTACTAGACTAAACCATGAATATAATTCGACTTTAATAAAAATACATACCATTTATTTTATGTTTGAATCTTCATCTTCAAATTATTGAACTCAACAAAACAAAAATAAAATAAGTAACATCTTGTCTTAGTCATACATAATAACAAATGAGATAAAAGGTTTAAGAAGCTAATTTTTAACTATGATAATAAAATGATCTGACTATTGACATCTTAATTAATCAATTATGATTGATTATAGAGTAAGTTTGCATGAGTACTTAGAACAAATAACCTCAACCATATACATGATTGATTATGTAGTATAGCATTTGAAATCTTTTTAGTAAAAATTGAATCATCTATAACTTTTTTTTTTTTCTTCATAAGGAAGCTAGTCAAGAAATTGGTAAAATGATGACCTAAACGTAGTTCACATGTAAAGCTTGAAGATATGGTGAATGGTTATTTATTAGTTTATCAACTTATACTTCGTGTATATTCATATAATAGCAATATTATCATGATGGGATATTGGTATAGGTGTGGGTCTACGGTATATAGGTAGTGTTGTACTGAAAATAAGCAAATTAAAATCCTTAGATTTGCAAAAAAATCATGTGAACCTAAAATTAGATACTGTCATGTTATTTTTATAAAATTCGACAGAACAATGGTGAACAAGGGGAGTGGAGAGTATGCTTTGTTTCATTTTTTTTTCCATTGATGATTTATTGTCGTGATTTTATTATTATTATTATTTTTAGTCCATTGTAGGGTGAAAACATTGATTAGAACATAACAATTTAGGTATGCCCACCTTGACGATTATTGTGGTAACTTAATAATAGTAATATTTACCCAAAATACAGATAGATTTGAAAGTTTTGAAGGGCACAACTAGAGTTACAAACCTTATGATACATTTTCTTGGGAAGTCCTTTAACCATGGGCTATATAAATTGAGTAGGCAATTTGGAATACAACAAACTATCACCACGATCAATGTAAACATAGTTTAATTGGTTAATTCATATGTTTTCGATGTAGGACTAGAAGTTCGATCCTCTATAATCAAAATTGCAATGAAATGACATAAAAAAAGATACTTTCTTGGGGATATGTGAAAAGCATACCCAACAAAAGCCAACCAATTTAAAGTAGTGGAAAGAAAACATAGTTAGTAACGTGCAACTAAGAAGCCACTCCAGTTAATAACACTTGACTCGATGCTCATCCAATATGAAGTTAGGGCTTTACAACATCTAACAAACTTCTTTCCATGGACAAACATCCCAATCCACTGCTCAAAATTCAATACAAAACTGTATATGCAAACTATTTCCCACAAATTGATTAACATATATAAATGATACATCCTCCATCCAAATCCCCACAAGAAATTTAAAAACAAAAAAGGAGTAAAGTTAGAATTACGTACAACGCTCTCGCAAAGAAACAGAAGAGTTTACAAGGGAAATGAATCGATGTCTCTAAAATCCTTTAGGGCCAGTTTCTTTAGGAACAGCGGGTTTATCAGCCATAGAAAGACAATATTTAGCAATCTCTCTAAACTTGGGGACGCTCCTAAGATCAACCTTGGTACCATCTTGGAGAGTAATTACAACATCACCCCATTCTCCGATGAAACGTGGCACTACCTGAACGTCCTTGATCACCTGATACGAGAAATCGCTTCTTTCCTCACCCGTCAGTCCCGAAATCACTGTCACCCGCAGGTTGGTGAACCTGTATCTGAGGTAAAAAGCCCTAGAAACCGCGGCCAGAGTCAAGGGCAGCCAAAGCAGAGTAAAACCCAGAAGAAGATTAGCCAACAGGTCGCCGTAGTGGGCGCCGCCGTCGAAGAACACGATTTCTTCGGCGGCGTTTCTCGAAGCGGCGGCGGCGGCCCGAGAAGTGTTGGTGGAGGAAGAGACGAGGATGCGGGTGGTGGGTCTGTTGAATTGTGGAGTGATTTTTGAGGGGAAATTGTATAACAGTGGTCGGTGGGTTGAGGAGGAGGAGGTGGTGGTGCTGGCGGCGGCGGTGGGTGAGAAGACGGAGGTGGAGGAGCTGGCCATTTGGGGGCGTTATCTGGAACTGTAAGGGGAGAAATGAAGCAGAGAAGTGGTCGAAGGATGGTTTTGAGATCTCTTGGTTTCTATTGGTTGGAGGATGAATGGTAGGGCCCCAAAGCTGACTTATGTTATTGGATATTATTTTGGCCACGTGGCCTATTCCATTAGCTATGAATGTGTTTATTTTCTTTCATTTTGTAAATATTTGGGAAATGGATCTCTATTTTTATGGGCTATCGGCCCATTTAATGTAAGGCCCAATTTGGATTGTTTTTGGGCTTCTAAATATTTGGCATCCACGTCCAAGTCCAAGGAGCTTGAGATCCTCTATCTGCAGGGAGTAGGTGTTCTTGGACATCAAAATAGTTTGCTTCTGACCCCGTTCCCTCCAATGATTTTTTTTACAACATGTGAGTTGGGAGATCCAACCTCAGATTTTATAGTTGATAGTAAGAATTTGATGTTTACTTTGAAAGGTGAGATATTTATGTTAGTTATATAAATACCTTGTTACTCTGTATCAACACATTATTTTACGCTAAATAACATATTTAGTCTCTAAATCCTTAAATTTATGTCTATTCAGTAGTTAAAATGTTTAATGAGTTTTTAAACTTCATATACAAAATACAAAATTTAAGAATTTATTAAATATTTTTAAAATTAAAAGTCACGCATTTACTTATACTTTAACTTTAGTGACCAAATAAATAGACCTAAAAATTCAAATGACAAAACTTGTAATTGAGCCTTATGGTATGAATGGCCAAGGTGGCTCAAGTTAATATTTATATTTCTTTAATAATTTAGATATAGTTTAATTGTTTCCAATTTTATTCTTTCTAAAACATATTAAATAATAATATTTCTTATCATTTTAACAATATTTTTGATGTGGCACACATTAGGGTATTGGAAAGTTATTTAAAATCTGACCATTAAGTTGTACATATATAACTGCTTTTTGGGATTTTGAATTTTGGTAAATGTAGTTTTTCATCTCTCTTGATGATGGAGATTCATCACCATCCTTTTGAAAATTTTGATCTAGGGTTGTGTGCTTTAAACATTCAGGTAAGATTGATCAACTTGTTTGTGAGTGTTCAAACCTTGAGTATAGGGAGCTAATTCTCCTTGCCTCTTGATCTTTAATCATAAGGTAACCTTATCTAACTCTCCTTTGCTAATTGATTTTTGGAGGTTTTAGAATTTGTTAATTAGAGGTTCAAATAACACAGAGTTCCCAATTCTCAAATTGCTAGGTGTCACCTTATTTTTTTATAATTATTATTATTATTCGAATGAGTTACTAGAGATAATGGGATTAATAGGTGCATCTTATTTTATTTAGTTAATATTATTAGTACAATATGGATTAAATTATTTGAATCACAAACTTTTTGGCTGCTAACATATTTTATAGGTTAGTTGAGTTATGCTCGCTTTGAAATTAAAAGGTCGACGTGTTTTAAATATTTAGTCTCTTTATAGTACAATAAATGTAGAGCATGAGGATTTGAATCTTCGTCTTCAAAAGAAAAAATATATGTATATTAGATTTTTTTAGAAGTATATTAAAAAAAAATAATAATAAATAATTTATACTCCAAAAATTTAAATTTGAAATTGTTTCATAATTAACAATTATATAATTTAAACCTAAAACTGAAATAATAGTTTTTTTTCTTTATTGGGTGAATCTAACTTTTTGGCTTCGAAATTGATAATACAAACATTATGTTAGTGAAAATTTTGAAAAAGACAAATTATAGTTGCAGTAAAATCATGGAAAGAGTGCAAGAAGCTAATTGTGGTTGCATCCAACATTGAAATATGCATAGAGCAGAGCATGGATGCCCAGACCAGAAGGGAATACAGAACTTGTCGTCTTCTTTAAATTATGTAATGTCAGTTCTTAATTTTAATTTCTTTAAGCTCTAGTAGTTTCTAATTACATCCATTAAATTATGTAAATCAGTTAATTAACTTTAAAAGTTGCTAATTACATCCAAACATCTCCACTGTCTCTCCTATAAGCCCTACTGATCATCCATAATTGGGCGTTTTTTCTTTTTTTTTTTTTTTTTTTTTTTTTTTTTATAATTATATATCATCCGAGTCAAACCACTCCAATTTGGCTGCCCATGGTTTGGCTCGCTGTGGGTTTCATCAGAAGCTTTCTTGCTTATGTCTTTCGAATTTTTTGTTGTTGCCGTTTATCTCATTTTCAAGCTCATTGTTATCTATCAAAAAGAGGAACCGTTAAATTTAACTTGAGAATTTATATGACATAATTTTAAGTGGGGTGGGGTCGAATTTTGTCTATGTTAGATGATGTTGCAAGTCTCTTATGGACTTGACCTTTCAGCTTGTTTGTCATTTGGTCGGATCTCGAATTGTTTTAAGTTGAACTTACATAGGAGATTCTCATACTAGTTTGGTGTTGAGCCTACCACACTATATCATAAATTAGCAGTAGGAGCGTATAGTTTAGGTAAACACAGAAAAAGTAAAACCAAAGCTTTCTTTTAAAGATCAAGACTCTCTTTTGAAGATTACTTTACTCTTTTCCTTTGGGTCATTGAACGGGGCTATTCATATAGGTCTTTCTTTTGACATTCACCTCTGATTACGTGTAATGTCAGTGATATCAAGATTGTTTTTTATGTTTGAGGTCGTAGAGTACTAAACTGAACACCATTCATTTGTTTCTTGATTGTATATTTATCGACTCTTCTAATCAGCCTAAATGTCAAAGTATTGACATTTTCCTTCTGAGACATGTGTACCCTTATGCCTCCTCCTAATACCTATGGATTTGGGCCCACCTGTAGACTTTATGCCTAGCCTCGAGCAACGTTAAACAAAGTGAAATGATAGGAATTTAGATGAAAAATTACACTGCATTCGAAGGAAAGTATTTCTAATTTGTCCACTATAGCTAATAAGAATTTTTCTTTCGACTTAACAAGAATATTGTATACTAATGAAGATATTATATTTTATTTGAATTTAAAGTTTGAGATTTGAAAACATATCTGACTTTTTAATTCTTATTATCTTTTATTTGAATTTAAAATTTGAGATTTGAAAACATAGACTTTATGATTATCATTCATAAACTTATTGTTCAAATATTTTATATGTTTTTGTCTCTACTGATTTTTTTTAAAAAAATATTCTTAAAGTTACTCAAAGAGTTGGTCTAAATATAACACTTAATTTTAGAGTTTCATAAAATTGAGCTACCTTGTAAGGTAATATCCATCAGTTATGTCTCTCTCTAAAGTATACTTGTATTTCGTCAAATCCTTTTTATATACGTATGACTCAATTTATTCATATTAATATTCGTAGTAAAGCACGAAGTTTGGATTTTATAGCCAAATTATAGTATTATAATATTATAAATAGCTAGATAAACCTACCTATTATTATTATTATTATTATTATATATAGATGTAGATAATAAAGGTAAATCTAAGGTTGGACTTTTTGGCCAAGCCAACCAGACTCTTCGTAAAACTTTGACTTTTGGACTAGAATTAATGGATCAACCGTTATGCCATATATTAGTTAGTTTTCACTTTTTTCACAAAATAGAAAAGATATTTAAACTTGTTTACATCTTCCATTCATAATCAAAATTTTAAAATGATTACCGAAATTAATCGTGAAAAAGAAGCTCCCTATGGGTAAAAGAAAGATATAGTTTTTTTTTTTTTTTTTTTTTTTTTCCTGAAGTTCAAAACAAGTACAAAAGAATAACCAATCTTTGGGAGTGCATGTAAACAGAAAGTTCATACTTGGAAGCTATATAATATGTAGGACTAAAGATGAATAACGTGTAGGAAAACTTAAATCTAAAATACTAATAGTTGGAAAAGATCTCTCACTATTATTACGGGAATAAAAAGAAAAATTAATAAATTAAAAAAAAATTAATAAATTTGAAGATACAAAAATTAACATGAAAAAACTTAATAAAAAACCATGGATAAAAAAAATTCACAATATAAAAAATTATTACAATTACATAAAAATTTGTCTAGACCCCAATTACAAGATTACTATCTCAAAACATCATACTTAACTCATACAACAAAGCTACTATACTAATCTCGAATTAAAGATGTTTAGAGGAATTAAAGGCATAGATTTTTTATTTTTTTTTTATAGTAATTGGAGTTCATCATTTTTTTGAACTTTTTAGATGTAGAACTTTCGGTGTGAGACGACTATTCTTCTAATATTTTGTGATGACTCAATAGAGAAGTACTAAAAATTTATATCCAATGATCTACGTTAGACGATCAATTTGAAGCAATAATATTGTGACAATTTCATTGAATATTTTTTAAAGAAAAAAAAAAAGAGAAAGATATGGAAATGAGTAAAGGAGTGGGTGAAAGTGGGGGGCTCACATGAGAGGCTATGAGAGAAAAGGAGAGGATGTAATTTTCATAAGTTTGATACCCCATTTTTATGTTTTTTTCTTTGGTATCATACTATCATTTGTCATTATAAAGAAAAAATCGGCCACTCAATACGTCCATTTCACGAGAGCGACCATTTCTCCAACTTTCTTTTGTTTTCTTCTACCATTCTTCCATCTCTTTGTCTTCTTTCCAATCTTGGGATGTGTGTTTGATTCCCCTTTTCTTTCTCTCTCTCTTAAATGTTATTTTTAGAGACCATTTAGCAAGCTGGCTTGCCTTTTGATGGTAGTTTTTTTTTTTTGGTTCACACTTCACAGTGGCCATGCAGCCAAATCATCACCAAAAATCATTGCAATCCAATTCACTTTATTGTGACACAGAAAACTAAGCAAATGCCTTTTTATTTTTAATGGAATTAAGTCCATGGCTCATGCAATCTCTCAACGTTAATTATATTTTCCTTTAATTTCTTCTTTCAACAAGATATGTTAGCCATACTTTATATATGTTTACTTACTTATAATTCAAAACCCAAAAAAAAGAACATCTTTATTATTCCTCCATAAGGGGGTTCTCATCTCAATAACCGCCACCTGAAAATATATAAACATATATATTCCACTAATTTATACAATGACAAATAATCTAACACCAAAAAAAAAAAAAAAAAAAAAAACACAACCCTTTAAGTTGAGATTTGAAAGAAGAAGAAAAAATGAAAAGAGAGAGGAAAAACTCATGACCAACATTGCAAATTCATTGGGGGGAGGGAGTGGAAGAAAAAGTCTTGATATTTCTCTGAGAAAAATCCAATTAAATTAAACATATTAATATTATGACATTATTAATATATAATTTTTTTTTTCCTTTTTGATATTATGGGGGGGAAAAAGATAGGGAATTTGATGGATGATGAGGATGAGGATGAAGATGATATCAGTTGAAATGTTGTTGCTCCAACCAAGGCCAGAAGCCAGAGTGATCATCCATTCCACAGAACATATTGGACAAACTGCTGCTTTCTTCTTTAGGGATTTGATGATGATTATCAAGTTGCTTTGGTGGATGATCTGATGATCTTGAAGAGGTTTGAAAGAGTTGAGCCAAAGCTGGAGGCCTTAAGGAAGAAGTGGGAAAAAGAGGCCTATTTGTTGGATGTTGATGCTGATGCTGATGAGGGCTATCAATGGCTGGTGTTCTTGAGATGTCTAATTTTATATTATCAGAGCTGTTTTCACTTCTGTTACTGCAAGATCCCTCTGTTTCTTTGTTCAGGTTGATTGATTCTGTTGGCTCTCTACTTTTTAGTGCCATTATCTGTCCCCCAACATTTCACCAATTTCATAACTTCAATATATATATATACATCCAACCTTTCTTATAATTTCCCATTTACTAATTAATTAATTAAAAGAAAAAAAAACCCATTTGTAATCCTATGCACCTTTTTGGACTCATCATTACCATATTTTTGCCCTCAATCTAAAGAATAATCATTCCTTACATTTAGATGCATGGCAAGACAAAGAAATTTATTCATCATATACTAATATTAAATATCAGAATCTAAACTTTATGAATGAATGATGATATATAGATTGAAGAAAAAGGGATGATGGATTACCTCTGCTTGAAGTTTTTGGTTGTGGGATTTGAGGGCTTCGTTATCTGATTTGATAGCTTCAAATTGTCTTTTGAGAAGATCATAGTCTTTTTCAAGCTGCTTGGTTTTCCAGCGAGCTCTTCTGTTTTGAAACCAAATAGCAATTTGTCTTGGCTGCAGACCAAGGGCTCTAGCCAGCTGCATTTTTCTCTCAGGTTCAAGTTTATTTCCCAATTCGAAATTTTTCTCAAGTGTTTTCACTTGCTCCATGTTAAGTCTTCTCTTTTTCTCACCTGCCTGTGACCCATCATCAGAAAATTCATCCTCACCGTTATTCCCTTCTTCCACCATTTCCGCCCCTGAAAATGACATAGATCGTTTTCCTAGAAAAGATGCAACTCCTGCAAAACCATAAAGATTCAATTTTTATGAAAACCCATCTCAAAGATTATATCTTTTTTTTTAGATATATGATTGAGAAATACCATGAAAATCTTGGGGTGTGCAAGAAGGTAGAATTGGGTTGAGAGATGGAGGAGAATTAGAGTGGTGATGATGATCATGATCTTCATGGGAAGTTTGTAGCATGAAATTTGCTGGGAAAAAAGCCATCCCATTGCTTGTCATGGTGGCCGGAGCTGCAATCGCCGCCGTCTGCGGCCGGAATCTTGTCCTGTTAATGGAAGTGGGATTGAATATATGGATTCGTTTTTTTTTTCGTGGGTTCACTTGGAGAAACACAATTTTTTTTTTTTTTTCCTTCTGAAAAGGCCAACTTGGGTTGGTTCAATTAATGGAGAGAAGAGAGATGGGAGGCATTTATATGAGAAATATTGGGCTATATGCCATATTAGCTTCTACGAAGACCTCCATTACTTTCTTCTCTCTATAGATACGTAGAGAGAGAGAGAGAGAGAGAGAGAGAGAGAGAGAGAGAGAGAGAGAGAGAAACAAAAAAAGAGAACGTGTGATCTCACTTCTTCTTAGCTTCGTATTTGAGCTGCAGGATTCGTTTTTTTTTTTTTTTTTAATTTTTTTTTATTGGGGAAATGTATAAATCGGGCAGCTTTTAATTACAAACTTTCATCCTGTACGGATATATATATATATTTATATAATGGAGAGAAGCTAATAATAATCTAAATAAAGAAACCAAACAACAGCGGCAGTAATATTGAAACATTTTTTCATTAATTTCAGATATTTAGTGTATCTTAACACAAAATCTACATTTAACAATAAATTAAACACGGTCAAAGGATCTTAATTAACAGACCCACACTCAGCAGTGTAAATAAATTACAAGGAGGAAATTAAGTTGGAAGTAAATAATTAAGAGCTCAAGTCAAAAATTTTCATCATTACCTTTAATCAAAGAGTTAAGTTAATGGGTAACTTTTTGAAATCTTTTTGGAGAAAACGAATGGAGCTTTTTCCACAAATCACCATATGGATGACAGTTGTATGAAAAAAAGAAAATAAAAAACACACACAGAAACAATATATATATATATATTGTAATGATATAAATATGAAGATGAGGGTAAAGTACTTTTGAAGTTGGTAGATTCCAATTTAGTTGTTAAAGCCTTTAAATGAGGGGAGGAGGATTCAATTTGAGTGTAACATGTATAATTCAAAATTTTCAACGACTCAAAATCCAAAAGTGTCCAATTTTCTTCAATTTCAAAATCTCCAGCCTTAACAACCAAATTTTAAAAAGGGTGATTTGAGAGAAAGGGGAAATAAAGAAGAGAGGAAAACTTGGTATAGGTGATATATAATATGTGAAAAAGGCAAAATCTTTTTTGTGTGTGGATTGTTTAGAAGAAGAATGTAAAGTAAAGTAAAAAAAGAAAAGTGTTTGAAAAAAAAAAAAAAAAAAAAGAGGTAACTTAAGAAAAGGAAAAAGAGAAGTGAGTGAGTTGGCTGGATGGTTTAGAGAGAGTGGTGGGGGCAGGAATCTAAGGGATGGGTCCGAAGAAAGGGTGGGCAGGGGTTGCTACCTAACCCACCAACAGGGTATCGTGCACCAGGACCAACCTCTTTCCCATCATCATTTTTCTTTCTTTCTTTCTTTCTTTCCTTTCTTTCTCCAAGTTTGAAAGGGAAATAGAGTTGAGTGTACAGTAATGTAGGGGTGTTAAAACTCCTGAGTTAGTCATTATAGTCGGTCGTTATTATAACCTGTAGGTTATAAAGAGGGCATTTGGGACGCTGATCAGTTAACTATTATAGTTTATAGGTTATAATAATTGTGTTTGAGGTACATACTATTTTAGTTCGGATTATAGTAGTATGGGCTTGGAGTATGGACTATTTTAGTTTGTATCAAAAAGGAAAAGAGATGATGAGTAGGAAATAATAAATACGGTAATAAAGAAGAAATTTGAAAGAGTAATACTATATTTAATTATAGATCACCAACTATTATAATTGGAGTCCCAAAGAGTGAGTTATAATAACACACTCCACCAACTTTAAGTTGGCGGCTCAAACACCCCCTAATAGTATATGTTTAGACTACAAACTATTTAGTCTACGTAGAAAATAGTAAACACGGTGATAAAAATAGATTTGAAATAGTAATACTATAGGTAATAATAGTTGTAAATATCAACTATTATAATGGAAACTCTAAACAGGCCCAAACAATTCCGTAAAGTTTTGATTTTTGAAGAAAAAATTTACAAACTAAGATGACGATGACGATGATGGATAAGAGAAAAATAGAGAGTGTTTCTGAAGAAAAGGAGAGGAGCAGTGGAGCTGGTATTACGTCTTCGTTCCCCAATATGATGTCTAATATTTGTCCATTGCCAATCCATTTTCAATACTCTTTCCTGATCTCTCTGCCTCTTTCACTCTTTCCCACCCACTGCCTCCTTTTGTCCTTTTCTCTCTCACTTATAATGATACTTCTCACTTTATCCTTCTTTATTTTATTTCACTTACATCTCCCATGCAATTCTCTTCTAGCTTTTAATATATGGTTTTCACTTCATGCACACTGTGTATCTCTTGCTATTTTCAATGTATAACGTTGGGTATGAGATCAAAGTTTCATATGGACTTGATAAGAGTAAAAGATATCATGAGTATATAAGTAAAGGACGTGACAATATGATCTTTATTAGTATGAGACATGTTGAATGAAATCAAAAGCAAAACTATATATTAAGGTTTATATCAAAAGTGGACAATATATGATCATATTAGTGTGGGTCCATTGTCTCTAACAATTTATATGAGTGTCATGCCCTTGACTTAGCAATGGTTTGTAGAATACTTATGAGTGCCAAATAAAGTTGTGAGCTTCAGAAAATATAGCCATAGTGGAGGTGTGCTCTCGAGAAGAGTTGGTCTAGATGAGAACAAAGAGTCATAGGTATATAAGTGAAGATTGGTATAAGATCTTTTACGAAGAAATTAAAAGAGTTTATACTCAAAGTGAACAATATGTCACTAACATATGAAGGGCATGTGTTATGTTAATAAACTAACTCTACATTCAAATGAGAGAGATTCTAAAGCTATGTAAGACATGGTATTAAGTAAATTGAGTTTACTAATAAGGTTTGTAAGAATTCAAAAGCCATGCATGATTTAGCTTGAAGCAACCTTATAATGAGTGAAAGCTACTGTATACTTCTTTTAAGGAACATGCTAGTAAGAATAAAACATGGTGACAGTTAGCCGGTAAAAAATAATCTTCATTTCGAAAGAAACAAACTCAAGCAAGTCGTGTGTCGCATGGGATGTCGGGGGAATGCCAGAGCTACTAGGTGTTTGAATCCATATATTCCAAATTATGGCTTGAGACTTTACAACCTCCATCTTAAATACAACAATTAAATGTACTAAAACAATATTTTTCCTCCATTTCACATGTGCTTTTGAATAGTGGTATACAAAAATTTCAACTAACTTGAAACAATGGGCGAGTACTAAACATTTGAAAGTATGAGAGATTTGAACAATCCTACAATCTGGAAATAAGTGTGTTTTAGCATTTGTAATCTGAGATCGCAGATCGATTGAATTGGGTTTAAGGATGTAAAGGAAATGATCAAGTAGCAAATTTCGCCATAAAGATCGCCTTTCTATTGTTTATAATTGAGAAAAATGGAAGTGTGGGGCAATGTGATTTTGTGGGGAGGGGAAAGGAAAGAGAGAATGGATGCATGAAAAAAGCAAGTTAGTTGAAGTAGGGATAAGGCTAAAGGCTAAGGCAAACACACACAGAAACAGAGAGTACAGTGTATATGCAAAAATGAATAGGTAATTAAACAGGAAGGCATCAACTCCCAAAACTCAAAAGCCTCTTTTGTAGCAATATTTCTTCTTTCTTCTAAGTTGAATTGATTCCATAACGTACATGGAAAGAAACAGAGACCAAATAGGACCCATGAAAGCAATTTTAAAGGCATCATATTGGTCCCATAAATAAACTCAATATTTAGTGGAATTCTGCTGCCACAGATTTGTATGCACATTTCATCATCTAACTTCTTTCGCAGTTTTTTTTTTTTTTTTTTTTTTTTTTTTTTTTTTTTTTTTTCTGTGTCAAATCTTCCATCACATGATTTAACCTCTCAGATAACACATCAAAAATTCAATAAAAATTAAACTAACCAGCAGCCACACATGAACATGATCCACCTTGATTTTGGGAATTGTATATATCCACTACTCCATCCAAATATTTAAGAGGTTCCTTTTTTTCCTCAACAGTGGATTTGTGTAATAAATTCAGACAGTCACAATTGATATAAATATGAACTAAATTACACTTTCTTTTTCCTTTTCTTTTGGGGGTTTAGGGTTCGAAAGAAAAAAAGTGGAGGGAATTCCACCACAATGAAGCCTACAGAGGTTAGAAAATAGGGGACCCTGGTGATGTCTTTTGAATTGGTGATGATGAGACTGAAAAGGGGTCCCATTTAGAAGGGGGAAAATAAAAAAGAAAAGGAAAAAGAAAAGGAAAATAGTGACCTTGAAAAAAGAAATTGGGCAGAGACAAAGGATTCTCAGCTGCATCACATGCCATATGAGTTGGAAGCTTTGCACTGCCCCATTGGAATGGGGTGGATCCATGTTCTTCCCCCTGCCCTGTTGCACATTTTTTTCAAATATTTAAATTAAATTTCTTTATTATAAAAATTAAAAAATATATAATAATAATAATAATAAATTAATTTTTAATTAGTAATCTGAATCTTCTCCTCCACATGTGTTCATGCTTCTGGTGTATTCAGCTGACACTGATTGATCCCATGTGCTTCCTCTCTCTGACGTCACTCGATTTTCTCTTTTTTTCAAAATATATATATATATACACACACCTTTTTTTAATTAAGTTTTCTGAATGATTTGTTTTCTATAAATATATATTCATTTCCCCTTCCACTCAGGAAGATATGCAGCGATAGGGATTCCCCAACAACTGGTTTAGTTTACAGTTTCTTTAATTTCTTCTTTTTTTTTTTCTTTTAAAAGTTATTATTATAATAATGACTTATGGCTAAGGTGATATTCGCGATCTCAGCCGTTGGTTTGGTAGGGACAATTTTCTGATTGGTTTGAACATTTATGAACAGTGAGTTTGTTTAGGATTCAAAAAGTCTTCTAAAAAGATTTTCTTTTGCAGATTGAAATGAACGCAGTGTTGTATATTTATATTTGTATAATATGAAAAGGGAGGGAAAAGAAAGTGGCTTTAACCATAGCTACCTTATTTAGATTGAAATAAAAATCTTAAAAGTTTTGTGTCCCTTTTGTCAAACAAGTGGAGGGGATGCTGTACTTAAAAAAATCAAAATTAATTTTAAAATTTGAAGAATGCTCCAAAAAGCTGATTTGTCCACTTTTGAATTTGTATACTTATATGTATGTTTTCTTTTTTAACTGTGCGTCACAATTCACATTGGTCCTGGAAGTTATCGAGATGATTTGGCTGGTTCTTTTCATGGTACATCACTGTGAGTTTTTGAGATATGATACCCAAATTTAATAATTTTTTTTTAAGAGAGTGTTTTAATTAGTTAAAGAGAACTTTTAGAATGTTTCGAAAACATTTCCAATGGTGTGCCTTCCTTTTGGATATCATAATTATAGTGTTTGCTAGTAGAAAAAGAGATGTGTTTTATTACAACACACCACTATATGTGTGTGTGTGTGTGTGTGTGTGATATTTTGGATTTAACTTGTGATTTTCATTCCTTGTCCACCAACTACACAAAATTGTGGATTATTCTACCGTCCTTCTAGGCTGTTTAATCATTTTTAATTCATAGCCCAATCATGGTTCATGGGACGTCGTTAATAAAGTCAATCAATGGAATCTCTTTTAAGTTTTTTTCTTTTTTCTTTTTTATTCTTATCTCTCTTCTCCCACTTTAAGTCGTTTTATTACAAAATCTTATTCTCAAAGTCATTTTAGTGTCACCTTGGATTAAATTGTTTTACCTATTCATCGCCATGGATGATGGATGTGACCTAAATTCTTGTTTGGATTCAAATTCTGTCTTAGTAGAGAAATTCGACAAAATGAATTCCATATATCTTTAGTAAGATTTTTCATGTATTTTTTGTATTCTCTCTTTAACATTGAATTTTAACAAATAACCATTATCAACCCACATACACAAACCATTTATTCTACAGAATTTTAGATCAAATTTGTGGATGTAGTGAGAAATTTTGATCCTTCACTTTTCACTTTCCCACTGTCTTCCCCCTCTCGAAGGATGTCTTAGGGAATTTAAAAGGGGGAAAAAAATCCCTTAAAGCAGATGGCAGCTGCATTCTGGCCATCTGTGAAGAGATGGCCATTCATACTGTTGGGCCCTTTGCTTTGACAAAGGATTTGGAATCCTTTACAAACATAACGTAAGACGTAAGAGAGGAGAGGGAGGGAATAAAAAGAAGAAAAGGATAGGATAAGATTGATTAACATATGTGTATATATCCAATAAATATTAAAATAAGGTTGATGTGAACCTCAAATTTTGTTCTCTTTATTGATGAAGGACGTCATGTCCTTCACTAACATAAAGGAAGATGAATCAAACACTCTAGGCCTTGGGATTCTTTCATCTTCAGAAAGAGAGCGACAAACAGAGACACATGACACAGCATTCTTTGGATTTTTTATGACCCAAAACAGAGACGTTTTACATTTAAGAAGCAAGTTTTAGAAGATAGGATAACTTTAGGGTTTTTACCTAATTAACCAAATCACAGTAGTCTACAATAGACAAACTAAAGTAACAAGCTGCAAAAAAAATTGAAATCTATAGATCTAAAAACCTAGGTCTAAAGTCGGACCTTCCTTGATAGTTGATGGTTTATGGAAGATAAACATAAAGGCCGGTGCAGTGGATAAAAGGAAGAGAAAGCTGCTGTGTGTTGGTTAAGAAGTGTAGGAAATGGAGGCAGGAGTTTCCTTTGGAGAAACAATGACTTCCCTCCTACGTGCTCAGTCAGTTTCAAAACACTGTTATTTGTTAAGACCCACACCAACAATCGCACACTATGACTGACCCACCACTCAAAGGGGGTCTGTCTCTTAACCCATCACCGCAACAAAAAGGTCCAAACAGTTCCAAAAGGACAATTATTTCAGATACCCCCAAAAACAAAAATTTGTACACTACAATTGCCCCAACATAATTGGTCCTTCCTATCATCATTTTCTGCAAAAGTCAGAATATACAAGCTCCTTCTTCTATTTTCTTTTTATGTTATTTATTTCCTTTTTCAATTCCATAATTCTCAGTTAATAACGTTTTGACTGGACTGACTTAGGTTCAGCATTTCCTGGATCGTGCTTTAGTTTATGAACAGTATCGACTGTTTCAATCCGAGTAAAATATTCAAGTTTCTATTTTGTTGGATGGGATGCTTTTCAACGTACTAGAAAATGGTTGATCCATACAGGGAAGATGCTTTTTGATAAATAAGGGTCCATGATCATTTCTATTGAAACTATTTATGTACTTGCAGCAGACGATGTGATCAACTCCGACCACGACAATACAGCCACGGTGTGTGGGAATATTGTGCAATGCATGATTCAAATGTTATGGCTGAGAGTTAATCATTTAATTAACAGCTTAGATATAACATTCGTGTTTGTTCCTTGTGTTGCCTAAAAGCCAAGAATCATATAATAAAAATGCATGTTCTATGTCTAGTTGATGAGACTGCAGTACACAGCAGAAAATTGAAGACTAGACCGACCTGTAACTTGCAGAGAGCTATTGCCTGCTGGAGCGAGTTGCAAGTCTCAGACAATTACAGCTGGAAGGAACCATCCTAGGCGGCAACATCATGAAATTGCATGCGGGACTTCACTCTTGTTGCGCCCAGATCAAGCATCCATCCATATGGCCTCCCTAATAGACAATCAACAATCTAAATGAACCAAATAAAATCTATTAAATTCGAGAGCAACTTCAACTATGAAATTGATTAAGGAAAAGACAATCTGTAACAGAAGGATTGTAAAAAGTAAAATTTGGGAGACGTTTCCAAGAGTGCTAAAAGAATAGATTTGACTCCAAGGACAATGAATTTACAAACTGACAAACGACTCAATAAAGACCATCTCTGATCGAATTTTACCGAATTTGGGGTTAAAATTTAGCAAACTTGTGGGGTCAAGTAAAGTTTAAACTTATACATACAGCTTTCAGATGAATGTACGCTCTGATAAAATATCGTAATACTTGCAAATTTTAAGGTATCCATTTAAATTTCTTTATTTACAAGGGGTGAGTAGAAGCACTTTCTCGCACTAATGTTCAAGACCACGACTACCCAAGTCAGCTGCAACTTTGGCTGCTCGATTCAGGGCATCAGACATGAAAAGAGCTCCCCTAGAGAAGTAGCTACTCCTCACCACGGTATCAGCAGCGGCAGCAGCTGTTCTTCCTGTGGCTGATATAGCTGATTTGGTGGTCTGCAATACATGGTACTTCTCATCCACGGTTTTAACCGCTTCAAAACCCGCACCTATCATATCAGTAAGGCCAACTCTATGACTCAAATCTGCTACCTTAGCTGCTGCCGTTGCTGAAACCTGATGAGATTCATCAAAGGCTTTGGCTTTGGTTAATGTATCTTTACCCAGCACGTAACCCATGGCCAGCATGGTTTTGACTACTTCTTGGGCCATGGTCACTGCGCTACCAGCACTGGAAATAAACTGACTTCTTTGTGCCGACTACAAGATGGAAAACTCATAAATTAATCAAAGATTGTCTATAGGAAGAAAACATTTTCAAATTGCAACAGGTGGGAAATATTAATAAATATCATTTTTGACACTTACAGCAGTATTGTCTTCTTCATGGTGATCGGAAGGCCTACTCCAAAAACCAAATTCATCATCAAAATGTCCCCACCGTGTTATACATACTCTTTGATCTACAATTGTTGCACCCTGCAGGAATCAGATATTGAACTCTAAAAGCGTGATCATTATTATCAGGTGTAAAACACAGGATGAAAAGTAACGACCACCATCTCCTTGGAGAAAAACTAATGGCATGATGAAGTCCGATCAGGTGAATAGAGGAATTTCCACCATCACTATGCACATAACCAGAAATGAACATTGATTGAGAACCTTCAGTAGACCAAAGCGTATACAGGATAATCAGACCACGAGATAGTTTTTTTTAGTACAAAAATTGCGGGTTGGGGGATTGAACCTCCGACCTCTAGAGATGGAGTACATGCCAATACCATTGAGCTAAGCTCACTTTGGCAAATCTAAACAAAACAGTCGATGCTTACAAACTGAAATTTAGTATCCATATTGAAATTCCTTTATCATTTGAATCCAAGAGGATATTCATCTGATGTGGTTGAAAATCCTTTAATAATTCCTGTCTAAAAAACAACGAAAATTTGCAGCAAAAGAGAATAAGGAGAGAAAAATGTATCTAGCAGATTATTCAACGATAACTATTAATAACTATGGATTAAAAAACAACAATATCATTTTATCTCTAATCACTCTGATCCAAAAGAATTTTATCTCTAATCACGGTGTACTCAACAACAACAGCTAGTTATCACAAATTCAACAACAACAACAACAACGTTATTACCTATAGTCGCAGACTCAGTAGCAGCAGTAACAAAAATAACAATGTTATTGTTTCTCAATCAAAGATTCAGATCTGCCGTATGTCTATGGTTCAGACTTATCTTCTTTTATTATTATTATTTTTTAATTATTTTTTGTATAAAAAGTTTCAGATTTGTCATATGCCTAAAACATTTAAATGCAACGTCTATACAATGATAAACGGGTCCATTTTTTCAACAGGATGCGTAGTTCTATCCACGTTCATGCTTCTTTAGAACATTCCAATGGTATATTCCTATTATGGCTTCTTCTCCAGATTTAGTGATGCCAAAACCATACTTTTATGGTTCAATGCTGAAGCAATTTTCATTATTTGAAAGCCAATCTCTCTCTCTCTCTCCCTTCCATTATTCGATTATGATAGTTATTGTTGTTTTTTTATTATTATTATTTAGCAAAAGTCTAACCACACTCAGGTTTTCTTCTCTAACAAAGGGCAAGGGCCTTACTGGAAGAAACGAAGGCATCCTTCACTATTAATAGGAATCCAGTAAGACACGGGTTCAATCCTCTACAAAGGAAATCGGTTGGATCATTGAGGAAAAACAAAGAGATCCTTCACCAAAACCAGATGAAGAGTTCCCTCCTCTAAGGAAGCCAGAGCAAATTGAATAGCATTTTAAATCGAAAAAAAAAAATTTGCCATTTTGTCATTCTTCCTAAAATAAACTTGCCAAATGAGCCACATCAACACAAGTTAATTTTTAAAAGAGCAATTTAACTTGGCATTATAAATTAAATATGTGGCTCACAACCCAAGAATACGGTTTTCACTATTCTATCGATGCAATGCATTAAATCCATATAATTATATTCTTCAGAAAAATTAATAATTTGAAAGGTATATCCTTTAAATTCGAGCATCCGTAAGATTCTCGTGTTCACTTTATATACAAAAAAATGAAAAGTCAGAGAAATTAATAACATAAATCAAATAAAAAATATATATAAAGATCACATGTCTATATAGTATCAGAGTGCGCGCGCTGGCACACCCTGTAGCTCAAAATAAAGAGTAATGGAAGAATTGAATCAAATACTGTATTGTAGGCCTGAAGCTTATTTAGAATTAAAATACTCACACTCAGCAAGCAAGCAGTCTCTTGAGAATAAGCATCTTTGAATGTTACATAGGCAGTGCAGGCATCTTCACCAGATCTGTTTTCATGAAACCAGAAATCCTTACACCAATAGCTTTCAAAAAAAAAAGGAAAAACAAACTAAAATATAAACTCTAACAAAAAGGCCATACACCACCAAACAGCTTCTTCAAACTCAAAACTAATCTCATTTAGAAAGATCGATTGACATCTATAAACGACTTGTTCACCAGAAAAGATGTAAAGATCGTGAAATTACAGACTCGAGGACATGAAATTAAATGCTTGATGCGGAATAAAATGAATACCTAACAATCTCAACAAGCTCGATTGCGCCAGAGAAAGCGAAGAAATCGAGGACATCTTTCTCTGTTGCTTTAGGAGACAAGCCCGTCACTTCAACCGTATAACCACCAGGATTCATATTTTCGCAGCAACAGTAACTTAATTCGCCAATTCGTTCTTAGAAATATGAAACTTGCAGAGGAAGATAAAGGAATTGACTCCCAGAGGATGAAATTTCTGAAGACAAACTTGAGAAAACTCCCGAAGAAAGGAGGCGCCAAAGCCTCCGCCGCCGGTCTGAATAACTTTAGACCACAGTGAGCTTAACTGGGCCGGGCCGTCCAATCTTCAGATTGAGCAATGGGCCTTCTTTGATGGGTGATTTGGGCTACAAAATGACTCTACTACTCTGGAAGCCCATTTCTAAAAGGACTTTCTATTTGTTTTTTGAATTTATAAATTTTCTGCTTGATCATTTCCGTGTATGTGTGTGTGTGTGTGTGTGTGTGTGTGTATTTTTTTTGTTAGTGCAAAATGTCCTTTAAAAGTACATATTCTCGAAACCTAGAAAGGAATATATATAGTAATAATAATAATAAAACCCCATTTTTTAAAATCATATTTGTCGATGTTGTTTTGAGTATTAGAATGATAAAGTGCACAACCTGTATTCAGAAGAAAAGAAGGCAATGCTTTTGGTTAAATAATAATAATAAATGTAGCAAAAGAGAAAGTAAAAGCTTGAAAAGAAAGTGAAGTCAACCCTTTCCTTTTGCATCAAAAGTAAAAAGAAAAAAAGGTTCAAAGTAGGAAGCAGGTAGCTTCTGCACACTACAAAACTAATTAAAATATTTCATCTTCTACAAACTTCCCCTACCCATAGTTTATGTATCAACTTAACTTATCCCATAAAATATTCTAAAAAATATATATATTTTTTAGTTTTTTTTAAGGTAAGTTTATTACAAAATATTACACTTAAATTTGAGGTAGGTTTCAATAATATTTTAAACTTTGTTAATGAAAATGGGAGAGTGAAGGGGTTGATGACCTATAAAAAAGAGGTACATACTACAGTATGACTTATAAGTTTTATGTGCATTTATTAACCCACACTACACTACATATCTTGAAAATAAATAGAAAGTGGTAAGTTTTATTTCATGCCTATAAACTTTATATTAAATTTCAAATATACTCTCTTTTTTTTTTCCTACTTTCATGGTAGCACTTAATTAATTTTGAAAATGTTTCGCAACAACCACTTCATTAATCTTCCGTTAAAATGAAGAGAAAGAATATTATGTACCGATTAGTTGAAAAGTGAAAATTCTTCCTTTGGCTGTTAGCTATAAAAAAAAATTGAAGTAAACCATATTCAAAATGGTCTCGATTAAGTTTTCATGGCTTGGAGTAATCTTTTTGCTTTGTTGGTTAATTTTATCGGAAGAAGCCTCCAACTATGCCATGAATAAGCAGAGAAATGTTCGCTCTGTGATAAATTATTACAATCACACGTAAATCTCTCTTCAACCCTAGTTATAAGAGCATTCTCTCAAAGCATTATATCACTCGTACAATTGAGTTTGTATACCAAAATTTAAAGTGCTTTAAATTTGGATGATTAGAAACTAATATCATATAGACTCTTTTTAAACATTTCGAATGTGGAATAACTACTCTTTCAATATTTTGTCAAAACTCAACAAAATTGTTAAGGTTTGAGAGAGACAAACGTGTTGAACTTTGACGTTAATTGGTTGAAGGACAACATGAGATTGAGGGTAAAGTTAAATTAATTTGAATTATTAAAATAACAACAATTCTCTGTAGGATGAATTATCCTCTTGTGTTCACTGTTCACAACAACAAGTGGGTGGTTGGAGTCTTAAATACCAAATTGCTTTAAAATTTGTACGTAACGAAAGCTTTAAATTTATTCTTTGTTGTATTGTAGTTTTCAAATATATTTGAAAGATATAGCATAAATATGGTTTGCATATGTTGAGTCATGACGAATAATTAATATGTGAAATTTAATGTATTGGTAATATGTCTTCTTTCTGGTAGAGGAGATTCAAAAGTCATTCAGGCAGTATTATAGATAATAACGGCACATTCGAAAAATAAATAATTATATTATTTAACGTGAATAAAATAGAATGGTTTCTTAAAAGACAACTTTTGGTGCACAGCCAAAATTGTCACATATCTAGACCATGCTCTTGAGTAGACAAATAATCATTAAATATGTTTACAAAAACATTTGTTCTCAATGCTTCAAAAGATCGAAATGATTGACTCGATAGGATCATTTGTGGGGATTAATTAGATTGTATATCCTTACAATTAAATTATAATATCATGTTTATATATTTTAACGCTATAAACCTTACTTTTACTTCATCCTAATTGTTCTTATTTATATTTCTATTCATTTCCTTTGGTCCCATTTATGATTGGTTAAGATCTATTTCTTTTTTTTTTTTTTTTTTTTAATTTTTACTCGTTTGTATTATTATTATTATTATTAACTATCGTTTTGCCGTCAAGTATGTTCTTTCTAACCTCTCTATTGGAATGTCTTAAATTTGTTATCTACTGCTTCAAACGACCAAATATAAGGATTTCGCTAGAGGTGCCTCTTGATCCGTAATCTAATATTACTCATATTTATCATATTTACATTATTTACAATTTTGACTCTAGAATTTAGGGGAGTGTGCTATATAAACTCTCTAACTCTAGAGACTCTTCTTGATATGTAATTTAAATATGTTACAACTTAAGTTCAAGGCCTAGATATCAGATTCAAGGCATTCCAATAACACTATCATTGTTAGTTAACCACGTAAAACTCTTTGTCAATTTTTTTGGTTTATTTTTGTTTCTCGATTCCACAATAACTCTCTATCATCTACATTTTGTACATATTTTTTTGTCTAATGAAGCTCTCTCAAAATCTTTTTCAAACCAAAAGAAACAAAAATTTGGGGACTATTTTGGTTTTTTAGTTTTTAAAACATGACTTAATGAAAGAAAAAAAATTGGATAATAAGACATACAATATTGAGTTCTTTTTGTGCGGATGGCTCTTCTTTTGGAACGAAATGAAAAATGGGTACTTTTTTTAAATTGAATGAAAAGTGGCATGTTGCTTGCATCAACACCCTATGAATTTACTTATTCGCCGTTGCGTTGTGATTCATAAGTTTTATTGATACTCAATATTCGATGCTCGATCTTCAATGTTCGATGCTTGATACTCTACGCTTTATGCTCTATATTATATGCACTATGCTATATACTCTCTACTCAATCTTTGTTACTTGATGCTTGATGCTTGATGCTTTACTCTCTACGCTCTATGCTCTATATTATATGTTTTATGTTGTACACTTGCTACTTGATGCTCGAAACTTGATACACTAATGCTCCAAATTCTATGTTTGATGTTCGATGCAAAGAAAAAAATGGAAAAAGAAGAAACGCAAACAATCGGAGAAAAAAGAACATGAAAAAAAAGGAACAAAAGTTAAAAGAAAAATGGAAGAAGAAGTGAAAAAAATTAAAAAAAAAAAAAAGAAATTAAAAAGAAAAAAAACGCTACAACAGAAAGAAAATAAAAGAAAAATACATTTAAGGTTAAAGTAATAAATTTACATAGTAATAACATAAGCAAAAGGTCAAAATTTATTAACCCTAGAAAAGACACACATTTTCTTATTCTGACCCTTTATTTTAGGCTATTTATGTCATTGTTACATACAACATTATGGAAATTAAAGCTGGGTTGTGAAGAATGGACTTTAGGTTTTAGAAATTGTAGGGACAAAATAGTGTAGTTTTTCTCTTAGTTGTTAGTGTTCAGTGGCAATGGTACAAACTTTCACGACTTACGAGAGCCTCTTCCACTCTGACGCTTTCACTTCAACGTCATCTGAAGTTTGTTATTACCATCCTCTAGACGTTTCTATGCCATATAAAGTAACTTCATCTCAATTATTTGAGTTCTTATGATTAATTTTTATCCCACACTCTTTAAATTATGTTAATTACGTGGATGCTAATTAAGCAAGGCTGTTTCAAGTATTTTCCGTTAATTAAGGACTTTATTTAGCTGTGTGTTTGTTATGATTAAGCCAGTTAGCTAGGTAGGCCTCGTGACTCGTCGTGAGAGGAAGATATACATAGAACCAAATTTTGAATAGCACGTTTTGGATATCAAAAAAAAAAAAAAAAAAGGGAATTTAATTTAGAGTTTCATTGATGAACATGAAAGCAGCTTTTTCCTTTTATAGAATTCATAAAGTTGGCACCACCATGTGAAATTAATTAATTTCTTTTGTTTTCTTTTTCAACGAGTCTATTTTCATGTCTGTTGAAGATTTCACATTAAAAAAATCAAAAGATCTAATAGATGAATTATTCTTCTCATAATGCCTTTATCCAATTTTTGTACATTAAATAAAAGAAGCACATTCAACCATTCAACCATTTGTGTATGAATGAATGCCTTAGTTAATTTTTAGCACAAAAATTTTGTTGACTATATATTGTTGAATAATGTATTATAAAAAAGAAAGGTCTATCAAATAGGTGCTATACAAGAACAATGAGTTGATCTAGATTTGCGACTTATATATAGTCTATTTATGAGTGGAATGAAAAGAACTAACTTGCATGTATAATAAATGGAAAGATTGAAAGTTGGAATAATAAATTATTTTTAGTTGGGCATATGTATATATATTCACAAATGTATATAACCTAAATGGATGGTTTTATATTTATTATATATTCTTCCTCTTTTAAAGCTGGAACCACTTATTCAAATATATATAGGGTAAACTAAATGGACTTGGATTGAATTGTTTGCAAATAGATACTAGTAGAAAATAACAAATGGTGTCATCTACAAAATAATCTATGCTTTCAAATTAAATCATTTATAGGATCAGTTGTTTCTGATTTAATTTTAGTTTATACATGTTAAGAAACTGACAATCATAGATAAACAAATAAAACATAAACAATGGAGATTTGACATGGAGATACAATTGGTTTATTACCAATATGTTAGCTACATCTACATGCTGAGGAAGAAAACAGTTTATTATTATAAAATATATATATATATATATATATATATATATATATATATATATATATATATATATATATATATATATATATATATATATATATATATATATATATATATATATATATATATATCAAGAGTTTTAAATTGTCAAAATAGTAAATAACATAAATACCTTAAGACCAACTTAGCAAGACCCCATGCTTCGTCATTTGAAGAATCAGATAATAGAATATTCAAGACATTCCACCAATGCGACATTTGGAGAAAAACTTGTTAATATGCACGTCTTTCTTATTTGGTGTGATTCAATCTTTCATATTTCAAACTTTTCTACCATCTTTAGAAAAAGGTAATCGTACCCTTACCTTGCCAACGGGGAACATATCAAACAATAAGGAGGAGAAGAATATCTGTTGCAAATGAGTTTTTAAGCCCTTAAAAACATTTTTTAAATTCTTCAAAAGTCACACCACTTCTTACAAATATTCTGTATATTTGCACCTAACGAGGAAAACAAAAAAACAAAAAAAAAAAAAAAATACTAGGCTGCATTTCTTGATCATTTAATTAGTATTTTTCATTAATGTATATCTGAAAGGGTTTATACAACCTTTTTTATTTATGCATTCTTCATCGTTTAATTATATATATGATTCAATTTCAAAACAAAAGGATGGTAGGTAGAAAAATGTTTCTTAATAGATGGCTGTCCCTGCCACTCTAATTAATAAATAACTAAGAAAATTGCATAGGAATATAAAATTACATATATCAATTGGCACGTGCAAAGATTTTCACATGCTTGGAAAATTTACTGATCGATCTAAACGATTTTGTTCCGAAGGGAAAAGGCACAAAAACATTCCTCTTCTTATGTGCCACACAAAGACTTTCTTTAAAAAGCTGCAACAATAATAGGTTCAACGTTTACACTAAGAAAGGAATTAAAGAAATAATGATAATATAAAAATAAACCTGAAGCACATGCAAAATTAATTAACCTTATAACATATATTATGGAAACAAATATAATATATATTCGCCCAGCTTTCATGCGTACACATAATTTCTTCTCACCATTTCGCAACTAAATTTAATTAATTATATATATAAGAGAGTAATTAAAGTAAATTAAGTCTACACAATCCCTTTTATTCTACGACTTTATATATTTTATATTAGTTTAATTGCATGCCTGGTAGTAGGGGTGAGCTTGGTGAAAAGCAAATCGTGTATAAAAGAAGAAACATAGGGAATTTGGGAAGATTAATATTATTACATAAGTAAGCTTCTAATTATGGCAGCTTGAGCACTTTCAGGGTCTGTTGATGCCAATAGCTCCGATAATCGATCGCTTAAATCATCCACCTCTCTTTGTAAGCTTCTTATGTAGTTGCAAGTCTCTTGTAGAACCTTTGAAGCTGATACCTAAACATCCCCCATGCACATTCACAAATTTGATTAGAGTAATTGCCATCTATAATTATACTTTTAGGGCCAATAATTACGTAAATAGTAACATTATCAAAGAATCGCAAATATAACAAAGTCTATCGGTGATAGACTCGCTATCACAATGCTTATAGATTCCTACTTGTGATATAGTCTATTACTAATAGATCTAAATTTTGTTATATCTACTAATATTTTGGGTATGATTGTTATATTCATCATCTAATCCCCATTAATCAATACTCCATTTAATTTGATAACATTTTTTTGTGATAGAAACAAAATTGACTATCAAGCATAAGCAGTAAATATGCAGTTCTAGTTATGCCTACTGGAAATTAGAGCATTTTATCAATAGAGGAGAATACAAAAAAGAATATAGATGAAGAGGCACCAATGGGAATTATGACATTCCTCTCAACCCTAAGCTCAAAGTTGAAAATAAAGTATAATGTGTACACAATTTAAGTTTTAGCCTCCAAGAAGGTGAGACCTCATGCTTGGTCACTCGAATGGTCAGATAATAAATTGAAGGCATTGGAATGTTTTTGTTTTTGTTTTTTTTTTTTTTGGTTATGAATCTTATAAAAACACTACTTTCTTGCTTTATTTTAAAGTTGAAATTTGAAAGAAAAGAAAGCTTGATTTATTATTTGAAATTTGAGTTAAAAGTTCATAATTAATTAGTTATTGAAATTTAGTTTGAATAGAAAATTATTGTTTTGAATTGAATTTTAAAAAGTGATTAAAACAGAGAGGGCGTTAAACACGTTTTTTCCCCCTATTTGAAGGAGAGATAATTGAGAAAAATGTAGGATGAATTTAGATTGGAAGTCCGAACCCATCCTTCTTAACCACTCTCTTCCTCTTGGGAGCTGCTATATAAATTATTAGCACACAATACCTGACTATCCAAACTAATGTCCACACAAACATCAGCTTAAGCTGATAGACTTTTGGAAAATTTAATGTTTAATTCATTTAATGTTAACGAAGTAAGTAAGATAAATATATATATACACATATATATATATAAGTTGGAATAATAAAAATGGAAAAAGAAAGAGAAAAAGAAGAAATAAAATACCCTGGAGGAGGAACGTCCATTGCGAATCTCAGGGATGAGCTGCTGTAATTTTGAGATCAAGTCAGCAATTTGGTCGTCAGAAATGTTCCTTGAAGGAACACCCGAGCGTCTAGAACGCGAGCTTCTGGCGGACATTGTTTTTGTTTCTTTCAAAATTAGGAGAAAACTTTGTCAGATTCCCCCCCCCCCCCCCCCCCCCCTTTTTTTTATTTTCTTTTTATATAATAATAATAATAATAATAATAATAAAAAAAAAAAAAAAAAAAAAAAAAAAAAAAAAAAGAAGTAAGGTCTGGTAGGCTAAAGGAGCTAGGTATAAGGTATTGGGAATTTGAGAGAGAGAGAGAGGGAAGGAGAAGAAGTATAATGTTTTTGTTGGAGAAAGGCAAGGTAGAAAGCAATTTATATGGGAAAGGGAAAATACAATTAATTAATAAATAATGATTGAAAATTTTGAAAAGAGAGGAATTTATAGTATTAGCAAGGAAGTAGCTGTTAATTTGATTTGAGACACTCCAAAAATAATACTAATGTTATTGGACAAAGAGATATGGGAGGCATGAAAAGGAAGGCCAAGTGTTTTTAGAATTGGTAATCCACTATTTGTTGGGGTCGAACCGGACAACTTATTAAATAATAACCGTTTATAAATAATTAAAAAGGAGAAATAAAAATAATAATAAAAAAGCTGCATGCGGCCATAGCCATACCGTCCCTGCTCGTTCTGTCTCCAAACTGGGGCTAAAACTTTCAACTTGTTTAGGGTTTTTTTTTTTTTTTAAATTATTTATTTATATATATGTGTGTATGTGGTTATATATATCTACTAGTGTAAGCGGGCCTCCTCGTGTCAGCTTCATAGTACTGCACACCCATGTTATGAAATTAATTACCATTTCTTTTTTTTTTTTTTAATTTTTTTGTGGAGAAATTAAAATAAGAAAAATGAAATAAAATGGGAAGTGTTATGAGGGACGTCAAAATCAGAGGTTAAAATGGAAGGTTTAGTCCGACATGGAAGAAGAGATGAGAAAGGAGAGCGATGAAGGGTCAAATTTTGAGCATGATTAGCGATGCATCATCCATATATTCCGCCTTACTCTTCGATTCATTCCCCCCTGACACACCACGTGGCATTTTCTAACCTTTCCTCATTCATTTTTCCCCTAACCTAAATTTTCCTAATTTTGATGTTTTTACTTTTTATTTTCCACTAGCTCCCTCCTTCTCCCCAACTTTCCCAAGAGATTCAAAGATGGAGTGAATTTCATTATTTAATTAATTCAATACACATGATACCATTTAAATCAATTAACTAATCACATCAAATTCCATGTTATGAGACACCGAAAAAGTTTTGTCATACCTTATCCTTTGTTGTTTACTATTTTTTTTTTATTATTATTTATTCCTTTTCATTTTTATCAACTCAAATTTATAATGCTTGCATTTAAGATACAGACTATTATAATCTTTACACTATAATTACTAACTTAGCCTCATAAACATATTTTTAATTTTACTGTTCTTTCGTTTTTTTTCTTACAAGACCCTCACTAGCTTCTTTCTTCGTGACCACTCTTCCAAGAATCCCAACTTCTTTCTTTCTATTTCTTCTAAACTAGGCTATACCTAATTTCATGCTATCTTTTCTTTCACACAGAAAAAATTATAAAAAAAAATAAAATTGTCACATGACAATTTTTTATTGGACAATTGCCTTTGTTGCACAAAGATAAATGCAATCGAGACATCCACCTAAGTATCTTTCTTTTTTTTCGCTCAAGAATATCTTAGGGGTGGTTAAAGAATATGCGAAGATTACATATTAAAAAAAAAATGAAGAGAGGTTACCAATTTTCTCTATTATATGAATTATTCTATTCATTATTCATTGATAAATTCAACCGTTATTATGAGACACTTGTGGTAGTTTTAGGTAATAATGAATTTCGTTTTTCTATGTTCTTTTTGCCCATTTGAGTGTCTGTTTGTCATTGAAAGAGGGCGTCTGTGAAATATCTCCTACAATAATAATAATAATAATAGTTTTATCTTTTCATCCCATATCCCCACCACCTGAAATTAAATATGGAGGCCGAACTTTTGGTCATTTGACTTGACCAAGGTTAATAATATACATATATATTATAAAAAAAAAATTTTAAAAAAAAAAAAAAAAACCTGGAAATGCATGTGGGGGACTGGGGATTCTTATGTTACACCAAATTACAAATAGGTCACAAGGAAGGGGGCTAAATATTTTGATGGGAGGGATAGGTGAAACTTAAAAGCAGGGGTTTAAGCATGCAAGCTCCAAATCAAATCGCAAAATTAACTCTAAAGTATAGTGTGGTAGTGGTAATTATAATTATACTCTCAAACTTATATATTTGTAGAAATTATAATAATGGTATAAATTTGAGAGCTCAATTTTTATTATTAAAAGGTCCAATTTCTATATTGTAAGTTTGAGACTCCAATTTTAACATTTTGTAAAAATAGTGTAATTGCTACAACTACGGTGATATTCTCAATTTGTCCATATTTTAAATCAAATGTTATGTAGTCAGTGAGTGATAAGAGAGGCTTTATTTGCTCATAAATGGTATAATTTTTACTCTTACTATTTAGCATTTGGCACATCAGTGAATGATAAATATTAATTACAAATCATCCATAATTTTTAAATATTTCTTTCGTGACGGTCATAAATGGGAGCAATGTGAAGAAAGTTGGTTAGTGGTTGTGCGGTGAGGCCCGCCCGCCAACCTTCGTCTGCACACAACTTTGTGAACAAAGGACTGTTCCCTTTCTTCTTGCCACCCTCTCTAACAATCTCATCATACTCCTATATTATTATTATAATTATATGATTGGCACCCTTCCTTAGTTTAAGTACCATTGTTTGGTTATACCTAGAAAATCCTGTATTAAGAAAGAAAACATGATTGAGTTATAGATTTAGTATGATCTCACTTTTTAAGCATGTTGTCTATATGGTCACTAAATTCTCATAAGTTCAAGCATATGTTTTTTCTTTTTGAAAGAAAATAATTAACTGAATTATTTTATTCTAAAGTATTTAGTTACTATCTATAATAGTATTACAAATATAGATGTGACGTATTTTTTTCTTAGGGTAGGGACTCGAGTCCACATTAGAGACAAGGGAAACCATGAAATCGGTGAAATATATTGCAGGATACATATACCATACAAAAGTGCTTAGTTATTTTAATAATCTTGAACTACAATATTATACATGTGAGCTGAAATTTATATGAAATCTGTTATTTTGTAAACAACAGAATATTGTTTAATCTCGACGCGACATGGTCCCATAAGGAGGGCAAATGGGGGTTGGGTTGGATTGTTCGTACAGTTGCAAATTCACTCATAGGAACAGGATGTTGATCTTTTGGATGAGGAGGCTGTTGTGGAAGGATATTTTGATTATTTTTTGACGAGAAAGGAGGGAAAAGTGAGAAGTGAAAATTAGAAAGTATATGTTTTAGGTTAAGAAGAAAATCATGTGATAGGTTTTTGGTGTGAATGTTTTTGGAGAACCCCTAATAAAAAAAAGAAGGTAACAACCCATGTAACAAGTATGTGGGTAGAACAGTATTATAAGCATGTGCCCATGTTCCCTGGGCTTTGCTTAAGACAACCAAAAAAAAAAGAAAAAAACTCAAAATTAAAAACTCACAGAGTCTCTCATTGATTGGACTGTCCATTCAATCAATTTCGCCCCCTTCAATGTCCTTAAACTTTCTTAAGGTTTCCTAAAATTGGCACCTCAAAACACATTTTCCCACCAACCATCTCAATCACTCACTGTCTTATAATGCTTCTCAACTCTCTTCTCTTTAATTAAAGGTCCATCCTGGAGCCAACCCACACCCAAGTAAGTGCAGCCCAAACTCTGATTCTTTTATGGGCAGCCCACCCTAATTTACCTACAAATAAGTCCAACTAGGCTTTCTTTTTGTCAATGGGCCACCCACCTTAGATCAGTTAGGACCATTTTTTAGTTTTCTCCACCAAAATCACCTTCCATTCCTAGCTTCGTCCCACCCTACTAGACGACATTAATACTGTTTAATACAAACTCTAGATATTACAATTTAAACAGTGTCCTAAGATTTGGATTTGAAAATCTTGGTGTATATCTGTATGAGAGGGCTTTTCTGATATGTGAATTGAGTTGGATTAGTTGTTAGATTAGGGAGGAATGTACGTAGTTGTGTATTTGGTTATAATTATGGTAGAGAGGGAGAGATTGAGAGATTCCACCCATTTGAGAATTGAGAGAGATTGGGGTGTCTAAGTCTTTTACCAAATCTGAGAATATAAGGGGGGGAGGATTATCGGTTACCTACAATTTGGTTGTCTCATAATAATAGTTGAATTTGAAAATTTTTATGTTTTTTTAGAGTAATGTCAAGGAGTGATTTTGAAATGGTTAAAATTAAATTGTCATTATCAAAATTACTCTAAAATATGTTTTTAATATTTATAACTAATTTTGATGATATAAAAATTGCATTTAAAAAAGTTGTCTACATACTTTTTACTAATTTTAAATTAAAATTGGGTCTATATAGGATTTTTTTTAGTACAACAATTAGGGGTGAAAAATTAAACCTCTAGTCTCTAGAAATGTAGCGCATGCCAACACCACTGAGTCAAGCACATTTTGATAAACCAAAAAATTTTATTCAAATCCTTGACTGATGGATGATAAGGATAGTTTAATAATATCAATTTAAGTACTATAATGATATAAACAACTAAATTTGCCTGAGATCTACGTCTTGAATTTTTTTTCTTTTTTTTATTTTTATTATATGCATTTTCTTATTCAACATATCAATCGTGCATATAAAAATTAAAAAAAAAAGGACAAAACATATACTTATCATAATTATTTAGTTAAATAAATTTTCAAATAAAAAATATTCGTTTGGGTAATTTTGTAATTCTAAAATCACTTTTTAAACCATATATAATAATTTTAAAACACTTTAAAATAATATAAAATTCATTTTTAAGAGTTTAAAACCAACATCAATAGGTTTAATATAATTTCACATAATCAAAAACCTTTTTCTTTTCTTTTCTTTTTTTTTTTTTTTTGTCTAAATTACTAACTTGAAGCATATGCACTTAATTAACAAGAAATCGACCATATGTGTTGCATTTAATTGTGAATATGAAGAGAAGTACATAGGTGGCATTTGGAATATGAAATAATGCGCATATGTGCTTCAATTCATTAGGCATAACAAAAGGGGGTTTTATTTGGGCCATAGATTGACACATTTTTTGCAATATGAATTATTCTACAACATTGGGCTTCTCTCCATCATTAATTTGCATCATATTCAGATTCATTTTCAATCAAAATCAAACTATTCTTCAAGAACCATATTCCACTCCCAATATTCTTTGCTTCTTCACTTTAGTCTAAAACCAAAAATCTCGGTTGGGACTTTTAACAAACACCTTCTCCTCAACCTTTCCTTTCGTTAAAAAGAACATTATTATTATTATTATTATTATTATTATTATTATTATTAACACATCAAAAAAGAGCCAAAGTTTGGTCAGAAATAATCATATCAAAACCACACAAATCTGACTCATACCTAAAAAGAAATTGTATTTTCTCTCTATCATCTTATCTTGGAATAGAGAGGTTTATAGACTTGGAGCTGTAAGATTAGTCAGATTGGTCAACTTTTATATACATAATATATATTCTAACTATGACACATCAAAAGAAAACCATAGCTATCAAACTTAAGAAAAAAAAAAAGAAAAAAAAAAAAAAAGGTTTTTTCAACTCTCTACTAACTCCAAGAGGCAGAGACCTATTCAAAATTGCCTTTCTTTTTCGACCCAACAAAACCAAATATCAATTTACCCAATAATCTTCAAATATATATATACACATCCCATTCTTTTGCGGCTCAAAAAAGTTGCTTCCGTTTTCAAATAGAAAAACGCCCTTAAACAATTCACCACTTTTCTCTCATTAAATTCTTTTTTCTTTTTTATTTTTCCTCTTTTTATATGATTGGCTTCCCATCCTCCTCGTCCTTTCTCTTTCTCAATGATGATGATCCACAAGAGTTTCAAGTTTAGCTTAATTTTATTTATTTTTCTAGATTGCCTTAAACAAATTAAAAACAAGATTCCCTTATATATCAAATATTGAGATCGATCTCATTTCAGAACTCTTAAAACTAAGAAACCTAAAGTCTTTGTTGTCAACTAATTTAAAAGCGCGCACATATATATATATACAAAACTATAGAATATAATATATTGAAAGGGGAAAAATATCATAGACAGGTAGCCCCGTTACTGACAGTTTAATATATAATAATAATAATTAATGTAAACCAAAAAAAGATGGGTCCAATAATTCAAAGTGTGGATGGATGCAACTGAAAACCCAAAAAAAAAGGGGTTGAGACAAGATAAACAAAAATAATAGATGTCCTCAACTTTGTCCAGTTAGGTGGACATTTTGGAATGGATTCTATTTCACGTAAAGCTTTTTAAGTAATTGAAAAAATGGAGCATTAAGAAATTAAAAAGTTAAAATTTTAATTTTATATATATATATATATATATATATATATATATATTAATGTATGTGTGCTTAGAATAAAGTTGGGTCTCTTGCTAGAGGGGAAAGAATTTGTTGCGCTTTGCTTTTTTGGTTGCTTCTTCCCAATTAATTACATTATGTTTATTCATTTAAATAATTAAATGAGGATCGTATTTTATTTTTAGATCTAATTCAATACACGTGTTTAACCTATGGTGAAAAATTTTGAAATGCTATGTCAGCTCTTAAGTTGGAATGATTTTATTTCGTTTTTTAATGTAATGTTTTCAAAATATTTAGAAGCATGATTAGAAAATAAGTAGAGTCGTGATTAATTAGAAGAGGTTGGTGTGTGATTTTGGCCTTGGTATGTTTGCACTAGTATTTTGTTTTTTTTTGTTATTTTGAAATAGAAAGTTTTTAGAAATAGTTTAGAGTAAGATTAGAGTGCATGGACTTGGACAAAAGAAACAAAATTCGGCTAATTAAGTTGAATAAATTAAACCTTATCAGTTAGTTTTAATTTATACATTCTTATGGTACACGCAATTTTGCTATACTTCATGTGGATTATATATGTCCAGAAGTCCTTAAATTAATAAAATATCATCTTTACACCATTACTTGCAAATTCCACTCGTGAATAATCTCTACCGTGTGTTTGATTTAAAAAATAAATCATTTAAAAAAATTGAATTATTTGGTAACCACTCAAAATAGATTTTGAACTGTATTTTAAACGATTTTTACGAAAATAATTTAAATAAAAATACATTTTTCGACCCTCAAAATTTAGTATTAAAATTTTTACATCAAAATTGATAGTGTGGAGAAAGAGTATGGAAGAATAAAGGAAGATTGAAAAAATCAACAATAAACAGGATTGGCTAGAAATGCATATAATGGAACGAATTGCCAAAAAAATAAATTAGAAAAAAAAAAGAAAATAACAACGACAACAAAATTCAAGGTCTAAATTAATATTTTAGAAAAATATCAATTTGAACTCTAAATTTGTTTAGAAAAATCTAGTGTGAAACTTATAATTGTATCATTTAAACCCTAGACTTTTATAAATGAATCAATTTAGATTTTTGGATAAAATTTTACTTGAAAATTGTTCGTGTATTTACTCTAATAATTAGTTTTGTACTAAAACCAACATTTAAAGAAGTATACACATGTTTTAGAATCAATGCATGGATGATTTTCAAACATAATCATAAAGAATGGTCTAAATTGATTGGCTTATAAGAAACTTGGAGTTTAATTCACTTAAAATTTAAATTTCACACGATATTAGTGGAATGAAATTTGGAGGAGTGTGTAAATTAATACACTTGTGAAAGTTTAGAACTTGAATGGATACAAATATTATTTAAGAGTTTTTTTAACTGATACAACTCCAAAGTTTAGAAATATAGATTGATATTTGTTTTAATATTTTGTTTGAAAAAAAAAAAAAAAAACTTGTGCATCCGTGTTTAGCCTTAAAAACAAGACATTAATTACATAAAACTCCCTCTTAATAACTATTTTGATCTTAAAATTTTGAAAATTGTTAATATTTTTTCACAATTCTTTTACCATGACTTCTATATTTACTAGGGAAACATTTTATTTTTTTAGCCAAATTTCAAACATAAAGTCAATGTTTTAGTTTTTTTTTTTTAAAATCTTAATTTAATAACCATTTGGTTTTTTATTTTTAAAATTGTATTTATTTTTTTCTAAGTTTTTTTAACTATAATTTTTACTTGAAACTGTTCTATAAAAATTAAAAAAAATAATAACAAAATAATAATAACCAAAATAATTGTGGAACGAAAATTTAAACCATGCGAAAAAATGGTAAAGTCTCATGCAAATACATGGAATGTATCACTCAGTACAAAAATGTTAGTCATCTTAAAATATTTTTCGCTAATATATCATTCTAATGTTTATATTTTAAAATTTATTCAATTTTAATTCATGTATTCGAAGGTTCAATTTTAGTGTCTGCTTTTTTTAATAAATCTTAAATTTAATCTTTAGTTAATTTTTATTTAAATCGACAGCATAATAATGATAATTTTCATGCAAAAAGTATAATATGTAAATATGTTTTCAAAACATATAGTAAGAATGCTAACCGATAATAAATTCTTTTTTGGAAAAATCAACGATAAATTAAAATAAGACTAAATTTAAGGTTTATTGAGAATAATTGAACTAAAATTGAAAAAATTTCAAATTCAAGAGACCAAAATGTGGTATTTTAACCAACATTTTTTTTAAAAGGCTTTATCCCCACTCTAAATAATAATAATAATAATAATTACTTAATGGAGGGTTTTTTTTTTTTTTTTTTTAATTTTTAAATTTTTGTGTCACGACCAACTTCACATGTTTCTGAGCTTCCATCTTTATTAATGTATGCCTCAACAGGGCATAAAGTCATTTTCTAAGATCTGAGAATTTATAGTTTTACTTATTACACAATAAATGTTACCAAAAACAAACACCAAATCCCTTCTATAATGACTTTGACTATTGCCTAACTTTGTCTCTCTCTCTCTCTCTCTCTCTTTTGGTTATTACTTTCTACCTTTCATATATATTTCCCTTTTAAATATCCTTCTCTCAAATTATATAATATGAAAAAAAAAAAAATGAAAGAGGATTGTGCAATGTCGTTGTCGTTGTCGATATTAAGAATATAACATTTAAATGAAGATTAAAGTTTAAAGTTATGTAACTTAGGAATATATTCTAAAGTGTGAATGAGTATCCATTATATATTAACTGCACTTGTTTCAGTTTATGAAAAAAGCAAAGCATTTGGATTTTGTTGCATTTTCATGCCTCAACAAATATTATACCATGCTGTTTTGTTAAGTTAGACTTTTGAAGTTATATAAGTTGTTCGTGTTTTTGGCCATTTGTTGTCTACATCCTTTTCATCGTTTGTAATTATTATTATTAAACATAGTTTAATTAAGAACTTAATTCCACTAATTTTTCTTAGGTTGAAACAAACAAGGGAGTAATAATTTGGACCTAATTTACTACAGTAGTTTTATTATTCATGAGTAGTATAGGTTTGAAGGGACTCTTAAAAAGTTACAACTTATGGGGATAATTATTGTTATTGAAAAATATGGCTCGGTAATTATTAAGGAGGGTTAATAATTTTTGTAAAATCAGTATTTACACCTTTTTTTTACACAGTTTTTGTAACTTTTCGGTGGAAAAATAAATAATAAGAATAAAATGATTCGTATTCACCTATGCTAACATGTCTTCTAGTGATTATTCTAATTTACAATGGGATGACTTTAAGAAATTGAATTTTTCTGACAATTATTATACTTTCGACTTATTTAATATATTACAAAAAATAAAAAAAATCAATTTATATATTTCTAAACTCCGAGAACTTGTATCACTCCAAATCTAAAGGAAAAAATGTATGTATCTACTACAACCCAAAAATTTTATAGGTAAGTGAAGACCCTTAGTTAGAATTTCATTTTAAAATCATCACGGCATAATATTCATAAATGTGCAATAACTCTTTAAATGAATAGATTCGTGTAATGTTAGTAAGGAAGTCGTATAATCAAAAGGACATAGTAAGTGGACTTTTCTTTAATATAAGCAATTCTATATCATCTTGTCTTCCTTTATTTTTACTTATTTAAAAAGAAGATAATTGTAAAAGATAGCAACATTGGTTGTCATAATTGCAAATATGTCACACTAATAAATAATTTAGAAATATAACAAATTTTTAAATTTTAACTCTATCACTAATAAATAATTTTTTACCATGCAAGAAATCATTTAATACTAAATAAAGTATAATAATATGACTCCTTATATACTATATTAGTATTCTATTGGTATGATAAACTGATAGCAAACACAATAAAAAACGAGCATGCAAATAACTAATGATAGATCTCCATTAGTGATAGGTCTATTGCTGATAGATCTTAGTCAATATGATATGTCCATCAAATAGGTTTATTAGTAATAGACCTCTAGGATCAATAGATTTATTAATGATTAATCTCAATTAGTGTCTAGTGATGTATACTAATAGAAGTTAAGGGTATGATTGGTAAGAAATTGAGATACTAGTAGACATATCTTGAAAAAAATTTAAAATTTGAATTTGCTATCACACAAATATGAAAACATACAATACAACTCTATTTTCATTGAATCCTAATCTTCAAATTTATGTATCTAAATTGTGTACTAAAGAGGCACTAAAATTTAGCAATATTTATAAATAATTTTAGATTTTGCTAAATTTTAGTATTATTTGTGTTAGAATTGACATATATGTAATTACCCGGGGGGAGGTTTAGTTCATGTGAAAACACTTTTCAAAAAAATAAATAAAAAGGCAAAGAGGTGATGTAAAAAACAAAAGTTGGATGGAGCATTGAATGGTTAAACCTTATGAATACCAACTAAGGAACTTTCACGTTTTTTCATTTATGTACACATAACCCTAGCTACCTCAATTTTAACTTTTCTTTTTTCCACCTTTAATTCCCACATCATTCAATTTTATTAATTAAATTTATTAATCCACGTCTTAACTAGATTTCAATAAACTTGAAAAATGGAGTTATTCAGGATCGGAGAAAAGAAAATAAATATTTTTTTTTTTTAAAAAAAAGGGAATGGTTGAATATACATTAGAATTACAAGGTTGGGTAAAAAAAAAAATAAATAAATAAATAAAGGGGAAAAAATGTTGGGACAGGTTGCATTGAATTGCAATTAGTCATAAACAACTTTCTCACCGTCCAATAATGCTTCACATGACCACACAAATGAGAGACACGTGGCAATGATTGGTTGGAGGATTGGTTCCTCGGTACGTGAGGGAGGTGGATTATTTGCAAGTGGTTAGTGCACGCCAGAATCTTTTTTGGCGGGTTGAATGTAGTCCAACTTGCGTGCTTTTCAAGTTTGTTTTTCCTTTTTTTTTTTTTTTTTTTTTTTTTTTTTTTTTTTTTTTACATTTTATTTTAACTTACTACCTAACTTGTAATTTTGCTGTTAATTTAGACGTTTTTTTTTAAAAAAAAAAAATAGTCAGACATTAATCTCTCTTTCTACAACATAATTGAATATTTTTTAAAATTATTAACTGGGCCAATCAAAGTTTGAGAGAACAAAAAATAAAAATATAAAAAATTAATTGAGCCAATCGAGAGAGTGGATTTAGGCTTTAAATTAATTAATCCTGTGGCTCTTATTTCGACACATTTTTATTGAAGAAAACCAATTAAGATGCTTTTAATTAATTAGCCAAGAGAAGAGAAGACACAATTAGTAATAATTTCTCCTTTTAAGTTTATACTTTATACCTTATGTATTGATAACTTTTTCCTTTTTCTTTTTTATTTTGTAATCTACTGAATTCATTCTCAAAAGCTTCCTGAAATTTTGAGACTACTAAAGAAAGTAACTTTCCTTTCCTTTTTTTTTTCTTTTATCTCTATTCATGAATTTATGCCTTCCATTTTTATTTCGTTTTGAAAGTAAAATACAATATTAACGAGGAAACTTGTACTTACTAGTCAACCAAATAACATGTTGCTTGTATCATCAACCTTAAAGTTAAAGATTCTAGATTCTTCCACTACACATTTTGTATAAAACACTTGTACTTATCAAAATAAAATAAACCAAATAATAAAATTATTATGGTATGAGTTTTCTTTTAATAATATTAAACAATGAAATTTCAAGGTTTGTTTAAAGATTTGATAAATGCATGGTCGTATTTCATATTTGTTGATATGTATTTAGTAGAAAATTAAAAAATCAAATTCCAATTTGAACAACTATTTAAAATGTGTTCTATAATATATTTATGAATAATAAAACTACTTGTAGTCCTCTCTATCTACTAAATATTAGATTAGATATAAACTCTTACTAATTAATTTATAGATATGATTTGTGTTAAAAAAAACTTTAGTGCTTAGTAGTATATATTCAGTATGTATTTCTTACCCTTTCAAAACATTTGTTTTGTTCAAATATAGTAAAAATGTTATTTTTCTATTGTACTGATAGCATAGTTGAATATGAATTGTGTTTGGACTATGCTATTATTATTAAAGTTTAAACTTCTTGATACATTGTACTGAAAAAGGAGGTAAGAAAAATACTTCTGGATACATATTAAAATACATATTATGGCATTTAGTTAAATGTCTCTTTTATTTTCTTTAAATTATCACGCTACGCTCTAACTTTTGAGAAATATTCTTTTTAAAAATTTGGTTATTTATTATTCATAAATTTGGCTGAAGTTAAAGTATCACTACTCTATTATAGGGGTGGTGTAGTTGGTTCAATTTTGTTGGTTTCAAGGCCAATCAAGAACCAAATCTAACCAATCGATTGTATAAATAAGATTTTCAAACTAAAGTCCAACAAATAACAAAACCAATGCATCATATAATGCAAAAAAGTCCTAATGTGAACTCTCCTTTAAGAGATAGTCGAACTCTATTGGATTCTAGAGGGTTTTATTTGGATCTATTTATTATTGTTTTGGTTCTTTGTTTTTGGCATTGTCTCTTTTTCTTTCAATTTTTTTACTTTTATTTCCACCTTGTTTTGAACCAATCCTTTTTATTAATTTTAAATTAAAATTGGGTCTGTTTCTTCTTTTATATATATATTTTGAAATTTGACATTTTTTTCCTTGCCACTTTTCTAAGTGAAAAGACATACACGATTCATAATAATTGGTCTTTTATCAAAACATCAAATATCCATGCACCATAATAATTAAAATATTAAAAAACACATAATGAAAAGTTTATTTTTAAGGGTATATATATCATTGATACGGTTTGGTTTTGATTGGTTTTTTGAAATAAAAATCTACCCGAACCAATATTTTTTTGTTTCTCCAAATACAGACCAATATGTCCAATTTCATACTAAAAAACCAAACTAAACCATTAGATTGATTTGGATTTTCAATTTTTTGGTTTTTTGTTGCACTCCTACCCTAGATGATTTTACTTTATTTTATTTTTTATTTTTATTTTTTATAGTTTTAAGAGAGAATTTAAAATTCAATACTAATTATACTATTTAATTTTATTTAATTTAATTTATTGATTTTAAAAAAACATTTATACGGTAGGCAGTTTGAAAATTACGAGAGATTACATTTTTATTAATACTATAATGGCAATTAAAATTGTCACGTAGTTACGGATTTTGCCCCTTCCGACAATTATTCGTTAATTAATATGAGAATTAAAATATCACACACAAAAGTCTATCAAAATTATATGAAATAAAAATAATTATATAAATTGTTTATAAGAATTAAAATATCATTTTTATCCCCTTACTTGAAATTGTGTTGAATTTTAGTTGGTATAGTTTTTATAAATTTCAAATTTAATCCGTCAAAGCGAATTGTAATTGAAATTAATTAAATAATAATAATATTTTTTACTTAAAAGAAATATATTATGTACATGTATTTTCAAAATTGATATTAAAAATGTTAACAAATATAAAAATTGAAAAGATAATAATAAAAAAAAAATTAGAATTTAAGATTTATTGAAAATACCTGAACTAAATTCCACATTTGAAAGTATATGATGTAAAATTGAATAAACTAGTATTTTGACTTTTATAATTTGAAGGCACTCCTTCTACCGATAGAATATGGGGCTTAATATTAAAGAAAATCATTAAAAAAAATATATATATATAAAATAGCAATCAACAATGATTTTCTTTTAAAAAAAGATTTTTTTTCTCTGGCAACCTTGAGAAAGATTATGATTATAGAAGCAATTAAGGTTATTTATTTTTTTGAAAATTAAGGTTTAGTTTTGGCAGTGGTGATCAAGTTTGGTGGAATTCATTTGAAGATCAAAATTATTATATGAAGGACAAGTTATAAAAATATGGTAGCTAGACACACATTATCTATCTACAAAATTAAAATCATCAATTAAAGTATTATTGATCAAAGCAATGAGTCAAGGCGTAAGAACAAATTATATAGGAAAGTACGTTGGCCATTCAAATCACTATTTATAACATCAAACCTTAAGTTTCAATTTAAAAATTGAACTTTTCTCAAAAAAAAAAAAAAAATGAACCTCATATTAAATCTCTTATTTATTTAGATTTGACATTCTTTTAGTTTAGTCCAAACATCAATAATTTTATGTTTTTAATAAAGAAAAAAAAATGATAATGTGATATTGTATTGTAACTTTAAAAACTCGCAGAGAGTTTTTAATTTTGGGTTCATATGTTTGAAATAATTTGTGTAATCCCTTTATTTAATATGAGATTCGTTGAATTTTTTAATTTGTATTTTTGTAATGTGTATTTGATGATCATGCGCTTCGTAATTTGTAGATGAAGAACCATTATTATAACAATTTTGCAACAACCGATATGATTGGATTGCAAAGGATACGTACCAAACCAACTTCCAAAAAATGGTCCTTGGAGAATGGAGTTGCCCCCATCTTATAATATAAAATAAACCTACTTTAATTTGTTACAAATTTCAATCATCTCAACCCTTCCTCCAATGGATCATTTCAAATGCTACAATTCAATAATGCTTTTTGGATTTTAATTCCACTTATAACTTAAATTCTTAGATTTGCATTTTTCTTGGGTTGTAACCCCAACCCTTCTTTTTTAATGATATATGAAATGAGAAAATCGAACCTCTAATTTCAAAGTTGATAATATCAATTTAGCTATGCTCATTTTGATACATTGTAGACATTTTGACTATAACATGGGAGGAAACTAAATAAATATGACTATCGAATATTTTATTTGATCTAATAGGACGTTACAATTACTTAGTTATATTAATAAATATTCTACATCAACTTCCATCCAATTTAAAGGATGGACCTATCTTAAAAGGAGGTGTATGAAAAAAAAAAATTGAATTAATTTTCACTCACTTTGGAATGGTCAAAGTCAATTTGGTTCAAAGTTAATTGACATGATCCTTCTCTCTAGAGGTTGAAACTTCGATCTCCCATTTCGCCGATTGTTATACTGAGAAAAAGAAAGATATTCTAACAATTACAATAACATAAATTAACCATCTAACTCTCACTATATTTTTGTAATTGTAAAGTAGATTTAGGGATAATAGGGTTTTATAGTGAGGAGCCATAAATTTTAATGAGAAAATGTCTAGCAAATTGGGAGTAGCAAACTTTCTTTGTTTGCCAACAAAATGAATTAAGAGAGAGTGAATTTTTTTTTTCCCTACTTTTGTAGTATTGAAAACTTTCCAATCTTAATAGATATATAGGTGCAAAACTTTAGGTTTTCTTTTAAAAATAAATAATCTTCAAAATTTAAAATTTTTGAGAGAACAAATGGGTAAAAACATGCAAAAACATTCTCTTATTTATACCATTTTTGTAATATAGGTCAAAGGTTTAAATCTATGACCTCAACTTAACTTTGTGCACTAAAAAAACAAGGAGTTTATTCCTTCCTCTTTGTTCTACCTCTTAATTGTGTCTAAATCTTTACTCTTTTGATATCCTATATATATATATATATATATATATAATTTTAAATAACAAAAAATATTTATAAACAATTGCAAAATATCACAGTTATCTACGATAGATATGGCAAGTAAACAATAAAATTTTACTATATTTATAAATATTTTGGTTTATATATAAATATAATATATATATATATATATATATATATATATATATGATATAGATAGATAATTGACCCTATAACCCTAGCAAAAGAGGTTATCTTTCAATTATTTTAAAAAATAAAAGATGATGGATTTTGTATTATTTTCGGGTTAATATTGGCAATTTACATGATTCTTTTTATTTGTCTCTAAATCCATATACATTTTTTAGTAGAAAAAAGAAGTATTTTGTATTCTATTTATTTCAAATAAACTGAAGTAGATCGACTTGGTTTGGCATGTTTTGTAAATGAGTTAGATCAACAGTAAGATGAGAAGAGTTATTATTGAAATTTATTTTTCCTATATGCTAGGACGACATTTAATGCTTTGAAAATTTAGATTTGATAATTTCAATTACATAAATAAAAATAAAGTTAAAAGAAATTTGATTGTGGTTTTATTTATTACTTGGTGTGGCCAAACTTATATTCGATCTAAATTGGGATTTGTTTTGCAATTCTATTTTGTCTTTACAAATAATTTTTTTTTTTTTTTTTCAAATTTCTATTTTATCCATTCACTCTAACTATTTTAGACGAAGTGGTTACACTTGCCATGTATCTTTTTTGTGTATGAGTGTGATGTAGGTTATAGATATGAAGTATCATAATTTAACGGCGAAAGATATTTTTTAATGGACAATCACGTCCTTTGTCCCATTATAGCTAATCGGGTCCGAGTGGTTACATGGAGAAGTGGTATATCCCTTCGTGTATGAGTGTGATCTAGACCATTAGATATGGAAACATTATTGTTCTAATGATGCAATATGTTTTAATGGACAACCACACCATTTACCTCATTACAACTTTTGTGTAAAAAATGGCCACACAACGTTGGTTTTCTTTCGTGTATGGGCGCAATCTACACCATAATCAAAATGAAACTCAGTGATTTAAAAGTCAAGATATATTTGAACAGACAATCACGTTCTTTTGCCTTTTAAAATTTAATAAATCTCTATTTTGTGTTTATATTCAAATAGTTACAACTATTTGAATCAAATAATGCAAAAGTTTATTTTATTAGTTAGAAGATTTGATTTTTGTATGTAAAAAACTATAAATTTTATGTGCATATCACACGCGTTATGACTAGTGTCTTAAAAAAGCTCGAATTATGTTATCACTTGAATTAAGAAACTTGTAGGCCATAGTTGATAAATAAACTCATGTAGGAAATGTCATAATATTAGGTTATATAAGCCTAACTAGTAGGCAAATGTCCCATTCATTTTGTAACTTTCTTTGTGGCTTTAATTTTGATCCTTTAGAATGAAGCACCAAGAACTTTATCATATACCATCTTCAACTATTCTAAGTTACGTCCAAAAAAATTAGGTCATATAAGATAGCCGTGTTTTAAACTTTTTCTACTATTTTGAAATCTAAAAGATAAATTTACTAATTCTTTTGCTTTATTCTCTTCCTTTCTTTTGAGGGAAAAAACACATGGGCAATATTTAGCTAAATTCCAATTTTCTTATATAGTCAAATTCTTTTCTATATTTTAGAAGTATTTTCAAAATCAAAATCAAATTTTAAAATTTATTTTTTTTAAAAAAATTATTTTTATTTTAAAAAATTGGTAAAGAATTCAAATACTTACATAGGAAATAGGAAATATGAACCAATGAGTAAAAAATGGTGAGAAAAAACACATAATTTTAAAAATTAAAAACTAAAAACAAAATGCTTACTAAAATATAGATATACACACTTAAAAAAAAAAAAAAAAAACTATCCTCAAATTAGGTCCTTAAATTTACAAGTTTTATATCATAATAATTTGTTCAAGTGATTGGTTTTCTTTTTATAAACAATAAATATACATACACTATAATAATCAAAATGCTAAAAGATACCTAATGTTTTTTTTTTATTTTTAAGGGTTTATATCTAACTTTGGTCCGATCTTTTTCATAAAAATTGATCCAAGCAATACTTTTTGAATTTTTTTCAAATATAAACAAAGGTGTCTAATTTTATACTAAAAAACTAAATCAAACTAATGAATGAATTTGGTTTTTTAGTTTCTTGTTGGACTTGTATTTGATATATAATCTCTCCCTTGTGGTTGAAAATTAAAATATCCATACTTCATAATTCATATTTTTTAGAAAATAGACAGCAATAAATAAGAATTGAAATTCAAAAAATTTTAGAAAGAAAAGTGAGGCGATTATAGAGTCAACGGGCGGTAAAACATGATGTGAACACCTCCAAGAGCCGTAACGGAATAGAAGTAAATGGACCCTAATCCAAACCGTGTTATTCTTAATTCTTATTTACCCTCCCCCACTTAAGATTTAGATACCATTTAATTCAATTTAATTCAACCAAAACAAGACAAACACCCTCTTATTACTCTCCTAATTACTCTTTTTCTTATGTAGTCAAATTCCAACTATAACCATCTAAACCACGCTGGGTTGGTCTTATTAGCATTGGTAATTTTCGGTATTTTCCACTCAATTCCCATGGGAACTCATATACGTGGTTTAACTTTATCCGCATATTGATTTTGACTACTAGCTTTCCCAACCTCCTTTAATTCCACCAATCAATGTTTATATCAAAACACCATACCAAAAACACACATCTAACGTCTAGATCATCAAATCCAATTTTAATAAAAAATAAATACCAACCAACCCTATTTGTTATGGGTTTTTGGACCAAATAGTATAATTAATATTTAACACAAATAGAAATGACAACGTCAAAACAAAACAAAAAAAAAGAATATGATATAGGCCAAATGCCTAACGGGACATGCGTAAAGAAGCCCCAACCCGAAAAATCATTTTAGACTTAGAATATGAGATACTCGGCCTCAACCAACCCTAGCCAAACATGAAACCAAGCACGCCCCTCGAATGGTAGGTTTTCTTACTATCCTTAGGCGACTCTGAAACCTTAGAGAATAACCTAGGTCAATTTTCTTTTATAAATATATCATTATAACTTCATATAAAATTACTTAATTAAACTTTTGACTTATTCTTTATTTTATAATTCTCATATTTGATTTTGGCATAAGAGTTTTTTTTTTTTTTTTTTTTTTTTTTTTTTTTTTTTTTTTTTCTAGGTATCCTTTTCTCCAAAATTAGAAATGTACAGACCAATTATATTTTTCCTCAAAATTTCTCATCAACACTCCTAATCCCATTTTAGTTAAGGATGAAATGGTTAAAAGAAAAACAACCAATGAAAATGCATCCATGAATTAAAAACCCTATAGGCATAAGAGAATATCACATCAAATCAATTTTTTTTCTTTTTTTTTTTTTTGAAAAAAAAATATAAGTATGCTTTTTGATTAGACGAGGAGAAGAGGGGATGTGTTACGGAGGGTAGGATGGTCATAATGAAAAAAATGGAAATTGAGAAAGGGTCCCACTCGCTACATGTCCACTCATATTGTCTAATTTCTGTTTGTTTAGTCAATTATATACCCTTGGTTGGTTTAAAATAACAAGCATCTTTTTATTCGCAAATTTCCTCCTTAATTACATTACAAAGGTTTACCACTTCCACCTTCCAACCTTCCACTCCTCCCAATGCCTTTTTTTTTCCTATGTCCATTGTTACACGTTTTTATTTTATTCCTTTTGTTTCTTTATATCCTCGAAAAATGGTTTATTTAATGGTATTTTAATTCTTCTAAAGGACAAAAAGTATAAAGTGGAGTTAAATGTCAAGTGCCATTGTAAAACCTAAAATATTTTTTCGTGCAATTAGATGAATAGATGCTATAAAAGTAAAGTAAATGTCCTTCCTTTCAACAATAGATGGAGAGTTGACTTTGGAGGATATTAAGCTCAGGTAATTTAAATTCAATTACTCAGTAAATAAAGTTTAGTGCAGAAATTAAACTAAATTAACTTTATTAAGTAGAACAAAATGGAGAAACAAAACAAAATAAAAATAAAAATAAACTACCTAATTGGATCATTGGATGAATGAGTGGGGTAATTTGAAACTAAAAAATGGTTGTTTTGTTCATAATAATAATAATGACGTAAAAGCAGTGGTTTAATTAATAAATGGGATTAGAACCAGAGTTGACACGAATGCCTTAATTAGTAGTCGATTACTGAGGCTAATATGGGATGGGATGGGATTTGACTAGTCAAATCCAATAATTACAAAAAAAAAAAAAGAATATAGTGAGTGGTCCATTATGGTTTAACAGACGAGATCCGAGTCATCAGACCAATAAGAAAGCGAGTGCAGGGGGAGTAGATTTAGATCGTGGGCAGTGTATCCAACCTCCCTCAATCCAAATTTACCGGGAGGTCCGTTAAATTTGACTTGGGGAAGAATATGTTTTTTCACTTGACAACCCACCGCCGCCTCCGTGGCAGAGAACCGGAGAATTATCTCTTCTTTTTGATCTGCGTACATTTTGGACCAAACAGAACAGAGCTCCGGCAGCCGCCGTTGGACGGAATACCTGCCGACTTCTGGAAAGGGCAAAGAAGAAAGAAAAGTCGACGGGGAAGAAGTGGGTCCCACAACCGCCTTTTCCCGAGTAATTTTTTTTTTTTTTTTTTCCTTTGCCCTTTTTCTTTAGGATCAAATCTAAGTGAGAGTCAGAGGAGAGAACAGAGAGAGTCACGCGGGATACACAAAGTGTAATTTGCAATAATTTAAGATCGGAAAGAAGAAGAAGAAGAAGAAAAGAAATAAACATAAACAGGTATTTGTTTGTTTTTAATTTTTTAAAAATTATTTTAAAGAGAGAGAGAGAGAGAGATAATAAAGAGCGGACCACAAAGGAATTTTAGAGCTCGAAAGCCAAAATCCAAAGCCTCCATTTCCATCTCCCAATTCCTTTTCCATCATCTCTCATTCATTCTCTCTCTCTTCTTCTGATTTGCAGAGAGAATCCAAAGGACGCAGAACCCCAACATCAGAAATACCAGAGTTTTCTTTTTTCCATTTTTTTTTGTCTGCAAGAACAGAGAGACAATACAACACACTCAGTTCGTTAAGTTTTTTTTTCTTTTTTTTTTCCCTTTCAAATATTCCAATCAACGCCCTATTTCTTCTCTTATCCATTATTAAGTAAGTCCCCCTTCTCATTCTTATTATTGTTATTTTTCTTTTTATTCCTATTTTTACTTCTCTCTCTTCCCCTGTACTATTTTGTTTTCTCGTTCTTTCTTATTTCAGTTCATTCATAATTTATTTCTGATTATACCCTTATCGTTATCAGATCTTTCGATTGCTCTTCCATATTGGGAAGATGGGTTGATTTTGATTTCTTGATTTCGACGGTTTCTTTATCTGTTATTGGAATTTTCTGGGGTTTATCTAAATTTTGAGATCCGTTTTCATTTTGCCCTCATTTTTCCTTTTCTATTTGATTGGAAGGGGAGACGTGCAGCTGGGGAAGCTTTTAATTTCACCCTCTTTGTTTTTTTTTTTTTTTTTTTTTTTTTTTTTTTTTTTTTTTTTTTTTTTTTTTTTTTTCAATTGTTGATGGTGTTTTTGTTTCTAGGACCAATTTTGCGGCATTGTGTTCTTAATTATACTACCCTCGAATTTTTTTTTTTTTTTTTTTTTTTTTTTTTTTTTTTTAATTTTAAACTCTGTAATGAGATGATTGGTTTGGCGAATTCAGTGCGAGAAATTTTCAATTGTTTATTATTTATTACTTCAAAAGTTCCTGGAATTTTTTTAGATACTTTGCTTTTTTTCCCCTTCTCGGTAGCAATAGCTCGTTCTCGGTTATTTCACGATTTGGTGATAGAAAAGTTAGGTTTCTAAATCTGTGGCTTTCATCTTTTTATATAAAAAAATTATAGTTTTAGTAAAAAAGCTGCATTGGGTTTTGATTATATCGACTGGTTCTGTATTTCTCAACCCCCCACCCCCAAATTTTTGAGTGGATCTTGGGCTTTGATTTATTGATTCTTTCTAGCTGTGGGATTCTTTTATTTTATTTTTTGACTAGGAAAGAGAAGGAAGAAACATCGGATCGGATTGGAATTGTGAAATTTCGGGCTTTATATTGGTTGTATCTGAGAGAGATATGTTGGAGGATCGCTCCTTTCTAGCGTCGAGGGTGTTCTCAAGCTCTTGCCAGCAAGAAACTCAGTGGGCTTGCTTTAACTTAACATATCGACTCGAGGTTGGAATGGGAAATGGGAAACGCCCGTCAGATCATGATGGCGATGAGTTTGTTAGAACCTCTAGTTCTTGTGGTAGAAACGTCAGACCTCGATCTTCAAGAGATCATCGTCCAAATGATGAGTCTGATTCTGGGGATAGTTCTGATTCCGGTTCTCTGATCTCTTCCATTGGTCGGGACAACTCTATTAATTGCTTAATTCGCTGCTCCAGGTCTGATTATGGTTCGATTGCATCCTTGAATCGAAGTTTCCGTTCGTTAATTCGTAGTGGAGAGCTTTACAAACTGAGGCGTTTGAACGGTGTGATTGAGCACTGGGTTTATTTCTCTTGCCATCTTCTGGAGTGGGAAGCTTTTGATCCAATTCAACGCAGGTGGATGCATTTGCCAAGGATGGATTCGAATGAATGTTTCATGTGCTCGGATAAAGAATCCTTGGGAGTGGGAACTGACCTTCTTGTTTTTGGTAAGGATTTAAATTCCCATGTCACTTATAGATATAGTATATTGACAAATTCCTGGTGTCCTGGAGTGAGTATGAACGATCCCAGATGCTTGTTTGGGTCTGCTAGTAAAGGGGAGATAGCAATTTTAGCTGGTGGTTGTGATTCTAATGGCAACATTCTTAACACTGCTGAGCTTTACAATTCCGAGACTAAAACTTGGGTGACGCTTCCAAATATGACTAAACCAAGGAAGCTTTGTTCTGGGGTGTTCATGGACAAGAAATTCTATGTTATTGGTGGAGTTGGAGGAAGTGAGGCTAAGGTTCTTACATGTGGTGAAGAGTACGATTTAGAAACTCGAAAATGGACTGAAATTCCCAATATGTCGCCTGGCCGTAGTGCTGCTGCTAGGGACGGTGATATGCCGGCCGCAGCTGAAGCACCGCCTCTTCTTGCTGTGGTGAATAATGAACTCTATGCTGCAGATCACACTGACATGGAGGTTAGGAAATATGACAAACAAAGAAGAGAATGGTTTACAGTTGGGAGGTTGCCTGAAAGAGCAGTTTCAACTAATGGTTGGGGGCTTGCATTTAGAGCGTGCGGCGATAGGCTTATTGTTATTGGTGGACCAAGGGCCATGGGGGAAGGTTTTATAGAGCTTAATTCATGGGTTCCAAGTGAAGGCCCTCCAAGGTGGGATTTGCTTGCAAGGAAACCATCTGCAAATTTTGTGTATAACTGTGCTGTGATGGGATGCTGAAACTTAAAAAAACCAAAGTGTTCTCTGCTATGCTCTCCATTGATGGTGTCTCCCACTTCAACTTCTAGATGAATTGCTCAAGATGGGTTTGTTTTCTTTCTTCTACACATGATTTTAGCTGATGAGTTATTTCCCATACTCTCTTCAGATATTTTCAACCACTGCGCAGGGAGGCGTGGGGAGGAATTGATTTTACTCAAGATTTTATAGAAAAACTTTCCATGGAAGATCTTAAAAGGAAAAAAAAAAAGTTATATATATATATATATTATATATATATCATTTATTCTCTCTCAAGACTCATTTTTATTTGCTTCTTCCATTGATATTGCATCCCCCCACTCCAAATATTGGCTTGAGATATTATTACAAAGATTGATTTCTTGTTAGGACAGTTATAGTTCCCAATAATTTCAGTACAATAGAAATTCGTAGCTCACTGAGTACTGTTTTCTTAAGCTTTTATGAGAAAACAGAACTCTAGTTTTATTCTCTCCTTGAACATTACCATTCAGCTATTGATCATTTGTGTGTTTAAGAAATGAAATAAGTTGTAGGCGGTGGCTTCTTTTCACATTTTTGTTTGGCGTACAGAGTATTTTCTTCCTTCAGTTCTTTGAATTTTATCATGGAACCTTTTCTTCATATTCATCATCTGGACAACTGGGTATGACATATGAGTTGTTTTATCTCTCAAGTTTTTACACATGAGTTTGTTTTGTGGCATCATCTTAAGGGGTTAGAGGTGGGGAGTTCTTTTTATTCCTTACTTTTTGGTTGTGATGAATGGATTAGTGAGTGGATGTTAAAGAAGACAAGTTTTGGAAGAAAATTCTATGTTTAGATTTGGAAAAAGAAGAAGCGTGAGGGGGTTTGTTGTTGAGTGCAAGGAAAAATGGTTAAAGGGAAAAGACAAGAAGCATAAATTTTCAATTTTTTTACAAGTTCTGTTAGCAACATAAAATAATAATAATAATTTTTTTTTTTTTTTTTTTAAAAAAAGGGTTCACATTCCTTTCCTTTAAAGATTACTTGCAAAGTATTGCTATTTTATTCATATTATACCCAGCAGATTTAAAGCCTGCATTGGCCAAGTATATTTACTTGAATAGAAAATGATGGGCAAAAGTGATCAGTCCCTCATTTCCTTGTAGTTTCAATGTTGGTTCTCATTTTGTTTTAGTGTTCTTTTCTTTTCTTTTTTCTTTCCCCCCCCTTTACTTATTTCCATTATGTTAAGGCAATTTGGAGTTTGCTTTTCTTTTTTAAACTTTTTTCTTGTCTTTTTTTGATTTAGAGTAGAAACTGGTTTCCAGCCTATTATTAGAGATTCCTTTTGAGCTCTATAATAATTCCCATTTTTGACATAGCTAACACTTTTACCTGTCTGTCTATCTCTTTTTGTCCATCCATTTTTATATAGCTAACACTTTTAGACTATTCCGTGGGTTGGATCTCTATAATTTTGAGTTGGAAAGTTATGAGTCTATGTAGGATATATCTAGTCTTTTAGTTCAACAATACATATTTGCTAAATCATGAATTACGAACTCTAGAGAAGAATGTCATGCACATTAAGATTGAGCTGAGATCACTTTCTTCTAGCTTAAATTACATATTTGCTAAATCATGAATTACGTACCTAAGGACTTTTGATTGACATGGTCATTCACTAATTTTTATAATAGATTTACACTTTCCTTAATTCATACATTTGTGCAATTTTAAGAGATGTTACAAAAATCTGGAATTTTTATTGTTTTTTCACCTTGCCTAATTACATCCGAACAATTAAAAAGAAAAATCTAGCTTGCAGACTTAACTCTTAAGTTTCTTGTTATTATCAATTGATCTTTACATTTTCTTTTTATAGAAAACTATCCATACGGAGTCCAATATTGGTAACGTAACAAAAGTAATTTACTCAAAAAGATATTGTATAAAGTCAAAAAGATATTAAAAAATAATCAATCTCTACCTACTTGTCGTGTTAACCTTATTTCATATAAAAAATATAAAAAAAATATAAAAAAATCGTCCTTTAAGAAAAATAATATTGGTAAATTGGAGAGTTCAACCTCAATATTACAGAATAGTTGATATCTTTTATAAATGCCTAATATAATCAATTAATCTCAAATATAAAGATATACATTAAAAATAAAAAAAATATATAATCAATTCAAAGGTATACATTAAAAATCTATAACTTAATCTGGAAGTGTTTTCTTTTTTTTTTTTTTTTTCTTCAAAATATACTTAATTTGTAAGTAAAAACAACTCAAGTATTAATTTATCTCTGTTCTATTCTCATTACCATGTGTGGTTTGATTTTTTTTTTTTTTTCTCTTTATGTATATGTAGTTCTTTGGTGGGTTATGTTGTAGGTTTTTTCTGAAAAAAACTTAAGTATTAATTTAAATAATTTTTACATTTTTCTATTTATAGAAATATTATAATATCTATATTTTGTTGATATCTACTATGAAATTGAAATTTCCATATCAATATAGAATTTGAAATCGTTGGTAAGCAGATTACAATTTGTGGGTTATTAGTTATTACACTCTCTAAAAGTTGTTTAAGTTACAAAAGAAGAAAAATTTTTAAATTGTTAGAAGGGAGTATTTTATTTATTTATTTATTATTATTATTTTGAGAAAAACATCACAATAATTAAAAGGGCAACAATTCGCCTCAGAAAGTCAATTGATCTAAAGAGAGAACATACTCTTTTATGAGGCCATGAGACCAAACAAGCTGCCACATGATTTTATGATTTTGTGATTGACTAATATGCATAAATTTCATGTATTCACACCATTGTAATCTTAAGAATCTCTTCATAAGGGACCTTACAACAGTTAAAATGACTCAAATTGACAACCTCTCCCTTTTAACAATCCGATTTCAATTAGAATATCAAACTCCACACGATGATTGAATAGAGACCTCGAAAGGCAACAAGCTTCACTCCATCAACTATAGCCCAAACCTTGAAATGCAATGGATGATAACATTAGCTTCCTAACCTCATTGCACCCTTATAAGGGGTGCACCAAAGTCAAGCTTCCCCTCACACAAATTGACCTTAGTTGGCACGTGAATAAGTGATTATATCTTACTAGCTGGACAATTTTTAAAACTAGAAATCAGAAACGCATTAAAGTAATGAAATTCTCACCTTCAGCATCGAGTGATAGATTACTTCCAAGACCACAACCCCGATGAAGAAGCAAAACTATGGGAATGAATAGCCTTTACCAATACTCAAACAAAGCCTCTGAAATGGAAATCAAAATAAAAGTATTACATCCAATTAAGGTATTATATATTTGGATTGAGATTTACACTCACAAAAGAAATTACATCCAATTCACCTATGTTAACACTATTTTGCAGAAAACATGGTAAATAAAATCATACCTATAAGTTTAAAGCTGTAATTTACACCTTTTTAATGATACCCCACGCACATGTTTAGTTACTTTCATATCATAGCATTATTTTTATAGTCATTTATTGACTTTCTTTAAAAATTTCGAAAAAAGAAAAAAATCCAAAAAAATGAGTAAACTTAATCCCATCCCATCAACATATTCTATAAATAATGTATTTTAATAATTATTTAACAAGAATATTGGTAAGTGTATAACTTGCATAACCATCTGATGCACTCATAGAAATACTGAGCTTTTATATATATATATATATATTATAATTTTATTACTCTTTCCCCCTCATTTCATATTTAATCATTTTTTTATTTCAAATTTTATACAAAAAGTACATATATATTTATATATATATATTTTCGATTTCTCTAAATAAATATTTGTGAAGTTGGGTAGGAGCGGGTAGAACATTCGGCTAAATTCAAATTGGGAACCTCGAAAGAAAAATTAACAAACGGATCTTAAATCTCTTCATATTTTCTTATGAAAAATTTGGAACCTTGAACTGTGGTTTACAAACCGATCTTAAATGAAAGATGATCATGATCAGAAGAGGTGATTTGGACATGAATAGAGGTGGCGAGGGAGGTTTCCTGTTTGTTGAAGGTTGCATTAATAATCACTTAAATAAATATTAATGGTGAAAGTTTTGAAATTGAATTCGAAAAAAGAAATATATCACATGAGATTTCAAAAAATAACATGAAACTAAAATACATAAATAAAAACTAAATCCAAACAAAATCTCCGGAAGGTTAAAATTGGAAAAGTGAATAGAGTTGGGCCTGGTGGAACATTGGGCGGAAGTGGACGAGCAGCCCAAAATGGTTGTTGGCCCAGTAGGTGTGCTATCAAGTGTCAACTATGAAGTGACCTTTCGAACCGACAGTGAGATGGGAGTTTTTTCTTTTTCATTCTTTTTTTTTTTTTCCGTTAATTATTATTAATTTTTTAGTAAAGAAATGGGAGTTAGAGAGGTGGCATTTATTTATTTTATTTCATTTAACATTTCCATCATAATAAAACTTTGATTGCCCAATCTTAATTCTTGTATATATAATAAGTCTTTAAATTTAATCTTTTGCATTTTTACCAAATATTAAATTTAGTCTTTTAAAATTAATTTTAAAAAATAATTTTTTTAATAAAAATATTATGTGAATGTATTTTCACACTTAAAAAATAATAATAATAATAGAGTCAAATCGTTTTTTTTTTTTTTTGGAGATAATAACCCATAACAATTTTAAAATTTATCGAAAATATATAGACTAAAATAGAATAAAATTTTTAAAAATTATTTTCCAATCAACGTGTTTGGTCTTTCTTATCTAATATCCATTTCTTTCCAATTTAATTCATGGTTTTAGATTTCTGCACCACCTTTATTGTCATCGGGTCATTTCCAATTTTTTTAAAAACAATATTATTTTAATAAATAACAACAAAAATAGGATAGAAAAAAGGATTTGACAAAAATAGGGTAGGAAGATTTAAAAAATATTACAAATTTCCACTGCATATGTTACTTTTTCCACATATTGTATGCTATCTTTTGTTTGATATTTTTTTGAATGAATCAATTTGTAGATAATATGTGTTTTGTTCTATGTGGTTGAATATATCTAAGTATCAAACATTGTGTAAGTTATTTTTTTGTTTGATATTCTTGAATGGATTAATTTGTAAACAATAATTGTTATGTCATATTTTAGACTGTCATTTGGGTTTTGTTTTTATTCAAACCAATGAATTGAGCTATTGAACTGAGAGTGTAACTGGCTTCTTTTTCCTTAATTGTGGATAGTTGTAAACAAGCTTGTTAAATATGTCTATGCAACGTGAAGATTTAGTTGTTTTAGAACTTGGGGATGGGGATAGTGATATTGATGTAGAGATTGATGAATTATTTGGAGATTCAAATGCACAAAATGAGAATGAATTAGTACTTCGGAGATATTCACACAAATAAATCGGGAAATTATTAATTCAATTTATGAAGAAGAGTCATTATTGGATGAGGGAGGAAGAAGTGTAGAAGACTCAAATCCTTTATAGAAATGGATGTTATTTGACACCAAGGAGGATTTACAAATGGTTGTTAAAAAATATTGTGTAACACAACACTATCAAATTGTTATAGTAGAGTTGAACCAAGATATATGGCAAGTGAAATGTAAGTCGCGGAAGGAGGGTTGTGATTGGAAGTTGTGTGCTTGTAGGCATAAAACCCATGAGTTTTTTGAAATTCCTAAACTTCAAGTTGAACGCACGTGTTTGTACTCAGAACTGACACAAGATCACTCACAATTTCATTCTAATTTTATGTGTATGAAAATTTAAAATATTGTTCGAGTTGATCCAATGTTCCAGTGGCAGTACTTCAAGAAACAATTAAAAAATCATTCAGATATAATGTCAAGCAAAAGAAAAGCATTGGTTAAAATTTTTGGCGATTGAGAGAAATCATATGTTGAGTTGCCAAACTTATCGAGTGCTATTGTGTATTACAATTTTGGAACATGAGTAGATTGACATTTTATTCCATCTGATATGTCAGGTTAGACTATATTTGGACGACTTTTCTGGTTATTTGGTCCTACTAATCCAATTCAAGCTTCTCCTTAAGACTTCCTAGAAGTTTAAGGAGACATCACATCGAGTTCTGGTCATCAAAATGGGCATTATGCACCTGAAGCATTTTCATCTATTATATTGTCACCCAACAAGACATTGATGATGTAATTTATCTTTAACAAAACTTTGAGGTTCCTGTACTTCGTCAAGGTCGGCGTGAGAGAATACGACCACCGTGTGGCACATGAGTTTCCACTAACTTGTAATTGATAATACTCACTTTAGAAGTTTTATTTAAGAATATTTATCATCATTCGCCTTATTATGTGTCAAACTTTATACTTTTAACATTTGAGTTGAAAAAAATAAACTTACCTCGAAAACAAAGTGTTTGTCGGCAAAATTTAAGTTGCAAAAAAAGAAAAAAAAAAAAGAGGGGACTCATGAACCTGGTGCACGAGTTCGGTCTTCATCGTCGACCAGGTCCATGACCTTGTCCATGTGGCACATGATGTGGCTGATATGGCAAATGTTGACGAGTGGGTTGACTGGAAGCAAGAAAATCGTGGATTGGATCCACGTTTTCTCTAAAAATCACGAATTTGGTTCACAATTACACCACTGATTTTTTACAATACTTTTCCTACTAACCTAAATGTGAGATATTTTTTCACTTTATTGACAATTATTAGTTGGGTTGTGTTTTAATATTGTGGATCAATCACATCATCCATCACATGACAAATTCTTTTTCATTTTTTTTCATTTCTTGCAGACGGTGAAAAAATAGAAAAATAATAATAATAATAATAATAATAATTTAGGTGTAGATTATGAGAGTTACACAATGATTGTGATATAAAATTAAATTTGTTTTCATCTATTAGTTTAAACTTTTAAATTAATTAGTAGGTTAGTACATAAAAATTTGACTTATGACAAATATATATATATATATATTTTTTTTTTTATTCCAACTAGTTAAGTTGAGTTTATTTTTAATCATTGTCGGAAAAAAAATATTACTCAAGTGGTGAAGTATCAAAATCTTGGATTTAAGTATAAAAATAGAGTGGTCTGGAAAACATATTTTAAAAAAATGAGTGGTCTCAAGACTATTTGTAAAACAAGGAGATATTTTTTTGTTCTTATTAATTTCAGTCTCTTGTGAAAACTGAACCTTATGGAGTCTTCCCTAAAATTGAAACACCACATCTAAGGATACCACAACAAGAGCGAGATAAAAGAGAAAGGAAAAATATTTATTTTGCTTTGTTTATTAAATTCAGTGTTTCCAAAAGACTTAACTAAATAGGATTTAAAAATTTTTCTTATTATTTAAAAAAAAAAAAAAAAAAAATCGGATTTAAAAAAAGCAACGCCCATTTGATTAAGTTGTTAGGAAAGACGGAATTTCTGAAGGTTTACATATAGTTTTGAGACCGCTGGTTTTTTTACAAATATTTGTTCAGTAGTTAATCCCAAAATGTTGGTAGGATTTTTTAAAAGACAATGTAAAGTAAAGTAAAGTAAAGCCACGATATATTTAGCTTTTTTAAAAATAGAATAGCACTCGGTTCTATGCTCAATCCACCCCCCGAATAACTTCTTCTTTTTCATGTATTCCATTTGTAATTGGTTTCTTGGTATGGAAGATCCTTCTAACAATAATCCTATTTGGGACACCAAATATTTTATTACTTACACTAATTACACTCTTTACTACAATATTTATTATTTTCTAATTACTACAATCTTTACTATTTTATACCCAAACAAAAATAGTTTACACCTCAAATACATACGGTTATAATTCAAACTAAAATAGTCTCTACTCCAAATATAAACTAAATTCTATTTCAAAATGATATTATAAAAGCTCCCTATTACAACTCAACTCTAAAGTAGTTGTTTATAACCTCACAAGTAAATAAGACAATAATTAACTAATTAATCTAAATTAAATATTAATTAAAATATATTAATTATCTAATCATTTTTCTCATCAGCTTTCTTGTAACAACACAGATCAGTAGGCTTCTCCATTATATATGAATGAAGTATTCCTTTTTAGATGTATATATATATTTTCTCCCCTCGCTACTTCTGGGTTCCAAGGACCACTATAATTAATAATAATACTTAGAAATAGTTGAGTTTTTAATTAGTTCAAGTAAGTTTTGGTATTTAGTAGCAAACTCCAAATATCAACCCAAGTTTTGAAAGCTTTGGATGAAGCCAATGGCCACTTTGTTGTGGGAAAGTTTTTATTAAATTTTTGGTAAAATATCAAAAGATAAGTAATTGTCTCATATTAGAAAGGTTTAAGTGATTAGTTTAAGAACTATAAAAGGAGCCTATCATCATAATCATAATTTGAAAAGCACTTTAATATCTACGTATATTAACTCTAATTAGGTTGGGGAGGGATTTCTATATAACTTGGTCCGTAGTTTTTTTTTTTTTTTTTTATTTAGAATTTTTTCATAGTGTGTGTGTGTTTTTTTTTTCCTCATATTACTTTTATGTGTGTATTGTTGGCAGTAGATGAAAGTAATTTTGCCAACAAATTTGAACGGTTATAATTACTGAGCATTATGGTTTCAAACACATACATACCCATTTTGAAAACCAACAATATTCTGCAAATTTTCTAATATGGATCTGCAAGCTTTTGTTCTTCAATCAACACATTGCACACTTTTATTATATTTTATTTTTAATTTTTATTTTGGGAGGTGAGAAAAATTAAAGTTATATAGATTGATATAGTTGAGAAAAAGAAAAAAGAAGTCCATGAGGGTTTGCTTTATTGGGTGGTCCATTGGGAGCATAAAGTGCATTACCAACAAACTGAGCTTTCAATGGGTGGTGCCTCTAGTGGATCATAATCCCATCTTCTATAAATGGGTATGATAGATAGATGTGCCATCTTCCACAAATTGCTTACACCAATAAACATAATTAATATCATTTTCATTGCTTTACTGTCACCTCCTTTTCTTTTTTCCTTTTTCTTTTTTTTTCCTCTTCATATATCATAATATACACACTACCCAAACCAAAATTGATTGGTCGGTTTGTTCAAACATTGCATCACTAATATTAATATGATTCACGGTCACAAAAGTTGTTGAAAAATATTTGGATCAATCTTAGGTTATATCTATCTTTTTTCAGTTTATTAAATTTTTTTAATTTCAATTTACAACTTGACATGTTAGAGTTGTTCCAAGCAAAACTCACATAAACCTCGTAAGTAAACCTAAGCCAATAAAAATTAGGACGTGACGTGAAGAAATGCGCATCCCAAAAGGGAAAAGTCATATCTTTGGATTTCAAGATAACCGGTTAAGCTAAAAGATTTATACTAATTGAGAAATAATCCAACTAAATCCGGCCTCGACACTCTACAACCTCAAGGACTACAACTAGCCTAACATTGTCGGCATTACACGTAATTACACGTTGGTATTACAAATAGTCTCATTTGACAACTCTAAGGGGAAAAGTAAGTAAACTCCAAAGAAAAGCTAGAAGAACTTTTTCCTTACTTTTTGTGCTTAGTTGAGCTATATACTCCCTATACTAATTTAGGTGTCAAAGTGTGGTCGGCTTGGTATCATACTAGTGTGAGAGTACTCTCGCACAAGTCAGCTCGGATGATGAGACCAAATTGGAGAAACGGGCCAACATGTAGCTCACAAAGGACCCACAATGATGACGAATGTGTGCAAATTATACACACCAACATGAAAATTTTTTCTTTCTTCTCCTTTTTTTTAAACATTGTAGAGTTTTTTTTTTTTTTTTTTTCATGTGTAATTGGAGTACTAGGGAGTAAAAAGATAAGTGTAGCCAAAATGCACTCAATTATAGTTCAAAAGTTATTATGTCTATAAATAAAGACAACTTCTATATCAGTTCAAGAAAATTTTTGAATTTATATAAAGGTAAAACGATGTGATTCAATTTAAGATGCTGATGATCCACGTTGAGAAGATAAAGAGACCTTATAATATTTAAAAGATGCATTAGTTACTTCTTTTATTTGTTATTGACGAAAAAAAAAAGTGCATTTCCCTAGTAGGTTTTTGTTATAATCTATTACAATTTTTTGTTCTCTTCCAAAATAAAAAATAAAAAATAAAAAATAAAGCTAAATTCTGGTTGAATTTGAACCCCCCACATTGGAGACCATGTATCTTGCCTCAAAATTAATGGGATAACCAATCCTATGTAAAATGCTTCTTAGTTTGATTCTCCAACACATCCAAACATAATTTAATTTAATGATTAATTTTTCTTTTTCCATATATGTTATCAATTATAATGTATAATGCGCTTACACATAAGTAACACTGTGATATGCTTTTTCTCTTTTACCACTTTGGCTTTTAAGATCTCATAAGATATGATAAGTTTTGGGTATTAATTAAGTATTGCTTCTTTCACAATCATTATGATTAATTGAACTTATTGATAACCACCAAAATTGCACAAGGGAATAAAAATTAGGACAGACATAAGTGGTTCAGGACATTACAACTATTGGCTATAAGGAACAAAAGTAATTTGACATATAATCTTGGATCCAATTCTCTAACAAGGATTTTGTTACAAAATTCAACTAATGAAATCTACTTCTTATCTTATTATCATCATCATCATCATCATCATCATCATCATCATCATCATCATCATTATTATTATTATTTCATTCATATTGGTGTGAGACCAAAATGTATTCTACATTTGACTAAATGAGAAAAGATTCACAGTATATATAAGTTAGAATAACTATCTTAAATGGTATGAATGTCTTCTGGATGAAATAAAAAACAAAGTCATGAAAGTTATGTCTAAAGTGGATAATATTATACCATTGTAGAAATATTTAAAAGTTCGTTAGACAAGAAAATTAATTTAATGTTAAGGACCATAAATAGAAATATTTGTCTCATTAGACCATTTAGATTAGAAACTTTTTTCATTATATGTTTGTGTAACTTATGTTGGAGACACATAATACAAAGATGATGATTATTAATAAGGTAACCCTATGGTCCTTACATATTTATGCCGTAGAACCTTGTATCATCCTAGGAACTCTATCCTTTAAGTTTTAATTTATCTCAAGTAGCACATGATCTTTACTACAAATTTATCATTTAATTTATCATTTAATTTGTTTTATCTCAAGTAGCACATGATCTTTACTACAAATTTATCATTTAATTTGTTTTATCTTATAAATAGGAACTCCCACTCTTTATTTGAGATACATGCATTCCTTTACACAAAAATTGAAGGCCTACTACTTTATTTATAATATATAAACTATATCAAAGCCATTCAAGCTAATTTTAACTACATATTTTCAATATCGATAATTAATTAACTCTATGAAAGCAATGAAACATTTATTTTTAACAAAGAAATCCATATGTTTAAGAAGGTTGAATTGCAAATTTGGTCCCTCTAATTTGAAGAAAGTTAAAATTTACTTCTTTTAACGGTTTATATTGGAATTTAGTTTCTATAGTTTGATAAAATAATCTCATAAATAAATTCATCAGAAGAAAAATTTTATCTAATCATAGGAACAATTAAAAAGGTTTTTCAAACCACAATGAGTAAGTTTTAACTTTTTTTTCAAATCTGAGAGATGATTAAATTTGTGATTAAAGCTTTTAGAAACTATGATAAGTAACATATTTAATTTTATGACAATATCAAAATAGTTGTATTGGTTTTGTTTTTACAATTATAGCATTAAATAATTATTTAGTCCCATTCGATAAAATATTAAATTATGTTTGAATTATTGTAAGATTCTATTTGATGAAATATAATTTACTAACACAACACATCAAAAATGGTCACGGAAAAAAGAAATAAAGATGAGCATAGAATCAATTCAAAGCTTTAACCAAGTTTATTCCAAGAATATAATTCATTAAAATATTCTTAATATCTAATTGCCATCAATTTATATGTCGTATCTTTCGGACAATCTTTAACTATATAATTAGTAAGTTGCAAAGGAACTTCAAGAGATCAAGGCGACTTGACTTGCTTTTAGCATTTCTTGACTCTATTAATTTGTCTGGAAATTTAATCAATCAATATTATAAGAGATTCCAACATAATTTCAACTCAAGAATTTAAATATATAAATATGAGGAAAAATTTTAGTGAGATATAGTACTTATTTAAAAATAAAATATATAAATTACACAAGTTGAATTCAAAATAAATATATATATATATATATATATATATATACTTCCATAGATGATATATATGTTTTAATTAGTTAAACTATATTGAAATTAGGTAGTCAAAATAAATATTATTGAAAGAGATACGAAGATATTCATAATTCAATAAAAGATGATTGAAAGATGATTATGGAAATGAGGGGAAATAATAATGATGTGGAAGGAAGCAAATTGGTTGAATAAATATGGCTAAAGAGGCCGTCCACAAACAATTGAAGGGTCCACCTGCTAAGTGGTTGAGGTACACTACATTATGGAAACTTGCAACCAAATTTTCTCACACATTTTAATATCCAAAATTAAAATGATCATAATACAGTCTATAGTTGCTGGCACCACATGTCACACATATGCATTGCAACTTAATTATACTTGATATTGATTTTTTTTCCCTTTGTAATTAGTGTTTAATGAAAACTTTTTGTAATGATATTGAGTACCCAATGTTTTGTTTATCCTAAAACTGAAATCATTACATTGAGAGATATTAATCATGTGCCATTTTAGCATAAAGTCAAGCAATTTGGTAATAAAGCATCCATTAAAATATGGAGTTGTATGTTGCAAACATACAACTTGTCAACTTTAGGTAATTGAAAAGTTATTTTTAGATGAAAAGCAAAATCGATCGGCCAAAACAATTTGAAAATAATTAAAATAGTTTGTTTTTTTAAATAGAAAAATTAATTTTTTTTTAAAAAAAATTATCTTAAATGATAAAACTGTTAAAAACATTTAAACTAATAGCAATATACGCGCGTACATAATCTGTCGCACATAGACAATAAAATTTTGTTATATTTATAAATATTTTAATTTTTTTGCTATATTTAAAAAGAAGAATAAAAAAAAAGTGTTATTTTTTACTTCGATCTAAAAATTGACCTATTTTTAGAATATTTATTTTTGAGGTCCATTGGGTGATTAAGAAAATGTCAGCAGGGAGAAAATATCTTTATAGCTTCACCTTCTTCAATATTTTCACCAACATTTTAGAAAATATATATATATTTTTTATCTACTTCTATCACAATTAAATTTAAAAATTTTAAAACAAAATTTTTGTTTTGATACAATTTTATCAAAATACAAATGAAGATTTTTTTTAAAAAAATTATTTTAGATAATGTTTTCTTTGCTTGGTTTAATAAATCTAAAAAAAAATATTTTATAAATTATGTAGTAAAGAAAGAAAGGTTTTTTATTTTTTAAAAAAAAAGGTTCAGAAATCATGATTTTTGACCTTTCATTTTTGGCCTGAACTCCATATTTCCGAAACTTTTTTTAAAAAATCTATCTATCTTTCAAACATTATTTATGTTAAAAAAAAAACAAGAAATAGTTTTTTTTATATATTAAACCGAAGAGAGAAAACACATCAGCTGAAATAATCTTTTTTTAGTTTTTATCCCTTTTTTTTCTCAAAGAACAAATTATGAAAGAATTGTTTAAAAATTGGGCTTTAATAGAGGGCATTTGTGACTTTTTACCTGTAAAGGTCCCAAAAACAATCTTTTTAAAAGTGGGCTAAGTTACAAAATTGAAAGTTCTAATAGCCCAATTTTCCCATACATATGTATATTTTGAAATTTATCAATCAGTTTTTTTGCCAAAATTTAATTTGGTTTGAAATATTTAAAAGATTCCTAAAAATTAGATCACAGGACAAGAAGAAACATTTTAAAATATTAAATAAAATGCAAAATTATTATGAAACAAAAATATTAAATTGGCACCAAAATGGGTTGCATTCATAATTGAAATTAAAAAAAAAAAAAAAAAAAAAAAAAAAAAAAAAGCATGTCCTTGATTAATATTTATATATAATGTTATATTTTATAGATCCAGATCCATCCTTATAGTGGCAAAATGGGATTATTTTTGGCTACAAAACTTGTGGGTCAAGCTTTCTTGTCTACTCCTACCTAGCTTCATCATAGTTTTCTTTTTCTTTTTCTTTTTCTTTTTCTTTTTCTTTTTCTTTTTCTTTTTCTTTCCTCTTTTTGCAATTGAAGATGCTTATGAAGTCAATCAAGTTTGGTTTTTGATGACCTGAAATCATGTCTCCTACTTTAAGGATTGAAGAAGTTTAATTAATTGAAGCAAAGTAAGGAAAAGAGAGTTCACTTAAATTTATTTGCTTTCACATTTATATATATATACACACATATACATATTATGGTCCCATTGACATTCTTTGTTGAGATAGATTTGTTTTCTTTACAACAATAATGAATGTCTAAAGTTATACAAATCCCATGTACTAAAATAAAAACTACAAATTTATTTTGAGAGTTTATTATGTTTGAGGTTACAATTAAAAAATAATTGTATAATTAGTTCAGATTGTTGGTTCACTTCACAGTTTAGTTGTTTATAATTTATTAATTAAAAAATTCAAAATATAGAAAAGAAGAAAAGATGTGCAAGATGTAAAAAGTAGTTAACATTGCACATATATCTTAAATATTGGGAAAAATGATATGTTTCATCCTTAAGTTTTGGATCTAATTTATATTTGGTTAAAAGTTTTAAAATGCTACACTTTTAGTTATTACGTTTTGTATTTGGTTTCAATTAAGTTCATTACAATTTTATCCTTGAAATTTTGATTTTGTTTCAATGTGGTGTTTAGGTTGCAAGATTCACTTTTAACTTCAATTTTTCACTAAATACTAACTTTCAATTGTTGACGTTAAATCATTAATGTGAATTAATTCATTTAAAATAATTGTGAATTGAAGTTTGAAATTTAATTTCATAGTAATGAGACATGGTGGAATGTAATTAATTATAATTCTTTTAAATTAACTAATAAACATTATCATTAAATATGGAAAGTGAGTATTTAGTGAAAATTGAAGTTAAAAGTGTAAATTTTAAAACTTAAAGAGCAAATTGAGGCAAAACACAAATTTCAATGGTGAAATTGTAATATTTTGAAATTTAGAGGTTAATCGAAACCAAATTCAAAACTTAAATACTAAAAGTGTAACCTTTTTAAATCTAAGAACTAATTAGAAATTACAGAGAAAAGTTTTTTTTTTTTTCATAAATATAAAACTATATTACGTACTAACCTACATCAAAAAAGTTGATAAACATTTCAACCATTAATGGTCTATTAAAAGTGAACTGATAATTAATGTTATTCAAATCTATATTTTAAGTGGCAACTAGAGATCTAAAGGAGGAAAGTTAGAAACATAACTTTCATATCAAAATTGAGCATAATGGGTATATAAAAAGAACCTAGACACAAGTTGATAGATTTAATGGAGTTAAAAGTCATAATAGTAATACCTCGAGCGATGAAGAAGATTCTTAAATAAAGAATATGTTTGGTTTTGATTTAATAATAATAATAATAAACTCTTCTTTTTCTAGATTAAAAACTATATAGTAATAAGATTGTCCAACAAGAGTAAGTAAGTTAATAAAGTCTCAAATAACAATATTATAATCATCTGAAAGCCTCAACCCTAAATTAGGGTTCAGATGGTTCTAAAGAGATAATAAAGTGAAAGGTGGTATGTAGTGAAGTTGGTTCTAAACCAATAACTTTCTTCCTTTAGCTAAAGTTTTTGAAATTATAAAATTAATAAGAGATTCGGCACAATCTGACATAATCCCAACAATGCCGTAATTACCAAGAACTTTGTTCATCAATTTCTCTCTCTCTCTCTCTCTCTTTTTTGTTTTTTCCCCAACAAATATGTATATTTTGCTTAGGATGCCGATTAATTAGCTTTCACAATTTCTAAAAGATGAAAAAAATAAATAAATTACATGACTTAATAATTCATTTTAAACCCTCTTATTTTGTTCGATTTCTTTATTTGAAAGCTACATCAAAGTCTTGTATCTCCACTATCTAAGATCCAAACACACACATCAATAATTGATGTCCTTAATTTTTAATTTTTAAGTTTGGTTTTCATTATTAATATTTGTATTTAATTAATACCAATCTGCTGAGGCATGAATCTTCCTCTCTTGATTACATAAACATTAGCATAAAAAGAATCAGAGCCATAATCGAAGAACATGGTTTATTAATATTCTAATGAAACTCATCAAAATGGATTAATAATTTTTGGAATTAGCCTTTTTTTAATAAGCTACGGATCTTTCTAGTCTCAACCTCAACTTGATAATTCTTTAATTAACTTAACTTACATGGCTCTCTTCGGTTCATAACATAATAATAATTAATTAATAAATGCAATCGAAATTTGAACATCAGGAAGTTTCGTGTGACGAATAATTAACATAATTGATGTGTACTTTAGCTGGCCTTGTTGCATTCTTAATATATATATATATATATATATATATATATATATATATATATATATATATATATATATATATTTTTTTTTTTTTTTTTTTTTTTTTTAAATTTTCCTGTCTGTCTTTGTCTGTTTGAGATACTGACACAATTTATAATAAAATTAGTACAAAACTTAATTTAACTTTTGTTATTGAAATGATTTTTGTTTTGTCCTGTTTTTAGGTTTTGTCAATATTAATTATTGTGTAGAACAAAGAGTTCACACAAATTTAAAAAAACAAAGAAACAAGCTTCCCCACGCATGCTGCCAATTGTCCTATTGCCCATGTGAATTAAACAGTAATTTAATTTTAAATGCATCATTTCGATCCATTTAGCTCGATTTTTGAGATTTCATATTAAGCAAAACTCCAAATTCTGTGTTCAATTCAATTAATTTTATGAAGCATTTGGTCAAAGGAAAGTGGGATTGAAACTTGCAATTCCATTCAGAGTTCACCAATTAATATTTATTGTTTTTATACAACTATAAAATAGTAATGGTCTCTTACTTGACATGGAGTAAAATTTAAAGAATGATTTATATACTTATTTTTTATTATTATTTTTTTTTTTTAATAAACAGTGGATTTTACTCATTAGCACGATGATAAAATCATGTATTACAATAATCTTTTTTTTATTTTATTTTTTTATGAAAGTATATACCATGATTAAAGTTAATTTTTTGTTTCAATGGTCTTTTTCAAAATAGACATTTCAATATATTCGTTGTCATTTCTCCATCTAGTTCTTTTTTTAAGAGATATGTTGTACTCTTTTTTGGGATAAGTTGGAGACATATACTTAAATAGAAATAAATAATTGTTTTGATGGAACCTTATCCTTTCCTCCATTATCAATGGTCTATTTGACTATTTACAAAAACGAAAATACATTTCAATTATTATTGAGTAATAGAGTATTTATAAGAGAAAAAAAAATTTAAATACTCTTTTCCATGATTCTTTTACTTTTACTAAACATGAAAATTATAGTTTCTGCTATATACTCTTATTCTTTTGAATTTGGAGGCTCAACTCTTTATACTTTTATTCGTTATATATTATATGAAATTATAATTTATTTTGGAGTGTTTTTTTTAAGATGTGGATTAAGAATAATACATTTTCAAGTGTTTAATTTAAAAAATAAAACATTTTGGAAGAAATTTGAGTGTTGTGACAACCAATTTTAATTCGTTTTTATCAAAAGTGTTTAAATAAAACTGAATTTTTTAAAAACATTTTTCCTTAAATCAATCTAAACATACTCAAATTATTACAAAATTACAAGTAGTGTTTTTAACTCCTCTTTTTTTTTCCTTTTTTTTTTTTTCAAAGATGATTGTTAATCTATTAAAAATGTTATTTATGGCCATACCTTCTAATTTAATCCTCTTTTATTTAAACATATTTAATGAAAATGATTTTTAAGCAAACTGTTGCGTTTTGGTTACATTGTTCTTTAATGTGATTTTAATCACAAATTGTGTCACTAAACTACATCTAAAAGTGATCCTACAAGATATGGAGTGATCATTCCATCTATATAAAAAAGTGATTCTAAACCCATTTGATTATTTAAAAAATGATTTTTATTTGTTGATTCATGCACACTTTTATTTTGTTTTTATTTGTTTAATTTCAACAATTGATGGGAAGATCGAATTACCAATATTTGAAATAATATAATTGGTGCATTTATGAACTAAATCCGGCTTCAATTAACATATACATCTTTATTAATTTCAAAATTGTTATAAGTTGCTTTTAAAAATCAACAGTGACATACATCTATTTTGAATGAAGACTTCGAACGTTTTAAATAGAGTTGTTTCTAAAGGTATAAAAATGAACCAAAATATTTATAAATATAACAAAATTTTATTGTCTATCTAAAATAGATCGTGATAGATTGTGTAGACTACTATTTGTGTCTATCCATCATGATAAACACAGATAGTAATTTATCGTGGTCTATTGCGATAGATTATGGTATTTTACTATTATTCGTAAATATTTTAAATAATTTTGTCATTTAAAATAATTTCTCTTTTAAATACCTAGAAAAATGAGAATGTAATAAGCAAAAATATTTAGTACTACGATAGTATGGTACTGTACTCCTTTGCTCAAACTATTATTTTATCTTCATATATATTCTTTTAAAGGCAATGATTAAATGTAGCATCGGTTGTATCTATTCCATGCATCCTAATTTTTGTTATATAGTAAAAGAAATTTCAAAAATCAATTATTTTAGAAAAAAGATTGTGATGTGAAAATTTTTTATTGCACAACTATTTGAAATACAAAGATAGATACAACGGATAAAAACACTCGTATATGTTTCTTTTCTTTTTTTTTTATTTTTTCTTCTTTTAACAGGTGTGGATCCCATCTCATTTTTATAAAGATGGTGACATGACAACTAAATTCTTTTTTGGGTAATAAATGCCTTCAAGGTGGGTGGTGGGGTTTGTTTTAAGTAAATTGTTATTTCTAACCCAAAAAGTTTTTTATTAGACAAAACTAAACTCTTTTTTAAAAAATTCTTTTTCTAACTAATTTTTCAACTTTTCATAATTTAAGAGATGGGTCCCACATGGTGAAATGGCGTGAATGTCCCAAAAATCCTGTTTCCTCAACACTTAAACCAAATCTTCCCCGAGACCATCTTTTTCACAAGAGTTCATTTTTTTTTTCAGTACTCTCTAATGTCTGTCATTTGTCGTAAAGCCCATTTTATGTGACCCGATTTTCTAGAAATAAACCAACAAAAAACTTCTTTGAAACGTTGATTTCTGAAAATTTTGGGTTTTCGAATAGTTCGCGGTAAAAAACGGAAAAGAAAATCCAAAATTTTCAGGTAAAGGAGGTCTAATATGTGTAGGAATGTCTGAAATCACCATGAAAAAGAATTCAGAATGTCGTTTTTTTATCGATGTCATTTTTCTCGTAAGTTCATGTTTCCCATAAGTTGATGGAGTTGACGGGAAGAGTGACAAAATGCCCAAATATGCGCCAACTTTTGGGAAATTTGGGCATTCTGTCACTTTTCCCCTAAGGTTTCTAACATGATCTTACGCGAAACCTTACGGGAAAAGTCATAGAATGCCCAAATTCACACGAATTTTCCGAAAATTTGGGCATTATGTCACTTTTCCCTTAAGGTTTCTAATATGATCTTACGGAAAACCTTATGGGAAAAGTCACATAATGCCTAAATGTCCCGAAAGTTTGCATGTATTTCGGCTTTTCGGTGAATATCATCTCGCTCTTGCTCTCACTAGACTCGCTCTCTCTGTTATCGTTTCATCTCTATGGCATTGTCGCTCTCACGCTAGTCTCGCTCTCGTTAGTCTGGCTCTCTCTGCTATCGTGAGGTTAGTATGAGAGTAACGATGCCACAAAGATGAAACGATAACAGAGAGAGCGAGACTAGCGAGAGTGAGACGATATTCACCGAGAAGCCAAAATACACGCGAACTTTCAGTAAATTTGGGCATTCTGTGACTTTTCTTGTAAGATCATGTTAGAAACCTTACGGAAAAAGTGACAGAATGCCCAAATTTCCCGAAAGTTGGCATGAATTTGAGAATTCTGTGACTTTTCTCGTGAGGTTTCTCATAAGATCATGTTAGAAACCTGTCACTTTTCCTGTCAACTCCATCAACTTACGGGAAACTTGAACTTATGAGAAAAATGACAACGATAAAAAAACGACATTCCAAATTCTTTTTCTTGGTGATTTCAGACATTCCTACACATATTAGGCCTCTTTTATATGAAAATTTTGGATTTTCTTTTCCGTTTTTTACTGCAAACTATTCGAAGACATAAAATTTCCATAAATCAGCGTTTTAAAGAAGTTTTTGTGGGTTTATTTCTAGAAAATCAGGTCACATAGGATGGGTTTTACAACAAATGACAGATATCAGAGAGTACTGAAGAAAAAAAAAAAAAAGACTCTTGTGAAGAAGATGGTCTCGGGAAAGATGTGGTTTGAGTGTTGAAGAAAAAGATCTTTGGGGGTATTCACGTCATTTCACTTTACCATGTAGGACTCATTTATGAAATTCTGAAAAGTTGAAAAATGGGTTAGAAGAAGAACTTTAAAAAAAAAAAATGTTAGTTTTGTCCAATCAAAAATCTTTTGGGTTAGAAATAACAATTTTCCTTTGTTCTACATTTTAAAATAGAAGATTACTATTTAATTACTTTAAAATCAAAATCAAGCAACAAATATAGAAAAAGTGGGAAGGAAAATCCTACCCTTTCATCAATAAATTTTCTTTATCCTTTGTACTAAAAAAAAAAGGTCTCTCACTTTGTCTTATCTATTTGTCATTACTAAAAAAAAAGAGTTTTTATTTTCTTTTATTTGAAAAGAAAAGGATCTCTTCTCCCCATGGAGAAAACTTTTAATACTACGGTCAATAAATCATTTAATGCGTTTTAAATAATAAAATGAAAATAATATAGATTTAAATACTAATTTGATTTATGTAATTTTAACTTTGTTTTATTTTAGATCTTTTATTTTTAAAATATTTATTTTAGTACTTATATTTTTAAATTTAATTCATTTTGATTCTTATATTTTCTCCTTGTACTTTTAACAATGGTTCATTTTTGTCCTTGAAAATTAAAAAAGTAACAATTTTGATCAATTAAAAATGAAGTAAAAATGAAAATGAAATGACCAAAATAGTCACTTTTTGAAAGTATAATAACCAAAAAGAATATCTACAATAAACTAAAGTTAAAAATATAGAGACTCAAATTAAAATTTTTAAAATATAAAAATTAAAATAAACGAAAATTAAAAATATAAGAAACAAAATATTATTTAAATGGAATATTATAATTACTACTAAATACTTTTCCTCATTCTATGTGAAAATTTGAGTGATTGACAGCAAGAAATTCCTACAACAGGGGCTTGTGAAGAGCAGCATTAAATAAAAGAGACAAAAGAAAAAAAAAAAAAAAAGTACCGAAAAGAGAAATAAAAGAAAAAGAAAAATCTCATTCTCATTGAACAAAACAAACAGAGAAGAGAGCATGAAAAACGATGAGATATTGAATTAACCATTGAAGAAAAAGCAGACGCCCTTTTTTGGCCTTTTTTTTTTTTTTTTTTTTTTGTCGAAATGTTTTTCATTATTATCTTAAACAAGGAAAACAAATTAAATTAAATTTGTAATTGGAAGAAGGTCTCTAAGAAGATCACCGACACCTTAAAAATAAATAAATAAAAAACCACAGAAATAGGACTTAGAAGGAGGTTTTGTACACTGCAAACAGATAGCGACCACACATAAAATAAAAATCTCCTGCCTTTTTTTTTTCTATTGAATTAATTAACTCAGTTTCATAAGAAGAAAATATAAACCCAAAAAAGAAAAAAAAGAAAAAGGATTGATATATTTATAAAAATAGATATATAGATATGAAATGGGTGGTTAGAAAACAGATTGTGGGTGATGAACAGCCAAACAAAGACCTGTTTTCTTTTTCTTGTTCTTTTTCTTTTTCTTTAGCATTTAACATCGGTTGTCGTTTTGTTTATTTAATTTGAATTTCTTTTTTGGTATTTCGTTTTGTCAGCGTTTGTGTATTGTAAATTGTAAAGTAAAAGTAAAGGCTTTTTATGTTGAGTCCATATCCATATGCCAATATTTCATTTCATAAATATTTTTTTAAGTTAGGTGTAAGTAACAAAACAATTGAGTCAGTCCAACTGCAACAAACCCACACCAAAAACACCCAACAACTCACGAGCTGCGCAATAACCTATATTAATTTATTTAATAATATATATATATATATATATATATATATATATTTTTTTTTTTTCCTCCTTTAATTTAATTTAGTCTTTTAAATTTTAAAATATCATGTATTTGCCTCTAGAATATCATACCTTTATCTTGAGATTTAAATTTTGTTTCAATTTGATCTAGATTTAAAGATTTATACTTTCAAATTCATTTTTTTCATTAAATACCCACTTTTAAAAATTGATGCGAAAGTTTATTAATTAATTTAAAATAATTATGATGTGAAATTTTAATCTAAATGAATAATAATGAAATTTAATATTTTTAAAAAGAAAAACTATCACATGACAAATTTTTATTAGGCAAGACTCCAGAGGTGCACAAAGATAAGTGCAACTGAGGCTATAACCAATGTTTTTTTTTTAAAAAAAAAAGTGAGTGCTTAGTGAAAATTGAGTTTAAAAATGTAAATCTAGAAGTCTACGACCAAATTGAAACAAAAGTCAAATAGCAAAGTGAACAAAATTGAAACCAAATTCAAAATTTAAATACTAAATGGGTAACATTTGAAAAGCTAAAACAAATAGAAACTAAATCCAAAAAATGGTATATTTTCGCTATCTAATTAATTAATTCCCAAGCAAATATTGCTTTTCCTTTTCAAAATTAATAATAATAATAATAATAAATTGTAATTCAGCATCTTTCTTCTGTTTGCCATAATGAATTTGAAATGCAATAAAATATCTAAGGGTTCCTTTTTTTTTCTTTTTTTTTTTTTTTTTTTTATATATATATAATTTAATTTGCACTAAAAAATTTGACCCTAAAATCTGTGACTTGAAAGTATGAGTTGTGCGTCTATTTAATCCTCCTCATACTCCACTCTCTCTCCTCATCTTCTTTTTTGTGAGTTCATATCCTCTGTTTACACAAATGGCATCAAAACGCCAGAGGAACGAAGGAGAAACAGAGGAACTCAGGGAAGGAGAAGAACTAAAACGCCAAAAATCGTACAACCAGATCCTATCCCTTTTAGAGGAAGAAGAAGAGGAAGAAGTTGAAGACTTATCCTCAATCATCACCACACTCCAACAAGAAATCTCTTCACCAATCATTCAAACAGAGACAGACCCCGCCATTACAGACTCTGCTTCTCTACAAGACTATTCTTCTACTTCTTCTTCTTCTTCTTCTTCTTCTTCTTCTTCTTCTTCTGTTGCTAATTCCCCAAAATGTATGAACAAGGAGGAATTAGAGGAAGAGGGTGAAAGAGAAAGGGTTATGAGACACCTTCTGGAAGCTTCGGATGATGAACTTGGAATTCCAAACGGGGAGTTTTTGGTGGGAGAAGGAGTGGATGGAGTTGCGTTAAGTGATGCTTTGTGGGAGTTGGAAGATGAGGCTGCTAATTACTATACCTTGTTTCAGTCCCAGCTTTTTATGTAGCCTTTTTTTTTTTTTTCTCTCCTTTTTTCTGTTAATTATGGAACCATATTGTAGGAGTAAATTCAATGTTAGAAGAATTTAAGAAGAAAAAAACAGAGGATTATTATATTGATTGAAAGAAGGGTTGAAACTCATCATCTCTCATCTAAGGAAATGGGAAGAGTACTCTGAATTTCAATCATTTTAGAATGAAATCAACAGTTTCAAACACTCGCTTATCCATCCCTTTACTTCATCTTCTTTCAACATCTCTCTCTTTTTCTTTCAAATTACTTTCTTTATTTTTCTTTTTTTCAAATAATTATAAGCTTCTGCTTTGTGAGGAAATAATGTTTACATCCCAAACCACCGTCCGGTGAACAAAAAAAAATTACTTTATGGCTTTTTAAGCGGTATTTTGGTTTATCTTTTTCAACTCACTTTAACCGCGAAAAAATATATATATAATAATAACAATAAATATATATATTCGTAAAAAAAGGAGTTGCCATATCATAAAATCTGATTGAATAAAAAGAGGTGTGATGCAAAAAGATATATGTAACTTAACTTTTGGTCAGGTTATGGATGAGATCTACCAAAAGGAAAGAAAAATTTTAGGTTAAGTCTCATTTTACTCATTTCTTTTTTTCTTTTTTGTCCAATCTAGTCTATTAATTTTGAAAATTGTGTCTAATAGGTCTTTAAAATTTTATTTTAACTTAAAAGACTTATATTAACGAGGTCAAAAGTTTCAATACACACTCCATATATTGTGTATAAAAAAAGAAAAAAAATACTCGAAATTAAATCATTTTTTTTAAATCATGATCTATCTACTTTTTTATGGTATAATAGAGGCGAGAAAATTCAAATCACAAACCTTTTGGATGCTACCATATACTATATGTTAACTGGGCTATGTTCACTTGGATCATGGTCTATCTATTTAGACTTTCACAATTAAAATTTATAAATTAATTGATGAAATTTAAACTTAACTAAAATAGTTAAATTATGGGTTGTTTTTAAATATAGCAAAATCTGCCGAAATATTTATAAATATAGAAATTTTAATTTCAATGTCTATCGCAATTGTAGTAAAATTTTTCTATATTTGTAAAGAGTTTATTATTATTATTTTTTTTTTTTGTGTTTATAATAAATTTTCATAATTTTTAATTAGAATGATAAGAAGTTTGAATTTTCAGGATGAACTTAAAACAACTTTCACTAATTAATACTAAATATGGTAGCTAATTTCTATCTTTTTTTTCTGAAAAGAAATATAATAGCTAAATTTAACTTTCTTTTTCTTCTTGAGGATTTTAACAATTTATATGCTGCATTTTGTAAACTAAATTAATATCAAATGTATATGTTAGTGGAAATGTTGAACATGTATTTTTAAAATTGATCAGTTGTAATTTTGGCCAGGTTTATAACTATATTGGTTCTTAATTTTAAAAATTTTAAATTACGCATATTTTTTTACTACTTGTTTATCATAGATTTCATCATTTATAACTAATCGTTTGAATTCTTAATAAAATTTTATTTTATTTTCTTTTTATTTTTATAATTTAGCTTTGATCTTAAACAATTTTTAAAAACTAGAGGAGGATACAAAATAATATTTCTATTTATTTATTTATTTTATTGTGTACCTATTTTTAATGAGAATCCAGTTGTACCAAACTTTTACTTTAGTAATGATATTCTTTTAAAAAAAAAAAAAAAAAAACTTTCATATCAATGTATTCGCTCGATAATTATTTAGTTTTACAAAAATTTTCACATGTGTTTGAAAGGAATATTTGAATTCTACACCAATTTTTTTTTAAAAAAATTACGTTAATATCAATTCAATATTCAATTAAAATTAAATTGGAAAATTACAATTTTTTTTCTTAAGGAAAAATGATATTGAATTGATCCATCAATCTTTCAATATTTAGAAAAGGACGTTGAAATCGAATTTTACTAACCGAATCCATCACTAGAAAATGAGGAAACCCAACTGAAAACAAATGGAAATTGACTATACCACCCGATTCAAACAAGTTGAAGGTTTTTTTTCTTTTTATTTTTATTTTTATTTTTTTATTTTTTTTAAATGATGTAGAACCGAATCAACCAATATTAATGGAGTCTTGAAATTGATTGCTTTATTTATTTATTGTGGCTTGTATCCCAAAGTCATGGACAATTAATAAAATAATATTATAAATATATAAAAATCTAAGAATTCCCAATGGCCTTAATTTATAGATATAAAAAGTTCAACATTCTTGTTAAAGTAAAAATACATCAAAAGTTCAAATCTTTCTATGTCAAAAGTTCAAATCTTTCTATTTACTTTGTTATATTTAAAAAAAAAAAAAAAGAAAAAACTTAATATTCTCCGTATAAAATTATCAACAAAAGTATAATAAGTAATAAAAAAATTATTTTAAATGACAAAACTGTTGAAAATATTTATAACTAATAACAAAATACACAATCTATTTGCAATAGACCGCGATAAATCATGATAAACTATTATTTGTGTCTATCGAGACACAAATAGTAGTCTATCGCGATCTATTGCAGATAGATAGTGAAATTTTGTTATATTTGTAAATATTTTAATTTTTTTTGCTGTATTTGAGAAGACCCCATAATAATATAGAGAATAATTTACATAACACAATAGAAATATGAAATACAAAAAGTTAATTATTGAAAAGAGTAATCATTTTAAATGATAAAATATAGCAAAATGTTAGTGTCTATTACTATCTATCATCTTATAATATTTGTAAATAAGTTTGCTCATTTTACTATATTTAAAAGCATTCTTTAAAACAAACTCACATATTTAACTCTCAAACATTTAATATTCAAATTGGTCCATGATAATCATGGAGAAGTTGGTCAGTAACATTTTCACTGTTTCTTATTTCCATTTTTTTCCTTCTTTATTAATATAAAGAAAAGTTTGGTATATAATTCAAATTCTTCTCATAAAAAAAATAAATTTAAAGTCTAAACTTACAGAGTTTTATCAATTTTAATCATACACTTTCAACTTCATCAAATACTTCAAACTTAGATAAATGCATCTTAATCTAATAATTGTTGCAATTTTAACCAACTAATCAATTTTACTCCTAATATATTTAAACAAAATACTATTTTTTTACATTCAATGAATTAAAATACAATATAAATTTAATAAAATTTGAGAGAAAATGGCATTAGAGTAAAAAATTTCAATGCATTTTATGAATTTGCAAAGTTATCCGATGGCTAATTTTCATTGGTCAAACTTAATCCATGATTTTATTAAAAATTTTATTTAATAAGTGGACAAATTAGGGTTCACATTGATGAAATTGAAAGCTTGGTTCAAGTTGACTGGACATAAATTTATGGTTAAAATAGTTTTTTTCGTTTTTTTTTTTTATATTTAATGAATATTTATTCCAAATTTTGGTTTCGGAAACAATTTGTATTTTTTTAAAAGTTTAAGATTGAAATGGATGCAATTTTTTTTTATTCTATTTGATTGAATTTAATTTATATACATAGAAAAAAGAAAACAACATTATTCCTTGCTACAGAATTTAATGATAAATTTTCGTGGCACTAAGACTTTAGATTGGGGCTAGGTTGGCAATGTCATTCCTTGTCCCCGCCCCACTTCGTAAACTTATCTCCTCCAATTAGTGATTTTAGTGTCTTATACACTCATTAGAAGCTCATGACAAGACTTCTCATAGTTTTTGAAAAAGATAATAATAATAAATACATTTTTTTATATAAAAAAAATTCAAAATAAAATAATAACATTTTGAAACTTAGAGACGAAATGAAAAGTATATCGACTATTTTCATTTCTATTATAATCATTCTAGATGATAAAATAGGTGACATTTAATATAAATTTAAAACAAAATAACATTTGTTCGCAACCACTCACATATAAAATAAAATCAATTAACAAATAAATACCTCAATTTTATTGTGGAGGATATTATGATATTTTCTTCACCATTTGTTTTCTGAAACATGACCAATAATTGATTTTTATACCTATATTATTTCATTCATTCAAAAAAAAGTAATACAACAAAATGTGGAGGTTTGAATTTTCAATTGTATGAAAGATTATAAATATCTTGATCTTTTAATTAACTCAAAGGGAGAAAATAATGTTCACCGTCACAATTAAAATAAGTGAAATTTGAGTATATCTCAAGTTGCATCTAGTCTTATACATCTCTCCCTTGGAGAAGAAGAAAAAATAATTTTTTTATTTATTCATAATAGCATGAGAATTACAAGAGTAAACAAATAAAATGAAAAGCAAAAACAATATTCCTAAAATAATTCTACTTTAAACATAATCAGCTCCCTACACATGGTGTTGATTAAAAAAAATCAAACTCATTGGTACTATAGAAGATGCTACGATTTATTTGTTTATAAGAATATACATGCAATATTCTACCTATTATGTTCTTTCTCAAGGTGGGTAAGAAGATTAACATAAAGAGGAAAAAGAAAGGATTCAACAATTGAAGCTACGTTTGATATTTTTAATTTTTAGGTATTCAAATTTATGTTACATCCTCTCAATTTTTCAATTCTTATTAGTTAAATTTTAAAGTCAAGAATAAGTTTTTGAAAATTAAAGTCCTATTAATTAATAATTTAGTTTTTAGTTTTATGTTTTTGAAATTACGTATGATTTCTCCTAAATTTCATATAATAAGTTTTACATTTCTCGAAAAGATGTTTAAATTTTTAGTTAAGTTCTAAAAATAAAAACTACCTTTTGAAAACTAATTTTTTTAATTTTCAAAACTTTAGATTGATTTTTTAAAATATTTATAAAAAGAAGATTAAAAAATAATGTGTATAACCTTAATTTTCAAAAACTAAAAAGTACAAATATCAAATCGATGTTAAACTATTTATAAAAGAAATAAAAAAAAATTATTAAATTCCAAGCCCGTAAAAATATGGGAAAATTTATAATATTATGGAAGTAATACCCTTTGCTTACATGAGTAATATATCTATATAAATACCTGTATAGAGGCATCTCACATAATTTTTAAGAACATGTCAACTTAACAAATAATAAACAGAGAGAATATAGAAAATTTCTCATACTTTCGAGACACGATAAAATTATGGGTAGAGTACTTCTCAACCGTCACCCCACCAAATAAAATACCAATAACACCATTAAAAGCTGCAATGATTTAAGGTGTCTCAAAATGGAATAATGATTTATTTCCACAATAATTCATTAGTAGAAAGTCATAATTCTCTAATATGTAATTAAATAAGAAAAGTAATAATAGACTCATTGCATTTTAACTTTTATCGCCACTGAGATGGCTTCAAAAACACTCCAATATTATGGAATTGACTTTTTGACTACGGTAAATAATTGGTCCCCCAATTTATTATACGGAGATATTTTCAAAATAAGAAAATAAACTAATATATTTATAAATATAGTAATATTTTATTGTTAGACTATTTATGTCTTTCAAAAGTTTTGTAATTTAAAATAATTTTTCTTAAATTTTTAAATTTTTATTGTTCATCTTCAAACATAAAATTTCCTTCTACATGGAAGGTATTAGAAAACATGTCAAACTATTTTTAATGTTTTATGGTTAATAATATCATAGATTTAAAAAGTGAAATCTTGTAAAAGAAACAAATGTATTGAATGCCTATCTAAAATGAAACAAACCCTCACTCAAAGGAGGAGAAAAGGAAGAGAAGGGGGCAAATTTTGATGAAGACAAGCCATTATCTGAAATTTTTAGAATATTACATCTTTTTATGTATATACATAGAAAGAGAAACACTATTGCTTTAACTTTTATCTGCTTCCGCTGTGAGAAGAATCCTCAACTTAAGCTCATTGCAGGCCATGGGTTTATCCCCGCAGCAGGGAGAGCGGGTCGAACGATTGGAACACGCCTCACAACCGAAAAGGCTTCGTTGAGACGAGCAGCTCGACTCATGAATGGAGATCCCTTCTGCAAGTAATAATTAGTTCATGGGGTCAAAAAATATCATCTAAACTTGAAAGAGAAAAAAAAAAAAAATGGAAACCCCAAAAGAGTACTTGAATAGAGAGGAATGGCTCCTGCCTAAGTTTTCTTAAGGCATCATTTTCATCCACAGATTGAATGCTAAACTTGAATAAATGGAGAAGCTAATATCTCCCTCAAAACTAAGCTACACTACAAAGTTCCAAAACAAAAACCTACGAATAAATCCCCCAACCATAATTCCAATAAGGAAAAAGGAGTGTATTAAACTTGATTCACATTTGGCACATCAATGAGAAGGAGTTGACACCGTCAGTTTGATGCCCGAGCGCACCGAGCCTGTCAACCCAAACAACTGAAACACCACTCATGTACACTAACAACGAGCCTGGATGACACTATTAAACTTGATGCAGATATCTCATGATAAAGAAAAATACCGGATTTTCACCCAAATTGCTACTATACCAAGTAAGAGAACCACAAATATGCAGCCCAATAAACCCACCAAGCAACAATTTTCAGAATTTCTTCACAGTGTGTAGCAATTAGTACTTGAAAAAAGAGGAGTGACTCCTGCCCAAGTTTCTTAAGGTATCATTTTCACCCAAATTGCTACTAAGAGAACCACAAATATGCAATACAATAAACCCAACAAGCAACAACTTTCAGAATTTCTTCACAATGTGTAGCAATTTTGTTACTAAACCCAGCATCCAAATTGGTACTATGACAAAAGTGCAGTATCATACCACAGAGAACAACAACAATATCATCAGGCAAAAGACAATAAACAAATCTAAACATAAAGTAACAAAAGTTCAGCATCTCATTTCTTTGCTGTATGTATTCTAACGAATTTACCTTCTCATCCAAGATAACTTTCAAGTGCAAGCTCTGGCTCTTCCTCTTCATTTTGTACAGCTTCCTGCCTAGAATAATGAAACCCATCAAAGCAGCTGCTACAGAGAATGACCAGACAGGGCTTGCCTTAAAAAAGCAGTACTTCAAGACCTCAAATGGAACCTTCCACCAAACTTTCCTCTTATCTCCAACCTCACTGCCAGATTCTGCATTGACTTTTGTTTCTGGTAATTGGAGATTCTTGTTCTCCTCCAAATGCTCTTTCCCTTCTTCCAACCTCACTACTTTTGAGCCACTTTGATCAATATCCCCACTAGACTCAGACCAGAAATTGCTCAAATCCTTGCTTTGGGATTGAATTTCATCAAATTCTTCAAAAGCTAATTCAATATTGGGATCAGAGCCAATGATTTTGCTCTCATGGGACTCTAAACTCTCCAGTCTCTGAATCTTACCACTCAATTCCTCATCAACTTGAAGAAACTCTGCGATTCTGGACTCAGTTTTGAAATTGAGTTCCTTAAATTTACGATCATCCGACCTATCACTACCAGAATCGGACCATAATTCGCCCGAATTTACCCGACCATACCTATTCTCCGAACTCGGATCAATCCAACTAGGATTATCCGACTCAATTGAACCCTCCAATTCGCTAAGATCATGCTCAGGTACAGCTTTCCCCCGCCGTCCCTGATTATCAAGAGAGAAATAGTCGGATTTGATTATGCTATCGGAATCGGACTCACCTTCAATTCCCCCAAAATGGGTCGATTTCTCCCCGGAAAACTCAGTCGCAGGTACGGCAGTTTCGAGGTTCAAATCATGGAGCAGCACCTCCCAATCCTGAAACTCAGCTCCCACTGCTCCTTCCATGGCGGCCAACACTCAAGTTTCTCAACCTACAAACTGAAACGAAAAAGAGAAAAACACAAGAAACTAACTTAGAAAACACAAAAGGGTAAAGACCCCAAAAGAAATGGAAGGAACAGTAGTCAAAAGAAAATCCAACCCACTGAGAATTTAAGAAAACGGATGAACCCCCGGAATCTAATCTGACCCAACTTCCTGGAATCTTCGAATTGGACTAAAGAGTATCAAAAGGCAGAGGCGCATAGGAAGCAATGTGGAGGTGAGAACAGGGGATTTGGATATGGCGTATTGGGTTTGATTGAATATGACACAGAGAGAGACAAATTGAAGTACAAATGAGAAGTAGTGGACAAAAAGACAACGGAAAGAAGATGGAAGATGGAATTGGGTTTGAATGAACTCGCCGCCGGTGAGTAAGTATCCAAATACACAGATTTTTTTTTTCTTTTCTTTTTCTTTTTCTCTCTATTTTCCGGCGCATTTATGTTTTTTTAACCGCCTTATTATGTAACCTTTGTTTTTTTAAAAAAAAACTTTAGGGGCACTTTCACCTTCTACATTTATATCAGGTTAGGCCCCACCATCTAACAAAAAGCTAAGTTCACCCCAACTGAACTTTTTCTATTCCAACATCGGGTTACGGGTTTTCCAAAATGAGGTTAGGACTTTGAAAAACTTGTCCGTCTCGATTTGGCCCAATGTTTGCAAATATTCAAGCTAGGTGGTTCATCCCTAACTCGATATGAATCCCTATTGTGACTCGATGTTGGTAAATACTCAAGCTAGGTGGTTCATCCCTAACTCGATATGAATCTCTATTGTGACCCGATATTGACAAATACTCAAGCTAGATGGTTCATCCCTAACTCGATATGAATGTGAAGGCTAGAACTACCCTCAAATATAAGCAAATAGTTACAATTCACAAGTTTATGTGATGGGTAAAAAAGCTAAAGGCACCAAACTAAAAAAAAAAAAAAAAAAAAAAAAAAAAAAAAAAAAAAACTCTCCTAAACACTCATTGTTGTAAGTAAATTAATATTAGGAAAAATACCTATTTGGTCTCTACTTTTAGGTTTCAAAATGTTAAAAATTTACAATTTGAGTTTTATTTCCCTTTGTAATCTTTATTTCAAGATTTACACTTTTAACCTTCATTTTTCACTAAATACTCTCTTATTGTCTTTAGTTTTAATGTTTATTAATTAAATTAAAATAATTATAATTAATTAAGTTTCACTCTTTTCCATCATTATTGATTTTGAATTTAAAATCTCACTTCGTAACTATAATGTGTACTTAGTGACAAATCGACGTTAAAGGTATAAATATTGAAGTCTATGAATCAAATTGAAACAAAATGGTAAAATTATAACATTATGAAACTTGAAAATCAAATTGAAATCAAACTCAAAACCTAGGATTTGTTTGGTAAACAATCTGAAAACAGAAATTTAAAAATAATGGATTCAATAAAAATAGAGTTATATTTCATGTTTTCATATATGTGTTTGATAATATATTTATAAATCATAAGACTATAGTTACTTATTAAATTAAATATAAACTACTACTAATTTATGAACTTGTTTGATGTATGTATATAATTATTATTTTATCATATAATATATAATATATTATAGATTTTAATTTAACAAAATAATTAAGTTTATAACATGAAATATTATATTCGCTAATGTTTTAATCTTTTTTAGTAAAATTATGCATATTAAAATATCAAATTCTAAATCTGGATACACTAAAAAACACAAAAATATTGTTTTTATAATTTACACTATTTGGATCACATAATCTAAAAACAATTTTTCGAAAACCCTACCAAATGCATATTTGCTGAACTTAGTAAACCAGAAATATAAAACATAATCTGAGTTGTCTACTAAATAGGCTTTTAAAGACTAACAATATCATACTTTAAAACACTAACTAGAAACTAAACCCCTAACGTAGAGACAAAAAACATATTTCTATTTTCACTAATTTTTTTGTTTACAATATTTAGAAACTACTCAAAAGAGTCTTAACGAGGCTTTAACTCCAAAAACTCATGAAAATGAACATCGATCCCAACTGAAAAGTATTCAAATGAAGATATCAATGCAAGGCTACAAACATAATAATTCTAAAGGTAAGGGGGCTCCCTTTTGCCTGTCAAACATGTGATTTTTTTTCTTATCATAATCATACATTGTGTTTCAATGAGAGTGTCTTCTTATAAAAGAAAAGAAAAAAAAAAAAAAAAAAAAAAAAAGAGTACATTTTCTTTGATTAAATAAAAATACATATGAATTAATTATTATTATTATTATTATTATTTTAATATGAAGAATGGAAAAGTTGATACTACAAGCATTAGTCATTTTGGCATATGAATTAATTAGATTAGATTTAGTCCAAAAAAAAAAAAAGATTGTCATAAATTTCTATTTCTAAAAAAATCTACATTTCTCTACGCTGAAAAAGTGAATTCTTATCTTTTACGGCACTTTTTCTCTCTCTAGCTTAATTTAATATTATTCATATATCATGGAAATCCAAATTGTTGAAATATCAATCAATTTCGTATTGTTTAGAAGTGTTACATTTTCATCAATCAGAAAAAGGGGTACTCTATAACCCTCACTCTCTCGATTACCTCATATGGGTTTTAATTCGAATAACAATCGGTATATTATATTTCTATTTGGCATTATTGTAAAAAAAATAATAATAATAAGATCTATACAAATCAATTTATGCTAGGATGAAGGAACAAATCAACATTGTTGTCCATAAAGTGTAGCAATATATCTATGAATACCGTTTCATTGGGTAATCATTTTATTTTTAGATTTTGTTTTTTGAAAATTAAGATTCAAAATTAAACTTATTTAAACTTCAATTTTTTCGGAATTTTGAAATGCTTTTTCTATTAAGAATGAGATTTGGAAGATATTACTTTTCATCATCTAAAGAAACCTGCGCAGACGATCTGATTTATAAAACCTTTTTTTCCTTAAAAGCTATAAATTACCAGAGAAAAAAACTACAAAATTAGGTTTAAGAAAACATTTATTCTGACTTTTAAATATTGATATTTTATCAATTTTAGTATGGCTTAGAAAGAAGTCAAACGTTCTAGAAAATTCATATGAATTAAAACCACTCTACACAAGGAATTCTATCGATTTGAATCGACAACGTTTGTAGGTATATCAATTTTAGGTTAGGAAGAATTATACAGATACCTTACAGCTACAGAATCTTCTTTTCGACGGTATATAAAGATCATTCTTTTGTTTTCGTTTCTTAGTGGATTTACGATGCTCCTTTATTAATTATTTTACCTTACCTGTTAAAACTTGCTGACAGTATAAATGTGATTGGTAATCGTAACAGTAGAGTAAGACAAGTCAACATAACTTGCATAACCTTTGCTTGTCTTTCATTTTTTTAAAATGAAAAATAAACTTGGCTAGATAATGCATCCTTTCAAGAATTCATAATATCTAACTAAAATTCTCTAAAACCTTGAAACGGGTCAGATTCCTGATCCAAGCTGCCAGATATAGATCAAAAATCAACACAATACATTCATGATGCGGAGAAGTTTTGAGTAACGAAGTCCAATAATGTCGAGAAAACTATGGAAACTAAGTTCAAACAGATGCTTATCCAAAATTGGAAACTAGTCCACCAAAAAAACAAACAAGATCTCTAAATGAAAAAAAAAAAAATTAAAGCAAAACTTCTAAAAGACGTAACATTCTCATCAATATGATAGAAAAGGTTTAGCTATAGGAAATAGGTCATTGAGGTTAATCTCAGTTACCTGAGATCCTTGGCTAATCTTTACCATCCCATATGATGAGTTTTTAGTCAGTAACTCAATCCTCGTCTTCTTCATCACCATCTCCGCCAGCAGCCTTCTTGGCAGCTGCCTTCTGGTTCTTTCTCTTCACCCTTCCGGGGCGTCCACCTCCAAATGGACTGGTGAGAGAGAAGTCTATGTGCTTTTGAGAATCAACTCTTACCATGAAAGAAGGGATGTTAACCACTTGCCTCCCAACCCTAAAATGCACAGGACTTAAATGTTAACACAGATGAAAACATCAACAAATTCTTAAGAGCCTACAGCCAAATATGTAGAGCCTGCTATCATCTCACAGTTGTCTATCAATCATAAATATATGGTGCAAATGCATTTAAAAGAGTTATTGAAAAAAAAGGCTAAGTTACCTAAAATACAACTTATACATTAGAGTTGGTTTCAGTTATGGTCTGTATCATATGCTTGAATACAGGAATTAGTCCAAAGTAGCTCTGCTGATGAGACATATTGCTAACTCATTTTCCAAACCCAAGCTTAAATATTGATCATTGATTCTGGAAAATAGTGCGTACTTCGTTCACAAATCATAAGAAAGAGGAAATAGAAAAAAATTCAGTTCATCTTTTTCCTCTCAAACAGTTCATAGTAAAAAGTTAAATGGGAACTGAAAGAGCATTATTAAAACCAGCAATGCACTTTGTAAGATATGTTACACAACTTAGAAGCTTCATGGTTAAAATTAAACTTTTGAAATTGTAAGAGCACAATTAAAACCAGGTATGTAACTTAACCGTGGGTTATATAAAATATCTACAAAAGAATGTTGTTGATATACAGTGATCAAGTAAGAAAAGACAATGAAATATAATTCTACTGAGAATAAGATAATGAAGCTACCCTACCTTATATGCCTCTGTCTGATGAGCACTCTAGCATGGTGAATAGATTTAGCCATTCCAGACTTGAATACAAGAGTTTGGAGACGACGCTCAAGGAAATTCTCGACAGTAAGAGCCAAGACATAATCGAGCTTGTTTTGACTCTCATCCAAAAGACCATACCTGTTCATCCGCCTAAGCAGGGCCTCTCCCTCAAAAATCCTACGCGGATTCTTTTCATCAAGGGTTAAAAGCATCCTTGCATTATTACGGATTCGGCTCAATGCATATTGAACCCTCCATAGCTCCCTTTTACAACGAAGCCCATACTCACCTACAAGTTTAAGTTCTGCATCCAGACGCTCCTTCTCATAAGGGCGTCGCGGTTTCTTGAAAGTCTTTCCATCTATAAAATGACAGAGCTCACTATTCAATAACCATGGTTCTAAAAAAACATGTAGTTGTAACAGCTACTATGTCATAAATTAAACTCCATAAAATGAAGTGAACAAATACTTGAAAGAAAAGAAATGAAAACAGGGAGGATTCTCCAGCATTATAAGTTTAATCCTATGAATCTGAGGCCCCGTGATTTCTAATATAACCACCACGTAAACCTAAGAGACGTTCCCCCTTGATTCCATCTAACCTAGTATTAACCAAATAGCCTATCATGTGCGAAACTACACAACCGGAAGAAAGTGACAAGAGAAATTGAAAACCCAAAGACTGAAGCATTGATACGAAGCAAATGTAAATGTAAAAAGCGGATCTTTGGAGGCCATAATAGAAAACAATGGATATGCAGTTTCAGAAAGTAGCTGAGTTGAGCATACTCACAATTACGATAGAAGGAGACGTGCACCATGATTGGTTCTCTGCTACGGCTTCACTCCCTGCCCTGCCGCGCTCTCCGATCGGAAGCCCTAAACAAGAAAACAAAGAAGCGCCGAAGTGGAGGGAGGGTTTGTGGTGAATTTATATGAGTTCTTTAAAACCCTTGCCTGTGGCGAGGCTGAGCCCTAGGCGCAGCTCTGATGGAGAGAGTTACGGCCCAATTAACATATGGGCTTTGCAGAAAAAGCCCATTATGAGTGTTTCGGCCTTTTGACAGTTGAATCACGTGCGCTGCACTCTTTCATTTGTATCTTTTTCTTTTCTTTTCTTTTTTATTTTTTTTTATTTTATTTTCTTCTCGAGTAATTTGCAATTTTGGGACATCGCAAATTTATTTTTTCTTTTCTTAGAGAAGATTGGGACATCGGAATTTAGGTATAAATATTAATTTTTTTCCCACATTAGTAAAGAAAAAATTGAAAAGAGGTTGAATGCTTTCATATGAGTGAAGTGGTAATCGTTTATAGATAAACATTTTAATATTATTTTTTTTAAAAAAACATTTTACAATAGTTTTTTAAAAATGGGAGTAAATGTTGTTAGTGATATAATATTAAATTTGTCTTTAACCACTAGCTTAAACTTTTAAAAATTATTCAATAAAATTTAATATGGTATCAAATTAGATTGGTTCAAGATGTTTGATGCAAGTCCCTACATTGTTATTTCCTCCCAAACTAAAATTGATTTTCACTTGTTGGGTTTTCTTCATATTTCAAACCCACAAGCGAGAGGGAGTGTTAGTGATATAATGTTAAATTTGTCTTCACTCATTAGCTTAAGTTTTTTAGTCTTGGCGATTTAAGATAGTATTAGAGCAGGTAGTCTACAGAGGTCTCATTCAAGTCTCTATTGTTGTTTCCTTCCAATTAATATTGATTTCCACTTGAGGGGTTCAATTTAAGAGATTCTGGCCTAAGACCAAATTTAGTAAATTTAAGAACGTAATTTGAGTATGGGTTGAGTTAGCCCAGTGTACAATAATCAACTAAATAGTCTAACTCTTAAATTTATCTCAATGAATCAAAATTTGAATTAAACTTGAATCATGTTTGTTAGATTTGTCATTAAATTAGCCAATAGCCTAACCTTTAAATTTTATCATCACATTTTGAAAGAAAAATTATTTCAAATCATTCAAAACTTCAAATAAAACTTTAGTTTCTCTATCCATATGAGCTTAATAGTAGAAATTGTCCCCCTTTACATTCATACTATTATTGCAAATAAATATTACATACTATCGTTCGTAATAATCTAAATTAATAGAGTTAGATATGATATAATATAGTTTTTTTCAAAGGCAATATAATAAAAGAAACTTCACGATATGAGGTCAAGGTACGAACAAAACACAATCATAGAAATTATTAAAAACACAAAGATAAAGACATATTGAACTACATAAAACGAGAAACTCATACAGTTCGAGAAAAAAAGTCCCAAACCATTTTAGTTCAACAGAGAGAAACCTCATATTGCACACAATCTATCTAACCACCATGAACATAAAATTTACACTCTCTCCAAACATGATAAACAAAATAATCATACTAAATATGATATAATATAGTGTCATAGCATAATGAGCAACATGCGCTCTCTCGAGACACATCAATTTTCTTATGCAAAATAATGGAATTCAAATCAATTCTTAGATATGTTTTCTTAATTAATTTCTAGATAATTAATTAAATGAAAATTATATTTTTGGGCATAAATTTTGGGTTTAGTTTCTATCGGTCTCTCTAAATTTCAAATTGTACGCTTTTAGTCCTTAAATTTTGACTTTGGTTTCAATTTAGTCTCTAAGTTTTAAAATGTTACAAATTTACCTTTGAGATTTAAGTTTTGTTTCAATTTGGTCCCTAAGTTTCAAAATTTATACCTTTAACCTCAGTTTTTCAGTAATTACTCACTTTCTTTGACATTAATGTCTATTAATAAATTTAAAATGATTATGAAGTAAAAATTTAAATTTAATTTTAGTAATGATCGAAAACTTAATTAATTAATTGTGATTATTATAATTAATTCAAATTAATTAATAGACATTAACACTAGATATAAATTGAGTATTTAGTGAAAAATTGAGGTTAAAAGGGTAAATCTTGAACCCTAAGAGGTCAAATTGAAACAAACTTCAAATCTCAAAGTTAAAACTGTAACATTTTAAAACTTAAGGACTTAAAATTCTTTTAAACCTAGAGACCAAATGGAAACTAAACACAAAACCTAATAATAATAAAAAAAAATAAATAAGAATACTTTCTCCGTTAATTAATAAAGAGGAGAATTATGCAATTTTCTCCAGAAAGCATACATTTTTATCGCACTTCACCCAGATTACCTAATTACTAAATCTAGGACGAGTTGCGATGACAATTCACCAAAGCATGCAACCGAGCCCTAAATTCAAATCCTTCTTCTACTTGAAACTTAGCTCCAATTAAATACGTGATTTACACAATACAAAAATTTACACCTTTACCATTTTTTTTAAAATTAAAGAGTGAATAAAGGAAAATCTTAACCTTTGTAATTTTGTAATTATTCTTTTTTGCTCCTAAATCATCAATTTAATTTTTAGTTTGATCCTTTTAACAAAATTTTCTTTTCTTTAATGAGAAAGGAAAAAACTAGTAGGTGGTTTTAATTTTTTGCAGAAACAGTCACATTAGCGAGAGTACATATTTCAATACACAAAAAAAAGAATTGCAAACTACTAAACACGTCTTGTTGAATATAATGGACTCTCTTGATATACTAAATCAAAATAGACGCAATTATTTAGTAGTAGATTACATATAGATATAGATCGAGAGTTTCAATATGCATAATCATCATCGAAAATCATGTAATTGTTGTTCCTCCTCGAACTCTCTCTTTCAGCCTGCTAAAGTTCACAAAATAATAATTATATCAGGATCATATATATTCTAAGATCATATCAGTTATATATGTGGACATTTAATTTAGGCAGACAGACCTTATACATAAGCCTTTCGAAAGCTTCAGTTCCATGCTCTTCCATGTACTTCTCAGCAGCAGTTAACACATCATCTTGGGTACTAAAAATATGTTTGGTCTTTCGAGGGATGTACCATAGCGTAGAAGTTTGAGGGTTCATATAGTGTGGCCTAATGAAGTTTTTGTAAACATGTGCTGCTCCATTGAAGTGTGGTAGAACTAGCCAACTCATTATTATTAGTTTCACATATGGCCAGATGGCTACCCTGCAAAAATATTTGCATAAACATACAAATATAACAAGTTTCATTAAGCTTACCACGGGTTGTGATAAATTTAATTTTATCCATATTTCAATACTTTTCATTTCATTTGAGTAGAAGTTAATATTACTAATATGAATTTGAACATAAAACCTCTTTTTTTTAAGATATCATGTTACTTATAAATTATTGGATTATGATAAATTTAATTATATTAAACATATCCTAATTAATACTATATATAAAATCAAACAACATAGTTTAAATACTATTTGATTTATTTAAATCTCATTTGGTAACCATTTAATTTTTTGTGTTTAAAAATTAAACCTACTTCTTCTCAGTTTCTTTTAAAACTGCATATTGAAAAAGGCTCGAACTCTGGACTAGTGTGAAAATTACCACGTTTCAAGTCATTGAACCAACTTTATAAAATACTTCCTCTCAATTTCTTACTATGGTTTGATTTTTTTCAAGTAAAAAAGTTAAATTATTAGCCAAACTTTTTTTTAAAAAAAAAAGTTTTCAATTTTTTTATCCTTAATTTTTTTAAAACATTAGTAAGAAGTTAGTAGATTTACCAACCCCCCCCCCCCCCCCCCCCCCCCCCCCCAAAAAAAATGTAAATATTTTAATAGTAGATGGAGTATAGTGAAGCGTAGCTGAAGGGTGTGGAACTAAAATAATTAGCTTAGAATTAAATTATAGGTAGAATTAATATAACAAAATGTGTTCATATAGTTGAACGGAGAACGATTAGCGTACTTACACTTCTAATATTTTGGCAAATGTGAGCTCGAAGAGAGTGATGAGAGAGTACAAAACCCAGTAAGTGAGCCATTGCTGGTCGTCCACTATTGACTTCGTCTCTATAGCTTTGATGGAAGCATAACTATATATATATATATAGTATTTTAAAACAAAAACCAACAACTCCAAGAAATTAAAAAACACATATAACGGTGTAGTTAGCAATGTGGTAGTATTTGTGACTTACAGAGGATACACCAGAGAAATCACAGGCCTGCGAACAAAAATCAAATCACAATTTGGGAGAAGGCAATAGTAATAATAATAATAATGTAATTCATAAATTAAAAGCATATTGGGTAAAATGATTACAGAGCAAGCACATCGAAGTTGTTAGCCACTACTTGAAGAAAATTCCCGGAACCAGCCATAACTTGAAATTCAACCCTTCTCTATACTTTTTGGTTTTGTGTGGTAAAGGAAAAATAAAAAAGAGAGGAGAGGAAAGTTTGTGAAAAATGAATTTTTAAGAGGAGGGGCTACCGGCTAATTGTCCGAGAATTATGGTACACGAGAAAAGAGGCACCGATTTTCTGTGGGTTTTTATCTCCTACGCCAATGTACAACTCATTACCCTACACTTCTTTTTCTTCCCACTTTAATACCTACGTGATTTTTCACCAAAACAACACATAACCCACATTCACCAACAAAAACATAAACAAATGTTGTTACAACTTAGAATCAAAATGAGCCTAGAAGAGAGGGCTCGTTTAGGCCATGGTTTAGGTCGAGCCTCACAAAATTAATAATGGAGCTTACCTTGCGCATGTCTTCACCCAAAGGATCATCTTAGTCTTAGAATATGGCAAACTCGACCTCGACAACCTAAGATCGAACCTAGCAAAATACCAAATGGCATATAATCAATCCAAAAAGAATAGCTAAAGCCTAAAACAACACATAAGGCCCAAGAGACTAAGGTCTAGGAAATGAAGAAGGAATGGGCTAGAGTCCATTTCAAGCTCCTTGTCCTCAACTTAGGGTGAGGCTAAGCCTAATGAATCGAACTATCCAATGACACCACCTGAACAAGGGGTGGCTATTCAAATCGCAAAAATCGAATTGAACCAAACCACACCAAAAATTTAGTGAAATCTAAAAATGCGGTTCAGTCTAGTTTGAGAGAAATGTTAAACGATTTCAATTTCACAGATGAGTTTGAAACTAGATCGAATCATTTTTAACTAATATATATATATATATATATATATATATATTAAGAAAAAGATCAAAATTGAAATTTTAAACCGAACTATTTTTAATTTAAAGAGCAAAATCGAACGTAAAATCAAATTGAACCATTTTTTAATAATACACACACAAATATTTTTTTAAAATAGCAAACTGAATTTAAAACTAAATCGAACTACACATATTTGGTTTAGTTCATTTTGAGCCACCAAACTGGACCGTTTCCACCTCTAACCTAGACAAATGAAAGAGGAAGAAATGGGCCGAACCCCATTTTGAGCTCCTTGGAGCACAACGAGTCAGCCCAAAAATTATCTCGCTCACTCCGCTTTATCTAAAAGCCTTAGAAAGCCTTCTAGATAGATTCCAAACCCCAATTAAGGATTAGGGTATGGTAACTTATAATTAGACCATGGAAGCTCCTTGCCAGTAAATTCCAAGTATTTAAGCTTTATACACTTGTTTCTTTAATTTGTTACTAACTTAAGCATAGAGTGAATGTGGCATCCTACTAGTGTATAAATTTTCTCTTTTATAGACTATATTCTTCTTTTCTTCAAACAAACCTAATGTTGGTGTCAATAAAGGTAAGATGCATCTCTCTGGTTCAAAATTTGACATCTTAATTCTCACCGCTAGAAATTAGCGTGAATTTGAGTTGTGAAAAAAAGAAAAAAAGAAAAATGCGGTATTCACTCAGGTGGTATTTACTTGGTTTTGTTGGTGAATAAATGGTTAAATTGTATATGGGCAATAATTGGTCCAGTGACGACCACCATCAATATTATATTTAATTTACAATAGATCTTCCAATGTGTCTGGTTTGCTATGATCAGCTACGACTTGGGAGCGAGATCTCCAAATATGTATGTGGTCAATGGTCAACGAGAGATAATGATGAAGAATATTATGTGGTGACGATAACGTCAAATATGCGTAAGCAAATGTTAGAGAACAATCCAGAGACGCATGCATTAGGGAATCAAATTGATGGGCAAAGTTTTTGCAAAACCCAAATCTTATATTTGCCGCTACTTTATTTAATACTATTACAACATTTTCAATAAATAAAAACATAAGAGAAATAAGATTATAATAAAGGTATTCAATTAATTGAATAATGGCTTTCAGGTGGTTATTGAGTTCCTGGAAATTGTGTATAGTTATGTGCTAATATAATATTATTCACCTTCAATTCAACTTTACATAATTGGACTTTTGGATAGTCTAACCCAAACATCATCCAAAAAGAATTGTAGAAGAGAGTAGAGAAAGGAAGAAAAAACTTTATAAATCTTTTTGCATGTAGGACAATATATGGTTGCCCTTAAACCAATACAAATATGGAAATTAATATTGGGTGCACCAGAATTGGCATGTGTCCAATTTTTTAATTTTAAAAAATGATTATTTTCTTTTTTAAACAAAGGGATATATGGAACTTAACTGTACTTTGGTATTACTCTCTCTCTATATATATATATATTTTTTAAATACCATTATAGTCTAGCTACTTTGTAGTTTGTTCAATTTCATTTAGTCAATACATCTTAAATATAGCTCTTCAACATTAAATTTTTTTATTTTTAAAATTTGGTTAAATAATAAAAACAATTTTTTAGCAAAAAAAACACAATACATCAATATGTTATAAAAATTGATAATAAAAATGCTAATAAATAATAGTAAGTTTTTCACAAAAGTAAACAATAAACTACGAGTGAAAGACCCGGTTCGTACAGACATGCCCCAACCCAAACCCATTTGCTTTGATTCAATGCGGGTCAGGTTGGTTTCTTCACCCGATTGGGAAAAAAAATCACATAATTGAAAGAAGAGGGAGAGGGAATGGTGGTGACTGGTGAGGAGAGACCAACGATATGCGATGACTGAGAGAGGTGAAATTTGGGAATGTGAAGCAGTTGGAAGATGAGACGAAACCCTATTACTCTATTATGGAGCGGTTGAATCGGTGAATTGAACCAAACTATACAGTCAGATCTAAACTATAATTGTAATTGAACCAAACCAAACCAAACTAGTCCCTTACACTCCTACAATAAACTAGTAGTTGAGACTAAATTTAAGATTTATTGAAATTAATGAACAATTAGAATAAATGAAAGATGTTATATTGCCTAAAAAAATTTAATAATTAAAAATATATAGACTAAAATTGAACAACAAAATGGTATTTTAATCAAATATTATAGTTACTTATATATGCCATTAGATTGTCCAACTCTTACTTGATGTCAAACAGTCAGTCATTTCCATCAATATAACTAACCCAACTCAAATCTGAATATAATATCTTAATTGTTTACGACCTGTCTTTGGCTAGAAAGTTAAGGATTTGAATCACTCGTTATTGTTGTAATTTTCTGAAAAACCAAAAGTGTTTGAAACTGGATTCAAGTGGCTTTCTATATGTTCCACCAATGTGAGCATTTAAGGTTACCTAATCCTAAATGCAACACCAAATATAAAGAATTCATAGAATTAATTAGATATGATATAATGCAAATATATGAGCATAGTTCAGAAACTGAAGTCAGTAAAATGCAATTTCATTGATATTCATTTATGTTGAAAACATGGCCAGTTGCCTGCTGGCCCATGGGGTCTCACTCACTTGAGGGAAAATACAAAGCCAAATCCAAGCCTTTTTTTCTTTTTTTCCATGTTTTTGCTTCTCAAAAGCTTTCATTACTTACCCAATCCATCACTACTACTATAACACTAAAAAAAAAAAAAAAAAAAAAAGTATTGCAGTTTTAAATGAAAACTCAATACACAAACCGCAATAAAAAGTAAAAATCACTCCTTTTTTTTTGTTTTTGTTTTTTTTTTTTCCTTCTTCTCAACATACCTCTAATCCTATTGTGGTAAAATTGCATAACTCATATTTAATATTATATGTATATTTAGTGAGAAAATGAATGAGTAGAGAGAAAAAAAAAAGTATAATATTAGGATATTGGAAAAGCAGCAAGCATACAGATTGTTGAGATGTGTTGTTGTTTGGTCTATGATTGATCAGGATTATTTGATGTTGGAGATTCTGAAACTGACAATCCCGGCATCGTTGTTCTATAAGCACTTAGAGCAGCCAACATCCCCAAGTGGCTCTCCGTCGCCGGACCACCGCCACTGCCGATTCCTGTCCCCAACTGTTGTCCACTTGGCAAAAGTGCCATTGGTGGTGGCAGATTCATGAAATGAAATCCCCCGCCGCCGCCGCCGCCGCCACCACCCGCCCCCGCCCCTCTCAACATGCTGCTGTTACCCACCGACGGAAATGTCCACATCGGATCACTCCCTTGATTGCTTGGATTCGTCACCATCCAAAATGTCGCCGGCAATGGACTGCTTTGACTCGCTGGAATTGACCCGGTACTCGTTTGAACCAAATAATTATCCGACGATGATTCTGACTGCTCCGACCGCCGTTTCTTTCCCGCCTCGGTGACGTCAATCCCACCTTGATCTTGCTTGAACACGTTCACATAATTAGGAGCGTTGAAATTCAAGAACGTAGAGGAATCATCCACGAGATTATGATTATGATTGTTGTTTCTGTCCCAAAGATCGGATCTTGTTCTGACGGCGAATTGCGTGGGACTAAAATAGCTCGTCCGAAGATGAGAAGGAGCGGAAATGGTGGAGCCGGAGCTACGGAGGGAGATATTAAGAGAAGTGAAATTAGCTGGAATGGTACCAGTACCGGTTGCAGCAATAACGGCAGGCTCAGCTTGTTGTAGAAGCCACTCAATTGTTTCGCCATCGGACTTGTGGCCGAGCTCTCGAGTGAGTTGAAAAACCCTAGCAGCACAAAGGGCAGGCATACGAATCCGACGGCCACGGCCATCGACTTTTGTGTGACGGTCTTTGGTGGTGGCCCTTTTGGGAGGTGGCTTCTTGGGTGAAGAAGAAGATTGAAGATTTGGATTTGGAGTTGTTGTTGTTATTGTCGTCGTTGTTGTTCCTCCGTTGTTTGCGGAGGAGGAACATGGCTGTTGTTGTTCTTCCTTTTTCTTCTCCAACAATTGTAATGGAAAATTAGGTCTTCGGATCCCATTTTCACCATCCATGATCATATGTGTAGACAATCTTTTGTCTTTTTTTTTTTTTTTTTTTTTTTGAAACCCAAAATAAACTTAAACCCTTTTCCTCTTTTTTTTTTTTTTTTTTTTTTTTTTTTTTTTTTTTCCTTCTAGTAGTACATGATCTGTAGCTGACCCTTAGTTGGCCTGCCCTCCTAGTGGGTCTCTTTCTTCTCTCTCATATATGGAATTTCCTTTCAGATGGGAATTGCCATAGCTCTGTCTCTCAAACTTTTCTCCTTTTGATCCACACAAATACACAAGATAAGAGGAAGTGGGCAAGCTTTAAGCAACAAAAATAATGAGTGGGATTTCTCTCAAAAACCCAAAACAAGAATTTTTCTTTTTCCCTAAAACAAGAAAAGGAAGGGTCTCAAATTAGGGTTTTGTCTGAATATATGTGGACTTTTTTAGTGTTTGTGTAATTGGAAAGGATTAAGGGATTAAAGGGATTAGGTATGTGTGTGTTTGTTTAAAGTTTTTTTTATTTTATTTTATATTTTATATATATTGTTTTTTAGATGTTAATTTGAAGGCATAAAGATAGAGTGAGGCGGGTCCCAACCAGCCAAGTCAAAAAATAATAATAATAGAGAGAGGGACTGACTGGTAAAAGGAAGATCATGAATTATATAAATAAATAAATAAATAAATAAACATGATGCATGTGGCTCCCATATCATTCCTATCATCATTGATATAATTTGCGTTTGATACCCTTTTTCCCTTTTCACTTTGCCTCTCTAAGGGCTTCAGCTTTCTCGAAATTCCGCCCCCTTCCCCTTCTCTTTGTTTTCTTTCCCTCCCTTTCCCTGATCCCCAAAAAACATGACACACCTCTAATTGAAAGTTTTTTTTTTTTTTTAACTGTTTTGTTTTACACCCCAAAAACTTTCACAAAATTATGTCCACACAGTCAAAAGATAAATATGTAACTGTGAGAAGTTAAATCACCACACATCTACTCATAATTTATCTATATATTTTCAACCACTCTTGATCTTAATTTGGATGAGTTTATATTAATCTAAATTAAAAGAAAACATAATTAAAAAGTCGCTACTTCTCTCATTCAATTAGATGCGAAAATACCTCTATTTTAATAAAAGGTGATTTGTTTTATAGAATCGAGAGAGAAATAGTTCATGATTAAAGTTTTGAATGAGATTGCTTTTTATTTTTCAATTTTAAGTTGCATTAGTCTACTCGAACATCATTTAAATATGACTGAGAGAATTAAATCTAAAAGTTTAAGCTTGATCTAAAGTTTTGAGAGTATATTTCTGCAATTGATATAGATTAACAAGTGGCAGTAACATTGTTTTGGGAATCAAACAAAGTGCATGGAGTAGAATCAAAAGGGATGGGACAGGATAATCCTATAGCTCTCTTTTTTAATTTTCAAAAAAATAATTTTTTTTTCTCTTTTACTTTTGAGCCATACCCCAAAGTGGGCTTTTCCCTGAGCCACCTCTCCACCATCCAATTTGCCTTCTCCTTTTTCAGTGATTCAAAGGGGTTTCCCAGTCTCCACTGTTTTAGTGTGTACTTCTTTTTATATATACACACATATATATACTTATTATAACTCTTTATTTTACAATCACCATGCATCCTTTCAATTGTAAATTTCAATTAATTAATTCCTATTTTTATCCATTCGACAAAATTAATGAAGCCTTAATCATTATTGTTGGATGCTTGGTTTGAGAAATATTTGGTTCATTAATTACATTAAAGAAAAAAGGTTCAATTTTGAAGGTCGCTATCTTGCAAGCGAGGCACTGTGTAAGGGAGTTAATATATTATGTGGTCCTGAAAAATATCTTAAATGCTTTACGTGCAAAATGTTAAGTTTTTATTACTTTACCTTTTCAACGAAGGGTATATATTTTCTTATTTATCTTTGCTGATTCAATTAATTATATTTATATAATATCTCTCAGTTTGAAATTTATACCAAAGTCAGCAGAGTTCTTGGGCAGAACGCTTCTTCTCTTTTCTTTTTCTTTTTCTCTCTACACATATTTTTACTATTGCATATATATTGATTTTGCAGCTTTGAATATGGGGATATGTGGGAATCATAACAAATACTTCACTACCTTTGAATTCAGTTACATGATCAGCTTTTTATTTTTAAATTTGTTCCAACACTATCTTTTGCATAAATCTGATGTGATTGTATTTCCAATACTATACCAACATTATCAAAACTTCAACAAGATATCAATTTCAAATGTAGTTTGCACTATTTGACAATGTACTATATGCCAAAATTTGGATAGATCAGTAAAACATAGAAGACCTTCGAACGTAGTTGGCACTATTTGACAACATATTTATGTCCTTTGGCTCAAAATCACCAATAGTAAAATAGATATGCTACTTTTTATCCAAGATTCTAATGAAGTTATACTCCAAATTGATCTAGAAAATGATTTTAAAAGAAAAAAGAAATTGAGCCAGAACTTAGAAATAACCCATAATTCGATCCAACGGCCAACAAACAGAAGCTAAAGCCCCATGTGCCTAATATTCTCAAATGTAAGTTAAAAAGGAGACACATATAAAAGGTCTAAACGAAAGAGAGAGAGATGAAGTGACATTGGTAATATAACATTCCAACAACTAGCAATTAATTAATCATGCCCAACCCAATGATGAGTGGTTTATTATTTTGGAGTCAAATTTACACAAACTAATAATAAGATTAAAGGGTTTCATTAAGAAAAACTGTGGAAGTACACATTAATTGAAGTTGAAGAAACACTTTAGGTAACCTTAATTAAGGAGGGGGTTGGTTTTGTTTTTGTTCTGTACTAAACTAAGTCAGTTAGTGTTGTCCTAGAGTTAAGAGAGATCAAGAGATGTGATTTTTATTAGACATATCACATAAATGGAAATGCAAAAACTTAGGGTTATAAGATTTTCTTTTATATATATATATATATACATACATAATTTAGGAGTTATTGTAAGGTGAGTAATAGGAAAAGCTTTGTCTCATGCATTGTCAGTATAGCCAACGACATAATCACGTTGGCTGTGGATACAAACCTAAAAAGGACTCATCGCAATCATGCTGTCTGTGAAAAAACCATCTACCTCCTCCTTCATATATTTATTTTTAGAATCGTGGGTGAGAAGACGTTTCTTTTTCCTTTTTTTTTTTTTTTTTTAAAAGCTGCCTTCTGCTACACATTATTTCATTTTTCTTCTCTTTTCTTTGTATCAATTTCACAAATTAAGATCCATTATGGTGATGTGTAAAAAAGAACCTCTCTTTAGGGGTATAAAAAAACTCAATCAAATTATGCCCATCATCTACTTTCATTTTTAGTTAGTTTTCAGGAAGTAGTTTGATCATTTTGTTAGTCATTCAATTTTTTCATTCTTCCCTATTCTAAAGTTTACTTTCTGACAAATTGTTTCCCTTAGAAAATAAAAAATAAAAAGGCAAATTGTAAAAATTATACTAAAATTAGCTCTCAAGCTTATACAATTAAATGTTAAAATTGTTGTAGTAATTGCTCTAAATGATAAAATTGAACCATCGAGCTTAGCTTAATGTGATTGGTATGTGCTTCCTTCCTAGAGGTTGGATGTTCTATCCCCCATTCTTACAATTGTACTAAAAAAAAATTGAACACTCGAACTCATACAATTATTGCAATTTCTACAATTATGTAAGTTTGAAGGTTTAATTTAACACTTCTAGAAGTTTGAGGGCTCAATTTTTAAAATTAAAAGCTAGAGGGTGTAATTGTAACTAATGTCATACTTTTGGGGTAGTTTTTGCAATTTGACAAAAAAGAGCGTTTAGAGGATAAAACGACAGTTCGACATATTTAACTATGTAACGATGGAAATTAAAAATAATAATAATAAAAAAAAACTTAAAAATAAGTAAATAAAATGAGAAAAGAGACATAATAATGTACTAAAGTTGACAGCCAAGAGGATTGGAGAGAGTAGATAAAGAGTGTTTGATGTGTGGATTAGAACTTAGAAGATCAAATTTGATTTCCAAGAAATCACGTGCAATGTTGCCAATCTAAATATCTTGAACACGATGGCTTACCTTACATGCATTATGCACCCCAAAAATATAAATAAATAAATAAGTTAAATTTTATTTAAATTTTGTGGGAATGTTGGTGGTTAACAGGCCATAAATATATCATTTTTCGTACTGTTTTTATCTTCTATTTTTTTCTTTTTTCTATTTATATATAAAAATCCCAAATCTCTGTTTCTAATTTCTCGTTTTGTAGGACTATTTTAATATGAAAGATACTTATGTATCAGTTTAGAAATTCGTTACTATGATTAGGAGAATATTTAGCATATGATTATTGCTTTTAGATATATTATGACAGAAATTGGAATGACAGGCTGGCAGCCTAACAAGGGCCACAAACGTAAAGAGATTCACAGCTTGTTCTTATTATTATTATTTTTCTTTTTCTTTTTCTTTTTCTTTATGGATATCAACATCATTGTTTTATTAATTTAATAGACAAGATAATAATAAAAATATATTATATTATATTATATTGTGTTTTTATTTTTATTTCTTAAATTTCAAATATTTGTGGCGCCGATTGCAGCCGACGAACCTTCTCCGGTGATGGTATCTAGTTGAGAAAATTCAAAGAGAATTTTCAAACACCCTTTCTCTTTCTAATTCCATACCTAACGAGTCAATGTGAAAATAAATAGTTAATTTATTTGGTCAAATATTATTATTGATTTCTCTTATAAATTGGAGGCTTCAGATCTCTCTTCTTTTTAGATAAATTTTTGAATTGTTTCTCCTCAGACCAACATGAACATAAATATTATTAGATAAATTTAAGTTTCATTTTAAAATCAATTGATATTTTATATAAATTGTGAAGCCTCTTATTTATTTTATTTTTTTCATTTTAAATAAAAAGGGTGAAATGAATATAAATGTGTGTGAATGAAAATTGACGTCTAACTTGAGATTAAGCAAAATTTGACTAACAAACAGACGAAGAAAATTGTTGAGAGAATCGTGAAAATTAGTAAGGTGTGTCCAAAGCAGCACCATGCATATCCAAATCTATCTTCAAAGGTTTTTGAAATTGACTTCCACTATCTAACAAATCCCATTAATTATTGTCAACTATTTATGGGCTGGAATTATTTCAAACTTCAATTTTTTTTTTTTAATATTTGAAAGTAACAGTTAAAGTAGTAATTTTAGAAAAAGCAATTTAGAGACCATTGATTTTGTGAAATTGATTTTTATATAAATATATTTATGTTTGATTCTAAATTCCTAAAAGTAATTTTTCATATTTTTATAAGAGGTTTTGAATTGTCTTCCATGTTTGGTTTCAAAAGTGATTTTAAAGTTATTAAATTAATTACTTTTTAAAGGATATTTTCTATTTGAGAAATTATTTATCTAGATAATTGTGATAAATATCTATTTTTATTAATTTATTTTCCCCTTTGTTTGATTGTTGGTATTTTTTATATGCATGGGTAAGAAAAATGTGTATAATAAATACCGAAATAAAATTCAAAACATATACTTAATTCATTATAGTTATTTATGCATCATTACAACTATTTAAATATTAAACAACAAACAATAGTTGTTTAAATTTAAAAAAAATACATGAAAAAAAGTTGGTTATACAAATAGCAAAGCAACAATAATTTAACAAAATTGATCAATATAGTCATCTTTGAGATTGATTCCCGCTATCACTTCAACAAAAATTATCTACCAACCAATTCTTCCAATATCAATTTAAAATAGTTTTAAGATTTTCCTAATCACTCTCAACACATAGCGGTTAATATATTGACTAGGAGAGATCAATAGAGTGTTGGACATTAATAAACTTTACACCACGATCATCTTTACTCATTTCAAATGTCAAAAAGGAAAAAATAAAAATAAAAAATAAACCTAAGATAAAACGATATTTCACTTAGGTCAACTGGAAACAAAAACTAATAATAGTTAATTTGAAGTCTTAAGAATCTCTCTTGCGATCATGTGACCATATATGTATTATGTGAATGGTAAATTAGCAAGATCTTAGACTAATTTAGATGTTTCTTTATTGATTTTTTATTTCTATGTTTATACCCATGCACCTTCATTGTAATTCATTTAAAATATACCCAATAAAACAAATTTACAAGATGTGACTCCCAAGTAATCTAAAAATATATTTTATTTTATTTTACATGACTTTCAATTGTATTTGCCATTAATTCATTAAATCGTTAATTGGTTGAGTACGACATATATATGTGTGTATATATTGTTGGTTGAGTACTATATATCATTATTGCCATCCCACTGATATGAAATAGGAGACCATTTGATGAAATATTAAATTATTGAAATAAGGCTCAATTAGTTTCTTTAAGATAAATTCAGATATGGCTTACCTTAAAAAAAAATAAAAATAAAAATAGGAATCAAAGACGACTAAGAAAAATCAAGATGCGTGAGTGAGTAAATTGACTGTAGTGATAAATTGAACTCAAAAAAAGCGATAGTGTCTCACTTAGATTTATATAAAATTATAATATTTGATTAAGAAAAAGTGTTAGGTAAAAGTAAAAATTTAATAGCCTATAACAATTAGGAAGCAAATTATATTTGTTGAAGGTGGTCCAAGGCAAGGCTCAAATTTTATAGGCGGGTCCAAGCTTATAGGGTATTGAGAGGAGGCATAGAAGAGCATGTGTCCCCAAAGCCTTGAATTTTGGGTTGATCAACCAAGCTGATAAATATATACTAATTGGGAAATAATTGAGCTATGCCCAATTTGTTACCATTATACGTAAGTAGAGGCAATGTATAAATAATCACATTTGACCATTTCAAAAGGGAGAGTAAGCAATCTCTAAATTAGGGTCATGGCCTTGCTTCTTTTGTAATTAGTTGAACCAAACACTCTTTGAAATAACTTAGATGTGAGGATATCACACAGATCAATTCGAAATAACTCAACACAATTATAATTTTAGGGGCATACATATATGTATATATATATTTTCCAATACCAAGAGGCATGACTCTCTCAATTATTTGATGTATTTAGGTTTTTTTTTTTAATTATTTTTTATTTTTAAATATAGCAAAATGAATAATTTTTTTTTTTTAATTTCTGTTTTTATCAACAAAATTTTTATCTTTGCATAATCGTTGGTATCTGTCGTCTACGACCTTCAACCATTACCTAACTTTCATTTCTCTGCAAATATATATCTCTCTAAAAATTTAATATTGTTTTCAAACTTTTTAATTAGGGTTTTTAGTTTTTGGAATTTTAATAAGAATTCAACTAATTCATTTTAGAAATAATGCAAACTATTATAAAAATTTGAAAGATGATTAATTTTTATAAACAAGAAAAAAAAATTATCAAACCAGATTTTAATTTTTAATTTTTGAAAAAATATGATTCTTTAAAAACTAGTTAATTTTTTAATATTTTCAAAAATAAAAAACGGTTGAAAATAATTACAAATATAATAAAATTTTAATTTCTATCTCTGATAGACTACGATAAATATGTATCACTTTACCAGATAGGTATGAATGCATAATCACAGATAGAAAGTGAAATTTTATTATATTTATGAATCTTTGATATTTTTTCTATTTATAATAATTGTCCTAAATTTTTTATTTTTTATTTTTTTTTATATTTTTTCTATTTATAATAATTTTTCTTAATTTTTCTAGTTTTCTATCTTTTTTTTAATTTCGAACTTATAAATACATTTCAAAAACAAAAAGGTGATAACGATTTAAATTTGTTCTCCCAAATTTTCTCTCTCGAACATTTTTATCTCTAAAATTTCGTTTAATCTTTTATTTCACTTTCATTTATTTTTCTCTCTAATATCTCAATATTTCTCTCACTACACTTCTCTTTATTTTTCTTATTTATTATCATTTATCTGACACACATATTTACCAAATCTATCAAGGGAAAGGAATAAGTGCCCCTCAACTGGTAACGTTATATATATACATCCTATATTTATTTTAATTAAATATAAAAAATATATATTTATAATTTAGATATATTTACGTTTTTGCTAAATACAATAAATCTGTAAGCTCTTGCTGTGGTGGTTTGCAGGGCTGTATCTACCTACTAACCCCAAGTTGGACTCCCTTTGCAAGGCATTCTTTCTTTTTCTTTTTCTTTTTCTTTTTCTTTTTCTTTAAAATTTTGATAGTTTTAATTTTCATTATATAGAGTTATATATTATATATTTTAAGAATTATTCACCACCACACATATTTATATATTATTCTAGATTTCAATATCTTTGTGAAAAATATATATAATATTTTAATTTTTAGTATACTTAGAAATAGGTGAGAAAAACTTAATCCCTTCTCTTCATATATATACATGTAGGAATATACAAATATTTTTGGATCTGTATAAAATTATTTGACAAAAATTTCAATGATTTTTGCTTATATATTTAGCTAAATAATTCAATAAAGGTTTATAGGTTATAATAATTTTGTAATTAGTATTAATTAATTTAGATATCATATATCAATGCATCTAAAATTACATTTATATGAAGGTTAAATTACAAGTTTTATCTGTAAGTTCTGAAAATTTTATCTACTGTATTCCTAAACTTTTAATTTGGACTCTAGTCCCTTCATAATGTCTAATAAATCTTTAAATTTTCAATTCTATATCTAATAGATCTCAAGAATTTTAAAACATTTTAAAAATTAATTGTTTTATAAAACAAATAAAAATTAGTTTTGTGTTTAATGGAACCTTAAATTTTCAATTAAGAGGTCTATTGGTAGGAATCTATTAAATACAAAAATCGAGAATTTAGAGACTTATCAGACATTTTTTAAATTTAGAAATTATGTAAAATACACATTTAGAAGTTTATGCGCTAAACTTCAACTTTAGTCATTTTGAAATTTCTTAGTTTCCCTCCAACTTTTCTTTGTGTTTCTTTAACTACTCATATTCTTTTTTAAAGAACCCTAATTAATATTTTCTCTCTAACATATTTGTCTCTAAACAACTTTTTTTTTTTTTAATTTTATTTTAATTTTTTAATCTCTGTGTGATAATATCCTTCTTTTAAAAACACTAAAAACCACAAACAAGTATAAAATATGTTTGAAAAAAAAAGTTATTAAAAAAGTTATTTTTTTATGAAAAAAATAGAAAACAAAAAACATAAATTGTAATCAAACAGGACTTAAGCTATAGTCATGTAGGATATTCAAGGAGGCCCTCCTCATACATGGATTTAAGATTTTCACAATGGATAAATCATATCTTGACATTTTTGCCTTTATTATTATTATTATTATTATTTTTTAGGTATATTTTCTTATGTCAATTTTTCTTTTCATTTTTTCATTTTGTATTAAAAGTAAATAGTGTAATCATTCACGATAACAAAACAACTCTATGAAATTAACTAGATTTATATGTTTCATTTACATAAAAAATAAAATCCATTTGAATTGTATAATATATAGCTTTCAATCTATAAACTTTTGCTCTATTTATTTTTTAGTAATGATCATCCAATATTTTAGAAAATTGTTTGTTTTCAAATATAGTAAAATGAGCTAACTTATTTATAAATATAGCAAAATGTTACTATTTATCAGTGATAAACTAACTACCCCTTAAATTAATATGTAAATTATTTGAAGATAAGTAAAAATATTGTAGAAATAATATACATTCTCACGTGGAAAAACAAATAGTACTATTTAAATATTCAATAGCATTCTTATACATTTTCTTACAAACAAATATATAAAATTTCAGGTATCCTAAAAAACAAATGCCCCTTGTAGATTTTGTCAATTAGAAAAGAAAATTATTCTTGCGTTCTTGTTTGATAATTAAAAATGAAGTTGAAGACTAGTTAAGCAAATTTAAGTGGAATTCTACATCTCGAATCCTTAATTATCTACTTTAGGATTGTTTAATTTCATGGATTTATAGATGACCGAAATTTTTAAATGCTTAAAGTTATAGGTATCCGAAATTATAAATGTTCAGTATCTTTAGATAATCATGTTTGTTTTTTATGATTTATATATGTAGATATCTGGGAATGTCAAAATAACTATATTTATTTTGTAAGATTTCTACTTGACAATATCCTAAATTTACTGCATAAATTTATGATTTATTTAATATAATTTGACCTTATATAACATATTTACTTCGGTTAATTCAAATTTTTAAAAAATCAATATAATTTTTATTCCTTTTTATTTATCTCAACAAAATAATATATATTAAATTAAGATTTTATATAAAATAAATTTTAATATATAACTTTGAACATAAATTTAAACATTAAAGAAAAAAGAAACGGCAATATAACCAAGAGTAGCAAAATATATGATTGACAATACTTATTTTAATTATAAAGTGAAAATAAAGGAAAGGGATATCCAAAAGGTAAAAAGGAATGTCTAAAAATCTAAAAAAATACATGTTTTACAAGACTATCCAAAACTCTCAAAATGTCTGGGAATCTCCAAATGCTAGACATCTTACATTGCAGTAAAACAAAACAAATGTCCCTTAAATCTAATTAATTTTTGTTTTAAAGGATCTCAATTTTAGAAAATAAAATACATGAAACCCGTTAGATCAAAAGCAATTGTACTCAACTTGGATAATGTATAAACCAGAGGATTGAGGAGGATAACAGATGGCTTGATTACATCTCAAAAGTTAGATGATTTGATCTATACATTCCCAACTAAAACAAATTGAATCAGTAGAAAAAAATTGTCCGAGAAAAGGGAGCTCAAAAAATGGAGTTGGGAAGAACAGAGCCGTGGACGGGCTGGTGAGAGAGGGGCAACCCACATGGCTACAGTTATAATTCGAGTAATACGAACCCATTGGCATTGGCATTGGCATTGGCCCCATCTCCCATCTTCCGCTTTAAATGGAATGTCTTCCTGGACCAGGACTCTTCTTCACCCTTTTTTTCATCCATCAACTCAAACTACCTTTATCCAAAAATAAAAAGATAGAGAAAACAGAGAAAAAAAAAAAAAAAACTCATATTGCCACCTCACTTTCTCTGTGGCCATGGAGGTGGTGATAAGTGCTGTAATCATAACAAGTATGCCCTTTTAAACTTTCATTTTCTTTCTAATCTTTGCTTAAACTGCTTTTGCTTTTTCTTTCAAAGAAAAGAAGAATCGCATTAAATTTTATAAAACGGGTCATCAAAAGTCAAGATTCTTATCTAAAAAAATTTGAAAAAAAAAACAACCAGAAAAAGGTAATTTAAAAGGGGGGTAGTTGTTCCTTTCGCAATTATTAGAAGATTAGACAATAGTTTGATGAAAAACGCCCACCAATAATTTCTTTTTTCCCTCTCAGAAAAAAGGTCACCGTTGCATGTGTGAAAACACAAACTAGGCTAACATAATATGGCCACTCAGTCATGGTTTAATATTCAAAGTTCGAACCTTTTGTTTGCCACGTGATTGACTGATGCAAAAATATGGGGTCCTACTACACACAGCTAATGCTTGTTCTATTTTGTCTACCTTAAAGGGGATTGCTGCTATTCACTTCAACCATTCACATTTGCTACTTCATATTTTCAACTTCCCATGGTGTACAAATCAAAACCCAACAACAATGACAGCCCTAAAACCTCTACCAACAATTTCCCACTGAAGAGAGAGCAGCAGGAACATTGCCAATGTAACATAACAGACTGACCTTAGCTAGCTAGCTACTTTTAACATCCAAATGAAATAAGAATGAACGACGATCACGAGACTATCTCCTCTTTCAACAGATTAGGCAGGCGGGCCAAAAAGGCTCCAGTCATAGACTTTAAAGCTGGAGACTGCAAGTTTGAATACCTCAGCCATTGGCATGCATCCGGATTGTGAGGCAGGAGTGGCCAAACCAGAACCAACTGAGCTAGCACTTTCGCTCAAAGGACTGCAACCACAACAATGTAGCACAATTATAGGCGTTAGAATTATTAGTGACAGGTAAAAGAAAGATCTGCTATACTAACTGGACACTTGTTTTCTATTTGAGTTGTGACTTGTGAGGAGGTAAGAAAATGGGCTTTGCTTCAGACAGGGCCAGATATAAAAAGGTAACTTAGCCAAGTTGGCCAACTAAAATGGACGGTTCTGCTTTGGCCCTTATCACCCTACAAAATGACTGAAACGGTCAATCATCCTTCCGAGATCCATCTCAATACGTTTTCTCGAGTTTCTCAGTATCATGCTTTCTTGTACTAGACCTTAACAGTTAAATTTGGGCTATTAACCTTGGTGGTAAAGGAACCAATCAACATTGTAAAAAGAAAGCGTTGCATGCATTATTCTATGATGTACAGCAAATCAATTTAAGCTATGAATATATGATTTAGCATAGGACAGATAGTAACAAATCTTAAATTTCAAATTAAGAACGCGCAAAAAAGTTCAATCTGGATAAGTAAAATTCCCCATATGTTTCATGTACAAAAGGAAAACAGAGGATAATTAGCTATTTAGCTTTCAAGTTAGTTATGCGCATGGTAGGTATCTTTCATAGTGACGAGGGCAGCGGACCCTATTAGGGGAGTGTATATCTGGAGGGATATAAATAGTATGGATTATGCATGCAAGTAGACTGTATGAAGAGAGCTAGCAATTTCAAAAGATCGAAGACAGAGGCCAGTGGCAAGATGGAGAATGATAACATACCCCCTACATTAGTATGGTCCTAATCCTATATGTATGAGAGTTGGTAAGGTTGCCTATCACTAGGAGGTCCCTTCCAAAACTACTATGACCCAATATTTCATGTTTCACAGTTGGGGTTGGCCAAAGTGAAAGTGTGAGGGCTAGGGGTAGTGATTAGTGATAACTGGATAGTATAGGATACATCTAAGTCCCATACGCTTCAATACACAAGAAGAAAAAACATGAGGACCATGCCAAATTTGTTGCATCATGGAGGGTATCTTTTGTAGTGAGGGGAATGTGAGCCCCATAAATAAGTTTGTCAAGGGAATGCGTGTGAAGTGGTGATGTAAATAGTACGCATTATGCATCTAAGCAGACTATAAGGGAGAGGGCCATCACTTTTAGAAGACTGGAGTTCCTTTTCTTTTCCCATTCCTTCCAACTTAACTAACAGTGTATTTCACTTAGAATTGTACTGATTGTTCGTTTTTTCCTTTTATTAGAGAGTAATTACTAACTTTATGACTATGGGTTCATATGCAGAGATTAGCACGTCAGTAGCAACTCCTTTAAGACGTAGATTCGCCAAATATACCTGCATAAAGTAATAAACAGATTTATCTTATAAAGCATTGGGAAACACCAAAGCACAAGGGTAAAGAAAATAAGAGAGGTTACCCTGACAATATTTTGAGCTTCTCTTCCTTGCCGGCCCTTTGAAATTGCCTACACAGACAGAAACAAGACCCATTGAATAAAAAGAGAAGAAAGGGCATGATAAAGTCATGGAAATTTGTAACCATAACAACAGCCAACAATTGAGCACGAAAACTGGAAAGAAATTCATGGAAACAGGGACTGAATCGAAGTTCAACTGATATCTAAGTGACCTTCATTTACAAACTAACAACAAAGTTTTGACAAGCCTAGTATATCTAGCAGATACATCAACCCAAAAAATTTAAACCGAAAGAACTATGCAAGATATAATAGAAAGTGTGGAAAATGATTCATTCCGCATGACAAAGAAAGACAATTTTCTAGAGAGATTTGTGTCAATTAAATGAAACAGTAGTACCGTGCCATGTGATCCTTTTGTTAGTACGTTGTTATTATTTATTTATTTTGTAATTATAACAGAGAGGCATGTGATTCTCAATGCTTTACTTCCCACAAGTGAGAGCTACAGAGAGAACTAAAAGACTTCCCAGGGGGATTTTTTTTGGGAGGAGGGTAAGGGGTGGGGGGGAATCTATTTTTCCTTCAGAAATCCCTTACTGAAGCTTATTTGATTATTAACTGTTATCTTCTTCTTCCCTCTACTTCTATCTGTTCATGAGATATGTGTCTCAGCTGAACAGTTCGAAATTAGCGATCCACAAAATGCATATAAAAACAGAAGAAACTAACCCAAGACATACAAACAGGGCAAATTTGTAATTTGATTACTAATGGTCGGAGTTGAAGGCCATGATAAACAATACCAAGCATGCAAATTTTCCAGATAGAACTCAACAGGAAGTAAAATTAGTATTATTATGAAGAATGATATCTCTCATCCAAAGAATGAAGAATGATATCAGAAACGAGAAAACTACAAAATTAAGTGAGATGGCATGAAGCAAGTGTTTTGAAGCTGAAATATTCAACCACTCATGTAATTGATACACCACCACACACATCAGCGGCACATACCATTTGGCCAACGGCAGTAGTAACTACAGAAGGTACATTTCCATAGCACAATCCAGGTGCATCGATCACTCCAGATTGCTCAATCACCTGGAGAAATATGGCAAGATAAGTAAAAGTAAAACAGAAGATATGATTCCACAAAATCATGTAGCATCAAGAGCTCAAGTTCAGAGTATCATTACATATGTGCTGGTATGCATTGCAAGAAGAGACGATAAATACAAAGAAACGAAACAAGCAAGCAAAGATTTTTTTACAGATAAAATCTAAATGGATTCACAAGAGCTTCAAAGCAATTCGTCAGTGGGACATAAGGCCGAACTACTAACAAAACATGACTGTGCTTTGAGTTAACCCATAACATCTGACTGCATATCATGTGGCATCCATCTTTTGAAATTAAACTTAGAAGATAGACCAAGGACTATATCTACAGCAAGAAACGATGCCTGTATTGAAAAAGATAAAAACAGTAATCCTAATTCCCAATTACTCATCTACTACTCATGATAGAAAAAGTTCTTTCTATATTTGATCACATAACTCCTTTCCCTCACACACAAGTAGGCAGCAAATTTTTATCAGACTGGATATTGTGTATGATTAAATGATCCGACCCCGTGAGTTATTTCTGTAATACCACCACAAATAAAAAAAAACAAATTATGTTGATAGTTTTAAGTAGTACGTACTTGAGCAAGGGACTGCATTAGTCCACACACAGAGTCTTGCTTCTCACGTTTCCAAAGTTTGCAACCAAAAGAAAGATTGTAGTTTCTTTGTGATATTCCAATACAAACTGTCTCACATTACTAGACAAATAACTGCATCAAACATCTCTGATAGCCCCCATAAACAACACACACTCTCTAACTAAGTACTTAATAGCTAAAATAAGCGAACCCATCTAACATTGTTGCTCGCTAGTTAATACTTGGATATTAATCTAACAGAAGACAGAGCAGGCATTAAGCAAGGGGAGAGGAAAATACAATAAAGTAAAAGTAAGATTACCACGCTTCCCTCAGCATTCTGCTCAGTGGCAAGGTCTTGAAGGAACCAAACAGCACTTCCATTGTCACCAACATCATGCTTAAAATCTAAAAGCTCAAAGATCAAGCTTTCATCCCGAGATGGATCCACAAACACTTCCTTTGAACCCACCACATATATTTAAAAAAGAAGGAAAAGAAAAACTTTAGTAATTTCGCAAACTCCGTGGCTTTTATTATAAAATAACCTCAACTATCTTCATAGAAGCATCAAATGCCTACCAACCTGATGATCAGGGACTTGACGGATGTTGCTTACGTCCTAGAGTTACAATAATCACGAGTTAAATATATAAATTTCATGGATAAGTAAAGACAAAAAAGTGATACAACAAAAGGGAAAGAGACAGAATCGCAATTAAAGAAGACAAACCTGGAATCTAAGAGGGAATGTGCTAACTATAGCGCCCCCGAACAGACCACGCTCGGAAGAGAAATCTGCCGGCATTTTAACCAAAACCCAAGATTCTCCTACGTTCAAAGAAGATAACGAGCATGTTTTGAAAGCGCTATGATCCAATGTTGGAATAATGGGAAAAACAGTCGAACAGAAACAAATATTGTTGTTTACAAAGGAATAATAATTGTACCTTGTCAAAGTACGAAGCTTCACCGTAGCTGTGGAAGTTTCGAAAGGCCGCGCCGTATTTATATAGGAAACCCCAGCAAGTGCGTCCATTCAACGCTTACCGCCACGTTTGCTTTGATACTACGCTTCACCCCAAACCGGGAACAAACCCGGTCTGACCGATAGTTTGTGAAAACCAGAATTGACTGAACCGTTATCCGGTTTGTGAAACCCAGAATTGTGAGTCTAATTCAAAATAAGTGGTTCGGTTTGGTTCGGTTGGAGTTGTTACACGCTACCATTCAATCACAGCCCTTGATCAGGCTGGGCTTCGTTTTGACTCTTCGACAGACTGCCACGTGTATGACCTCCGAATCGAACCTTTTCTCCTCCACGACGACATTTTCATCGTTGGAAAGGGAATAATTATCTTTCTTTTAAAAAAAAACGACGTAGTTTGATTCTTCTCGATCTCCATCCTCTCTCTTCCATGATTCGTACCACTTCCACAGATTTTTCTTTGTTTTTTCTGTAAACCCTAACTCGAATCCTTTTCATTTCCCCCTTCCTTCGTTGATTTTGGTGTTGTTTGTGTCATTTTCTTTTCCTTCTTGTAGAAAGGCCAGTGTAGGAAGGTTATCCCTTATTCTCCTTTCCCATCATAGGAATTGGATTCGGGATTCCCTTCCTGCTCTTTCTTAAACTGCCGGAGAACTGTGCGGGAGCTGAGATTTGGGTTTTTGGTTCCTAATGCAATTCCAGCTGCTTTTGGGGTTTAGTATTTGATCGGTTCTGGGTTCTTTTCCAAGATGGGTATTGTAATCTCTGATCAAATGTTGGGTACTTTTGTACCCATTGTGGTTTATTGGCTATATTCTGGGTTTTATATTCTTCTTGGCTCATTTGAGAACTATCGGTTGCACTCTAAGAAAGATGAGCAGGAAAAGAACCTAGTGTCCAAAAGCACCGTGGTTAGAGGCGTTTTCCTTCAACAGATTATTCAGGCAATCGTTGCAATCCTCTTGTTTAAGGTATGCATTGCATAAAGTCCATTCAAGTTCATTTAATTTCTATTTGTATTTGTTTTTCATCATACCTTGTAACTTTGTCAAGACCTTTGTATAAAGTCAAGGATCAAATATGAATAGGGTATTAATTAATAGTTGAAAGAGGTGGCACTGAATCATATGGGAACTGTAACAATCACTTGATGCGAAATTCACCTCTTCCCGGTCCACTTGCTTGTTGTTCTCATGGGTTTGTGGACACTAGATATCAAAGCATTGAGACTGGACTATGTTTGTTGAGAAGTAATTGTAGTAGTGATTGGCACTGCGAACTTTATTGCCGGTCTGTGATTTGATTAGTTCTTGTTACATTGTACGAGCTATATTACCCTGCATCAGTTGTGGAGGGTTGGACCTGTGTACTTCTTAGTCTTGCAGACCAAGATTGGTCGATATATTATTCTCTGAAAACTCTTTTAGTTAGTTTTGAATCATTTATTTCACCTGGTTAGGTCACTTTCCGTGAAAATATTTCATCCATGATTCTTGAGCTACTGTACTTCAAAATTCTTACCTCCCCACCAAAAGAAAGAGAGAATACAAGAAATAGATAAAGTAGCATTCCAAAATCTGATGCTGCATTTTAATTTTGATTAGTTAGTCATATGAATAAGCATTTTCTATTGAAAGAGCTTGTCTGACCAGTGGTTTCTTTTTGTGTAATTTTTCTGTGGTGTGTGCGTCTCAAAGCAAACCTCAATCCTTGAGCTGTCTCATGATGGATGCCACCAAATTACTACATACAACTAGCGGTTGATGGTGCATAAGTTTTAACCTCTTTCCCCCATATGTCTTGGAATTTAGGTGGTTGAGGGAAAGGAAGGAAGCTAGCCAAAAGTAGAAGAAATAGCTGAAAATTTTTATCCCGTATCAATATATATCATTTTAGCAGAAACACTGTTAATCTAGATTGATAGACTTGTGATCTTTTGTGCACCTTTTACTCAGCTGTGCTTCAATTCTAACCTTCCACATCGAGAGCATCTTTTTTATGGGTTCTGCTGTCCTTGAATAGTTGAATATTAGTTTCTAAAGTGAAGCATTTTGGTCCACATTTCTTAAATACACGTTTCTCTCTGGTATAACCCACCAGAACGCTCAGATTGACCTACTCTTCAGTCTTTTACAGTGTCTGGTTTCTTTCACATATATTTGTTTTCTCACTGTTCAAGTACTGGCTGTAAATGTCCTGTAGCCATTATTCAATATGATTAAGAAACAGAAATTGGTTTCTTGTGTTGAAGTCAGTTTTTGTGAGGTGGAAAACCTACGCATTCCTGAAAAATGAAGGGATTGAAGAACTTACTTGTAAGGGGCCAAAATTGCAATGTTGCATTAGTTAAGCATTAGTCTGTAGATCCTGCAATTAATTTCTGATATTCTGGGTCTAATCATTTCTCTTTGCATACTGAATATTGCTTGTTCCATTCGTTTACTGGTCTGTCCTGCATCTAATGTAATGGACGTGTAATTTATTCACTAAAATTTACGGAGTCATAATGTGGCTAATGTTTGGGTGACTCTTTATTTTTCACGTTGTATTTTCTATTGCTGAGTGGATTTGACATGGGAAAGTTGATTTGTTCATCGCCTGTTGCTGACAATTGCTTTGTTTTAACTTTTCATGTAGGTGACTGAAAATGATGGGGAGGTTGCTACAGTTTCAAAATCTTGGCTAACAATCGTAGTTCAGTTTATTGTAGCGATGCTGGTGTTGGACACTTGGCAATACTTTATTCACAGATACATGCATCAGAACAAGTTTCTATACAAGCACGTCCATTCCCAGCATCACCGGTTGGTTGTACCTTATGCATTTGGAGCTTTATACAATCATCCATTGGAAGGTCTTCTCCTTGACACAATCGGTGGGGCTTTATCTTTTCTCGTTTCTGGGATGTCGCCTCGTGTTGCCATCTTTTTCTTTTCCTTTGCAACCATCAAAACAGTGGATGACCATTGTGGATTATGGCTTCCTGGGAACCTTTTCCATGTGTTCTTTAGAAACAATTCTGCGTATCATGATGTCCATCACCAGCTATATGGCAGTAAGTATAACTTCTCACAGCCATTTTTTGTTATGTGGGATAGAATATTTGGCACCTACATGCCTTACTCATTAGAGAAGAGAGCAGGGGGTGGTTTCGAGGCGCGAGTTAAGGAAGATTAGTTGTTCCATAGCAATCACATATTATTTGCCCCCAGTGTTAATTTTTTTCTCCCTGTTAGCCAGCCACCATACTGCTAAATTTGTATCATACACCTATTCTTGTGTCTTACACTTTTGTTACTATTATTTTCCTCGAAGTTTCATAGCTGAATCATGTTGTGATTTGAACCCTTTTCTTTTTTCTTGTACCTACTCCTTGTGAACAGAGAACCCTTTGATTTTTTTTCCTTCTTTTTTTCCTTTTTACTTTCGGATTGGGGTAACCGGTACTTAATGACATTCTGAAGTATATCTTTCTTCTTCTAAAATAGATTGATCTGATTTGGTAAAGAAGCAAATCTAGTCCAGACATTGTCTTGTGGTTTGGGGCTTGAGCCATTTTCTTATCTAAAATTTGGCCCTTGAGAGAATTTTGCCTGCATGTAGATGGTACAGGGTCATTTATTTAGTTCACATGGTATTGATTAGTAGATATTATTTTTAAATGAAGACATCAGTGAATGATATATTTTATGAATTAAAGAAGAAGAACTATATATTAATTAATGTATTATTATAAGACCCAGTTGCTTCATTGAAACTGAGCATAGCAGCAGGTAAAGTTGGGCAACAACTGTCGGTCAAACGTTAGATTAGACAACTTGACTTTAGCTACTGCCAGTTAATAGCAGGAATAATATTCTGCTGTCTCATGTCTCTATCTGATCTGGAATTTCCAATGCCCATTTTCTTTCTTCACAATCTCTCCAATATTTATAATTTTATTTTATCAAAAAAAAAAAAAAAAAAAAAACCCTTCTTCCTCCAATTTGAGGTCTAATAATTTGATTTTTAGATTTCTAATCATATGCATTTTAACTCTGAATTTTGAGATTAATTTTTATTTGGTTCATAGGGCTTCAAGATTTACTTGTTAATATCTATTAATTAATTAAATAAGTTTTAACTTATTCTTCTTTACTATTAAATTAAATTTAAATTAGTTAGCTATAAATTAATGTAAAATATTAAAATTGGTATTAGTAAAAATTTGAGAACAAAAGTGTAAAATATCAAAATTTAGAGACTAAATATATAGATGTGTAAATTTGAAATATATGAAAACTAAATGTAAACCAGTCAAATAACTTTTCTTTTTGTTAAAAAAAAAAAGTTTAAATTTGCAATTGTATGGCTGCATCCTGAATTTTCTACACCTCGAAAGGTTAGGGCTTTTATTTTTGTTTTATTATTATTTTTTTCTTTTTTGGGGGGGGGGGGGGGGGGGGGGGGAATGTATTTTCCTTGTTTCTAGTTATATTTTGGAACTTGGAATCTGACAAAAGTTTTATCAAATTAATAAATAGGATATTTAGTCGTCCGTACTATAAATATTATTTCTTTTTCAAACATTTAAATTAAATAGAAGAAAATAAATTAAAGCCGATTGCCAACCAGATCCATTAAAATCATTCTCAAGGGAGGTTTGATGAATGGTTTTTATTTTATTTATTTTTTTACGATATTTGATCAAAATCTCTGACTTGAATTGATAATACATTCTATATATCAATTAAGCTATATTTTTTCTTCATTAAAACATCGACCATTTTAACATACAAGTCTTTCTCAAGTTATTTATTTTACTTCACGTAATGAAATATTTTGAATAAAACCTTAGGATTAATTTAAAATATGCAATAATTACAACATTATCTCCTATTTTAGGAAATAAATTATTAAAATAATATCAAAGTCACAATCACCGACGCTTTTTTTATTATATATTTTGAGTATTATGAAACAACGTTTTTATTATTTTTATTATTAATGCTGCTGCATCCATAATTGGCAATGTTTACTTAAAAATTTGAATAAAAGTATAGTATAATTGCAAAAACAAATTAATGATTGAAATGAGTTGGATGATGATGGATATATATAAAAAAAAGGAAGGAATAAGATTGTATCTTTATCTTCACAAGAAGTAACAATGGATGTATGGACAAACATGAAGCCAGACTAAAAGCTTTGTAATTATCTACCAAAAAGAGCATCATTGACTACAAGGATATCTTTTGAGACAATCATAAAGGGGACAATTTCCTTTAAAGATTTCATAAATAATTAAAAAAAAAAAAAAAAAGAGTTCATCCTCTGAAAACAGTAAATTATAATGACGAAATCGCAAGAATGTGAGATCTATGTTACTCTCTTATTATTATTATTTTTTAAAATAACAATAATAATAATTATTATTATATATATTTTTAAAAAACTATGTGATAGCAATTTTTTTGTTTTTTAGAATGACTTTGAGTCACAATTAAAAGTTGTGAAATTTTGGAGCCCACATTCTAAGATTCTTCTTTTCTTAAAAAAGATTGTGTGAGAAGTTAATAAAATATAAAATTGATATTTTGTAGGGATGGAGCCATTAAACTCTCTCGCACAAACAAGAGTAAAGTTTACAATTCCACTCCCACATTTTCCACTTCTTGAGCCAAACATATCCTAAACGTGTTTAATATATATATATTTATTTATTTATTAAGGTAAATTACAAAAACCGCACCTAAAGTATGGTTGTAGTTGCAATTATACCATTAAATTACTTTCTTGTAAGAATTGGATTCTCAAACTTAACAAGTATTAAAATTGGATCTCAAACTTATATAATTGTAGAAGTTTGAGGGGTCAATTTTTTATGATTTGAGTATCTAATTTCTACAACTATTATTGTAAGTAAGAGAGTTGAATTTTAAAATTTGTAGAAGTTTGGGCCACATCATTCACTTTTTTTTTAGTACGATAAGGGATATGGAGAATAAAACAACATAGCTTTTGATCACATACACATTCATATATTTAGTTGAGTTGTGATTACTTGAGCGTATGATTCGTGTATTATAAACAACTCTAAGCAATTAAATGGGTTGTTCAACTATATGTAACAAATAAATCAAAAGGGGTTTGGAGAGTTTAAGAATAATAAAAATTGAAAGCAAAATTTGAAGTTAGGACTCCTAAAACGAGTGCTGCCAAGAGAATAAAATGCCAAAAATCAGACACATTGAAGAAGCTATAAGAAACAAAACTAATCAATTGAGCGTTCCTTAACAGTGAGAAAAAGGATAGCATTTTAAATTAGGCGTAGAAGAAAGTGAATTTAGCATGGGATTTTGTGGTCCACATTTGGTCGGGGGGTGATAAGTTGACGTTCAGTTTTTTGTTGCCCTATTTAACAACGCCATTGATGTAAATGCAATCGAAATTTTAGAGCCCTACACTCTATATCTTAAAAGGATTTAAATAATAATAAACTTTTAACAATTACATACTTCTCTTCCATTCCAGAATGTAATTAGTGAGTAGAATAGGAAAAAAAAAGAAAAAAATTCCTCTAAGACTGAGTCGAGAAATCTCTAATTTGACCAAAGATGGGAAGTCTTCCTAGTGACATCTTATGTACCAAGTTATATTTAATTTTTTTACAATATTATGGCCTTTTAAAAAATCAATTAATGTAACTACTTTTAATATCTGCATGTTTGTGTTAAGTGATTGGTTTGGTTTGATAAAGGCTCAAAAAAGTATTTTCAAATTTTTTTTTTTTATACATCTCATCTAACTAGGTAATAAGGCAGGTGAATGTTTCATATATCTTAGTTATTGAAAAGAAAATTTGATTCTTTGTGAATCTGAGATTATAGTTATTTATTTATTTTAATATTTATTTAATTAGTTCAACAACATATAGGAGTGCCCAAGATTTGGACTCTAATCTTTTAGTAGTGGTATATATCTTATCCAATTTAATCGCGTTGGAATTATGTCATAGGAAATCTCATATTTTTTAGTTGATTTCATACACTTTGTGCTAGTTGAGAGCTAATGCTCACTTCAAAATACATTTATTTATTTATTTTTTTATATAATTATTAAGATAAGAATTAGACATATATAATGTTGGAATATGAAACTTATCTTTGTAGCTTTAGCAATTATTGTACTAATTATTCGCTATGCTTGTGGGACTCTAATTCCAACAAGATCGGATGAGTTTGGGTCTGGGTCCATACTATCTTTTTCATTTTATTTTATTTTATTTTTATTTTACTAAATTTTAATAAATTTGATCTATGTTATGGAGAATGGGGGCAAATAATAAATAATTTTATGATCGTACTGGAGCCCAAAACCTTGACCTTCAATTTTCTTTTCAATTATTGTTATACAAATTTATTAAATTCTAATTAAATTATTGGTGAAAAATGACCAACATTTAATTAATCATTTAATCTACTAAATATAAATATTAAAATTTAAATAAAACATATATAATTTAAACATATACTTATTATTTAGTTAATGCTATCAAAGAAAAATGAAATTAGTAATAAAAACTTTGCCAAAGTTGGTAGTGTAGAAGAAATTGACAATGATAACTAAAATATATTCTAAAAATATGGCTATAAACATTGCTAAATATATACATGCATACCTATTAGATATACATGTAAAATTCTCAAACTAAAATAGGCACTGTTAAAAATAAGATCTCTAAAATTATTTTCACGAATAAAAGTTACACTAGGTGGTATATATATATATATCATGTGCCCATTGAGCTGGTTTACATTGACTTGTTATAATAAAACATTAAAAAAAACAATCACATTATATCAAATTAAAACTATAATGTTATAATTAATGTTATTATTGTTTTTTGCATTCAATAAAAGTATACAAAATCTAAAACTTAAATTTCTAAAAGGGATTATGACTATTTCAACTAATCGAACTGTTATGGGTAGATTTATCAAGATAGGCTAAGGCTGAGAGTTTAGGAAGATAGGAGACCTATGGATAGAGATTATTACAACATTGTGGTTGGCTAATTTTATTACAGGCAAAACTTGAGCGACATGTCGAGGACATTGTTGGGGACATCATTTCATGTTTGGCAACAAATTCTGTATGTTGGAGACATTGTTTTATGTTTTGCAGATTTTTGTATCTGCTTTCCTTATATTCCTGTAAAGAATATTTATTCACTCCTGAAAGATATTTTCTAAACTAGCCATATTTATACTGTACTCTTATTCAATTTTATGTTAGCTACATTATTAGAAAAGTATGCATTGAGAGTTTTGAGCTTAGGGTTTGTCTAAGCCCAACTTCTATGTGGAGGGAGTCTAAGTATGTTGTACTGAGGGGATCTCATACAAAGCTTGGAGAAACATTTTTGTGGAATTAAGGGGAGCTCAAACTTAGGAGGAGTCTAAGTTGAAACTGGAGAGGAAGCTATACATGAGTCACTAAAGAAGGAGTGTATCAGATAAGTACTTCTCGTTGTAATTACTAAACTCTTTATATAGTGAGGTTTCGTTCCACTGTGCACATATCCCCCAGACGTAGGTGATTTTGCACCAAACTGGGTTACCAATCTCCGTGTTAATATTTTTCTGTTTGCTTTTGTGTTGCCCACTTGTCATACATATTGTTTGTGACATCGTGTTTGACATTGTATTGTATGTTAGATCTGCCTGTTTTTCAGAGATAAAGGCGAACCAAGTTGGTATCTCAAGGCCAATGGGACCTATGTCCAACGACCAATAGCCACCCATGGCTTTAGAAGGGAAGTTTGAGTGGATTGATTAAGATCCATGAAGGAGCCCTAGAGATAGCTAAGAGAGCTCATGAAGGAGTTAGATGTGATTAAGAGAATCCATTGAGGACTTTTGTAGGATACATGGAGGACCCATGAAAGACCTCTACAAGACCCATGGAGGATGTAAGAGTCACATGGGGACATGGAGGACCCATGCATGATTGATTTCTGCAAGACCCATGAAGGACTTCAAGTTGATTAAGTTTACAACTATCAAAATCCAGAGTCGTTGAGGAGTTGAGTGGGTAATGCACGAGCATCGGTTACAACCTTGAGTGGTGGTAGTGTAACCCCCCTAATGTGTAATGGCTCAAGAATTTTAGAAATTTAAGAGGAACATTTATGAGCCCAAAGCGGTAGTTATATATTGCTAGCTTATACAAACTACCAAAGTTATTGGTAAGAAGTAGGTCAAAAATTCTCAACTATTATCTATTGTCAAGTTACTTACAAGCCAAGATTGACTTGAGCATAGGAGTGTATGTAGCTTGGCACCACACAGTTGTTTCAATTAGATTGTTTTCTCTCAAAATACTAAATTACCGATAATTCATTTTTCGACATTAACATGAGCTATAAGTAAATAATGGTATTTTTATATCTAGAGTGAATATAAATTATCGCTAATTGACATGTACTTTATCCTTGGAAAAGTCATTCAAATTTTCATATCTAGAAAATTCCTTCACAGTAATGTGCTCAATTGTGAATAAAGTGAGCTGTGTGTTGCAATAATTTTGGGATTAGTTTTGTTAATTCTTTTTCCTTCTCTAAAGAAAATAATAGAAATTCTTTTAGATTGCCTATGTGGTTCTCATATGCTATTTGTTAGGAGTTATGTGTGTATCAAACTCTAGCCATTTCTCATAGTTCTCAATATATTTCTCCTTCTAAAAAGGAAAAAAAAAACAAAAAAAAGATTCAAATTAAAACACTAAAAAATAATTTTTATTACCCGATGATGAAAAAGGCGCGCAAAGAAAAATCCAACGTAGGAGGATTCAAATCGAAAGCTAAGCATACAAAATATTAGAGATTTTAGGCGAATACTGACGAGGACGTGAGTTTGTAGCAAGCCTCTGAGTTTCCAACCTCGTCAGTCTTCCAAATGACTCCGATCTCCGGTGAACTTCCGCCATAGAGCCGTACTTATCTCCGGCCACTCTCACCGCCTTCTGATTCTTACAACCCATCAAAAGATTCGAACGCCGCCTTTGAATCTCTTTCACATCGCTCCCGTAGCTAGATTTAATCATGTAGGTGGCAGCGGCTGCGGCGGTAATGTTTCCGACGGGGCTAGTGGTGGAGAGGCGGCGTTCGTCGTAGTCCGACACGATGGAGAAATCGCCGGCACTGGCGGTGACGACACTCCACTCGATACTGGCTTCACTTGGTGCATAACAAGTGGTGGGTGTTACACAATCCGTGGAATCAGAGCCTTGTCTTGTGAGAAACGAATTGGGGTTCCCTGTTAAGCTCTCAATCTCGAAAAGATCCGAACTTGCATCACTTTCCACATCGTCATTGTAGATTAGATTAGACATATTTGAATTTGAAGAATCCTTAACTCTTGGAACGATGTCGTTCCATGACATCATCGAAAGCCTCCTCTCCAAGTGATTCAGATTCAGAGTATCCACATTGGTTGGCTTCCCGGCCATTAGAGAAGAACCAAAAACCTCAATTGACTTTCTCCCTTGTTCTTCTTCAACTTGAATTTGCATTTTCATGGCTTCTTCAGCTGGGATTGAACTTTGAAACGTGAAATTTAAACCTGCTTTGGTTGATTGTGTCTGTTTCGGCTTTGATTTGGATTTGGATTTGGATTTGGTATTATTGTTTACAGATTCCACCGAGTTCTTATCGCAGCAATAACATTTATAAAGAAACCCCTTTGCAAATTGTGACGATTTCTTCTTCTTTGTAGGCTTTGAAGAATTAGAATTTGTATTTAAAGTGGTAGTCTGCAACAAAGCATTTTGGCTATTCCAACTGGATTCAGAACGAACGCTTGGAGTACTAGTTTTTGGCTTCTTGGGGTGAAGAATCATCCTGTGTTGTTGCTTTTTGGGGCGGAATTTAAGGGGCTTTAGAGTTGTTTCAAATATCCCTCCATTGAAATATTTCTCTGCTCCAAAAACTTCTATATCTCCATCCTCTTCTTGAGTTGTAATAGTATTAGAACGATCTCGAGTTGATTCAGCAAGTTTACGAACAAATTCTTTCTCTGCATGATTCAAGTAGGAAGAAAAAGAAGCTTCACGAAGATGGTTGTTGTTATTATTGTTGTTGTTGTTCTCAAAAGACAACCTGTGAGAGAGGTTTGTATCACAAACAGGTGGTGGCAAGCTCACTCTTCCCATGGATAGATTTTTTTTTAAAAAGAAGGGTAAAACTAAAATGACCCAATTGGATGAAGAATAATGTGCTGATTCTTGAGAAGGACAGAGCTAGATGGATCTGAAAGCAGAAGAAAAAGGCTTTTCTTTAATAGAGGTGCATTAACCCATGCATTTACATTTGCATATAATGTGAGAGAAAAAGGAAACGGAGTTTTGAACTGGGTCCTATTCCTTTTCACCAAAAGCTGACAAATTCTTAATTTCATATCAATATTACAAGTTTGTTGTATGGTCTGGATGGGCCCTGAAATGCATTTAATGGAGTAATGGAGCAGTCGGATTGAGTTGAGTTAACACATTCATCCAACATAAAATTTCTTTCTTTACACAGACAAGCGAAGCGAAGGGGACAGACATCATAATGTACTATCAGTTCAAGTGATGGACTCTTTTGTCTGTCCTTTCCTTTCCTAAGATCCTAAGATTTTTTTTTTTTTTTTTCCTCATAATTATCTTCTAATTTTAAATTTCAATACACTCTATGCAGTTTTAAACCACATTTGAAATAAGGTTGCAAATCATACACGTAAATGCATTTATGTGAAGATCATTCCCATGAGTCGTCACCAACATTATTCCAAATCCAAATCTCTCTTAACTGCTCTGTTACCAATCCTCCATTGTCCCCTCTCTTGCTAGCTTTTCGTATTTCAAGTTACTTTTTACTGTTATTTTAACTAAATTAAACTATATTCAATGTAACCTGAAAGTAACAAAAAAAGATTTTCCTACACTTAAAATTTCATTATATAGCAACAATACTAAAATGAACATAGCTTAATTGACATAAAACTTGTACAATCGACCTTTAGGTCAACGATTCGATTCCCCAACTCTGTATATTGTTTTTAAAAAAGAAAAATATTTCAACGTGTTTCGGGCTGCATCTATCTTTATAAATCCCATCAAATTGTCAAATCAGAATTTGACACGTGACAAATTCTTCTTACCTCTTGTTAAAAATATTTTAATTTTTTATTTTGTGTGTGTTGAAGGTGAGATGCATAAAGATGAGTTTTGTTACTTAAAAAAATAACGTAATCTTAGATATTTCATACTATGCATCTTTTATGGTAGGACAATAGTTAACCATACCACTAATTATGTTTTAATGAAGAAAAATAATAATAATGAGGAGAACTAAGATGTATTTTTAAAATTGTTCTACAAATAACACTATACTAAGGATTGTGGGAGATCAACAGTTGATTAGGGGCGGAAGATCGAATTATCAACTCTCTTTTAAAAGGTAATTGGTCATTTATCTACTAAACTATATTTGAATTGATGGTAGAGAAAAGTTTATTGGTGAAAGAAAGCTTCGGTTGTAGCAAATAAAACGCAACTAAACCTTTTCAAATTTCAACTCGATTAAAGATTATACAAATTTTTTAAAATACGTGTTTGAGATAACAATGATATCTCACTATACAAAATAATACAAATCTCACCATAATGTGGTTTTGTATAAAGGCTATATAATAAAATATGAAGGAACTAATAGATGAGGAAAAACAAAACAAGGAGAGAAAACTAGATGGTTATAGGAAAAAAAGGTAGAAGATATGTTGTTATATATTGTAATTAAATTGCAAATCTTTTAGGTTTCAAAACCTTTCAAATCTTATTATTATTTCTTATAATTCAATGTGAAATCAACCACTCTTATGATCAATTTTCTAAAAATAAATTATAGGAAAATCTACACTTAGGTTATTGAAAGGAAAAAAAGTCAGTGGTTTGGTAAATTTATTAGATAAATCTATATGCCTAATATGAAATGATAATGTAGTAATTGGTGGAGATAATGAGAACACGTTTTGTTTTTAAAGTATAGAAAGTAAGACCGCAATATGTTAGTGTTAGCCACCCAATCATTTGCAACCATCAAGAGTTGAGGAAGATGCCTTTTATGTCAAACTTACATAATTCCAAATCAATCAATCAATACAACAAATCTTGTCGACACATACACACCATGCTCTAAACTATTTAACATAAAATGAACTATTATTTTCTCTTTAATATTTACTCATTTTTTTACTAACATTTCTTCAACTAAATTGTTCTAATGACTTCCAACCTTCAGTCTAGAGTGAAATGTAAAAGTGATTTTTAGTGAAAGGAAATAGGAGTTTGTTCTACGTTAGAAGGTTTTGTCTTGTCGAATAGGTAAATATATAAATGCTTGTAAAGGAGGTTCTCAATTGTGGTTGCGATAAAAGTAGGAACTTCCCGCACAAGCTGTTGACGTTGTTTAGTAGGACGAGCGAGTTTAGGAGTTCATGTTTGGACGTAAAAAGAAATAACTTTATATTACCTTTCTCTTTAAACCTTTCCTTTTTTTTTTTTTTTAATCAAAGGATTATTGTTTTATTATCGTCTAGGGGTTCATTTTTTTGATAGGTGCATGTCAGAGATTGGGTGTTGTGTAAATCTTGGAGAGCAACCAACTTCTTGCAATTTAATATCGAAGTCACGCTGTTTTTGCTTCCAATGTATTGGATTCCTCCATGACACAATAGTATACATCTTAAATATCAAATATGACTTTTCTATCTTTGAAAAAAACTAATACATACACAATTTTTGGGCACAATTTTTTTCTTTTTTTTCTTTTTTTAAAAAGAACCAAAATGTGTTATTATTAATATTATTTTTTGGAACTATATTTGAAAAAACTCAACATAGGGAGATATTGAAACTTTAATCAATTTATGGGTGGATTGATGTTGAGACTAAACGACTTTGATCTAGTACACTTATTTATGAATATGTATATGTGTGTGTGTGTGTGTGTTTGTGTGTGTTATATAAACAAACCAACTCAAAGTAGTTAAGTGAAGTAATCATGTGGGGCTTGTATAAGCCAACTTTAGTTAAGTGGGCTAATCACGGTGGGGGCATATATACATTTGCCTTAATAATAAGTATTTAAAATTTTAAAATTTTAAAATTTTAACTGTTTATCCAATTATTTTCATTATATATCTATATCCATCACAAGCTAACTGCCACCTGACTTCAATTTAATTAGTAAGAGCTGCTACACAAAAATTGAAAAAAAAAAAAAAAAAAAGATCAATTACTATCCATTGTCAATTTGTTGCTCTCACGCACTCATTTTTATTTAAAAAAGTGTTGGAATGTAAACATAAATTAAATTTGTAATTTACATATTTATTTTACTTATTGTATTACGATTTCGACCTTAAAATTTGAAAAAGTGTGTTATAAAATGATCTCTAATTTTAGAGGTATCATTTATTCTATATCATTCTCTCTAATAAAATTATTATTATTATTTTTTTCCGTAGATGTAGCTAACACATTCAATCACATGATCCTATGTGTTGATTTTCTACCATTTTTTATTTTTTTTTTGATTTCATAATAAAAAGAATAATGTATAAATATATATTAATTAGTGGAATATTTGTTAAGACCTTTTCCTTTTTCATACAGAAATATATACTTGAGCAATGAAATTAGCAAGGGATAAGTTATAAAAATGATAGTACTTAGTGTTGAAGCATGAAATTGTGGTCAATAAAAAAAATAGTCAAGTCATTTATTGAATCAATCATGAAAGTACAAATTATTAAATTTGGAACTAATTATGAGTTAACATGTTCTTAAATTAAAATTGAAAAGATTTAGATGACATCTTTATCAATCTCTTGAAGATAAAAAGCATTCTTTTAATATTTCGACTTCAAGAACATTAACCACTTCATTTCTTCACATTTAATAGAGAGAGAGAGTCAAAGAATCAAAGGTTAAATATCTAAAATGTTAAGAATCAAAACTTGAGGTGTTGTGTCACTTAATTAACTGTTATCAATACACAATTAACCACCCTCAGATTTTAAAGCCTAATTAAGGCTGTCTAAAGGAACCTACATTATATTGATGGAGAAAAAGAAGGGGTGTGGTTTGGTAGAATAATTAAACAAGAACTATAGATACACACACACACACACATATATATATTGATGGAAGTGCAGAGCCGCATAATAAATTGACATTGGAAGTCATATAATGTATGATATGGGATAATTAGAGAGAAGAACAGATATGGGGAGAATGGAAATTAAGACAACATGAGGATAAATAGGAAAGATGGGACATATATATGTGTTGGGTGAATTAGGGGTCCACTCCCTAAAATAGAGTGGAGACATTGAAGTTGAAGTTTGTGGGCATTACTAGCTGGGTGTCATAGAAGTTTCTGGATTCCAAACAGTTGATTTAATCATCTGATGAAATTATAGAGAAGAGATGACTAATTTGTCACATTGCTCTTAAAAGTGAAAAGATTCTAAAAAAAAAAAAAAAAAAATGAAAAAAGGAAAGTAGTGTTGTTAGAGGTGTTGTTGTTTTGTGTCGTGGTTGGTTTGTCAAGTTGGTTTTATGTGAAGGCCCATATTATATTATTGCTTTGGTTGCTTTGTTGTTCAATTTCTTGTTAACATAACATAAATATTGAACGTTGTAGTTTTGAGTGAGATGTATATGATTACAAAATGATGAAGTGTCTCGTCGTTGAGTTGGACCATTATTAAAAACGTCCTAGATGTCGTCTCACTTTTGTAGGGTTCAACAAATTGAAGTAATTGGAGGATTTTTGGAAGTATAGCTAACCTTTGCAAAATATACAACAGATATATTATACGTGGGAATTTAAGGTCAATTGGTTGGCCTCCTTTTGAGCACAAAAACAAACCAATCTAGTGTTTCCGTGTAACCCTTTGGCCTATTTAATCCACTTGATTTATTGATATTTGGATTTGATGCAACTAAAAGTTGAAGATATTTGGGAGCTTCATTAACGGGTGGGTATGTATGTCAATGGCTTCATGGAAAATGGTGCATGCGGCAATGGCTTGATAAGCTTAAGCAATGGCGCATGTGATGGTGGTTCGTTTGCAGAAACTCCAAGTGAAGGAGTTGAGGAGTGTAACTTGTATTAGAAGAGTAAGTGGTAAGAAGAATGGTAGAAGATATTCCTTTGGAAATAGAATTCAAAATTCAAGGCAATGACAATATCATTATTTCATATCCACAAACGAAGTAAATCACTTGTAGGTCGAATAATTGATCCATCGATGAAGCAAAGTTTATTTCGAATCGATAGGACAAGAATTATTGAACGACTCTAGGTGATGTAGTTGTCAACAGTGAGAGGCTCGGTTACAAGAACAAGATTTGCATTATCACAGTGATGGAGGATGCACTACAAGAAAAATGACATTCTATGACACAAAAGGTTAACAAATTGGGAAAAAATTGAGTGGGAAGGAGAAAAAAGTGTCATAAATGGCCCAAAACACGCGTTTTTGGCAAGAAAAAACTTTTTTTTTTTTTTTTTTCAGATTTCATATGTTTTATGACAGTTTTTAAATGTTATCGATTTATGAGACTTTATAAATGCATTAAAAGAAACTAATTATTTAATTTCATAGACAAAATGTGACTTAGCCACCTTTTATGAGCATTTTAGGTGGTTTTGAAGGCAAAAGGGAGATGTAGGCATTTTTTAGTATATCTGAGAGTGCAAATGTCACTTAAAACACTTTTGAGAAACTTTTATTGTGATTATGGGTGTTCATACTTGTGGGTGTAGGTTATGACATCAATATTTTGGGCAATATCGATTCAGGTGGATAAGTTGTTGACATTGGAAAGGTAAAACCTTCTTTCATTATTATCATTGTTAATATTGATGTTTAGAGTTGAACTCTAAAATGACTTTTTCTTTTTTTTTCTTACTAGGTTTTGCAAGAATGCATTGGAGTAGTGAAATCATTGAGCAATTGATATGTTTATTAGATTTCTTTTGTAGGGTTAGTGGCAAACTTTGGGTGCAATGCACTTATTGTACCTAAATATAGTTATAGTTTCTTGTAAAACCTTCCCTAATTGTAATTAGTGATCTTTTTGTAAAAGTATTATCAACTTTATGATACCTATATTAAGGTATTTTACAATAGTGTTCTTCCAGATTATGGAAATCATGTGTAATGACAGGATTGAAATAAATAACAAATATAAAAAAAATATTTTTTATTGACAATACAAAACTATCGTAATATGAAATTGAGTGACAAAAAAAATGTGTCATGATAGAACATTTGTTGACAAAAAAAAACATTTGTCATGGTTCATAAAATGTCATGGTTCAGATATTATTGACAATTGAAAAATGTTGTTATATTTTTTTTATGACATTTAATAAGTGTCGTCAATATGCATAACATTCCAGAAAATATGATATATTCAGTCTATTGGTGATAAAGATAAAAAGTCATAATATGCTAAAAAATGACAAATAATGTTTGTCATTATCTGTTCATTGTTGACAATTAATTATTGTCATAAAAAAACCATTTATGACATTTTTCAACAAATGTCATTGAAACTTCTACCTTTACAAGAGATTCAATAACTGAAAATAAATGTTACGAATTTTAAATCCGACAGTTTTTAAATGTCATTGAATTCCAGTTTTCTTCTAGTGATGTAGAGATTATTGGAAGAAGATGTGACATTGTATTGATCTTGATGAAAAATTGAAGATTCATTATTAGTTGATATAGTGATAGAAGAAATCATAATATTCACCATCGGAGGAACAATCGAAGGCGAAAAAATGATCAGTGATTGAGAATCAAACGACAATTAAAGAGATGGATTAGAAGTTATGAAGATGTTATGGAGAAGAGAAGAGTGAAAGAGATTTTTTAAAACTTTGATACCATATTAGAAGAGTAAATGAGAGAGAGAGAGTCAAGTAATTTTATTGACTCCTCTCAAAGTATATATACATCTAGATGATGAGGATAATAGAAAATACACAATAACAAAATATAACAAAATACTGATTTAACTAATAACTTGTAAGGTAATCTATTGAGAGAGGAGAGTTTTTCTACTATTCTCGATCTAAACATGAGCCAATAATTAAATAATTAATTAATTAATAAAAATAATGTTTATTCTATTACTCTTTGATCTACCCACAAATAAATGTTTGACTCAAAGAGTTTGTGGCCCTCCCAACTAAAAAAAATATATAAATTTTATGATATATTAACTCATTACACTAACGTGAAGTGTGAACAAAATTAATTGAAGGGCTTCATCAACCCTCCATTGAGTCTACTATCATTACGTATACCTTTCATCTTGCTTGTTTATTTGGTGTGCGCAATCTACTCTCTTATAGTAAACAAACTTCTCACTTAAACTTTTTATCGTTGATGTCATTTTCCAATAGAATACAATCTATCTAAACTTCTTTTTTTTTCTTTTTCGATGGATGTGCATCTAATCCTAACTGTGTATTGTAAATTTGAGCTTAGGTACGAATAGGTTAAGGTTAAATTAAATCGAGTTCAATGTTGTCTAAACTAAATCAAGTCCAAAGTCTAAATGGGCAAGTTCAAGACTTAAATTACCTTGGTCGAAATATGCTACAACTTAAAGTTTAACAAGGTGGGCTCTCTTATTACACCCACAACCCCGAGGGGACCTCACTCTCTTTCACTATGATCCGAAGAAGAAAGGGGAACACTAACTAAGTCACTCACCGTATAAATACACCATTATAATTATAATTTAGTAGGAGAGGTAAGTTCTTCGCGAATCTGCTTTGGGCTTGGGCTCGAGGACGGACCGTGTTAGGCTTGGCCCAACGCTAAAATGGGTTGGGAAAGGCACTGATTGCCAAATCAATGGGTTTGGTTCGGTTCACTCTGTCGACCGTCGACTTGCATCACGGACTTGAACTTTCTGCATATTTTCTCTCGTCGTGAAGTTTCTCCTCTTTTTTTGTTTTCTCCATCTTTTTTCAAATTCGTTGCATTATCCTCTTCAGTGATACCGAAAAATTCGAACCCAGTTCACGGATTTCATAAAGAATTGCTTAACAAATGAAGGTTTCCTGTTCGACTACCTTCACAACTTTAGCTGAATCTTCAATCTACTGTCTTTCTAGCCCATGGAAGCCATCGTCTTCTATGAAACCCACCGGGAAACGAACTCCAAAGATTCTACTCTTTGGCTACCGTAATTTGTCCCTGCGATTCTCACCTCGACGTTCCAATTCCCTGTCCCAAAATGGGTTTCGTCCTCTTTGCTTCTTCAATGCTAAAGATGAATCCGGCGGCGATTTTCAGCAGAAGGTACATTCTTCTTCATCTAATTCGCCATTAATTTTCGGCCTACTTGCTGTTGAATTTCGATAAAAGTACGAAATAGAAGGGAATTGAAGTACATATGCTGGATTGCTGGAAAAAAAAAGTTAATGTTGTAACTATGTTGAGGCATTTTGTTTGCTAAATTCTCAGTTGTTTATTTGTTGGAAAAAAGATAATGGTTTGAGTTGGGTTTAAGACATCTTAGAAGCATTGTTTCAGGAAAATGGGGCGGGATGGCCTATCTTGAGGCGGTGGGACGTGCCATGGGGATGGCAAACTGTTTCATTAACTTCACTAGCTTGTGGATTAAGGTGCCTTTTTATAACTTTTTTGACTTAAGCGTAATTGCTTTTCCAATTTTCAAGAAGGGTTAAAGTTAATGTTTTCCCAGACAGTTTCATTGTGACAGGATTGGTTGAATCTGCTGCCATACCTTATCTTGGTATTCGCATTGAAGAGCTAAGCTTAGACGAGAAGGCTGAAATACTTTTCCTGGACCAAGGGTATGTTTGATTTTAGATAGAACATCTAGTTTTTCAAATTCAGACCTGCTCATAATAGACCTTAAATAATTTCTGAAGCACCTAAGATTTGTGATGTAATATTCTGATGAGGAGTCTCCTACCACTTTACATTTATTTTTGAGAACCTAAAACGAGACTTAATTAGTCATTGATTTTTTGGTAGCATTACAACCGTGGCAGTGCTTGGGATCTTATACAGCATTGCCAACACTTTCCAACCACTTCCTGATGACTTGTATCGCTATGGTAGAGTCCTTTTCCCTTGATGAAAGAATAGTTGATCATGTTATATATATCGATGTTTCTTCATTATTATTATTTGTATCACAATTCCTCCTGATAAACCATGGTATCAGGACTTGAAAACCCTTTGTTATTTTTATATTTTAGAATGGAAAAATATCATTTCATGTTATTAGTAGTCATTTAGGAAGATCTTGGTATCTTCATCAGGCTCTAACTTTTATGATGATTTTGTATCATTCAGATATTAGGGACCCCTTGAATCTGCAGAAGGGCTGGCTCTTATGGGCAGGAGTTGGTCTGGTTGGTGCCCTGGCTTCTATTGCTGTGACAGGAGCGGTCTTGTCTTCATTTAACGGCGGGAGTACTGAAAGAGAGGTTATAAATGATAGAAACCCTTTCCATATTTTCCATTGTTCATTTAAGCAGGAATTGGAGAGCAAATAGCTCTACACTACAGGCTACAGCCATTTGCAGTTCCTGTCTTTTTTATTTTTTTTGAGATAATTACAGAGCACATAAAGTTGAAGTTAGTTGTTAGTTCAAGATGAGTTTTGATCGATTAAGTTTTCCTTGTGATTGAAGAAAAACATTGCTGCGCTTACATATTGTTTACGATGTTTGTGAAGTATGAATGAACTTGGCTTCATTATTTTGAACATATCATTGTCTTTCCTGGTTCTGTGGGATTTTTCAGTACTCAGACTTGTAAGTATTATTTATTTTTTATTTTGGTTTCAGACAGACGCTCTAGTACGCTTGCTTCCACTAATTGGATCTTCTAGCATCAGGTTACTTCAATTTTGCATATGTTCGAGCTATCTAAGGCTCATCATTTAGGGATCCAATTTACTATAGATCATCAGTTAATTTAGAAATAAGCAAGTGAAACCAGCACATATGTTTTCATTTCAGCACTGCTTGTCTGGTGGGCATCACAGGGGTCCTTGCTCCAGTTCTTGAAGAGACTGTGTTCCGGGGATTTTTTATGGTGTCTCTCACCAAGTGGTATGGTCTCTTATTAGTGGTTATTATGAGCCTAAGTCTTGTTTATCACTTCTTGGCACATGAAACCGTGGTGTAATTCATTAATAAAGTAGAGCTTTTCTTACAAAGAAAAGACCATTAAATGGTTTTTAGTTTACGTAGAACAAAAATTTAACTTGTACGAGAATATTTACTGTTTATGTAAAAGGAGAATTTATAAAGAGATTATATGAACATTACTGTCTCTGTTTTTCAATTGTGTCGGTACTTTATCGGATTGAACTTCTGAGATTACCTTTTATATACAATGAACTAGAATGTTCATCCTTACTTCCTCTCCTTCCTCCAGGGTTCCCACACCAGTTGCCGTTCTGATTAGTGCAGCTGTATTTGCCCTTGCTCATCTCACGCCTGGAGAGTTTCCCCAGCTCTTTGTGCTTGGTATAATGTTAATTAGCTGCAAGTTCTCTTGAAACTCTGATTTTACTCGACCCTTTCTACATGTAACTTGAAATACCATCTTGCTAAGCTGACCTTATTTGAAGCTCATAATTATGTCTCCTTGTAGGAACTGCTCTGGGATTTTCTTATGCTCAAACTCGCAACCTCTTGACCCCCATCACCATACATGCTTTGTGGAACTCTGGCGTCATTTTGCTTCTTACCTTCCTTTCGGTACAACATTAATCTCAAAGTGAAAGTTAAATCTTATGTTTCAAATTCAGACTACAAAATGTACTGAGCTAACTATTACTTCCCTCTTCTTTTTTGCATATAGCTCCAAGGTTACGATATCAAGGAATTGCTGCAGACAAGATGATGGAATTTGAGGCTTCTTCTGTTAATATTAATTCACAATGTGTGCAGGGAATCATCATTTACATATTTTTGCTGCTTCGTTGCTTTTAATGGCATCAAATCCTGATAGAACAGGGAATAGTTTGTCAAAAGCTACATTTTTCTGAAGATGATCATCCTACTGTGTAAAGTGTAAACTAGTTGATAAAATGAGCTTATTATTGTCTTTTTCCACTACCTTTTAAGAGCTCAACAATGGTAGCATGGGAATGGAAACATCAACCTTTAGAATAGCAATTGGTATCTAATCTACTAAGCTATTCTTGGATTGTACACCATGTCTTCCCTTTTATAATGACCAAATTCTTAGAAACATCAAAGTAAGTAGTGCAAATAGAAATAGGTTGGTTTGGTTGAGCTCTAATCCACCTCACAATTTAAGAAAAAGATCATAAATTGATTTCCTTAAAAATCGAATACCACTGTCCCCAAGCAGGCCAAAAACAAAATTCATTTCAATTATTAGAGCGAGGAAGTAAGTAGGTAGGTATATCCTGAATTCTATTCGGAAAAGTCAAACCTTTTAGGTCCAATAGATCATTCAAAATTTCAAACTTAATTAATACAGTTGTGTTTGGCCATTAAAAAGAAAAGAAAGTCTTAATTGAAATATAGATATGAAATTGAGTTTACCCAAGTGGTAATTTAAAATGAAAATACATAAGTGTTATTAATTAAGAGTTAAGAGTATGAATTATGTAATAGAAAGAGGCATGAAAAATAGTGCATGGGGTAATTAAAATAAAGTGGGTTGCACGCTTGGGAAGTAAACCCAAGGTCAAGGAGTGAGACAAAAAGGGTTCCAACCGAGGGCTAGATTTTTGGGAATTTCACTGAATTTGATTTTGGAGCCCCAACTTTAATTTCCCATTTGACTCTGTGAACATTTTCTTTTAAATTATAATTATTTTATTTTGGCACTTGCCTTGTTGGTTTTGCTGCACTACCAGCAGACATTTTTAGCTCACTCAACTATACATTATATTGGATTTGCTGTCCTTCACATTTTTCTCTAATTATCTTTCTTTCAGCTCCCACTTATCTCAAATATGAACCAGAACGTTTGACTTTTCTTTTCTTTTTTTAGTTAATTTGTGAATCTGAGAGAATCGAACATCTAACTTCGATCAAATTGATGAAAATAATGAAATGTATGAATTTTTTTTTTTTTTTAAACAATAACCAACACCACCACCACACAGTATTAACCCCTCTCGAGAATGAGGGGGAAGCCAAAACCTCTAGAAGACCCTGACAACTATAATAATTATAGGTAGCTTTAATTTGTTCTCTTTTCTAAGAATTTTACAAAGAGAAGAGACATTTGATAGACTTGGCTAAAGAAATAGCCTCCCGCACAAAAATGAACCTCTAATAAATTGGTATCCTTAAAGATTCAAAAAATTGACGACTTCTAAATAATCCGGACTCCACAACTATCGGGGTTGTGCGATTTGTAATGTTTGACTTGTGAGTTAAGGTGGTGCAATTTGTAATTAAAATATTCAACATAGGGTTAGCAATATGTTTAGTATGTGAATTTGTCTTTCCATTCCCAATTTTTTTTAGTTTAACAATATTTGAGAGTAAGGACCCAACTTCTAATTTTCTAGTCAAAGTTTTATAATTTATAATATTTTGTTTTTAACTAGTTGAATTCTATGTTTAGGTTAGCGAGATTAATCTAACAACTCATACACACATGTAATGTACACATATTTATAAAGTATAAGATTAGGATGAATCATAGGTTACATTCATAACTCGTATTAACCATTATGGTGAATGAATGCATGGAGTGGTGGTGGGGGTGCATTTTTCATATACGTATAACACACTAAGTGTGTTAATGTACTTGCAATTGAGAAAAAGAAAGTACACATTAAAGCTAAGGGGTGCATGTTGCATTGCTTCTAAATCAATCTTGCTAGTTAATATTTTAAACACCATGTTTCAGTTGAGTGATAATTACAAGCAACACACTATATATTTAACTGATAAGCCCTCATCAAATTTTAATATTGGCATTTAGTCCTCCCTATTTTTGAATTTTGATACACTTTTTAATTAATTCAAAAAAGTACCAGATAATGGCTTAGAAAAGAGAGATACTAAAAAATTTAAATTTGATCATTGATCATTTGATGTATATATACCAATATCTAAAATAAAATTACAAAATAATAATAAAATAAAAAAAACATCTCCACTCTTTATTTTTTATTCTTTTATTTTTAATATAAGATCTGTGTGGTAGGTTGTGAGTCAGTAGATGTATCAAAATATTCCAACTACGTTGGCACAATCTTAGCACCATTATCACCTCCCACTTCTCTTCATTGATATTCTAATACAATATGGAAAAAGGTACAAAGGGCTAGAGATAAGTTCAAGAGAATTACATGAAAGCACCCAAATTGAGACGAATAGAAGTAGGACTATAATATTCGAAGAGTTTTGTTTTGAAGAACCAAAAACTATTGAACATACAGATATCTTCCCACAACTTAACAACATTGTATGAAAGTGCGTTTGTTTCATTCATTCTAGACAACCCAAACAGTAGTCATAGTAGCATGGAAGACAATGATGGAGTATCCACAAGTATTCTTGTGACTAATCTTGGGCACTTGTGATGTTCACCAATGTTGTGCCTAACAACGCTTATAATGGAGATGTCGTTTTGTTCCTCACATCAATGTTGAATTTATAAAATTTATCAAAATGTCAATGAAAATATTGACACATCGATAAAGATAATTAAATTCAGGGAGTAAAAATTAAATGAAAATTGGGGATGGTTTCATTGCACATCTCTCCAAGAAACATAAATAATTTCATAGGAGTAGAGTTATTTATATATTTGAAATTATTTTTATAACAATAACCCATTTTAAACAATTGTTATAATAACCTTGTATTTTCAATTTTCATAAGACCACCCTACAAAACCCTAGAAGCAGGGTACTGTTTGAACTCTGAAAGAGAGGTGTTGTATCATTAAATGAGTCAAAGCTTGACCCATAAAATGGTATACCCATTTTAGCCTTTGTTAGTAATACAAATTTCTTAATTTTGGATTTCTCAAATCTTATAATATTAGTTTAAATTCTGACAAATGCTGTGGAATAGAAACTGTGGGAATGGAATAGAAGCTGAATTTTGGGACTCCGAGGAATTCATCACTCATAAAAAATTAAGAAAATTAAACCAAAAAAAAAAAAAGAAAAAGAAAAAAAATCTTCATAATCAATCTCATTGACATCTATGGTAATATCTAAGCAGTGAGTATCGAAAGTCGTTTTTAGGTCCGTGTTTCCATGTCTTGATTTCAAATATTAATCCTTTTTTTATTTGGGTCTCCTTTGAAAAACTCCACTTCTTCATTACCTAATTTAATACACACACGAGATTAATCCTAATTAGCTTAACTTAATTAATCCAAAACGAATCCTAGAAATCTCCCTCTTCTTCCCCTCCCAAATCTCCAGATTCCCCCATTTCCATAATCAAAACATTTCACCAAATTTACACGTAAATTTCAAATTAAACCCAAAATTGATTGCTCTAATTAATTACTTTTGTTTTTTTTTTTTTTTCAAAAAACCAATAAAGTTTCGATTTTTATCATGTGGGGTTTTTTAAAAATTGTACCTTTTTCAAGTTATGAACTTAAAATTAATAATTAAAAGGATGAAAATTGAAAAGTGTCCATTTTTCTTGACCTTTTAGGATTTTTTTCTTTTTCTTTTTCTTGGTATGTGTTGTTAAATTGTTACTATAGAAAGAAGGGCTCCTTTAAGACTGACCAGAAATAGCGGCTGATCCCTCGGTGGGAAACCCCCTTGAAAGGAAGCATATATTGCCTTCAATTCAACTCAACTTTCTTCACACTCTTCTCTTCTAATCTAAAACCTCTAAATTTTAATTACTACCTCTCTTCTTTTTTGTTCTTCAATTCTTAGTTCTTTCTTCTTTTCACTCTCACCTTCTTTTTAGGGTTTCTTAGTTCCAAAGCAAGGTGACAACTTTAGGGTTTTCACTCTCACCTCTTTTTAGGGTTTCTTTCTTCTTTTGTTTGTTATATATTAATGGAGGAGAGAAATGATAGTGAAAAAGTAGAAGAGGTAATGTTGCCAGGGTTTCGTTTTCATCCAACCGACGAAGAACTTGTTGGGTTTTACCTAAAGAGAAAGATTCAACAAAGACCTCTTCTTATTGAACTCATCAAACAAATTGACATTTACAAATATGATCCATGGGATCTCCCAAGTAAGTAAATTTCTTCCCCAAGCACATCTTTCCTCTCTTCAAAATTAATTTAATGTTTAATTTTACATGCTTTAAACACATTTTTCATAGTATTCTTAATGGATTTGAAGAAACAAAAACATTTCTTAAATGATTTTAACCATTTTAAAATCAATTCCAATCACATCATACATAGTGTTGATATTGATATTATTATCCATACTCTTTATACTTTGAGCTCTCCTCTAACTCTTTATGTATATAACTAATATTTATATCCTTGATATTTTGATATGTATGCATCACCATTGGATTCAGGGTATGATGAGAGTGCTCTTGTCAACCTAGTTGAGATTCCTTTATTATTCATTGTTGTGAAAACTGATTTTTTTTTTTTTTTCTTTCTTTCTTCTTTTTGATGTGTTTAGAGTTGGGTGGAAGTGGAGAAAAAGAATGGTATTTCTACTGCCCAAGAGATAGAAAATATAGGAACAGTGCAAGGCCAAACCGAGTAACTGGAGCTGGATTTTGGAAGGCCACAGGAACTGATCGCCCCATTTACTCTTCTGATGGAAGCAAATGCATTGGCCTCAAGAAATCACTTGTGTTCTATAAGGGAAGAGCTGCTAAAGGTGTCAAAACTGACTGGATGATGCATGAATTTCGTCTACCTTCTCTCAATGATCCACCTCCAACTAAAAGACTCATTGATAAAACCATCCCTCCCAATGTAATACTTCTAAACCCATCTTCCTTTTCCTTTTTACTTTCATTGGGTCGCCCGATTTCAAACATCTTTTGCTATATCGGTTAATACTTTAGGTCTGATTGGGTGTGTGCAGGATTCATGGGCAATATGCAGGATATTCAAGAAAACCAACTCCACAGCTCAAAGAGCTTTATCTCTTTCTTCTACTAATATGATCCCACCATTATTATCTGAAACCAACACATCCGATGATAATCATAATGCTTATAATTTCCCCACAAAATTTCCCACTTTGCCCTCCTTTGAAACCCACCAATATTCTTCATCTTCCATTTCCAATAATATTACTTACCCTTTTGACTTTGTTACCTCATGTAAGCCATTCAACACTCAAATAATTACCAACAATGTTAGATCATTCTCTCATCTTCCAATTTTGGCTGAACCACCACCACTGGCACCACCACCACCACCCAACTCCACAGACCAAGAAAAATGTAGAGTGGACCTTTCTTCTATTTTGCTAAACATGTCATCATCAGTTCTTGGAGATTTTGGGATAATGAAGCCCAATGATACCTTAGATAATTTGCATACTCAACAACAGTTTATAAACAACTACCCACAAACATTTTCACATGATCAAATGCAAGCAGCTGCTGGTGACCAGTTTGTTGGGGCCATAAGATCCAATAATGTTGGATCATATCCTTTGAGTATAAGTGATTTGGGGAAGCCAAGTTTTATTTGGGATTCTTCTTCTTCATGTCCTAGTGAAGTTTCCACAAGTTTGTCTACAACTAATTGCTACACTTGATGACGATAGGGTTGAATTAGCTGAGTATGTAGAATAATTTTAAGTGCTTTTTATTTAGGTCCTTAATTATTGTAGTTTTAGCTACAAATAGCTAGGGATTAGTTTTAATTAATATGGTAGGAAAAACAGTCTTGAGTTGATTTGTAAAAGCTCTTGCATCATATGGGAATGTTTATTTTTGTAACTCATCAATAGTGTTTTTATAACAACTTAAGGGTTGTGTGTGGAAAAATTAGCCCAAATTTATCTAAACTAAGTTGATGAGTGTATAAGTTTAACAACCTCTAAACATCACATGCACACACACCAATATTTACAATAATATTTTATTCAACTTGTTGATTATGAGTAGTGAAAAGTACAACAGAATCATCGGAACCTGTCTTTAAAAAATGATATTATATTGTCCACTATCATAGCTTTATTTTTAGTTCTTGAACTTTTAAAATGTCTATTTTTAATTCTTCACTACAACAAAAATAAGTTTTTGTCTCTAAAAAACTATCATAACTACATTTTTACCCTACTTTTTTTTATAAACAATTTAATAGCATAGCTTAAACTCAAAGTACGTATGTCTAATTAAATGTTAACATAGACTTTATGTATCCAAGTCTCATAGGTTAATTAAAACCGAAGATTTGGTAAGGGTTTAAAAAAAAAAAAACAAAAAAGTAAGATAAAAAGGACCAAGATTTTTTTTCTTTTTTTTTTTTTAAATTTCAGGGACAATAAAATTAGCGGATATATATATATATATATGTTTAGAGGTTGTGCCTATCTTTGTGTAACATAGATAGTTGCCCAATATTTTTTTTTCAAAATTGAATTATTTTTATTTGCTTTTACTATGTAACAAAAAAATGGGAAGCATGAGATAAGCGTAGTCCTAATCAATGTTTTTTGATGAGAATGGGGCTAAAATAGTTATTTTTTAAAATTTTAGTGACTAAAATAGACACATTCTAAAAGTTTAGAAAAACAAAAAAATGGAACAAACATAAAAATTTATGAACTAAAATAGAATTTAAAAAAAAAAAAAAAAAAAAAAAAACATATAGATTTGGACTTCTCAAAACTAACATGTGGAAAAATTTGGCAAGCTTGAGAACTTTGTAAAAAGTTAATTAGAGATTGAAAAAAAAGATGAGATAGTTGCAAGCACCATATAATTTTGGTAGGTTAGCTTAGAAAATCTCTCTATACATGATGGCATGTTGATGTGTGTACATAACTTAAGAGTTTAAATTATCATTTTAGTTTCTTACATTCAACCAAAGACTCTTCAACTTTTCTACTTTTTATATTCCCTCCATCTAACTTATTCTATTTGGTATGCCAAGTCTATAATCAGATATTTAACATTTTCATAATATTTATGGCGCTTTAATATCAGCAACGGTCATGGTGCGCATATTTTAAACCATATTTGTTATATAAACTTATTGGTGTTGAATAAATGGATATATTGACTCCCTTTGAATTTTCGTAGCTTTAGTTTATAATGCTTTAACCATTTACTTCTAAATTTAATTAAAATATTTTAGTCTTTGAATTTTAATACATTTTACAATTTATAATAATTTTCTCAAGCTCTATTAAAAGTTATATTTATTTATACACTACAAAGACTAAGTCATTACATAAGTAAAATTGACAATTACTTTTAATAAATTTTTTTACAATAAAAATTAAGTTGTTACAGATTTGAAAATACAAGGTTAAATTGTTACAAATTTGAAAGTGTAGACTAACGTTGAAGATTCAAAACGAAGAAAAGTGATTTTCAACGCAGAAGCATGCTGATGAACATATAAATCATATCCCTCCCCCAAACATCAGCCATATACAGTTTAATTCAAGAAAGAGAGAGAGATGGAAGAGAAACAAAGCGATGTGGTGTTGTTTGGAACGTGGTATAGTTCATACTGCACTAGAATTGTGCTAGCACTAAAAATCAAAGGCATAAACTTTGAGTATGTGGAAGAAGATTTAGCAAATAAGAGTGAATTGCTTCTCCAGTACAATCCAGTTCATCAAAAAGTCCCAGTACTCGTCCATAAAGGAAGGCCAATTGCAGAGTCCTTTGTCATTCTTGAATACATAGAAGAAAATTGGAACTACCATCCCAAAATTCTACCTGATCACCCATATGAAAGAGCCAAAGTTCGCTTCTGGGCGCAATTCTATGATCAAAAGGTTTGATCTTGCACTAACTAATCCTCAAGTTATTCAATCTATTTTTCTCCCCTTTATTATTTTTCATCGCAACTCAGAGGAATGCTCTGTTTTTATGATATTCAGATTCTATTAGGCGCCTTGCCCATCCTCAAATCCAAAGGAGAAGAAAGAGAGAGAGCTGTTGAGGAGCAATCAAAAATGATAAGGGTGTTTGAAGAAGGAATGAAGAAAGATTTTCCTGGAAAATTTCCCTTTTACCAAGGGAGAAACTTGGGACTTCTTGATATAGTTGTAGGGCCTAATGCTTGCAACTATTTGGCATTGCGCGAGGTTGTTGGAGATGTAATTGACTCAAAAAGAAACCCTGATTTTTTCTCATGGGTGGATGCTTTGAAGGGACATCCTCTGATTAAGGAAACGCTTCCTCCTCACCATAAAATGGTACACAAACTGAAAGAGAAGATCCATATAAAGCCTAAAGATAGCTAAACCACCACCAGATGAATCAGATGAAAGAATAATAATGCAGTTCATTAGTTTAGGACTACATTACGAACGAATGCGTGAATATATGAATATATGAATATGTGTGACAGTGTGTTTTTGTTCATAAATAAAAATCCTGTGCGAAGGAGTTTCAAGAGTGATGTGATTTGTTTCATCAATTTATATATGCATAAGGATCAGAATGCATGATAAATAAGATCCTGTTTGATAACCATTTGGTTTTTAGTTTTTCATTTTTGAAAAGTTGAGCTTGTTATCTCACAATTTCTTTACCATAGTTTTCATATTTCATAAGAAAACAGTTGAAATATCACCTTGTAGACGATTTATGGTAGGCAGAAGAAGAGAGTTCGCAATTACTTTGTTGGGAATATTTGATCTTTTGAACGTATATTTCATTCTAAAAAGTGTAATGTTTGGGAACTTACAATTGAAAAGAAATACATTCCAATACTGTTATCTACTATAAACTGTGAAAAAATATACTGTTAAAAGGGAAAAAGCAGAAGTGAGGGTTCCAAGAGGACCTTTCTGTTTATAAATGTAAGTTGATCAAGTTTTTGGTTGCACCATAATAATTGGTTGACAGTCAATCTGGTCATTCTCAGCACTCGTGAAATCAATTTGAGGTCAACCTGAGCAATGAGAAGTATTAATGAATAACTCAGTCCAGCTTCCTCTTGCTTTCCCAACTTCTCTACACAACATCTATTGCTGCCTCTCATAAGGTCTTTCAGCCTTCTCTCTGCCTACATCACCAGAAAATAGAATTTGTTAGGTATGATATGAAAGAAAGCCAATGCTATGATAGTGAAGAATAAGATTGGTAAGCCAACCTTCTGAAGCTGAGCTTGTATGTTGACCAACAAAAGCTGTGAATTTTCTGTATTTTGAAGTTCAATCTGATACTTTCTGTTCATTTTCAGGATACTTTTAACATCATCTTTATCAGACAGAAGAAATTCATAGAAAACCCACATTGATTTCTCTATTATTTCTGTAACAAAATTACTGGAAAAGGCATCCTCATCTTCCCGTTCTCTTCCTTCAACTTCAGCAGAAGCATCATCTGAAGAACAATTACATAGATTTATCATCACCTGTACCTCAAATTTTGCTAAATGTGGTGAATATTCTACCTTTGATTGGTGGAACTAGCAGTAGAGAACGAAATACACAGCGGTTCTGGATATAGTTTTCAATTCTGTTGCCCTGAAACCTTTCTTCCTCCATGAATCTCTTCAGCATAACTTGAAAAAGTTGGAACTCGCTAGCTACTTGATTATAATGACGAATGCCTTCCGAGTCATATCGTTGCAGGTCAATGGATTTCCTAAGCTGCCACTGCAGAATTTCCCAGGAAAGACATACCTGCCCTACGTACACCAGTTCTATGTCTCTTAGTAAATCTCCTATGAATTCAAGTCTTGGGTCAGCTCCTAGACTCTGAGCTTTTCCCAACCATAGCGGTGCATTCCATGAGTTCTTTGCCGAAACTGATCGCAGTGGATATTGCAGCTGCAGCAAACCTACAGAATTCAAATATATTGCTACGATAAAAGCGTGAAGAAATTAAACTATGCTTCATTGAACATAATGTTAGTGCATGTGGCACTACATTATGTAAATCTGCAACTCTTCATAAATCAACGTGACTTTTTCATGGAAATATAACAAAATTATGATTCAAATGTTAAATAGACAAAAAAGAAAAGGTCAGAACTTTTTGTTTGTATATAGATGAAGATGAATACTCACCAATGGCATGCATACTCTGATTGTTTAAAACATCAAGTTTCCACATTTTATCTGCATAAGTCTTGTAGACCTTCTGTATCTCTCCCATTACTTCTTCATACTTGCATTTTTCATTAATTGTTTCTGCTGTTTCAGGTTCCTCTTCAAAAATTGTTGGAAGCCCTCCAGTTCTTGAATTTTTCAGTTCCATTTCAAGCTGATGTACTATATCCCGATGATCTGGTAGATAGTTTAGCTCATAGCGATGATCATAATTTAAAGTGGATCCCTTCTCCAGCAAAATTGTTTCTGTTGATTTCTCTGAAACGTCGAAAGATTCTTCCTCTTTCTGAACCAAATTATTGAGAGAGTCAAGTTGCTTTTTTTCCTCAGTATTGATCTCTTTGCAAGACGAATCATCAACCTGATCATGATTGATCTTTGGGGAGCCATTCGTTGAGTCCCCTGCCGATTCTGAATCAGACGGAACGGGACAATCTTCCCAAAGCACTTGAACTTCTGGTTCAGGCAATTGATCAAACCCATTGGAAGCATTACTTTTTGAGTCCTCAATAATTTCGCCACTACTTTTTAAGCCACCAGAATTTATTCCATTAGAAACTTTAGTCGAAGCTGTCGATTGAATGTAAGAAGGAACAGAATGAGCATTACCCATGTCAAATTCTTTCATCCCACAAGTAAAATCATATTTTCCCATTTTAAAAGATGAGACAGTTTCCACAGAAACAGAGCATAAAACAGAATTCCTTGTTTTCCCATTGTTTTCAGCATCCATTTCCATTTCACCACTCTCCTTCTCCGGAAATCCGGAGAGTTTAGAATGGACTCGATTATTCTCCAGAAGCTCACTTCTTTGATCATCTTTTTGAAATCTTTAGAGAAACAAAACAGAGACAAGAACCAATTAAGAACATTGGAAAGAAAAATGCGTATCTTCGGAAAGCTAAATAAAAGCAAACCTGAAAACGAATAGTTGAACTAATCGGAAGGCAGAGAAGAGGTAGGTGTGAAGAAAAATCCTGAAGGGAAGGAGGACCGGAAGCATATTGCAGCGAGGAATAGTCTTCTGTAATACGTTTGAGAAAGAAACGAAGAGGGGGATTAAACGGAGCAATTTCCATTGAAGCCATCATAATCAAATTAAGGTAATCCATGGAGATTTGTGTTGATTAAAAGCGAAGGTATAGAGACAGAGGAACTGAGATGGAGACGCTGCCTCTAATCTTCAACTAAAATGCAGGGAAGATGATAGACGCTTCCTTGATGGCCAAGTTTGAAACTTTGAAGGTTAATTTCTTTGAATTTTTTATTTTTTATTTTTTATTTTCTTTAATATAATATTTAAACTTAAATTTTAGTTCAAACTTGTAACAATTTACTTCAAGAAATTTAATAAAGTATTTTTTTTACTTAATTTTTATTATGTTTTTTAGTAAAAAAAAAGTAACAAAAGAAAATATCCATATTGATGGTCTCGGAGACCAAAAAGGATGATCAAGCCAAATTTTGTTCTACAAACATCTATGAGCATGAGTGGTAAGCCTTAATGAACTCTTGCCTTTTGTCTATCATTCGTAGCATCACTGAAGGTTTGCAATTCATTTTCATGGTGATAAAGCCCCACAAGGAGCATCCATTAGGGTCAAGGAGTTGATCTCAACCGTAATGCTAAAGCCAAGAAGATGCCTTCAAATAAGGCCAAGACTCTAGCTAATTCCACCGTTCCAACAATTCCTCAACAATGAGCATCTTGCCATCTAGGGATACTAAATTGGGGATGTCATAAGGGTTTGTTGTGAAACCTTGTAACAATTTAGTCTACATACCTTAATTTTGTAATACTTAATCCCTAATATAAAAAGTTTCATCAATGATCAAATTGTTACTTTCATATATTGTCAAAAAAGAAAAAAAAAAAAGGTTAGTTACATGACAGTTCAAAGACTTAAAAGTGATTCTTAACCTTAATACAAAATTAATAATCAAACTTTAGTTAATCTTCTTATACTTTAAAGTTATGTTGTTAACAATTTGATTTGATTGATAGCTAATCACTATTAAATATTTCAATTCACTCCCGCACATGAAACTCTACATTATGAACATATATTTTTAACCTTCATTCGAGGAACTTGGTAAGATGTATTAATTCTTACCCTCAACTCCCAATTTTTCAAATAGTAATTTAAAAACATTATAACCTGTCGTGATTTATACCAATGGGCAAGTTCGTTTTATGAAATTGTTGAAAAAATTATTATTCCCATCATCCATGATTATCTAATGAGTTATAAAACATATATTTGGGATGCAAAAATGATAGAATTTAGATCAATACAATATTGTTGTAAAATCGAGGAACAAACATGATGAAAAACGAAAACACAAATACTAATAAATTATAATATTAAAATAAATATATAATAAAATAAAAGAAAATAAAGAAAATGAAAATGAAATTTTAGAGAAAATTAAAATCTCCCAAATTTCTCCGATCCTTTCTTTTCTTTTCTCATGAATTTGTGTATTTTCAATATCCACCAAATGTCACTATTTATATATAGTCAATTTGGCAAGTATGTGGTGGACGTATATAGTTTCTAAGAATGTGTGATTATGAGACACATGGTTTTTGGACACTAAGCATGAACATCTCTAAATTACACATTTTTTTTTAATATTTATAATAAATATTACATTTAGTTTTTGATATATTTTCAAAAAAAAAAGAAAAGAAATTTGAAAGTAATAAATATTTATCTAGACCTATCGCAGTCTGTCACATATGAGAAATAAAATTTTGGTATGTTTGTTAATATTTTGATTTTTGTTTTATTTATAATAATTTTTCTTTAATTTTTTCTATCGAAATTTGTCAGTTCTGGATGGAGTTATTTTAGTGGCCATTTTTTATAACCAAATTTAATTTCCTGCAAAACTAGATTTTATTAAGTTAGTGAGTTTTTGGAAGTTTTCTTACATTATGGTTTCTTAAATTTAGCGGGTGAATTACAAAATTTTGAATTGAATGCAAAAGTTACCACATTTATTTAAATTTAAGGTATAAAGAGATGAAATTAAAAGTTTATTTCGTGAAAACATCAATGAAATCTTACATTAAATATTCATATGAAATCAAATTAAAGGAAGAAGAAACTATTATTTTGTACCAATCTGAGTTTTATTAGTGAATGAGATTTCTATTGAATATTACTATTTTAAAGGCTGATGGGATTTTTTTTTCATCCTAATAGGAAAAATTTTAAAAATAAAATTTTTAAAAGAATATCCAACACAGTTTCATTTTGTTTAAAATTGTTAAACAGATCTGTAAATTAAAATAGCTTTTTACAAAATTAAAAAATGTTAAAAAGTAATTTACTTTTATTGAAACTCTTGCGAACAAGAATGTAAGTGAATTGACATAGAATATGTGATGTGTACAAACGTCATAAGTTATATAGTGCAGAACTAAAAGCCACAAGTTTTTAAAATTTAAAAGTTTAGAAGTTTGATGAGGAGAAATATGAGATTTCATTAGTTTCATTTTCTTCAGGCCCAAAAAGGATCAAATAGATAAAGCCGCATACACTACATTTTGCACTTTACCCCTCCAATTCTCTTTCCCCATTTTTTTTCCTTTTCTTTTTTTTTCTCAAAATAATAATAATAATAATAAATTTACATATTTTTAATTAAAAATCTATAATACAACAATCCGACCCAACTTAACTCAAATTTTTAAATTGATTCAAAAACCACTCATAACCTAACCCAACCCATATACATCGTGTGTTTAGTAGATCTTTGGTAAGAGTATTCAATATTATATGTTAGAGTATTTAATATTTTTTTGTTTTATTTATGTTTATTTTTGTAAGTGCAAGCTGATTGAGTCTTTTAGTGCTAGTACTAAAGTTGGTTACGACCATAGTTTAGTGGTTGAAACTCTAAGTCAAATAGCCTCTATTATTCTCCATGAATCTCCTCTTCAAACAACATTTACCATCATATCATATTCAATTTAAAGTTATAGTAGTATTTTGTTAATCTAGTTGAGTTAGATTCACAAAAATATCAGCTTTGTATTTAATTCAAACAAACTTGTCTAATTATACAAAGTTTCTTACGATATAACACTTAATTTATAAATATACTTTGTACATTATAGAAAATTGTGAGAAAAAAATCTTCAACGAAGATAAGGAGAAACATGAAAAAGAGGGATGGAAAAATAAAAATTATAGATGAATAATGTGATGTGATATTTGAACTACTACGTTATAAAAGTGTTTAATCAGCAAATTAATGAAAAAAAACATTTCATAATTATATTTTTTAGTTGGCCAAAGGGAAGTTTGAAAATTCCCATTTAAAGACTTAAAAAAAAAAAATGCGGTTCACATCTCTAAATTTTTGTTAGAAATGCATGAGTGCAAAAAGAAGAAGGTACATTGAACATAGTTGGCCAAAAACAATTTATTAAAGCAAGTCAAATCTCATGCTTCAATAAAACTAGATTAATTTACTCACTCGCCAAACATTATTTCTAAACACAATCAAAATTATTTTTATCACTACTAGTAATATATTTAATTATTATTTTTAATTTTATATAGTTCCATTTCAAAAGTTATTATATTAATCCAAGTTTTTAAGTTTTTTTATTTTTTATTTTTAATCTATTAACATTAGGAAACACTTTTCATCCTAAAAAATTGATCTTCGACATAAATTATCTAAAATTATTAACTTTTAAATTAATTAGAGAGAAATGACAATATTTATACATAGGTCTTTTGCTCTCATCTTATAGTACATGAATGATGAATTTAAATTGATGTGTTACAATACATATCATTTATCGATATCTACATTATTTTTCTATTTTGTACATACATCTGGAGAGTGAGAAAAATGTTTTCTCCTTATATGTAATTTGAGAAAGACATTTTCTGTTCTAAATCCTTATAAAATTAATCGGTTAAATTAAGAAAAGAAAATTGGAAAAGGTAAAAAGAAAAGGTGTAGCAAAAGCAAAGAAACAGTGGAGAGTAGAGCAGGAGATTGTTTAGAGACAACAAACATGCTTATGCATATCCTAACAAATCTCCCTCACTTTCCATAATCCAAACATTAATTATTTCCTAACACACAAACAAAAATTTATAGCATTCATATCATTAACTTACTTTAAAAAAAAAAAAAAGTTGCTTTATCATATTTCATTAATCCCTCCACTTTACATGGAAATGGCGATTGTAAGGAATAATAAATGGCGGATATGGATTATTAACAAATACTATGTGCTCTGTTTTGAGTCATTTCCACCATTTTGTTCGCTACTCTGAGGAGCTCTGTTTTTCTGTGTTGTTTTCCCTCCCATGTATTTGTTATTATGCATCCAAACTCTGAGCACCCGTTTTCCGATCCCAATTTCTTTGCAGAATTCCTCCACTAACCTTTCCTCACTTTTCCCAATTTTCCATCCAATTTTCTCTGAGAATAATTGCATCTTTTCCTTCTGCTCCCCGCTGAATTTCGTCCTCTTTCTCTTCCTCTGTTTTCTCCTCAATTCCTCCTCCGCCGGCGCTCCGGTGCTCAATGCCACCAACATATGCGGGCCGGAGAACTGGACTGGCGGTGGGATATGGGCGATTGGTAGAGGGATCGGCGAGGATGGGCTTTGCGATTTGACTGGGCTCGACCTCGGGGACGGCGGTGCACAGAGGCGATATGGGTAGTAACGACGGTTGGGCCAAGGATCGTCCGGTTCACGGCGGTGGAAGTTACGATGGCAACCACAGGCGGCGCAATTTAGCGAAGTGGGATCGGCGGGTGTGGAGGTAACGGAGGGCATAAACTCGCCGCAACCGTCGAGGGCGTGGCCACCGACAGTGGCGGCGTGATTCTTTAGGCATTCTCTGTAAGAGATGACCATTGAAATTGAAATTGAATTTGAATTTGGGTTTGGGTTTGAAGTAATGTAATTAAGGGTTGTGGGATTGAGAGAAGAGGTTAATTGTAATTCCATGAAGTGGGGAATTTTGTAATTGTGTGATCTCATTTTATGGTGGACATAATTTCGTTGTTTTTCCACTAATAAAATGATTGAGAAATGGGATTATGAAGGAGAGGAATGAAAAAGGGGGTCCAATTTTGCATTACACGATAATGATGACGACGAAGAATAATGGAACGACGTGACGGTGACGACAATGATGATTTGGAACTACATTTTGACCAACTTGATGCACAACAAATAATAATCAAAATGAGATTAACATAATCAAATTTAATTCAATATAATGTAAGGGAGAGGATGAGAAAGGAAGAGCAAGAAGGTGGGAAACTTGATAACCACTGCTTAATCAAAAAGGAAATTTGGGTATTGATTCAAATTAGATATAAATCCTCTGAATTTTGATTTGATATATACCCAACAATTAATTGTGATTTGTTGATTAATTAGATATGTGTCTCGTTGTTTGAATAATGTCAATACTTTCTATTTCTTTTTTTAATATTTTTTATCATCTCATCTGGTCGGTCACTCGGCCATTTGTTCCCGTGCCAATACGTGGCTTTAAACAACATTTCAGATCCTGTTGTCCAAAACTAGTTTTAGATTATTTCAATTATTCTCTTTTGATGTTGTTCGATAAAATAATAAAATAATTCATGTTTAAATTAAATATGTCAAACTTTTGCCACCTGATTAGCTCAACTAGTTTTTTACTTTTTTTTCTTAATTAAAATATTTAGATTTGTTTTGTTTTGCATCTTATATTTTCAATTATTCAATTATTCTCTTGTATTTCTAATAAATTTTAAAATTAACTTTAGTTAGATTTTTGTTGATTTTTTAAAATAGTTTTTTATAAATTGTGAAAATATATTGTTATAATATTTTTTTATTGCATGAAAATTATTATAATTATTTAGTTAATTTTAATAACAAAATTAATATTAAACCATTAAAATCAAAAGATGCCAAAATGGAAAAAGAAAAAAAAAAAAAAAAAAAAAAAAAAAAAAAAAAAAAAACTCAAAGGATTAAACTAGTATTTTAACATTTTTTTTTTCTTTTCTCTCCCTCTTTGTCATTTTGAGCATTAAATAAAAAGGTGATGCTTTAAACAATTGAATTATCTGTTTATAAAATTCAGTTCTAAACCACGCTCCTTATCTTTCCTTAGAGCTTTTATTTTTCCAAAATATCAATTAAATAAAAAGTTTGTTTTTTTTTTCTTTTTTTTTTTTTTTTTGTTCTGATAAACTATATATTTAGTTGATTTATTTTCTCACTTATTTAATATAATTTTGGTCTTCCATACATTGAATTATACTAATTTGATATGGATAATTTAAACAATATTCGCAAACAATTATTATATATTAACATTTTATATCGCCAAAGAGTATTTACTTGACACTTCATCAACCAACAATTCAATCTTACAGTCAGTGTACTAACATGATACACTATTTGTTAATAATTATGAATTTTTAGATGATCATTATATTTTATCCCCCAGTATATTTAAAAGATAGAATAGTTAAAAGTAACATGAAAATAGTAGTAGTAGTAAGAGTGAAAGTAGATTTAAAAAGGGTATTAAATTGATCAAAACCATTAGTTTACATCCCAAAAGAAGTAAGGTTTTATAATATAATAAACTAAAGTGTGTTAAATAATCATAGTTATCCAAAAAAAGAAAAAGGGGGAAGAAGAAGAGATAAGAAGAAGGAAGTAAATTCATTAGATAGTGGGGGACAGGTGTTAGAAAGGTAGGGAAGAGAATGGAGGGACATTGGCATGTGTATATTTCAGGGTTAGTGGCATAATGGAAGGCATTAAGATAGATAATTAAAGAGAAAATACAGAAAATAGAATTAATGTGGAGTAAATTAAAAGGGGGAAAAAGGTGACAGGATTTGTCTGATATCATATGCTGAGTCATCACATGAATGATTTAATTAATTAGGATTGAACGCAAAATCTTTACGGCTTAGGCCTTACCTTTTTCTAATTTCATATCACTTCATTTATTTCCCTGTTATATAAATTTGTCCAAATATCTTGAATTTGTCATGTTGTGTTTTGAGTAACCAAAAAATAATAATTTTTATCGTTAATAAATCACGTAAATTTGTTTGTCGATATTCTTATTATTTCTATTCTACTATAATTCATTGTGATTTAAAGTAAAATAAAGTTTGAGTTGATTGTTTGATTTTGTCTCTTTTATTTGTCTTTTAGAAGTCAATCTAAACATAGTTCAATTAGTTAAAACATAGGAGAGAAAAAAAAAAAGTAAGAGACTAAATTTAATTCTCGTACATTAGATGAAGTGTTTGAGTGTGGTTATCATGATTTTAAAATTATAAAATTAGTCTTTGTAATCAATTTAAGCTTGAGAATTAACAATCTTTTAAATTGGATCTTTTAATTGATTTAAGCTCCCGAAAAGATCTAGGACAAAATAAAACATAGGTAAAAAAATCAATCTTTGATAAAGTAGAGAATCGTAGAAGAAATAAGAATGACGGGTGAAATTTAACTAAACTATATAGACTAAATTGAAAAAGTTAAATTTCTTTTTAGTACAATAGCTACCGGATAGGAGATCCAACCTCCAATTGATCATATAAATTTATAGTGGAACTAAACTCATTTTAAGCAAAAAGTGGAGGGAGACAATAAAATTATTAAGTTGAAAGTAAAGGTAGGTAAACTAAGTATTTGGAATTGGATTGATGGTGATATGTAAATCCAAAGTTGGCGTTGAGCAATTTAGGGTAAGATTAATGGGTTTAGTTTTAATAGAAGATAAGATGAATAGAAGGATTGGGAAATGGGAGTAGTCAACCGAAGAAAGAACGTGGCATGGCAGTAAGTATAGGGACAGTTTAATTTTATTTAATGTGCAATTATTGAGGTTTAATTTTGTGAGGGTACACACACCCTTTCCAACATGCATTCCATTACCCTATAACTATACATCCTTACCAAAAATAAAAACAACAATCATTTTTTTTTTTTTTTTTTACCTTGCTTATTTGTTATCTTCTAAAGACATCAAGATTAAATTATTGAAAAAGAGAATATATTAATTTAAATCTATCAAAGAGAGACTACATGTGTCTTTTTGACCCATACACCCATGGATTTCCCTTTTTCCCTTGAGAAAAGACATAAGAATTCTTGGATCTTTATCCTTTAATTTATGGCCCTTTCAGTTTGGTGCACCTGCTATGGCGTATGGACCCAATGCGGTTGAAATAATGAACTAAACAACACACATTAATTACTTCTGAAATCTCAAACAAACAACACCCAAACTCAGCAGACAAATCTCCACTTTCCTTTAAATATCTGCTAATCATTTAATGCATAAAGCAAGTATGAAAGTTGGGACAAAACCCCCCCTTCAAAGTTTGTGAATTAGGATCTCCATATATCACTATTTTTTTTTTTCTCTTTCTATCTTCAATTAGGATCTCCATATATCACTACTTTAGTTTTACCCAAAAGGTCTCATACTAATAGAGATATCATCTCTCACTTATATGACCATGATCTTTCCCTTTTCTTACCAATTTGAAACTTTAGTTGCACTCCCAATAGATTGATTCTCAACCTTTGCTTTAAGAGATTGACGTTGAATGTTTGGTTACAAGCGTAAGACGAGATAATTTACAAAATAAACTAAACATATAGGGAGGTATTTGGGCCCCCAACTTGCCTTGGGTGGAGTGGGCTATGTTTATACCTCCCATTATAATAGTTGAAGTCTCCAATTATTATCACTCACACCAAGCTATAGTAAAACAATTTGAAAGCTCTCACAATCTATAATATTTATTATTTTGTAACCATCTTGTCTCCTCATTTATAACTCATACTAAAATAGTATGCACCTTAAATACATACTATTATAACCCATCGACCATAATAACCATTTATTATAATAACCAAGTTAGCACCCCAAACAAACTCATAATTCATTCTATTATGTATAAAATACGAAACAGAGATCTTTAAACAATTTCTATAAATTTTGTTTCGTGTGTCCCATCCAACTAAGGAAAATTTGGTTAAGTGTTTCGTTGCTATCATCGTTGAGGGGACAAGAGATTGCAAATCATGAAAAACTATAGCATTCTTCAGAAGAATTAGAGTCGGGCTTTCCAAAATGAATACAAGACAGATTACAAATATAGACAGATTTTAAGGGAGATCTAGATTGCCCGTTTTTGTGCTAAAACCATTGGGGAAAAGAAATGAAGAGGTTATACATTTTGTGCCTATGTAAGTTAAACAGTGTCCTGGTGGGAGGTCACTTGAGGTCCTGATGCTATTGCAAATTGCAGCCCCCTGTGCCGTCCTGATTGTAGCACAAAAGCAACTTGTGCTGCACCCAAGGCTGCAGCCTCCCGTTCCTCAAATTAGGCAAAACATAAAAAGGAAAAAGTAACATTTACTACAAAAATTTATCCTTGAGTTAATAAGTTAACAGTAAAGGAGATAATATGCACCTGTCGTCGTTGTCGACGTTGCAAGATGTTGACTGCACAAGCCATAATGTAACAGGGCAAGAGAAAACCAGCTGCTCGAAGCAAGAAAATCTGAATGGTACGGTTAAAAACAATGTCCACAAGATGAGAAATGTCAGGAAAACTGCGGGAGATTGTTGTCCATTCCAGATTCAAACAATGAACTCGAACTTACAGAGAAGAAAGCAGACAAGTAATCGTCGCCATCAGGATCTGTGACTTCAAGTGCATGACGTAAGAAAAGTAGGATCATGAGCTGCGATATTGAAATCAAGAAAACGATTTATCCCAATTGAATGGAAAAACATCAGCAAACAGGCTCTTTAATTGATACATTTTCTTTGAGAATATGAAATTGCAATGCCAATTTTGTAAGAGAGTAATTCGAAGACAAGTATGAAAACACGTTCAAATGTGACGTATTAGCGCACTGGTGTATTGATATTGACATGACTTTGTGGAGAGTGTATGATAATAGTAAGTTTCTTGGTTATTCTACCGAGATTTCTTATGTGCGGTATCAAGCAACAAACTTACAATAAGAGCAGCTGCTCGACAAAATGCAGCTCCACTGGCCTCGGAAGCAGCATATTCATCATACTCGGCTTCCAATAAATTATGTTCAGCCTCTGCAATAGCCAAGAGGCGAGGATCGTGTAAATTCAAAGGGGTCCCAGTGATGGTCCACCCTCCCCTGCAGAAAAAAGAATCCAAACAAAGAATAGGACATGTTTAGCTTAATATCTCAAATGCAAAATATCGGAAAGCTTACCACAATTTTTTCAGTAAACAAAAAATTTCATAAGGTACCCGATGTCAATAGATGTTTCTTCAATGCGAGGGGGAGGTGGTGGAGCTGTATAACCAGGTTGGTAAGGCTGTTCATCATATGCAAGCGTATAAAATCAGATAAGTTGAAACCTCTAAAACCATAACATTCAAAGTAGCTGAATTGTTTCCATATACATAAGCGTCTACACTCATCATTTAAATTATTTTATCTTTTAATGGTCAACTTGTAGCGTTTCTTGACTTCATTTTTTAATGTAAATATCATTAAGTAAAACATGTTTTTCTTTCAGCTAAAACAAGTCAAGATGCTTTCACCAGATAGTGAATATTGAATGGAGTAACATGCGTCCACATAACGAGTTGAATGCACGTGCACACACTCATATAAATATATTGATAAGAACCTAGCTTTCATGAGAAAATATGAAAGAATAAATAAGAGCAATACAAAAACGACGACCCAACAAAGGGAGTTCATTCAAGGCTAGGGACTCCGGTCCAAAAGAATCAATCAAGCTAATAACTGCACAAAGCCTCAGAAGTAGAAGCCGCAACGAAGCATCAAATCTAACACAATCGAGCACCTCAAACCAAGGTCAATTGACATTTCTAAAAATTCTACTATTTCTTTCAACCCAAACACCCTACACCACAGCAAAGCAACAAGTTTGCCGAAGAACCCTGGCTTTATCCCAAAAAGAGGGGCAAGTGCAACATCTCTTCTAGCCTAACTTTGATGTCAAATGCGCATATGATTCCAAGAACTTAAAATACCCAAGTAAAATCAAGAATGTGAACTTACCTGATGACAAATCTCGCAAATTATATCCCCTTTCTCATTGCACCAAAGCTGTATACACTTCCGATGAGCATACTGAGAAAGCAACCCTTGTTAACATCTCATCTAAATCGTAATGCAACACAAGCAATAAATGTCTCATTAGATATATTTGAGATAAACAAATCAGGAGAAATATAAACAGGCATTTTACCATAAAATAGAACATTCCTATCAAACTTCCTCAGATTTATGGCATACATTAAACAACTGGTTTATGTAAATTTTCACATCATCACCAACTTAATTAGCCAACCACGATGGCTAATGACTGCAATTTGAACTACAAAAAACAACTGAGCTGCTAACCTTATGACCTATATCAAGCTCAATAACCCCTATATATTTGTACTTCAAATTACTTGTTGATAACTATGCAATCCGATAGGAACTATATCATTTGCGATTTGCAACGAACCCTAGAGCCGAAACATTTAGCAGTGACACAAATTTACAAAGAAACTATAAAGTTTTACAATACTTAATTGATCAATCATCTATACCTTAAGACTGCCACTACAGGCACATGGAGTTTCCAGCTTCCTAATTACATCCTCATCCTGACAAATGCGACACTCCGCTGTCTGAATCAATGAATCATCCTCTCCATCCAAACCCTCATTTTCTTGTGCTCTCTCATCAACATTGGAAGTGGAGGTTGTTGAAGAAGATAAACCCACCGAGTCGGTCTCCAAATCCCCACCAACCGGCAAGAGAGGAACAACCTCAGTCGGGTTGGGGACGGAATCAACGGGTTGCGGCCGAATTAATCGGTCCACATACAGAACGAGATGATCGCTCATAGCTTCTCAAACGGAAATGAAAGACCTAAGTGGGCAAAAACAAACCACATAGGCTACAGGAATTCAGAAGAAAAAGGAAAAAACTGACCCAAAGAAGAAGAAAACAGGGGCGTACTAGTAGTAATCGGAGAAGAACCAGAATCCCCAGTGATCGCGCTGAGAAGGCAGCGGACCGGAGGGATTCCGGAGCAGAGTTGAAGAGAAGAGGAAGACAAATGAGGGATTTAATCGAATGGAAGTGGGTTCGATCAAACTGGGGAAAAATCCAAGAATATACGTGTGGTAATGCAATGAAATCGGGTTAGTTTCTTCGGATTGAGCGTCAAAAACGGGAATTTTCCATTTACATAATGTAATAGAAATAATCTAATAACGGGATTTCAAATTTTTTCGAAACGTTTGTTATCAATTATATGATCAACGATCTCAAAGGACATTTTAGTCATTTCTAAATTTATTGGCGCGTAAACAACCGGTCCCGGTTTCAACCCTAAATATTCAATTCCATTTTCTTCATTTGTTCCAAAAACAAATCAGCTCTAAGTTTTATTATTATTATTGTTATTATTATTATTTATTATTATTAAGTTTTTTTGGAAACTTCTATAACACATGACACATAAAGAAGGATCCAAAAATAAAAATCCAAAATAATTATTCATTTTAATTATTTTGTATAAACTGATCTGACGAATTTGTTTTTGAATTATTTTTGGATATTTGCTACTAACTAATTAGGAATTATATATGTCTCTGTTTAACTCAAAAAAATAATCAAGAAACTAGAGAGATGTGTGTGTGGTAAAATTATTTCTTTATATAACATATTTTGATTTAACAACAACATACGTGGGCGAAGGTTTAATCAAACTAAATTACGCTTAAATTCATATCTGATAAATAATTAGACATTGGAAAAAAGATGCTTCACTTAGAATAATGAATCAGCTAAGAATGATTAGAAAGTGATTTGATTGAGGTAAGTGGTGGATATAAAGTATCCTAAAAACAAACATAACATAATAATTAATACGAAAATTATTTTAAATAACAAAACTATTCAGAATAATTATAATAATAGTAAATTATCACAGTCTATCTATGATAGATGACACGGATAATAATTTATCGCAGATAGACAGTGAAATTTTCCTATATTTGTAAATAACTATTATTATCATAATACACAATTTTGATATATTTTGGGAAGTGACATTTTTTTTTTATTAATAAGATGAACAATATGATAAAAATTTTTTAAAAAGTATTAGATTAACTACGTGAGTGGAGAAATCAAACTTAAGACCTCGAGGTTGATAATACAAACACTATGTCAATTGAATTGTGTTCATTTTTGCTCAACATGACAACTTTTCAAATAAAAATATAATCATAATAACATCTCTCTCTACTCCACTCTCGTACTTGGCCTCTTCTCTCTCTAGCTTTGACATTGTTCTTTTTTAAATTAATTTTCTATGTATTAAAACATATAGATGCTAAAATATTTGTGTCGATTTAACAAACATGTATACTAAATACTCTAACTAGTAGAATTAAAAATATTAATATCTCACTGATTATGATAAATGATCAACTATAGATATATTATTGATGGATACGAGCCTTGCCACTAGGATATAGCAAAAGTATCCCCAAAATTTCAAGCAAACCTCAAAAGAAACAACCAACTAATGAAAGAACCAAGAAAGCAACGAATTAAGGGAGAGTAGAAAAGGTAATTAATTTAAGTGAAATTTATGTTTAGATTGAAAATGGAATTCCAACGTAATTAATTATGTCACATACCAAATAATTATATATATGGTGAAAGCTTGTGTTGGCCTTAACGGGAAAATTAAAGGAAAGCCACTATATATCATATTCTCATCCATTAAATGTGTTATTGGACGGAGGCATCTTTCTTTATATTATTATCATATGCAAAAAACTAATAATGCAAATAATTGCGATCTAAATTATTAAAGGTTTTTACTATATTTCTGATATGATGGATCATGTTTTCTTCCACTGTATTTCATTCCCTCAAATTGGGGTCTCTTCCTCTTTTGTGGTTATGTAGTTAATATGGAGCACTTAAAAAATAGTTTTATTTTAAAACATTTTATTGGAGTTCTGAAATCTAATTAAGTGAAACTTATATTTGTAAAGTGAACTCAATTCTATGGTAATTTACATGACTTTTGTTTATAGATGTCAAAGGTTCGATATTCCATCTCTGTAATAGTACTAAAAAATCCTATATTGGTAAATTAATATATTTTAAACTAAATTATTATTTTATGCTATTATAGTTAGGAACAGTTGCAAATATAGCAATCATATTCAAAGTATTAGCATATATAGCAACATATTTAAAAAATCACAAATATATCACTAATAGACCACCACTAAGGATATAGTTTATCACTGATATATCATAAGAGTCTATCAATGATAGAAATTTTTAAAAAATATTATTATATACTTAGTTATTATCTCTAAAATTGTTGCTCATTATAATTATTATTATAAGCAATGAATTCAAACCCTAGACTTTTTCAACGTTGACCCATCCCGAATCTTAGGCACTCTACCCAAAGGCGAAGCTGCCTATTTTTTCCAATTTTGTAACAAACAAATTAGGTAGTGAATAACCCAAAAGAACTCCTCCTTTAATAATATAAATCCTAGAAAAGGAGGTATCTTCTTTCCAATTTACCACCGGACCCATTTCCATCTTATTTTATTTTTAGCAACGACACACCATTATCGATATCCAACTTATGAAACTACCACTCAACAAAATAAGATAATAATAATAATAATAAGATTAAATTATAACTTTAATATTAGATACCATTTTAAATTTTATATTTGATCAAACTTAATTTTTAGTATTTTTAAGTGATTAATTTTAATTTTTTTAAATAATTCGTTTTGGAAAAAATTAGAATATTTGACAACCACCCAAAAATAACTTTGAAAAGATGGGTTAATAAATATAAGTTGGCTTGGAATAAACACCTAAAACTAACTTTTAGGAAAATGAATTTTGAGTTTTTAATGGTTAATGTCTCCATAATTTGTATGAGAAGCTTTAGCCGCCACCGGCCAACATCCAGCCACCTCCTCTAGTGACTGTTGCTGGCCAACCTCTAGCCACCACTGTTGGTGACTGCCAATGGTTAACTTCCAATCCCGACTTTCTGCGACTAGAAAATTTTTTTATTATAATTTGACATTAATAAAAATACTTTTATTATATAACAAACCAAACAAACTTTGTATATAAAAACACTTTTAAGAAAAAATTACTAAACACAGGTGTGTTTTTATCAAAAATATTTAAACCAAAATGAATTTTTGAAAAGCATTTTTTTCTAAGTCAATCTAAATATACCCTTAATTTTATGTGTAACATGCGTGTGAATTAAAAAAAAGAAATCTTAAAATTTAGAAATTGAATTTAATAATTTAACATAATAATAACAATAATCATCATTATTAGTCTCTTTTTAGGGCTTCCAATTAATTTGGTATTTTTCAAAACGAGTGTCTCTAAATTTATATCCCATGATTATAATGAGACATGTAGATTTTTATAGAAGTAGAAGATCATTGAAAAGACGATAATGATTATGTTCTCAACTAACGTATTGAGAGAGAAGCGTCTATTAAATAGATAACAATAGGGATAGGTGTCCAATAGTGACACAAGAATAACAACCAATAGAGAACCAAATAACAACAAATACAGGGGCTAAACTATAAAAGAACAAAATTAGAAGTACACTTCCAACAATTTTCGAGTCTACACTGACGATTATTAAGAGAGAATCATAGTGAATAATTTTCCCCCATAAACTTTATAGTTTATAGGTGTGGGAATATTATCAATTCCTTTTGCCCTTTCTCAAGGAGGTTGGCTTAGCTTGATTCTTCTAATCTTGGTAGCAACTATTTGTTGGTATACAGGTTTAAATTTAGATTATTCCATAAAAATTTAAGCAAAAGTAATTGGATTCAATTAAAATTTGAAAATAGACGTGATAAAATATATTAGTATTGAATGATATTATTATAATATATTTACTTCAATGCTTAAGAAGGTAGTAGATTTTTAGGAAAACTAAATCTAAAAACTACTACTTATAAGCTTTTATAAGTTGGTTAATGATTCTAGCAAATTAATACATAAGTTGTTTTATCAAACAATATAGACTATTATTTCTTCTTAATCATTTTTTACCGATGCAAACACAATCTCAAATGGAACCTAAGTATCAATTGTTAAAGAGTGCGAATTTTGATGAATTTTCCAAAATATTGAAGTTTTGGTTTACAACTATGTTCATGAATCTCTTTTAATTAGGAAAAAATATTTCAAATAAAATAAAATTTATCATGTTACAATTTGTGATTGAACAGCTGCACAAAGATATCTTTCAAGTTCCTTTCTTGCTTTATCCTTTCTCTATAATGATTTTAGTAGTGTTAAAATCACTTTGAAACATGCTTTTATGGGCATGTTTGAAAATAAACTGTTAAAATCATTTTTGTCATTTTTAAAATTACTCTTAAATATGTTTTTAATCCTTTAATATCAGTTTGATAATGTGAAAAATATGTTTATATATATATATATATATATATATATATATATATATATATATATATATATATTTTTGTTGGTTGGTTGGAGTACATAATTATTGTCTACTTGAAGACAAAATTTGATTTTGAATTCAGGCTCTACTGACTTGATTTACAATAACAAGCACAATTTGTTATGGGACCATGGCAATTCTAGGGTATCTAATGTATGGCAAAATCAACCTCTAGCAAATTAATATGTTAAGAAGTTTACTTCTTCTTACCCAATTGCTAATGCAATTGAAGATAGATTTACTTGTCATGTAAAACGTGCATGATGAACACCACTATGTTAAGAAGTTTACTTCTTCCTATCACACTTATAGCGGCTATGTCACTTTCATTTTTTTGGCTATGTGATGGCTTTTATAGGTGCTTTTTTGGATGTTACCACCTCCATCTTAATTTTATCGTATGTGCTAACTCAAGATTAAGCAATGTGCTACCTTAAGATTAAGCCACCAACTCGTAAAGTTGGATGGAATTAATGGTGATTATTGTGATTGTGTTGATGGGATCTTCTATTGGATTACATGGAACTTATTCAAGTAAAGGAAATTATTAAAAAACTTTGATTCATATGAGATGTAATAAGATGGTACCTTATTCTTTCTTTTATATATTTGATAGCATTTTAGCATTTTTAATATATGGGGCTTTTGGAATATTGTTTTGTAATTAAACTTCTGTGGTTAGTAGTGTTAAATAGAATCAAAAAGTTTGTTTGGAATACAATTTGGGCAATTGAATCTTCTACTTTGCCCAAGATTAATTTGTGGTCATTTTCTCTTCCACATTGTCCAAGGCTAATTTGTGACCCTTAGATCCTTCATGTTGATCAAAATGACTCAAGCTTATTAGATTTGCTTGATAGCCAAGTTTCTTTGAGCTATAAATAGGTGAGGATCCATAGTAGAACCATCCTAAAATCTCTAACGAGTGAGCAAAATGTGATAAAATAATAAAGATAATATCTTCTTATAAGAGAGTTTGCTATTCGTCTAAAATAAATAAATAAATAAATAAATAAATAAAGTTTTGTAACTCCTATTTTATAAAGTGAAATTCTTCTATTTTTGCCCTTAATTTTTCCCCTAGTTTGTTTAAAGATGCTCTAAGTAAAATTACTCTATATTTTATTATAAAATTTTTTCCATATTATTATTATTCTCAATCTAATTTAATTGCAATCTTACTCTATTCTTTCTGCAAGAGTATGTGTATAAGCAAATGATGGTCTTCGACATTTGATTAACTAAAGAAGATTCGATTGAGAGCAGTTTTAATAATTAGGTCTAATTGTGTCTTATACATCATCAAGGGGTGGTGGCGCAGTTGGCTAGCGCGTAGGTCTCATAGCTGCTAGAGTAATCCTGAGGTCGAGAGTTCGAGCCTCTCTCACCCCATCTTTCTTTTCTTTTTAGCCCAAATGTATTTTAAAAGCATCCCGGCGTATTATGCGAAAAATATGAAATTAAAAATCTGTTTTATTTTAAATATTATTTTTATCGTCTTTGCAGACCTAACCATAAAGGGGTGGTGGCGCAGTTGGCTAGCGCGTAGGTCTCATAGCTTAGAGTTATCCTGAGGTCGAGAGTTCGAGCCTCTCTCACCCCATTTCTTTTCCTTTATTTTTTGTTCATTTCAATGTAATTAGAGATAATATGAAAAACTGTGTTGTGTAATAATCATTGAACTGAGTGTGAATTCAAATTTAATAATTTTTAAAATTTGGTGTGAACCTTTTGACTTCCATTTGCAAGAGAAGGTCAATGGGAAGAGACAGATCCATCCCCAAATGGTACACCATCGAATACATCCCAAACACAATATTTAAATTTAAATTCACACACAAAACTATAATAAAACAAAAGAAAATTTTGACCGACATGGAAAAAAAAAATCAGAAAATTATAATTTGAAGTATGAACGTTACAGCTTAAATGCATCCCAAAAAAAAGGGAATCCAGTGGATATTCTTCCAAAAACGCATCCTTTTGCCTCCTCCTTCCTTTTACGTCTCTATAAAATAAACCATTCTCACTCAATGATATAACCAAAACAGCCGACCATGGATTCCGTCTCTCGCTTTGTTGTCATCAACATTGCCATTTTCCAATGCCTTTCACTCCTCTGTCTTGCCCAAGATTTCGATTTCTTCTACTTTGTTCAAACTGTAAGCATTCAAACTCTTTAAACTACAACCCAATGTTCTGATTAAAGATTCAATTCTTAATTGCTTTTTTTTTTTTTTTTTTTTTTTTTTTTTTTTTTTTTTTATTGTATTGCAGTGGCCTGGTTCTTTCTGTGACACAGGAAAAAGTTGCTGCTATCCACAGACTGGAAAACCGAGTGCTGACTTCAAAATTCATGGGCTTTGGCCTAATTACAACGATGCCACTTATCCTTCTAATTGTGACTCATCCAACCCCTTCGATCGAACCCAGGTATTTACTGTTAAATTTATGGTATAGTATTCATTTTATGCCCCAATTGTTTGCAAAGTATATAAGCCAGGTAAAACATTGATATGAGACATTTCCGATGATTTCATGAAACATATCCAAACTGACATTATTCTACTAGCGTCCAACTACGTAGAGGTACACTTTATGTTAATTATATGTTTTTGCACCTCACCTAATTTTCTAATTTATCACATATTTTACACTCTTCTTACTTCTTTTTTTTTTATTATTTTTTTTATTTTGGTGATTAAAGTGTTAAAAATGGATATATATTGAGATGCATAGAACTACTGTTTAATTTCACTTGGTAGAATTTTGGTCAGAGAGACAATTTTACAATTGATGTTATATTTGATAATCATTTGGGCCTCATTTGCTACCATTTCGTTTTTTTTTTTTTTTTTTTTTTTTTGAAAATTAATTTCTTACAATGATTTCCATCTTTCTTAAATACAATTGTTGTTTAGTCAAATTTCAAAAATAAAAACAAAATTTTAGAAGTTACTTTTTTAGTTTTTAAAATTTGGTTTTGTTTTTTAAATTATTATTAAATACTAGACAACAAATGAAGAAATTTGGAGGTGAGAATAACGTTTATAGACTTAATTTTGGAAGACAAAAACGAAAAATGAAATGGTCACTAAATAGTACCTTATTTTTTTGAAATTCGGTTTGTTTTCTCACAATCTTTTTATCTTTATGTCAAGGTTCAAAGTCTTAGTCGAATTAAAAAAAAGAAAGTAGTTTGATAAAATTTGTGTGATACAGATATCAGATTTAGTGAGCAGCATGCAGAAGAACTGGCCATCACTAGCTTGTCCAAGCAGCGACAACACAAAATTCTGGGCACATGAGTGGAACAAACATGGAACTTGCGCGGAATCAGTCTTAGACCAACATGGATATTTCGAGACCGCTCTAAACCTTAAAAACCAAGTCAATATCCTCCAAGCACTTCAAGCCGCAGGTAATCCAAAATCATGTTCAAAATTAAGCCCATCATAGAAATTAAGGAAAAGTTGAAAATTTGAATCATGGGGTTGTGTGTGTTATTTTTATAGGAATAAACCCAGATGGAAGATACTACAGTTTGAATAAGATTAAGAGTGCCATAGAAGAAGGAATTAAGCTCACCCCTGGAATCACTTGCAATGTGGATGAATCTGGCAACAATCAATTGTATGAAATTTACTTGTGTGTCGATTCATCTGCCTCCAACTTCATTGACTGCCCAATTTTCCCTGATGCAAATTGTGCTTCTTCTGTTGAGTTCCCCATATTTTAGGGATTTCATTGCTCTAATGTTTATGTTCTTTCTGCTTTTCTTTGTGATTGTCGCCACATCTGTTTATGTTGTTAGTAAAATCGATTCCCTGTTCGATTTTTCAAACCATGGTTTCTTCTAGTTTTCATACAAAAGTCGAGATGGGGTAAACTGGTCAGTCACCTTCCAATGAAGTTGTCACAATAGGCCGAATAATAATTGTGAAAATTGCTATGCCAAATTTTTTTAATTGATTCTATATCTTCATAATGTGGCCACTGTTATACTCTTCAACGGTTAGTGTGATGGTTTCTTCCAATAATTTCTTCCTTGTTTGCTTCCATATGATTATGAATAGACGGCATCTTAAAAAGAAATTATATCAAGAAAAGATATTTAGGGCTCCATGGAAAAGCCTTTAGTGATCCACTTTATCTTGAGATATGCGGATGAAGATCAAGGAGGCTACACCGCCGAAAAAAAAGGCTAAAATATACATTGAAGAAGATTGTTTACGCATAGCAGAGAAAGACTTATGCTAAAATATATAGGCAAAAGATAGATAGACATAGTGCGATGTTTAGAACATGAGAAAGAAAGAGATATCTAAAGCAGTTCCTCTTCCTGTTGCGCTTTATCGCCCTGGACTGTGCTTCAGGCTTTTCCTTCAAGTAGTCTCTTATGGTTAGCGATAGTCTCAATACCCTTTTTGAAAAGCCTTGTTCTATCCATTTGAGCGAGTTGTCTTTGTTTGATTAGGGCTCCATAGAACAACTATTTGATTGTGACCGCATCTTAATTATTTCTAAAAATAAAAATAAATTTTAAACTCTAATTTTGTTTAAAAAAAATTAACTTAGTTTTTTGAAATATTGATAGAGAAAATAATGAAACAATGGAAACCGTGTTTATATAGACTTAAATTTTTAAAAAATAAAAACCAAGCTAAATTATTTAAAGAAAAATTCTTAAACATGGGACAAATCATTTTAAAATAATAGCTAGAAGAAAAAAAAACCATCTGCAGGCCCTAGCTTTTTTTTTTTTTTTTTTTTTTTTTTTTCCTTCCTCCTTCATTTAACAAAACAAAAACTTAAAAAACAAAAATTCATTCATAAAGACTTAAACACAAGTGGGGAATTTGAAAACGAAAACCCAAAAAACGGATTCGATGAAAACATAAAATTTTATAAGTTTTCATTACAAACGCTTGAAGTATGTTCATTTTAGAGGCTACATATATACTAAATTTAAAAATTGGGTAATGAATATTTAATAAGTAGATATTTAGAAGAGAAATTAGATAGGTTAAAAAATAAAAATCTAATCCTTCCAAAAAAAAAAAAAATTAAGACGTGGATAAAAAATTTAATTAAAAATTTTCTAATAAATATAGGTGCATGATATACCCAGTTTATTACATATTTAGCCTAAAAAATTTAAAATGCAAACAAGAAAACAAAATATTTTAATAGTAGATAAATTCCACATTTTTGGTATCATAAGTAAAACGTGTCCCAAGAAAATAGATGAGATAGGCAAAAAGGAAGAGGAACTCCATTTTTTTAATTAGTTTAAAAGCTGGGTGGTCTGTATGTGGCCTACCATCGTAACATTAACTTCCACTAGTTCCAATTGGATTCTTCCAAGTTTTAACATTACAACTAACTATATATATGCCCTAAACCCCAACTATTTTAAACACCATTAATTTACTTATTATAACAATTTATTAAAGGAATGATACCACTAACCACTACAACATGGTTTGCTTATAATAACACCATTAATTTATCTACTCTCCCGTCCAATTGAGACATTAGATTTAAGAATTTAAACCGCACCTATCCATCTATAATGAAAATTGACATATTCCATTCAATCTTAAAGAGTTAGAAACACAAACGTAATTGAATTGTTTTTATCACGCATACTTAAAATTATGAATCTGTAACATTTACTGTTAATGTTGTTATTACCATTTGACCCTAAATAGTAATAATAACAAAAATGTGACAGATTCGTTCTTATCATATTCTCATCACACACGCAAAATACTAAATAAAATTATTAAAATATTTGAAGAAATATGTAATTATCATGTGATCCATCCAATAGTTTTGTGGGAGGGAGAAAAATGGCTATCAAAATATTTTGGTAAATGAAATAGTTGTACACGTTGTACCACGATGTTGTCATTACTTGAAGATAAATGCAAGCAAGTGATTCAAAATTTCAAACCAATATAATTATATAGAGAAGACGGGGACTAAAAGAATTAAGAAATTCATAACTGGACGCAACGCAACCAATAATATGTTGTCGTAGAAGCACAAAAAAGGCATATTTTAAAAGCAATTTTCTCACCTTTTATCTTTTGGGTCTATAAAAAGCAATAACTTTCATCATCGTTTCTTGAAACTGAAAACAATTAAAAAAAAAAAGAAAAAACATGAAACCCAACTACTCAATTTTCATATTCAAACTTCTCCTTTTGCAATGTCTATCTTCCCAGCTTTGTCTTTCTCAGGACTTCGATTTCTTCTACTTTGTACAGCAGGTGAGACGTTAAATTATGTTTATTACTTTTTTTTTTATTTTGTGAATTAATTACTATATATATATATACTTTGAGTTTTGCAGTGGCCGGGAGCATATTGTGATACAAAGCAACAACGGTGTTGCTATCCTAAAACAGGAAGGCCTGCTGCAGATTTTGGGATTCATGGTCTTTGGCCTAATTACAATGATGGAACCTACCCATCCAACTGCGATCCCGACAGTGTTTTCGACCGAACTCAGGTATTCTAAACACCTATTTTGGATTGACTTACAAAAAAGATTTATTGGTATTAGATCTCAGAAGATTAGATTAGAACACGATTATATGGTTTATAATAATAATAATAATAATAATAGTAATAATAATTTATTCATATTTAGATCTCAGAAGTATTAAGCAGTATGCAAAAGCACTGGCCATCATTAAGTTGTCCCAGCAGCAATGGGTTAAGATTTTGGTCACACGAATGGGAGAAACATGGCACCTGCTCCCAGTCTGAACTCGACCAGAAAGAATATTTCGAAGCAGCTATTAAACTCAAGGAGAAGGCCAATCTCCTTAAACTCCTTAATAATGCAGGTACACTTTTAATTATTAGTGACTTAAATAGTATTAAACTCATGAAACAAGTATAGTAATTGAAGTATTGAATATAATTAAATTTTTATTCATATGAAAACTCTTACAATTTAGACTTTTAACCATGTCAATTTAATTCCAGGAATTGAAGCAAATGATGAGTTTTATAGTTTGGAGAGTATAAGAAATGCCATAGAAGAGGGGATTGGATTTACTCCTGGGATTGAATGTAACAAGGATTCAGCTGGCAATGCTCAACTTTACCAAATTTATTTATGTGTTCATACTTCGGCTTCTGAGTTCATCAAATGCCCAATTCTTCCCAAGGGAAAATGTGCTTCCAATATCCAATTCCCCAAGTTTTAAATTAATCACTTTCATCTTTACCTTAATTAATTAATTTGACATGTTTTCATGTTATTACATTGTAATTTCATTCGCTAATTATCGCTTATGTTTAGCTTTCTGGATCATAACCGGTAATCATTTGCTTGCTAATAAAATCAATCACACTTTGATTCATGTTTCTTCCCTTCTCCTAAACTATGTAAATATGACAAATAAAATTAATTAGTTTATAGGCTATAAATTTGAATATTGTGCTGAGTAGAATTCTATTTATTAAAAAAAAAAAAAAAATTCTACTCAAGAATCTATTGGACACAGGATTAAAAGTTTAACTACCTACTAAACACTTTTTAAAATTAAGAGGCTTATATTGAACTAAAAATTGAAAGTTCGATAAAAGTTCATAAATATATTACACATTTTAAAAAGTTTGTAGACTAAACTAAATAGACATAAATTTTTCAATTTACTATGCGTGTCTGGAGACCAAACTTCTAACAAATTTTATATGTTAGTTGAATTATATTTATTTTGGGAAATGGACACAAACTTATATCTTAGGACTAAACTAGTAATAATTATTATTATTATTTATTAAAAAAAAATCGTTAGTCTAAACCGTCGATCCAGAAAAAGCCATACCAAGGAGTAATTATTATTATTATTAAAAAAAGAAAAAAGAAAAAAAGAAAAATTCGGAAAGTGGATTTTGCTACGTTCTTCTAAAGATGGGGTTTTGGCGTATGGCGGTGGGATAAACAACCAAATTTTCCGGGGAAGTGGTCGCTCTTCTTTCTTCCCCGCTTCAACAGACAATCCTTTTTCGCATTTTCAAGGTGAAATTTCTCACTCTGACCTTGCTTGAATCATTATCTTCTTCAATGAAGTTTCTTCATCCTGCTATCGTTTTAACTTTTACCACTCTGGAACGCCGTCTTTTTTTTTTAATTATTATTATTATTATTTTTTAACTAATTTCATTTTGGATATGCTTCGTCACTTCCATGGCCGGAATTCTTTTCAAATTGTTTCGAAGTTGAGATAATTTACATTCCTAGTACTACCTTTGCTCTTGTTTTGCCAATTGTTCTCTGCAATTCACTGCATCTTGTAAGAGTTTAATTATTAAGTATTGAAATGCCTATCTCCTGTATTCCAACTTGCCAATTCACTCTCACAAAACCAAGCTTCACCTTTTCCAAGAATGAGTTCATGAATCCACCCCACCCTCTTTCTCTTTTGTCCAAATGTACATCTCTCAGGGAGCTCAAGCAAATTCAAGCCTATACCATCAAAACCAATCTTCAGAATGACATCTCTATTCTCACTAAGCTCATTAATTTCTGCACACTCAACCCCACAATTTCGTCCATGGACCATGCCCACCATCTGTTCGATCAAATTCCTGACAAGGATATTGTCCTCTTTAACATAATGGCACGTGGTTATGCTCGCTCTAATTCTCCCTATCTTGCCTTTTCTCTTTTTGCTCAACTCCTGTGCTCTGGCCTTCTTCCTGATGACTACACATTCTCGTCCCTTCTCAAGGCGTGTGCGAGTTCTAAGGCCTTGAAAGAAGGTATGGAGTTGCATTGTTTTGCTATTAAACTTGGACTGAATCATAATATTTACATATGCCCAACTCTCATAAATATGTATGCGGAGTGCAATGACATGAATGCAGCACGTGGAGTGTTTGATGAAATGGAGCAGCCATGTATTGTTAGCTATAATGCAATTATCACGGGTTATGCTCGAAGTAGTCAGCCCAACGAGGCTTTGTCGTTGTTTAGAGAATTGCAAGCAAGCAATCTTGAGCCTACTGATGTTACTATGCTTAGTGTAATTATGTCATGTGCTTTGTTGGGAGCACTAGACCTGGCAAGGTGGATTCATGAATATGTTAAGAAGAAAGGGTTTGATAAATATGTGAAGGTGAACACTGCACTTATAGATATGTTTGCAAAATGCGGAAGTCTAACTGATGCTATTTCTATCTTTGAGGGCATGCATGTGAGAGATACACAAGCTTGGTCTGCGATGATAGTTGCATTTGCAACTCATGGGGATGGCTTGAAAGCTATCTCAATGTTTGAAGAGATGAAGAGGGCAGGAGTTAGACCTGATGAGATCACTTTTTTGGGGCTTTTGTATGCTTGTAGTCATGCAGGGCTAGTAGAGCAAGGTAGAGGGTATTTCTATAGTATGTCTAAAAACTATGGAATAACTCCAGGGATCAAACATTATGGGTGTATGGTGGATTTGCTTGGTCGAACAGGTCGTTTAGACGAGGCTTATAACTTCATACATGAACTGGAAATTAAGCCCACACCTATACTCTGGCGCACCTTGTTATCTGCTTGCAGCACCCATGGTAATGTCGACATGGCAAAACGGGTTATTGACAGAATTTTTGAATTAGATGACTCCCATGGAGGGGACTATGTTATATTATCAAACTTGTGTGCTAGAGTGGGAAGATGGGAAGATGTGAATCATTTGAGGAAATTGATGAAAGATAGAGGGGTGGTAAAAGTTCCTGGGTGTAGTTCTGTGGAGGTAAACAATGTAGTACATGAGTTCTTCTCTGGAGATGGAGTTCACTGCATTTCGGTGGAGTTGCGCCGAGCACTTGATGAGTTAATCAAAGAAATAAAGTTGGTGGGATATGTTCCTGATACTTCTTTAGTATATCATGCTGATATGCAAGAGGAAGGGAAAGAACTTGTCCTGAGATATCATAGTGAAAAATTGGCCATGGCTTTTGGACTCCTAAATACACCTCCTGGTACAACAATAAGGGTAGTCAAGAATCTCCGGATTTGTGGAGATTGCCATAACACTGCAAAACTTATATCTTTAATTTTTGGGAGGCAAATCGTAATTAGAGACGTTCAACGATTCCATCAATTTGAAGATGGGAAATGCTCCTGTGGTGATTTCTGGTAATAGAATATGTAGAAATCTCAAGCTATTCTTACAGTTTAATATGTCTTTCCTGCAATGGCCATGGTTTGCTATTATTTAGTATTTCTTCATGGGGAACCTTTATGTGTGTATAGCAACCAAGGAATTCAGAGCAAGATTGATTTGAAGATTGGACCTCCCCATATATTTATCAGTGTAGCATTGATCATTGCATGTATTGGATCAAAATAAAGTAAATAACCATCAGATGAACATATTTCTACACCATCACTACACCATATACCAACACAAACTTAGCTGATCAGTAATTGGTATATATTCCTTTCTTTGAAGTCAGATAATAAAATCTTCATACCCACATTAACTATCGGATGAAATATTTCTAGATCATCAGTGGACTTGCTTTTAAAATCTTTTCTATACTTCCTCTGACAGCCAAGAGTCAACCATGGATTTTGGTTCCTATCTATGGCGCATTCATTATGCTCCTTCTAATTACAATCAGACCACAGAAGTTGAATGATGAACTTTACCATCTATTACCATTCCTTATTTACTGCAGTAGCCAAGTTCTAGATGCAGTACAGAAGATTAAACATTGGAGACTCATAAAGTTTATTCCAAATTTCCAATTCTGACTTTTTTTAAAAAAAAATTTAATGCTTTACCTATATTTAGCGTGGACAGATTTCTTAAGCATTATTACTCTTTCTTTCTATGTACTAATTTTTTTTGTTCAATTGTTTCTTTAATAAATTATTTATCATAAATTTTGTATCCCCAGTTACGTCCTCGTGAGTCGTGGAAAATTTATGATTTATTTGCTACATTTAATTAATAGGAAGTCTTGAAAATTATTTGGTCAAGTCAATAAAAAGGGAAAAAAAAAAAAAAAAAGATATCTGTGACAAGTACTTTTTGAAGCACATCATCCCCAGTTCTCACACGTTTTTTAATACAAGAATAACTTTGATTCTTGTACTTTTATTTTTTCTTTTTTACCGCATATGGTTGAGTTTGAGTTTTAATGTGTAGCTTTGAATTATACGCATGTGGAAATGATGGTAAAAGTTGTATTTTAACCAAAGTGATTATAACTCAATTGACATATGATATGTGTTATCGATTAAGAAGTGCGTAGTTTGAATTTCCTCACCCCAATCTAACTTAAAATAAAAAACTTCAACCATTCTATGTTACCTTAAGTTATATGTTAACTTTTATTTCAAGCTAAATGTTTTCATTTTCTTATTATTGTTGGCTCTATCTTGCTTATAAACTCCAATCCCTCTCGAGATATGGAGGTGTTATCTCAAGCAATCACACCAAAAACCAACAAGTGAAGCCATCCAACTCATTTACCAAAACTTGACTACCAAATACATCAAATATAAGTACTTTTATTTTCAAACAACTTGCCAAATTATCATTGTAATAATGTCTTCGTTAATTATACAATTTTCTTTATTCAAAAAGAATTGATGACACTAACTTTATTCTCATTGGACTTCATATTAAGAAGTCATTTATTGTGGTTTCCAATGAAAAGTAATCCCAAAGACTTGTCCAACCCACCAAATATTTTTTTCAATTATGGTCTGTTTTATAAAGTATTTTATTATTGGTAGACCATAAATTAGTCAGAAAATTATAGACTGTTTACAACTACTCTATACGTCCAAGAATTAACCTTTCCCATTGAGCCTCTGTCTCCCGAATATATATATATATTTTTTTTTTCTTTTTTTTGTCCATGGTATGGTCATAGCTATAAGTACGATACGAATTGAATTTCTTTTCTGACAAAATTAACACTCCACAATTATTCAACCCAATTCACTTACCAACCCATTATACTATTAATAGGCGTTTGACGACAACGTTTCACCAGATGGGTTCACAATTTTTCTTTTTTTTTTTCTTTTTTTTTTTTTATATGTATTTTGACGAGTAAGTATACTCAAATTATAGATTTGTTTACAAGGTATCAAAGAAATTGAATTTACCTACTTTTATTCTTTTGGAAGTTACAATATTACCCATATTCTTTTTTAAAATGTTTCTAAACTAAATTCATTAAAATGTTAGAGGATAATTGAGACTTGGAATAGTTTGTTCGCAACTTGAAATAAAAATTTGAACTTGAACACTAACACATGATTCTAGTCTTAACACATCTAATCTAAGTTCCTAATTTTGTTTAATATTTTAATAAAGTATTTGTTAAACAAAAGTGAAATTTAGTGTTCGTTTGGTAGAGAATTTGAAAACAAGAGATTTGATGACAACAAAGTTATATTTCATGTTTTTGGATATGTGTTCAGTAGCATATTAAAACAATGAATTTTAATTCAAAAAATTGTTTAAAATGTTTTTGATACTAGTTTATAAATCATAAAACTAGTTGCAGTTACTAACGAAATATTAGTTGACAAATAACTATTATTAATTTATTTACTAACATGTTTTATGTTAAAAAGATCGTATAATTATTATTTTGTAATATTATATAACTTATAATATATTACATAATACATATTTTAAATTTTTTTAAAAAAATGAATTGAGTTTATAACAAAAGTACTTTTAAATGTTTTTATTTTTATTTAATATAATTTTGCATTTTAAAATTCAAAATTCAAAATCTTTGATACAATGAAAAAATAAAATAAAAAAAATGTTGTTTTAAGAATTTGCATGATTTTGATTACAGAATCTGAAAACAATTATCAAAAACAGAATTCGAGTTGTCAATTAAATATATATTTGTCAATTCGACAAATTTAAAAACAATAGAATCTGAATCAAGAATACACAGTATAGTTTAGGTTTATGTTGATGCTGGGATGGAAACTTCAACGGCCGCCCAAGGCCAGCTCTATACTCAGCTTTTTATTCCAAAATGTAAATTAAAAGTGAAGACTTCGAGATAAGACCTCTTCGTAAAAAGAAAAAAAATAAAGAAACAACGACCCTTCTTCCAAAAAGTATCCAACCAGAATCCGCCACGTGAAACGATAAATTACCTTCTTTATAAAGATGGCTTTACGCTATTGGACTGTCGCGGAGGGAGGAGGCACCGACCGGGTAACACCCAAAGATAAGTTCCCTTCCCCGGTTCCCCCCTTTTTAACTCTTTTTTAAAAATTATCAATTAAACGGTATCGTATCGTATTTTTTAACAAAAAGTTTTAATAAATGTAACGACAACTATTCGTATTGTCAAAATTAAATTAATTTATGAAATTTGAAGCTTGAAGATCTGGGACTTGTTCAATATTGTTTTCTCCTTTTTCTATTTATTTCTTTTCTATGCTTTGACGTCGACTCCAAGCTTGAAACGACAGCGATCTATTACTCACACCAACTTCCCCTTTCTCTCTCTTTCTCCCTCATTTTCTTGCTTCTTCTTCCTCCACCGTCTTGCCCTTTCCTTTCATTTTCTCTGCATTTCACTCCCGCCGGACTTCCTTTTCACATTCTCAAGGTAAATTTGCTATCTCTATCTCTCTACTTTTCCTCTATACCTTCTTCTCCGATGGACTGTTGAGGTTTTCAGTCTTTCTTCTATTCAACGGCTATACAATGTCTTTGGATCTCGTTGTGATTTCCGTCGCCGGAATTCCTTACTTGATGAACTTTTCTACTTCTTCTTTTACTTTCCTCTTTGTTTTGCCTTTTTGTTTTATACTTGCTTCAAGTCCGAGAAAACTGTACCTGGTGAAGTGCGGATGGGTTCTCTGTTGTCGTTTCTCTTCAGTCTTCGATTTCTTTTACTTCTCCATTTTCCTTTCTCGTATTGTTATTAATTCTATTTTGAGTTTAGTAGTTTTGTTTTTGAGAAAATGTTTTGTTGCGATTTACGCGGGATGTAAGTTCGGGTTATTTATGTTAGCATTAATTGTAGAAACTAGTTGCCCTACTCTCTAATGCAGTGAGTAGCATAGTATTGATTTGATATTCTGCAATTAATGCATGTCGAAACTCTGATTTAACTTGTATCCACCATTTGTTCTGAGAGGTATCTGTTTTTTATTATCGAATTTTTTCTCCATGCTTTCAGAATTAGTCTTGAGGAAGAAGGTTCCAGTCATTGGCATTTTAGTTTCGAGATGCTTAATGATGGTGGAATTTGGGATTAGAGCTATTGCCAATTAGTGAATTGTTTGATCGCCAGAATGAAGAAAAGTTATGGACGGGTTCTGGTTGCATCCTTGTCTATGTTGCTGTTGATGGTTTATGTTATCTCAAGAAGTTCAATTCGGCAAAATTATTATACGACTCCCGTTTACAGTTCCATCGATCCTCTTCACTGGCTCAATCCTGCAGTTCCACCGGCAGTTCAAAATCCTGAAATTGCATATCAAGTGATTTCAGAGGACTCTATAATATCCAGTCTCTTCTCTCGGGGGAATTTTACTGATGGAGAGAATCAATCTCTTCAGACTTGGAATCATTTAAGAAGCATAATCAATTATACCAGAGGGTTGCCTAATGCGGTAGAGGCCATTAAGGAAGCGGGAGGTGTATGGAATATTCTCAAGACTTCGATTGAAAAGGAAAGGCTTGGTTCTACAAATGAAAGTGCCCGTGCAAAAGAGAAGCAATGCCCTCATTTTCTAACCAAAATGAATGCAACAAAGCTTGACAACAATGTCCATAAGCTAAGAATGCCTTGTGGCCTTACTCAGGGTTCTTCCATCACAGTCATTGGAATTCCTGATGGTCTTCTTGGTAACTTTCGAATTGACTTGACAGGGGAACCACTTCCTGGGGAGCCTGATCCACCCATCATTTTGCATTATAATGTTAGACTTTTGGGAGATAAGTTAACTGAGGATCCTGTAATTGTCCAGAACACCTGGACAGTTTCTCATGATTGGGGAGAAGAGGAGCGATGTCCATCCAGATCTGACGAGAATGGAAAAGGTATAGATCATATTTCCTTTGAATATTCTATGCGTACACCACTAATTTAAGATAAGTATTTTCATCGATTTTCAGTATATAAAACATGGAGTCTTGATCGAAATTTGTCGCTATTATAGACAACTCAAGTTTGCTTACAAGTGAGCTTACTTTGAATCTTTGTTACAAAGCAGACCCTGTGTGCAATATGATACTATGGCTTGCTGATGGGAGAATTAGTAATGCGAATGTTTGCATAAATAGCAACAACGTTGACTCAAGCCACATGCGGTGTCACATAATTGGTTTATCAACGGCCTGGGAAATTGGGAACATAGCATCCATTAACTCAATAACGCTAAACTGAACACATATTTCACTCCCTCCCCTAATCGAGCATTGTTTCCATTCACTTCATTATTAATGTTGTTGATTTTATATGCTAGTGGATGAATTGGAAAAATGCAACAAGATAGTGGGCAATGTCGAAACTCGGCTTTCTGAGAACAAGATTTTCAACAAATCAAAATCTATGGTGCAAGGAGCTAAAACAAGAGCGTACTTCCCCTTCAAACTTGGTCATCCATTTGCTGCTACCCTTAGAGTGGGAGTAGATGGAATCCAGATGACAGTTGATGGAAAGCACGTTACTTCTTTTGCGTACCGTGAAGTAATCTCACCCATTCTTGTATTAATAGTCTTTACATTGATCTTTGAATGATCAATCTTATGCTGTTTTGGCTTGCTTCTTATTCAGACTTTGGAACCGTGGCTAGTCAGTGAAGTAAAGATTTCAGGAGAGTTGAAACTAATTTCTGTCCTGGCAAGTGGTTTGCCCACATCAGAGGATTCAGATCATATTGTTAATATAGAAGCATTGAAATCAACTCCCCTCTCACCGAATAAACCATTAGATCTTTTCGTTGGTGTTTTCTCCACAGCAAACAATTTTAAATATAGGATGGCCGTTCGAAGAACATGGATGCAGTATCCTGCAGTACAGGCAGGGTCTGTTGCAGTTCGCTTTTTCGTTGGTTTGGTGAGCTTCACAAGTACTCTTCTTTGATTGAAAAGAACCTTGATACAATTAGGCTACCTGCTCATATTGAACCTGGTGTAGTTAAGCTATTTGTCGCATGAACCATATAGTTTACTTCTAAAATTTATCTTTGAACCTCGAGGCTATTTCTAATTCTGCTCACAATGCTTACAAGTGAAAGTGAGTGAGGTTTTTCATAAGATCGGTACATTATTTCAAATTTTCATTATATGGATACTTGGAACGGAATGCTTCATCAGTTGTTCATATTAGCGTACTTCCATGCTTTTGTTTCTTTCATCATCTATCTCTTCAAATTCCTATATTATGGATGCATTTTTCAGTGGTTTACAGTCAGTTTGCATCATTTGCGTTTTGCAGCATAAGAACCAAATAGTCAATGAGGAACTGTGGGATGAGGCCCGAACATATGGTGACATACAGATGATGCCTTTTGTTGACTACTACAGCCTTATTACTTGGAAAACATTGGGTATCTGCATCTTTGGGGTAAAGATTCGCTCTTTCACTGAATGATGTGAATTTGTCATTATGATTTAATCTAACCACTTCGGCAGGCAGAGATTGCTTCAGCAAAGTATATCATGAAGACAGATGATGATGCCCTTGTTCGAGTGGATGAAATTTTAGCTTCTTTAAAACGGATCAATGCACAAAGTGGATTGCTTTATGGGCTCATCAACTCAGATTCTCAACCTCACAGAAACCCTGAGAGCAAGTGGTACATTAGTATGGAGGTAAGGTTCCGCGCTGGTTTTCACTTATACGGTCAAAGGATCTAACATTGCGTGGATAACCTAAGGTTAAATATTCACTTCGCTTTTTATCCCCTCCATTTTTATGGGTCGAAACTCTCCTTTGCTTTACTGAAATCTCTGATTTGCAATAACAAAAAAACAACCCTGTAAGAAACGCTGACACGCTAGCATTTGTTCCTCCATGTTTCATCTTGTCTTCCTTGAATTTGGCTGATATTTCTGTTAAAAATAGAGTTTATCGAGTGTCGAATATTGTTCCCATTTTTTAACAAGCTTGCTCAGAATTTGATTCCATTGACCTATTGTAGTGCTTACTCGATTAATTTAATAAAACTAAATAAGTTCACTTCTTCCATCTTATCTTCATTGATTGCTTCAATGCAGGAATGGCCCGAAGATAATTATCCAACATGGGCACATGGTCCTGGTTATGTAGTGTCTAGTGACATAGCAAAGACAATATCCAAAAAATACAAAGAAGGCAGCTTAAAGGTATCTATCTGTTAATTCCTTGCTCGAAAACGGTACTTTTCCATAAACAACATGCTAAAATCAGGATGTTATATCCTCAGATGTTTAAATTAGAAGATGTAGCCATGGGAATCTGGATAGCAAACATGAAGAGAGAGGGCCTTGAAATTCGTTATGAGAAGGACGAGAGAATTCATATTGAAGGTTGTAAGGATGATTATGTGGTTGCTCACTACCAGGGACCTCGGGAGATGCTCTGTTTATGGCAGAAACTTCAAGAAGGAAATGGTGTTAGATGCTGTGGTTCTGATGAGTAAGAGGAGTTATGTTCTTAGCAGCCCCGAAATTGAGTAACGACTCTGATGATCGCGAACCAATATAGACTAAACAACCATATACCAAGGTTAACCCCCCTGAAAGAGGTAACATGAGAAATCTTACACCCTTTTAACAATTGCTGTGTAATTAGTTGTCACTGCAGAGATGTATATGAATTAAAAGATGCTTGAAATTTTGTACATTTCAAGTGACCGAGAGAGATTTGTTAGAATGAGAGTTGTAGCTTGTACAGTGAGTATATAGTAACAATAGGCAATCAATTGAATTTTACCAAATCATGCTTAATCACAATTCATTTTCTTGTGCTAAAAATGATTTGGGTTAAGTTAAGTTTAATCAATGATAGATTTCTATTGATTATCTCGGATTTATATTGTCCTAGCAACCCTTTTTCTCCGCATTTACATTTACAACTTGCCTTCATTTTTGGTATTATCTATCATTGTAAGAACCCATAGCGCGATATTGCAATTTCGAAGGCTTGCATTTTCTCTCCACGAGCAAACCCATTTCGATCATAAGATGATAGTTCGTGTATGTTCAAGTCCTCGCATGCCTTCACAAGTTCTTCACCAACATGTTGAGCAGCTTCCTGTAATCACCAAAACAAGAGAAAACTTAGGTCTTTCATATTTAATAATAGTTTCTTAATGGGAGTTTTGTGGTCTTAATTTCAAGGCAGACCTTAAGAATGAAAACTTACGATGGTGGTACATGAGGGACTTGGACGCATAGATTTTTGTAAGGTGCTTCCATAAAACAAGCACTTCTTGTTCTGATCGTCAACCAACATTGCATACAACTGTTTATCAGAACAGAATACTGAAAGCCTTGGCCTTGTAGGAGTGCCATTATACTGCTTGCCGTTGAAAACCATCGAATGTAATGAGAATTTTGTTGTTACTATGATGACTACCAATGAACGAAATTTAAAAACAAAAAGAGCTTCAATGTTAGTAATACATATGTAAATTGTGCAGAAAATCCCTTAGCCATAGGTTCCATGTATCAACATCTTACGCTTATTAAAGTTTTTTATAATGCTCATAAATTCACGACTCAAATTGAATACTTTAAACATTTTAGATTTCCTAACATTTAAATTTCAGGACGTTGGTAATGATTTCTCCACACACGCATGGCGAATTCTTCAGAAAAATTTGTGGTCGACGCCGCCGCCCAACAGGCCGGTTGGGTTCAGGTTCCAATATAGGACACTACTTTCCGTTTGTTTCTAAAGTTGCTTACACTAATAATTTAATAAGTTTTTAAATTTTTTATTTTGTGGCTAATAGATCTCTAAATTTTAAAAAATGTCAAATAAGTCTCTAAACTTTTAAATTTATGTCTTCATTGATCTTGACATATTCAATAGTCTTCTTAAAAAATTACCAAATCTATTAAGCATAAAATTGAATGGCATGTCTAATAAAATATTAAACTTCTAATTTTACGTTAAATAAGTTCATAATTTATAAAAAGGTTGAATAGTTTGAAGACCTATTTAAACACAAAATTGGATGTTTAAAGAATTATTACACACAACCTAAATTTAGAGATGCAGACACCTCTTTTTTTTTTTTTCTAAAGAGAATCCGTTTGACACAAATTTAAAAGTTAAATAAGTTAAGTGACTAAAATTAATTTTTTTTTAGGCAAGTTCTACCTGTTTAAGATTGTCATACTGTGCATTGCAATTGAAGCAATACGACTTTGGTTCTTGGTCTCTACATCCCCCTTATCTTGTCAATTCTTTCTTAACACTAACTTCAAACTGCTTTGTTAATAAACTTCTAACCTTGCTCGCTCTCGAAAAAATCAGTCCCTTCAAGAAAAATCTGAGAAGTAAAGCGAATGATAACGCACCTTTTTCTGCAATCTCCTATTTCTAATTTTTGCACTTTCTGTTTTAGTGTTTCCTCTTGCTTGGATCATCAACGGCTTCACATCGCAATCTACACGGAATGTAGGAACTCATTATAAAACAAAATCAACTGCTTCCATTATTTGGTATAATAGATATATGCTAGTATGTGTCTAACTTCGTCCAGGAAAAGATTTATTGATTATCATACAGATTAGGAGCTAATGCACATACTGTTTCACTTACTTTTAGTTTTCAAGCTGGGAAAGCTAAATGGCTCTAACTGCAACCCGAAGGGCGTAGAAGTCTTCGATAGAAGACCAGGAACATTTAGAAAAGGCATGCCACCATAAACTTTTTTGAAATTTAAAGTATTTAGAAGTAAAGAGGGCATTCTTGAAATGATTTCTATGTCCAATATACGCTGTACGACGGGGACATCGTCTTTCAGGAATTTTGTCGAGCACCTTGCACGCGATCCCTGAAAAAGTGATTGACAATCGAGCACACAAGGTCAAGCAAGACCCAATCACCCTACTGAAAACAAGACTAAAAAAAATAACGAAACCCAATGGAAATCATGAAGAAAAAGCCCCACAAGAGTTGAACCCAGAAGTTTTAATTACAAGGGAGAGAAGATTTTAGCTAAGAGAGATGAAAAAGAAGCTACCGGCCTAGCAAATTTTCCGCCGGAACGAATGAGGTTTGGTTGTGTGGAGGCTATTTGATTCTGTACTGTAAAAGGCCGATCAGGCAGTGCCGTTGAAATACTCCCGGCCGGCGACTTGAGCTCCTTGTGATAGCAAGAGAAAATACGTTTCCTCCTCCACGCCACGTCTATGTGGATGGTATTGCTATTTTGCCCCACCTTTTTTTTTCTTCTTCTTTTTTTTTTTTTTTTTTAATACTTCTACTATTAAATTTCACTTTTATTTGATATTTAAAAAAAAATGTTGTATGACTATTTATTTTTAAAAAAAATTATTAAAAAGTTATCTAATTGTGCATAGTATATTGCTCTTTTTTCCTTTTAATAAATTATATCAAAAACTAAATTAAGGTATGACTAAGTAAAAAAAAAAAATTAAATATATATTTTAAGGAATATGGTATCATGATATCAGTATATTACAACACAAATAAGGAGGTAAGACATATTTACTTTAACTTTTCTTTTTAGTACCATAAAGATAGAATATATGGAGATTTTGAATTTCTTATCTTAAGTAAAAAGTATATATTAATTATAATCAAATTCATTTAATGTTGTCGTATACTAATTTTGAATAATTAAAAATATGTTTTAAAGTGAATTTTAAATTTACAGAATTAATTTTATTGATTTTAAAATCATTCAATCCTTTAAGATTCAACCACAAGTATCTAACCATTTAGCTTTTATTATGTAATGACCTAGTATCTATTTTTTCATAAACATGTTTAGTACTTAATCAGTTAGATTATAAGGTTAGTTTAGCAATACATTACTTTCTCTTATGGTTGAAGATTGATCCTATTTGATAACCATTTTGTTTTTTGTTTTTGGTTTTTGAAAATTAAGTGTATTTACTCCTCGTTTCTTATAATGATTTGTATATTTATTAAGTACAACGGTTAAATTCTTAGACAAATTCCAAAAACAAAAATAAAATTTTAAAAGGTTTATTTTCAAATATAACAAAATAAGTAAAAATATTTACAAATATAGCTATATTTATAAATATTTCTAGCAGTTTTGCTGTTTAAAACAAATATCATTTTTTAAAGTGTTTTTTTTTTTAAGTTTTCAAAATTTGACTTGATTTAACTATTGGTAAAATGTAGATAATAAAGAAAGAAATTTTGAGGTAGAATTAGTCGTTATAGGTTTAATTTTCAAAAGCAAAAAATTGAAAACTAAATAATTACCAAATTGATAAATTACTACAAAATTTAAAATATGAGATTAAATTAATCCATACTAAAATTGAACAAATTTTTGTAGAATTGAAATTTGAGAGATTAAAAATATTTATTTTTAGCCTTCTCCCGATCGCAGGTTGAACTAAAAAAAAAAAAAAAAAAAAAAAAAAAAAAAAAAAAAAAAAAAAAAAACATTATTTATTTATTGAGTTTTATACTAAATATCTTGTGTATGATGCCTTGCCCCAAAAAGGCCAACAATTCCAATTGCTCATCCATTTTGATCCCCAAAACTTCCAGATTCTTCTCCAACCTTCTTCTTCCTTCTTCAACTTCCCCTCTTAAAACCCTCTCCCAATCCCCTTTCCCCTCGTTCCCTTTCTTCTTCAATTTCCCCACTCTCTCATTCCTTCACTTTTCTCATCAATGGCTTCCCAACCTGACCCTTCTGACCTCTCTTCTGCACTCGAAAGGCTTATTCTCAACAGAGATGTCTCTCTCATCGCACCCCTTTTCTTGGGTTTCGCCTCTATGATCCGTTCATCTCAAAATCAAGAAGTTGAAGCAACACCCACTACTTTGCCTGATCGGTTCATCTACTTCAATCCTTTTGCCCATCATTTCATGGTGATCCAAGCCACTCCCAAGGACGGCCAACCCCCGGCCTCCAAAGCCTCCATTAAAGCTATGCCCTCTGTCCCTGTTTCTGAACTTACTGAATGTGTGATTTGTTTGGAGGAGATTGAAGTCGGTGGTCTCGCTAAACAAATGCCCTGTAACCATAAATTCCATGGTGATTGCATTCAGAAATGGCTGGAGTTACATGGGTCATGCCCTGTTTGTAGATATCAGATGCCAATTGATGGTGAAGACGAAGGGAAGAAGGTTGGTGATGAAGGAACAGAGAGTAGGAGAGAAACAGAGATTTGGGTTAGTTTTTCTTTTGATAATGGCGTCAGAAATGGGGAATCTATTCAAACCCCTTCAACTGATTCTGATCATTCTTTGTACAGTGAAATGTCATAATTCAATTGTTTTCTCTTTAATTTCTCTTTGCTCTTTCTCTTCTGATTGTGTGTAATGATCCACTCAGCTTAACGAAAATCCTTAAAACGAACTCATGGATAGTTTAACAATGCTGTAATGAAATTGTGAGCCAATTTTAGCAGAACAATTCACAAAAACAGAATAGATTTGTGATTCTTCTTTTGGGGGGCTTGCAAGGAAACTTCACTCGGACCATTTTGATACTTAAAACTGTCCAATTCTATGATTAAGTTAAGAATTCACATTAAGTGATTCTGATGAACATTTAGTATCAAACTTTTCCCGTTGGCTTTGGAGTGTGGCGAGGATTAGATCCAAATATTGGATAATCATTGTACTGCAAATCCATTCTGCCATTCAACAATTTCTGCAGTGGCTGATTCTTCTGCCATTGAAGAAATCCATCAGTCCTAAATCATTTCTTCTAATAATACACATTAGTTATAAATCAATCATACATATATATATAAAATATATACCTGGTGTGCACCTTGGGAAGCTGGAAAATCCTGGCCAAGATGGATCATAATTACTGCCCCTGTGAATAATGATGAAGTGAGAATTATAAAAGGAAGTAATTTCATTAAACAAAGTTCAAGGATTGTGTACTTGATGCAGAGACAGTGTGGAAGAAGATGAGTAGAGAGACAAGGAGAAAAATCATAACCAAGTGTTGGGTTTGGGCTGCCATTTTCATTACACAATTTTGTTATTCACCCACTTGTAACTCACATGTGTGTATATATATGTGTATATATATATGGGGGTGAATGGGTTGGTGAATTGAAGCACATATAAATGTTTCATTGTTCTGGAAGATTACTCAATTTTTAAACTTTTTCTTTAGATCTCAAAGTCACAACTTGGGTGGGGATTACTTAGACTTTTACAAAAGAGGAAAAAAAAACTAACCTTGCCCATGCCCACCATGTAAAAGGAGTTATAATATCTGAAATGATGAGAAAATTGTCTTGTTTCATGACTTTTTGAAGGCCAGTTTTTGAAAGAGATTGAAGACTGAAAAGGCAATATGGAAAGAGAAGAGAATCAAGGAAAGTAATGGAGTTCAATCCACCATGGGAGTGGAGATTGAGAAAGAATTCAATTTGGCTGACAAAATTTAAGAATGAAGAGAAACAGATCACAGAAAACAAGAAATGGGTGAGATATTCTGAGTGGGAAGAAGATGGAAATTATGAGCAATTATGATGAACAAATTTGAAAAAAACCATTTTGGTCAACCTTGTAATGGATTATGAATGGGAATTTGCAGTCAAATACAAGCACTTGCTACGATTTGTCATCCCATATGGTCGGCCAAAACAAACTCAACTCATAACTCTTTTAACTTTTGACACCATCAATGTTATCCTTGTTTCACTTTCATTATCAAATATTTGCATATAGGGGTGACTTTTATTTTAAATAGAAGTTGACTATATTAAACCGATCAAATAAAATATGGTTTCGTTGTTATTTATATTATCATCATCCCCTTAATTCCTTGATAGTGATTCATGAAAGAATAGGGATAAGAAAAAAAAAAAATCCAAAGATTTAATAGAGATTCGTTTACATAACCCTCATCGGTTTATTAAATGGCTTAATAAAAAGGCTCAAATCATGGTGGCTACCTATTAATAACTTAATGTTCTACAAATTTTATGTGGCATTAGAATGTTGTAGAGTTAAGTGGATTGTCCTTGAGATAAGTCGAGATGCATGTGAGCTAGTTGATAAAAAAAGATTTGAAAAAAATATTAATTTACATTTCATTCAGAAAAATCTAGTGTGAAACTTATAATCATATCAATTAAACTTTTAAGATAAATGAATCAATTTAGACTCTTGAATAAAAAAATTTTAAAAATCGTCCACGCGTTTAGTTTAATTGTCCATTTTACAAGACCGACGTATGAAAAAGAAAACACACATTTTATTGATTGGCTTCTAAAAATTTAAGAGTTAAACTGACTTAAATTATGAGTTTTACACAATATTGGTCTAATTAGATTTGGAGGAGAGTGTAGATTGATACACTTATGAAAGTTCATGGTTTAAATTGATACAATTATTAGTACAACCCCAAGGTGAGATATAAATTGATTTGCCCACAAAAAAAAAAAGTGGTTTGAGAACCCTTTTTTTCTTTTAAGTTCAAAAATTACATTAGGTGAGAGGGTTTGAGCATCTGACTTCTTAACAAATATTACATGTCTTAACTAGTATTAGGAGTGCGAACAAGATCTCCCATTGGTTATGAAAAGAAGAGAATCATGATATATCGGTTTAAACAATTATCTTTATTGGTGTGAGGTCGTTTCCAAAAGTAGAGTCATGAAAGTTCAAACCTAAAGTGGACAATACTCATCCTATTTAGACCAAAAAAGTGTATTTTGAGGACAAATATGTTATATCGAAAGTGGACACTCTTGAGAGAAGACTCTCTCACTCTTTTAATACCTAGTCTCATTAACTTACGTACCGATTTCTTCTTCTTCACATTTTTTTCCTTTCTTCCTCTAGCTTCACTTAATATGAAGGAACTTTTATTTATAAGCATGAGATTCTGACTGATTTTTTTTAAGCCTTAGATCTAAAATATTCTAGACAACGTTCCTAAGAAGTTTATCCTCATCTATGGAAATTCTAAATTGGTCTTAGGAGCCTAAGAAAGTGTTGGGCAAATTGTCAAAATTACCACCCAAAAGTTTTTTTTTTCTTTTTTTCTTCATCCCAACCAAGATTTGAATAAAAAGTTAAAATTTTCATCTTATGAATTGTTTTGGGCTTTCTCAATCAAATCTCACGTTAAGATTCTCCTAATTTTTTCAAATATTACTAAAATTTTACCTCTTTTCAAATTTTCTTCAAATTTTACTATCTTTACCGGATCTTATATTAAAATTTTCAAATTTTCACCCAATTCTATTTCAATTATCTTAATTTTCAAATTTCCAAATTGCAGTGTCCTTTTAAATTTTGTGAAAATATTTGAAAAAATTATATGGATCTCGATTCATCCCAGACAAAATTTTACTAGAAAGCCAATCTCGGTGTTCATCCTGGGCATAATTGTATCGAGAAAGCCAAAAGAATTGATAATTTTTTGTTTTGTTGATACAATTTTGCATGAACTGATATCCACACATTTTTTTTCAATATTATGCAACCTTTCCTAGTCTTACACCAATTTTTATTTTTTTTTCCAAATTTTCTCTCGTAATCTTTCTCAAATCTCATATAAAATCTTGCGTAATCTTGCAAATCTTACCCTTTACACGAATTTTCAAATTGATTTACCAATTATCTTATCAAAAAAATTTTTTTTTATAATATTTGGTTGTGTGGTTTTTAAATGTTGGAAAGATTTAGAAACATTATGTGAATCTCGGTACTCATCCCTGAAATTCATCCAGAAAGCCCAAAAGAATCAATTGCAATTGTTTGAATATATGTTGAAATTGTTAACTTTTTTATACAAATCTCGAAATCTCAATAGTCGATTTCAAAAAACTATTTTAACGAGATTTCAAAATGTGCGAAAGTTGCAAAAAGTGAAATTTAAAGGGGTTATTTAACAACAATTTTTGCCATATTCTTAGAATCTTTCTTTTGATATATATATATTTACAACCTTGAAGTTAAATCCAGAGATGACTAACATTTACATTTAAATTATTGACATAGATACTTGAAGAAGCTTGAGGATATAGTTAATGTTAATTATTTTATTGAAAAGTACAAATGGCATAAAGTTGGAAACTCCTATTTTGGCATATACAAACCTGATATCACTTTCAACAACATGTCTGGAAATGACTAATGTGGGAAGCTTTCTCATGTACCCTTAATTAAAGTCTTTCACGTCCAATGAGAATAAAGAGATATGACAAATATCATAATGTCAAGCCTTGAGACTGGGTTAGAGATAAGAACAAAACTACAGATCTATTAGAATCAAAATAATTCACATTTTGAAACAAAATAAATTATTTTTATTAATTGTCAAATTTTCAAACTTCTCCATCAAGGATAGTCGCCAAGATCAAGTAGTTAACAATGAGAATAAAGGAGGTTGAAATTTGAAGTTCTTTTCCCAACATTTATCATATAATAAAATATTTTATAATAATGTAAAGATGTAACACAATAAAAGCTTTATCAATTATACAAAAATGATGTATTAAAGATATACTTTATTACAAAGATGATATATAAATAAATAAATAGTTGTCAATGATATATATATGTTTATTAACTTAAATTATATTAATGATATATTTGTCAAAATTAGCCTAACTTAATTCACATCGTATTTATACTATTAATCTTAAAATTAGAGATTTAAATTACCTATTACGGAAAGAAAAAGATTATTAGTACTAAATTTATATCACCTATGCTATATATAAAAGTTGGAATAGTTTGGACTATTTATTTTGAAATGAGTAACAGAAAAATAAAAATGGTGCAAACACTGAAAAGAAAGCACTTGAAGTGGGAACTACCCTTTACCAAAGAATATCGAATGATTATTGGTTAGAAATTTTGAGAATAGACAACTTTGTCGGTGAATTAACATTCTCTAAGTCATTACTTATTGCTGCAAAAATCAACCCATCTAGATGTTTCCATGCCTAATCCAACTTGTCTACCACGCAAACGTTTTTAAATCTCATCATTAATTTCATAAGTCAAACTTTTACATTTATTATTTGTTTCTCAAATTTTTATTCAAAACCTCACTCATCAATTCACTTCACACGCTTTCATTTTTCCAACTTCATATTTCTCAAAGATTTGATTTTCATTTCATATCTTTCGATTACTGATCATCACAATTTTTCTATCATATGCTAAACACATTTATTATTGTAGAATAATTTGTTGTTTCTAATCTAGGAAATGATTTTTATGAAACAAATACATACGTTTTAAATTAATATTTCATATATATATTTGAAAAGCTAAATAACAAATTCAATGATATATTTAGTGTTGTGTTTATTTAGTGATCTATTTTAGAGGCTTGCCATGCAATTTATAGGATAGAGAATCATATTTAAAAAAAAAAAAAAATGCTGTGAATCAGGCATAAAACTTTTTTACTTGGTTGTAGCTACTCCATCAATTTTTGTTTATTTAGTATGTTGGTTGTATAATTAACAATATTTATTGATTATATGACAAATTGATTTTAGGCATAGTTAAGTATCTAGTTGATAGGTGTTAAACTAATATTTGAGTTGATAGTAACGATTTATTTGATATAAAATAAAAATTTTAAGTTCTAGTAATTCTTAATAAAGTGTAAAAATTAAATAGACGTAAAATGAACCGATCAACATAACCAAAATAATATATGAATTTTATTATTATTTTACAATTTGATAGTTTGAAAGTTCAAAGAGACACAATTACAAATATAGCAATTATGACCCAAAGTATTTGCAGATATAACACAATGCAAAAAAATTTACAAATATACCAAAATTTAGATTTAGCAATTAGGGGTCTAGTCTATCAGTGATAGACCATATCAATAATAAGAATGTATCAATGATAGAGTCTATCACCAATAAATTTTGTTATATTTGCGATTATTTTAAAAATTTGTTATACACATAATTATCAACTCTAAAAGTGCTACACATTGCAAATACCGAAATTCAAAAACCAATTTAAAAAACATATATTATCTAGAGTTTAAATAGACAGTATCTAAAATTTTTCTTGAATCCACTTATAATTCAACATGCAAAAGATATATTGCTTTTAATTATTCAAGTTAATACAACACTTGATGGAAAAATATAGTAATAACAAAAATATCAACATTGTTCGTGTAGAAAACTCTTTATGGGTCTTGAATGCTTCTCCAGCATGCTCTTTTAGTCCATTCAAGTCAATAGAGTTAGCCTGCACAAACATACTCTTGCCGATGTGGTGTTGAGTCAAGTACACTCTTATGCCTAAATTAGTACAATAAGTATTTAGCTTAGCTAAGCACAAAAGGAGGTAAAGTTACTTGCATGCCTTTAAGTTATTGCTATGAGACTATTTATAAAACCTTCCTCATGCCACACACTTGGTATTATATGTAACCTGCTAGTGTCAGAAAGAGTGTGGCTCCTAAAGTTGCAAGGTCATGAGCTTAGCTCAACTATTTTTCTCTTTAGTACTGACTGGAAACTTAAAATTGGGTTTGACTTTCCGTTTTAAGATGCGTAGACCATGAAGCAACCTCTTATTTTCTTTTGGACTTGAACTTGTCTAAGATAACTCTATGCAAAACATAGTTCACCTAATCAAACAGTGAACTCATTGCTTACCTCCATAAATGTTTGAGGTCAAAATACCTCCCTTTTGAACTTTAAAAAGAAATTAAAAAAAAAAAATCAATTAGAAAAGGTAGGGGTCTAATTGTGTAAAAACAAAACTTTTGGGGGGCATTATCTGCTAAAATATGGAAGAAGAAGGGTTTTTCCCGGAAAAGCCCACGGAGACAAAGGCAGTTTGAAAGATAGAAAAAGATTTAAAAATCAAGGGAGATGATTGGTTGATAGAGGAAAGTTTGGTCGTGTCTTGTCCGGACTCGTTTAAACTGGACACGTGTCCATCACCAAAGAAAGGTATGCCTCCTAATTGGACGGGAGGACAGCCACTAGAACAAGATATTTTTAAAGGGAAGATATACTCCTTCTGGGACCGACACGTGTCCCCTAACCTTTTTGTAGTGTAGATGGACGGCTGGGATGTGTTTAGATCAAGCTTTTCGTGGATCTTTTTGTTGGTGGGATCTTGTTGGAGACGGTGCTGATGTGGAAGGAGACAGTTATTAATGAGAGACACCATGGTGGGCCCTCAGCCACGTGTTTAATTTTGCCAGTGGGGAGCTCGTACAGCTAAGCCATCCCGGAGCCGAGTACTCGCCCAAAAACTCGACGCCCAACTGCTCCAAACTTATTCCTTTGTTTTCTATCCAAACTCACAATTAGATGGGACCATTTTTCTTTTTCCTCCAAATTTCATTTTCATTGTAAGCTTTGATCAATGGTTTTTACTATTTTCTTTTTTTGGAGAATAAAATTTTTAAAATTATTTTTTAATCACAAGTTTATTTCATTCACTCTTAGATTTATGAGTAATAGGTCTCTATATATATCCAGTTTAGTTTTAAGTTTTTATTAGAAAGGTAGATTTTTATGACGCATTTGATAACAATTTAATTTTAATTTTTTTGTTTTTGAAAATTGTATTTGTTTTTTTAACATTCGTTATTATAAGTTTGTATATTTTCTAAAGATATGAGCGAATACAATAAAAAAAACAAGTTTTTAAACTATATATATGATTTTGAAAATACCTTTAAAAGTAGATATAACAACAAAGAAACTCATTGTTGAGTATCTCATATTGAAAATATGAAAAAGTCTCACAATCTTCATAAGATATATATGGTACTTCTTTCGTTATCAATTGATTTTGAAATGAATTCTCGTATTATTTATGATAGAATGTTAAATCCAACAATAATAACCTCATATAAAGGACATATTGAGGATCAATCTTAAATAATTGAATTTTAAAAGAAGAATAATCATTTGTGTTGTTTGTTATGTTCTTCTGCCTTAAATTTCTCTCCCAACTTATGCAATTCAATTTTTCATATATTTCATAAATTCAAATATAAAATCTAGTATGATTTGACATAGCATATATACAAGGTTAATATAAAAAATATTTTTTAAAAAATATTAATATATTTACAATTTTCTTATATCATTAGATAAAAGTTTATTAATCAACTTGCAACTTCTAAAAATTTTCACCACGCACGTTGAACTAAAAGTAGTATTAATAAATAAAAAGTGTACTATTTTTTTAACTGGAAAAAAGCTAATTATCTTGTCATATTAAAAATTATTTGAATGGAAGAAAATATTTTAAGAATGTATTGTTTAAACAAAATATGATAGGTAAACTACAAAATATGGTGTCTCCCTTTTATGTGAAAAAAGATTATGGTAGAAAGGGTCAATCTGTCACTTGAATGTATATATCATCACATCAAAGACTTTCCCAAACAAAGTGCACTCTAATTGACTTTGTATTTTCAAAATCAATCCCCTGTTTGAATGGAAATCTATTTTTTCTCTATTTTTATTTTATTAATATATTATAAGTAAAGTTTATGCATATTTCGATTAATCTAATAAAACAATCCGTCTGACTCTATAATATTTGGATGTCAATAAAACTCGTAAAATCTTAAATCTTAAGTAAAATGACTACCATTTTTATTTATTAATTGATAGAGTGGGAAGTTCATGTTGAAACTTTGGTTATCACTGCTAACAAAGCTAAGAAAATAGATCAAGATTTAAAATTCTATAATTTATCACCACTAGGTTTCCTTATATATATATGTGTTTTGCTCTTCATTTGTTTAATTTAACACACTTACACAGAGCAAAATTTCACGTAACTGTACTATATTTTATTAACTTTAACTAAAAATTCTAACTCTATCTACTAAATTCAACTTCATAAAAGATATTTACTCCATGCCCAACAAAGCGTGTGACTCTACATTAAAAAAAATAAAATAATAATAATAATAATAATAATAATAATAATAAAAACATCTCTAGAAATTTGAGTCGCACATAATTCATAAAAAATACTATTATTTTTTTTTGGTTAATGTTGGTTTGTCAAATCTATTGAAGGAGAATAAAATTGTCAATGTTATTGTAGATTTAACTTTAGTTCAAAGTAATTCTTTGATTGGAAAGATGTTTTTTTAGATAGTATTCTCTCTTTTCCTATCGTTTTTATTTGCATTGTTAGAGTTGTTTCATCTAAAAATATTATTATTTTTCTTTGAAGCAAATATACCACACTAGTGTAGCATAACATTTAATATTCTTTACTATTCATACTTGTTTCTTTTTTCGTTAAGAAAAAAAAAAAGCTTATATTTATTCTTATTATTATATTGGTTATTTATATTCTTTAATATGCCTCTAGGTAAAACCACATAATGGATTAACCTAGTAGCATTATTAACTAAGATTAGAGAAACATTTAGAAAATAAGTTAAACCCTACAATGATCAAGATATGAATGGGTCGTTGGATTGAAATTTGATTTTGGGTATATGTATAATTATATGCATAAACTTTCTAACTTCGTTTTTGTTTCTTTTTAATGAGGAAATTTTGAAAATTATACTGATCAAACCATGATGGTTCAATTCCAAAATTGTGATGGAAAAGATCTCAGGTCAAAATCTAGCCAAAGATTTTTAGATTGTTTTCTCCCATTCTCATGAAAATGATATATCAATTATGTATTGAGATATTTTCATTTAAATTTTATTTAGAAAGTATTTTTTAAAATAGAAACAAGAAAAAGAAAAATCATTCATAAATTTGGAATGAAAAAAAAAAAAAAAGGCAGGCAATGCCAAAAATACCAGCCTATCCCAACGTGACACATGGATGATAAGTTGTTTGAAAATAAAATAAAATTGCTTTTTTAACCTATGGTAAGTTAGAAGAATGCACATTGAAAAGCATTAAACCCCCAATTGTGCTTATCTCTCTTTTTGCTTCTCCCCCTAGTTTCCTTTTTCTTCTCATTTCTTTTTATGAATTTTTAGTAAAAGTTGAAAGTAAATATAATTTTATATAGTAATTAAGTTTAAATTATTTATAGATATATCACAATACAAAAGAATTTGAAAATATAATAAAATTTAAATTTTGCTTTCAAAGTCTATCGGTAGTAGACCATATTAATAGCATGGTCTATCAGTGATAGACCATATCACTAATAAAAGTCTATTAATGGTAGAGTTTATTATTGATAGATTTTGTTATATTTGTAATTTTTTTAAAATTTTGCTATATACTTAATTATTTTCCCTAAAAGTGCTACCTAATATCATCACCCTTTCTTTTATAACTTTATGAAAATTAAAATATTATATTAACCATTAAAAGTTTTTGGTTTTTAAATAAAAAAATGTAAGAATTAAGATTTCATCATCCAAGTTTTATGATTTGAGACTTTGATTGAAATAAATTTTATAACTTTAGGAGGTTGATTGATCCCTTTTTTTTTTTTTTTTACTTCTCTTATTTATTTTTATCATCTCCACAGAACCATAACAAATAATGGGATAGAAAAATATTAAGAAATTTGAAAGAAAATAACTCCGGTGATAATTTTCTTAATTTTTTCTTCTATCATTTGAGGGACCAATTGCTATAGTTATTGTAAGTTTGATGTGTCCAATTTAACACTTGTATAAGTTAGATAACTCAATTTTTATAATTGAAAGTTTGTGGGTGTAATTGCAAATACCACCATAGTTTAAGAGTGGTTTTTGCAATTTGTCAAAAAATATTCTCTATGTATTTATACTTTTTGTTTTAAAAAAATAGTTTGAGAAGTCTAGAATAATATGAAACGTCTCTATCCTATTCATTCTATGTTTAACCATCCTTTGTCTTCCGCGATTATTAAATTTATTAAAATTAATATGATGGGTAATAGGTAAGTCTATGTTAAAAAAATCATTTTATATTCTTAAAAACAAAAGCTAATAAAACAAAATGAAATATATTCATCACAAATTAAAACAATAAATCAACGCAACTTTTCATATCAACCACTCATTAAGAAGAAAGATTAAAAGCTAGGAATGTCAAAGAATTTAATAATAATAATAATAATAAATAAATAAATAAATAAACAGATAATTAGGCAGAAAATAGGGAGAAAGAAAGTCAACGAGGGGGCCGAGGAATTGACCGGAAGGGAAAAGTAGAAAAATGGCGAGTAATTGAGAAGAGTGTGAAACGTGGCGATGCTGACATGGAATAAAAAGGAAAAAACATAACAACACTATCTTTTTAACCAATGTGGGGAATCTAACAGCATAATAAAGATCTGTATGGCCATATGAAAAATTGTGGTTCACAAAATTTCCCTTCCCATTGCAGACGTGGAATCTCCCACCTTGTCATCTTAAACTTAAACCCCTTCTTCTCCAATTTCACACTTAAACCATTTCTATTTCTCTCTGATCCGCAAAAAAACCCACAAAAACCTCTTGGATTCAACATTAAAGCACCGGAAAACAGAGATTTGAATTCAAGGATAGATTCTCGGGTTTCTTTCTAAATCCGAGAACCAAAATGGCTGAAGTTGAAATTGGAGATCCAATCATAAAGTTGTTTGGGAAGACCATTGCTTTGCCACTGAACCATCTGGATTTACCTTCTGATTCCAAATTTCTTTCTTCAGAAACCTCTGTACTTAAAGCTGGCGAAAAGGTAGGAATTTTTATTTTTTATTTCAGACTCTCTCTCAATTCTGTCTCTGCTTTTTGCCAGTCAAGTTCTAGACTTGATTGGGTTTCTTTTTTCTATCTGGGTTTTGAATATTGGATAGTGAGATTCAAACGAATTTTGGGTAAGTAGTGTTTAATCCTACGTTACTCTGTTTTTAAGACTTCAAATTCTTGACTTTCTTCCACAGGAAACTTCATGTGAAGCATTGGCAACAGAAAAACGAGGGATTAGCAGTGGAAACCAAATCACCGATCAAACAACATCAGGCATGAGTGAGAACCCATCAGAAGAAAGAGAAATTTCATCTCCAAAAGCTTCCAAAAATGAAGAACAGAGTGAAACAAGTATCTCCCCGGACAACAAAACCTCAAAAAAACCAGACAAAATTCTTCCTTGCCCTCGATGTAACAGCATGGACACTAAATTCTGTTACTACAACAACTACAATGTCAATCAACCTCGTCATTTTTGCAAGAATTGCCAAAGATATTGGACTGCTGGTGGGACCATGAGGAACGTTCCAGTCGGTGCCGGCCGGCGGAAGAACAAAAGCTCCTCATCTTCACATTTTCGTCAGCTAATAATTCCCGACGGTGGAATTCATCGCCATCAATTTCTAGGGAACAATGGAACCTTTCTCACTTTCACCTCAGATTCTTCCATTTCCGACTCACAGAACTGTAACCCAAGTGGGTTTCTCATTAGTACAGAAAATGGAGATGATCATTCCAGTAAATCTTCCATTACAGCTTCAAATTCCTCGGAGAAAGATGGTAAAATGATCTCACAGCAATCAGTAGTGAAAAACGTTTTGCCTTTTCCACCTCAATTACAGACATTTACAGGACTTTCATGGCCTTATTCTTCAACGGCTCCACTGCCGTACTACCCGCCGGCGTTTCCAGTGTCGTATTACCCTGCACTGCCGTACTGGGGCTGCACAGCGCCGCCGTCTTGGACAGTAATTAATCACAACGGTCAAAATTCGTTTACTAATTCCTCTGTTTTGGGGAAACGTTTAAGAGATGGGAAATTGGTTAGAAGTCCAGCAAATTCAGAGTGTGAAGAGATTGTTAAACAGAGGAATTGTGAAGAACCCTGTTTCTGGAATCCAAAGACAATGAAAGTGGATGATCCAAATGAAGCTGCAAAGAGTTGTATATGGTCAACACTTGGAATTAAGAATGAAAAAGCTGGTGCAAGTACAATCAATGGAGGTAGCCTTTTTGTCTCTTTACAACAATCTGCAAAGGGAAAGGAAGAAAACCACATTGAAAGTTGTTCGCTTTTACAGGCAAATCCAGCTGCTTTTTCTCGGGCTTTGAAATTCCGTGAGATTGCTTAGTTTTAGAGCGAAAACGATGGCACTGTTGTGTTGTTGTTACATTAAAATTAACCTCAGAGTCTGAAATCCCACTGCCAAAACAACACATAGAATTGGAAATTATTGTTATTTTTGCTGTAGAAGCAGTTAGTTTAATGAAGACAAAACTGGACCAGACATCCAACATAAGGACTCCCACCTGAGTGGAAAACCCCATGTTTGCAGGCTGGGGCATTTGTTTTTGTCGAGCTTTCTTGTACATTATTATTACAACTGAGATATATACTTCTTCTGCCTTGATAGATGCTATATTCTTGGCTGTGTCACATACAATCTTATAGATATTATATTTCACTCTGATATATATAGATTAAACAAACCAAAAGTTGCAGATATTTGCCAATTCCTTAGTTTGGTTCTGGTTGGCTTTTGTTAGGGGCAACGAATGATCACAGGTCTTCACCACACCGTCCTCTTTCAACCATTTTCCAATAACCACCAAAACCTCCCTTCAAATAGTCCTCCATCCATACGGTTATAAAATCGATGAACAAAGAAAAGTGAGAAAACATAAACAATAGAGAACCCATACAGAAATTATGTGTTTCACTGACAATGTGTTAGCTACATCCACATGTAGAATCGGAAGAGAATAATTTATTATTAGGGAGAAAGTATCATGTTATAGATGTAAAGGGGATTAGAGGGTTTATATATAATGCACAATGACATCGTGCTTGGTGATTCGGAATCCCATATCATAGATTCAAGGCATTCTAACACATGTTTGCTCTTGAACAATAACTTTTAATCAAGTCAACTCTTATTCATCGAAACTTAATTACTCTCTGTTTGATTTGTTCATAATCGATCAACCTAGTTAATGTGGGATTTTGGTTATACTCTGATGACATATTTAACTACTTTTAATTGAATATGAAGAGTCAGATTTTATTGTGATATTTGGTTGGGTTGGTATGAACACTTAGAGACCACATCTTCTTCTACACTAAGATTCATTGCCATTGGGGAGGGGACCCAAATGCATGTGATACCATAAAACTTTCATTATCATGGTTCCCATCTTCCTCTCCTTTGCTCTTCTTTTGCTTCCTTTATCCAATTTTTTTTTTCATGTACATTATCACAGTATTTACATCATTATCTTTACTTGATATGTCAATTTCTTTTCTGAAAATTGTTGTTGTTTGATTATAATAATTCAGCTTTTATGTTGCTAAAAGATAAGGGCTTGTCTCTATAAATTGTTTTCGAAACTAGCTTTAAACAAACAGGGGAAGCAAAAATAAAGCAATTATAAGATGGGATCAAAATCATGGCAGGAATTGGTTGTCAAACTTAAAGCCAATCATATATAATAGAATTGGAAATATGAGTCAGGATAATATGATATTAAAAATAAAGTTATAGTGTGTGAATCTATACATATATTTATATTTAAAGAGAAGGTTCAATGTGTTTGAAGAGGGTTGGTTGGATTTTAATGTTAAAAAATGAAAACATGGGCATGGGGAGTTTGAAGGTTTGGGAGTGTAGGAATTTAATCTCCATGGTGGAATAATAATAATAATAATGCATGGTTTTTGGAGAAAGTGTCTTGGAAGCAAAGTTTAGAAAAGTGAAAGCAACTTTACATTCCACCCAAAAAGGCAGATTGGAAAAGGATGGAACAACTTGTGACTTTGATGTGTCCCCTTCTAGTGGACCACTCCAAAAAAAAACTTACCACTTGGAGTTTCTATCATATATAATCAACATATATATTATATACACAAATATAAATATATTTATTCTCTTCCTCAAATGTAGAGAGACTGGGCTCAACCCATCTTACCAATTTCTCATTTCTCTATCTATCCATAGACTACTTTGACTGAACCCAAAATCATTGCTTCTTGGGCCAATTTCCAAAGTTAGGTTCTCCCCCAAGAAATGACAAAAATACCATTAAAGTGTAATTTTTTCTTTAAAAATGGTACATTCAACTAGTTATATCAATGATAAAATTGTTATATGATAAAAGAAGATATACTAGTCAACCTAAACATAGTTGTTCACAAGAGATTTAAAAAAAGCAATTTGTTTTGCGTGAATAAATTTAGATTTGTGTATATTAATTATTTGTATGAGCATGTAGTGAGTGAGGGAATGAAGAGGACTTACTCTCGAAGTTAAATTATTCAAATTCTAAAGCAAACATTTTTAATCTTTGACTACTGATCTTCTTTGAAGAACTTTAGGGTGTCTTCCAATATTTTTCGTTTTTGAATTCTCTAAGTTCAACTTTTGAAATTTTATTCAACTTCTACTATAAAAATGGAAGGATATTTTCACTATTTATATGGAGCTTTACATGAGTATTATGTAGACTTGGGTTAATTAGCTTTGAGTTTGACCCTTTGAGCTTGGAGTTTGTTGGTATAAGCTCTAACCATTTGAGTTTGAACTTTGGGCCAAATTGTTATTTAATCAACTTTTTGGGTTATTTCATCTTTGACCTAATTCTCATATGATCCAATTCAATGCTAGACTCACATCATAATGAAGAAAGTGTAATTGACAATATATTTAATTTGAGATACATATCAATTTGTAATTGACATCAAATTTGATAACATATAGTTTCGTCATTAATTAAAAATAATAGAACAAATTTTAATGGGCTAAAATTTCTAACTTAACAATATTTTAAGAAGATAAAAGTAGTATTAACATCTCATATACTAATCATTCAATGGTTTAGATACAAGTTGGTATACCAAATAAAATCTCTAAAAAAAAATAATAATAATAAACTCTATTGATGTATAAATATGATTCACAATTATATCTTTAGATCTAGGAAGGAATGAGCTCAACTAGAGAACAAATACTTTCAAAATAAACATGCATAAATGTGATGTGCTTTGCCAACCACACCTTGATGCTTATGTTTGTTAACATTCAATCGATGTAAGCAAAGTATTCTTTTCTTGTACTTAATAAGTTTAAGGTTAGTCCAATTATTTAGTGACTAGAATGAACTATAATGTAGCACCAAATCTGTTGTGCCATGATTTATAGGAATCATTACACAAGTTAATCCACTTAGAGATGATATCCTTGGCCTTGCATGGTCATGCCTTGGTAGAGAGCAAATGATGTTTCAAGTATTGTCTGAGGTGTAACTCGTTGAATGGTCTACCTTAGTATGACTATACCATGCGGGAGGCTATTTTCACTCCTAACATACTATACTTTAAAGTTTAAAAAATTAAAAATAAATAAATTGTAAGCACAACTCAATAAAATTAAAGACAATGCACTAGTAACTTCCATAAAGATTGGAGGGTTCAATCACATCCCCATCCTTATACTTAAAAAAACAATGGTTAACCTATAATTTTTAAAGGTTTTTTTTTTTTTTCTTGGAGGAAGAGATGGTGGTTGATTTCAACCTTTGTTTCAATTAAACCCCAAGATTTAAAGTTTCAAATCACTATTTTGGTTAAGGTTGGTATCTACAAGTTGTGCAACTGATTACAAGAAGTTTCTTTGACTCGAATGGCATAAAACAGCACACGTCGAGGAAACATAGGATAACAAAGTAAGTAACCTTAACAAAAAAAAAAACAAAACACAAGAAGAAAATATAGGATACATTTAGTCTATTATGTGAACACAACAACAATAATAATATGAACGTTATGTTCGACCACTCAAATTTCACTGCCACCACTCTGTACGACTCACTTACCTCTCTAATCCATTCTCTTAAAAATTTGGGCTATAAAATTCCACGTCACATTTTCATGTGGCTCCAACCCCAAGAAAGTCGATAAATCTTGGTGATTGTTTTCTTACCTCTGCCGTTACCGATGAAGATCCATTTCTGGCCACCGCTTGTGAGGCCCCAACATCGTCGATTGTCGGTGGCGCCGCCGTGTTATACGCCTCATACTGGTGGTGGCTTCGTGGTACTACAAACCCATTACTTGTTCCATCCCAATATCTGCTCTTGGGATCTGCCCATCATAATAACCAACGCCAAATTCAACCGTTAATTGATTATTGTGTATTTCAACATCATTTAAAATAAACCATATACGTATTATTGGTAAACTTTAAGAACTATTTACGAGATTTTATCAAATCACAAACACTAAATTTTAATTTTTAAAATTATAATTTCTAAACTCTAACTTTCTCCATACTATAACGATAAAATTTAAAATCCAACAAGTAATTTTAACACTGTTAATGGAGAAGAATAGACACAAGATCTTTGCATCAATATTAAATTAGGTTAATTTAGTTTTGATTAATAATCATTTAGTACTTTGTTTTATAATTAAAAAATTTAAGTTTAATTATAAACACAACTTTCTACTTATAAATTTTGATGTTTTGTGTTATCCCTCCCCACCAATGTTTAAAAAAACTAAGTGAAATTTTAAAAACGGGAAGAGAAAAAAAAAAAAAAAAACAACAACAAAAACAACATTATGACTAGAAATTCACACATTTCTTTGACATAGTAAAAACCAAAATTAAAAAAAACTAAAAGAGAATAAAAATAAACTTAAAAAGCAAAAAATTAAAAACAATGTCAGAATCTCAATCATTTGTATGTATTTCAATAAAATATTCAACGAGACTTTGAAAAAATTAGAATAAACAATAATAAATAGAAAAGAAATGATGTTGAATCACTCAACTAAAAAACTTAAATTGATGCAATATGGAAAATTATGACTGAATTCAAAAGCTTTCCAATGAAGTATGGTATATATTTATCAATTAATTTATAATCTTAATAAATAAATAAATAAAGAGAGATTTTAGAATGAGATAAAATTAAACCTGGAAGGACATTAAGAGTTGAAAGATGTGCACATGATGAGAAGTAAGGATTGTTGGGGTTGTTGTAGTTACTTGACATTGCTTCTCCACCACCAATAGCCATTTGGCTTAAAAATCCATAATCAACACAACCCTCAAAGTTTCCAAAAGAAGAACAAGAAGTTGTTGCTGTTGCTGCTGCTGTTGCTGCTATGTCATGATTATCTTTGGGAAGATTAAGGAAACTCAAATCTTGCTCCATTTTTCTGTATACAGATTGACTCAACTTCCTCCTTCTATAACAACGAGACTGCTCTCTATATTTCCTTGCCATTATAACATGCCAATGATTCTTCACTGCATTATCAGTCCTCCCTGGAAATAGCCTTGCAATCATTGCCCATTTGTTTCCATATATCCTATGAGCTTGCATTAGCCTCTCTTCTTCTTCTTCACTAAATGCCCTTCTATTTATCCTTGGATCCAACTGATTAAACCATCTCAATCTGCAACTCTTACCTTCGGTTAACACATAGCTCAACTGGTTAAGATATATAATTATGATCAACAGACAGCATAGCTCAACTAGTTAAGATATTGAATTTTAACATAAAAGAAAAGGTAATAAAATTGTGGGTGTCTTACCAGATCTTCCTTCCAGCTTCTCTGCAATGAGGTTCCAATTTTGAGGGCCATAAAGGGCTACAAGCTCTCTTAACTTAGTGTCCTCTGCAGGCCTCCAATGGCCTCTGGCACAGAGTCTAGACTGAGCTCCTGTACTGGGGGTATGATTGGAACAAGAAGTTGGGTTAGCAGCATTTTGATTCAAGGATTCATTGATATTTTCAATAAACCCATCACTGAAATCAGAAGATCCATTATTGTTGTTATTATTATTCCCATTATCACCAAAATCAGTCTCTGAGCTTCTAGTCATCATAGACTCATAAGAAAAAGGGAAGTTCCAAAAACTTCTCCCATTCTCACAACTCTCTTGAGAAGAAGAAGAAACAATTGTTGCTGCTGCACAGTTGAGATCAAGATTCAAACTTTCTTCATCTTCATCAACCAACATACCCATTACTGGATCTTTTTTTTTTCAAATGAAAGATTGCATTCTTCGTTCTTTTCACTAAAAGAGGTTGTGATTTATAGGCTAAAGACTTGGAATGGAGATGCGGATGATGATGACAAAAAGTTGAACTGTTTGAAGGTCATCTCCGAGAAGGCAGAATATTAGAGAAAAAAGTGGAAGAAATGGGAAAAAATGTGGGACTAGAAATAGAAAGAAAGGGTAAGAAAGAATTAAGGAGGAAAATAAATAATTGAATAATGGGGGAAGGGATTGAGTTGGGAAAGAAATCGAATATTGCAGTGTACGAAAGAAAGGGAAAACTTAGAGGAGGGTAAACAGTAACAGTTAAGTGTTCTTTTCAAACTGACTCAAGAGAAAGAATGCAACGTGAACATTTTTAGCTAACAAGTTTGGATTTATTTGCCTTTCTTTTGCTTTTCTATTGACACACTCCTTTCATTTTTCATTTTTCATTTTCTTTAACGTTGTTACTGATTATTATTATTACAAATCTAAGACTATTAAAAATATGGAAAAAAAAAAAAAGTGAAATTGATATATCCAAGTTGCCCTCAAACATGAAGGAGATTACAAAAATTTTAATGGAAAAAACGTACGGATCTCTCTCTATTTATGAACCTCTGAAAAAGTCAGTGCGGAAATCAAACCAAACAAATCTTATGTATCTTTCTTTTACCAATCCCAATATTTTCATAACTGTTAGAAATTAGATAATAAAATTAAAATGGAGGTGGGGAAGGGTTTGTCTATTTAGGATGTGTAATTTTTTTTTTTTTTCCTAAGTTCAACCCAAGTTGGGATTAGAATTTAAATTTCTATTCTTTCAGTCGAGAATGTATAACCAAGTAGATTTTATGTTCAAATTATTGTGTAAGATATAGTGTTACAACAAATAATATAATAGAATATTATTTTAGACCTTCGTTCTTTAAATTGGTTCTATAACCAAAACTTGATTGTTACTTCTCATAAAGTGTTGTTATATCTTGAAAACCCTGATTTAAATGAGATATGAATATAGTTAAGAAGGGCATTAACATACTCATTGAATATTCAAACATCTACATCATATCATTTTCAACCAATGACCTACTAAGTCCCAAGATGTTAAAGCTTTATAAATTAATATAATCCATTCCTATCAACATCACTAGAAAGAAACCTTGGACAGAGAAGTTTGAAGTCAAAAGGAAGAAATCAGATTAAAAAAGGCAACAGTATGTTTGAGTTTGGATGAACCTCAAATTCAGAAGTTTTTTAGTATGAAGTTAAGGGTTTGTTTTGGGTTTGGGTTGTGGAGTGGCTGTCCCTCTCTCCAATTGGCAATAAAAGAATAATAAAAATGATGGGTTGTTTGTATTTCCAGTTTCCAGATAATAGGCTTATGGTTGCAGTGCTTTGACGCCTTTCATTTCAATGCAGATTTCAGCTTTCAGAATACAACAAAGATAGAGATAGAAAGAGAGATTTTTGAGTATTGAGTTTTGAGTTTGACACCTTAGTTATTAGAATACAGAGAAGCCTGTCCTGGCTGCTGCTGCTGCTGCTGCTTCTGCCTGCTGAAATAGATTGTCAATCACACTCGTCTAATATATAAGATTTTCTTAACTTTGTTTATTTGTTTTTCTTTTTTATATTTGGAAATAGCTGCCCTTAACCAACTGAGGTTGACCCAACAAACCCCTCCCCTTGCCTTTCTATCAACAAAGTTTAACAGTCCCCAATAAACTCCTTTCTATCTCTCTCATCTCCAACCCCTGGCTTAGCTTTTTACCCAAAAAAAAAAAAAAATTGTACCTCGCTTTTCCCTAGCCTCTTCTCACTTTCTCAAGCAAGTTCTCAAGTGGGTTTTAAGATCAATGATTTTTGTTAACAATAAAATACTGTAATCTATCAAGAGTGTTAGGGACATTAATATATATGGTCCTTTTCTTTTGAATTATTATCATGTTTGTTGGGTTAGGGATATATCTTCAGCATTCAATAGAAATTTCAACACGGGTGAATAAAGAAGGTTTCATGATATTGTTTATATTATATCTGTCCTTTAAGAGAAAGGAAGTTAAAGAGGGGCCTTAACTAGAAAGCCAGTAAAATAAAATAAATAAATAAAAAGAATAGATTTTTTCACCTTAAGGAATGTACTTGGATTGCAAAACCACATGAATGGCTTAGGGCTTACATCTTCAACAGTGCTGAAACAAAACAAACTTTGAAACTGAAATTAGAGAAAGTGAAGCTTTTCTTTTTTTTTTTTTTTTTTTTCCTTACATTCATTTTTTTTATCTCATTGGGAATCCCAAAATCAGACGTTTCATTCAATTCATTGTTTGGCACAGTGTATCAGGAATGTACTATCAGCTGTGACAATGGGGTGAACAGTAATGGGTCAAGAAAGATAGCTTTGAACAACAACCACCAACCAAACAGGACACTATCTCCATTAATGAGTTATCATATTTCTGAGCCAAAGATCTCAAACTGATGCACCCTTCATTTGAACTTCCTTCCAAAACCAATCTACAAATCTAAACTTTCTCCTGTACCTACCTCTGAATACATATACTCCATTTGGCTTTCCACAAAATCAAATCCCCATTTAGGTAATTTTCAACCTTCCTTCTTTTAGGATCATCAAAAAATCCCTTTACTCTACTTGTCTTCACAGTTTGGTTCTACTTGGTAACAAGCCAAGAAAAACAATACGTGAAAGAAAAAAAAAGAAAGCAAAAAACGAGGAAACTTTGATTTAATATCTACAGTACAAGGAGGTAAAGAAGCAACCCATTTCAATGAAATTGTTATAAAGTACTCTCTTTAATTACAATACCTTCCAATGTACTGATATAACTATGAGTACAGTTTGTTTTGGAATCTATTAAAGGTTCATCAATTTGTGTTTATGAACTGAGTAGAAATTAGGATGAGTTTTTTGAAACACTTTCCATTACTCTTCACCACATCAAAGAAACAAAAGGAAGACCATAGAAAACAAGCTAGGCATTTGAAGAATGTACAATGAGATAACCACAGAAGTTTAGCATTGATTAATGTATTAAATCTGTTAAAAGTGACAATGATTTTGAAAAGGTTAGTGTTTTTCGTGGAGTGTGTATACAGACAAAGGACAATATATAGGAAGCAGGAGACGAGGGTTAATGTTGACAAGTAAAACTGTGTGTAACAGTATTGCTCAACGCCTAAATTTCCCCCCTTTGTTAACTTCTTCCTTTCTGGTCTGGTCTGATCTCACCTCCCAAAAAATAATAATAATAATAATAATTTAGTTTTCTTGGGGGGTTTAAATTTAATTTTTCGCATTTGTTTCTTTCTTCTGCCAATCCCACGTGCGGCATTTCTAGCCCTACAGAACTGAGCCTCTGACTGCTTCCTAATAGGCAGAATTATTATGATATTTGACAGCTTACCTGAACAAGCAAACTTAGGATCCTCTTCTCATACACTTGTGCAAACTCTTTGTCCTCTTCATTCTGTTCTCCCCATTTCTTTTTCATGATGAAAAGCAAGAACCAAAAACCATCAGACAAATCTTATAACTTAGCAGAGATGGTGAAACGAAACTTTGGAATTTTCATGAACTTTGATTGAAGACCATACAATTAAAAAAGGTTATTACAGGATAAATCAAACTGGGTTATCTCAGAATTCTTATTCTAAATAATTGCTTTATAATACATAATGTAATGTTGACAGAACAGAACCCAACTGTTGTTTTGGCTTCTTCCAAGATAGTAGAAAGGGGGAAACTCCATTATATTGGCAGTGCCAACTAACCTTCTTCAAACCTAAATGGGCAGCAAAGGAGCAAAGGGTAGATAGGAGCCTGAGAATAAGGAGTATGCAATAAAGGAATTTGGTAAGAAATGGCCCACAATATAAATGGTAGGGCTGAGCCGAAAGATTCTGTTGGGTTTGCTCCCTTGGAAGGATACGGAATGGAAGCTAAAGGTAATGGAGACGGGTACCCTTCAATGCAGAGAACAAACAAAGATGAATCTTTATGTTGGGATTTGCAAATACCATATTTAAGACGTATCATTTAAAGAGATTTCTCACTTTTCCATGTTTCTATGTTAAATGTAATTGAGAGGAACAAACCAAGATAAAAAATCCCATGATGCTTCTATATAATTCCAACATGTTGTGTGAATTGTGAAGGAGAGAGAGAGGAGAGAGAGAATATGAAGTGAAACAATGTGAAAAGATTGATAATTTGATTTAAGGTGGACATGAAGATTGAAGCATATTGGTCAGTTCAAATTGTCGTAAAGCACAAGGACAAACAAAAATTCCTTCACACAAGACGCAACCATAAATTCATTACATGTGGATTCTGAAATTGCTGTCTCATAACAGATAATTTCGCTGTCTATGAATTCTCTTTGGCCTACACTTTTATCTGACCTAATATTTGCAATAACATCTTATACCAGAAATAAAAAATCACTTCTATTTTAACACCTAATGTATGAACTAAAATTAATCCTATCAAATCTCCTTAAGTAAATGTAAAGTATCGAAACCAACTTAACTTCTGCAGAACGTCGTTCTCCTCTGAATCAGATCTGTCTTAGAGGCAACCAACCATAATATAAATACGGTTTAGAGTAGAGAGAGACAATTAAATGAAGACCATGAATTTCAAATCAAAATTCATCCCATCCTTCGAGGGTGAATGATTAAAGAATGGGACAGATGCCTTCTCTCTTGTTTTTCTGTGTCTGAGCAAATTGATTGTAGGAAGGTAAAGGGTCCAGAGGTGACGACTGCTGACCCAAATTTGCATTTGCATTTGTTGTCCCGAGAAACAGAGATGAGCCTAAGGCCTTTTCATACTGTACCCTTCAAAACTTGTCATGTAATGGAGAACGTACCCTGGAATCTGGACTGCGAACAGTGATGCATTTCTGCAGCAAGAAACCGTGTCCTTCGGCTCATGTTTCAACAAGAAAATGAATCATCATGCATTATGAAATCTCTCATTGTTTCTAACTTTGGTGGGACAAAATCTAGTTTAATTTTCACACTAACTTTTTCTTCCACCAGAAATATAATTTCAAGTCCAACTGATGATTCAGTAGACTGCATTAATAGCCCGGAGATGCACATTGCCTTAAGTTATCATATGATTTCGGGGTTCACCTTATCCTTCCCTTTCTTCTTCCTTGAAATTTGAGCCTTTTGCAATTCCAACCACATGTTTTTTTCTGGATGAGTTTCAAACAATGGCCAAGGATTAGAATATACAGGTTGAGTGTTCTTACAAATCCCATAGGAAATTAAATTCAAGTGATGGTAGAGGTTCAAGCATAATTTGATTACTATCAGGCTATTCCCTACTTAAACAGCAATCTTCCAGATGTGATGCAGTCATTTGGGATGGGGGCCAAACTTGCAAGTCTCTCAACAAACTACAGTATTCAGGGCCGGCGTTGTATCAACAAATGGTAATTGTAGAAGACGTTGAGTCTCTGTCTTCTACGTATTCTCTGTTTAAATAGTTAACATTCTGACTGAAGATCTCACTCAAGATGGGAACAATCTTGTGAATCCCTCCAACCAATTTAGATGGTCAAGGCCTGCATTAACACATGAATATGGTGGAATGCCTGGTCTTGTCGATCGAGCTGTAGCATCATCATTTCCATCACAGTTCCTGCACAAAGAAAGGAAAAAGTTAACATAAACTAACATGAGCCGTGCTCCTACAGGATTTCCACATAGCAGCACGTGTGTGTGGGACAGATTGTGATTCAAGTTCCAGGGTATGAGTACAATAAAACAGATATACCGAGGCATTGAAAACTTTTTCTTCGCCCTCTCTTCTTGACTACAGCCATTACCATCTGATTAGTTTCCATTCAAAACATGTTGAATAAGAGGAAAAAAAGGGGAACTGGAAAACACAAAAGAACCCCAAGGAAATACAAAGATCCATGTATTTTTGTTATTGCAAGTGAAGCATTGTGTAATTTGTTCACGGAATATCATTTTTATCTCAATAACAAAATTGTTGCAGCTATGTTGCATCTGTTCTCTTTAGTTCAAGTACTGCAAACAAAGTTGATTCCATGATTAAAAGATTTTCAAAACTATTGTTAAACAAGATGTGCTGGTGTTGTTGAAACATAGGATGATAGGATTCAATCCAGTGCAAGTTAGACAGTTGATACAAATCATAAAGATGCTCCAGCACCAATCAAGATCTTGCATCATAAAGTGCAACACAAGTAAAATTTATACATTGCTACCAATAAAAAAATCCCAACACCAACTGCCCATTAATTAATGGATTTCAGATATCCCTTAATCCAAAATCAAAATAGAAATAAACCAAATGTTCACCTTCCAGGATCCACATAGAAAGGAACTGAGTATAGTCTGGCTGCAGCAAATGAGCAGAGCTTACTGATATCACTTGAAAGTTTTAACTCAATAGCTACGCCACACATCAGTTGTTGGACTTGCTATTATTCATAATTTTTCATAATTTTCGACAGTACTAATGCATTGGTTCAAAGTCATAATCTTCAACAACTAACATATGATATATTTTCCAGGACCTGCCTGCCAAACTCACATCTTAATTCCATACTCACAATTAGCATATGAACCACGTAATCATGCAAAACAATTGCAGTTTTAATGACCGACTGAAGATTCTAAAATTACTTTCTAACACGTTGAAAAACCCACAACCCCACAAGGGAGGGAAAAACAGGGAATGATTTGCCGGAATATACAGACAAATAAGGTCCCTAAATAAACGCATCCAAAGAAACTACAAAACTACAAGAAGCAAAGCAACTCACTTCAACGATCAAACGTCAAGGACTGCAATCGCATTTCTATCAACCTTGCAGTGAACTCCCCGTCACTAACCTTCAGCATTTTCGACAAAGGAAGTGACAATCCATGTTCAACCAACGAACGATGACGCGGCATAATCTTCCTCTCCAAACTAAACGAAAAATATTGCGGAAAACTTTTCAATTCCAACAAATCGCCCTTCATGTCTCCTAAGAAATAACTCACTTTAGGAACCAAATTGTTTTGAATGCTATAAGTCAACAACCCAGGAGACCTTAACACCATATTAACCACATCCTCGTGCGATAAGCCCAAGCTCTCAAGGTACTGAATCTTAGGCAAAAGTGTATGTTCAACACTCGAGACCAGTAGCATTGTCGTCTGGCACGTGATGGCGTTCAACCCAACGAAACCTAGGTCACGCAAGAACTTCAACGCAGGTCGCAATTGAAGGTCCAAGTCGGAGACGAGAATTCTAGGGCATCGAATTATGGATTTTCGAATGTCGGGAAACGGAATTTGAACCTCATTAAGAAGGAAATCGAAGATGGGGTAAAGATCATAGTCTGGATTGGAGGTGAGGAGTTTGGGGTACATGTCGAGAACGCGGCCGACTGCAGAGAGCTCGAGTCCCATGGAGGAGAGACAAACCTCAACGGATTTGAGGGTGGAGAGAGTGGCGGAGCGAGAATGGGGATTCTCCCGGAAGGCTTTCCGGAAATCGACATTAAGGTGATTCTCGAGGTAGAGTATTTTCTCCCGGAAAAGGATGCCGGAGTCGGAGTGGTCGGAAAATTGGGTATTGAGAGAAAGGGCGAACCGAGGTTTTCTGAAATTAGGGTTTCTCAAGGGCTTAAGAGATGGGACTGAGGACCGAGGAAAGAGGAAGAGGAAGCATGGTGGAGGAAGTTGGAGTCGGATTATCATCTCAGAGACCGAAGCTTTTTCCCAGTGGAGGAAGAAGATAAACAAACGAAATTGGACCAAAATTTATATTTTAATCACACTATAAAATGTATTTTTTCACAATAAAAACAAGAAGATTTGCATAATGTCAATCTAAGCCTAACATAAATGAAGACAACAATTAGTAATGATATATATGGATGGAAATCAAACTTTTTGGTGGGAGAAACTGACATATAAAAACGGAATAAAGTAGCAAACTCATTATACCTAACTCTCAAAATTAATCTAAATAATATAACAAAGCTTCTCATTTGAAATAACTCAAAAACCTCAAATATGTGTGCGAGACACATTTTGAACCATACTTATGATAAGTATTGTCTTAAAAGATAATTATTCACTCTATGTTTTGTGCAAGCAAATTACAAAGATTGTCTAGACATGATATAAGTATATAACCACTAATTCTATTAAAACTGCAACCTCGAACTACTCAGATTTGATAGAACTGCTATATGCTTGCTCTCAATTCAACTCAACTCAAGAAAAAAAAATAAAAATAAAATAACTCTTCAATTTGAATTGTTCAGATTAATATAAAAAAACAAGAATCAATTAATTTTGGAATAATTTGAATTGTTCAAATCAAAGGAAATGTTATATTAATAAAAATTAATATAAAGTATAATGTACAATGATACATTACAGTATATAGTTTATTACAAATATAATTTATAATTAAAAATCATATAATATGGGATAATAATCTTTGAATGAAATTCAAATATTAGTTTAAAATTATAGAGTAAAAATTAATATGAATTGTATTCATATTAAAACTATAGATTAAGAGTATGATTTAAATGCATACTTAATAAATAGTTTTAAAAAAATGCATACTTAATAGATTAGTTTATTATTAATTAATTATTAATTTAATTATTTATAAATATATCAAATTTGATTTAAGACTCTTTTTAAATATAGGAAAAAGAACTAAAATGAAATATAACAAAATTAACTCAAGTATACTCAACTGTGCAACGTGAACATATTCTTCGGGAAACAAAACTTTAAATTAAATTACGAGAATTGTGCTACAAAATTGTAAAAATAAAAACAGAGTGGGCTTCAGTTTGGTTAGCCCATCTTTTTGAAGTAGCCCGCAGTGTGAACCTGGGTTGGGTTGGCCAATTAATATGATTCACATGTAGCCCATGGGCCCAATTAGCTTGTGGCCTTGGGCCCTTTAAGAAATTCAATAGCCTTTTCAAAGTACCGATAACAAACCCTCCTAAAATACAGTTTCACAAATCCCATTTTCATGAGTTACAAACATGCTTTTTCATGATTTCAAATCCTAACATCTTTCAAATGATTTCATTATTTGTTATTCATGAGATAATTACGTATTTAACCTTGTGGTATTCTAATTTATTTTTATAAAAGTCTATAAGGTAAAATTTTAAAAACCATTTTTTTTTCCTTATAATGGAAATGTAAGCTTAATCTCACACACCTATTTTTCCTTAATTATCATCCACTCAAAATCTCTACATTTTAATGATGTTTAAAGTCAACTTGAGTATGAGTGTTGGAAACATATACATTAGATTCCACGTGTTGTTACACTAGGTCAAATATAAAAAGAACAAACTTTTCGGTAAATAAGTAAGTTGTTGAAAACCAATGTATTTGTAACCGTACATAATTGGTGGTTGAAAATGGCTCTTCATTTTCCACCGCAAATTAATGACACATGGTTAATAGTTACCCGTAAGCATTTTCGGAAACGAATCTCATCAATTTCGAAAAAAGAAAGAAAAGAAAAGAAAAGAAAAAGATAGATAGTTTTTGAGAAGCAAAGTGAGTGGGGTGGGGGGGGTTTTTGGTATAATGCAATTGGAAATAAAGGGTGAAAAGCAGAAAAGAAGGAAATGTTTGGAGAAGAAAATTGAGAAAAAGGAAGAGAAGGATGATGGTTGAAGAAGAAGAAGAATGGGAAGGGTAAAATTGAAGATTAAGAGATTGGAGAATACAAACGGACGCCAAGCAACTTATTCTAAAAGAAAGAACGGCATTATGAAGAAGGCTAAGGAATTATCTATTTTATGTGACATTGATATTATTCTTCTCATGTTTTCACCCACCGGAAAGCCTAATCTTTGTTGTGGCAAACGCAGGTTTCTTTTTCAATCATTCCTATATTCTTACTTAACCATCTACTTTTTCCTTAATTTTAAATCTGACTAAGAATTCAAGTAAGACATTATTAAATGGGACTTTAATAACCAAGGTTTAGTGGTTGTGTTGAGTGTATTTGATCAGAACTGATAAAATAATCTTAATCTTTAATCCTTTTGTGTTCCTTGTTGGTAGCATTGAGGAGGTAATCGCTAGGTTTGCTCAACAAACTCCCCAGGAAAGGGCAAAAAGGTATGATACAAGCCTTGTACCTTCAAATATCAATTTAAATTATGTATTTCATTCTTGTATATTTTAACCTTAAAATTAATTTAATTATATTATTAAATTTGAGTTTTTTTTTTTTTTTTTTTTTTTTTTTTTTTTTTTTTTCTCTTTTAGAAGTCAGTCTGTCCCCCAATTGGAAAATTTTCCATTTTTTAAAAAAAAAAATTATGAAACATAGTTTTTTCCCTTTTTTTAACAAGATAATGGACATAAGGTTAAAAATTTAATACTATGGTATCAACAAACTAATATACCACCTCATTCCTCATTCCTATTTTATGTATTGAATGTTTCATTCTCTCAACTAAAGCTACAAGGTGTGTGCTATCTATATTAGAAAAATTTAAGGTTCAAATCTCTCATCCCACATTCGAATTTCTAACTTCTTAGTTGAGAATACACTTGACTCGATCCTTGACAGAAATACAGTATTTAGCTAAATATCAAATATGCATCCAATTTATTAGATTAATAATTGGCAACTGATGTGTGTTTTCACTGATTGGTTGGAGCAGGAAAATGGAAAGCCTTGATGTAAGTAATTTCACACTCCATTTTCACTTCATTCCTTCCTCCCTTTTGCATACTTAATCACCCTTTAATCTTCTAGTCACTGCGGAAAACTTTCAAGAAATTGGACCACGATGTCAACATTCAAGATTTCCTAGGAACAAGGTATACTCTACACTCTGTTTTTCCCCAATGGAATTCATATTTGTGCGGCAATTCTTTTGATGTTTTTCGTTTGTTTTTCATTTTCTTTTTTTTCAGTAGCCAAACGATTGAGGTACACCTTGGGACTAGCTTTATTGGTATGCTTGATTTCTTTGTATTCGTCGTTGACAATCAATAATGGCAGGATCTGGCTGGCCAAGCAAAGTTATTGAGGACCCAACTTTCTGAAGTTCATCAGAGATTAAGGTCAATGGCTGCAAATCTTTTGATTCTTGTTTGTTTAAGCAGACTTTTTGCTGTTCCCAAATTTTGTATCTTCTTGTTTCTTCTCTGCAGCTATTGGAGCAACCCTGACAAGATAAACAATGTGGATCACTTGGCCCAAATGGAGGATTCGCTGAGAGAATCACTTAATCAAGTTCGATTGCATAAGGTATTAATCAATTTCTTTCTGTTGTGTGGTTGAAATGCTGGAAAATAGGTTCATTGTTGTGGCCCATAACACAATAATCTGGCATGGACTACACAACCAAGCGAAAGCAGTGGTTTCTTGGTCACGACCAGCTACACCTTAAGTTCCATTAAGGAACGATTTAAATCTTAGGAATTCTATGGCTCCTTAGGATTCTGTATGCATGCTTGAATCTTCTAGGAGAGGAAAGACAAAGATTTGGGATTTGGAACTTGTGCTAAAATTTTTATTATTTTGGCAGGAAAATCTGCAGAAGCATCCTCCAGTACCATTAGAGTTCACTAATCAGGTAAAGGAGTCCTAATATATCTCCTCCATTAGTACTATGTCTCTTGTGGCATGTCATTTTAATCTCCACACTCACAGTTAAAGTAGTGGGAGAGCATTAAGAATATATAAAAGCCCTGAGGCCTACCAAGTTGCATTGTTGAGATTGGAGGTAGTCTAACAAGTACTTTCATTACTTCAAAGATGTAAAATTTCTTTGATTGCAAATGCAGGATGGAATGGATCTACCTTTCAATATGAGTGTTGAGCAACAACTTCAACAACTTCAACACTTCTCTTGGATTCCTAGTGATAATCAAAATATAGTTTTACACGACGATCCAAACTTCGTTCTCCATCGGTAAGATTGAAATCAACTATGAATATGACTAAAAGGCTTGTTTGGAGTGACTTATTTTTCCAAACAAGACCTTATGTAAAGCAGTACAAGGAAAAAAAGTTGAAGTTAATGACCACTATAACACAATTACAAGCATGCACAAATTTTTGACAGTTGTTGAGATCATTGCATAAATGAGCTTGGAAGGTGATAATTTTACAGAGAACTAACATTAAACGTATTAACTTTTCTTCCATAGGGATGTGGAGTGTTCTGCAAGTTCCTCCTTTGCTAGTTACCCTGGTTATTTCGGCACGGGTCGAAGTCCGGAGATTTCAAATCCTGGACAAGAAAATGGCGTCCTTCCTGAACTAAGCAGAACAGAACCTCTAAGGCCTCAACCAGGAGGGCAAAATTCCTACATGTCTTATAATGTTAACTTTTTTAATGACCCCAGATTTCAACCTGCAGCAGAGATGAACCTGCCAGTAAATCCTGTAGATTATCATGTTAATGGGAATTTTGACACCACCCAACATAATTGGGCTTCTGCTTCTGGCCCTTGTGCCGTTTCATTGTTAGACGATCGCTTGTTTCCTTAAGTAAGTTTGCCTTTGAAAACTGCTTTGTCGTCTCATCACAATGTTTTGATGTTTTTGTTGCTCAGAGTATAAGAAAAAACCAACATTTTTTTTTCATTCAAACTCTTAATGCATCGAAGTTTGCACATATTTTGGAAAATCAAGGTGGTAGGAATACTGCTAGGGATGTTATGAAAGAATTAAGTACTTAATCATAATTAGTTAGGATGTTTATCTTTTCAGTGATAAATAGAGCGACAGGAAATGAGGAAGGCAAGGAAGGCAGACAATTGGTTAGCGGCTTAGGCTTTAGTGGCATTTGGGAGGTTCAAAGCACCTCGAATAATTAAGAGGATTATGGTTGTAATTCTGTCATCTTTTATATTTCAATGCATTTGAGTTCTATCTCAAGGGTGCTTGTTCTGTTACAGAATCCTGGCAAACTTGGTCTGATGTATGAGTATGATAGAAATCGATACATAAGATCTTTACGCTACCTTTTTTTTTTTTTTTTTTTTTCTTTCATATGTTTCCTCTGCACAAGTCGAATACTGAGTGACTGATAGATTTCAACTTTGTCAAAGCTAGCATTTCATTTCTAGCAGCAACTAACTGAACTTATGTTATACATACTACAGTATAGTAATTCTGGAACAGTTGATCGCGTACCTGATAGCTTGAGGATGATTTTGAACTATGTTCAACTCTTGTCTCGTTCAAGTTCATCTATACCAAGCAACTATAGCATACAGCAAGAAGCCGATAGCACACACACTATTTCAGAATTACCCTCTAGAGGCGGCTGTCACCGGGCAAAGGAGGCTCGGTGCTTACTCTCCATGAAATGAGGTTTCAAGGAGTTGTTTTTGTTTTTGCTTTATCCCTGTCTGTCTTTTTGGCAGCTAACCTACTGCCTTTCATTTGCTCCCACTGACATGGAGCTGTAAATAAAAATAGCAACATAGCATACAAGTTATAGTTAAACATCTTCTTCAGTTGGCTGATACTAATTCAACATGTTTAGTAACTTGTCTGTCCTATACGACAGAGACCAAGAATAAAAGCAAATAATTTTTTGATTTCTTATTTCTTTTATTGCACAACCACAACCATAGATAGACTATCAATTCACGAAAATTTTGGTGATGAGATAACATTTCAAAATTTTCATTTTCAACTTCAAATATGGATCCCTTGTTTACAAATGGTTTTATTGGATTAAAACTTCTAGCTTTACACTGTACATAGACCTTGAACAGACCCTCTAAACTCCATGAAGACGATGGATTAGAATAACCATACAAATTTCATTACCAAATGTTTCAGCAGAATTTCCAAGGCTTGGGTTCTAAACAATTGGCCTTCGAGTTCAACGTTTAGAGACCCAGACGGGGGGACAATCAAAGAAATTATTACTTTTTTTAGTTTTAACAATTACGAAGTAGGGAATTGAGCCATTGACCTTTGAGCTAAATAATGGTGCCTTAACACTAAGTCATGCTCGAATGACCTTTTACCATACAAATTACATGATTTTGCTTATGATTAATGTGAGTTAACTTTTTACTTTGGGGGGCAGATGGGAGAAAGAATAACAGAGGAAGCCAGCCGCACACAAAGAGATTGAAAACATTAATACAAAAACAGAGGAACAGAGCACAATTAAATAAAAGTCTGAGGTCTTTCATTACTTGAGGAAACTGAAAATTTACACTTTCAGCAACCAATAATACAACAAATACAAGTAGCGCGGCAGAAAGCTGATTAATGATTACAATGAACTCACAATAGTAACTAAAATGCAGGCGGGTGGTTAGAGCCCACCTCTGCCAACTTTTGCTTTATAGCAAAAGTTAGGGTAAAAAATCACAATAAGTAGCCATTAGGGCACTCATTCAATGTTGAAATTTGAATCAAAATGATAAGAAAGAGCCTCCCAAAATAAGCCCTTTCCTCATTTTTTGACTCAAACACTCACATAGTATACTATATATCTAATACTCAAGTATACTTTAAGGTAAAGAAAAAGGAAAAAATAAGAAGTCACACTAGATTGCTTTACTCTGCATAACCATAAAGCTTATTTTAGCTAGAGGATCTAATAAATCAGAATTGGGCACCATTGTAAGTCTGTCCAAAGGACCAGCCAGCTGGGACAGCGTTGTTGGAGATGACGGTTCGGCCGTCGCTGGTGGTTACCTTGAAGGAGAGGCTTTGACCATTGAGGTAGCTGTTACTCTGCCAGTTCTGTCCCCAGTTCCTTGACATTGCTTGCCAACCAGTTCTTGATCCTTTGATGGAAACTGCGTGTACATCACCAGCACCACCCACGTTTGTGATGAGGACTAAGTTGAAGTAGGAGTGCCCATTGATGGTGAACCTTATGCCTCCTCTTCTCCTGCAGGGTACCCTACAAAAAAGAAACCCCACAGAAACTTGTTAAATTAAATGACTTTGTAATACATCCCCTGCATTTTAAAACTCTGTTTTAATGGCTTGCTGACCTTCTGTAAGCAACAGGCACAATTCCTGCTCTGTACTGAGCAATGTGTTGGAATACAGGTTGAGAGAGATCAAAGTGTTGAAGAGGAGGGTTGCACCAGCCTCCAGCGTTGTTGGGAAGGGCATTGTTTGGAGGGCAGAAATTGGTGGCTGTGACCACAATGGAGCCTGGCAAGCACCATTTAGGGTCACTGGCGCACCTAATCTCGTAGCAAGAGCCACAGCTCAAGCCATTGTTGAATAGAGCCGTACTCAAAGCAGCAGTGTTTGTTCCATATCCTTGGCTGTATAAGTTGCCATACCCACAAGCCCCACCTGCACAATTTCATCAAACACAAAAAAGTTCAGCCTTTTTTCACATTGTCCGCCCCAGCTGTTTGTAAAAAAGTGCTCACAGAGGTCATGAATGAAAAATGGTTTGTTTTGGTGCATACCCATTGTCCCAGAAGCATCACTCCCACCATAGAAGGTGGCGTGAGCCCCAGTCCAGCCTCCACCTGCATAAGCATCAACAGAGGAAACTATGGCATAGAAACCTGCCAAAAAGATAAGGACGGAAGCCATTCCTACAAAAGAGAAAGTTCAAGTTTCAGCAAATCTTCCATTTCTCTTTTCCCATTTTCAAACTAACATGATTGCATTAGAGCTAAAGAAAATGTGTGTTCGTGTGAGAGAGAGAGAGAGAGAGAACAAGATGATTACCAGAAGGAAAGAAGTAAGAAATGAAGGAACAGAAAGAAGCAGAGGAGTGAGAAATAAGGAGAGTTGAGGGGACAATATATAGAAATTCTGAGGGAGGGAAAAGGGCTGGCTGTGACTAATTAACCACCGTCACTACAGACCAACACTTTTCTAAGGTACTGGCACCTAAAAGTAAACCCGCTGGGTGCAAAAAGGGTAGTGTTGAAATAGTAAAATAAGCTCTCAACAACATGGGGAAAAAGAATTCTAAATATACATCTAACGGTTATTAATAAAACAACCCCCTTGAATAAATAAATTATATATAGTTTCTTTTGTAAGCATTAAATGGTGGTTTGAGGGACCAAAACGTGTGGTTTTGGAGGTTTGCTAGTGAGATATCCAAGTGGGGTAAGGCGGTTTCTGGCCTATTGGCTAATGAATTTTCATAGCCATGTGCAACCAAGCAGCTCCCCCCCCCCCTCTCTGGCCTTTTTTTTCTTTTTTTAATTTCTTCAAACTGTCTGCTTCACTCATTTCTAAATTATGGTTTTATGCCTTCCACTTCAATCTTTTTAGTCATGAAAAAGAGAATAATGTTACATGGTTTGTAACTTTGGAAATTCTTTTCCTATATCCCCTACTATTTCATTAAAAGATTGGATTCTTATTTATTTTATTTTTTTTTATATGATTCGAATGGAGTAATGTGAGTGAAAAATTGGAGTTGTGTAGTTGGCGACATGCAGGATATGTGTAAAATTGTATCTAAGTTGTTTGGGGTGTATTCAAATTGTTTTGGGGTTGATTATAGGTTGCTTGTGGGGGGTCACAATGACCCGGATCTTCTTTTTTTTTTTTTCCTCAAATTGTTATAGTTGATGGCCAAAAAACGTTAAGAAATGTGGATTCTTGATGGCCAAAAAACGTCAATAAAAATACACCATACTACATTTATCTTGATAGCAAAAAAATGTCAATAAAAAGAGTTTTCTTGATGTTTATTTACAAATAATTGATGGACAAAAAATATCAATATTAATCTACTTTGACATTCAAAAAGTATCAACAAAAGTACCTTTTTTGATGGTAAAGCTCTAATACTTGATGGGCAAAAAACATCAACATAACCTATCTTGATGGCCATGACCATCAAGATATGGTTTGTGTTGACATTTTTTGGCCATCAAGAAATGTCAAGCTTCATATCTTGATGGGCAAAAAACATCGACAAAACCATATCTTGATGGCCAAAATCATCCAGATAGGGTTTTGGCCATCAAGAAAATGATTTTTCTTGATGGTCAACCTCCAATACTTGATGGACAAAAAACATCAACATAACCTATCTTGATGGCCATGACCATCAAAATAAGGTTTGTGTTGACGTTTTTTGGCCATCAACAAAACGACCTATCTTGATGGACTGGCTATTTTGTTGTGGGCTTTCTTGATGTTTTTTGGCCATCAAAATATGTCTTTCTTGATTTTTTTTTTTTTTGCCATCAACATAAGCCAAATTTCTAGTAGTGGTCAAAAATGAAAAAAGAACGATAGAGAGAAGGAGGATCAACATTCGATCATCAATTTGATTCTAAACTATTCTTGTTTTCATAAATATTTTAGATTAAATTGCAAGTTTTAATTTTAAAGATTTGTGTTTATAATAAATTTTTATAACTTTAAAAATGAATTTTCTATCCATGAAAGCTCAAAGAATTATTAAATTAAAAAAAAAAAAAAGAAAAAAGAAAAATGGAGGAGCCCACATACAGTTGAAGTATATTCTTTGGTTAGAGGGTCCATGAAAGGTTGCTATACAATCTGAGTGAACATATTGAAATAGGAGCCGACCCCTCTCCCCTCCTTTTTCCTATATATTATCAAATTTAAAACAATGAAAAATAAATAAAAAGAAGCAAATATTGGATAGCACGTGGGTGATGACATCTTTTAGCTGTCTTATACCAACCTTCCAATTTCCAACTAATGAACCCCATCATAAATCAATCCTCCCCCTCGACCAAATAATTCTCCACATTCTTTTTCCTTTTTTTTTTTTTTTTAATAAAGAAAAAATATTAATATTTATTTACGTGTGGTTCTTCATCAAAATAAAATAAAATAAAATCATATATACCAACATAAGTCTTATGTAGTGATGTAGAGAATTAGAGGATAATTAGTATATTTTAATTAATATTTAGTTCAGTTTCTTAATTTAGATTAATTAATATTTTAAAATCAATTAGTTAATTGTCTTATTTTCATCTAGGTTATAATAGTCAATTTAGAGTTGTAATTGAAAACTTTTGACAATCATTTTAATATAGAACATTGTTCTTAGAGAGAATTCTCTGCATTAGGAATGAGCTTCTCCTATTTGGTTATAGACTTAGCTTGATACCTTTAAACATTAGCAAAAGAATCAATTTAACTATATATTTAAGAGTATTAATCCCATTTACCCACTTAAGTTGAAAAGGGCAAAAAAGTTGATCTTCACCCTCAGAAAAAATTATGTATTCATTGTTTGAAAAAGAAAAGCATTTAATTGGAATGATGTGAATCATAGAATAAAGTAACATATATATAATCTAATAATATGTCAAATAAGGAATAAAAGAACATGTAAATTTCTTCGTGAAATAGAGAGTTTTTTTCATTCACCCCTTAATTGGGGTTTCAATTTTTTTTTTTTTTTCATGTACAAATAAAACATTGGGATCCATCAATGAGAGAGGGAGAAGGAAAAAGGAAGTTGGAACATGGGGATGAGTCAAATTAGAGATTTTGAAAGATGTCAGAAAGTTTGTTCATACTAAGAACTTTCTATCCATTTCTTCTTGTTCCACCTTTTTTTAAGACTAAACTTCTAGTCTTCTTTCCAGTCCAAAATTTCAACTTATCCAAAAAAAAAAAAAAAAAGTCTTCTATTTCGACTATCCAGATAAGGTGCATTGATTACTGCAATTTTTTTCTTTTTTCTCTTTTGATCAAAGATTAGATTTGGTAAGAAAATTATGGAGGGGAAAAGAAAAGGATTTCACACGTGGGTAATGCTAGTAATTGGCCACATGTGTGAACATTAGCTTTGTGACAGATTTTCTACATTATATTAAAATGAAGACTAATTAGGTGGATTGAAGAAAGAAATAAATCATGATTATTGATGAAGAAAATAAGATCTGCATGGAAAGCGACTTCCAAATTAGAAAGATTCTTCACTAATCCCAGACTTAAACACAACCGAGATTTACGGCACTGTCTCCAATTTAATTTTTATATATAATATATACATATATATATATATTTTTTTTGGTCAATTCCTTGAAACCCAAAGTCCAACCATTATATATATTTTTGTCTCCTTCTTCAACTTTTATTTATTTCTTCTTTTAGCAATTTTCCACATAATTTCACCTTTAGTTTCTTTTTTCTTTTTGGAGTTCGTTTCAACTTTAATTCTTAATTTCCCATTTTCACCAACTTTCATATGGATAATCGAATTATTCTTTGTCAAATAGGTACAAAATTGAAGCCATTTATATTCAACATATAGCTGGTCAAACTTTTAATAGTTTCTGCAACATTCTTCAATATTTTGATTTTAGACACTTGTAAATTTAAAATAATTTTCAATCTATATTCCACTAGAGTATATATCTTGGACCAAAAATGAAAATTTTGAATCTCCATCTACACTTATGGTTGTTTTAATAAATATTTTTTTCGTAACATCCAAACGTTATATTGATATTAAATATTAGTTTTTGGTCAAATTTGAAGTTTGATAAAAGAAAAAATTGATATATATATATATATATATATATATATATATATATATTTTCTAAAAGCATTATAGTTTTAAAAAGTTGGTTAAACATTCAAATTTGTGATATAAACAAAATATATTTTTAACGTTAAATAATGCTCAAGTGAAGCTTGATGTTTTAACCATATGTTGACTAACAAATAATTTATTGCATTGTCGACATGCACATATATCTTAACTATTACTTATTAACTGAATTTGTTGGGTTTATTTTATTTTATTTTTTTCGTTTAGAATAATTTATTGGGTTTACGTGGTGTGAAATTGACTATTTTTGAGGTTAGGCTACCAACAAATGAAGTTGTTGTAATTTGAAATGGGGAAAATGAAACTTTTGGCGATATAAAAATGGTAAAAAATAAACATAGAAAAAAAATTATATTTTTAGTCCTCCTCTTAAAAAATATGTATGTTCGGTTCTTGAATTTTTAAAATGTATTTTTTCATTCTTTGAAATTTTAAAAATATGTACATCTAATTCATAAGTTTTTGAATATGTATCGTTTTATTCCTCGAATAATTTTTTAAAATAGGTTTGAAACATGAAGTAATTTTTAAAATATTTTAAATAATTATACGATATTTTGAATTTGAAAATTCATTTTAAAAATTAATTTAGAGAGACAAGAGTTTTTTAAAAGTTATTTTTTTATTTAAAATGCCCATATAATTATTTTTAAAAATTTTTTAAACTTAATCTTAAAAAATTTGGAGACTAAAAAGACAATCTAAAAACTTAAATGTTACATAGAACTTATCGGGCCAAAAGATGTGCCGTGTTTCTTTTTTGGCTAGGGTTGGTTGAGATCGAACATCTTCCCCTAAGTCCATTTTGGTCATAGGGTGATGTTTTAAATCAGGATATATTTAGGATATGCCTCATTAACTATTTTGCTATGGTTAGCTTCGATTTTGTCCTTGGTCGAGGTCAAAACCAAATATATTAATTTGGATTTTGACATAAACTAACCATCTCCACTAGGCCTGTGGGTGCTATCTCTACCCCAAACCTTAGTCATTTATTTTTTACTTTGTTAAAAATCACCCCTAACAATATCCATTTTAAGAACTTATTTATTTTTTTTAAAAGGAAAATATAGAGAAAAGAAAGCGAAGTGTAATGTTTTGACGCCGTGAGTGAAGCAAGTGCACATGCAAGTTTTTTTGGCTTCATATTCCAAGTCCAATCCAACTTGTCTTCTAATTTACCCCAAAATCCCTCATTCCCTTTCTCTCTCTCCACATTCTTCCAAACGCCTTTATTGCAATTTTTTGTACAAAAACACATCAAATCTCCTTTCAATCTTTCATCTAATTAACAACTTTTCTTTTAATTAATCAATCATATGTTTGTTTTTCTCTTTGGTTTCATCTTGATGTATAAATTGTTGTCATTCAATTTAAATCGCCACAAAATAAACTAATTTGCATGGATTCAACCATTATTTTCTAGAAGCTCTAAGTTCTATATACTATATGCCTTTTTTTATATATATATAATCATGGGTTAAAACACATTAAATTTTGATGGAAAATTATCTTGTTTTCTCTATTATTAAGTTTGGGAAGTCTACACAGTAGTGTAACTTCACTTTGATTGGGTTTTGGGTCAAATCTATTTACGAAAGTAAAGTAAAATTTGAATTTCATGTGTTGTACATAATTTGTACTAACTTTGTTGAAGTTTGAATTTTGACTCTATATATCATTATAGAGTGAAAATTATTAATTCTGAAAATTAAACCCAACATACATTCTCATGTCAAAGAGTGTTGCAAATCTAAGTAGGATATTTATTCATATGATAGGAGTATATGCAATAATTCAATATTGTAAATTAAATTTTTTAGGTCCACCCTATTGCATAAGAAAGAGAGATTTGATTTCTTTTCGAAAGAAATCAAATCTATTGAAGATTACATTATATTCAACAAACTTCCACAACAATTTTTCTAAATGTTAGAGACAAAAGAGACATTATTTTAGTGATCTATAGCTAGCTATCATGAAAGACTTTTCTTGTTATTAAATATGGTTTCAACAATATGGTTTTTTTTTTTTTTTAACTTGCTCTTAACTCGATGTATATGTTTATGTTATGAAATCAACAAATAAAAGATGAACAGTAAATGTAAATCAATAGAGAATTGTCACGAAGATTTATGTGATTCTCTAATAGTGTGTTAGCTAAGTTCAAAGACAAAAGAAGAACAGCTTTCTATTAGAGAGAATAATTGAGATTATCGAATAGAGGTACTTTTAGGATTAGAAAGTTTATACAACGTACTTCACTAAACTCTAAAATCATTCGAAACATCAGACAACAGATGCAAGACATTTCAAAAGTTTAAAATACCTACTTCTTCAAAGATTATTGCTTTTTGTTATTCCAATATGATCGTGACCGTATAAAAATGTGTGATGAGAAGGAGATGTAGTGTTGGATGTTGACGCATGAGAGATGTTTTTTTCCTAACTTTTGTAGGCTCTTTCACTGTAAATGTTGGGGATGAGATCTATTTTTAGAGATTTGTTAAAATAGATGTCTCCCCCATATCATATCCCAATGCAACAACAACTTCACATGCCCTTTTTCTTTTCCTATCACTAAGAGAGGAGAAAAATGCTGCGAAAGTTAACTCCTTTTTGTAACCACTAATGAGATTTTCGAAGTGGAAAAAAAAAAAAAATATATATATATATATATATATATATCTAGTCAACTATCTTGATTTGACTTCTTACTTTTCACTTGTGGAATTCACATGCTCACTTTAACAACCCCAACAAAATTTTCTTTTCTTTTCCTTTTTTTCATCATTTGGCTAAATATATATTATTTTATCTCCCTACCTTGTCTTTAATCCTTCAATTAAAAAAACCATTAACTTTTTTTCTAATTAAATCTTTACCAATCACTAAATAAATAAAAATTATCATATGAATTTGAAAATACATTTTTTACAAGGTTACTTATTATTAATATAGAGATTAAACCATAAAGATCAAGAAATGAAAGTTTTACTTTATCAAACCACAATTATAATGTCTCGTCATTGTTACTTTGAGGCTTGATCTACATAGCAAGAACGTTCTCAAAGTGACAAGATCTTGTATGACTGAATTTGGCAAGGACTCTATAACCTTCACCACACCTATCATTACCAAGGGTAGAGAACCTTTGTAATAAATAGATATTTTTTACATATAGCTATTAGACAACCATTTGATGATGGTAAGCTAGCAAACAACAAGCATACATGGTATAAAAGTCTATGTGTCCACCCTTGACGCAAAAGCACTTAGTAAACTCAAATGCACCATTGTCATATAGAATAGATTTTTTAGTTTCAATTTCTATAACAACTAGAAAATTGATTTAGTAAATTATTATTTGGCGTTATGAGTGCAAACAAAAGTTTACATTTGTTAAGGAAGGAAAGAGATGAAGGATATATAGGTGGAGGTTTTATTCGTGTTCTTATCACTTGTTAGTGAAATGAGTACATCTACTCTCTTATAGAATGAATAAATAATATGTTTCTTTTATTAAATTACAAAATTAAAAACACATTTCCATATCAATTAACAAGGGTGTACTTTCTTTAATATATTTTTTTCTTTTGTAATTTTTAACGTGCTATAATAATAAGAATTGGAGTTATAGGAATTTAATTAGTACTAAAGAATGAGAATAGAACTCTTATAAAATTAGAGATCAAATATATTACTTGGCCATTTAATTTTACGAATGTTTCTTAAAACTTTGAACGAGATTATAGGTGACACTTTTAAAAAATTGAAATGTATTGAGAATGCGAATATTAGTAATTTTGTAAATACAGCGTCGTTTTAACTACCATGGGTGGTGGGTTTTAGGTAGGTAGTTCAACCAACCAACTACCATAATGTTTTTTATTTATTAATTTTATATTTTTACAATTACAATTAAAAGCTCATTAATTATAAAGTGAGCCAAATACACAACCAAAAAGTAGCCCCTGCTCGGATTTGGTGGGCCACCCTCTTTTAGTGAAAAAAGATCTCCAAATATTTGGTACCTAAAATTCGAAAAATACAAGCTCTAGTTATTAGTTAAATTGTTTTTTGTTTATTTAATATTTATATAACGAGTTATTAATTATTGTTTGTTGTAATTATTGTTGTTATTATTACTGAAGGCAGAGAAGTAAAGAGGAGTAATAGTGACCAGCTAGCTTTTTTTTTTTTGTTTGTTTTTCTTTTTTTGTGAAAACAAAGGTGACCAGCTAGCTAATTAAATTAGTTATAGCTCTGTTCCCGTAGGTTGAAGTTTTTTTTTTTTTTTTTTTTTTTTTCCTTCTTCTTCTTCTTTTCTATAATGAAACTTTATGGTGCCGACAAATGTGGTATTATTTTATTACAGCGGTTGTGAAAGACCCATGGTCCAGGGTGGCGATCTGGGACAATCCAAACACTATTCATTTAAATACTAATCATGATTGTTTTTGTCAGCATAGTTCAAATCATATATAACAGTATTTCAAATTCTTTCCCTCTCTATTACTACTAATTAAATAAGATTATTTTTAATTTTAATTCATATACTTTTAATAAATTTTAAATTTAATTTTTTAAAGTATTATTTTTTATCGAAATTAAAATACGTATATATGTTTTCAAATTTTAATGTAATTAGTACAAATATAGAAGAAAATCAGCTTAGTCCTTTAAATTGTGTAAGTTAGAATCAATATTGACCCTTATTTCTATTTGAAACAATTGATACATAGTTCTCCTATATGCATTAGAATTCTTTATAATGCAATATTAGGGAAAATATGATAGAAAAATGTTGGTACCAAGAGGGTGGCGGAGTCTTTTTATCAATATATATGGGGACAATTCATCATCTTCTCTTTTTCTTCTATTTTTATGCTAGTTAGGCCATTTTGAGTTGCTTTTAAATGAAATAAAATTGAAATAGTCATGAATTTATGAAAAACAAATGTCTAAATTGATTTAATTTGCATATATAATGTTAAGGTTTTAATTCATTTTAATTCATCAACTTGCAATAGTTTATTATTAGGGTATGAATTGCTATAATATTTTTTAAAACTAGTTTTCAGAAGAAAAAAAGTCAAATATAAATGAGTAATAGCTTAGATTGAAGTGAGAAGCAATCTCCCTCATTACAATATAAAAATATAATACTCGAAACTTTAGAATAAAATCCGGCGTACGAATAATATTTGAAAATTTTAGTGCCACCAAGCTAGTGATTGCTATGGGTTAACTTTGATAATCCTTAACTTTGTCATAAATAATCTAATTTATTGACACTCTATCACACACTGATCATAGGTATGTTGGGTTTGCATTTTGAATTAATTTAGAACAACGATAGTATATTACATAAATGATAATCTATAAACACTCATCAATATCTCACTTAATTATTAATATAGTTGATTTACTTAGGGTCTTCCTAGACAATTGACTTTTTTTTCCTTCTAATTTTCTAAATTGTTCCATTTAATTACTTCAACAAGTAAATCTCAACTCATTGATCATAAATCAATGACATGGTATTTTATTTTTTTAAAAAAATCGTGCGGTTTAAATTTACATCTCACATATAATATTTGTAGGTTTAAATATTATATTAGTCCCTGTATTATTTTGTTTTAGTTTATTTTGGTCTTTATACTTTTAAAATATTCATTTTAATCCCTATATTTTTAGCTTTGGCTCATTTTGTACTTGAACTCTCAAAAATTAACCATTTTGATCCTTCAAAATGAAGTAAAAATGAAAATGAACGGACTAAAATGGTCACTTTTTGAAAATACAAGGACCAAAATGAACTAAAATTGAAAGTATAAGGACCAAAACGAATATTTTGAAAGTATAGAGACCAAAATGAAAAAAACTAAAAATACATAGACCAAAGTAGTATTTAAACTATATTTGTAATATGTTAAAGAGATAAATCCCCGCTATATCAATTATATTTTATAACAATTGGTTTGGGACATGCAAGAATTTTTTAAAGAAAAAAAATCAATTTTTTTCTTTGACAAAATGTAATACAAGTAATCAAATAAAAACTATACACGAAAGTATGGTAGAATTTTTCTTTATTAATAAATACTGAGATTTTAAATATTCTAAAATCTAATATTAGAGTTCATAAAAATTATAATTTTCTTAAAGAAAAAAAAAAACTATTTTATGACTAATTCTCTAAATTACCCTCAAGTTTCGTATTTTAAAGGTATTCAAAATGTCTTCCAATATATATATAAACCATAGCATAGTCAAAGTGCCGACCACCGTAACAAAAGCTCATATGAATCACATTGGAAACCCAAATTTATTATACATTTATGTACGGCACCAAACTTAAGTAGTTGATAAGTATCAGTAAAGTTCTTGTCCTAGTTATTAAATATAAGTTTCTATTGGGTTTAAATTATCAAATTTCTTTTCAAAAAAAAAAATCAAATTTATATTTTTTTAAAAAACTATAAAACTGTACGTAACACACCATATAATATAATATATATTTGTACTTTTCAAATATCGAGGTAGAGAATTTGGATCATAATTTGTAATGATGAGTTGAAAAGTCAAAGCATACTCGAAAAAAGGTAATTTAAAAATCATGGAGTCGCATTAATGAATGTAAATATATATAAAAATTAAAAACGACGTAAAATGTGATGCATGGCATGGGCTGTAATAATAACGTGCAATTAATTTTCAGCTTCACCCAAACGCTCCTCTCCATTTGGCTAAAATGTTTGAAACGGATACTCAAAATTTTCCACCTCAATATTATTAATTACGATTATTAACGGACAAAAATAAATAATTTTCTTGTGTTATGTTCACCAAATTCATTTTGAAAATTATTTTAAATAACAAAATTACTTAAAATATTTATAAATAATAATAAAATATTATAGTTAATTTACAACAGACTGTGATAAATCGTAATAGGTTGTTTTCTATATCTATCAAATAGAAATAATAGTTTATCATGATTTATCGCAGTTAAACAACAAAATTTTAGTATATTTATAAATATTTTAGTTTATTTTCTTATATTTCAAAACAATCCATTCGTTTTCAAAGATAATAGAATAAGATTTAAACTCTTATGATCTAAAAGCTAAAATAAATAAATTAGAGGATTTAAGCTTTAAACTTCACAAAAAGACTAATAATATTATATAACTAGACTTTTTAGTAGATGAGAAATGTAATTTATATAACAAGCTGAGTTAGATTTATATTGACTTTATTTATTTATTTATTATTATTATTTTTTTAATTTATTTTTTGTTTCTCTTTCATTTTCAAACAGCGTATATTATAAATTGATCCAAAATTCTAAATCTTAGAGCTACTTGGGGAATGTCTCCATTTAATATTTGTCTTTTAGTATGAATCTGGGGCATTTGTAAAAGTAACACAAAATTAATAGAATTTTGTAAAAGTAACATAATTTAGGTCGAAACCAACTCATAAGAAATCAAAAAGTCCAACAATGAAAATGGAGGCAAAGTACCAAACCTAAACAATGTTATATCTGATATACTAATATTATAAATTGAGATATGTCATCGATACACCTGATTTCATTTACCATTTGACATACCTAATTAGGTGTAGTATTGATATATACGCCAACAATATACTTGATATGCATGTGATGTATATTAATGATATGTTCGATAAACTATTTCTATGTATCCAATGTGAGCAATGTTAGACAAAGTGGAAACAAGAATGAGCCTCGAAGTGAAGGCCTTCGAAGTTTAAGGTTAGGTCATAAGACGTAGTCAATAAACAACAAATGAATACTCTTGTACTACACTAACTCAAAAGATAGTTACCACTTAATTATAATAACACTATACACCTAATTATGAGTGGTAATATATCAACAATTGATAACATTAATTAGTTAATGTTTGATCTTTAATTTTGGTTAAATTAATTACCATAAACTACCTTTTGTCTAAAAAAATTGTAAAATTTTAAAAAGTTAAAACATGGAAACTTCCAATATAATATCTAATAAGTTAACATCAAATTTATGTCTAATAAATTTTTTAAATTTAAAAAGTGTTTCATAATTTTTTTTTTTTTTTTTTTGACTAATTAGACATAAAAATTGGAAGGTAAATCTATGAAATACAAAATAAAAATTCCTAATGTTTGATTTTTGTTAGACATTTAAGGTTCAAATTCAATAGACATGATACTAAAATTAGTTTGTAATTATTTTCTTTTATTTTCATGTTTAATTTTTCTAAATAATAAATAAAATTACACATTTTTCAATTGTTGGCTTATAAAATGTATAATAAATTTGAACAAAAATTACAATGTCATAGTAATTTTGAATACTTTAACTTAGAATTAGATTGAAATATTCATTTTTCTTAATTCAAAATTATGGACAGCAAGAATTTTTTTTTTTTTTTTTTAATATGGTTGCTAAAATATTTCTATCTATTTAATTAAAAGAAAAAGTAATAATAAACTAAGAACAATTATACCAAGAATTTTTTTCCTTCTTAAAAGGACAATGAAAAAAAGAACTTTACTAAAAGGTCCCATAACGAACAAGAACAAGAATCATTAGGGCTTTTTAAAACTAAAATTAAAAATAAAAAAAAAAATGCGTAAGGCTGACTTGTATGTGACCAAAAATAATACATAAAAAAGATTTATCGTGTAAAATAGGAAAATAAGAAAAATAAAAGAAAATAAAAGGGGAAGCTTAGCTTTCATGTTGGAAAGCTTTGCACCACAAGAAAGGTTACACAAACTGTCAAATTCTTTGGTATATATACCAAAAAGCAAAAACAAATAAAAAGTGTATATAACCAAATGATGCTGTAAGGCACTGAAGAACGACCCCAACATATAAAAAGCACTTCCATTTCTTTTCAAATAAGCCCTAACCTAACCTAATGCCTTTTCAAACCCTAAATTTAATATATCTATATATATTTATAGTATATAGGCAAATTACGGCTAGAGTTTTGGCAATATATTAAAGAAGATAATTCTCTCTTATTGAAAAGGGTTAAGAAAATGATTTGTTGTAAGTATCCTAATTGGAATCAACGAGAGAATTCTGTACGATTGTAATAACTTTTCTCATACGAGATTTTTTTTTCTATGGTGGGTCATGATTTTTCTTTAAATTTTGAAGTCTTTCACGGAAATTTTTTAATTAACTTTTTTCCAAAATTGCACAATCTAGCTTACTTTTTAGCAAAAAGTGACGTTCACCCTAAGAAAGAATATATACATTGAATTGAGCGGACTTATTGAAAGATTGAACCAACGAAATCAGATGAATAAATCAAAATGGAATCAAACAAACAACATTATCAGTTTCGTCAGTTTTTTTTTTTTTTTTCTTTCCAAGTTGCACCCTTTATAAGCTAAGACCCATTTAAATTGGATAAACTAAGACCAACTGAAATTCCTAGTCCATGAATATTGCAAACACTTCACATGATTAGATTTATTTTGAGGTTGGATTGAGACTGAATCAATGGAGAAAGGGGCCCTTCCCCTTCCCATCATACACATGCTTCTCTACCTTCTTTTTCTTTGGCTTGCTGGAAGCCAATATAATCTTTTCACTTTCCCATAATCACCCAACAAAAATCCTATTCATTCCCTTCATTTTGCCAACTAATAACGGATCCTCTTAATTATTTAAGATTCGAGAAAACCATAAATAATTCTAGTAATTTTTATCCAAAACGAAGTTTGAATTTGAAGGACAAAATTGAATCACTATGAATTCTAGTAACTATAAATTGGTGACATGAAAAAACCGTCATCTATTTTTACATGCAAAAAGTGTGGAACTTGATTTTTATGACGGTTATTTTTCTCAAGTTACCTTTCTTCCAAGCTTTTTCTTTGTACGAGGGAGATTGAAAGCAAAACAAAATAGCTATATATATTAAACAATGACTTTAATTTATTAGGGAGTCAAGATTGCTTTTTTAGCTAGGTAGAAACAAAATACATTTTCTAAAAATTATTTTAAATAGAAATAGAAAATAAAATAATAACAGAAAAGATATGTTATAATTCATAATTTATGGTCCTAATTAACAAATTACTTCCCCTCATTGTCCTTTCCTTCTTTTAAGTAATAAATCATACATTCAATAAAAAAGTTTCCACTCTCTATACATGTACTAAGAAAAGTTTTAGATCTTGGAAAATTTTGAATCTTTTTTTTTTTTTTTTTTCGTGTGAGTAAGAATTTCACACAAAAAGAAAAGTTTGAATATTGCTTTAAATACGAAAATTAGAGAATTCCAAAGTCCCGTGATCCAACTTTAATCAACCATATCTTACCTTTTTTCTTTTTTTTTTTTTTTTCCAACAAGAATTAGTATATTTTAAATGTGTGTTTTTTACTTTTAGGGAAAATGACATTAGAAAGAAAGAAGGCAAAGATGTGTTTAGTGGGTACAGTGAAAGTGAAACCCAATTCATTGTCACTATCAATTCTTAATCTTGTCCAATTGTCAACAACATTATGGCTTTACCCCATTTGCTAAACCAAAAGCCCCACCTTCCATTTTCCTTTTATTATTATTATTATTATTTTGGCTATTTCCAGAGATTATCCCCTTTCTCCGGAGAAATGGTATCAATTTTTGTTACCATGGTATGATCAAAGATATTCAGGGGTAATATCATATCCACAATATATAATAATATATAGAAAAGTTTATTCCCGTTCTTGTCGATATGGATATCAATTATCGATTTCAAAATAATTATAATTATTCCCCCGTCTCAAGAACAAGGATTTCATCATTGTCCACAATCCACACTTTTTCATACTTTTATGACATTATGATATTCAACATTTTGAATATAATTTTTTTTTTATTTAACTCAAAATGTCTTATGTTATTAGGTCCACTGTTACACAAATTTTTTCATAAAATTTCAGACAGATATTTAATATAATTGTTTTTTTTAAAACCCAAGATATCATTATCTAGTGAATTTTAAAACCCACCTGACATGAGTTTTGTAATACCCTACATAATGATGAGATTTCGGAGATGAAATAAATTAATATAAATTATTAATTATTATATAAATATATTATTTAGACTTAATAAATTTCAACAAATATCTTTACAGTTAATATTTTAGGTTATCTTTTAACTATTTAATATAAATTAGTAATTAATTTAAATAATTTAATTATGTATAAATAAATGTTTAATAATTAACATAATAATAAATTAAATAATGCTAAATTTAATTAATGACTACATCAATGGATCTCTTGCATTTAATTAAGTAATTATTTAATGGTAAATTTAATGCATATATCTAGCTTCTAGACATTAATTATTTTGCATATCCAAACACATACATTAATTATCCTAGACATTGAAAATTAAGACATTCAAATTCTAGATATTTAATATCTATATCAATGAAATAATATCTACGATCCAAATAATTCTTAGAGATTAAACTTTTGGTCTATTTTAAATAAAGGAAGTGTGACAACTCTATCATAGCTCAATACAAATTTTGCTCCTCTTTTATAGGTTATAGATTCCAAGTCTAAATTATTTCCAATGGGGAAAAAAAGTTTTAAAAGCAAGCCACTACTGCTTCTCCAAATAGTTTTCATCTTCAAGTTTTAATATTTGTAGTTCTGTAACCCTTATAAGTCTGAAGTTTAAACTCATTTTTTTAAAAAAAAGTTTGAACTCTCCCCCCTGTGATGTTATCAATATGATTTATGGAAAAATTACAATTTTATTCATAAATTTTGAGGTTTTCTTTTTCTTTTTTTCTTTTCTATTTCATTACTAAAGTTTCATTTGGTAACTATTTTGTTTTTTATTTTTTATTTTTAAAAATTAAACATATTTTCTTTCATTTTCTTACCATAGTTTGTATATTTTTTAATACAATATTTTTATTTTTAACCAAATTCCAAAACAAAAACAAGTTTTTTAAAACTACTTTTTTTTTACTTTAGTTTTCAAGAATTTAACTTGAGTTTTAAAAATATTGGTGAAATTAGATAACAAAGCAATAAATTTAGAAGTAGAGGGAATGTTTATATGCTTAATTTTTAAAAACTAAAAAACAAAAATCAAATGATTACCAAACGGGGCATAAACTTTCAATCATGAGTTTAATAGGATTTTAATAAATTCAAAATTTTAAAAAAATTATTTTATATATTAGATAATTGAACTTAATTCTAAATTTTGTGTCTAGTAGATCCATGAATTTGGAAAGAATTTCAAAATTCCAAAAACTAAATTTTTAATTTTAAAAATTCATAGACAAAATAAACCCAAACCTTAACTAGCATAAATTAAAATTGAAAATTGACATAATACTAATCATGTATAAATATTTGTTGTTGCTTTTTCCAAAGGAATATTGACCAATAGTAACTATTTTTTTTTTTTTAATTTTTTACAATCCCCAAAAGTAACTTTTACTTGCACAGTTGAACAGTGAAAGACAAGAATGTTATGAAATTACATCCTCCCTTGAGAACGAATGAGTTGTGTACTCTAAATTGAACGTGCATATTAAAGTAAATTAATGATTACATGTCGTTGCTTAACACTAAACAGGCACTTAATTATGCTTTACTTTTTTCGCCCAATTATGGTTGGTTTCTTTTCAATCATTCAATGTTTTAATCCCAAGAGTAACTATTTTTAATTTTTTTAATTTTTTAATTTTTTTTGTTCATCTTTTAAATGTCAATTATAGTGTTTCAACTTTTAGATATGTTTTACTTTGGTGTCCAAATTTTTTAAAAAATCAATTTAGTTCTTTCAGTTTCTTTTTTTTTTTCAAAACTATTTTTGTCAATGTTGGATTTAGAACTTAGGAAACACAATTATTATATATGAGGTTAAAAATTTAGTCTATGAAAACTTCTAATTTTGTGTTTATATATAGTTCCTAAACTTTATAAATGTTTAATAGGTGTCTTAATTTTCAATTTATGTATTTAATAGATTATTAAAATATCGATTTTACATGGAAAAAACCTATGTACAGTCGGGCTGCACCTATCTTTTGTGCAACCCAGCTACCATCCTGTCAAAATATGCCATGTTACATTTTTCTTTCCAAAAAATATTTGTGTGGTAAAGAAGAGGGGAGCATGATGGTTAGGGTTGCTCATTTTGCATCTCATATGTCTATTTACATATTTTAAAATATTAAAAATTAAATGTAATATTAGATATTAAAATTAATTTTGTGCTTAATGGGTATGACTAGTCATCTTTTTAAAATCTGTGTAGTAATTGGCTGCAAAATTTAAAAACGGTTATTTTCTAAACATTTTTAGTAATTTTGAGATCTATTAGATATAAAATTGAATCAGTTTATATATTTATTAGACATTTTTATGAGTCTAAGTCAATGTTGAAAGTTTAGAGATTTATTAGTCACAATTTCCAATTCTAGAGACTAAAGTTAAATCTTCTATATATATATATATATATATATATATATATATATATATATATATTAAAAAATAAAGTAAAAAAATTATAGGGAATTATTTCAAATGACAAAACTGTTAAAAATATTTTAAAAAATAGTAAAATTTTATTTTCTATATGTGATAAACTGCAATCAACCCAGATGAACATCTATCGATGTCTATTACTAAAGTGATCGATGTCTATCTAGGTCTATCATGATCTATCACAGATAGAAAGTAAAATTTTGTTATATTTGTAAATATTTTCAACACTTTTGCTATATTTGAAAACATCCCAAAATTATAAGTACATAAATATATATGTAAAAATTTTTAAAAAAAAAGAATTATTCTAACAAAATTAAATTTAACATATATATATTTAATAAAGAAAAAATAAAAGTGTTAACATTACCAAGAGCTGGAACCTTGGTGTATTGAAGTGAAGAGCACCCCCTAAGCAACTAACCAACACACTACCACTTATATTAGGCAGGCAGAACCTTTATTTAACATAAACATATAAGTTTATTTTATATTTACTCAAAAACAATATATATAAATGTAAAATGTTACTAGTTGGGGTGCCCCTTTTTCCTTAATAGATTCGCTCTGGATTTTAGTACTTAATTTTAACCACTCAATGATGTTATTTTGTAGGTGTATTACTATGTAATACAAGCATGATTGCAAGCTAGGGGTGTTCAAAAAATCTGATGATTCGAAAAAATCGATTAACCCAACCCATGGAATTTAGGTTGTGTCATCAACTCATTTGGGTTGGGTTGGGTTCAAATAAATAAAATGGGTTAGGTTGGTTCATGGGTTCACCTAAAATAACCCGAACCAACCTGAACTTATTGTCAATCTTGAAATGTGTGTATATATATATATATATACACTTAGGATATAATTATATATACATGTTTTTATTTTTGTTTTATTTAATTTTATCATTTTTGGATAATTTGTTCTCCAACAATTTCTAAAAATAGTTTTTTAGCCTTTTGAAAAGAAAAAAATTCATTAAATAAATTGAAATTGAGTTTTATTCTTAAATCAATATATGAAAATAATTAAATCAAATTTTGATGTATTAAAATTTTACTTCTTTTTAGAATAAAAACTTAAATAAATGACCCAAGTAACCTGAACCAACCAACCCAAATATTCCATGGTTGGGTTCATTTTTTACCAAGGGTTATTTGCGTTCGAAGAAATTTACAACCTAAACAATTGGGTTGAAAGATTTTTTAGACCTAACCTAACTCAACTCACGAACCTCCATGTTGCAAGCAAAATAAGTTCAAAACAAATATATATTGAGTAGATTTAAGGTAGAGAAGTAGTAACATAGTAAGGACCAAAATGATTGTTTTGTAACAATTTAGATACTAAAATAGATATTTTGAAAGTTTAGGAACATAATAGAAATAAAAGTGAAAGTTCAGATATCAAAATAATAGAATAAAATTAAAATTTCAATGATTTAAAATGATCTTTGGAAAAAAAAAAAAAAATTGGACAAGGTTACGATTACAAAGCTTATAAAAACAAAAAGGGAAAAAAAATTAACTTTCAATTCCTTCAAAATACCTATTAACTTTAGTCGCAATTGTTAAACTTAAATAAACGTTCTAATTTTTTCCTTCTAACAAACTTTTATGTGGGGAAAAGGAAGTTGTTTAGTAATGGAATATCATAGATTTTTTTAAAAAAAAAAAAAAAAAAAAAAAAAAAAAAAAAAAAAAAAAAGAAAAGAAAACTCCTGATTGATGTTCATTCAAGTAATCTTTCTTGAATTTTAAGAGATTTGCGGAATAATCATTCAACTTTAATCGAGCTCATGACTTGGCTTGCGTTGAAATTTATGAGCTTTATGAAAATTGTTACCCATTATTAAAATTAGTGGGAAAATTCAGCAAAAAAAAAAAAAATCCTTTTTTTTGGGTAGCATTTGTTGAAGCCGAGATGAAATTGAAAGTTTAGTGTGAGAATGAAGTTAATTACCCCACATTTGTCTATTTTCCATAAGATTCTTTTTTCTATCTATTTTATCTTCTGATATGTGGCTCACTATCACAATCACAAGGATATATGGCTCTCATGGTTTCTATAGACAACTCTCCAAATAAATTATCCATAGGAAAAAGCAAGATAATTTGAAATTATATGGCACATATTCTTCATGTGTAATAAATTAGAATGTTGTTCGCTATCTGCTAGTATCCATCACAAAAAGGAAAAGATGAAAAAAAATTAAATAATACATGTTCATCATGTATTGCCCACAACTCAACTATACATCAATAGATAAAATCTAATAATCTGGAGAAAGCTAAAATTTCCCTAGCTGAAGAATTTGGAAAGAGTAAAGCAAAAATTACAAGGCAAGCTAAAGCTGATTCTGAGAAGAAAATCTCTTGGAATTTCTTTCTCCTGAGTTATCTACATAATCATCGTTTCATACTGGGTCCAGCTGAAGTTCTTGAACAGCCAGCAAATTCTTGATCAAATGGTCTTGCACTCACCAATCGTGAAGAATATGAGCCACTTTTTCTCAACTTTCCAGGAAATTCTTTGCTGGGATTTCCCTTAAAAGAAAGGTTCTTCACACGATTTCGGTTTACAAAAAGCATCGAATTTCGTGGAGGTGCATGCAAGGCACCTTCAACACAATCTCCTACCTGAGCACAACCCCATGGCCTTGGTGGCCCGTCATCACTGGCCGAGGGTCTAGGTTTCGGTAAGGAATTTGCATTCCTCAATCTCGAATTTGCTCGCTGCTCGGGAGAATGGTCATCCTCATGTTTCAAACAAAGTGGGCATGGCGGGTCACTCTTACGTGTCTTTGGAGTAGTTTGATCCAAGCATTCAGCATGAAAAACATGTCGACAAGAAAGCACGCCAGCAACTGGCATATCAGTACTTCTCACAATCCGGCGTGAACTCCATGGTGATCTCTGTGAAAGAAATCTTTCACATAACCCACATCTGAAACCATCAGATTTACATGATGATCTAAAGTAGAAGTCTGATTCAAGGGGCTCAGACACATCAGCAAAATCGATGCTGCTACTTGCACTGCTCCATCGTTGGGTGTCTCTTTGGGGAGTAGGAGAATCAAACTCTGTGAACCCTAAATTAGTGGATTCAAAAGCTTCTCCTGAGGAAGTTTGCATAGGAATGGCCAAAGGATGAATAGGTTTGGATATGAAAGAACGACGGCTCGTGAAGTTCCAATTAGAGGATGAGCGTAACTTGATGGTGGGTTCTGTTTCACTACTGTCTGAATGTGAGAAAGTAGAGCTCCCAGTATCCAGATTTTCGGAGGTACCCTGCAAAATTCAATGAAAACCACTTATAATTTGCTAGTACTAGGTAAATACTGGTACCAGGGAGATGATACAAAACTCAGTACTACCTCTGCCGCAGGCCAAAAGGAAAATGTCCTCAACGAATGATCTAAGGAGCAAGAAAGACAAGAAAACAGTTCAGTTGATGCAAAACGATAGCAGCGTTAAAACAAAACTGTTCCAATATTGATGAATTCTACAGTATCCTATACTCTTAACTATGCTGCACCATTTTGTAATCTTTTACAACATATTTAGGATTTTAAACTAACATAACATTGTCATGGCATTGGAATATCTGTTGGTAAGAACTAACTTTTAGTTAAAAGTATAATTTCACGCAGGGGAAGTTAAACAGGTAAAACTAGCTGCTAGAGGACCCACCAGTGATTTGTACTTGTCCACAATTCCATGCTAAACTGACTTGAATACATAGGGATAAACTAGTTGAATATAGCTAAAGTGCAGGGTACGACTCACTAATTTAAAACAGCATTTCTCCCCTGAAGACATTTATTAATGCAAACAATAAAAAAGCAAATAAGAGGGAAAAGATAATTAAAAAATTCAAATCAATTCACTGGAGCAGACTGCTCACAATCGTTGCCTCAATGTTTGGTTTTGGAGGTAGGGGCTGCTATAAGACTCAAGGGTGCAAGTCCAAGGACATTGCCCATACTCTTAAGACATCAAATAATATTCCCTTCTTCCGCACACAAAGAATATTATATAGTTATCCGTTTAAAATTCTCTCACAAAGGCATGGGTAGCACAACCACACAATTCTCTGTTTGAATAGAATGATAAAGCTGTCTCAAATAACAGACAGAGGAACAATGACACACACAGACAAACCCATAATTATCTGCAACTAAAATTTCTCATCCATATGTAACATGCTAAGAAAATGTTTACATGGAATGATGAAACCATGATAAGAATTTAACTGCAATAAGAAAAGCAACAATTATTCTGCTTTAGAGCCCAGAAATATATAGCACAAGAAAAAAAAAGTGAATTCAATAGCAGATTACCCAACGACCTATGAAGTTCTATATCCACCCAAAATGACGAGAAATAATTATATGACTATAGAAAAGGATGATGTAATAACAGTAAGAGTACCCCTTTTGGTTGCAGTTTCATAACCATCAATATTGATTTCCTGGATTGCCGGAGGTGTCCATTGAGGGCCTTGTGAAATGTCAGAAGGACTACTAAAAAACAACCCAGAACCATCAGATGCAGAGTTGTGAGTATAAAGATGATTGTTGCCCCGTATCCAGCTTCGACTTTCTTTACTATTTGATGATGTAGATGAACCATACAGTTGTACAGCATCATGCCAACCATGTGGCAACCCTTCAGATTGGAATTGGATATCCCATCTTGATGGAGGTGGTGAAAAGCTCGTATTTGTATGCCAAAAAGGCTCATGAGGACCCAGAGACCAGTCTCTGCTAGCTGCATTTGATCCATGTGGCCTTGCAGCCACACAACAAAGAGACCCCATTGAGCTATCAACTTCCTTAGGCTGTCTCTGCTTGTTTTCAACTCTTAAAACACTAACCAGAGACCATGCCACTAAAATTGAAAAGTTTCTCTTACAAACTACATCATGAAATACAATAACATTTGGAAATCAAAAACCACATTTCCAGTAAGCAAAAAAAACCCTTGAATGTTAACTCAAAATTTTCACATATGCATTCATTCTTTGTTACAGACAACAAGCACAGACTCTATCATGGTTCCCAAATTCCTTCAAAGTCCATGAGCCAACCACAGCATAACTGCCATCAGAAAAACCGTCATAACCTTAGAACTCAAGGACACAGTCATACAATAACAAGTCATAACCACATCAAGCCAACAGTAAGAAGGCCCATATGCACATTTAACGAATTCATGACGAATTTATGAGGTCCTGGAAATAGCTGAATTAGGTAAAGAACATACATTTAAAGCAAAGAATCTAAATTCAAAGCAAACCAACTATCAACTCCCCCCCCCCCCCCCCCCCCAAAAGAGGCCAAAAAATAAAGGAAGATGAGAAGAACAATGGGTAGACCGGAACAGTGTCAAATAATCAAAATCAAAGGTCCCTAGGCCAACTTAGCAAAATTCCTGAAACTAATATATCTTTAACAACCATCATAAATGATAACTACCAAAATTGCAACTACAACTAGAAATTTGGAGAAATAAACAAAAATCCATAATAATTTGACACACAGTGCTTGCAGAGGTAAAAGTAAAGCACTAGAAAAGGAAAACTATTCAAGCAGAAAGAAGGGGGCGAAAAAAGAAAACCCCAACAAGGTCGTCGCGGGAAAAGATAAAAAGAAAGCTTCCAATACTTCGGAAACGAATACACACAAACAATCACAGACGGGGGGAAAAAAAAAGCCTAAAATTTAGGGTAGTAATCAAAACAGTCCCTCAGAACAAAGTATGAAATTAAGCAATGCTTTAAGAAACAAAAAAGCCGGAGAAAGCTTACATTTTTAGGGACAGAAAAGAGCGAGAATAAGCAGCAACGATTCTGCGGGAAAGCGTGTCGCCACCAGTGCCCGGCTGTCTGAATGGAAAGAAAACCCTAGTTTGTCGGAGACGAAGAGAAGAACTCTGAGCTTCGTGTGTATGAGTGAAGACAGAAAGGGGGTAGGAACTTTTCGCATCAGAGTGTCGAAGTTGTACGAAATTTCATCACATACCCCTTAAATTTCTCAACTTTGCAGTTAAGTCCTCACACAAATCTCCAATCTCAAGAAATAGAATATATCCTACTTTTATCACTTTGGGCAAGTAATATGTCCTAAGTTTTGTTATTAAAGTAATCATTTGCATGTAACACAAACAAAGCTGGCTATTTAATGGTATTAAATCCTTTTTGGTACATGATGTAGTTTGTGGTTTTTTAATTAAAAATTAATTTTTATAATTTAATGAAACATATAAAGTGAAGGATTTTTTTTTTTCTGCCTCTGATTGTTGTATTTATTAGTTGAGATCTTCTAGGCAAGACTCAAAGAATACCTTCCAATAATTGAATTAATAATCATAAGGAAATTGAATGTATTCTCAATAACTTTGTCATCCGTATTCAACATCTATTATCAATAGAATCCATAGTATAATTATTGATGTACAAAGACAAGCTAAATATTCATTGTAAAACCACATTATTGAGGAAGGCATCATCATCCTTCTTATTATGGTATAAAAATTTTAAATATTAAGATGCTTTTTATTTCTAGCATCATTGTTCAAACAAATTAATCCTATAATTTACACCACTCTTCATTTCGTAAAAATTGAGACTTTATTTGATAATAATTTTTTTTTTCATCCCTTAAATATGTCTTGTCACTTTCTTCACATACAAAATTTTTAGCCTGAGTTTTAAAAAATTGAAAAATACTTTATAAATTTTGAGGGTAGAACACAAACAAGATAATGAGATGGCCATCCAACTTATGCAATTGGTAGGACAAGATGGATGTTGAAACTCAAGGTTGATTTATTTTTTGGTTAACTACATAGACAGACTTAATATTAGACTCTATCTTTATATGTCTTGTCACTTTCTTCACATACAAAATTTTTAGCCTGAGTTTTAAAAAATTGAAAAATACTTTATAAATTTTGAGGGTAGAACACAAACAAGATAATGAGATGGCCATCCAACTTATGCAATTGGTAGGACAAGATGGATGTTGAAACTCAAGGTTGATTTATTTTTTGGTTAACTACATAGACAGACTTAATATTAGACTCTATCTTTATATGTCTTGTCACTTTCTTCACATACAAAATTTTTAGCCTGAGTTTTAAAAAATTGAAAAATACTTTATAAATTTTGAGGGTAGAACACAAACAAGATAATGAGATGGCCATCCAACTTATGCAATTGGTAGGACAAGATGGATGTTGAAACTCAAGGTTGATTTATTTTTTGGTTAACTACATAGACAGACTTAATATTAGACTCTATCTTTATATCTATCCAATTTCACCATTATTTACACATATGTCTATCAATCCCCTTTAATGACACAAATGTCTATAAATCTATCCAATTACCATAAACCCATTCCTTTAATCTGACCAAAAAAAAGAAGAAGAAAAAGAAAAAGAAAAAGAAAATATTCCTCCAAGCCATTCAATTATTTTAACGATCCATTTGGGTGGGAGATATTTATTTCATGGATAAATATATATTAAATATCTAGAATTTCAATGTTTGAATTTTAGATGTCTAAATTAATTAATGTCTGTATTTGTATTTGGATGTGTAGGATAATTAATATCCAGTGGTTAGATATTTGTGTTCAACTTACTATTTTGTGTATAATTTAGCATTATTTAATTTTATTATTACATTAATTAATTATTTAATCAATTAAAATAACCAATGAATATTTTTATATTCAACATTTATTAAATATAATTAAGGGTTCTTTTCAAATATAGCAAAAGTAACCAAAATATTTACAAATATAGCAAAATTTCATGGTTTATCTGCGATAGATCACGATAAACTACTATCTGTGGCACGACATACATAAATAGTAATATATCGCAATTTATCGCAGTTTATTACAGATAGATTGTGGATTTTGTTATTAATTGTAAATATTTTCAGCAGTTTTGCTGTTTGAAGATAATTTTCCTATGATTAAACTATTTAAATTAATTACTAAAAGTAATTAAATTAATATAAATTAATTAGGATATTGATAATTCATAATAATATTAAATAATTAAGATAACATCAATATAAATCATTTTGTGGAAATTATTAAGTCTAAATAATATATTTATATTCAATAATTAATAATAATCAATAATTGATATTAATTAATTAGGCTATATTTGTACTATTCAACTTCTAGAGATAAAAAACCGACAATTATGCAGGATATTAAAATAATCATGTCAATGGGTTTTTAAGTTTCATGGATAATAATATCTTGGATTTTAAAAAGTGAAATTTTGTGAAACAAACAAAGATATTAAATATATATCTTAAATCTCATATGAAAACATGTGAAACAAACTGGACACTTTTTTTTCTCTTGTAAGTTGGTAAAGGTTTTGTATGTTCTCTTAATAAAAGTCAAAACAATAACAATGAATTTTGCGAACATTAGATTATAATTCTTTATGTTAATTAGTTATAGCATATTTATGTTTTATTTGATTATCTATTATATATGTATGTATACAATATACATGTGATGAATAACATATGGGAATTAAAATGAGTCCATTCGAGAAGAAAAATAATAAGTAGAAAGATATGCAACTCGTTAATCTCGACAAGCATTAAGAAAAATTTGTCAATCCTAATATGAATTATACATTCATCATCTATACTTGGTCTCAATATAATATTTATTTAATAAATACAATAATTGAGCTAAACTTGCATCATAAGCGATCGGAAATTGCCATAAAAAAATATGACTGAAAACGGGTGAAATATATTAAAAATTAGTAAAACAGTATACAATTAAAAAAAATGGAGAAGTAAAGGGCAAAAAAATTGAGCATAAATATCAACAAATAAATGAAAACAGGAAAAGATTTAGTGAAAAGTGTTCATTCAAAAAAAAAAAAAAAAAAAAAAAAACTGTTTAGTTAAAAGTGAAGCCGCTAGGAAATAGCTAACTTGAGAAAAAAAAAATTAACATTTCTCCTTTATAGAAATATAATAAAGATTAAATTGTAAATTTAGTCCGGAAAAAGTTAGAATTTAGTCTATATAGTTTGTAATTAGAATTTAGTATCTATGATTTGACAAAACTCTCTAAAAATTATTTAGGAAGATTTTTATCAAACTATAGGACTAAATTCTACCCCATTCTCCAAATCATAGGGATCAAATTTGTAATTTAACCTATAATAAAAAAGAAATTAATAAAATAAAATTATAGTAATTATAGAGAGAGAAATGACATTAGCATTAGGGTTGTTTTCAAATATAATAGAAAACAATTACTTAAATAGAAAATTTAGTTACTTAAATATTCAAATAATTGGACATTTATGAAATTAGGTTGGAATAATAGTCTATTCGGCTAATCATTGCTTCAGCTGTCTTCACCTTCTCCAAATATGGCATGCCAAAACAAAAAAACAAACATAGAAGACAATAAAAAAGGCAAATCGAGTAAAAACATGGGGTTCCATTTCTGATCATTTATAAGCAACTCCATAAACTCGAGGAAAGTGGAAACTGGAGAAGGAAGCCGTGTTTAGATCGACACTTGAAAACCCTGCTTCCATTATATTAGGTCCTGTCCTCCGAGTAAGGTGCATCCATCAAAAACAATATGCTGTACAGGATCAAGCACGTCTTGCATAAATCGAAGCACGCTTCCTTCTACATCGACACAACGAAAATTATCAATTGGTTTTCTTATTTCTAAACAAGTGGTTTTGTCGAACCGATGAGTTGATGAATACCTTACAAATTCATTAGCGTGTTTTCCACAGACCAGACCATGAAATGACCATCCAATCGTGAAACAGAGAAGAGATGCATCATGGACAAGAAGAATTTTAATATTTTATGCAGTTCATGCAATTAGGGGAACGAGAAGGATATTCAAGCTCATAGTATAGCCATGGCTTGATTTATCCATTTTCCCCTGCTTCAAACATGGCCTGCCAACAAAAAAAAAAAAAAAAAAAAAAAAAATGAAAAGAGGATACTGTGTGAAAATGTGAGGTTCCATTTCTGGTCATCTATGAGCAACTCCATAAACTTGAGGATTTATGAAGGCAGCATTAGAGAAGGAAGCCATGTTTAGATCAACATTTGAAAACCCTGCTTGCATTATATTCTGCCCTGTCCTGCGAGTAAGATGACATCCATCAGAAACGATCTGCTGCAGAGGATCAAGCATGTCCTGTATAAATCGAAGCACGGTTCCTTCTACATCGACACAAGGACAACAAAATGATCGAATGGTTAGTCTTAAACCACCAATTGATCTAAAAGTTTAAGCTCATGAAGAAGCTTGTTTCTAGATAAGTGGTTTTAGAGTTGGTGAGATTTGGTATACTGCCTTTTGCAGCGACATGTTCGACAAATATGTATAGTCCACCAGGTTTAAGAACCCTCTTCACCTCTGCACACCATGATCAAAAGAGATGCACCTTTTGTTAAGATTCATCTAGTCACAAGTTTGCAAAATACATACTAAGATTAAGTGCATATTTGGAATCATTTCAAGTGCTTAAAAACGTGTTTACAAGTACAAGAAAAAGTATTTTTGAGCACTTAGAAAGTCATTTTAAACAAGTCAAAAAGTTTTCCATACTTCCTATTATAGTCCCATCCGATAATTTATTTGGTAAAGAGGATGAGAACTGAACAAATTTACTAGCATAACTTCATTTGTTTTCATCTATCATTATTCAAAGGTCAGGACTAATTTGTTTTCTGCTGCATAAGCCCACACTTACAACTTATCATTATGTGAAGGAAATGACTTCGATTACTATATTTTCAACAGAGATTCTTCTGTCTATAATGCCAATGCTATCGGTATGGAAAAAAAAGCCGAAGTTAATCCACATGGCTATTATCTAAATATACGGTTTTTCTTGAATTCTAAAGGAAGTTTACAATTACATTATGCTATGTTACGCTCAATAGACTGCCAAACAGCAAAAGCAAAGTCAATTCTCAGGTTAATGGAAGCTCATGATGTTCTAACCAAAGTTCAACAAAGTCTCTATTTGGAGTTTCAGAGTTCGGGAACACTGCTTATCTAACTAATGGATGTCAAACTCTTTACCAACTTACACTACAATGAAAGGAAGGAATTACCCTTTAGAGTCATGTCAACATTCGTCACAGAACACAAGACAAGTGTTCCAACAACAGCATCAACAGAAGCATCAGGTAATGGTATAGCCTCGCTGACCTAGTCAAATATCAAAGAATAAACAAGTCTAAATTTTCAAACAATGAGTAAACTTCATTCTTCCAATATATATATATATATATAACCTTGAAAGCACAACCAACTCTATCTAAGCATTATAGAACATTGTGTTTGGAGGTACTTTTCAACTAATTAGAACACATATGATCCCATAAACATTTAAAAACAATTCTTTTAAATGCTTTTAGAGAAAACATCTAACATATGTTGATACAAAAAAAATTTTAAAACACTTCTTCCAAATCTGTGTTAAATGTATGAAGAAGTATAAACGATCCCCAAAAATTTTTAAAAACTAACTTAAAATTCTTTTAGCAAAAACATATAACGTGTTTAAACTAAACTAAGTTGAAATAAGTAAAGAAAAATTGGCGTAGTTACAAATTGATATTATCATTCATTAACTAACCTCAAATTACGAAGATGCAGCTGTTTAAGATGAAGATTTTAGTTCGGCATTCAATAGCTTCAAGATCTCATAAACATTTTTGTATCCACTAAAATAGGTACAAAAAAGGCAGAAAACTTTACTGATAAGACAGAGGAAGTGATCCTATCCATCACACTTGTCTAACCAATCATGTTAAATAGAAACCCATTTCTACCAGCAGCTTGGGATGCTTCGTGGTTCAAATTTACCTAAATTAGAAGTATTTTCACATTCAATGACAAAGACAAGGACGTGAAGGAACAGCACCAATTTTGTATAATTACATTCCCGTACAATAATTCTATGAAGTTCAATAAAGAACAGCAGAGTTCTATAAAGTGTCATACCGCTTGTTTAAACTCAAAATTCTCAGGTGGCAAACCAGCATTCTCTGCTGCTTCCCGAGCATATTTTTCCATTTTTTTATTTGGATCCACACCATAAACCTCCATACCTTCATTCCCAGCGTAATACTTAAGGTTAGGACCTGCACCAATTCCAATCTCCAAGACTTTCTGGGCCTTCCCTCTCAAATTGGCAAACATCTGGGACTTGTAATCTGCAATCTGACCCAACAACAAAGACAGCAAAAACATAACAACAATGTTAACAGTTCAGAAATTCCAGTAAACAGTAATGTAAGTTAGCTCCAACCTCCGCTTCATACGATTTCATGCCATTAGCCAGAACTGACGCATAGAAATCCTCGTACCAATCTGGCTTAGGAGGATGAACCCTATTCAAAATAGCCTATATACAACAAAACTAATAAACTTAATCGTGTGGGTTTGGGGGGAAAATTCGGTACGTAACATGCGGTTATTGATTTAGGGAGAAAACCCCATCAGTCTGCTTCGGAAGAAGATACTCACAGCGTAATCAGAGGATGAATTAGAAGAAGCCATTGAGGGGCATAGAGGGAACAGAGATGTGGCGGCCGCTGCAGCTTCGATGAAACGCCTCCTTCCGCATAGGCAAGAATGGTTGTGGCAAAACAATGGTGGCAACGATGGCGGTTCCGGACTGCTCTGGTGCGGGCAGTTGGCGGATGATGATCTAGGTTCGGCTTGTTGAGAAACATTGCTTATTGGGAAGATGGCTGAACTTGGAGGAGAGGCGTAAAGGATCATGTTGCTTGAATTTGTTGTTTTATCATTTTTGGTTGGCTGATATGGCCTAGAGAGATATTTATCTTTTTATATAAAAAGATTAGAACGTTTAATTATTTGATAAGCAGAGAGTAGTTTTCTTCAAATTTTGGCTATATATGGAGCAATTATTGATGAAATTATTTTAACTAAATGCCTCCAAAGGAATTTGAATAATCAGCTAACTGTAGTAACAATATAACGAAATTAATTTCAACGGACTAATTTGAATCTAACATTTGAAGAGTTATGATAATCACCACGGAACTCAAAAGCTTATGGTAAGGATACTCTTTTCAACTGATTAATTTAAATCTAACACTCAAAGGGTTATGATAATGGCCGCTTGCTTATAGGAAAGGTACTCTTGTATTAGTACGCAAAAGAGGTAGAATGTGCAAGAAAAGCAGAATAGGAAAACCTGGTGGGTATAAATTCTGCCTTGTAACAGAAGGTATATTTCCGTATAACATATGTGTATTGAATGCACTTGGGCCGGCAACAGCCAGCTATAAGACTGTAAATAATTCTCGAATGCAATCTAAGGATTGAATTCAAAACTTTGAAAGCATAGAAAGCATTACATCGTCCCACATTGCATGAACAATCATAACAAGTGAAGCTTAAAATTCAGCATGTTTCACTTATTGGCATTCAAGGACTTCAGAATACTGCTCGGTCTAAGTAGATCAAGTTCTTTCGTCTAGACGGCTAGTCCTTGCACACTTTCTCCTCAGAAACGTGGTCATTGGAGACACTTTCTAATGTGGATTGTTGATCCTCTGCAGCTGGTTCGATATTGCCATCACTCCCTGTCAAGTACAGAAAATGAAGCGAAACATTTATTATTTCCTGTTGTATATCGGAAGCATCGGCAGTAAAAAGGAGAAACTGTGGCTCATACCTTCACCATCAACGGCAGGAGCATAAGCCGAGCGCCTTGAACGGACTTGCTGATGTGGGGTAGGCTGATAATGACAAAATGGAAATCAAAACATCAGAAAGTATTACAAACAGCGTAAACAAGACATAAGAACACAGTGAACAACACCCATTCCACGTGAAATGATGCTTTTTTTTTTTTTTTTTTAAATGATAAAATGCACCGGCAAAAGAAGAAAAAGTATGTGCCCGGCGACAGGGAGTTAACAAGTTCAAAAGACAATTTGGAGCAAACCACAACAATTTTAAACAAAGACGTAATAAGCTGTAGGTAATAACTTCTAACCAAATTACATTTTCAACCATATGAGATTCCAGGTGTCTTTCAGATCACATACAGGAAAGATAGTTTGTAAGAGGAAAGATATAGTTCGGAAGATACAATCCAGCTATGATAATTAGTGAAAGTAAATTAATTATTACCTCGCTAAAGTTTAAGTTGTTTTTCGGGAAGACAAATCAACCTCACATTAAAAAATTTGATTAATATTTAGCAAGTGGGAGGATCTCACCGTTGGTTAACAGCTACTAAACTATTACAAAAGAGCAAAAGTCTACCGATTTATACATTTAAAAATTACGTTCTGCCTAATGAACAGACAAAGATACCCCACTATTATTAAACATCACGCACCTGCAACTTTGGCCTGAGTGCTTCAAGTGGTCCTTTAGGTTTTTGAGCTCCTCCTTGCTGTTACAGAAGTCAAAAGAGTACTTAGGCAAGACAATTGCATCAAACTTCGGACATCCAATCAACACCAAGATTTTGAAGTCCAGTTAAGTATATTTTAGTATCCAATGAGAATGAGCAGTTTAAAAACCTAGTAAAATCTATAAGGTTACCTTCCCTAATGCCCAATCAGCAGAATCGAAAAAGGCACGTTCATGGTCCTAGACAAAAGGAACAGTTGCAGTTGTCACCATAGATGACTTGAACGAAACTAATATCCCAAAAGGGTAACTGAAAGATAAATGATAATTACTTTTGATATCAAAGGAGGTTTCTTTGGCACTATTCCTCCGTACTTCTTCTTGATGATCTCCTCCTGTTTAAAACCATTATCAGACTGTTAGCAAACAAATTATGACAAACCTTAGTGACACCACATGTCAACAGTTCCTGGGAAAGTTGAGACAAATTTAAAAACAGGAACCAAGATAGGAAAAGAAACATTTTTAGTCTTGTCTCAGCCAGGCTATTTTTATTTATCTTTTCCCTTTTGTGATCAGCTTTATGCAAAGGCAAGTAAAAGCTGCTTACAAATCCAAATCTTGTCATTAAAAACAGAGATTTTCCTGTCTAAGTATTTTCATAAAAATTTCCTTCTAATGACCTTGATGACACTAAGACAACGGGATAACAAACATTACATTTCAAGAAGAGAATTCCAAAATTCTTCAATGACAGACTCGCACAAGAAGAGCAAACCATAAAATACAGAAACAGCACTAAACCTCTTGCTGCTGAGAAGGCATAGGATTTTCCCCTTTCTCATCTGGACCTGGTATTTGTTCCTCAGATTTCTCACAATGATCTTGATTCTGAGGAGGATTATCGTCGATTACTTTCTCCTTTACATCCTCGATATTTTTTTCTGACATTGTTCCTCTTCGTTACAAAAACTATAGGTGAAAGTGAACGGTATATAACTGCAAGAAATAAAATAAGTCAAAAAGGTTGCTAAAAAATCACTTCCCTGCAATCACGGACTAAAAGAAACACCCCTCTCAAATACGGAATAACATTCCAAGTAAAGTGCCCTTTGACAGAGCACTTCCAATGAAAATGCTGTCATTTCTAGAAATTTTACTGAAGCGCCCCCAGATATACATTCGGGTCAAAATCAATTCAAATAATACGATTTCCAGTAGCTGAAATGATGTAATTGGTCCAAGTGCAACAGAGAAGTATGATAAAGTCACTGATTTCAACCAAATACGAAACCGAGGAGAAAACGACAAGGAGAAAGCTTCTTTGATATCATTATTGACCCAAGATAAAGTACCTCAAATTGGAATAAATCTTATGAGTTATGACGCTCTGTCAATCGTACAGTTACCTTTCCACAATCACCCATAGCAAATTTGTCATTTCCAGAGGAAATTTTCCACAAATCACCCGTAGCAAATTTAATCACGTAATTAATCAAGCCCAAAAAAGAAGTCCGATTTCAAAACATTCCCGATTCCCTCCATTATCCTTGCCCCCAAGTCTAAACAAAAACTAATCCAAATCATGAATGGAGCTAAATCTAAACCAATACGAACTTCACCAGCAAGAAACAATGATCACATTCAACAGACAAATGAACTTCCACAGACCTAATGAAACGAATGAACATTGCCAATACAAGAAAATTCTAACGAAGAACCTAACTGGCTTCTCAGTGATTTAATTGACGATTGTTGTTCTATTTGAGGATCCAAAATGGGGAAGAAGGCTTAGATGAGTGACTTACGTTACCGGCGAATCAGATCGCAATCGGAAATGATGAATATATTAGGAGCGGAGGATCCGAGGACGGATCAAAAGCAAATCCGGTGTAAACTGATTTGTTTCTCTCCTCTGCCTAAAATTCCACAGTCCGATTGAACAGTGTTTGTATGCACCAACCAAAGAAAGCCTAGAAGTTACGCGAGTTGCATGAGATCAGAGCGCGTGGTTGGTGGCGATGCTTCCTGGGCCGCTCGTCCATTGTGATTATTGGGCTTTTTTCATATTGGGCCCAGATGATTGGTTCTATGAGGAACACTCCTAACTTTTGTTCATTTCCATTTTAAAAGTGTTTACCAAGGGATCATATTTTCATTTTCAAATAATCATATACAAGAGATGAGCATGTGTTGGAGTGTTTTCAAATAATCATTAAGTTTTTTACCCTAAAAATAAAAAATATTTGAAAATATTTTATGAGAGAGCGGTTGAATACTTTTGACTCAGGTGTTTGATTGAAAAGTACATTAAAATAGTCAATCATGTGTTAGAATTTGATAGATATTAGAGTCTAGAGTCGGTGATTGACTTGAGAAAAAAATGTTTTTTAAAAAAATCATTTTTATTTAAACATTTTTTATAAAAATTGTTTAATCACTTCAAAATTTATTTTGAGCGGTTGTCAAATACTTCAATTTGTTCCAAAATGACTTATTTTTTAAATTAAACACTTGAAAATGTATTCCAAATACACCATAAGTGGAATGTTTATTAAGAATGAGTTTAAGAATGATATGGTTGAAGTTTAATTCGTTGGTTTATAATTAAACTCGGGTTTGGCAGCTCCTCCTTTCAATTGTGAGTTGAATGTCACCCTGAATTAAACCCACACTCCAAACATCTTCTTAAAAGTATTTATTCCAAAATCACCTTCAAATTCACCAAGGTTTACATTTGAGATACAAAAGTTAAAGTAGGAGGCAATACTAACCATCTATCTAGAAGTTTCTTAAAGTATCTATATAAATAACTTTAATGTAAATATTAGACATTTCTAGATTTATCTTAAATTATAAATACGTATCTCAAAAGAAATTCTCTAGAAACATCTTGACATTTCTTTAGGCTCCAAGGAGCTCGAACTTTAAATAAGAATAATTCATAAAAGTTTCTAAGATATTTAGGAATTTAGGAAGAACTTAGAAAAGAATTTTTTACTCATCCAAGAATGACATGCCTATAAATAAGAGAAGTAATCTCATATGTAATTATAAACCAACAAAGAAGAAAGAAAAGTTAGAGAAATTTAGAACGAAGGAGGAAAAGTGGGTGAGTATTAAAAAATCATCTCTCAAGAGTGCTCATATTTGTACAGGTTTCTTTCTTGATTGTCTCTCTTACTTTTGTGAGGGTAACATTAGGCAATCTTCTAGTGAACAACTATTGAGATCAAAAGAAAGAAAGACGTCAGAAATAGAGTAACTTGGAATTAAAATTATTTTATAAGATAATAAAAATATATACACATTTAACGAAAGAGAGCAGGTAGAATAACTTCAAACAGAAAACGGCCAAGTTAGCCCATAACTTCCAATGACACAACAACACAAAATCTATGTCTTAGATCATATTAAAATCTCAAAAACACATCACAAATTCACCTAATATCCACTTTTAGTTTGTGTCTTAACCCTTGAATTAATATTTTTAAGCAAACCCAACTTTCACAAACAATACTTAAACTAACATAAGAAGTTGAAATTTGATCACAAAATTTTTGTTAAAGAAAAACAACAATGGCAAAGACAAAATCAGAGAGTGGAGATGAAGTTCCTTTGGGTTCAAAATTTAGGAACTCAATTGGAGAAGGAGCTCAGAGAGGGCTGGGCATAGTGGTCTTAGTGCTGAGAGTGATGGCAGCCATGGCAACTCTGATTAGTGCAATAGTAATGGGCACAGCCAATCAAACTCTCCCATTTTCAACACAGTCTTCACAATTCAAAGCCAACTATAAAGATCTTCCTATGTTTATGTAAATTTTACCGATATCTTTCAAGTCTTATTACACATCTGCATTCGTTCTATACACACAAAATTTTTGGTATAGCCCATAATTTTATTATTATTATCATTACAGGTTCTTTGTGCTCGCAAATTCCATAGTTTGTGGGTATCTCTTTTTATCTCTTCCTCTATCCATCTTCCACATCATGGAAGTTGCATCAGTCACTCCAAGGCTTATTTTGCTCATCTTTGATTTGGTATTTTTTCTTTTTTTTTTTCTTTTTTTTTTTCTGGTTAAACTATAAATTTGTCTCCAAACTATCAATTATACATCTAATAGAATCTTGATATATTCGAAATTTTATAAAATTAATTGATTTATTAAATATAAATTGAGATTTATGTATAATGAAATTCTAACATAACTATTTAGCTTTTTTTTATTTTTAGTTTATAAACACCACTTTTACTTATGAGTTTTTTCTTTAATTTTTGTTTTCTTATTTTTCAAAATTCATGTCAAGTTTTAATAACTAAAAAAAAGTTTAAAACTTGTTTGGTTATTTGGATTTATTTGAGAATTTAAATGTAATATATAAAAGATTAGATGGTTGTAATGAATTTGTAAGAAAACAAGTTCACTCTTCAAAAACTTTATCAAACAAGACTTGAACTTTCAATTAGATGTCTTTTAAATTTGTTAATTTTCTTTTTAAATGAATAAGTTGAAAACTTATTAGACAGAATATATATATATATATATATATTTTGAACACTAGATTGAGAATTTAAATATACTAAATACTTTTAAAGTTCAAAGACTAAAATAAAGAAACCGCTATCAAAGTACAAAGACTAACCTTATATTTTTTTTTTTCTTTTTTGTAATCTTTTTTATGGCAAAGAGTTTGTATGTATCTTTTACCATTGGGTATTTGATGGTTCTTGTGTTATTCAAATGCATGGAAGATGGCGATGGCCCTTGCAACGGTTGGTGCTTCCACAGCAGCGTCAGTGGTCTACTTGGCGTATCGAGGCAATGTTGCTGCCAATTGGGTTTCGTTTTGCAGTCAATTTGATTCTTTCTGTCGACGTATTTCTGGATCTTTGATTGGCTCTTTTGGTGCGGTCCTTGCTTTTATGCTTCTAATTATTATTTCGGTTATAATAACATTTCGACGCTCATCATAAACATAGCACAACAATTAAAATAAAATTACTTTAATAACTGAGGAGTCAAAAATTTGAATCTAATGCTAAGATAGATAAATAAATATGAGAAAATTATTTCAAGATGTGTGGATATTTTTATTAATTGGATGTGTATGGACTATGGGGAAGAGATTAGAAAATATTGTTTTAAAAATCTTCTCCAAGTAAATAAGAGTTTATTTTATTTTGATGGCTATGATGATTATTCAAAAGTGGCTCCTTGTAGGAGGAATGATAATCTGAATATTCTTAGACATAGTAGAAGCAAATTAGAGATGATAGACTATTTGACTTCAACAATCTTATCTTTGAGATATTTATTTATTAGTAGAAGTCTATCTAATTATGCATATTATATGATTTAATGTTTTTCATAGCTTAGTTACATAGGATTATATTATTTTTTTAATCTACCTAATTTCAAGTACCTAATTTTTTAATTGATATGTACCTTAACTAATGAAATTCTATCCACAAAAAAAAAAAGAAAAAAACAAGAACAAAAAACTAAGGACATATTTCTCTAATTTGTGTGTGTTTTTTAAATGTCAAGGAAATTCATCTTTCAATTGTTCAATTGATCGAAGGTTGAATTATTAATCTATTTGATAACAATTTTATTTATTAATATTTTTTAGTTTTAGTTTTTAATTTAGAAATTATGTTTGCTTCTTCAATATTTATTTGGTATATTTTTCACAATTTTGAAAATATTTTGAAAATATAGATAAGACAACAAATTATAAATTAATATATATAGATGAATATAGTTTTTTTTTTTTCTAAATTTAAAGAAGCTAGAGTTTCAAAAACAAAATACTAAAAATCAATTAGTTTTGAAGTTTGCAACTTTTCTTCCAACTTAATTTTGTTTTCACACATGATATATATAAATATATATATATTCTACGAAGACAATTATGTCATGAATAAGTTAGATAAGATATCTTCAATGTCTTTGCTTACAAAATAAAATAGTAATAAATATTGGCCTAATACTATAAGATGAAATTATAGATTGGACCATGTTTAGAGTCAAAATTTCACTAAATGAAAATTTAATTAATGAAACTTGAGGGAAGGTAAACGCTCACCAAGCTCTTAAATTTGAGGGACCTCGCAAGGAAGTACCAATGAATAAATGTTGAATTACAATTGAACTAAAAAAATGTTTTAAGTTATATTTAATCAACACAGCACCTTAGTTACATAGCTTAATGACATTAAAGTTTTATTTGATAATGATTTATTTTTAATTTTCTATTTTCAAAATTTATGCTTGTTTTATTATCAACTTTTAATTTATTTTTTCATAGAAATAACAATTTCATTCATGAATTTTAATTTGTACAAATTTAGTCCATGAACTTTTAATTTAGTAACAATTTTATCTTTGAATTTTACTATGTAATAATTTAGTCATTGTAATTTTAAATTTGTGATGGTTTAGTCTTTATCGTAGAAATTGGTGCTAAGATTTATGAGATTTTTTTTTTTTGTATAAACAGACTGATAAGCTAATTAGAAACTCAATATTTTAATAAAATACAAAGTGTATCATAAAATAATAAAATATGACATCTAATTTTTATTTATTTATTTATTATTTTTTTTTTTTACTGAAGGGACTAATTGTTACAAATTTGAAAGTATAAGAACTAAATTGTTACAAAATTAAAAGTAACAAGGATTAAAACATAACCAACCAAAATTTAGGGACTAATTCTTGACAATTTAGGCCTCATTTGGTAACTATTTGGTATTTTGTTTTTGTTTTTTTGAAATTAAGCATATTTCATCTCTATTTCTTACATTGATTTGCAAGTTTCGAAAAGCTATTTTTTTTTATTTTCAAATTTTGGCTTCGTATTTTAAATCATTGATAAGAAGTAGATAACAAAAAAATAAATTTAGAGGTAGAACTAGTGTATATAGACTTAATTTTGAAAAACAAAAATAAAAAAACGAAATGATTACAAAAGCAACCAAAAATATTTTTTAACATATATATATTATATATATACTTACTTGATCAGAACTCTAGTTGCATCCACAATACTAAAGATAAATTTCAAGCTCCATAGTAAGGAAAAAAAATAAAAATCGATTGGTCTCATTTAAAGTACTAGTGGTAAACTTTGTAATGAAACAATGTTATTTCAAATATTTGTCATTGACCATTGTACGAGTACCCCCAAGATTTTTTAAACATCAAGAAATCAACAAGAATTATATTTTTATTTTCCAAAATAATTAAATTAAATAAAATAAATTATAAGATATGGTGGTGGCTCGTGCCATCCACGTATAAATTATTAAACTAACCAAAGAGCTTAATCATGTTTCCTTAACTTAGCCCACGGTGCGGAATATAAATAAGCATGCTTTATAACACATATCCCGACAAATGAAACTCAAATTCCGCCAGTTTAGGCGATTATTAGTCAATAATTTTATAATTATGTGACAAATTCTATTCAACCTTATGATGTAATCGCACTAATATGTTTATAATTTTTTTTTTTAACACCTGTTCTCCAATTCCTTTATCCCATTCCGAACAAGTTCATTCTTCATTACTTTCCACGCGCCTCTTTGACCTTTTTTTTTTTCCCCCTTTTTCCTATTTTTAGTAGTAATTATTATTATTATTATTATTATCTGTCTCTTTGCTGTTAACCGACTTGTCGTTTTGGATAAGCAACACCTTGTCGAATGGCTATGGCTTTCGTGTAAGAATTGGCCTACACGAATAAAACCAAAATTACAAATTCTTAATTGCAGTCATATAGGCTAATTTCAATGTATACATGTCCGAATCCATTCCTATTCCGTTTAAATAAACTCTTTTCTGTTAAGGGTTGTGGAAGCAAAGTTCAAAAGCACAGGAGAGCGGAAAAATGTCATACGTGTTGGGGTTCAAACCGAACCAATCAACTGAAAGCATATTTAATATCGTCAGCCTTACGTGTAATTAGAGGTGAATATTAGAAGAGTTATCTATAAATAACTTCATTCGAAAGAGAGGATAAAATAATTTCTAGAGGAGAGTTCTAACATTTAAAGGTACCTCCTATATTAACTCATGCATTAGAGTGTGGTAGATTTGATACCATATTAGTGTAGGAATCTCTCACTCAGATTAGCTCGAAACAACTCAAGACCAAATTAGAGAGTAGCGGGTTGGAGATCCAAGTCACAAGAGGCCTTTAATGACACTCAACGGAGACAAGATTCAAGCGCAAACATTTTCTATTCGATTCAAAAATGAAATTTCTCACTTTAAATATTGTGTCAAAACTCAATAAGAATTTGTATTCTTTCTCAAATAAATGATTTAATACAAATTTGATTTACAATCCATTTTTCTATGACAAATAATCTTGAATAATTCAACAAATGTGAACATTATCCAAGGTGTCGGGTATTCTCGACCAAAGAGGTCAAAAATTCTTATCACTCAATCTCATTTGTTGAACCATAGAAAAGACTTCCAGTAATTTCTTGTGCCTATGGACTTAATCTGAAGAGTAAATCAATCAACTAATTACACAGAATCTCTGCACATTGAATCTATATTGGAAACTATCACTTTTCCTGATTTCATCATGTAAAGATATCATCTTCTAACTTTAAACAAACAATATTCACAATTTTCTTTTCTAAAGTATATTTGGGTCTAGTTTCTATCATGGGTTTGATTTTGAGACCTTTTTTTTTCTTTCTTCTTTCTTCTTTCTTCTTTCAACGGCTCAAGCCGTTCCAATCGTTAGCAGGATTGATGAATATGGCTTGATTAAAGAAATTGTTGCTCTGATTCACTTGAAAATCTGTTGAAGCAGAGGAGTAATCTAATGGCATTTCCCCTTGCTCTATTTTGCCAACATTTGTATAAGCTGCAGTGTTGTTTTGAAACCCAAGAGTTGGGTTAATACTTGAATTGTCATTGAAAAGCTGAGAAATTGGTCCTAAATAATCCAAATCCAAGAGATGGGTTATTGAAAAAGCCCTTGGAAATTTCATGTTTTGTTGTCCATTATTCCCTTCTACGACGTCGTGTTGTGTTGGTAATTCCTCTGTTTTCTCCTCTAATAGCCCTTTGTTTGAATGTCTCTTCTTGTAAATTCTACACAAAACCCAATCATCCAACTGAAACAGCAACAAAAAATAAACACAAACCATTATTAATACCCACTTTGTCAGCTGATTTTCAACAACATAAACAAGAAAATTCCAAAAGGGGTTTTCAAAAAACTTACTCTCATAGACCCTGATTGTTTGATTGATTGCTTGTTTGATTCAATCAAACGATATTCATGCATAATCCAATCAGTCTTAACACCTTTTGGTGGCTTCCCTTTGTAAAAAACTAAAGCTTTCTTTACTCCAACATACTTTGATGCACTGTAAATCGCCTTATCGGTCCCGGTCGCCTTCCAATACCCCGATACCGCCGCTCGATTCGGCCGAACCCCGTTCGGGTATTTTCGGTCTCTTGGGCTGAAGAAGTACCACTCATTTTCACCAGAATCAGCCTTCTCTGCAAGAAGTAATTACACATGAGAAACATAACATAAGAAAGTGATGAAAATGATTGTAAAGTTGTATAGTTTTTTTAGAAAAGTAATTACCAGGCAAATCCCAAGGATCAAATTTGTAGATATCAACTTCAGGGATTATGGAAACAGGACATGGCTTGGAAGTGGCTTGGTTTCTGAGGTAAAACATGATCAATTCTTCATCAGTTGGGTGAAATCTGAAGCCAGGGGGAAGCTCACTGCAGCTTTTCTCCTTCATTTCTGTAGTGATTTTTGGGACTATATGAAAGAATGTGGTATGAAAATAAAGGCAAAGCAGAGAAAGAAATGAAGGTTTTTGAAATGTTGTATAGGAGATGAATGGGGCTTTTATGTTTGGTGGGTTTGGTCGTTTTGTGTGAGTGGCAGTTTTCGATTGGTATTTTCTTTGACTTCATCTTCCTTTGTTGGCGGCTTTCTTAGAGACCCCAAAAAATGCTCTAAGATTATATTTTATTATTTTGTGTGCAACTCACCCAAATATCTAATCACATATTGTTATACGATAAATTTATTTTTTTAAAAAAAAATTATTATTACACGACAAATTTATCTTTTAAAAAATTTTTTTATCTTTTTTCTTCTCCTAATCAAGAGAGATACATGAAAATAGGTGCAGTCTGGCAAAATTAATCATTGTGAAGTTTTCACTTGTTATCCCTATAATTGTTTAGGTTTTATTATTATTATTATTATTATTATTATTATTATTATTATTATTATTATTTACTTTCTGGATATGATAAGGTTATCCGAATATTGAAGAAGATGCCATTTTTAAACCATCTGGTGGTCTTATCTTTCACACTTCTATCTTCTTCTTCTCCCATTGAATATTTGACATTTGGGATTTTCTTCATTCCTCCACAGTCTTCTTTTGTTTTCTATTCTTTCCTATTTAATTCCCACAAACCAAAGTGCATAAAGAAAACAAAACTAAATTCGTAAACATTTTTCCAAATGGAATAATGAAATTTTGCAATATTCTAGTACGCTAATCAAGTGTTCATAACTAATTTTGTCAAATGCGGCGTTTGTAGACTTCAAATTTCACAATCATGGTAGAAAAAATTTTGCATTCATTTTCCAAATGTTTAGGTTTTTCCCATAGATAACCATTTCCATAAGCTCTAAATAAAGTTTGACTTATTTTTCTTAAAACATAAGTTCTATTACATTTTGCTTATTCCATTCATCACAAAGTAAAATTACAATACATATGTTTATACTCGACTCTTGTTATTTATTATTTGCTCGCTTTTTCATCTTCTTTTTATGATTCATTAATGCAATTCTCGTTCCTTTTTTTTCTTTTTACTCTTCATTACTCGCTACTCAGTAAATTTAAAGGAATGGAAACTCGAAAGAATGCCAAAAATAGAGAAAACGAAAATTTAACGAGTAACAGAGTATTAACATATGTGAAATGATTTCACAATTTTAGTAAGAAAAATATTGATCAACATTTATTAGTTTCACTTTATTTAGAGACAAGAAAGATATATTCCGAAATTTTTTATATTTAAAAAAAAAATGTATAACTAATTTGAAATATCTAATCACATAAATCATCAAGAGTTTCCTAACTCATTTTAGTTAATGTTGACAAATGACTTTTCTTAACTTAAATTTTAAAAATCTTTCAACATTTACACGAATGTGAACACAATGAAGAATATGGAACATTTTAAGATATTTAGATAATAAAATTATATATTTATAAATAAAAGAGATTTCTAGTGAAATAAAAAACAAACTGGTTAGGTACGTATGAGTGTAGAAATAAATGAAGAGATTTATTGTCTTTATCCTAACTAATTATTTAATTGTGGATGTCAGATGGGCCTCGATAATTAAGGAAGTTTCATGAAGGACAGAAGAGAATAGTCCCCACGTAGGATAGGAAGAGAGTTGTGATTAGGTGATTTGTTTTGGCTGTAACTAAAAGCTGATTAGTGATTGGTGGACAAAAGGAGACGATTAGAAGGTGCCACGGAGCAGAAATGTCCCTCAAGCTTGGAGTTAGAGATTAGGATAAGCACTAAAAAGGAAGCGAATTAGGCGGAGATGATTGATTGCTTGTGGTTGTTATCCAACCAGGTCAGCATCCACGTCGACAAATTTTATATTCTAGAATTTTAATTTTCTGCGCAAAACGACGGCAAAGTTGACGCGTGGCATTGGGATCAGTGAGGATTCCATTTCTTCGATTCTTAATTATGTTAATTGAAAGAATATTCTATGAAGTGAAATGGGATTTCTTTTTTTTTTTTTTTTTTTTTTCCGCGGTATTGTCATATTTGTTTGTCTGACGTGGAATTCTAGTCAAAATTGGATGTTTGAATTTTTCTTTATGGTATCGATCTGGATGTAATGTAACTTGAGTGGATAGCTCTCATGAATTTGATGGGAAGGTGATTAAAGTTGGGCCTCTACTAGATAGTCACTATTAATTTTTTTTTTTTTTTGACATATCGATATTTTGATTGATATTTTTATGTTTTTATAGACTCGGTGTCAATAGATTTTTAAATTTATTTTTTGCTTTTATAATTTTTTCAGAAATATCCATTCAAATCAACATTTTAGAAAGATTAATACTTTGATCTTTTCGTTGATATCGACATTTTAAACCTTGTTTAGGTTATTTTTTGAATTTGCTTAACATATACTCTTAAAATATGAGAGCAATGTAGATTAAAACTTCAAACTAATAATTTTATTTTTAAAATTTTAATCAATTTGACTTTTAGTAGATATCTATTTTAATATTATTAATATATGCTTTAATCGTTTTTAAAATAGAAGGATTAATGTGAATTATTGAAAATGTAAACACTGAATGGACAAAGTAACCAATTTTTTATTAAATTTAAGTGATTTTTTATTTGTTGGACTTTCTCTACTTTTCTCTACTTCTTTTCAGAAAAAATTATGTGATAAATTTTAGATGGGTTTTTGGAGAAAGTAGGTTCGATTTTGAGTTAATTTGAAATAGAATCAATTAAAAATGGTTAATTATGAATCACTAACAAATTATCTAAATTGATTTCACTTTGAATATTTAAAGTATAATATATAATTATTAGTCTAGAGTTTCAATTGATATAGGGCTTTTTTAGTAACAATCTGGTTTAAACAAAAATTAAAATTAAAAAATTGAAAAAAGGTAATTTTCATAGAGTAGTTTTTGCTTTTAGAAATTGGCTAATAATTCAAAATTTTTACCAAATAAATATAATAACTATAGTAAAAAACTAGAGAAAACGACCACAATTTTTAAAAACTAAAAATATAATAACCATAACTTCACGTTGATGTTTAAGGGTGTAAATTGAATTTTTCCTTAATTTCTTTAATTAAAAGAAGTTTCCACTTACATAGGGGCTGGTCGTAAATGGATGGGATTAAATCGACTTGTATAATAATAATTTTAGTATTACATGGTCATTTATTATTTTATTAAAAATAGTTTTTTTTTAAAGAAAAATATTATTGGCAGATGGTTAATTAATAAATGAGGAAAGTGCTGACGAATGGGATGAGATAAACTTTGCATGCGGACCAAGGGGATATGGATGCTGTAGATTTTGGTTTGGTTTTGACAGCCCAAATTTAAAATGTTTAGATCAAAAAATATATATAATAATTATCATTACGTTATTTTGTTTTTTTTTTTTTTTTTTTAAATACCAACGTGACAGAATTAGAAATGACGATCAAGATGTGACACCCATTTTAAAATGGAACAATCTGGTGGGTGAGTGAGATCATGGTTTGTGGGATTAGATAATCATTTTGTTTTAACAAAATTACACTTTTTATTAGCAATTTGAGGTGGATTTCATTTTATTAGCAATTTGAACCTTTCAAAATTAGTTCTAATTAGATAATTATGGTTTCAATCTCTAAAATAACAAACAATAAAAAGAATAATTTAGATATTTTAAAAAGTCTCTTCATCATTAAAATGTAAGATCTTCAACCATTTTTATATCATTTTCATTTTATCGACTTTAGGAATAATAATCACTTTATTTTTAAGGTGCAAATCTTATTTTAATTGTCAATATAAATATAACTTACTTAGCGAGAGTTTATGTATATTTGCTTGAGGTGGGGTTCAAATCCCATACCTAACATTTGCCACATGGGAAAACCACATCCACCCATGCATACAAATATATATACACACATTTTAAGGCATATTTTGCTAAAAAAGTAGGAGTTGGGAAGTGAAATTGTTAAATCCACTCCTAGTTTGGTTGAAGAAATTTGTAGCTTTCACTATTAAAAAAACATCGAGCTTATGATTTATTATTTTTTTTTACTATGAGCCCCACTATTAAACAGCTCAGCTCATTGTACTATCAAAGACTCAACGATAATTTTCATAACTTTCTATCATAGAGGTGGAAGGTTTGAATCCCTCAACCCCCAATTATGGTGAAAAAAATATATAAAAAAGAAAAAACTCTAGACTAAACAACTCCACTCTTTAAAAACACTCCCTTATGGTTAAAATGTTGATATAATATTAGATTTATTATGATCTATCAACTTAAACTTTTGTGTCAATTGGTGGTTTAGTAATATATTAGAGCAGAGTTTCTATGTTCAAGGGGTGAGGATGAGCAATACTTGGAATGCACTCATTTTTATGCATCCACCACACATTAAAATATATATATATATATATATACAAAAAAGAAGTAAGAAAAATTTCCACGTGACAAATTATGATTGGACAATTAAATGGAATGTACAAAGATAGGTGATGCCCGAGATGCACCTAAGTATTTACAGTAAGGATTCAAATCTCTAGTCTTCACCGGTTGTTGAAACGTAAAAAATAAAATTAAAAAAATAAATAAAAAGAGAGAATTAATTTAGATCTCTAATTTCTTTTGATTGAGGATATAATGTCTTAATCAATTTAGTCATGCTTGAGTGGACACCATCTAAAAATTCACATTTTTAAAATTAGACGATTATACATTAATAAATAAATGTGTAACCAAAAAATGGTAAAAAGAATCAACATGTAAGTTTAGAGAGATAGATTGAATTCTTTAAACAGTAATAATAAGAATAACAATACCCATAGAAAACAATTATAAACCTAAATCCCACCACACAAATTACTTAGAGATAAAACAAGTTGTTTGAATCTTTATTGATCTATGTTACTCTCCAATTTGAGGAAGCAATTTCACTAAATAAACACAACCGCGTGCCCCATAAGGCTTCACAAAACAGAGGAAAAAAGAAGGGTTGATTGATAAGCTAACAAAAGGTCTAGTAGCCATATTCATGGCTGCCAAGTTCAATAAGATTCCTCAAAGCTTGTTTCTTCATTACCTTCCCATAAACCCCTCTCCCCAATTTCAAAACCCTCTCCATTTCCAAAACCCCACCATTACTACTATTTCTCTTAAACCTTTCCACCATCATTTTCACCACTCTCTCATCACTCCCCACTGCATCAACTACACTATCCACCACCATTTCCATTCCTTGAATTCTTCTTCCCCATTTCTTCATTGCCTTCTCTGAACTAAACACTTCAAAATATGCCCCCCAAAATGAAGCCCTCAAATACCCTTTCTCTTTTCCCCTCACCATCCATCTCCGCATTCCTTCTTCCAACTTGTAAATTGCTGCCCCCATTTCATTTCCCCCTTTCATTCCCAACTCGATCTCTTTCATCTCTTCTTTGTTGCTGATTTGTTCTTCGAATCGACACCTTTTGCAATTGCAATTGAAGCCCCATGTCTCCGACATTCTCTTGCGGTCTTTCCATGACGAAAGCGGATCGAAATACGCGAATGTGATCTCTTCCCCTGTTTTTATGTCTCTGGATGCGTGGATTAAAATGTGATCTCCAATGTGTAAGCGTCTGGCGTTGGGGCTACATGAATGATTGATGAATGAAGCTAAAACCCACAGCCCAACTCCATAATAATCGCTGTTTTTGCCTAGAACTTTAGCAGAAGCTGCATCTTCAACTAGGGAGTTGATATCCAAAACACTTAGGATTTTACTCATTTCATTGGGGATGATAATCTGATCCTCTGTTTCCGGCTTGAACACACTCATTACAGGAACCTCGAGGCCCTCCTCTGCTTCACCACTGGAGAGTAAACCAATTAAATTCTTTGTTTTGGTACTTTTTGTGGCAGAATCTGTGACTTTATCGATGAAATTCTTCCACATTACCAATTGGGCATTTTCGTCGCTATTTTCTGGCAAAATTCCTCTTTCAATCGCGATTGCTTTGGTTACTAGCAGCAAAGTCCCAGAATCTACATTCTTCGTTGCAAACAGCCCACGTCCACTAATCCCAGATCTTCTAATCTGTACGGGACCGATGAATTCGGCTAAATCTGGGGATTTCCCACGAAACCCATTTAGAACCCAATCAGAGAGATCGAAAGCTCCAGTCTTTGACAAATGTTCGAGCTTTTTGCATTTCTCGACATACCCATTAAGATTTTCGGAGTTTCCATTTACCTGTGGGTTAAGCAGAGCTGTCTTGAAGCATTCTAATGCCGAAGAGTACCTGTTGAGATTCAGCAGAAGTTTACCTTTGCAGAGTAAAGTTTTGAAGTGGGTGCTTTCGATTTTCAAAGCTTCTTCGCAATCTTTTAAGGCTTCTTCGAAATTTCCGAGCTTGGATCGCGCTTCGGCTCGGTTGCAGAGGGCTAAACAGATAGATTTTTGAAGCTTGGAAAGATGGTGATTTGTAGTTGGGGTTTGATTTCTGCAGACGGTGATAAATTGAGAGTAGGTGAAAACGGCGTCGTTCCATTCTTCTCTAAGAAGGAACTCTGTGGCTTTAGATCTGAGAAGTTGCATTTCTGCTTCCGCCATTTCTGGGTCCTTGAGCTCTTGCTGTTGGTCCGCCATTGCCATTTTCGAAGCTGAGTTGAAAAGTGAAAATGGTTTTTTTCTTCTCTTTGATGATCGTTGTAATTTCTGGGGAAATTTTGAATTGCGGGATTGTAACGGTCATATTGCGAATCTCTTTCCCTCTCTCTTCGGACTTGGTTTTAAAAAGTTTAACCGTCCAACGGTTATGTCCGGGCCATTCATCTTCAACATTTCCATTAATATTATAATTATTTTGAACGTCCATATTTTTATTTTCTGAAACGGTTCATTTTCGACATTAGTTTAGTAGTTTCAATAATTTTATCACAGAATGAGAATCTGTTGGAAAAATATGAGTTTTGTTTATTACAATAATTATAGAGGGGAGGATCGAAACTTCTACTTCAGTCATGGCAATTATTGCGAACTAAACTTGATTTGGCATAAAAATATGAGTTGAACTCTAAAAAAGTGAGAAAAATACATATGACTCATCATTTTATTTTTGGAATATTGAATTGTTAAATTATAAAATTGTTTGTGATTATTTTTTTTCAATGATATTAAATTGAAAGAAAGGAAGAGATTTTACGTTCTAGATTAAGAATCAAAACACACTCAAAAAGAAGGAAAAAAAGCACAAGAATAGATACCTTACGCCACTTTAAAACATCAGAGAAAAACATCACATCCCACCATCTCTTACTAACCACCTAGAAAAGTCACAAAATTGCCCCATGGACACAAAGATTACACTCTCTCCAACTATGACAACAAATAACACTCCAAGCTACTTTCCAAGATTTACACCGTAAATCGATTGCATACATTCATACGACAAATCCAATCAAACTTTTATGTCCCAATGAAATATTTTATGTCCCCACATCACTCTAGATAGTTTGGCTAAGAGGGCAATCAAATAATAAATGGTCTCGAGTCTTAGCTCAGCCAATACAAAAAACACAAACAATATGAGTACCAGGACACCATCTGCTGAACAATTGTGTGTCTATAGTCGATTCTAAATAACAAATTAGGCAATGAAATTTTGTATGGGAACATTACCTCCAAATCAAAGAAGACTAGATCAAGACACCCCATGATACCTAGGATGTAAGGATTCTCATGCACTAGTGACAAGTCAAAATGACAAAAGAGTTAGATCACACAATCTTCCCTCTCAATCTTAACTATTAAAGATTCCACTTGCTCTAAGAGTTGATCAAGCAATCTAGAATTATAATAAAGTTGTTTTAAATAGGACAACGTACAATGAATAACTTCATTTCTCTATTTTAGATGTAAAATGAAATCATTCCAAATTTGAAGCGGAAAAATTTGACAAGTTAACAACTAGGAATTTATAGGAACAACAAGAGAAAAGACGAAGGATGAGAGAATGATAGCTATCAAGGAGGGAGATTGTACCAAGAAGATTCACAAAGGATGAGGAAATGAGAGACGAAAGAAAGGAGAAAAGAAAAGAGAAAAATGTCATCTCATGGTCTATTGACTCCATTAAATACATATATATATGTATACAAAATTAACATATTTTTATCAAGTCATCAAACTACAAAATCAAGAACTTAACCAGGAATTGACAATCACATGAACTCAAAGAAAATTTACAACTATTTTTCAAAAAGGAACTTAAATAAGCACCAGCCTATTCCAGAAGTGTGTAATTTGCCATTGAATTTTGTATGCACTGACACAAAAATTTAATAGAATTATCCACAGCTGAAAAGGTGGACTTTTTGGATTGGTAGAGTGGTAACCCTGAATTTCTCATTCTGTGGCATAGGGTTTTTGGGACTGATCCATGAAAACGAGCGAAGAACATGGACGCCACAATCCCTACGCCAAATTGTTCCTCACTGCCCTCTCCGCCACGGTGGCGGAATCCACCACCTTCCCCATAGACCTCACTAAAACCAGGCTTCAGCTCCACGGCGAGTCTTCCTCTTCCTCTCGCTCCACAAATGCCTTCAGACTCGCTTCAGCCATTGTCAAGGACCAAGGTCCTTTTGCCCTCTACAAGGGCTTGTCTCCGGCGATTCTCAGGCACCTCTTCTATACGCCCATACGAATCCTCGGATACGAGCACCTACGATCCCTCTTCCTTGCGTCCGATGGCGGCTCCGTTTCCCTCCATGCCAAGGCCCTTGTCGGCGGAATCTCCGGCTCCATTGCTCAGGTTCCAATTTTCCACACTATCATTTTACTAAGGCTCTGATTAACGATATTGTACATTTTAGAGACTTGCATTTTCCAATGGACTGCAATGTGTAGACATTTAGCTAATCGAATTATTAACAATTTACGAAATGTATGATTGGTGTCTGTGCCGATCTTCCCAATTGTAATATGTTGGAATTGATTGATGTTATCGAATTCTTTCAATGCTTTGAATTTTGTGAATATGGGACGAATGTGAAAATCACTGCCACTATCTGTACTGTCATTTGTGAGCTTGAAACTGGGCACAAAATATACATTTGTCTCTAAACCCATATGTTAAACAATCACTAAACTCAAAGTGATTGATGTTCATAACATGCTAATGCTACTTTGCTAAATATCATTATTACTTTTGTGTCTACCATTAGTACCACAGGTAGTGGCAAGTCCTGCTGATCTTGTTAAGGTGAGGATGCAGGCTGATGGGCGTCTAATGAGCCAAGGTATGCAACCCAGATACTCAGGGCCTCTCGATGCCTTAACCAAAATAGTTCGCGGAGAAGGGATTATTGGACTTTGGAAAGGGGTTGTCCCAAATGTTCAAAGAGCATTCCTGGTTAACATGGGAGAATTAGCCTGCTATGATCATGCTAAACGTTTTGTTATTCAGAATCAAATAGCTGGAGATAATGTTTTTGGCCACACCTTTGCTTCTGTAATTTCTGGTCTGTCTGCTACTGCTTTGAGTTGTCCGGCTGATGTTGTAAAGACAAGAATGATGAATCAAGCTGTTAGCAAGGAAGGAATTACTAAGTACAACAGCTCGTATGATTGTCTTGTGAAGACGGTTAAAGTTGAAGGATTGAGAGCTTTGTGGAAGGGGTTTTTTCCTACTTGGGCCAGACTTGGTCCTTGGCAATTTGTCTTCTGGGTGTCTTATGAGAAGTTTCGCAAACTTGCTGGGTTATCTTCCTTCTAGTTAATCAATTGCTATGAACTTGTTGGCATTGTGTTTTTTGTGCCAAAGCAAGTTAAGGCAAGCAAAATAAAGGGTGAGATATTGATTGGCTTTTTTAAAGTTTATTTGATATCAGAATCATGTATGTCTGGATGTCCCAGAAAAAAAAAAAAAATGAAAAGAAAATTTTGGACAAATTGCAAAATCCATCCTTCAACTTTCTTAATATTAAAATTTATTCCGTTACTTCAGCAATCTGATTTGACTATTTGCGATCAATAGTTTTGGAATTGAAGGCATTCAAAATGTTGAAACAAAAAATAACACACGAATAGAACAAAGTAGAAACAAGAGAGAAATAATGCACCAAAGATCAGGTGCTTCAATTGAGTTTTATGGAGTTCATTGAATTGGAAATATTACAAGTATTTATAGGCAAATAAGAAACTATCCACTCATGCACTAACCTTAAAACTCTAAAATTAATCCCACTAGGTGGCCACTACTCTAAGTAAAAGCCAATAACATTAATATTTTTTTTAAAAGAACTAATTCAATTACTTGCAAATTAAATTACACTACTTAGTGTTGCACGGAGGGTTATCGACGTTGATAGCAGATTCACCTTGTCTTTTTCAGTCATAGTGTTGCCCAACAATGTGATATCTATATTGGATTGGTTCAATATGATTAGAAGTTGATCAAACATTTATGTAGGTGCTCATCGCCACCTTCTGAGAGCGTCAGCCATCTAATAATTGAATAACATCAAAAGAAAAATCTTTTTAACATACTTGATCCAATGCTTCAGATGTGGTGTTCGCTTGAATCTAAAAATTATGTGTTATTCCCTATTAATGAACTGCCAAAATTATTGCAAAAGCTAGTTTCGAGAAGCAGAGATGGGAGGTTGGAAGATTCTATCACCAGCCGCCTCGCATTCTTTCCTGCAATTCAGCTGCTCTCTCCTCCTTCAACCTTTGTGCAATCTCTTTAATTTCGGGGTCAAAGAAACGATCACGGACAAATTTTCTTTCCTCAGCTTGTATCTCCTTAATAGCACTTGGATAAGGGTTAGGAGGAGGTTTCTTCCCTTGAAGACGTGCAATTTGCTTCAAGCGAGAGTAAGCCTTCTTTTTTGCCTTCTTCTCTGCCCGGTATTCCATCTGATTGACAAAAGACATTATTGACAAAATGAAGAGATTCAAGAGAAGTATATGAATAAAAGAACAGCAAGCAATCCATACATTGGCTACTGCCATGGCTTGCTCCTCACTGACACCCTGTTCCTTCAGTTCAAGCACCCGCAAGCCAAATATTCGGGCTGGAGGAGGATCGAAACTACAGAACCTGTTGCAACAAAAGCCAACTACTTAGGAACTATCTCCCTCTTTTTTTCCCCTTTTCATCTTTTGGATATCAGAACAAGATAAGACTCAACAAATATACCACCTTTTTTTGAAAAGTTGGGGTCTATTAGAGATTATATCTCAAAGAAAAAGGCAAATTCTAAGAGCATGTGATAAACTCAATTCACCATCCTTCCAAAAGTGCACAGTGACATCAGGAACTTTTTTTCATCAGCGACCTATTTTAAACTTAAACCAAGCACGTCTCTACTGATTGATTACAAGCCAACAGACATACCATTTAACAGGAAACAGGCCAGCTCTTGAAACAAAACTTACTTTGTGTAAGCCGTAAGAAGTGGCTTCGCTCTAGTTATGATAATATTCGGCCTCAGAAGAATTAGCAGTGTGCTTGAAATTCCTCACTGTAGTTGGACCGTGGTTAAATGCAGAATGCAGACAGACATTCAACAACCAATGGAAAAGCCTCTTAAGCAGTAGGCATATGGAACTTCAATTCATAGAAATCCAACTAGAGTATTCTACATTATGTGTACTCCAAACCCTTTAAGGTAGAAGTTCCACAAGAACCTAAAAACCTGAGAATCTAATTTTACTTGAAGGCAGACAAGTTGCTATCGAACAACATAATCAATCCCTCATTCCAAACATGTATGATAGAGTAAAATGAGACAAACTACATATATAAGAGAAGAATCATACTTGATGGCATCTTCATATTTTGAATCTGGATGTTTCTTGAAGAACTTTTTTACATATACATCCTCAGGAAGACTGATTGTCTTCACTGTTCCATCTACTCGAGGAAATGTAGCAGGTGGCGCCCTGAGCAAGAGTTTAATAGATGAGATAAGATAATCGTTTCAAACAGTTGGAAGCTAGCTGCAAGCGTAACTTTTTATGCATTCATTACTACAGCAATGTGCTCAACTCATGAACAGGAAACCCAAAAATTTGAGCCGTTACAGAGAAATTTTCATCTCAATAAACAGTTTAAATTTATTTATTTCAATGGGGAAAAAAAAATGAGAAACCCAGATTGAAGAACAATGATTTGACAAGCTAAAGCCCTAAGGTTTACAAACAAAAGAGATATATAGAATTCCCCCCCGCCCGATTGAAGAACAAAAATCGAACATTTTCAAGATCCTAAAGAATGAAGAGGAGTGAGGAACAGAAGAAGAACTTACTGTTCCATGGCTTTGAGCCAAATGGGTTCTGCTTTGGCCAAGCCCTTGACGAGCTTTCTAGTCTTAGTTAACAAGTCTCCTTTCATGAATGACATAGCTCCCTCCTTTTTGGATTGCGAATCGATCCAATGATCTAGTGAATACAATAAAAATGAGAAACCCAGAACTAATTCAAATATTACATCAAAGTCATTGACATCATTAGGGTTTGAAACTAACAAATCTGGATGATTCAGAAACTAGGTTTAATGATTAACATGAAGAGAAATCGATCAGAAATAAAAATGAAAAATACAAAAGAAGAGAAGAGAAGCAGACACGTACCGGACGCAGAGATGAAACTAGAGAGAGTTCAGCCAATCTCTAGTTCGAGAACTGGGCAAGAACAAGAAGGCTTATTGGAAGAAAACCGCCGGAAATCGAGCCGCCGGACCAGTTGAAAACCGATCCGCCGGGTCGGGTTCGTATAAACGGTTTAAGTAGAAATTGTTTTGGTTAATTACCAAAAAGGTAAAAGAAAAGGGGATTAGACTTTTGACTCTTGAGGGTGTGAAATCTCTCTTTCGTCCTTTGAAGTTAAAAAAGCTCTTGTTTTGCACCTAATTATTCATAAGCCTCTTCTTTGTATTGTATTTCAAGTAAGGTTTTACATTTTCATTTTACATTTTGAGTTCTCTTTTCATTCTGTATAGATGAGGTTCTCTTACACTTTTTAGTTACATCCTTTTTCGGTTCTCATCACTTTAGGATTTATTTTGTAATATTAATTGAAATTTTGTAACATTTTATTATATTTGTATATAATTCAACTCATTTTGCTATATTTGAAAACCCCTATAAGATAATATCAAATATTAGTGATTAATTACAAAATTAAAGGACATGAAATATTTACATACAAAATAATTATAAGTTGTTTACTATAAAACGACTTGAATACAAAAAATGAAAAATCATAGCATTAAACTTACATAACTTAACACAGTAAGGATGTAAAAATCATAACATCAAACATAAGAGGGATCCAAAAAAGCATAACATTAAACATAATACAACATAATGAAAAAGAAAGAATTAAATATAAAATAAAATAAACTCTACAAGTAGATGAAACTTGCATGATGAGAGGAATACTAATTATAACACTTGGTTGACTAATTTTGTCATATTTGAAAACAACCCTATAAATTAAATTAATATCAAATATCAGTATCCACATTTATACGGAGGTTAAGAGAAAATGAGAGAAATACTAGAGAACTTGAGATTTGAGAGATGTGTGGAATAAGTGATTTGATGGAGGTATTTATAGGATAAATTATGGATTTTATTTTATTTTATTTATTCAAAGTCCTTTTCTTGGACTTGAAAACTTTGGATAGTAAAAAAGCAAAACTCACATCAATTCAAGTTTGAAATGAAATGATGTGAAAATTCAATGGAAAAAAGATTGGAATTAAGTTAATAATATATAAATGTTATTTTTCTCAATTTTGATTTCTTGGAAATGAAAGCTTTAGATGGTAGAAATAAAAACTCACATGAATTCAATTTTCATGTGAAATGATGTAAAAATCCAATAGAAAATATTTGAATGAAATTAAGAATAAATATGTGTTATTTTTCTCAATTTTGATAAGTTTTAGATGGTAAAAGAAACAAAATTCACATCAATTCAATTTTAAGATGAAATGATGAAAAGATTCAACAAAAAAATGGTTGAATGAAATTAAAAATAAATATAAAGTTTTTTGAAAATAATTTTTCTTTTAATGGTAAAAGAGAAAAAACAAGCATAGCTAATTGCTCAAAGAAAAAAAAAATAGAAATTTCGAGAAATTGGGAGAAAAAAAACCAACCCAATAGTTATTAAGTCTATCTTTGAGGTAAGGAGAAGAGCTATGGAATATGGGGAGTTAAGAGTTTGCAATGTAAAGAATCAATAAAGCATAAAATTGATATTTTTCTAGGTTTAATTTAAGACCTGCGAACTTCTTGAACTAAATAGGTACTCCACCCTACTTGCCAACCCCCTCAACTCCAATTGTTTGGACCCAACACTATTATAATATAATGGTGTTTATATATATATATATATATATATTAAAACTTGACGAATGGATTAAAACAGACAAGGAACATCATAACCTAAAGCTTGTGAAAAGATGTCATTCAGGGACTCATCACTCCAAACAAAGAGAGCAATTAGAAGGACAAAGAGCGGTAAAAGAATAATTGATTTGCCTTTGCGTTCTCTCCTGAGCATAATTTGATAGTGTTAAAATAAATTTCAAATGATTTTTGCTATTTCTGTTAGATACTATATGTAAAATAAATAAATTGTCATTTCTAAAGTAAGTAGTTGAATGGTGAATGGTGAAGATCTACTCCATATTCCTTCTGTCCATATGATTGTCAAACTTATAGCACAATCCACTACGCAGTAACTAAAACATTTTGACCTTTAAAGTGTACGTATGAGGTAACATCCTCTTTCTAAAAGGAAAAAACTCTAAGTTTAATATGTCATTTAAAAACTTCTACTACTTCCCTGTATTGGAAAAAAAAAAATGCATTTCAAAGAAAACAGATCAAGGCATGGGGACAAATTTCATTACAAGTCAGTGGATGTTGTTATAAATCCTCATGGTGAACAAGCTTAAGCCCCCAGTTCATGTCTTCACAATGTCTTACATGTGGAACAACTTCACCAGTATCTATTCCTTTCTTTGCCTTGCAGTCATAGAATGGAGGAGCATGAAAGCAAGGCTCCATTGACATTGCCCTACGACATGGTGGATCGGGCGTGGTCATGTTCTCAGCCTTGTAAAGAATCCATGGCTTCGATCCGCCGAGTCCTTGAGCCACATACCCGAATGTTGACCATGCACTGGTCACCAACACATCGCTCAAACTCAGAAGGTACATTTCTGCCCATGCTTTCCTATTGTGAGTCTTCTTCTCTGTCTGCTGATACATTTCGTAGCTCGGCTGATAAACTGCAATGACCTCTCCACTTGTGGTCGGGTATTCCCAGTACAAGCTTCTCAATTTTTCATAATATCCAGAACTTAAAGATGTCATCAAAACAGCTTTTACACTTGGGCGTTCCAAAGGAACAGAAGAGAAGCCTTCCTTGTCTACCTCAGGCAGTAACTTCTCCTTAAGAGTACAGCCTAAAATCTGATCCATTATATGTTCAAATGGCCCCGGTTCACTCTCGAACACTCTTACTTGAATTCCTATTCTTTCATCAGCACTTGATAGATATGCTTCGTAGTATCTCGTTATTAGTCCCCAAACATGGTTCGATGGGTGGAAAAGATACCGGCCCAGATGATGGAAGACGGTGTCTTTTTGGGGGAACAAGTTACTGAGTTCGTGCTCAAACGATGGGATCAAGAAGAGAGATGGAACAAAGTAGTTATCTGTCTTCAGTATTAGCCAAGGGATCCTGCCCAAAAGAGACTGTTCTTGATCACAGAAGAAGAGCTTGTCGTGATCATCATAATCATGGACCAAATGTAGGTATAGATAGGATGGGAGTGATTCTGTTGACGTGTTTAGAGTGTTCATCTTAAGCATATTTCCAAGACAATTAGGAAATTTCGAATCAAAATGGCTGAATTGATCCACCAAGGGGAAGTCATTTGGTAGCAACCAAGATTTTTCTGGGAAAGGCTCACAAAATAGATCAGCCATATCCTTCCCTGGATCAACAAGCAAGACACGATTGGTAAGGAGGGCATAAAGAAATGCAGAAGCCAAAGTGAGTATCTTGTTTCCCAAGCCACTATAAGATATCCACACAACATATTTACACTCTGACAAACTAACACTACTGCCAGATCTGAGTTGCTCTACTGCTTCATCGTATGGTTTCGTATGGGGACCACACTGTCGATGAAGTGCTTCGTAGTCTCTAAGCTTCGAGAGGAGGTAAGGAGAAGGTTTGTGGGTTGAAGTTCTTCGATATAAACTGGATTGATATCTGCTTAAGCATGATCCTTCATCAAATCCAGGAAGGAGAAGACCTCCAATAAGTTTGTCTCTATTGGAAAGTCGAGAGAAACCGTTTTCTGAACCTATAAATTGAGAACATGGAAAATGAAGAGAATTAGCAAGCAAAAGAGTGAATAAACACTACAATTCATTATAGACTTGTACAATTCAAAGTGCACAAATTCCGAACTTTTTGTTCCCTCTCCCCTGATATCAGATAGGAAGTTGAATCCACAAATCTTAATAATGTGATTTTGTCTTATGCCATAACATTACTCAGAAAATGGATGTATCCTTAGTGAAAGGACTTTCATAAAGAATGAATTAAGTTGATACTTTAAGAACATGCAAGATGCAACATAGATAAAAGAAACTGACACAAAAGATAAGCAAAGATTTCATGTTGAGTTTCTTGGAATATTGACAAAACGGGCTATCAATGGTTTTCTGAAAGGATGTAAATTCATTTTAAAGACGTAAGATTGCATATGTAATGCAAGTGACGCGGATTGGCTTATTTCAACAGAAGGAAGAGATGGATTGGAGACTGTTAAAGATTTTATGGAAATGTGTACAACTCAGATCTCATTCTCGAATTGACAAACCCAAAAGTCTTCTCTATGCATCTATATGCGGAATCAACCAAAAGAGCTTAAATAATGATATTCATAACATCAGCAAAGACAAAAGAGCTAAACAAAAACAGTCCAAGAACTTAATCTTCGAAGGGCCAGCAACTACAAATTACGGACATTAATGATTGAAATTTTGGGAAAGATCTATAGCTAAAGAATCAGATAACTGTACAAAGTTTTTCAATACCCATGACATGAAAATATTAACCTGAACTCTCAGAACCGCCATTAGTGGCCACTCTTCCCAATGCTCTGGCTTCCGCAAAACCCAGAGAGAGATCCACCGCTGGATTCCTAAGAACCAAAACAACAAAAACAACCAAGGGAAGGCCTATAAGCAAAGTAGTCAAGATCTCCTTCAGCTTCATATCTCTGATGAATCCAGATTTCGTAGCACCGTCCGCCGATGCCTGGAATCGGAGGCGATCTGTAGGCCTTGAATACGAAGTCCGTCTTCTAAAAGCTCTCGTCATTCAAAATTTCCAAATGGGTAATATGGGAAATCCTGGATTTCTTCAGGTTTAGCTTGATTCAATCACGAAGTGAGAAGAAAGCAAAATGGGCATCATGGGCAAGCTCGAAACAGAGCAGGTTTTGGGGTAAAGGTTTAAATTCCTACAGGGTTGGACAAACGTGGCGAGATGATTCGATTGTTTTATAGTATTTGTAGTCGGTATCGCCATTGATTGAGCAGTGACTGCAGAAAGGACTTAAGCGAAATATAACGCAGCCCCATGGTTTAAACTAATCTAACACTGATTTGTCAAGTAATTCAAGTCGATTTAATACGAAAAATCTCTAGAGATGTCGAGGGTTGGACTTAGGAAAAGGGTTTAAAGACAACAACGATCAAAAGCTTAGAAGGGAGAAAACGTTAGCTCCCATGGACAATTCTTTGCCGTTTTGGACAATAACGAATCCAATAAAAATGGAAAAAGAGAGGGGAATTTGATGTAAAATGGGGACAAGTAATTAAGATCAGGGATATAAATATAATTATCTACCATTGGATGTAATTTATATCTAACTTCAAAAATAATAAAATTGGTATATTTACGTGTTGATTTTAAACCTACAAAATGGTAAAAAAAAAAAAAAAAAAAGAAAACACTGATTTTTTTTCCCGCTATTTACACTTAAAAATTTAGAGGTGGTATCAATTAAAATTCTATCAATTTTCATCTTAAACTTTTCTAGTATATAAGGTAATATTCTCCTTTAAATTTAATTTTGAGAAAAATATATAATTATTTTGATGAAACTTCCAGACTATTATAATTGAATTTAGAACTTTTAGTATGATTATATTTTGCATTCAATTCTTAAATGCATGTAGACTTCTTCAAATATTGGAACAATAAAATAATTGATGCATGAACAATTTTCAAAGAGAATCTATTTGAATGTCTAAATTTACTTGTTTATGAAAGTATACACACATTGTAGTTTTTTTTTTTTTTTTTTTTAATTTTATAATTGTAAAAGTGGTAATTAGACTGTCTCCATTTGAAATAATAATTGAGTGATGCACCAAAGGAGAAACTTTTAAAATTGAATACATAATTTATGGGTTGTTTCATATTTGGTCCCTCCAATTCTTAAAACATAGGTCACTTTCTAACAAGTGATGGCGAGATAAGGGCAATGACCGAAGAAGCGAATCGGCCTCAGTGAATGTCAATTGAAAATGGTTGGCTACCATTGGGACAATTGAGTTTGTTAACATAAATGAAATGGCTTCCTCCTAGTTCCCCTGCCTACCCGAATGAGAAAGAGCCAAAAGAGGATGGCTTTGCTCCAAGAGTTAACCATATATACCACGTATTATTGTCCAACATTAGTGTAAATTTGCTAATTTTTTTAATAATATTTTTTTAGTACATCAAATGTAGGATAAAAAGAAGTTGAACTTTATTTATTATTTTTTAATATTATTAAATTATGCTCATATTGAATTTTCATACGTGAAATTATTTCGAATATAAGAGAGATAATGAAGTCAAAAATAAAAATGAGACTATTAAGATAATAAACAAAGCCCTATATAGACAAAATAATAATAAATAAATAAAAGTTCATATAATTATTTTTATTAGTTAACACTTCTTTTTTTGTCAACCAAAAACAAATCCCCATGATTTATACTAAAAGTGAATAATTTCATATGGTCGACGGAGAGTCCTATATCCTTGGAGACAAATAAGAAATTAGCCATAAATTGTTTATTTTTAATTAAAAAAAAAACTCACCACTTTTATTATTTTTTTCTTTTTATATGAAAACTATCTGTATAAAATTTTTATAGATAAAACACTTATTACCATTTCAAAAATTTGATTAATTTTTTTAATAATCTCACAATCAAAATTTTTCCTAGGATACAATTTAAAATTAAATTACCAAAATTCAATCAAGCTAAAAGCAGAAAATAAAAAATGAAAATTTGTATATTTGTATATTTTAGGAAATAGATTAAAATCTTTAAAACGATAGAGATCAAGAAAACGTACTAATACACATGACATTTTTTTTTTCAATATACACTACACATAACATTTAATGATAACAAATAGGACATATTACTTGAGTCAATAATATTGAAAATGTTGTTGTTATGCCGGGCTTTGGGCTCTTGGGCCGAACAAAGGGATCCAAGCCCGTCACCAAGCCATTGGCCCAGCTCAATGTGCAAACGACGCCGTCGAGTACGCGCTGGGGTTGGGGCATTTGCAAATTCCTAAACCCCGTCGTCTTCTTCGTCTGATTTCCACCGCCGGTGTACTGAAATCAGCACTAGCACTTGCTCGCAGCTATGGCGTTGAGGATTATGAGGGCGCTCGAGGGTCAGACGGGTTCAATGCTAGGGCTTAAAGCGATGGCTAATGCTTTACCCCATTCTTCGCCGATTTCTGGGATCGTGGACCGTAAGGACTCCACACCCCTGCTTGTTCTTCCGGATTTTAACCAGGAATCTGATAAAGATAGAACCAACAACTGCAGTATTGGGGGGTTTGGTTTCCCTAGCTTGTCTTTTTCAGCGTCCATGGAGCTCATGGCTGTTCCTAAGAAGAAGGTATTGAATTTCCTCCTCATATTTTCAAATAATCAAACGCGGAGAAAGCCTGTGTTCGATTAGAAACTTAAATTGTTTGTTTCTTATGGATTAAGTAGAAACTTATAATTTCGCATCGCTTGAAGTTGTTGGGATGTGTAAGATGTTGCTGGAAGTATTAGAAATGAACTTGAAAACATTTGTAAAATGTAGTAACAAAGCAAGAAATTTAGAGGTGTAAGATGACGGCTAAATTGGACCTTAGATATTCATCTTTATATGTTTGGTCAATGTGCTCAATATCATATGGTACTTGGTAGTAGTGACTGTTTCTCAATGCATTAAGCACTGTGAAGATTGTATGGTTTTAGAGTCATTAGATTTTCTATTAGACTTCAAATTCTTATATATATGTTTGGAGCATTTCTTTAGGTTTCCAAAGTTCCTTTTCTAAAACTTGTTCTTGTTTGGATCTATTGAGAAATATGAGAAAACAATTCATAGTCTATGTTTTGCAGGTTTCTCCACATAAAAGGGGCATAAGAAATGGTCCAAAGGCTCTAAAACCTATTCCAGTTATAGTTCGGTGCAAGTAAGATTCTCCCTGGTCTGCCCTAACAAATCTGTTTAATGTTGATTTTAGCTTATAGGAAAGTTAGTCTGGAGTCCACTGATAGTGATAATGAAACATGATCTGTATTGTTATTGTATACATTAACATATCATCATTCGGAAGCTGTTTCTTCACAAATAACAAACAATACAACAAGCTCCAATAAATGCCATCGAAACAATAGCGGAATATTAAGCCCTCCAATAACCAAAACAATGGATCTTCTCTAGTTACTTGTTAGTGATTGAGGCAAAGCTTTTAGACTTTAGAGAAAAATGGTATTCACGATAAGTCTTTCAAGTAAAGAAAAAATGGAATCGGTTGGTGTCAAGAATGAGAATGACAAGGATGCCAATCGACTCTGCTAGCCAAAATTTCAATATCTTTCACTTCATTGGATAAGAAACGAGCATCATGAAATGTAGCAATAAGAATATTTCTGATAGCATAAATTGTTTAGAGGAAAGTTAGCCTCAGCCCATAATTTTGTGATAATGTTAAGTGGCTATAGTCTTCAAGGATTATCTTGGTGCTGACTGTGTTATTGCAGGAGTTGTGGTAAAGTGAAGCTGCCTCACTACTATTGTTGCAGTGGAAGGCCAGGGGAGCAGAATAACTCAGCCAGATGAGGCTACGCAGAGTAAAAAGGACAGACTGAAAGAAAGGTCTTCAGTCCCATAGTATGCTCCCCATACCTGGGAGCTACAGTTTCCTTTTGAGTATTCTTCTTTATTAGGTTCGTTAAGTTTTGGTTCTCCTGCTCATTGTATGACAGATTGTTAGATTTCAACATGTTATAACCATTAATTAGCTGTTGAGCCATATGCTTTGTGCTTAGCCAGCAGACTTCAGTTCTACCAGGTCTGAAATGCGACTCTTTTAGCATATGTTTTTCTTCTTAAACCACTTCTTGTTCTATAAATTATAGAAGATTTCTTCCCACAACTTTGGCATAGTGCTATACTTGTTCCATATGAACTTCTTTATTATTGGATTTGTTGACTGCTTCCCTCCTCACTGAAATGAAAAAAGCAAACAAATTGCTTGATGAGTGGACAGACATGGAAAGCAGCTAGAAAGACAAAGAGCCTAATGATGATGGGCCTTGATGGGAAAAAGAGGTAAAAGTACCTAATAATCAGTGGCAGATAATGTAAATCATACTCCTACATCTATATAAGTGTATTTATTATACATAATTTTTTACATATATGTAAAACTTCACTGGCCAATATACGTAATTTTTACATATGATAAAATTTTATTGGCCAACCTCCCACTCCATATATTGTCAAATAAGGAAACAAATACTTCGTTTTGGTTTTATCATTAATATGAGTGGCCTCTCCTTGTTCATTTTCTATTGTCCCAACTATTTGAGAATAATTTATACCACATGATAGAATTTTGAGAATTTAATTCAAATGAAAATGTTATTAATCGAAAATTTTAATTGATTTAATTATGAAAGTTTTTATTATTATTATTTTTTATACAACAAATGGAAACAAAAAGAAACTTAACATAAATCAAAACAAATGATAAAATTTGTTCAAGGAGGATGGTCTTCATGTCACACGGTTGAGTGTTCAAAACGTCAAGCATGGGAAGCTAAATCATGATTGACGGAGTTACAAAAATTTGATGATAGATCTACTTAAATGCAACTCTCTAAAAGAATCAATGAAATCATGAATCTCATTTGCAAAGTTAGAATTCCCAACCAAAAGGTTCTAAAAAATTTTGGAATTAGTTTTGACCAAGGGTGGGAAAATGTTAGCTTCAAGAGCTCCGTTAAGCATAGCAACAACCTTTGCCAAATTTATGGATTCGTCAAAGGAAAATGATTTTCCATAACAAGTATAATTCACCACATAAATTCCGAACAATGATTCCAACACCCACTTTGCCATCCAAAAATGTCGCATAAGAGATTACCTTATAAGAGCCTTGGGGAGGGGTTGACCGACAAAGGGCCTCCCCAATGATAAGGGGAGGACTCAAGGTAATGAAAGTTTGCTCAAATTGACGATTAAAAGACTCCACTAGGTTCACCGCCCATTTGGATGAAAAGCTGGAGGGATGTCACCATTAAAAACTAAGAGGTTGCGCTTATGTGAAATGATAGACACAACTAATGTGAAGATTCCAACATCCAATAGATTCAAAATCACACAAGCCTTGCAAACAAGAGAGCAATGCCAGATTAGTAAGAAAAAAAAAATTCTTTAATTGACACAATCCACAAATTTAAGGGCATAAGTTGTTTTTTTTTCTTTTTCAATAAAGTAAAAAATTCTTCTCTTCTGTTCAAGAAAATTATACTACATTTACCCCAATCCAATGGTAATTTCCTTCTCCAATTTGATTACATTTCGTGTTGTTTATTTGTGTTTTACGTCCGTATTAACAAATGAGGTCCACTACCAAGTCTATAAACGAAAAATGCAAACCGATTGACGAGCAGGAGGTTATCAATCTGATTGCATCTTAAAATTACGTCGTATCGTTATGGTTACGGTTATGATTACCACTTTTGTTACTGTTTTAAGAAAAAAACTGTGAATTTTGACACATTTATTATTACCGTTACGGTTATGGTTTGGCCCTCAGAGGTAAAATGTAACCATAATGGTAACATTAAATTTGACAAAAATTTACAATTTAGATAAATACGATAAAAAAAATAATCTAATTACATTTACAACTGTGGCCAATTGTGATTGATCAATCAATAGAATTCTATTAAGATTACACCAATTTTTATTATGAATTGGTAAATATGACCTTGAGAAAACAATCCCAATACAATATGGCTAAATTTATAATAAAAAAACGATAAAAAATGACTACTAATGTAAGCATAGATCAACTAACATTAAGTTTGTTATAAAGAGATTTGTAGTTAAAATTCCTTAACTTTATTAAAACTATAAAAATAGCTCAAATTTGGTCCATTCTTTCACTCAATTATTTATTTATTTATTAATAATAATAATTATTATTATTATTATTTTTGTGATAATTTAGGTGTTATCTCAAACCTATAAATGGATTGGCGTTCAAAATAAAATATTACAATCATGAAAATTTCAGCATAGTTCTCCATGCCTCCATCGAACCCAAGCTTCCCGGCAAATCAATCATCTTTCAGTCTTCTTGTATATCTTTTTCTTCCTCAATAAAATGCTTCATTCTAATTGAAGACCTCAAACGAGGACGCGTGTGATTGCCAATGGTGACGATGCACCGCCACTCAAGCGTGAGCTGCCGCATGGCGGACACATCCACCGATTTCTGGATGTGGCTTCTGGCCAATGAGCTCGAATATCGTTTGTCAGGGATCGGATAACCTCGTCTAGCCGATTGGCAAACCCTGTTGGTAATCGCTTTCTTCTAGGAATTTTATCTTTGGGCAAACCAATCCGAATCAAAATCAATGCTGCGGAGCTAGGTTTTCGGGGAAGGGAAGAAAGAGCTTTCCATTTAATTGCTTCTTTTATATCTAATCTCTAAATAGAAAGAGCTCGACTGATATTTGAAGAAATACGAAGGATGAAGTTTGAGAATGAATTCAAGAAACATATGGTGCCTGAATGGACGGATGCTTATGTGGATTACAATGGCCTCAAAAGATTATTGCGTGAGATTTCCTGCGAGAAACAGATTAAGAAGTCCAGAGGAACATTTTGGCGCTCAAAGAAGAAACCAACAGTGAACGGCAAATGCAATGAGTTAACCTCTCAGCCAAGGAAATGCCAAATCATGAAGGATATTGAGAATCAAGTTGGAGATATTGACAGATCACAGCTACATGACCACAGTCACCTTTCCAAGTCTTGTTCCCACAGGAAGTTCCAAGAAATATCAGAGATTGAGATGACTTTTCTTAGAAAACTTGATGAAGAGCTCAACAAGGTCAATTCCTTCTACAAGGAGAATGTAGAGGCTGTAACCAAAGAAGCAAGCGTTTTAAGTAAACAAATGGAGACTTTGATTGCACTGCGAAGGAAGATGGAGATCTCCCCTCTGACTGAAAGACACGATTCTCATGCTGAAGTTTCTACAATCCCCTTAAGCACCACTTTGCAAACGCCTTGTCCTTCAGGTATATGCATCCTTTTAGTTTCTTGAGACTTTCTGGGTATGGTTTAAGGTGCAACTAGTTAAATTTTCATGCTTCGAAGAAATTAAAACTACAGTCCCAACTAGGGAGTTCTTACTGAAAGAATGAAAATGCAGTCTAGAGTTTTATGGAAGGTATAGATTTTTGGGTCCAAAGCGTATAGTACAAGTATAATGTAATTAGATAATAAGAAACAGCTTGAAGACTTCAAAATGTTGATTCTGATTAAACATATTCAGCTTAAAATATTCATCAATTCACAATTTACATGCATTTTAAACTAACTAAATACTTAGGTGCATGAAGTTCAGTCTGCAGTTACACTGGACTTTGATGGTCAACCCTGCCAGTTATAAAGAATTCAAAAACGACAGCTTTGTTGAGGATGCCTCGAAAAAATTAAGGCACCTCACCAATATTTATAAGATATATAATAAGTCTTTTTTTTTTCCTAATTAGTTTTGAGATTGAATTCATATTATCTGATATGATATCAGAGTCTATAAAACTCAAATAGATATTTGGTCGGATCTAGGTGACTGTAAAGAGATTATGTTGAAAGGTGTGTTGAGGATTGCACATCGGAAAAATCTATGGACCTTGCAATCTTTCCGATGGGTTACTCCTCATTTTCAATTGGTTTTGAGATTGAACCTCTAATAAGCTTTGATTTACTTCCAAATGGATCGTGTTTGTAATGCCTCCTTTTTACCTTTAGAGGTATATAACTTCATATTTATTTCTAGGAGGTGTGCACTTGGATTCAGTGGTTGAAATGGATGCCAACAATCAGCGTGAACAAAAAGAGTCTAATTGGGGTTCAGAACTGGATCAAGTTCATACAGAAGTAAGTAGCAGTAAACATTTAGAAAAAGTCACAACGCTGGAAAACAACCAATATCCCCAAGAAATTCTTAAGCATGTGAAAGTCGTCAATGTGTTCAGCTCTCGTAAATCTACAGCGAAAGATATTTGCAAGAATTTTGAGGAGGATGATTTGGATGTTGATCAAGATGACCGAAGTAAGATTGAAGAACAGTTGAAAAAAGCATTTGCAGAATTTTACCAGAAGCTTCATTCGTTAAAGCAATATAGGTATGCAGAATGCTTCAACGAAAATTCCAAAATTACCATATGCTGTTATTTATGATCTTCAACCTCTCCGTTATCATGTTTTCATGCCTTTGAAATTGGATGAACCAGTTTTATGAACCTGTCAGCATTTGCGAGAATCATGAAAAAGTATGAGAAGGTCTGGCATTGAATCAATAGCAATATATTTCTTTTAATTTCTTGATTATTTATTATGAAATAGAGCATTTCATAAGTTTCAGATATCTTAATGAACTATATTTTTTTTATAAATATAGATCATTAAAATAGTCTTTGATGATTATTAACATTTGGGACGTGCCCTTTGTTAATTTCCTTTGGGGGGAGGGGTTCTCTCCAGGCTTTGCCAGTTGTTATTTGTCTCACCTTTTGAGGATACTTATCAGTTTCTTATCGAAAAAAAAAAGAAGAATAAAATAATAGAAATGATCTATAATTATGGTTACGTAATATGTTCCTGCTTGTATTGGGTCAGGTTTCATCAAAGGTAGCAGCCAAGTCATACATGGAAATTGTGGATAATTCATACCTTGGAAGTTCAGATGAGGTATCATTTCATTGTTATCCCCATTATTTTATATACTTGAGTTCTCACTTAGTGAAGCAAGTTTCTGATAGCATAAGATTTACAGGAACATGGATGCAGTTCTATTTGGTCTTGCATCTTCATGGCTTGTTAATTTTTGCAGCACTTACTGTATTTGTACTTTGTAGAACTTCTACAAAAATGTGAATACTTGACCATGACATCTTCTTTGTTGCATTAATTATTAGATGTTGATTTCCTTTTGAACTAGGTTGCTGATCTCATGAAGATGGTGGAAATTACTTTCATCAAGAACTTTTCAAACTCAAATTATACAGTAGCCATGAAGCTTTTGAAGCCAAAAACTAAAAGTGAAAAACACAGCGTGACATTTTCTTCAGGTTATTTTATTTTCTTTATGAAGCTCTTGCTTAAATCAAAAGTAGTTGTTAATGAATGTCTGGTAATTCTCAGACTGATTAGCTTCGCTTTCCCACCTTATTTCCAGGGTTCCTATCTGGTTGTGCAGTGGCACTATTTGTGGCAACTGTTTTGAAAATAGCATCTCAAAAATTGATGGAGAGGGAAGATGGTACTCATTACATGGAAAATATATTTCCACTTTACAGGTGGGAATAGTTTCTTATAGTTTCAACACATGCATCTACCAATACTGGTGCATAGCTACCCTAGAAGTTTTTTCTGAGTTACAATTGATTTATCTTGCAGTCTGTTTGGCTTTGTTGTCCTGCACATGCTCATGTATGCAGCAGACTTATACTTCTGGAGATGTTGTCGAGTTAACTATCCTTTTATCTTTGGTTCCAAGAGAGGAACTGAATTGGGTTGGCAAGAAGTTTTCCTTCTTGGTGCTGGTTTTGCAGTACTTGCATCGGCCAGCTTCCTGGCAAACTTATACTTGGACAGGGACCCCAGCACTCAAAAGTATAGAACAGAAGCTGAGAAGGTTCCTTTAGGCACAACAGCAGTAAGATCACTGAAACATAGAGAATTACTTCTTACCACTTTTTATTACTTCCACGAATGTAATATAGTTTCCCTTTTCCCCTTCTGCCAAACTACTGAACAGAATGCCTCTTTATGCAACATTCTTTTCTTAGTAGTTTCTTCCTTTGTGCAGCTTATTCTTCTCATCGCCTTTTGCCCATTCAACATTCTATACAAGTCAAGTCGCTTTTTCTTCATCCGCTGTATCCTACGCTGTATATCTGCTCCTCTGTGCAAGGTAATAAAATAGTGATTTGTCAAACCAATTGACTTGTAACTGTGACTGCTAAGTACTTGCTGCTCTTGAATTTTCTTTTTCCAGGTTAAGTTTCCAGATTATTTTTTGGCAGATCAGCTTACTAGTCAGGTTCTATTTAAATGATTTCTCAGTATGATGAAAAATTATAGTTAACTTTGTTGTTGATGAGAACCTCATCTTTGTTGTTATTGAGGCCTGTGCTACTAATGATTGTAGGTACAAGCTTCAAGATGTATTGTGCTGTATATTTGCTACTATGGTTTAGGAGAATACTCAAGGAAGCAAAACAAGTGCCACACACATGGTGTCTACAACACTCTCTCCTTCATTATTGCTGTCATACCATTTTGGCTGCGGTTCTTACAGGTATGAACCAAGTTTTTCTTTTGCTAGTTTTATTCACTTCACCAGTGATGTTTTTGTCAAATCTAGTGAAAAAATTAAGCTGACCAGTGTATGCTATTGTTTCCGATGCTGTTTATCCTATCAGAATAGCTAGGAATATATGACTTTGATTTGTCAACCTTCAATTCCTTGATGTGAAAAAGATAGATACAAGGGGAATTTTTATTTAATGTAATCCTATAGAAAGAAGATAAATTAGCCTTTACTTTTATATCTATGCAAGTTCCAAATAGTTGTCTCTACATTTTGATATGACAATGTGATTGGACATCTTATCCGAACTTTTCAATTCATCGTGCTCATGCATACCTTAATGTTTGAAAAGGTGTGGCATTTGGATAGGCAATTAACAGCACGGATGTGATTGTGTGTAGTGCATCCGTCGTTTACTTGAAGAAAAAGATTCAATGCATGGCTACAATGCTCTTAAGTACCTCTCGACAATTGTTGCTGTCCTCATTAGAACTGCTTGTGAATTAAGAAAAGGCGCTACCTGGATGGTGTTAGCCTTGATTAGTTCCGCAGTTGCTGTGTTGATGAATACATACTGGGACATTGTTGTTGACTGGGGACTTCTGCGAAAACACTCAAAGAACAAGTACTTGAGAGACCGGCTTTTAGTATCCAAGAAGTCCGTCTATTTTGCAGCGATGGTAGTGCCATCTTGAACTAATCGTTTATGCTTTTTGCCCTCTGACTTCTACTAATCCAATATTTCTGTGGGATTTTGAACAGATATTAAATATACTATTGAGAATTGCTTGGATCCAGTTGGTGCTGGCATTCAACTTGCGTTCATTTCAAAAGGTTGCTGCGACTACATTGATATCTTGCTTGGAAATCATTCGCCGTGGTCTTTGGAACTTCTTCAGGTAACTTTTTATCTATTCTATAACCAATGTGTGTTTTAAATGTTCGTGTTCCTGCAATAGCCCATCTGGTACTTCGTTTGTCAAATTGAAATATTATTCTAAAGCCATGTTTGCTAAATTCTTCTATTATCTTAAATCTGAAGGGATTCTATAAATCTGAATGGCTTGTTTAGAATGATTTTCTCAATTCTTTAAGCACTCAAAAAGTCATCGCAAACATGTTCTTACACGAAAAAAAGATCCCCAACAGAGCAGCACATTATTTTCTTTTTGACTTTAACTTGAACTGGGAATTTTCTCAACTATTTTGCAAATGTGATCAGTTTGGAGAACGAGCATCTGAACAACGTTAACAAGTATCGATCATTCAAGTCAGTTCCACTTCCATTCAGCTACTCCGACGATGATAATGAGAAGGATGATTGAAAGAAGAGACCAAGAAGAAAATGACGTCGAGGAAAGAAAATTGAAGTTTTGTAGACTTCATCTTCTGTAGTACTTGCTAACCTCAGGCACTACAAAGCCTCTGTATAATTGAAGTTGGAGACTTCATTACATTTTTGTCTTCCTCTAACAAAGGGTAGTTGAGAGCTTTTTTTATACAGGAGATTAGATTGAGCTACGTGGTAAGAATGTCTTGAATGATTTTTTTGAAAAGATGTTACTATGCATATGAGAATTTTAACTATTTATTTGTTTAGCTATCTTGAATCAAAATTTTATTCAGTAAAACAATTGTGAGGAGAGGGATCAAACATCTTTTGAATGAAAGGTCAATTTAATCATCACTAGATTAAGGTTGGTGAATCAACAATTTCATAAGAATAAGTTTACTAGATGAAGATTTATTTTTATTATTTTTTATTTTTATTATTTTTATTATGATTTTGAGAAGATGTTTGGTTTAAAAAATACATACTTTTTCTATTCTTATTTTTTATTATTTTTATTATGATTTTGAGAAGATGTTTGATTTAAAAAATACATACTTTTTCTATTCTTTTCTCTCAATTTCATCGTAATGGTCTATTGCCTCATTTTTTTTAAATTTTGATTGTGTATAATCTTTGCACTTTTTTTAATATGTAGGACTCAAATAGTTGTGATGATTTATATATGTTATGGAATTTTAGCACGTGAATATCTTTTTATCTTTCTGATCTTCTTGGATACTCGATTTATCAATTACTATTAAATCCAATATTAAAGAAAAAATAATGGGAATGATAGTCCACCAAGGGTCTTAGAGAATTAGGGCAGTTAGCAAATTTCACTCATCAAGGGTCGTAGAGAATTAGGGCAATTAGCAAATTCCAAAAGAGGGTGGTGTAATTTTTTTTTCTTTTTTAATAAAAAACTAACCAATAAAGAATACTCAACTAGGTAATCATCATTCCAATAGGCAACAACCTTCCTCTTCTCTTGCAACAACCTTCCTCTTCAAAAGAAGGACCATGAGAATAAAAAAAGTTCATAGCAAATCGCACTGAACAATAAGCAACAAAATTACAATAGTAATTAAAAGAAACCACACAAAGACGCTAACAAGCATAACAATGACAATCACCACGTTCTTTACTTCAATAAAACCAACATCACTTTTTTACTATTTGACTGAATTTATTTTTAATATAATTAAGTTTAATATGAATGGGCTTATAAACCTAATCTTAAAGTTAGTAATATATATTTATGTCTGCTATGCTAATTTTACTATTCAATCAAATCCACTATTATTTCTTACCATTAAAAATTAAGATTAATGTAATTAATTGAAGTTACATGAGTCGTTTTCTAAACAGAATAATGAAAAAAATTTTAAAAAATTGAAGTTTCATGAGTTCATCTATTTCGAAATCCTTGGATCTGTATTTAAGGATCAAAGCAAGTTCATACTCAATAGGAGCGAATAAATGATAGATTTTCCTATTTTCATAACAAAAATTATAGTCAACCCTCAAGCTTTGACCGTTTAACTTCAACAACAAGGAAGAAGAGAAAGGAAAGGAAGCTCCTATTGAGTCATTCCTGAGGGTTTTGGGGGTTTAAGCCGGCGGTGGAACGACGAACGATTCCGCCTTAACAAACCTAGCGACATCAATCCGATTGCTACTTCGGCACCGACTAGGATGTCCACATCGGAGTCGAAACTCCAAGACGCAGAATCAAACGCCGCCGCCACTAAAACCCTGGAAGATCGAGCACAACCGGGTTCCCCAAATCACTCTGAGGGAAAGTCTTCTGACGAATCAGGTCAGTCGGGAAATATTCCTGAAAGTGGAGATGGGGATGAAGAAGGAGAGGAGCTAGAAGGTGAAGAGGAGGGGGAATGCGGGTTTTGCTTGTTTATGAAAGGGGGTGGTTGCAAAGATAGCTTCATAGAGTGGGAGAAGTGCATTGAGGAAGCGGAGAAGAACAAGGAGGATATTGTAGAGAAGTGCTTTGAAGTGACTGGGGCTCTGAAGAAATGTATGGAGGCTCATCCGGATTATTACGAGCCGATTCTGAAGGCGGAGAAAATGGCAGAGGAGGAGGCGATTATCGAATTGGAGAAGGAAATAACTCCAAATGCTACCCAGCAAAATACGAATTCCAAAGACCTGGAGGTAAATGCGGGCTCCGAGAATTTGGAAGAACAGAAGGCCTCCGCGGGAGGTCAGTGAAGTTGGTTGCTGCTCGTTAGATCTGATTCCTGAGGCAGTAAACATTATTTTGTTGAGAGTATTTTAGTTTCTTGTCGATCTTTTAACAGGTCGTGGAGGATATCTTCCTTAAACCCTTTGTCTTACTGCATCGAAAGCTGATCATTTTATTTCTAAGTATCATAGGAAAGAAGAAATCTTACCTTACACAACTTTTCATTTAATTCAAATTTCTGAATAATTGTTCATGCCATTGTTGCCTAATATCATTTTTCACAGTCATATTCCGTAATGGTGCCTTTGTCATTTAGATAAAGGCTCCATCTGAATTCCCCCTTTCAGCTATAGTTGGAATCATCTGCAAAAATCATTACCTGTCACTGTATTCATGAACTATGTGTTCTTAATAAGAACTTCATTTGTGAACTATAAAACGTGGTGTTTTCCTTTTAGAAATTTTCTGGTTTGTATGTATGAAAATTGCATGGTTTAACTTTTCATCTGGACTTTGTGGAGAACTAATTTGATGATTTGTTGGTTTCCTGTTTGTGGCATGTATTAAGCCTTTTCGACTGTTGATAAGAGGTGTATTTGAAAGCTAACCAGGTCTTGTGGTTTAGAATTTTAACCATCTTAGTTATAAGTTTTGCTTTTGGTTCTTTCTATTTGTTTGTTGTCTTCGCCCTTTAGAAAGAGGTGGGAGATATATCTCAGGTGAAAGGGTTCAGGCTGTTAGCGTTTTCCGCTTTCAGATTAAGCCATTGGTTTGCCCTCCCCCTTTTGTAGTGAACGATTCAAATTTCTTGCCGGAGAAAATAGAATGCCTTGATAATATGGTGTATGATTTGTTATAGGATTGATCTGATTGTTCTGCAAGAATGCTTGATAATATGGTGTATGATATGTTATAGGATTGATCTGATTGTTCTTCCTTCATAGTATTCTTGGAACACCGGTGGGATAGGGTTATCAGACTTTTAGTAGCTTTTATTACGTCTTAGTGGTAAATGGCGTCCTTATGAATTTTATTTATCTTTGGGGCTTACAATGCCCCCATTTCTGGCTTTTATGGATCCTTTCCGTAATAGTTTAACTCACGTAAGATTTTTGTATTTTAATTAAGAATAATGCACTAGGAAAGTATTAACAACGTATTGGTTAGCGTTTAGCTCCAAAATAGTATGAGCAAAGAAAAATTAATGATCATTCCAAAATAGTGAGGGCAAAATATTTGGTACTCGTAAGACATCATAACATGAAGTAAAATCGAGGAAAGCTTGAACAGGTCCCTTCCTTTTCCTCCTTTAAAGGTAAATGGAGTTTTGAGATTTGAATATAGGATGTTTAGTTACACAAATTGATCTTTTGCCAGTTAGGCTGTCACCACGAATTATATCAAGATGAATTATGTTTAATTAGTATAGAACCAGTACTATCTGTTGCATGCATGCGACCAATTAACAGCTACAATATGGAAAACTTTGCTGATCGTTCAGAAAAGATATCTACACTTGTACACTCTTTCAAACTTACAGCAAAAGGAGCTATTCGAATGAGATGGATCAGTCAAGTTTATAGTGCCTTTTCAAATGTTTGTGTGCGAATTCTTGAGATATAGGAGGTTGATATTAATGAGATGGCTCACAGCAAGCCTGTGTTTTTAATCCAAAAGTTCGATATACTCACCCTCAAATACACGGAGGTGTGTTATTTCAGGAGTTCTCTTTGACGCATTGCAACTTAATATTCTTGAGGTCCATTTTATGCTACTTTTAAGGATGTCTTGAGATGAATGGAGAGATAAAGTTCTTTAGCTACTGAACTGAACACTTCAAGTTGCAGATGTATATGGTTGTTGCATGCATTTATGTGCTTGTGTGCGTTTGAAAACTTGGTTGTCATTTCAGCTGGAGAGCAGAGAATCCGGATGTTGATAATGATTTACTCTTTAGGCTCCTTCTGAGCCCCAGACAAGATAACCTCTACCAAATTACCAATGTAAAGGCTGATCACTCTTTATTTCAATTTCTAGTTTCTAAACCTTTCTTTTGTACAATTACTGCAATTGTGTTTGATTCTTTTCCATGTCCCTGCTAGAATGAATAGGACTGCCTACCAGAGTGTCTTACTCGTAGCAGTATAGACAGTTAACACACGACAGTTGTGAAGTCGTTAGAGGAGAAAGAACACTGTGCTGTGTGAGAAGTGCCAGAAATGAAGGTAGGCAGCATAGTGTTCTCTCTGAAATTGCTCATTGGGTCTCTTTGGATATAACTATGATCGGATTGCAGTGATTGTTCTTTTTTTAAACTAATTCCATTAGGTTTGAAAAAATCAGGAGAGTGTCAAAGGTATTGCAATGATAATATTGCAATGTTGTGTTATTAAATATATACGGTAGAAAAAATTGTTAACATTTAGAAACAAGAAAACTGTATGTGTTGAAAGAATACTGTCCGGAAAAACTTTAATCATCTTTGTCATCATCTTCATCATAGTTGAAAGGCAGCGGTACAGATTTGAATGCACGATACTTCCCAACATTGTTCAGATGCTCATTCTCCAACCTAAACCAAAAGGGCCAACAGATAAGTCAATAAACCATTTAAGATTTCAGAAAGAATTGCAGGCAGCTTGAGGAAAGATCCCTAAAGAACTGAATTTTCGAAGTTGTACCTGAAGAAATTCCATATGCCACGACGAATGATCTCAAGGCTGGCCACTATTGTAATCAAACCTTGTGTATGCAGGAAGGAGAACTGGAAATCCAACACAGTTTGCAGCCAAGCAAACCTCAGCAAAACATTCAAGACCTGCATTTGATTAGCACACACTTGTTCAGATTACTAGAATAAGTTAACTCTAACTTGCCTTTTGCAGTGAATATCCCTGTGAGAAACTCACCATTGCCACATAGTATACACTATTGTGACCAACAAGTAGCTTGTCTCTCAACCATCGGTTTTTCGAATGGCGCTGCAGAAGGCCCCAATCGATGGCAATGTCCCAATATGTGCATATAATGGCAGCAACAGCTGAGAAAACTGCGGCTAGCACCTTCCAGGTTATTCCCCCGTTCAGATTGTAAGCTGTCCTTAAGCAAACAGCTACAATTGTCAAGAAGTATTTGATCCCGTTGTATCCCTGCATTGCGTCTTTCTCCTCATACAGTCGCCTGAGACACTGCAAGAATGAGAACCCAACAAAAGTTTTTGTGTTAGTGATATAACTTTTTACCTGTTTTAGATGGAACTCAAAAGCTGGATGACAAAGAAGATTCAAACCTGAAGGAGACGTGACCAATATGGAATAACAGCAATGATAAAGCTGAAAGTGTTGAATACAGTGTTGGATCTACAAGTATTCTGTCGATGTTTGTAATCTCCCCAACCATAATAGCAAATGTAGAATTCCAAGCTACGAAGTGCTTGTACCTGAACCAATTCGAAGTAATTGTTTGAGTATCTAAGATGCAGGTAAATTCTTGAACTGTAGAACCTTGTGGGATATGGAAGAAAAAAAGCTTGACGTAACTAACCTGGCTGGTTAACTGATCTGCCAAGAAGAAATCGGGGAAGATGACCTGTTAAAGAAAAGTATCCAAAATTAGAGGATAGTTCAACCACCTTTCTTATAGGTTTAAAGTTCAAATCTCTATCCTCTTTTGCTTACCGTGTAGAGAGGAGCACATATGCAATGGTACAAAGTTCTTATGCAGAAGAAGCGACTCGAGCGATATAAGATGTTGAGTGGACATAAGAAGACTGCAATCACAACCTGCAAAGCAAGGGAAAAAACTAGATTTTTAGCCACAAGTTAATGGCTTTATGGCCAAATTTGTAGGTTTTTGTGAGACCAATCTTACAAGGAGCAAAACTAAAGGGAGAAGTTCAGTCACTGCTTGATATGACTTTGTTACAGGGTCCATCTCCATGTCAAGATTAGAAAGAACACAGGCTAAAGCAAGAGTTGCCACAGCAAAACTGGGAAGAAGAACCTCTCGATAGGCCAATTCAGTGCCTTGCTTGAAACCAAATATGAAGGAGTAATTTACTTGATATCGCCTCCAAAAGTATATGTTTGCTGCATACATTAGCAGGTGCAAGACGACAAATCCAAACAAGCTGCATCAAACAAGCAGAGGAATGACTTAAAATACTGATGTTTCAGAAACATAAATGTTCGGTTACTATTTACGAAAAACAGAAAACAAGAAACGAAAATGACTGTCTTTTGAGTTACCTGTAAAGAGGAAACATGGTTTCCATATACTGGGAGCTACCTTCTCCGTCTAGTATATGTCGGGCTCGTGTAATAAAAATGAGGGCGACAACAAGAGCTATGGTGCAACCAGCAAAGAAACCTGACACATTTGTTCGATTCGAACAAAATTTTGAACATCAATTTAGGAAATTTTGTGATGGAAAAAAGTTAGAAATGAAAGCAATTCATGATGGTCTTTTACCAACTGAAAATGTAATTCTATGTCTTTCTTTCTTTGCTTTGGGTCTCAAGATGTTCATTCCTTTAGTGCGATTAGCATTGCAGAAATGTTTGATAAATGCAGCTTCCACCCTCTCCATTAACTTGGAAACCTGATTTAATGCCAATAATGTCATCAACCAAACTCGAGGTATCATTCAAATACTTTCATCTTTATTAGAATATAACATTGCAATTGTACGATCAAATTCAAAAAAAAAAAATTACAGGTCTCTTAACTATATGGAATTATGCACGTGTTAGCGATTTGATTCAAACATGTCAAAAATGATGTGATAGTTGTGTTTGTACTTTGACTTGTTTTACCTTTGTATCAAATTGGACCACTTCACATTATGCAATAGTAACATAAAGATAAAATAAGAAGGGAAAAAAAACTTGACCAAGTGGGTATAATTTTGAAAATTCTAGGTAACTATATATAAAATGTAGTAGGTGGGTATGGAAGTTTGAGAATGGAAAAAACTTGGGTATAGTCCTGGGCAACCAAGGTAACACCTAATAAGACTTGTGCCACGTGGCTTTTTTTTTTTTTTTTTTAATGATCTTTTTATTTGTTTTTAAGTAAGAGGATGAGAACATGAGCTTAGGTTGCGCCTAATCATTTTTCTTTTAAAATTTTCAATCTTTTAACTTTTTGAAATTTGGGATTTGAAACATTACATTTTTATATCCTTTGAAACAAAAGGAATTTGACACAAAAAAAAAAAAAAAAAAAAAACTAAACTAAACTGTTTCATGAATTAAAAAGATTTAATTAGCAGCTAAAGGATTTTGAAAATTAAACAACCTCATCAGAACTCCCAAGATAAGAGCTGTCCACCATCTTCATATATGACTTTCCTGCATCTCTTGATGTAATCTGCATCCATCATTTTCAAATAATATGCTCCAAAATTAGAATTATGTGCTGAAATTAATATACTTATGCTCTTTTCAAAGCTCATCTCTTGAATATAACGAAGAATTCAAGTAGAATATTTTACCTTATCATATTTCTTCATTATCTTTGAAAATGCCAAAGTATTCAAGAAGCTGTTTCAAAATTTAGACAAGTCCACATTATTATAAAGAAAAAAAGAAAGATTCATGTATATTTAAAGTATTTAATTTAAATTTACCTGAAGCTCTTGAGTAGCCTAAGCTTGTGATAAAACACAACAAAAGCCTTTTTGAGTTGGTTCTCAATTTTGTTGAGATTTTCTTTGTTGAATTGGAGTTCTGTATTTTTGGGAAAATTGAGAAGGCCTTTAATGGTGGATCTTGGGGTCTCCAGAGTTGTATTCATTGTTACACGATCAAGAAGTTCAAGTGGAGGTGGTCTATTGGCCTTCATTTTTCTTGCTTTCCCTTCACTATCTTCACCCTTTGATTTCTTCTCTTCATCTTCATCTTTTGATGATTCATTGTTTGGTTTATGACTACTATGCTCATTGTGGCTCGACCCTTCTTCTATGGAATCCATCGCTATATGAACCCTTCCTATAATGCAATTAATACCACAACCAGTAAATTTAGTGCTTGTTTGAAAGTACTTTTGAAAATAAGTTATTTCATCAATTGCTTCTGAATAAACACTTTAGTAAATAAATACTATAAAGTACTTTGGAGTGAATGTGTAGTTATTATTAATTAATTATTTACCCATGAATAATTTTCAAAAACTCTAATATGATGAGTTGAGTTAGAATATGCTTTCCATCATTGAAAAAAGCATTCCCCACCTCATGACCTAAATATTACTAGGGTTGTAAAATTTTATTTGGACCATATATGACATTAAACCATCAATCCTTACAAGAAAAAACAAAGCACTTTTCATATAAAGCTTATCATATTTTGGGTAGATATACCATGTTAAAAATATGAATGTATATATCCAATTTCAAACACCTATATCAGTCTCTTTTTAATCCATTAAGATTTAGTAGTACTTTACTTTTTAACATACTTGCTACAAACTCGGACTCTGTCAACCCAATTCCAATCATTTCCTCCGTTAACATTGATAGTGATTTATTGAGCCATATATTATTTTAGAGACAGTACTAAAAAAATACGAATAGAAAATTATATCTACACACGATAATATAATTATTATTAGGATAATTTGCAAAAATTAGAAGTATGATAATAGTTTCAATTACATCTTCAAACTTTTAATCATGAAAATTTAGCCTCTAAATTTAAAGGTCTAATTTTAAAACTTAAACAAGTTTGAGGACTCAATTTTCATAAGTGAAATTTTGAGATATAATTACAACTAACGCCTAATTTTAATTTATGAAGAGTGAATATTGAAACTAGTTATAAATTAATGAGCTTAAAAGACTTACTGCTGGCTCTGACACCAGAAGGCGTGGAAGATGACAAAGCAGCCGTAGAAACAGCAATATCAGAGGCCAGTCTTGTAATCTCCTCCGTCGGGCGGTGGCCGGAGAAGTCCCAAACACCCTCTGGATTCTCCACTTTGATTCTGAAAGCAATCAAAGCATCCATTTGCTTATTCAACACACTCGCTTCCTTCACAACTTCCTCCACTTTGGACTTATAAAACTTCTCCACTTTATTGAATTCCCTGTCCAATGACCTGAAATACACAAGCTCATACTCTCCTCCTTCCTCATCCGCCATCAAAAACGTCGTCCGGTACTTCTTCGTCCCGTCCCGGTTCACCGCATTCACCAATATCGCCTGCTCCTCCATCGTCTCCTGTGGCGATCCTACACACCCAAAACTTAATTAATTAAGTTGAGTTTAAAAAATAAATTTAATACCACGTTAAATCATCGATTAACAAAAAAATGTATGTTAATTATCATTGAACTAAAAGCTTAAGCTCATGGACCACATGATATCATTAATGTTGTTTGGTTTGGATTGAAACACTTTTTAGACTCAACTTTTGAGTTGCAAGTTTTTCTTCAACTCAAATAACTCTTATTAAAGAACGCACACAATCCAAATCAACTATAAAACTTACAATTCGAACATTGGATTAGGTTGGTTTGGGCCATCTAAGTCATTCAGTAAAAATTATATTTTTTTTATTAAAGAATGCATACAACTCAATCCAATCACGAAACTTACAATTCGAACATTTGAGTTAGGTTGGTTTAAGTCATTCAAGGCTAAAAATTATACTTATTTATTTTTATATTTTGAATTAAGATTTTACTTTTGAATTTTTTAATTCATTTCAAAATGCTAAAAGACTATTGTAATAAGTGATTGGGAAATAAATCATAAAAAAGTACTGAAATTAAATAAAAATAGCATAAATATATGTATGTAAAATTGTATAAGAAAAATATATATATATATATACACATTAAAATAAATAATAAGTCTTCGTTAGTTTGAGTTAATTAGTTTAGTTAAAATGTTCACTTATTTGATCAATTCGTTAAAATTTTCAAACAACCGTAGACGTTAGGAAAAATCATCATGGATTGAGTTAAAAATTTTAAATGGATGAGTAAAGATAAATAAGTAACAAACCTGCAGGACTTGTTGGGTGGCTATTATGGGCATGGGCATGGGCATGAGTGTGACCGTGGCTATGGCTGTGGCGGAGCGTTAGGCCGCTGAAAGCTCTGTAGAGAGTAAGGGTTCTGCTGAGCTGGCCGGAATGAGTGGTAGGGTGGTTCTTAGCGTGGGTTTTGTTGAAGGTATCAATTTGCTTCAAGAGGGATTTGAGGAAGTCGTAATCCATGTAGGCTTGTTGCCATTCTGGAACCATCTGTGCAGCAAATTGTTTGCCAAACTTCATATTTGATGAAACCTTTGTGCTGAAGCGTTTGCATAAAAGAGAGATCAGAGAGTAGCAACAGAGTGCTGATGTCTTTTGATATTATTATTTATGAATACGAGAATATGATATAGTAGCAGTAAAAAGGAAGGAGGAGTATTTATAGATGAAAGATTCCAAATATGAAAGAGACATTTCAAAAGTGTTTATTATATTTATTATTTTTATTTTCATAAACTTTTGATTAGTAGTATTCATTACATTATTTATTTATGAAAATGCATGAAATTTCAAACTAACGGTGGGAAGAAAAGAAAAACACGCGTCCATGCACTAAGGCAGACAAACCTTTTAGTCGGTTTCATTTCATTATTAATCTTTTTAAATTTTACCTCTCCATAGTCTACCACCTTTATGACTCTTCTAAAAGTGATAAATAGGCTCTTTTTTTTTTTTTTTTTTTTTTTAATTAACGGATTTACTTTTTAAAGATTATATGGCAATCTTATAAGTTTTTAAATTTTAAATTTTATGCCTAGTGTGTGTATATATATATATGAGAAAAAATTTACTTACCTATTCCCTAATCAAAATTTGACAACCATTTATTTTTCTTATCTTCATCCCTCCTAACTGTAAGAAAAATATAAGAATGGTCAAGTAGTACGATTAAGAGAATATATATTTGTTTTATAATCCTTTAGTTAAGTTCAACGTAGTTTTATTGAGTAAGACACATATACATCTTTGATCAAAAAAATTTGAAGTTTATGGAGAATTTTTCAATCTAACTAAAAAGATAACCATCTATCTATAATGTTGTTTTTAAATATAACAAAATGAGTCAAACTATTTACTAATATAGAAAAATATCAATTTCTATCTATAATGAACTTCTATCCCTAATAGACAGGAAAAATTTTATATATTTATAAACAGTTTGATATTTTATTTATTTATAATAATTTTCTTTAATTATACAATAAATGTGTCCAAAGAAACTATCCACGAAAACTACTTCTAACATATATATATATATATATATATATATATATATATATATATATATATATATATATATATATATTTTCTTAAGATTGATCGAAAAGATCATTAAATTTGGAGATTTAGAAGTATGATTTAGGTAGGAAAATGATATTTTAAGTTGAAATCATATATTAATATGTGGCATGGAAAGAGTGAAAAATGGGTGGGGGGAAAGAAGAAAAACAACATTGACTGAGTTTTATATTTATAAAGAAAGGATGAGAGAGACTGTGTCAATCAGAGCAATCTTCAAAGGGAACACTGTTCAATGTAAGAAACTTCGGAATTCCAAAAGCTTCTCTTTGATTTTCCTTCATATAAATTACTATACAAAGAATATTTATATTTAAAAAATAAAAAAGACCTATTGAGATAATAAAGAATCAGTTTTCAATAATATGCCATTGCCCACTGTACGAAATCGGACATTATTTTATTTCTTTTAGGGGGGAAAAGTACAAAAAGGCATTTATAAGGCAAATCTTTGAATTAGAAATTTGGAATCGTTTATCTCTCGACTCGGAGTTGAAGTTTTGGACCAACAAAATAATGTTGACTAGCTCTTCATTTTGTTAGCTACCATCAATTTCCAGATTTTTCACTCTTCCAAAATTTTTAAAAATAATGGTTAATAATATATGAAGCAAAGTAGTTTTAATTTAATTTAAAATAATAAGAAATTTAGAATACCCATTTTATTATGTGATATCTAATCATGTTTTCCGTGTATAGAAGAGTCATGGGTGGTAATTTTTTAGGGTTTTGGCAAAGTATTAAAACTGTAGTTGTCTCACATTAGGAAAGTTTTTTAAGAAAGCCACAATTTTAAATACTATAAAATGAACATATGATTTTACTTTCAAATTGTTTCAATTAGAATCACAGTAAATTTAGATGTGCTAACTCTATTATTATTATTATTTTTCTAGTTTGAGAGTAAGAGAAAAATTTGTAAGCGGTACAAAGTTTTGATAGAGTGGTCTTGTTATGTATATGATTGTTACAATATTCTTCTGAATTTTTTTTCGTGGGTCAATTTTTCTTTCTAATTTGGAGTTTTTCTTATGTAAATTCTTGCATTTCCTAGTTTGGTTGTTTTTTTTAATTTCTCAATCGTTCATTTTTATTTATTCTTACAGTAGTAGTGGAAAGTTTTGTTAGAGAAACTATAAAAATATTTAGAATTTGAATGGTTATTAAAAGACATGTATTAGAATCCACACCATCCTACTATTATTATGAGTCTGAATAATAAAATTTGAAAATCTCGCTGAAGAATCATAAATCAATAAGTTTATATAATCCATCGGTCAAAATTTGTTTAAAAAAAAAAAAAAGTATGGTTTTATTTATTTATTTATTTATTTTTGGGTAAACTAATATAATATGAGGGAGATGGCACCGTACCTAGAACTTATATTTTGTTGTTATTAAGAGATACATATTTTAGAATCCAACATTCAACAATTATTAAATGAAACAATCACATTTTGGTAGAATAATTACTAAGGTTAACAATAAAATCTAAAAAGCTGACTAGACCAATCAAAATCAACAAGTTAATATAATCAGTTGGTTAAAAATATATTAAAAATTGAATGTTTAGATTTTTTTTTTTCTTTTCTAAACTAATGAATTGTTAAATGAAAAAAAAAAAAAAAAAAAAAAAAAACTATTTTCGTTATTTCCTTTACTTTTCAAACTATCCTAATTTATGATATTACGAACCCTTCTTTTGTCACTATTTTTCAAATTAGTCCATTTAGATCATCTTTTCAAAAATATATTAAAGAAATAGAGAGATAAGGGAAAAAAAAAAGAAAAAAAAAAGGGGGAAATTCCTTTTTCAACAAGTCAATTTTGTGCCAAACAGAAAGACTTTATGGTATTTTCCAAAAGCTAAAGTTGTAATAATTTATTTCAACCACTTTCTTTGACATGTTTAACTTTTTCTGAGTATTTTAAAATAAATATATAAAATTTTCTGTGAGTTGAGTGTTATGCTTTAAAAATTTCCAACAATCTTTTTCTTTTTCTTTTTTTTTTTTTTTCCTCCCATATTTTGGAGGTTGGGTTTAGTGCAGTCCAAATGTGGAAATGCCAATTAAATATATTATAAACCTCAAACCTATTGTTGCTTAAAGTTTACCACTAAACTAATGAAAATGATTCACAATAACTTTATCCTATTTACAATTTGATTGAAATGTAGACGTGTTGATCCGTTCATATTATGAGATTATCACATTTTATTATTGTAATCAATGATTAAATGTTAAATTGATTTTATAAAGTCGTCGTCATGCATGACTCATATGTCATTTTACCATATCAAACGTAAATATTTTTCTAAATATAACAGCTAATTTATAAAGATTTTTCATGTTAATTATTTTCTTCGGTATTTGTTTAAATTTTAATTTTTAGACCAAAGCAATGATTTTGATTTTAAAGTCTAAAATATTTTATCAACCAACTATCAAGTAATATTTTAAAAACTTTTATTTTAAAAAATAAGTCTTATTGACTCGAATAGTGTAACTATTTGGTGAGAAAAATAAAATATGAATTTATGAATTTTTAAAGAGCAGAGTACGTGATTATCTGTTCAAATATATCTCCACTGTTATGTTGTGAGATTTCATATTTACGATTTAAATCACACTTTGGTCATACACTGAAAGATAATACATCACTTTATTGTGCAACCACTTTGACCCAAATAGTTGCAATGGAACAAATAACGTAGTTGCTCATTCAAACATATCTCTATCGATATTATATGATGATCTAAATTATACCCATAAACGAAATGATATATCACTTTAATGTATAATCCAATTCAACCCAAATTGGATATAACTGTAAAACAAAAAACATAACTGTCCATTCAAACATATCTCAATCATTAAATGGTAATATTTCATGTCTATGACCTAGATTGCATCTCCATGTAAAAAATAAAAAATAAAAAATACATCACTTTGTAACCATGAATTATCATTAATGATATAGAGGGCAAAATGAAAATATTATAATTATCCTCTCATACCCCTCTATTTATATATTTATAAAAATTCCATCTTCCCATTTTTGTGTGTTTTTACTATTTAGAAATATAATTTTAGCATTAAATGAGGATAGTTGATTAATGGCACCGTTTTTAATTTTTATATAGAAAAAAGAAATTCAACAGCGACTCCACACTTCGATGACATAAACAAATTTTCCTTCTCTTCTTAATTTCATATTTTTTTTTATGAATTTTTTTTAAATGAATATAAATATCTAAACAGCAAAACACACACATATATAAACATAATTGTAAGTAAGAAATATGTTAGATAAAAAAAATATTTAAGTGCATCTTAAATTACACAATTTAATCATAAGTTGTCATGTGACACTTTATATATATATATAAAAAAGTTTTACTGTCTATCAACGATAGACTTCTATCGCTTGAGTGATATAAGTTTATCGCGCTCTGTGATAGATAGTAAAATTTTTATATATTTGTGAATAGTTTGGCTCATTTTGCTATATTTAAAAATATTTCAAATTTTAATTTATAATGCATAAAATATATATTCCAATAACTCATTTAGGTATATTGAAAAAATCATTAAATAAAGATATTAATTACTACTTTAAGGGTGGATTGTTGAATCTCTCACACGTAGTGTGTGAATTTTTTTTTTTTTTAAAATGATATTAGTTTAAAGTAAGCTATTTTCAAACTTAAGAGAATAAGTGAAACTATTTACAAATATAAAAAATTTTACTATCAATCAGCGATAGGCGTCTATCGCTTGAGCAATAGACTGCGATAGACTTCTATCACTCGAGCATAGAAGTCTATCGTTGATAGAAGGTGAAATTTTTTTATTTGTAAATAGTTTGATATTTTTTCTATTTATAATAATTTTTCTAAAATATAATTTTAAATTCTCAAACAAATACATGATCTATGATGAATACATGTATAATTTTTTTTTACCAACAATTTTGTCATCATTATGTTTGAATTTAAAAATAGTCACTGGGTACTAATTAAACTCAATCTTTTTTTAAAAAAAAAAAGAATGGTGTTTTGGTTTAACATTTCAAGGTTTAATTTTAAAAATAAGTCATTTTTTAAAAAATGGAAGTGTTTGGCAATTACTCGAATTAGCTCTTGAAATACTTTCAAAGTATATTTTGAACAAATTTTTTTATCAAAAAAATTTAAATAGTAATGACTTTTTTAAAAAACATTTTTTCTCTACTCAAACCATACAGATCCGAACAATTATATGCATAAATTAACTAACTTAAAAGTAGTAATCAGAAAATGTTGTATTTTCAAGTTAACACCGTATTGGAAGAAATATCTTAATTTAATACTTTAAAACAGAAAACACCAAGGTCTTTATTTTCCGTAATAGATACAGTCACAAAGAAGAAAAATAATCTGTAAATATATATCATTGACAATAGCCGTGACTAATAACAATTGGACAAATCTTTAAATTTGGTTACAATAAATTATAATATAAGGTAAACATATATAAATATTTTCTTTTATCACGTGGTAGAAATAGAATAAAATAAAAGATTAGTGAAGCTAAAATGGTCAATAGTATTGAAATTAGACCCATTTCAAACAAGTACATGCATGATTTTTAGTCCAAGTAAGTACAACTCAACGAAATAAAAGTATATATCTTAATAAAAAGTAAGAAGTTCGAATTTCAACTCTATATTGAATTAAAAAAGGCTAAACTAAAAAATAAAAATAAATAAATAAAATCTTTAAACTTTGTATTTTGTATCGAAAATACTCAAGAACTTTAAAAATTTTCAAACTACCCTGAACTTTCAAAAGTTTCAAAACTATCTTTAAACTTTGAAAAATAGTTCAAAAATACTCTTACCATCATCTTTGGATGAAAATTTTTAATGTTTTATTTTTAAAATACTCCTAAACTTAAAAAAAAAACATATATTAGTATATTAACAAAAACCAATAATACCTCATTTAAAAAACAACTCTGAAATTGAAAAGAAGAAGGTTTTAAAATGCTCCTATTGTTAAAATATAGATCAATTTGTGTGAAGTTTTCTTAATTAGAAAAGAACTAATTTTAAAATAAATTATATAAATATCATTGTTTTTTTATATAGATACTCTCATTTTTCTCCTATTTGTCTGATTCTAACACCAATTTTCTCAGAAACCAAAATAAAAACTAAAACATTAAATTTAAGAAATTCTCACAAAATTACAAAATCAAAATCTCCCTTAAAAAACCATATTCGATTATTAACACGCACTTACCTACTAACCTACAACATTCAAGTCTTAAGATACACGTCCTAAGATCTCTTGGTACTTCTATTATTATTATTATTATTTTCTTCTTGATATAGTCCATATACAACTGAAATGGACAACTTTACTTATTTAATTATTTTTCAAATAAACAAATGTCAAACAACAAAAAGGGAGTAAGAGAATATTGAAGAAGAGGAGAAAATAGAGACATAAGAGGGTATTCATGGTTTCTATTCCTATACTAAAATTTTGCTATATTTGTAAATATTTTGGTTCATTTATCTATATTTGAAAATAACCCTTTTTCTTTTTAAGTCTTAAAAGTTTAGAGATACTTTTGACACAAAACATTAACAATTTTCATCCAAAAGTATTCTTGAACTTTTTTGGAAAATTTATAGGTATTTTTTAAACTTTTTGAAAGTTCAATGATATTTTTTTATCCAAAGTATAAAATTTAAGAATATTTTATATAATTTGGCAAAAAAACAAAACAAAATTTAAGAATATTTTATATAATTTAGCAAAAAAAAAACAAAACAAAACAAAACATGCGTGGCTTTTAATTAAATCAATAAATTAGACACAAGTACTCATATGATTCCATTCTGGTCTTCTCTATGGTCATCGTTTCAAAGCTCCCGACGGCTTTGTTTTAATTTAATATCCACACTTACATAACCAAAACAAAAAGAGTCGTTTCTGAGATTTTTCCATCTCCAAATCCCACCAATCCATTGACATAAAACAGAGCTATGGCCGTTTGTTTTTTCATCATAGCAGAAACTGGACTTGAATTACGTTACCCTGTCAGAATTTTCCAATACCCTCAGCTTCTGAGCCAAAATGTTGACCCCCCCCCACAAAAAAAAACGGTAAAATCAACTCTGCATACTTTTCACTGATTGATTGGTAGAAAATATTGACATTTGAATCAGAGCAGTGAGATTAGTTAAGAGTTAGAACTTAGACCAACGGCTGCTTTCCTTTTTGTATGAACTGTGGGCTCATTCTTGCTACAAGAGTTGAAATTTCCTGGAAAATGACAGATACAAGCTACAGTAAATTTTGAATTGTTTTACCATGTAATGTTTTTATATTTACCTGATTCTGGGAGAGAGAACAGAAGTAAAATGTCCAATATGCTTCAAGATTTTCTCCTCATTCAACTTCTAGTAGTCTAACAACATAATTAGACCGTTACTACTTCTATGGGGGAAGGAGAATAAAATAATGAACTTAAAGTCAGCAAAATTTTATCCAAGAAGAATGGATTCTTATTTAGCATGACATAATCACAATTCACAGCCAATTGGTAATAATAGTGTAATGCCTTGAAAAACTGTAATATATCCTTCCTTCCCGTCCCTTCCCTTCCCTTCCCTTCTTTTTTGTAATTTTTTTATTGACCCTTATGGACTTCAGAAACTGTTTGATTATAAGATATGGTTATAACTTTCTACAGTTTAGTTTACAGCAGAGAAGTGGAGAGCATGAGATTGCTTTCAGCTTTGAGTGAAAAGAAGAAAAAACTGGTTTACTGTGTTAGTGTAGAAGCAAGCACAAAGCTCATACCTTGGACAGGCTGTTATAAGCATCTGGAAAAATTGTTGACATCTCACATCTGATACAAATGATAAAATTTTATGGCAGGATAGAGGTTACATAAAACAAATAAAATTATATAAACAAATGATTGGATGTCCAAGGGAGAATTCTGAAGGATTTTATTTATATTGCTTTGTATAAAAACTCAGGCTCGAGTATCGCGGGCAGTGTGCAATGAAAGTGAGAAGATTTGCTCACCAACATTGAAGTGAAAAATTCCCCCTTGGAACGCCATGAAAGTTGGCTCCGGATTTGGTCAGTGGCAGTTAAAGTACTTTACTTGAGTTACTATGGCTTAGTGAGTCGTCGCAGTTCATTCCCTCGCAGAAGCATTCGTGAGGATTTGCATAAAAGTAATCTTCTTCCTTTGGCTTTTCTGGAATTGCCCTTCGTTGCATTGGCTGACCCTGTCTTTTCTCATGCGCCAATCTTACAGCAGCTGCAAAGTCATCCCAAGAAAGTGTACCATTCTGGTGCATATCCAATAATTGCACTAGCTTTTTTCTATCCAGTGTTACTGTTCTTTTAAACCCCAGGTATCTGTGAGCAGTATAAATTAAATCAGGAGAGCTTTGAAAACTTCAGAGAGAATTCAGACGTCCTACATTCACAAATAATACGACTGGAAGAGAACGCTAATCGTGAAGAGAAAGAGGCTGTGGCATACCTCCGGTGACCTTCAACAAGTCTTGCCATGTTACCATCATAGGTTGGAATGAAAGTGTTACTGGCTACAGATACCATAAAATCTAAAGCTGCCATTTGTGACGAATGATTCCGGAATTGCTTCAATTCTTCTGGGGATAGCAATGCTTCCTTTTTCACCTGCAATACAATGGGGCAATGCATCTAAGAAGAATTAACATTCACTGTAGTGTAAACCTTAAACGCGGCTTTCTTGGCCACTACAGTTTCCAATGACAGAATAGCTTCACTTTTCCTGATAAAAGGTCTTTCTTTTTTTTCCCTTTTTTTTCTTTCGCGGAAACAAAAAAACCAGCTTGAAGTGAAAAAAAAATGGAGGATTTCCCAGGAAGTCATGCTGTTAGAAGTTTCAACCAACTGTCTTCACAAACATTTTCCAAATGAGTTGCACCAGAAGGTGAAAATTCATGCAGATGACTTCATAATACTATATATGAAATCGTCTGAGTTCCAGCCAATTGCCTTCACAGACATATTTCAGATAAAGTCACATTAAAAGGTGAAAATTTGAGCACAAGATAGTATGATAGTACTCACAATCATTGGGAAGGCTGCCCTAAGAGTTGCAAGTCTCCGTTCACTACCATAAATCTCACCGGCAGCAATATATATTTGTGTCTCCTTGTTAAAACCCAAGGCCTGTAATGTCAGTGCTGCTTCCTCTGGGGTCAAAGGACACAGACCTTGTGATCTCCTCTCGTCAGACAAGATCTCTTTCTCCCTCCACCAAGGGAATGCATATCTGGATAAAGTTCAACTACAGATTAGTATTTCACTTGAGCAGCATCCGCAAGCTTGGTACAAACCACAATGATTGCAGAGAAGGTTAGAAACTAGAAGGTTATATAAACCAGAATATTCAGAGAGAGAAATAAAATATAAACACAAAATTTGAGAAAGGTTAAAAAAAACTTGCTCTTGCAATTAAGAACCACGGTATTTTATATTTCCTTTCTTTTTTTTTTTTTCTTTTCTTCTATCTCTCTCTCTTTTTTTTTTTTTTACATTAGAAATTGTAGTGGATTACTAGGCATATCATGAACAGTAATAATGAAAAATTTTCAGTGATGGATCCGCAGAAGTTTATTTTTCAAATTTAAGAACCTCATCTGTTTGAGCTCATCAGCTTCTTCCTTTGTACAGCCATGTGTACAACCTGAAAAGGCCAGCATATCCATCTCGTATCTCAGATGCAAGACCACAATAGGTCCCTTTTCTTGAAGTAGACGAATTAACTTATAACCCAGTGTCTCAATCTGAGGGGAGAATTTCAGTGCCTGGAAATTGACACGGCACCTGAGTTTCTGTAGATAAATTGGGATTCCGTTGTTTGCCAAGCGTGTATCTGTTTTATTAAAATGTAACACTGTATGCTTCTTAATGAGAGGAAGAATCTGCACATAAATTTTAAGGCATTATATTAGGTCAGAAGTTAAAATATAGAGATATAGATAAGAGCACAAGAAGATGTTTCCATAGTTGATGTTCATTAAAAATATTCTTAAAATTTATGTTTCTCAAGCTCCAACTTTAAACTGCTGTGGAAATACAATGACATGCACAAAAGACGACACACTCATCTAAAAGAAACTAGGACATGCAGAACAAAATGACCACACTCAAAGATTCAAGGCAAGGGATAAGAGAGATCCCCCTCTCTTAAAATGAACAACCAAAAGAGGCTAAGGTAGAGCTTTCCAGTTTGTTTGGATCACAGACAAGCTGTAATTAAAGAATTTCCTATTTTTAGTGCACCACCAAGAAACTATAAACTGACTGTTGCAACAAAAAGTACCCAAAGAAGACTTATCCTAAAAAATATGACAATTCCTCTCAAGCCAAAGATTTCAAAGAAGCACTCTGACTGACATGAGCCATAGAACCTTTCCTCTCTCCCAAAGGAAGGTTACGAAAAGACCTTTCAATCTAAGTTGATGGAATCTATCAAGTAGTTATAAGACAATCATAGTATATCGTAAATAGCTTTAAAGAAACAAGCTAAATCTTCAAAATAACTGTTGCAGTGGTATTCTTTTAATTTGGAAAAGCAAAAGAACTAGAAGCTCCGTCTATTTTTTTACACTTGTAGAAATTAATAATACACATGGTTAAAGAGGGAAACAGACACAATGATCAAACCAGAATGGGAAATTTTCCTATTTGACTAAACCATAGAGAAAATTTCCTATTTAACAACTAACCCTTTCTGCCATCTCCATACTTACTCCACTCTGTGCCCCTTTTGATATCAATCACCGAAGCACAACTCTAACTAATTTTTATCTGCCCTCTTACATCTCGCCTTTTCCTTTTCTATCACCCTAAACATGCCCAGATCACATCTCATCATGTCTAAAGTTTCCTCTGCATGCTTGGGCATGTCAATGTACCAAATATATGTCCAACACCAACATTCACTTTGGTAAATGCTTGGGCGACCTAGCCATGTAGCATTTTCCCAAATAAATACTTTTACACAGTTACATGTATGTTGCATCAATTTTTTGTCTCACATGATCTGCAACTATTTTTGCTGATAAACTGAAATCATTCTTTCAGAAAGTAAGCAAAGAGCTAAAAGTATCATCTTCACTCCCCTTTTTCACCAACTTGTCCAAACGACTCGCTTCTCCCCAAATATCGAAGAACCCTTTCAGTGCATAAATTTCATGCAAATAAACTGAATAACTTCTTTGGCTCTTTTTTTAATATAGACAATTACTTCTAATCATTTTATTGAGCAGAAAATAAACCAAACTTTTTTAGATCCATCATTTTCTTTGACACAATAGAGCGCATGCATCAGGAGCAATCCAACTTACATAAATTGCTAAATTCAGGAATGTCTAAAACAATTTTCAGTTCTCATCATGATGTAGATGTCTTGATGCAGTTACAATGCATGGACTCGTAAAAATTAATATATTCCTTAAAACCTCACAACTCACATCATTCAGTAAAAAGATTATAGAGCCCTATGGTAGGTTTGCAATATACATCTCTAGCAGCCATGAGACAACTGAAATGGAGGGATCTACTATGTGTTGCCCCAACGGTACCTCCCTTTGCCCTTAGACATCAATTACTAAGAGTAAGAATCTGGTACTTGGACTCTTCTTACAGTGTGGGTGATGATACTTCCAAAAGATTTAAAGAGGATGTTTGGTACAATAACAATCCTCTAAGAGATCTATATAAGGATGTACACTCTCTCTGAGCGTGCACAACAATGAGTTCGCACTCCAGTTTGGGAGGAAAGTCGCCTTACTAGGTTTGAGTAAAGGCAACAAAAGGTTGACAGTAGTACATGGCCGTAGTACCACTGAGACCACTGAATCAGGGAAGACTCAATTTAGACCAAGCTTTCTCTCAACAAGATAATAATCTCAAATCTGCACTTGATTTGTGTCTACATACAATTTGAAAAAATCCCAGATTCATCATTTGGCCATCCAAGGAACCTAAATTTGCATCTAATAAGTCATATGTAAACTAGGCATGATGATAAACCATCATTTCCGCAATTGAATGATGAACATTTTCATGCACTACCACCTGATCTTAGTTGTATATATATAAAAGAAATATGAAAAACTAGAGTACAAGCGAGAAAAAGTAATGCAAACCTGTTCTAAATAATATTTTTCATTTGACCAGCTAACTGGAGGCATGGCAAATGGTATAAATCCATATTTCCTATTGAACTTTTTGGGTAATCTCCTGACAATGCGGACTTCGTCTCTCAGTGAATCAATAAAATGCTTCACATTGAATATGTCATCAAAATTACTGCACGAGAGCAGAGCTCAGTGTTAACATACTGAATATTTTGTAAAAAAAAAGGTAACCAAATCACAGATTACAAGAAAAGGAACATACCTAGGGTCCGCCCAAAAAGATGTTTTATCAAGTTCTGGAACAACCAATGTCAGGTTCAAAAGGCGTGCAATGGTCACCATATCACAGATCTGAAATGCTTAATTAGATGAGTCCAATATATCATCCTTTCAAGGAAACGACAAACAATAATAGTAGGCACAAATTAGGAAAATGCGGGGGAAAGAAGTAGCAAGTCAAAAAGTGCACACCGCAGCACGCATCTGATTTAAGCCCCCATTGCAGGACACCCGTAGATAACCATTACTTGAATAGTTTCCTGCTCAGATTGAGGTCATAATTTTAGAGGTTGAATGAAATGGAAGCCAGATTAGAATGGATGAGTTATACAAGAAGCTCAACAGTGATGCCAATAAAGTTCCACGGCTTATTTTATTGGAAGAAAGCAAAGAAAAAGGATTCTATAAATTTAAAAAGGGTAATAATATCATTGCGTGAAGAACATTGGTGATTCCACAATTCATATATATTTATTATCCCAAGCAAAAAAGATCAACAACTAAGAGGTGTCGTGAACTCCATAGTCCATGCTCTAAAGCGAAACAAATTCACCAGCTCAATGATTCAATGATTCTGTTACACAATGAGGTAATATAAACTAAACCCCATTATGGCTACCCTTGTATGCATCGTTTTCAAACTAAGACAACCCAATGAGAACGGGGATCATGTTGACACCTCGAGATATGCCCTTACGTAATGCTCGGAAATTAAGAACAAACGTAATTATGCATAGCTCATTACTCCTATCAAATACAACAAAGAAATACGGATTGAGTTTAAGGAACTCACTTGCTGGAAGAAGTGGCGTTGATTGAATGGACTCTTCGACGTGTAGAGAGAGCGGAATCCCAGTAACTTGCGAAATCCGATTGGTTATATTGGATATAAAAAGGGGATGCCATAGCTTCCCAAATGCAACAAGCTGAACCAAAAATGTCCAAAGCAAAATGCTGGAACAAACACGAACAAACCAAACCTGCAAACGGGTCCTCGGAATTACAGGAGCTGGGAGTTTATCGGACCTGACCTGTATACCCTCAGATCTAACTTCCATTGCTCCGCTAAACACCACATTGCTGCCTCATTCCAAGAACCCACCTATCCAACCAATTCCAACATTCAAAATATCCATTCTGGACCTTAAGATTTCCAGATTTGCATCACCGTTCAGGGATTGAAGCCCGCTCAGCACCCAAGAACAGGGAAGAACAGCTTACAAATAAACTAAATTGTCGCAATCATGCAAACGGGTTCAGCTCGGGGAATTGAATCTCTAATCTTTGGCAACCCCAAAAGGCTGAATCGGGCAATCGGCAATCAATCAACTTCAGCTAATGGGGTATTTGGATTCGTCAAGAAACGGGGAAAAGAACATCAAAAGTGATGGGGGTGCGGAGTGGAGGTGGCGATTCACGAGCTAAAAATGAAGAAAGTTAAACCCGAACAACTAAATAAATGCCTTCTCACTAAACTTTGCCGCAAATTTCTGCCCTTTCCTATAATATTTCTAAATTCCGAAACTCAAACAGGGAAGAGGAATGCTGAAATTTACGTGGGACTTGAAAATACTGACTAATGTTTGGATGTGGAATCAAATACACGAAAGTCTATTAGAAATTTGATGTCTTTAGTTTATTTTATTATTTTTCATATGAAATGGACGAATGTGATCCTGTTTTTATAACAACTGGTTCTGCTTCTAGTGGAGAAAATGACATTTTTTACGATATAATCATATAACATACCTGACTTTAGAGTACAATTTGTCCTATCAATGCAGAATCAATATACAAGTTGATTGTTATCTAATAGCATATGTGGATAATTTGAAGTAGGGGTATCTAAGTGATGGATGGATCGAAAAGCCTAATTAATATAACATAACCTAATTCAAATGATTTTAATTAATATATGAGATGGATTATGTTTAAATCAATCATAATTATATGGATTAAGTTTGTTTGTGGGTTCACCTAAAAGATAGTTTGAATTGAACTGAACCAACTCATAGTCTTTTTTTTTATTGAGTGTATATATTTGTTATTTCTTTTTTCTTTGGATTATTTGTTCTCTATCATTTTATTTGTCATGGAACGTAATTTTTTATAACATAAATTAAAATTAAATTACTAATTTTAATTAGAAAAATTATTATAAATAAAAAAATAACAAACTAGTTACAAATATAGCAAAATTTTACAAATATATTGGGGCCTATCACGATCTATAACATATAGAAAGTAAAATTTTGTTATATTTGTAATTATCTTCAACAATTTCTCTATTCTAAAACATAAATAAAGAATAAATAAATAAATATGTTGTTTGAAATAAATATATTGTTAAAACATTACCATTTCATTATTTAAAACATAAATAAAGAATAAATGACCCAACCTATCGATGCTTCTAATTTGAAGATATGGATTGTTTATTGATCATTTATTTTCTTTTAAGATAAATTAAAAGGTTATATTCAAAACCTTAAAATTAATTAATTAATTTTGCATTAAAATCTTTTTTTTTTTTTTCAACATTAGGAATTTTATTGAGATTTAGAAGATAGAAAAAAAGAAAATATATTTCTACCTTTCTTTAAAAAAATATATATATTAAAATATTTGTTGACACAAACATAGCTCAACTAATATAAACTTGTATTATTGACTTTGAAGTCAAAGTCTCGAAAGTTCAATTTTCCTACCTCACATGTTACTAATTTCCAAACAAGAATCATACTTATTCTACACTTTCATACATCAAATTTGTAGGAACAACCCATAATTAAAAAAAAAGAAGAATCATAATAAACAAACAATTCGAAACAATGTTTGAAGGAGATACTTCGGGTGTGTTTGGAATACATTTTCAAGTGTTTAATTTAAAAAGTAAGTCATTTTTGAGAAAAAATTGAGTCCTTGGTAACCACTCAAAATAAAATTTGATGTGTATTTTTAACAATTTTTATCAAAAGAGTTTAAATAAAAATGATTTTTTTCTCAAGTCAATCTAAATTCACAATTCATATGAAAAGTCCTGGTAATCCCATCGCTTTTAAACCTATTTATTTTCTATAATAAAGATTTTAAATAATTGAAAATGATTAGATATTGATTGACGAGAGTGAACATGATTAAATGTCTTCCTAAAATTATATAGAAGAAAGTGGTGAATAGATTGGCTTTCTACCGCTAAAATCGTCAAATGTTTAAAAGTTTCAAATTTAAAAGAAGATTATAATGGCCAAGGTTGAAAAAATACATTGAGAGGAATCTTTACTTCAATTAGGCTTAAAATTGGTAGATGGTGTGAGTCGTGTGACAAATACAATAGAAAGATTATCCAAGCCCTTTTTGATATATATGAGCATATTCTAACTTGGTTCATACAAAAAATTGTCCTCAACTATTTTGATCATGTGAAAAAGATAAAATATCATGTACACCTTTAATATAATGAAAAATATTATTTAATGTAAACATTCTAGTCATGACATAATCAAAAAAAGAGGAAGAAAAAATTATAGTTATGACCGTTAAAAATATAACAAAGAGGCTTTTTTTTCATACAAATAATTTTACATTAGTGTTTGTTATTATAAAATGTGTAAGCAAAAATGCAGTGGAATACCATTTTCTTGTTTTCTCTGGACTTGGGAAAACAGGAAAGTTTTTTTTTTTTTTTTTTTTTTAGTTTTTATGACTTGACTTGATTTTCAAAATAATAGTAGGAATAAATAACAAATAAAGAAACTTAGAGTTAGAACTTAATTTTTCAAAACCAAAAATAAAAATTCTTATCGAACAGACCTAAAGTGAAATTAATTGGGAGAATCAGATTCCAAGTCTCGGATTCGCATGTGGAAAGGAAGTCGCCCTTTCGAGCTAGCAAGTCAGCAATGGAAATTGTATATCTTCTGATGTGCTGCTAAAAGGAAAAATGCTCCAAGACTTTGTCCACCACATTCCAAATCCCCTTCACACGATGATCGATTTTCGTTAGGTCTTTGTCTTCTCAATTTATGAGTTTGTGATGATCGACAGGAAAAAAAATAATAGTAATAATACAGTTATTGAAAAATAAAAATAAAAAAATTATGTACATTTCCCCCGCTTCTCTTCCTCATGCGACAAGAATACCTTGAGCGCATATTCTGAAGTTGTGAGGGAAAGCTCAAGTCTGAACCATGGTTGATTGTTTCTTTAAAATTGGCAAAATGGGCAAAGGGAATGATCAAGTAAGCCCATGCAGAAACAGAAAATTGTCACAATCATCTAGTCTACAACAGCGTCCTCTTGCAACAAACTAAATCAATTCTTTACACGAAAAGACAAGAGTCAGAGTAGCCATGGAAGTAGAACTACTATATAGAATGCTTGTGTTTTCTTCGTTACCAAAACTAAATTACAATTGAAAGATGAGAAGAAAATCCTATGAGTGACATTGAAGGCGGCCACATTCTGGAGAAGATTTCTCCACGGAAAATGGGACTGGGATTTGGGATGATGATGCTAAAGCGAGCTGGTGAAGAAAAATGAGAAATTTCAATCAAAATTACAGGCTCTGTTCAAAATCAGCAACTGAGCAGAGTGAAAGCAGGCCGTAAAATCCTTTTTTGTTTTTTTTCCTCTTTTCACAATCTTTGCTTGTCGAGAAAAACTTGCAACTTCAGGGGCATATAGTTGAGCAGGAGAAAGAAAGCTGAATGTTAGGAACGGCATACTATACTGTATTCACTTATGTAATTATACCATCACTTTTGAATGTTATGCATTAAACAAATTCCAGTGATGATCGGTTGGTAGATTTTCCTTGACCTTTTCAAGTCTTTTGAGAATTTCCAAGAAAGATGGTCTCTTGTTCATATCAGATGCCCAACATTCTTCTGTTAACCTGGGAAAAATGAAACCAAAAAAGAAGAATTAGCAATTTCTGTCCGTGTTCCTGCTTACCCGTATGATAAATGAGAAGCTAACTCCATAAAATTGATCAGAAAGGCAAGTGTTTTTTACATGAGAAGATGCAATCTCAATGCCGGGAGTAACATTGAGGGAATGTAAGTTCAAGTGGGATGATATTAAATGTGAGAAAAAGAACTAAGCTCACATTTACACCATGTGATAGGTAATCCAGTAATGTAAAAAATGAGCCCAATTGATTACTTTTATCGTTTACCTGCATTTAATGAGTTGTGGGGCCCACCTTGAAATTTGTAGGTCAATCTGATTGTCTTTGAAAATTACGTGGACCCACTAACTTTACCATTACCGTTATTGTTACTGTTTGTAATATTATGAAAATTATGAATCTACTACACTTACTGTTAAATTTACCTTTACTATTACCGTTACGGCTAAGATCAAGCAGTAACGATAATGATAACGGTAATAGAAAAATGTGATTAATTCATAATTCTAGGTAAATACAATCAAAATCAACTAATTATGTTTGCAATTCAGGCCTTCATCCATCGACGAAATCTCATTCCGATTACACCAATTTTCATTACGATTTAGTAGACATTGCCTAAATGATTAGGTTGAAAGGGAAACAAAATGACCGACTTACTCTCTCAGAACAGGAAGGTATCCTTTCGCACGGAACATCGGTCTATGACCTTCAGCCACGTACTTGGCAGCTTCATATGGCTCATAATTTGCCAGTGGAGGGTCTCCCTCAAGCATCTGCACCAGTTGGAATGTTGCGAGTCAAATGTAGTATCTTGCAATAAAAATTTATGACTATTCTTGCGAACGCAGATATTACCTCGTATAATATCATCGCAAAAGAAAACACATCCACCTTCTTATCATATTTTCTGTGCTTAAAAACTTCAGGAGCCATATACCGGTCTTTTCTCCACATGCACGATATGATAAAGAAGATTTTAGCCATAAAGAGTTATATAAAACTGAAAAAAACTGTATGATAGGTACTTACAGCTCCCGGTCTCGCCAGTCATTTTGTAAACATCATGTGAATTCTGAACCTTGATGAGTTTGCTTAGACCAAAATCGCCAACTTTTAGATGGTCCGCACCAGAATTGACTAAAAGAACGTTCCTGGAATTTCAAAATACTCTTCCAATAATAAAGTAGATGACAGAAAACTCAATCCAAATCTACGATGAATACAAAATGACAGGAGAAACTGGTGATATGATTTTTCAAGTCTCAGATGTTAATCCGTGGCAAAAAATTTTGGAAAGAGAGAGATTGCATGCTGATAGAAGTCTGTGACTCACCTTGGTTTTAGATCACGGTGAATTATAACATTTGGCTCATTGTGGAGATAAGCCATTCCCCTGGAATAGGAATTGTTACCACTAATTAGAAAGATTAGTAAACTCCGAAGGAGTAAATATTCGGCTTGGTTAAACATTACATGAATTACTTCGTTATAACCATTTATTTCTAGAGTTTGAGTACGATGAGATTTTAGATACAAAGATATCAGTAAAAATGTCTCAAACAATCAAGTGGTCCTATTCACAAAAATTGTAGATTAGATTGTGAAAGTTTAGACATTAGATTGTGGATATATAATTTCGAAGATAAATAAACAAATTTAAAGAAAATCACTAATCTTATAGCATCATAAAAGTAGCATCATTTCCAAATAAAGCAATGCTGCAGAATATCTTTCTATTTCGTCATCAAGTTTTTTCTTAGGCTGATCCATCATATGAGAGAGGTTCAAAGCAATCCAACGTGACAATTTGTCAAGTAAAATGGCCCCCTCGATATGCATAAAGAACCAAAATCAGGCAGCTGCTGAAAATTAAGGACCCTACGTATTTGCAACTTCCAAGCATTTAGAGTCACCAAATTCAAGCGATCTCAACTTAAGAAAAGTAAAGTATGAAGATCAGTTCTGGCAGAGCAGAATCCAAGTAAAAGGAAAAGAAATTAATCTTTTGGTTTGTTCTCTTATTTCCAATAATCTTATTTTTTTTCTTGGCAAAATTTTCAAGAATTCATGTTCGTTCTCATTAAAATAATCGAGTATGATCATTTTAAAGAAAATTTTGATGAATTTTACCACAAATCAAATAGCAAGGTTTAGAAAAAATAACAATAATACATGGAAGAATGATCAGTGAGGAGCCAAATTAGTGCAAAATTCATTTATCTGGTAATATCCGATGCAAAACTATAAAAATCTTTAGAACTACTCTTTTATTTGGAAAAATCCTCGGGGAATCTTATTTCTTTCCTATAAAAGTTTATGGAATCAAATTCTTTTACCTGGCAATGTCCAGTGCAAAATTGATGGCCGTTGCAGGACTGAGCGAACCTTTGTCCTTGAGGTACTGGTGAAGATCGCCCTAAGGAACCAATGTCACCGAGCATGAGTAAATTACAATTTAAATATAACAAAACCAAAAAATTTCGGTATCAGAATAAAAATAAACTCTATCAGTTACCCCTCTTAAGTATTCAGTGATTAGCATAAGTGGTTTCTTCTCGGTGACAGCTCCAAGAAATTGGACAATGTTAGGGTGGCGTAGCTTCACCAACAGATTAACCTCATGTCGAAAGTCCTGACTGAATGAGAAAAACCAACACATACAATTAACTCCAATCCCATTCACTTAGTAAGAATTTAGATGGTTATTGTAATTAAAAAAAGATTTACAGAAAAATTAATGGAGAATAGTGGTAATAGGCAAGGCTTTAAAAAGTACATTCTAGTTTAAAAGAGAGAAGGGAAATTTTTCATAAAGTTCACTGTTCTGTAGTACCTTAGGAATATGTACATTGTTTTAGAAGTCAACATATATTTGATCAATTAGAGAAAAAATTGGACATACAGTCGTAACTAGACAAGGTACAGCTTCATCAGATGGAACTATCTAAAAGATATTGGATCTTACATCACAAGTCTATCATCTGAAAGTGATGGAAGAATACGTTTGACAGCTACAGGGGTTCCACGCCAATAGGCCTTCAAAATTTCACCGAAGGACCCCTGCAGAAGACAGGAATTCATAAGTTAAACTACTCTCTTAAATGAATAGATAATCATACTAACAAAGTGTTCAAACCACAAAAAAACAAAACAAAATAAAAGGCCTCACATTAAATTATTTCAGCATTCGTATTGGGAGGGGAATAGATTAAAGAGGTTTTCTGGAACACGTATACAGAATCAAAGGTTTTAATTTCAAGATGACACTTCTTTTCCTAAATCTAAAGACAACATTAACCTCAGTTCTCTTCCATAATTCAGTTTTTTACACACATTAAAAGGTCAAAATTATGGGGGAGAACAAATTTCCATAATTCAGTTTAGGCATTCTGTTTCAAGAAAACTTAAACCTTGAAGTCCTCGGTATGTATGTATTGGCTAAAAGTTATTAACTTTTTCAATCAACTAACACGCTTCAGACCTGTACTTGCATTTCTTGATGCAGTAACCAACAGAAAAGATTTTTGGTGTAAATTGGTAAACCAATGGACACCACTACAGGAACAGAAATAGCACAAGCAACTTCCGAGTTCAATCATCATACAGAAGAATTTCAAATTCTAGAATGGTAAAAGTACCACTTGCTGGCAATTTCTAGAAAGATCATTTGTACCTTGCCAATAATAGCTGAGTTTGAAAAATCCAGTTCAGAAGGATCAATTTCCCAGTCACATTTATTCGGCAGAGGAGGAGGAACAGGCTTTGGTTCAAAATGGCTTCCATTTTGGCCCTGCAACATATATTTTCATTTTCAAAACAGAGGTTAGTAAGAAACCAAATCCTGATATGAAGAATATTCAGTTTCTCTTGCTACCTATCAAGAACATTCACAGAGACGAAATATGAGATATAGACTCATAGAAAATGCGAGGAAATATGAGATATTGCCAAACAAGGTATGAATGTAAACAAAAGTATCTGAATTGGTCAGTAATCAAAAAAATATGTATACTTGCGAAGATGAATAGTATAAAGATAAAATTATACTAACAAGGCCAATTGGCCCATGCACAGAGTAGACACAAATACAAACAACCCAAAGGGAAGCTCTTCACTTACATAGGAAAGGCCACCGTATGATTTTAAAAGCTCAATCATGCCATGCTTTTTAGCTCCTTCCGCATCAGCTAGCGGCTGTTATAGATGAGACAAGATCATTGTAAATCCAACCAGAAATGTTCGGGATTTGAAAAACAAAAAGGTGCACTGCATTGGATAGGATAATGGTGCTAAGTGGTTTACACAAATGTTGCACTTAATAATAGTACTTTAAACATTCACACGAAACATCAACGACAAAATAGAGAGCCAGAGTACATAACTAGTAAATATGAGAGCAAGCTTATTTTGATTGCTTGATATTCTAACCGATAGAGTCAGGAAAACTACATTCTTATAAAGTAGCAAAATGTACAGAACCGCTTAGCTCCACTTAAGGAGGGAGAGCAGGGACCAATTGTAAAATAAAATGAATCCTTCACAGTTGACCAGACTTAAACCGCACGCAGTGCAAGTAGTTCAAATAAACCGGGTATGGAAAGTCATTCTCAGAGTAGTACAATCATAAAGCCCTTGCGCCGGAGGCATATACTCGTTTTAATTGATAAACTAATCTCATGCCTACACATACAAAGAAGATACAGATTTTTGAACTCCAAGAACTGCATAGAGAATAACACGAGGTTATTTAGATTGCTTCTTTCCCGAGTTCTTTTGTGCTCATAAGATTAAAGCTGATAACCGCGGATTGCCCACTGGCCTAGGCTAAACAACACTAGACACATGCTTGAATTACCGTATTGACTTGAAACTCGAACGTGCCACTATAATTACCAAGAAACTCGAATCGAAACCAAATACAGAAAGAGCGAATTTAAAAGGCAACGTAAAATAGTAATCGAGCTACCATATAAACACAGGAAGTAGTTCCTATAAACGATCATTTCCACATAGAACAGGTGGATAAAACTTACAGTGTTCTTCCAGCGATCTTGGGCATTAACATCAGCACCGTGTTCAATCAAGCACTTGGCAACGTCGATCCAACCATGAAGCGATGCAACATGAAGAGGAGTGCGGCTGTCGTAATCTCTGGCATGGACAAGGGATTGATCCTCCTCCAGGAGTTTGCGAACAGCAGCAGAATCATTCTGGTGAGCGTGCCACAATATCATTGACGTTCTACTCACTCTTGCTTTCTCCTTTTGCTTCTCCTTGCTCGTCCCCGACGCCGATGACGACGAGGAGTTTCCCCTGCCTCCGGTGGTCCCCGGCGCCGACGAACCGGCGGTAGTTCCGGAATGTTCAAAGCTCATGACCAAAAAATCCGGATCTTCTGGATCGGATGAAAGGGGGGAAAGAAACCGAACCTCTTCCTTGACTTGCAGCAATACAATTGGATTGAATGTGACTATGGATATTTTTGGTTTTATGGATTTCAAAAATACTTAATTTTAATTTAAGAATTAAGATCATGTGAGTTAGAAAGGGAAAGTCAATAAAGAAATCCCAAAATGGGAATAACTCGCATCCGAATCTGAACAAGTGGAAAAAGGGAAGGATTTTACCTTTTCAATTGTATACATTCATCTTCCTCAACTTTTACGCTCTATTTTTGTCGTTCATGATTTTATGATACCGACTGTATTTCGCTTCTTTCTTCTCTTTGTTTTTCCGAAATAATCAAAAAATTACGAACTCATAAATATATTTAACTGTAACACGTGTCCATTTGCAAATTGTGTTTATCTAATTTTACTGTTTTTAAAATAAATTGATTGTTAGAATTTATTTTGAGAACCAAATTTACAGTTTACCCATTTTTTTATAATACATGCAGAAATTTGCATAATAAACTTTTTCCATTACTCTATTCAATTCAACGCAATGTTTTAAGATTTCAAAGGAATATTCCAACATGTCTTTAATTTATTGAGTTAGGTTTGAACTAGTAATAGATTTATTTAATTGTTCTTATTCAGTTTAATAATTGCAAAGCGTTGGATGAAAACGATTTTTTAAAATACTAGTTTTTTAAAGCGTTCATTTATGTGGTATTTTTTATTATGTTATTTCATTTCATTTTACCGTATAATAAAAAGAAGTTTTATATATAAATAAAAAATAAATAAAAGAAAGAAAGAAAGAAAGTTAGTATGTATCTAACATTTGGTTGTTATACTTGAGACTTGAAAGAAATGGTTCTTTATCTAACCATAGAAAATTCAAAATTATTATAATTCAAAAACTTATAATTTTCCTATATATTTAAAAGAAGGTATAGTTAGTTTTTAAGAATAAAATTGGTTTCAACCTACTCTAGACCTTCGTTTTTAAAAACTATCTAATAAAAAATTTTAGTAACTTTTCTATAAAGAAAAGCCATTATTAAGTATAATTATAAGTAAAGTTATAAATCTTGTACTTAATTTTTAGGAGTGAAGGGAGGAAACGCTCTATATTCAAGTTTGTTTGTATTTTAGATTTTTTTTTTTTTTGGTCGATTGTCAATTTTACAAGTAAAATACTTAACTGATAAAAAAGTAAAATTTGTAATACGTGTCCATCTACAAATTGTGTTTATATAGATTTTGTGTTTTTAAAATAAATTATAAATTTGGTTTAAAAGCTAAAATTTAGTTATTGTCATTTATAAAATTTTCATAAATAGTTCATATAATGTATAGATATACAGTATGCATATGAGTATTTATAAGGATTTTATTAAATCATATGGACTGATTATGAGGTATTGTCATACTATAAAGACTAAATTCTAATTTTAAAAATCATAGGGACTAATTTTGGAATGTAACAAAACTTTTTAATATACATGCAGAAATTTGCATAATAGATTATTTTTCATTACTATATTCAAATCAACACAATGTTTTAAGATTACACAAGGAAGATTCAAACATCTTTCTAGTCTTTGGTGGACATATCATGCATACACTTTAATTTATTGAGATAGGTATGAACTAGTATCAGATTTATTTGATTGTTTTTATTTAGTTTAATAACTGTGGAGCGAGAGATAAACATAATCTTTTAAAATATTAATAGATATCTTATCTATTAAACCATAATTGGATTGGCAATAAATTTATATCAATACATACCTTATAAGTGTCACACTAATAATTAAAAAAAAAAAAAAAAGAAAAGAAAAGAAAGGAAACGAAACGAAACGAAGTAGTTAGTCATATTATAATTTATTTAAACGTAGCTAATAAATGGATACAGCTACTTTGGACTATTCTTTTTGCATAACTCACTTAGAAACCACTAGTCATTCTTCCTCTAATGTTGATGGTATTGTCTTTAAGCTGGGTTGCTAGAAACCAATAGAGTATTGGGCTTGTCTTTATAAAACCAAGGGGATTCGGGGAAAATCATGTCTATAATGGGAGGTATTTGGAATTATCATGACACAATTTGTTTTAACAACACTCCTCATGATCCTCAAGCTAATAGTCTTGTTGTGGAAAAAGCTTTAGAGATTCTTTATTTAAAGAAGGAAGTCGTCCATTTGAGGGTCAGTTTGATCATCAATTCGCCTGTTTGCTGTTGGAAGCCACCAAGTGAAGGTAGTTGGAAAACGAATGTTAATGTCACGGGGTCGTATAACGCTCCAATCGGTGGGACCAGGTTGGATTATTCGTGATTGGAACTGGTACCCTATTAGGGGTGGGTGCATCGCAATATCTACTAGTTGGTCGGTCAAAGTCTTTGAAGCTAAAACTATTGTAAATGGTTTAAAACATATTTTGGTTTCTTAGGATGGACAAAACCCCCTGGTGGACATGGAATCAAATCCAATTGAAGTCATCATACTTTTGAATCGTAAGATTTTTGACTTATCCTGAAGGCTTTTTTTTTTTTTCTTTCTTCGAGGAGGCTCCCTTTCTTGCTCCTTCTATAAATGTTCTCATTTTTTTTTTGTAAAATTACTAGAGAGAGAACAAAGATGTCCATAATCTAGCAATTTTGGCTTCTTCATTTGGAAACTTTCTCTTTTTAGAGAGAGTTTCCTCTCTATTGTCCCTCGTTCTTGAGAAGGATTGATCATTGGTTTGTTGGTATGTTTAATTTGGTAGGTTCTAATGAATCTCACTTAAAAAAACAATTAAAAAAAAAAAAAAACAGAACTACCAAAAATCAAACACTTTATTAGGAAGAGAGAAAAAAAAAGTGGATTAATTTTTATTTTTTAGCAATAAAGTGGGGTAACTGATTATCACACGATCTTAAAATTTTAGGTATTGTTTGGTAATTATTTGGTTTTTGATTTTTTTTTTAAATTAAGCTTATAAACACTACGTTCACCTATGTGACTTTTTTTTTTTTTTTCTGTCTTGTTATTCATTTTTCATTAATGCTTTTAAAAAAAAAAAGTCGAATTATGAAAATTAAATATTTTTTTAAAAAAAACTTGTTTTACTTTTAAAATTTTAACGAGAGTATAAGTGTGTTACTCAAACAAATATGAAAGCTCTCTCATGAAATTTAAAAGAACACCGACATAAATTTTAAAAAAACATAAGCTAAAAATAAAATTGTTATCAAACGGACTTAGAGGTCATATTTATAATTCAATTTTATTTGTATGCATAAATATAGCTTTTTAAAGTTATTTTTAAATATAGCAAAATGTCACTATCTATTGGTGATAAATATCGATAGATACTGACATAATAGATGTCTATTAGTATCTATCAGTTGGTATATCACCGATAGACAGCAATATTTTGTTATATTTGAGAATATTTCCAACAATTTTGTCATCTAAAACAACTACATTTTTTTATTTATTGAATCACTCAATTTATCATTAAAAAAAAAAAAACTCGAGAAATTATAATCACAACCCATACGGTTGAAAATAAACAAAATTTAATAACATGTATTTTTCTTTAATAATACGTAAAGTGAGAAAATTGAACTTTTGAGATCAAGATCGATAACACAAACTCAATATCAATTTAGCTATGTTCCTCATGGGCAATTTAATAACATGTTTAGTTAAAAACATTTATTTATTTTTTTAATCTTAATTCTAGTTATTACTTCATCCTATCATTTGGTAAAAGAAAAAAACTGTTTAATCAGTTAGGTTGCGGTGGCCGATAGGTTGGATCGAGTCAAATATATTCCTCCCGTCCGTGTGCCCAAAGTATGGCCTAAATGAAATGAACGGCGGATATGAATTTAATGAGCAAATCAAATGCAAGGCTGGTTTGTTTCTTAGGGGGTGGGACAGAATTTGACAGCTGGGGATTTGAGAATTTGGATGTGTATTTTTATTCTGTTCTGATTCCTACATTTTTTCTTGGATTGTTTCAAAATTAATTTTCGTCCTTGTTAAGGAAAGACAAATTCATTTGAAGTTTTCAAAAACATTTTTTTTCTTGACAAAATGTTTTAAATTAAATTGAACAAATAATCTTAGATAACATAAATTTGAAGGGCTAAATTTTGAAGATATTTTAAAAGTGAAGTTATCACTGTGGTATATCACATGAGCATTTCTACTTGATAACTTCTCTAGAAATAGTTTTCGAACTTTATGCACTAAATATAAAATAAAAAAGTAAAATTCATACCACAAATAAAAACTAAATTTAAATTAGTGTTATGAGTGTATTTTAATTAAACAAAAAAAAAAGAAAAAAACACAGAAACAATGAATACAAAATTACAAATTAGATATAAATTACAATATATGCATGGGTTATAACAAAATATTGCATAAAAATCCATCGAATATGCAGTATTTTAGTATTCTACTGCACGAATCAGCTGAAAAAATTAGAAAAGTCTCAATACCACACAAAAAAAAAAAAAAAAAAAAAAAAAACCTCTATTCAAATATCGTTTCATTTATTAAATAAATAATAAATATAAATGAATATATACACATTAACTAAAAAGGAGCAAAACGGATAATTAAAAAAGGAAAAGGAAATCCTCCTTAAGCCCCTTCCCCGTGTATTCAAATGATAGTGTACTATTAGTGATCTAGAATTTTTAGTTCAAATTCTTTGCTCCTTGGTGAAATATGTCGCTTCTTCTCATTTATTATGCTTCTTTCATGGCAAGTGTCTGATTGAATTGATCATCAAAGTTCATTTTGATATGTATACATCAATACACTTTTATTTGACATCTATTATGATGATTAACGGTTCATTTCGCCCTAAACTTCACTTGAATTCGCAAAACTTCTGTTGCTCCATCCCCAAATGGATATAATAACTCATCGTTGTCTTGCTTGTGCTACCAAAAGCTTTGAAAAAGTCAGAGTAGGAGAAAACACATACATAATTGGAAGTTTATTTGTAAACTAATCCTTTCATATTTTGTAGTTGAAATTTATTTATAACTCAAATTGAGTATAACTGGAATCGTTAAAGATAGTTATGCTTGGTTAAAAGTTAAGTGTTTAAATCTCTCAACTCTTATTGTATCAAGTACCGTTTTTTGTGTATATGATCTCATGACTAATTCTTATTTGTTGTATGGTAATTGTTATTGATTTGTAGTTGTCGCTATTAGAATTATTCTTTATAGTGGACTAGTATTGAAATGGAAGCTATATTTTAGAAAATTATGATATAAAAAAAAAAAACGTACACAAACCGATATAAATGTTTATTTATAAAAAAAAAATCTAAGTTTTTAATTTGAAAAGGGTAATTTGTTATAATTTTCAACCTTCTAAAATGTTGCTATGTTCAAAATCCTACCACATCAGTACGATTCCTCGTATAGTTAGATAAAAAGGGTCTCGAGCTTCAAATTGGCGAGTAGACTCTCCCATATTTAAGTTCCAAATATAATAGTTAGGGCTAACCCGAACAATAACAAACTATAAATATTCATTTAAGAATATATCAAAAATTTTTAAATATGGGAGAAATAGCAAAACGACTTAATAAGTCATTATAATTTGCAAATATAAAAAATGCCCCATACGCTGCAGAGTGCATACTATATATATATATATATATATTTTTTTTTTAATGAAAACAAATTAGATTCTGTTTGTTTTCAAAATAAAAACTACCAAAATCAGATAAATCAAAACCGGAGTAAATAAATTGGATGGAGGGAATTGAGATGGGAATAAGGGTGGGAATGGATAAGGGATACACAAAGATGACTAAATTGTACACATCCCTCTGTTTGTTACAAGTTTTGAAACTTTATCCATCTGAATATGTATTATTTGTACCCATAGAGGATACCCATCCAAAAGTGTGGATTTTTTTCAATGCTCACTCCCCTCATTTTTCAATACATAAGTTTATTCTTTTATTTTATATATTATTAAAATTAATAAAAATATGAATATTAAATTTATAATTTAAAAAAATTACATTAAAATTTAAATTATAATATTTGAATTTAACCACTACGGTTTATAAATAAATAAATAAATTATACATACTCATTTTTTCAATAAATTGTGAAGAACTTATGCATTAATACTATTAATTCATTAATATAGTATATATGTAGCTAATTAATTATCGTTATGATTTAATATTTTATGAGATTAATTTGTAATAATTATAATTATTTTATCATTGATTAATTATAGATAATTAATTTTCAATCACAAATATTGTTAAAAAAAAAGTTTAAATACTACTTTGGTTATTGTGTTTTTAGTTTTGGTCCATGTATTTTCAAAATATTCATTTTAGTATTTACACTTTCAACTTTGGTCCCTATAATTTTAAAATGTTCATTTTGATCCTTATACTTTCAACCTTCAACCTTTATTTAGTCCTTATACTTTTAAAAGGTAATAATTTTGATCCGTTCACTTTCATGTTTAAGTAATTAAAATGATCTCATTTTTAAAAGTTTAAAAACTAAAATAAACACACTTAAAGGTACAAGTACGTAACGAATATATTAAAAATGCAGAAAAAATAAAGAACAAAAGTCAAAATGAAGCAAAAGTAAAAGTATAAAATCAGTGCGAACTAGAAAACAATATTAAAAAACTCTGCATTTAAATAATAAAAGAGGCCAAAAATGGCGCAAGGTTCAACTCCGAGAGCCCATTCGGCCCTTCAGAAGGGGAAAGTCCAAGTCCAACAGCCCATTTACACGTACAACGGAAGCTACATTAAAATCGTCCCACATCGGAAAATCTTGAAAAAAGGAGAGTTTAGAAGCAGTATATAAAGCAAGGGACTACAGCCATTGAAACATACTTACCTGGACGGGGTCAATGGGTGATCAAGAAGACCCATGGCCTAGGTTGGTGACCTCCATTGCACTCAGGAGGGGTGCCCGCCTAAGGTCTGCCCAAAGTGGCAGAGCCTACGTCATAATTTGTGGCAGTGGGGGCCTGCGTTCGCGCGGCCCCTCCCAAAACTTAGTACAACCATATTATTAGCTTAACTGCACAAGCCAGGATAATCTTAATAATGTTTACTTGTAATCGATTTATGATTAAATCTATAATGTGCACACTAAGTAAAATGAACATTAAAATTTCGTTCAAACGAAGTTAACATGTACAGGTCGCGCGCGCTTTTCCATTTGTTGAAGTTTTATCTTTTCGATGGGGGTAGTGTTTTCTTGAAGTCGCCATCTGAACTTGGATTGGTCTTCACGATACGATCTTTACCGAGTGATTTCGGATTCCATTCTTGCTGTGGCTTTTCCAGATTCGGCTAGAGGCTTGAGATTCCATTCCCTTCTCAAACCATCTTTACTCCGTCGGTTACTCTACTTGGTCATCTTTCATCCGATTTCTGAAAGTGTTTCTGTTTTTGGACTGAAATTTCCAAAAATTGAACTCCGACAGTTCAATAAATCCATCTCTTTCTTTCGATTGCGAGTTGTTCTTGTTGAGAAATTCCGTTTCTCACTTGTTTTTTAGTGCTCGTTTTTGCTACTGGAGAAGAAGTGTACGCAGATATTTGTGGATATCTTGATTGGTTTTCTTGAAACTCTGGCGTTTTTTTTCAGCAGCAGCGCTATTGTTTGCTTTTTTGCGGGTTGGGGTTTGGTTATTTAGTATATCGTTTGCTGAGGATTCGAATTTTAGTTCTGGGACGATGTTTGTTTCTGCACTTCTGACGTCCGTGGGAATAAATTCTGCAATATGCTTCTCGTTTCTGGTGCTATATTCTATATTGAGGAAACAACCGGCTTACTATGGCATCTATATACCACGCTTGGTGGCCGAAGGAAAAATTAAGCAGAGAAGTGATTTTAACCTAGAAAGATTAATACCCTCTGCCAACTGGGTGAAAAAAGCTTGGATGCTTTCTGAAGAGGAGCTTTTGTCATCTTCAGGCCTGGATGCGGTAGTTTTTATGCGAATTGTAACTTTCAGGTAACTAAGTGTAATCAGGCAATTGCTTTTCTATTCCATTTTCTATTGTGGGGGAGTTGCACATGGAAAGATTTGATTCTCCTTGAACTGAACTAAAAGAAGTTCGCAGTAGGACTTGTATCGTACAGTGAAGTGGAACTAAAAACGTCGAAGAAATAACTACGAAAGTAGGAGCTAATTTACTTCCATTTAAGACTAAAACTTGAAAGCAAAGAAAGAAGTTATTTGTTAGTGTGATTAGTTGACTCCCATCTTTTTTCTCTTACGTGTACTACTCTCTTATCAGTTGCCAGTTTTTGGAGGAAAAGAACAGGCATTGGTTTGCTTTTGCATCTTGTTGGTTTTATGTTCTTTAACTGTCACTTCTTGTTCTCTACCTCCAACTAAAAACATTACTTGATTAATATTGACAGCATATCCGTTGTTTAGACAGGCAACTATTCCTGTATAGAAACTAACATTGCCTATTTATTAAAATTGCGTTTTCTTGTTGAGTATGCAAGTTCTTTTTCATGGGTGTTATTCCATGTTCTCACGATGGTCCTTTTAGATCCTTTGCATACGGTCATGTTTGTTTGATATTTGGTTAGATTGGGCGATTCTGTTCCACCCATATTTTAAACTTTTTCTAATTATTATTATTTTTGTTTGAAAAATGATGCAGCTTGAAAGTGCTTTTATTTGCTGGGGTCATTGGAATCTTTGTTCTCCTTCCAGTCAACTGCTCTGGAGATCAACTTGCGGATGTTGACATTGTTAATATTTCAAATAACTCCCTAGATGTATTTACTATTTCCAATGTAAAGGACGGATCACACTGGTATGTTCTAATCGTGGTTTTCTATTTAATATCAAATGAATGCTTAAATTACAATACTTTTTAAGTGTAGATTAATTGTGAGAGTTGCTATTCAAATGATCTTATGCTCAAATGGTTTTAGCTCTACCCACGTATATTACGGAAGCACGTGATAAGATGCAAGTGGTTTGGCATTTTGATATATATATATATATATGGATTTTTTTTTTTTTTTTTGAGTTCAACAATATGTAGGTAAGGGATTCGAACCTCTGACTTCGTGGTTGAGAGTTCAAACTTTATGCTAGTTGAGCTATATTGATGTTGGGCTGATTGTTGTTCCATTATGTAATTAGGGATAGTTGTTTCTAAGATTTATACCTTGATTCTCACATTCTTGTGGATCATTACAACTTCTACTTTTCTGATTTTTAAGCAAATATCACAAAACTAATTCATTTTCTTCTAGTTGGCAGGTTATGGTTCCACTTTTCAGCTGTGTATCTTATCACTGCATATATCTGCTGTCTACTGTACTATGTAGGTGACTAACGACAGTAAAATATTTGTGCTTCTTTGCATTTCAGCAATATTTATTTAATATTTCTGCAGCCACTTGACTAGCATTCTTTCTTCCGATGCTATGCTGTTGAAATGATGAGCATTTGTGCATTCAAAGAACGATTAACAGTTATATTTTACAAGGAATGATCGTCTTTGAGAATAAACCTATTATCTTAGCTTCTTAAGTGCGTGCATGAGTGTGATAGTACAGAGGATGTAGTTTCGCACATAACCAATATTTACTAACTCTTGGCATCTCTCTAAACTTATTGTAGATCAAGGCGATTTGTACGGTTATTTGATTAATCTTTAAGTTTAAATCTGCAGGAGTACGACTATGTTTCTTCAAGAAGAATTGACTATTTTCGTTCATCCAAGCCTCTGTTTCATCAGTTTACCATCTTAGTTCGTGCAATTCCGGCTTCTGCGGGGAGAAACATCAGTGATAGTGTTGAGGATTTCTTCACTGAGTATCACCCTTCAACCTTTCTGTCTCACACAGTGGTTCGTCGGACAAGCAAACTTCGAGGCCTCATTGTAAGCTTCAGACTTGTGTGTCACCTCCTCTCTTCTTTTCTCACATGAAGAGAGAAACTTGTATCAGGAAAACTAGTTCATTTTCTTGTCTACATGTCTTTTGTTGGAGTTGCGTATGAAAGCTGGCTGTTGGTGCACTTAATATGCTATTATAGTCAATCTAATATGTTGTGTTATTTTTCTCTTCGTTTCTCAGAATGATGCAAAAACACATTACAGAAGGCTCATCCACTTACAATCTAATCTGGCACACGTAAATTCTAACCATGGCAGTTGTTTTGGATTGTTCAGAAGGAAGGTTGATCTTGTTGATCGATATGGAAAAAGGTTAGGAGACATAGAACAGCATCTGAGATTGGAACAATCGGAGGTTTCATTGGCTGGAAAAGTATGCACTTCCTTTTTGAATTAGTTCTCTTTCTTTTTGATGCATTTTTAATCGTTTCCTGAATCTTAAGTTAAAAAATAGTACATTTATAATTAATCTGGTAGATGTTACTGAAGATATGAGAACAGCATGGAAATTTTCTGCCGTGTTTACTGGCCTTGATGCAGTGAATTTATTTGTCAAATGGAATTTATCTTGCGATCAAAATGAAATACCAGTCCCACAATGAAATTGGTGCAATTTCCCCTGCCCCTGAAATTTGTGATGACAACATCCAATTTTGGTAAAAGAAACATTTCATTGATATATGAAAATAAGGGAGAACCCCAAACATTACAAGGTATTTATAGAAGGGAGCGCCAATTATTGACTAAAAAAGATAAGCTAAAATGAGCGAAAGGGTGCTTTGTTTTACACCAAAAAAAAAGAAAAAAAAAAGTTCCATAAAATGATTTAATAGGAAAAAGAATCACTAAAAAGACGTCTGTTCCTTTCACCTCACAAGCTCTAAAAGAAAGCATGCATAAGAGTCAACCAAATCGTCTTCTTTGTACCACCAAAAGGATGACCCACCAGCAAAGTAGCCAAAGTGTCAGAGATGCTATTAGGACATGTAAAAGACCATCCAAAGGTAGACAAAACAATATCCCATAAACTAGCAGCAAAAGGACAATGCAAAACAAATGAACCGGTGATTCAGCATGTTTGCAACGCATGTGACACCAGGAGGGAGAAAGAGACATGTAAGGGTGGAAATAGTTTGGTATGGTGGTCAAACCAAACCGAACACAAAATTTTAAAATTTTTTATATGTGAAACTGAACTGAACCGCATGCGGTTCAATTTGGTTTTGCTCATTTTTTAAAAATATAAAAATAAATAAATAGATATATATACATACGTATACAAACTCACACACATATATAGTTAAAAACTGTTCGATTCAGTTTCAAATTTGGTTTTTGAAACCGAACCGAACCGAACTGAATAATTCTGTTTCAAGCTTTCTTCAAACCAGACCGAACTGTATTTTTCGGTTTAGTTTTTGTAGTTTGAGTGGCCACCCCTAGGGACATGTAAGGCAACCGGCGCTGTAAACGATCAACAGTATTAATGGCACCCTAGCACAACTAATCTGACTGTGAATATAATAATAATTGTCCATCTGATTATCTTGTAAAATTAAGTCATTATGGTTTTCAACCCATTCGTTTCATTTATTTTTAAATAGTAATTGATAAGAGTTGGCAATTCTGAAAAGTATGTTGGATGATTTCTATGATATCCAGTTAGAACTTCAATAAATAGTTGTGTATTATTTATTGTTTTCTTTGGAGTTCATCAAGACTAAATTGGCTTTCTTTAAACCATTTCAGCAATTTCTGTTTATTTGTTTATCTTTAGAATCGTGATTTGCTTTTAAGCTGGTTGTGATTCAGGTGGAAATTGACATGTCAGTATCTCTTGTTATGCCAGTTTTCTAGGATTTGGGACTGTTGAGTAACTTGTAGAGTTAATATATGAGAGGTGTTTCCTGGTCACACTGCTTGGTAAATTGAATCAAACTGATTAACATTTTTTCTTAATTGCAAAAGGAAGTTCCAGCTGCTTTTGTATCCTTCAAGTCACGTTATGGTGCTGCAATTGCTATGCATATGCAACAGTCGAATAATCCCATTCATTGGGTGACAGAGCAAGCTCCTGAGCCTCACGATGTATATTGGCCTTTCTTTTCCTCAACATTTATGGAAAGATGGTTATCTAAGCTGGGAGTTGCGGTTGCATGTTTCCTTCTTACCGTACTATTTTTTATACCAGTTTTCTTTGTGCAAGGACTGACTAACCTTAATCAGTTGCAAATTTGGTTTCCATTCCTTAAAAGCATTCTCACCATGTAAGTGGTCACTCTTCACCTAGCTCTTGTTAGAAGTAGCCCCCTCCCTTTTTTTGAATCAATGTCAAAAATTGAAGTTAAAAGTCTTTGGAAACCAATGTTTATATGACAGCTAATAATATAGATTCATCACAGAAAGCATGAGTGATTAATTCAGATGAAATGTTTTTAGTTTTTCAAATGCTTGGTTTCTGGAGTTGTCGCAGAAAGCATAAAAAAGCCAACTAAAAGCCCCGTATATATTCCCCTTTGATAGAACTGTTCGCTTGTTTTATAATGATCAACAAACAGTTGATCATTTTTTTGTTGAATGATAGTCAATAGATGCTAAATGTTTCATGCGTATGATTTACCTTCTCCTGCTTATCTGCTGTTCTGATGTTCTAACCTCTAATTATATTACAGAACATTCATTAGTCAAGTAATAACAGGGTATCTTCCTAGCCTTATCCTTCAATTGTTCATGAAGATGGTGCCCCCTATTATGGAATGTCTCTCATCCATTCAAGGATATATTTCTTTAAGTGACATAAAAAAGAGTGCATGTTTCAAAGTATTATGGTTCACTATATGGAATGTTTTCTTTGCTACTGTCTTCTCGGGAACAGCTCTGATTCAACTTTCATTGGTCTTTGAGCCAAAGACTATTCCTACGAGGCTTGCTGTGGCTGTACCCGCACAGGTGAAGTCTTGTGTCCCTATCAAGACTTTCTTTGAAGCTTTTACAAATCACTGAAAATAGTTTGAACCAGTTTGTAATATGGTCACATTTGTATATCCTTTCAAGCCTGAACTTATATGATTCAATGAAACTTAGCGATAGTGTCTTTGGTTCTCACATTTGTGTTTATGTCTAAATTGGCTGGGCAAGGTTGTTAAATTCGTAAGCTGTATTAACTTTGTCGTACAAGTCCAACCAATTTAAACTTTAGTTTCAATCATAAATTGGAATCTCACACTTCTATTTGTGGATAATATCATTTGGACAAAGTTCTTATCACAGTAAAAGTTATTAGGTCAAAGACTTGAATTTGTGATTCAAAATTGTAGGGGGAGAAAAAATGGACTTTTCCCCTCTTCTTTCACTGAAATTCTCTCTATTACAACTCTTAGCTGTTGAGGGCCTGTGACGACCTGAGGCTTCAAGAGGAACATTAGAATGTCTAGTAATTTAGAGAGGGGATGGACCATGAGACGAGGGTAGCTGTTTAAGAACTCCACCAATACGTGACTAAAGGAGGGGCAATGCACCTTTGCTAGAAGGGAGTGTGTTTAACTGGGAAAAAGAAAGAAATAGGGTTGTTGGAGACTGGGATTGTGGTAGTAAGAATTACGAATCATGTTAGACGTATTAACTAAATTATTTTTCCTATGGTTCACTCATGTAGTTGGTCGTAAGGGACACGACCATTTAAGCTATATGAAAATTGTTGTTAGGAACCAAGGTAGTATGGGTTACCTTTGTCCTACATTGGTTAGAATGGGATGACTAATGTGGTACTTAAGTGGCTTGGCTCTCCCACCACAATAGCTAGCTTTTAGGGTATTGGTCTCCAAGGTGCTTAAGTACCTAACAATGGTATCAGAGCCGGTTGTTGACGTTCCGAAGTGGAATCGGCGGAGGGTTCTGACCAGGTGTGGCCGAGTGAAGTACCATCAGAGTAGCCGTTGGGACGTCGGCTTTTCGGGGATGGGGTATTGTTAGGAACCAAGGTAGTATGGGTTACCTTTATCCCACAGTGGGTAGTACGGATTACCTTTGTCCCACAATGGTTAGAATGGGATGACCAATGTGGTACTTAAGTGGCTTGGCTCTCCCACCACAATAGCTAGTTTTTGGGGTGTGGTTCTCCAAGGTGCTTAAGTACCTAATAGTTGAATGAAGATGCATGTTTTGTTATTTGCTAAGTTTTCATTTGACTTTCTTTTAGCATTCACTTATGATAAACAGAGTTAATTACAAAATTTGAGTTACATTTAAAAATACAATTGTTGTGATTGATGATCTTTACAGCCTTGCATGATAAGCATGTACTAACTAGAGTATGACCCCAGTTTGTTATTTGAAATGGTCGCTTGTCAATAATGATTATTATTTTTTTAATGCAATCAAGCTATGTGATTCTACTACCTCAAGTTGGTTAAAAATCAGGATTTGATTTTATGCTGCATTTGCATATTTTGTCTTTTGATATGCATTTTGTGATTCTCATTACTTTCTTGAAGTTTATCATAAATAGATGCTTAATTGTCATGGCAGACAGCTCTAGTTTTAGTATTTCTTATCATCTTAGGAAAGTGAGACAATATTAACAATATTTACCCCATATTTTGCTTATGGTTTCTTATGTATAGAATCTCCAAATTTAATTGCACTAGTTATTTAGTCAATATATCATCTTTTCTCCTTGCTGAAAAGGTCTGCTGCCGTAAGTATTACTGATTTGCCATACAACCGATGAAAAGAAAAACCTTGTTGTTGCTTGCATGCTTGGCTAGGCTTCAGGTAGGGTGTCTCTGGAGTCATTAGTTGACTACATTGGTTTATACAATCTTAGGGAGGCGTAGTGTCCTGTGTCTGACCCAAACTTCTCTGAAGCCTGAGAATCTGGAAGAGATTCTTTGACTATCTTAACATTTATCCAAAGTTGAATGAAGGATTAAATTGGGAACATTATAGAAATAATGCATCTACTTATAAATAAAACTCCGTACTTTATATGATCATGGGGCACCGGTGTTTTATATTTCTCACTCTTTGTCTTGATTGTAGGCTTCATTTTTCATTGCTTATGTTGTCACATCGGGATGGACTAGTTCACTATCTGAACTCATCAACCTCTTCCCTCTTATTAGCAGTCTCGTAACGAGACCTTTCAGTGGAAATTTGGATGACGAATTAGAAGTTCCATCCATTCCTTACCACAAGGACATTCCAAATATTCTTTTCTTTGTACTTCTTGGTATCACATATTTCTTCCTAGCTCCACTTATTGTGCCCTTCCTTCTTGTCTTCTTCAGTCTGGAATACATAGTCTACCGCAACCAGGTTTGTCATCTTCTCTCTGTATTTAGATTTTGTACCTAATTTACTGTTTGATGTATTCAGATTGTGCGTCGTAGTTTTTTGCTATCAACCTGTGAAATATTGTTAATTTTAACTTCTATATACATTTTTCGCCCACTGATGAAGATTTCTATGCTAAAATATAGATTTCTGTCGATTTTATCCTACATTCTTTTTCTACATATTTGTTAATTCTTTTTTATATGTTTTCAAGTGGTGAAGTCATATCTGCCCTAGGACCCAAGTTCATGTTCAATACAACAACTTCGAACTATTCTCTTAGTTCTCAGATAGAACTTAAATGAATAGTATGGTATAAAATCTTATCACCCAACAATTATGTCTTTCATGTTTTTATTTCAATTCAGTTTCTTAGGTGTCATTTCGATCTGATAATTCATGGTGGCCACCTACCCAGGAATTAATTTATTACGAGTTTGCTTGACACCCAAATGTTGTACGGTCAAGTGGGTTATCCATTTTAAAAAATAAAAAATAAAAATAGACTTCTGTCGTTTGAGTTTCGGTTTTAAGCAGAAATTTGAAAATGTTCTATCACCTATGAGTGTTTTAGCTGTGTTACTGATTTGTGGTCAGTATATCTTTCTCGTTTGCAGAAACTGGAAGTTATTTCTCGTATGCTTGGCGATAATGTTTTTTTTGCTTTATGTATTATGTGCAGTTTGTAAATGTGTATGCTCCCAAGTATGAAACTGCAGGGAAGTTCTGGCCTATTGCGCACAGTTGCATGATATTTTCTTTAGTACTCATGCATGCTATAGCTGTGGGAATATTCACACTGAAGGGGCTACCCCTCGCATCAAGTTTATTGGTTCCTCTTCCCATTTTAACGCTTCTTTTTAATGAATACTGTCGGAAACGGTTCCTACCCAATTTTTCTGCTTATTCTGCGGAAGTAAGTTTACTTGCTGCAAGCCTGCAATATTTTTCAACTTCCTTTAACACGGATATTGACATCACTCATTGTTGTTTTCAGACTTTGATAAAGAAGGATAGAGAAGATCAGAATGATCCTGCAATGGCTGAATTTCTAGATAAATTGGTCACGGCATATGGTGACCCGGCCTTGATGCCTGTTAGCTTCACTACAAATGCCGACAGTCTTAACTGCCCGCTGATGTCTGAAGATTAAAAATTATTGATGGATATATCTTTAGTAACTGGTGGTGATGTATATTACAACATACATATGTGATCAGGTTAGGCAAACTTGCCTGCTCTTTAGTTGATGAAGAGTGTCGTGTTTAACTTTCAGGACCATTTATGTTTTGATTTTCAAGTCTTTGTAACATAATACCAGTAGAAAGATCGAATAAAAAGCCTATGATAGGGTAAAGGTGTGAAACATAAAGCAGAGCTGGGAATTGGAAAGAAATTGTCTTCCATTCCGAGTCTTGTGAACTCTGAGGTGAGGAGGCTCTTCTCAGTATAAATTTATGATCGATTATAGAAAATGCGGCTCTCCATCCTTTAGTTTTCGAATATTTCCCTGGACCAGCCCTTGAATCCACGGGCCAATTCCATATTCTTGGCCCCGAGTTTCAATACTACACAAAAATCATCGAAATTTTCAACTTATAGTCCAATGCTTGAATATTAGGATAGGCAAATAAATTATTCATCGAGGTACTGTTTACAATGTACAGTGATTGGAAGTCCAAACAAACAGTCGTATTAGAATAGTATTATTGACTAGTGCATTATTGAAGCATTCCCCTTATAGCTTTGTAATTGACTAATAAGAGTAGGACAACGTGAAGGAAACAAAGGCTTAAATTTGCAATGTTTGTTCTTATGTAGTCTTGTCTACTAAACAGTTCCCAACAACTGATTCCTTCAATTCCCTCGTTTCTTTAATTCAACCAGATTCTTTTTTTGAGCTATTTCTGAATCCATGGAAGCAAAACAAAGTTGACAGAAAGTAAAATAGACGAGCCAGCTCAAGTCATTCATAAGGGCCACAGTGATATGACTGTTCACATGTCATTATTTTTATTCCTTTTCATAGGTCTAAAACATCATTATTGCTAACTCCACCACTAATGACTTCTACTTTTGGCTTCTTTTGGCCCCCGGGGGGGGGGGGGGGGGGGGGGGGGGGGGGGGGGGCTCACAGTAAATGGGGTTGAGTTATTTCTTTTATTTATTTTTACTTAGATAGTAATTAACTGTGCTGTCATTTGATTAGATTATAATTATATGGCCTATCTACCAGTTATTACTACAATCTATTCGTAGAACTAATTTATCGTACTTTGCTTATAGGCTTTTCCGCTTCCATAATTTCCTGTATCTACGACTTTGACTTTGACTCAGGTTCAATTCTACACATTCAAACTCCAAAAAGAGGTACAGAAGCAAGTCTCTTTCTCTCTCTCTTCTTCCTTGTGGGAGTTTCTACATTCATCAAAGCTTGTTGCCCCACCTCATCTCAACCTGTGAGATAAAGCTTCTGATATTTTCTTCACTCTCAATCCATTGGCTACTTATTTTCAGATAAAAGACTTCTTCAAGAGGAAAGAAAAAAACAATCATTTGAAAGACACGTACCTCTTTGATAACTCAGTGTTCTCCTCTCCCGATGCAGAATATTTAGATTGAAAAACGAATAGAACAGACCTCAATCCGACCAGTAAATTAGGTGTACCCATTAAAAATATTTCTTAATGGGATAGATGGCTTTAATTTCCTGTGAATTATATATGGCGTTATGAATAAGTTTGAGTTGAACCATATGATTATGATAAGCAGCACCACTAAATTGGCATTATCCCGCCCACCCACTATGTATTATTGGTGCAAGTATCTTGCTACTGACACTTTTTGGATTCTCATTGATTGGTGAAACCCAAAGAATTCATCATCTCCCAAAGATTTTTTCTTTTCTTTAATTTTCGTCTTCAAGCAAAGATTATGAGAATCAATTCCAAGAGCCAATTTGAATAACCCAGAGCTATCAGTGACATCAGCCTTGATGGATAAATGAGACTTGCTTTATTGACCTCTTACAAGAACTATATATGAGGCTCACTTTTTTGTTCGTAACGAGGGAGATCTCGAATGGGATTCTTCACGAAGTTCGAAAGAAATGAATAAAAAGGAGTTTCTCTATAGCCTCCTCATTTTGAGATATTATGGCTTTGGCGGATGATGAGCTTTCTAGTTTGTTGACTGGAGTGTCCTTGATGAAGTACGAGCTACCGTATTTTTTATGAAGGGACTCCCTCGCAAGGAGAGGTTAAAAAGGACAATGTATGTTTCTTCCCTATCCACCCATGAGTCTATCACATTCATTTTTGGATTTGGAAGATGTCTAGTTTCTTCTTCTTGTTAGGATTCCATGATCCCACTGAACCAACTTTGGTCTTTTCATTGCACAAAACTATGATTAAGTAAACAACAATAGGCCACCACTTTCCACTTGCAGTTATCATAATCTACAGGTAAATTGTTTACTACGAGCAAGGCAACAATAATTATAGCTTGTGTTTTCTTATGTGTTCTTATAGTGATTATTACTCCGAAAAAGAACTTTAGATGAAAATTTTCTATTGATTTGATTGACTTAGACTAGTAATGACTCTTCTTGTCAAGTCAAACAAAGCCTAAAATGTTGGCCGATCCGACCGAAAGCCAAAAATTTGGCGACGGCGGTGTTATATTAATGGTGAAAATTGAAGGCTGTCGACATTAGTGGAATGTGATGAATTGAATTTGCCTATTTGACCATAAAAAGGCAAAAGTAGACTCACCTTTCCCCAAGTGCCCAATCCCCCATTTAATATTTATCCTCCATTCGCTCCCACCAATCATGTTAACGAGGAAAATGTGGAAAAAGAGCACAAAAAGGTGGCTTTTGCAGATGCCATTTATTTTTCTTTTCCATATATATTATTGTTACTTCTATTTTAGTTTTCCGTTTCCTTAATCAAGTGCGTAAATTGGAGCGAGAGATTTGAACCTCACTAATTAAACTTTATCTATGAAATTGTTGTTATCATTGTCGCCTGTAACCAAAACACCTTTTTAATACCATGAGACCGAACTAACGTGCATGAACACCTTGTGTTTAAGCGTAAATAATAATGCACATTTTAATAATAATGCACATTTTAATGTTTTGTTGGATGTATTATCCCTAACGGGACAGTTTCTACTATTTTTGCATGTTCATTTGTTTTAAAAGATGTATGGTATTTGTGATAGAGAAATGTCATTTGTCACAAGGACTGTTTGGTGGATTGGATGATAATCTAAATAAGACATTATGATTATATATATTTTTTAAGCAAATTGAATGTCAAAATCAGGTACCAAACAGCCTTGTCTTTTCCATTGTTTACACATATTCTGTTGCTTTTCACTTCCTTCCTACTTGTTTTTCACTGTTCCACACTGCTACAAACCAGACCCAGGAAACTGCCAACTTATTAATTATTCATTTTCATTACATGTAGTCTTTCCATCTTTACATCCAAAGCCTTTTGAGTTTTGACTAAACAAATCCCAAATTCTTTTTTCTTCATTTAATTTTTGGTTTAGCCATGTGGAGTTTAAAAACACATTTAGTCTCTGAAATTTCGTAACAACTTAATATCTAGTTTTACTTGATAACGATTTTGTTTCAATACCTTCAAAATTGTACTTTCAAAATCGGTCCCATTCAGTAATTATTTTGATTTTGGTTTTTAGTTTTTTGAAAATTAAGCCTACTTTATCCTTATTTCTTACAATGATTTGTAATTTTTTTTAAGTACAATAGTTGAATTTTTAGTCAAAAACACAAAAACAAGTTTTTAAAAGCTACTTTTTTTAAGTTTTCAAATTTGGCTTGATTTTTAAACTATTGGTTAAAAATAGATAACAAAGTAATAAATTTTGAGGTGAAATTAATGTCTATAAGTTTAATTTTAAAAAACAAAAACAAAAAATCAAATGGTTATCAAACGTGACCGTAACAACTTAATTATTGATTTTTTAAAATTTTACATGTATAGACCAATAAATTGACTGATAATCAATTTTTTTATAGACTGTAGAGGCTAAGTCGTTACCGTTCATAATAAAAGTTGACATTTAATTTTAAAGAGATTTTTCATGAAAAACTAAATTGTTAATAATTTGAAAGTTGATGGCCTTAATTGTTATTAACTAAAGTTCAAGAAAGTATTACTTATATGAAAGTCTAGTGACCAACAATGTTGTTACCTATGTTTTTATGTATATTCCACTTTTACAATTGATAATTGATGCTTTATCGATTGAGTTATATGCTTGGGTCAGATTGACAAGTCAAATGAACAAGTCTCATCCTTATTTGAAGTTTTTTAAATTTTAGTATTATAAATTTTGCAAATATGAAAAAAATAGTAGGAAATTGTTGCTTCAGGAGACAATTTATACAAAGTTTGAATAAATCTTAGTAGAAATTACAAATGTTGAATTTTTTATTTTTCCATTTCAGAATTGTACTTTTATAATAACTCGTTCAAATAGAAAGAAATCTGCTTAATGAACAGTTTTTTAAATTCACATATAGTATGAGGGAAGAATTGAAGTTTTATATATAATTTGTAGACAGAATAAAAAAAATTTCAAAATAATCCTCAAAATTGTGAAGACTTTTATTTGATGAAGTCCCTCAACAATATGTGATTATTTTTCCTTCTTAAAATTGAACTATATTTCATATTTATGTGAGATGTTATATTTACAAATAAAGTTGAGTTGAGATGGAGAATATATTTCTATCTTTGTCTTAATAAAATTGAAGAATATTTCTCTCTTTCATGACAAAAGTGAAGACATGATACAAAATGAAAATGACAAAATTATTCAGTGAGTATCTATAATTGTGGGTCATATTTGTTCTTTAAGTTGAAATTAAAGAATGGGTACAAATCATTTCATCAGAAAAGTGTGGAAATTGGAGAAGTACAAACTCTTATTAAGGCATAATGAATTGACCTCCAACAATGGATAAAAAATAAAGGCTTTATTCAATTACCTCAAGCAAAAAATGCTACTTTGGCAGCCTCAATTCATTGGAGGAGTTCATTTATTCAAAAATTTCAAAAAGTATTTCAAACTAAACAAAATATTCACTAAAATCTATGCATACCCTTAATTATTCAAATTCAAAATTGAATCTAACAAAATGTAAAATGGATGCCAAATTTAATTTTTTTTTTCCCATTTTTAGTAGAACGAGTGGGAGTGACAAAAATGGACAATATTCAATATTAACAATATTTTTGTCCATAAGAATGTCTTCAACGGGAATTCTTAAATCAGCGAAAGAAAACTCCTCCCTATTTAGAAGTTCAACGACTTCCAACACATTAGTCTCTACTTCAATAGGAGGGTTGTTACTAGATCATCCTTGGAAAGGTAAACAAATCTACTCATGCATAGCAACTTCGGTGCATCTCGAGCTACACTTATCTTTGTGTGTGCCACCAAATTATTCAATTATAATTTGTCGTATAACAAAATTTTCTTTCTTTTTGAAACGTTTTAATTTATTTTTTATGTGTGATGAGATTGAGATGCATAAAGATGTGGACATCTTGAGATGCACCCAAATACTACTCTTTTCAAAGATGACGTTCTCGATCTCCATCTTGTTTTGGAATTTAGGAAGAGTTTCATAGTGATGGTGTTGTTAATATCTTTTCTTAAAAAAAAAAAATGTATATCAACGAGGAAAAGCATATCAACCACAGTACAACTCTACCCACTTTTAACATTACTCAATTTAACTTAGCTGAAGATTAAAAAGAAACCTTTTTTTTCATTAGTTTGAAAACAAGACTTAGTTGAAGGATTAAAAAGTAACCTTTTTTCATTAGTTCCAAAAGACACAGTTGAAGATTTGAAGGATTAAAAAAGGAACCTTTTTTGATTATTTCCAAAAGAGATCCTAGCCGTGGTCTACATGTTTTGAGAGTATGCAAAGAAACTATTTCAATGGCTAATAAGTAGAGAGATAGAGAGACCAATGAATCCCATGTGTCCAACTTTACAACCAGACTTATACCCCACTTCCACTTTTTCCATTCCAGATATACAAACCAGCATAAAACCTCCATCAGGCCCAGACATATTGAACCTTAAGAAACTAAAAAACTTCTCTCTTTTCTCTTTTCTCTTTTCTCTTCTCTCTTCTCCCTTCCTCTCTCTTTCTCTCTCTGCAGCAGCAACTACAGTCTTAGCAGGGACTGAGATACCTTACAGTTGATATAAACAAATAAAAAACAGAACCCATTTCTCACTTACTGTTGTATTTCAGCACTGCACTTTCTCTCATCCGCATGAAACCAGTTTCTCTCTTAATCGAATCATGGAAGAGTCAGATGAGCCTAAGACTACCAGCAAATGCAGCAGCAACAACAACAACAACAGCAAAACTGAGAGTTTCAAATCTAGAATAAACCCTCATCCTCATCCTCATCCTCATCTTCATCACCATCACCAATATCAGCATCACCAGCTATGGCAGTATTCAAACCAGTATGCCTTTTGTAACCAAAACCAGTTCCAAAGATGCTGTCCTGTTCTTCTTCCCCTTCCCCTTCCCCTTCCTCTTCCGCTTCCTCTTCCTTCTCCTATTCCTCTGCAACTTGCTCTCCCTCCAAATAGAACCACTAGACCAAAACCCCACTTGCAGAAGCCTTCCTGTAGGCTCAATAACCCTCCTTTAGCTGCTACCTCTGATGCCCATGTCCCAATAATAAAGATTTCTCCAGGTAAAACTCTATGAATGCCCTTGTTTCCTGTGTTTTTCTCTGTTTTTATTTGATTAGGGATTTGTTGACCTCTGCATTCCTACAGTTTCTTAAGTGGTTAGGTGGATTGTAACCATTCTGACATTTCTTCTCTTTTGGGTTCTTTGAACACGTGTATTCATTCAGCTCCAAAAGGGTTACGGCTGAAAAGTAGTTTGCCACTTAAAGGAGAAAATGAAAAGGTGAGTGAAAGTAAACCAGAGGTATTAGTAGCTGCAAGAAGACCAGATTCTGGAGGTGTTGAAGGGCCAGTTATTCCTCTTTTAGCAAACCATTTCTTAGTCCAATTTGACCCTTCTCAACGTATTTACCATTACAATGTAGAAATCTCTCCCAACCCTTCAAAAGAAGTTGCTAGAATGATCAAACAAAAACTTGTAGAGGACAACTCAGATTTGCTCTCTGGGGCTTCTCCTGCTTATGATGGCCGCAAAAATCTTTATAGCCCAATTGAGTTTGTAAGAGATAGGCTTGAGTTCTATGTCAGCCTACCAATTCCTTCCAGCAGGATGAAAGTTACTGAAGGAGAGACTGAACATAAGCAAGCCTTCAAACTCTTCAGAATAAGTATTAAACTTGTCTCAAAATTTGATGGGACAGAACTGAATAGCTACTTGACTAAAGAGGGAGATGATTGGATTCCAATTCCTCAGGATTATCTTCATGCTTTAGATGTTGTATTGAGGGAGGGCCCAAATGAGAAATGTATACCTGTGGGAAGATCTCTTTATTCAAGTTCAATGTGGGGAGGCAAAGACATTGGGGGAGGAGTTGTTGGCTTGAGAGGCTTTTTCCAAAGCCTTAGACCCACACAGCAAGGCTTGGCTATGAATGTTGATTGCTCTGTCACTGCTTTCCATGAAAGTATTGGAGTGATTCCCTACTTGCAAAAACGTCTTGATTTTCTTAGAGACCTTTCTCAGAGGAAGACAAGGGGCTTATCCATTGAAGAAAGGAGGGAAGTGGAGAAGGCTTTAATGCATATCAGAGTTTTTGTTTGTCATAGAGAGAGTGTTCAGAGATATAGAGTTTATGGCTTAACAGATGAACCTACTGAGAATCTCTGGTTTGCAGATAGAAATGGGAAGAATCTAAGGTTGGTGAGTTACTTCAAGGATCATTATAACTATGACATTCAATTCAGGAATTTGCCTTGTTTGCAAATTAGTAGGAGTAAGCCATGTTATCTTCCTATGGAGCTTTGTATGATTTGTGAAGGGCAGAAGTTCCTTGGGAAGCTCACTGATGAACAGACTACAAGAATGCTTAAGATGGGTTGCCAGAGGCCAAAGGAAAGGAAAGCTAATATTGATGGTGTCATGCAAGGTCCTGTTGGGCCAACCAGGTAAATTTGGAAAGTTCCAAAGACAGTTTGCTATTGAAAGTAATTTGATTCTCAATTTGCTTAAGAATTCACTTTCACTTTCTAACATCATTTGTTTGCTTTGGCTGGCAGTGGGGTCCAGGGAAGAGAATTCAGCCTCCAAGTTTCAAAGGAAATGACCAAATTAAGTGGGAGAGTTCTTCAACCTCCCAAGCTAAAGCTTGGTGATGGTGGCCAGATTCAAGATCTAGTTCCGTCCCGCCATGACCGCCAGTGGAACCTTGTCGATTGCCATGTTTTTGAGGGAACAAGAATTGAGAGATGGGCATTGATAAGTTTTGGCGGTATCCCGGATCAGAGGTCAAGCATTCCAAGATTCATAAATCAGCTCTCAAGAAGATGTGACCAATTAGGCATATTTCTCAACAGTAAAACAGTTGTACCACCTCAATTTGAACCAACCCAAGTACTCAACAGTGTCTCACTGTTGGAATCTAAGCTTAAGAAGCTTCATGGAGCTGCATATAACAACCTTCAGCTCTTGATCTGTGTGATGGAGCGCAAACACAAAGGCTATGCAGATTTGAAACGCATTGCCGAGACTAGTATCGGCGTTGTAAGTCAATGCTGCCTCTATCCTAATCTTGCCAAGTTGAGCTCCCAATTTCTGGCTAATTTGGCTCTCAAGATCAATGCCAAGGTTGGTGGCTGCACTGTTGCTTTATACAATTCATTACCTTCCCAAGTACCTCGACTGCTTCGAACTGACAAGCCAGTGATCTTCATGGGTGCCGATGTAACTCATCCTCATCCCTTGGATGATTTTAGCCCCTCCATAGCTGCTGTGGTTGGTAGCATGAATTGGCCAGCAGCAAACAAGTACGTCTCTAGAATGAGATCACAAACACACAGACAAGAAATTATTGTGGATCTTGGAACAATGGTCGAAGAGCTGCTCGAGGAATTTTATCAAGAAGTGAACGAATTGCCATCACGAATCATATTCTTCAGAGATGGTGTGAGTGAAACCCAGTTCTACAAAGTGCTTCAAGAGGAATTGCAGGCTATAAAAACAGCCTGTTCTAGGTTCCACAATTATAAACCTCCTATAACTTTTGCTGTTGTTCAGAAGAGGCATCACACAAGATTGTTCCCATTCAAAATCGATCCATCTTCAAATCAAACTGAGGCTCTTGATGAAAATATTCCTCCTGGAACGGTGGTTGATACCGTAATTACTCACCCAAAGGAATTTGATTTCTATCTCTGCAGCCACTGGGGGGTCAAGGGAACAAGCAGGCCTACACATTATCATGTATTGTGTGATGAGAATCAATTCACTTCTGATGAACTACAAAAGCTGGTTTACAACTTATGCTACACATATAACAGGTGCACAAAGCCTGTTTCACTAGTCCCTCCAGCTTATTATGCTCATCTTGCTGCTTATAGAGGCAGACTTTACCTTGAACGATCCGATTTGGCAGCTCATACTCGAGGAATATCCACCGTCTCTCGAGCTGCCCCACTGAAAACAATGCCTTTACCAAAACTTAGTGAAAATGTTAGGAAACTCATGTTTTATTGTTGAATTTTGTTGTAGTTTCCATCACTGATGCAACCAATGTACATCTCTCTTTGATGCCATTGATCAAGATGAAGTGAATGCCCGTGTTCCCTAATAAATGGCAACATTTGAAAATTTGAGCCTACTATTGATCTATTCACTTCTGCATTATTTTTCCTTTTCCAAAAGATGTTGAAGCTAGGGTAGGCCATAGAATAATTTGTGGATATTTCTAATGAACAGTAAATAGTTCATTTTACTTTATTCCATGAAACTGTTATTTTACAGTGATTATTTGTAATGGGCATCAAAATTGTTACTAAAAAAATTTACGAGTAATTCCTTTTCTGCCATGTTTGATCAGTGCACAAAGTTTCCATGATTACACACTAAATAATTCTTCTATTATTATGGCTCTAAAGTAAAAGTGGTTCATCAGGTGTGTGTGTGCAAGGAAAAGAACATGATGAGAGAAAAAATTACAAAAAGAAAAGGAACTTTTTAGAAGAAGATATATCATATTTGTTAAAGCAATAAAGTTAAAAGACAAAGTGTTGCTGTTGCAAATTCAGAACCTACCCCAGCCTTAGATCATATAAAGAAGCCAATTCCCCCCATTCAAAATGTCCAAACTGACCCCAGAGAAGTCCAAACCCCAAAAATGCACTACTCATACTGTCAGAGGTGCAGAAAGAAATCTCTCAGCAAAAAGCAGAAGAAAACAGAGAAGGGTATTTTGGGGAAAAGAGAGACAAAAAAAAAAATTTAAAAAAAAATAAAAAAAAAAAAGGAAAAATGTAGCTGACATTACAGATTCATGCAATGCAATGCAAAACCCCATGAGGAATAATAAAGGAAGAAGAAACGGCAGAGTGGGTTTTGTTAGAGAGAGGAAACAGAGAAGAAGTAAAGTGAAAGTTCTGACTTTTGGAGTTGCCATTTTGTCTGTAGAGGAAATAAATAAATAAATAAATAAGAGGGTATAGTTTTTGTTTAAATTAATTAATTAATTTTGTGTGTGTTCTTTTTCTAAGGCTGTGTGGTTTTACAGCTTTTCATCACCATTAATGTCTCAACGTCAGATTCACTTTCAAGTACTGCACGGCCTCTGTATCCGACGCGACACAAAGACTATAATTTCTTGAACCCATTACCGCTTTCTGGGACCCCTCCCCTAATTTTTTACCTCCATTTATTTATTATTGTTTTTTTTATATAATTATCTCCATTTATCAAAACTCATCCCATTTCTCCAAAATTTCTAAACAATATTCACAATTTTTACCCTTAAATTTGTGAATAATAAGTTTGTTTGGAGTACTCTGAGAGATTAACTAGTACTCTGAGAGATTAACTAAGGTTGAGTTAATATTGTTTTCAATTGTGTTTTGTCTCTCCAACATCATAAGATGAATTATCAATTTCAATTTTACTTATTATTGAAATTTTTACATTTACCAAGGAATTCATTTTCCCTATTTCTCTCTTTGTGGCTCTAATGTTTCCTTTTAGTGACAATCACTGCTAGTAACATGTTCAGATGATCGCTTTCACTGACCAACTTTAACAACCATCTTTGATGCTTAACTCTGGAAACAACCACTTGGAAGACTCAAACTCTAATAATTGACTCTCATGACAAATCAGCTCTGTGCAAAGTTCATCTCTGCGTGATTATCACATTTCCAACTTCGACAATTAACTCCAATTACTAACTCAACCGATCACATATTAAAAAATAGTATACACAAAAAAGAAAAAAATCTACGAGAGAAAGTGTTTTTAAATACAAAATTAAAATGCGTAGGACTTAAAAGCTACCCACCGTTGAACTCTCATTTGTTAAGATCACTTGGTTTCCACATATCATGGTACACTGCTTGGATTGATATTTGATAATGATAGAGGGCTCTCGACTTATATTGTCTCGTACGAAAAGTAAACTCATTCCAGCCCATTATTCTATCTCTAAGGAATCTAATGTTATTTTTTTAAAAGGTTGTGTCCCACACTTTGATGTCGGTTTTGCTTTTGGATGATATATAATATGGGTTTTATACTATCGAGATTTATTCAACTATACCAATTTCATTTTAAAATTTTTTTAAAAAAAGTATATTAATATGGAACTTATAGTCCTTATTTTTGTCTTTTTAATGTGATTAAACCTCCAATCTTCCAGACTTTTAGCCCTTATTCAGCGAAGCTCACTCCAAGTACTTTGTAACTTTTAAAAATTAGTGTATGAATGAATAGGAGTACGTTAATTTTGGTAGTGTTGCGTTGGTGTTGTACGAGGTGGAACTCAAATAAAAACAAAGTTGGAATTTGAAAAGAAAAGTTGTTAGATGGAAAATGTAGGCTAGAATGAATGAAGAATGAGTTGACCAAGAAATTAGGGTTTTGTGTTTATAGAGTTAGTATTGAAATTCGTGCAGAAGAAGAATCGGTTCCCCAACTAAGGGTCAAAAGTTATGTCAGGTTCAAGCAAGGTTAATGAATGAAATCCGATACGGAAATCAAAATAAGAATCGAAAATCGAGGCGAAATGAAAGGAGGAGGGAGTAGTAAATGAGAAATACGTAAAGAAAAGAAACAAGATTCGTTAGTGTCGGTGATGGAACCTTATTCTGAAGAAGAGAGGGTCCAATCCAGTCCAGGTAATTAGGTCAGACGGCTCAATCCCCAAGGATCCGCATGGAACCACAACCAGCTCAATCTAATTCCGACATGACGTTCTCAAATTTTGTAATGTAAATGTAGTGTCGAATTTCAAGAAAAAAGGAAGGGTCCCGTCCCGTTTCGTCCTTTTGCTCTGCCTGTTCTTGATTTGATCGGACGGAACTCCATTTTCTCTCCATCGTATTTCCTAATTGGCAACCTCCAATCCCTTTCTTTCCTCTCTCCTCCTTATTTGTCAGTTCCAGTGCCTTTGTATGAATCTTTTGTTAATCTCCTCCTCCAGATTTCCCATTGTTTGATTATCATATTTGTGGGTTCTTCAATTCTGGGCTCCGGTCCCAAGCCCAAAGAAAATGTGATGAGAATTCATAGCATGACTTCTCTTGGTGGAGAGTATAAGAACAGATTTTAAAATGACAAATATATAGTAGGAATATTCAAGTTTAAGAAACCTATTTAACCTATTAAATACATACAATTAGAGATTTGATTTTAGATCCCGCCACTAATAGAGAAAAAAATGCATATTTAGACAGGAAGTGATAGATCCCTTTTTTTTTTTTTTTTTTTAAATTATTATATATATGCATGTACGAATAATTAAATAACTTCATAATACATTTTGTTTTATTTTATTTAACAAGTTTAAAATCACAAATGAGGATTCATAGTGAAGAATTAAATTACCTATTTAACTAAAAAAAAATTAAAACATAATTTGATTGATTTTTCTTTGAAGAGATTACAGGGGGACTAATCCTTTGTAGAACCCGATCCCATAAATTTTTCATGGATATTCTCTGTCCCGAACCTCACAAAATTATATGAAAAAAATTCTTAGGGATGGAGGGCAAGAGTTGAGAGACATCCCTAGATAGAGTTCAAATGGTTTAGATGATGAATACACCTAATTCCATGCTCTGCCTTTACAGTGTAAAAATAAAAAGAATTGTTTTTTCAGAAAAAGTTCTGTCATATGGCAACCTTTGATTGGGTGCTATCCCAATTTTATTTTTTGTTATTTATTTTTTTAATATGAAATATGGGGCAAGAACGGGGAAAGGAGTCTCTATGTCTCTAAATACAACACTAGGAAAATTCATAACTTGACCAATAAAATTTTCATATAGTCAATATGTGTGTATATATATAAGCTGGGGAGACTTCGATTTGATGAAGCCTCGGTCGATTTCGAGGCTAATGAATTGTGGAGGTAAATCATAAACATGTTAGCTACATTACTTTGTTAGTTATGTACATCTCCATCTTAATTATAATTTAGCCAAAATACAATGATAGGAGTTTTAGTTGAAATGAAACAGAATTAAAATAGTACCTAATTCAAGCTACTTAATTGATAGGATATTTGAAACACATTTTCATGAGTATACTATGAATGAATAGTGAAAAACACTCAGAAAACATAGATATCCATAAGGTTTCTAAGTGTTATTGTTATTGAACCAAACCTCACATCACATCATTCATTATTTGAGAATTGGTCAAAGCAAAAAAGGGTAAGAAGAAGAGCAAGTGCAGCAATCCAACTGAAGAAAGCAAAGGAATTTAGGAGTAGAAAAGTAGGAAGCCGGACCTCGGGTTTCAGGCGCCGGAGAAATTGATCAAGAACTTATTCTAGATGCCGGTCAAGTTTTCGAACAGTATCGATTGAGCAAAACAGATGCAGAAATGCTGTCCAAAATGAACAATATCCTTTAGAAATAATCATAATTCACTAAAAACCCACATCTCCATTGGGAACTTGATGCATTCTTCCAAATGAACATCGTATCTTTACACTCATTTGCAGCCTTCCAACTTGAATTCAGTGTTTAAGGAAGGGAATTTGGTCACCACTTCTCTTCACAACATTCTACTGCACAACATCAATTCTCATATTCATTTTTCAGAACAAAACTCAACAGTCTGACCACCAAATGATTGTTTACATTCCATAAATAATCACAGAATATGCCTCTTGCATGAGAAAACTAATCAACCAAAGTTTACCAAGTGTTTCAGTGGTCTAATTAACCTGAAAATGACATCTTATTTTTTATGCTCCAAACTTGTGAAGAGATTTTGCTTTCTCCACATCTTATGCTCATCAATGAAGCAATATATATCCATGTGTATGAAGTATCTATCTACAATGTAAGAATAGACCAGGACTCTGCCATTACTACATGTAATCTTTCACAAATATATCAGATATTTGTGACTTGACAGAAGAGAAATCAAGGCAACAAATCTTTTTTGGTATCATCTAGAAAGAGATCTATGTGTCTAATCAATCTATGTAACTATCAAATCAAAGAATACCAGTTGATCCATCATCAGAGACTGCAATATCCAAAATTGAATCATGTTCATCATTTGAGATCACCATACTTGAAGATCTGCAGCTGAAGTAAAAAACTGCACTCATCATAGAATCAGTAAGGACAACAAATGAATACATAACCACCAAAAGAGGGCCTTCCCATATCCTGGAAGACCCATCTCCATAGCTCAATGTCTTAACCCTATGCTCAAACAAGCCCTCCACAAACACTGTCCCAATTGTAGATCCCAGAAATATCAAAAGACCCACTTGAGTCTGACCCCTAATAAGAACACAAGATCGAAGCAATGCCCCAGGTCCTGCAACATCTTCCAACACACAGATAACAATGGCTATGTTGCAGATGATGACAGCATTAGCAAAAATAACAGAGAACACAAGTCCCACAATCACAGCAGCAGATACAATTAGATCAGGAGAAAACCCCAATACGTAAAGAGTACTGCAAACAGCACCAAGCAGAACCAAGAACATGGTAAGACAACCAACAATTGCAAGACACACTGAAGCGTACGTGGAAAGAAGACGATTCCATATATTACGAACTATAGCAAGAAACTGGCCAAATTCAAACCTTCTTTCCGCATATGTACAATCCACCGTATGAACGACGGCCGCTTTCGATACCAAAGAAAGAGTAAGAAACAAAGGAAAACACATAGCTGAGGAAAGAATCGACTCTGCAAATCTTTGGCATGAATGTTCAATGATAGGCATCAATGGAAGCCCACTGGACTTGGCAACTAATACCAATCGAATAGTCAGCATTTTGACAATCGAGTCATCGACTAACACATTGGATAGAAACACAGCGGAAACAGGGCAAATGAGCAAAATAGTAATAAGCTCAAACGCAGTAGAATTGTAGCGAAGAATCCGAACGGTTTCTCTCAAGATCTCTAATGCGCTCATCGAGTGGAACTGATTATCGGGTTGGATCCCAAAATCAGAGGGTTTTGAGGCCACAGTAAGCAAAGGAAAATCCTGGCATTCTTTGTCCGTGGGAGGAGGATCCTGGTGCATATCGAGGGAACCAACAGCGGAAGACAATTCCATTTGCAGTTAACTGTGCTTGGAGCAGGAGATCCGGGTTGAGCTAAAACAAGAGGAACCCCATGAATGGAAAGAGAAGCAGGAATCAGAAATGGGTTGGCAATGGATAAGGGTCAGATCTGGGGTGGGGAAAGGGGGATTGGAAGGCCATTGATGGAAAAATGGGATTATGGGAAGTGGGGAGATGGAGTGAAAATGGAGCAATGGAAGGCGGAAATGGCGATTGTTGAGAGAGAGAAAGAGGAAACAGAAGTTTTCGGAGGGAAATGGAAAAGGAAATGGGAAGAAGAAAAGAAGGATGTGGGTAATCAATGGGTATGGAGAAGAATAAGGGCTATTTCGAAGGAGATTTGAGGATACAGACGTCAAATTCCGCGTTCTTTCTTCAATCTGTCATCTGTGTTGGCTTTCTTTCGGGGACAGTCTTTGTCTTCCTCAGACAACTAATCGGCGTCAAACATCATCGGGCAAAATCTGTTTTCATTTTAATTATAAATTGTTTGACTCTTTTTTTTTTCTTTTTTTTCTCCCTTTTTAAATTATAACAATAATCATTATAACAAATCAGGTTTAATATCAAACAAAAACATATTTTTATATTTATATATGTGTGTGTATATATTTGTATTAAATGTAGACCAGTAAATTGTTTTCAGGGGCAAATACAATTTTTAATTACATGTACAAAATCGTTACTAAAAGTTAATACTTTATATTAACATTAGTTGAAACGGTATTCTAACTTAAAACCAAAATATTGAAATTTGAGGAATTAAAATAGAATAAATAGGAATGTAAATGTGATTAAGATTTAGATCAAAATAAAATCTTTACCAATTTATTATTCAAATTTCCGTATTTATTTAATACTAAGCTTTCAACTTGAAAAAAAAAAAAAAAAGTATAGAGTTCCTAAAAATTTGACGTAATAATAATTTGAGAAAGGGTAAAACAAATGGGCACAAAAACTAAAAAAGAAGGTCCGAATATGCAAAAGTGGTGCATCAAATTTAGATATAGAGGAAAATGGAAAATTCAAGTTTCAAGCGTCAAGCAAGCATTGATTCTGACCTAATTAGGGCCCAACCATATCTAATAAACCACACCACCAATGCTACATCAACAACGTCAAAAATGTCAATCGGAACATATGTAAATGGTATGATCACCCACCTTTCAATTATTTAAAAACATATATATAGAGAGACCATTTATTTTTATTTTTGTTATCAATTGATATCGAAATCATAGTCTAAACCTAGCTATGTAGGTAGAATCAATCAAAGTTGTAGTGGAACCTCTACTTATCTCTACAATGGTATAATATTGTCCACTTTGAACATAAACTTTAATCACCTTGCTTTTAAAACCACCCAAAAGGCCCCATCCCATACCAATGAAAATATAATCTCTTATATATTTTGGTCTTGTTTCCTCACTGACATGGATTTGATACAACTTACAAGGACAACAACCCTCCAAACATCTCTACAATTATATAATATTATCCACCTTGGGTTGTAACCCTCGTAGTTTTGTTTTTTATTTTGCCTAAAAGATCCATGATCATTCTCTTATCTAATCAACATAGAACTTGAATTCAATTTTCAATATATCTAAAGATGTGGAACTTTAATTGCATCTCCAATATATCTAAGGACTTAACCATCATAGGTTAGTCTAGTGGTATGGTAAATAAGGAAACATCCCTTGATAAAGGTCCTAGGGTCATGAATTCAATCCATAGTAGCCAACTCTCGGATATCAAATGTATACAAATACATATAGAATACAAAATTCAAAATTTAAAACCTATTAAACACTTTTTAATGTAAACGTGGATGACAAAGTGTAATGTCGCAATTCCATGAAGAGCTTGCTTTCTCTAAAAATTGGACTGTTGGAAATGTCAAAGTTCATCAAACAGGTCATGTGTGGGTACAGAATGGGCAAAATGACTGGATAAAACTGTAGTGGTGTTGAAGTGAAGGGCATCACTAAAGATTAATGATAGCAAGAATTCATCTGTTGAAACTAAAACAAGTTCAACAAAAGCAATCCAAGGAATTCACTTTATATCGAACAAAGGTAAAACTAATAAATTCGACTGTTGAGTTCGGCATCAGCTAACTCGAGTTTTCTATTTTCCCACATCTTCTGTGATGCCTTTGATTAACTGATTTGCAAGGCCAAGACTACATTACACTTTACAGAATAGGTTGTTTGATTGGTGCTTGAATTCCTTGGATGGAGAATGAAAGAATTACCAACTTTGCACCACGACGACATTGAGAAGAACTTGTTTGGTAGGCTCATAATCGGGTGTGTTTGCTGTTAATCTGGTTAGACGATGATGCTTGCATTTGGGCAAGCCTCTCATCCTGATCTGAACCATATAAGACATTGTTCCAGCTCATTGGTCGTTGAACAATCCTCGAAGGAACTCGATCACTGTCCTCCCCGCCTGAAGCTTCATATCCATCACTAGTTGACCTTGACAGTGGAAGTCCCTTTTGAGCAGCTGCATTAGCTGCAGATAAGCCTGTGAGTCTCTTAGACTCTTCAGCTCCGGATGAGGATATCCGAAATGGATGGATGTCAGGCGAGTCCAAACTGCTCTCAGGAGAAGAGGCGACCATGGTGGAGCTCGACATTGCTCTGCTTGTTTGGAAAGCACTGCGTGCTTCAAGCTGAAGAGGACCAAGGCTGGTTGATGTGCCAGAGAAACCTTTTTCAACAGCTTTTGCTGGAATATTGGTCAGGCGTTGCATGGGTAGATCAGCTGGAAGACGCACCCGCTTATTCCCTCGCCTTCTATTATTTTCAGGTCGTGAAACCATCCGGTGACCACTACTGCCAAAACCACTGTCTGTTTCTCGTTCAAAAGGAGTCGCTGATCTAACTACCGGCTGCAGAATCTTGGACTTCTTCCTTGCTTCTGCAGCAGCCTTTGAAACCTCTTCAGCATTTAGTCTTGCCAGAGTCCATGGGCTGATCCTCACAGCAGCAGGGTTCTTTTTCTTTGTTGCTTCTTCACTAACGGTCCTCTTTCCTAGAGAACTAACAGACCCCGTCTCGGGTGGAATCACATCAAACTGAGAAAAGAGAAAAAAGGTAACCAACTGCAAATGCGATTGCTGTTCAATATTCATAACAAGCTCTAATAAGCTACAGAAGATAGACTTGGTTTACATTACCTGATCCTCGAGAAACAAACGTGGTGGAGTGCACCATGCACCTCGGTGGAGAGTAGAGAACGAGCTCGCGCTGCTTAGTCCAGTTAATGAGCTGACAACAGACATTTGAGGACTTTGCTGGCCACCAACTCCCTGTTGCTCTTGCTCCTGCTCCCTTAGAGCTATGATATAATCATATGTTGTAATGCCCTGTTTCAAATGTAGTGGTGCAGGCAATTAATCAATCATAATGCCGAGCAATAGACCCCCCCCCCCCCCCCCACATATTATATATAAAAGCAGAGAAAAGGGAAAATGTTAGTTGCTATACTTGCCTTCTTTATGAGAAGGATGTGAAAAAAGAAGAGTTGAGCAAGTGGCAATGTTGCTATCATAGCCAAGATTGTACAAACCGCCTGAAAATGAAAAGTTATAATGATCAGTTCACAATGGATGCCGATGTTATTTATGTTTCTTGCAGGAAAAAACAATACAATTTCCACAACATTTTAATTCACTGAGCGAACCAATCATGCTAAAAAGGAATCAGTCTAGACTGTTGCTCAGAATCCAGAAAGTCAAGCCAAACACAGAAGCCAGGAAATGGTCAGAATCACTTACCACTACAATAATGAAGGGTGCCAAAGAAAAACTGCTACCCAACTTTGAGGAGATCTCCACAGAAAACCGTTTCTTCTCGACAAAACAGCAGATCAGCACAAGGATTCCGCTCGACCATTGTACAATAAGCTGCAATCTCAAGCCCAAGGTGCACAAACCATGTATAAACCTGTCAATAACTAATTAAAATGAAACTGACATGAAAATAAATCCTTACTCTGGTGAGATGGTCTTGAGGTGCTGTCATGTTGCAAGGTGGAATTAGAGTCATATCACAAAATTAAAGGGTAGAGGGTGGCTTTTGAAAATCAGAAAACTTACGGTTGATGGGAAAAGATGTTAGAAACCTAAGAACAGCTATACTAAAAAGAAATCGATATATCTACAGTTGAGGGGCCTAGCTCTTCCAAAGCTCAGCAAATTAAAAAAAAAAAAAGAAAAAAAAATCTCTGCTATCCAATTGTTACACTCTGAGAAGTAGGCTAAAGGGCCAAGATCAAAAGGACGTAAATAATAATAAGAACAGAGAGGAGGCTCAAACTTACCAAGAGGAGAGAGGCAACCATGAGGGTGAAAAATTGTCGATAGTTCTTTCGGCCAATGCAGTTGTTAAGCCACTGCAGAACCACAAAGTACACAAATGGTGAGAAAACTATCTGTGTAGCTGTACCGAGGAAGGGAATGAGGTGAAAATTAAAACACTTTGTATACCCTGCAGTGGTGATCAAAACGATCGACACATTTATCACAAACTCTACAGTGCTTGCTGTACTTGAAAACCTAAATCAGAATATTGCTTAGATTAGTTAAAGACCACCTCAATAAATAATCAGTAAAAATGCTTATAGCCTGGTGAAATGCTATAGATTGTGAATACAATTACACAAACTGCAGTAAAACACGTTTTCTGAAACTATGAGCTCTTCGAATGTTCAATCACCTCAACTTCACACAAACTGCAGTAAAACATGCCATCTTCGCTCATGTGTTGCTCAGAAGATTCATCTTTTGAACTCAAACAATTGCACACATATGCACAAGGGAAACATGCCAACGAAAGGAAGGAAAATTTCTTTGATGGTGCACTCTTCCTTTCTGCCTGCAGAAGGTCCTTAGAATTTGCATCTGCGCCAGTCGTATCTTTATCGACAGATTTCTCTTCCATGGAGGCAGCACTGGGATCATGTGTGAATGTCACTGATTCCCCACCAAGTTTAGAACTTTTTTTATGAGAACACTTCCCTTCATCTGGGATATTGACATACTTTTTGGATTTAAACACTCCCGAGTCTGCAGGGTCAGCTGCCGCACACCAGATATATAGGCCGAACACAGATGTAATCTAGAAGCAAAAGAGATGTGAGCTTTCACAATAGAAGAAAAAATGAAAGACTAAGTTACACAAAAAGATAACAATGATGATAAAAACAGGCAGAATGAAGTGACTTGCATATTTCATTTTCCAGATCTTGGAATTTATCATCAGCACAAGCCCTGCATTCCGCCTCTGAATGCTCAGGACATCAAATATCATACACATCATGGAAAGGATTCAAGTTCTAAAACTCATTCCATCCACCATAGATATAATTCCCAGACCCAAATTTCATATCCATCCGAAGAACTTCCGTCTGTTGCATTCATCAACCTCATCTTTTACATATAAATTGGAAATTTATGAGACTAGTAAAGTTCCTTCCAAACTATAATAAACAGAGTTTGGAAACCAGTCCCTAAAATTTGAGAAGGAACCCATTGTTCCAGGGTACAAGACCACGAGAAATATTGATAAACGCAACTGCCCTGAAGCTACAAAGTTCAGGCCTATTTTGGGTTGAAATATTGGACCTGCCTATCAGGCAACATTTGCTTCAGAATTCGGGAAGAGGTTAAATGAAGGGAACAAGTTTCCTCGCAATTGTCCAATATGGATTTAAAGGACGGCCAAAACTAGATCAAATGGAACTGAAAGAGGGAGATCCAGTAAAAGAAGAGATCTTCCATAAGTGTGGAAAGATCAAAATCGAGAGACCAAAAGATTAAATCAGAGACAAACAAACGCAGAAGGTATAGATCTCAGCAGTTCAAACCATAATACAGAAGAGCAAGTAGAACATTGCATATAAAAGGACAATGGGGAGAGAGCTTACAAGAGGAGTATAAATGCCAATCATAACATACTGAAAAATCTTCTTCCCAACAAAAGGAGCAAAGAAAACATAGAAAGCAAACCCCAGAGCTAGAAATACAGCAACCGCAACAACCTTTAAGAAGGAAAAGAGAATCACACTCAAAAACGTTAAATTCGTTGCAAACAAATGTGAACGAAAAGAGGAAAGGGGAATTACAAACCTGGAGAGGATGGTAAGGAAGTTGCCATCCATGCTTCCTCATTGGGCACACCCAGAAGAATACAAAGAATAATCAAAATGGAGGAAGTGAAGAAAGCAAGAAAATAACAAGGAAACGAGATGGGGTTTCCTCCTTAAGCCTAAAATTCAGATAATTAACTCCCCCTTTTCTCCATTTCCCACAAAAACTACAAAGATTTGCCACTGAAGTTTAGTCATATTTGGGATTCAAATCAGAAGAAAAACAAGGAAGAGAAAGGGAAAGATAAGGGTATTGCTGAAAAGAGAATGTGGGCATTAGAATAATAGACAGCAAGGATGATTTGTCTGGCTTTGCAGTCATGGAAGCCAAAGGAGAAAGAAGAGAAAGAGGGCCTAGCTTGGCTTGGCTCTGGGTTTTCTTGGTTTACTTGCAAAAGCTTCTGTAAGTAAAGGAATCTGTGAACCCGTGAAGGAGAGAAGAGAAATGAAAACTAAAAAAAGATAGAAGCAGGCCTGGGTTTTGCTTTTCAAGCCTATAATTACATCGCAAGCTCCCTTTAACTTTAATTTTTCTTGTTTCTAGCGTTACCCTTTTTCCCTGGGCAAATCATGTGTTACAGAAGAGAAGCCACTGCCATTTGCAAATTGCAATGCAACGGCTTGATGTTCATAGCTCTCCTTTTCTAAATCGCTCAAATAACAAACCCCATTTCCCTTTCTGGCTTCTTCTTCTTCTTCTTCTCTCTCTTTCGACCAACAAAACAAACAAAGTAGACTATAGAAATTGGACCCCCTTAGGCCTAAAAGCCCAAACACCTCTTAGCTGCTGTTACTTTCACTATTTCGAAGGCAATTGAATTGAACCAAACATTAAATCACTCCACTACTCCATTAAATGTTCTTCTGCTTTTTCATTTCGAATCTGTCCTTTTGTATTGAATTGGTAGTTGGTACCTAGAAAACGATTCGACACCATCTTTTGTATTGACAATTTCATTCTGTTCCTTCATTTTTCTTTTTTTTTTTTGAAATTATATGCAAAAACAAATCAGAAAGTACAAGTAGAACACAGTGATTTTACACTTCCCACACCATTTTTCTAAGTAAAATCTCATCTGGGTGATGAAATTCCAAGTAATTAACTTGATAAACAAGTGAGCTTAACGAACAAAACTCGAACTTGAATAAATTCCAAAGCTAGAGAATGACATTACAATAAAGGAAACGTGAGATGTGGGTCAATGGCCACTGGATTGTTGTGTAAGTGCGTGAGTTTAGAGACTAATTTTAGCCCTTTTTTTCTTTTGGAAGGAAAAAAAATTTAAAAAAAAAAAAAAAAAAAAAAAAAAAAAAGCAAAGTTTTGGAAATGAATTTTGGCATTTTGTTGTCAGACATTGGGCTCCATGCTAATAAGAAGAATAAAAAAATAAAAATAAAAAAGCAGTCGATAGAATTAAGCTAGATAATAATAAAAAAAATAGGGTTGTTTCAAATAGACCCAAATAAACCAATTTGTTTATAAATATAATAAAATATTAATGTTAATAATTTTCTATAGACAAATATTTTGGAGTTCTGTAATTTAAAATAATTGACCTAAAAATATATCAATTATGAACCTTATTGTTATAAAGTATTTTTATTATTTCGAATGCTCAATATTATCTCCCACATTTGATAGTATTTTAAGATTGTTTAATTTAAAATAATTATGAAATTAATTTTAATAATAAAATTTAATTGATTAATTAATGAACATTAACCATAAAAGTTGAAAAGTGACTATTTAATAAAAGTTCAAAGTTTAAAAGTGTAAATCTTAAAATTTATTGACCAAATTGAAACAAAATTCAAATATCAAATAAAAAATTGTAATATTTTGAAACAATTCAAATTAGACTCAAAATTTAAGAAAAAAAATTATAAATGTTATCATTTGTTTATAAAATATCTCCATTATTTCTAAAGCTACAATATTATGTTGACGTTTGATAATATTTCAAGATTATCATCTGATATAAATTTATGAAAATTTTAGATTGAAATTAAGACGTGTATTTCAGTCTCAATTTTCGTTTTAGGTTGGTTGATTTAGATGCAATTTTCGTGCAAGTAATATTTCAACTCTTAAAATGATACGAACTTTTTTTAAAACAAATGAAAAAGTTTATGAACATTTTAACTACTTAAGCATGTAGGGGAGTGTTTAGAAAACCGTAAGAAGATGGTAATGGGATGGAATTGTAATGTAATGTAATCTAAAATTAACGGTTGGACAATTTTCAACTCAACCCTATTTTCCACTGTTATTACGCTTTATAATCTCATTTCAATACTCTTCTAATTTTCAATAATCTTATTATATTCTAACTCCCTAACAACCCATCTAATGTAAAATCCCTTAAAACACATCAACTATTCGATCTCTCAAAAAATCCGCTCCAAACAGAGATGATCCAGAGGTAGAGAAGTCATCGTAGAGCCTCGCCGCAGACAACCACTGCTCTGAAAGTAAACTTGGAAAAGGTAATTTGATAAATTAAATATTTAAAAGAATTACAAAACGGCAGCGTTTTCTGACAGGGTAGCCCAAGGGCATTAAATTCTTTTTGGAGGGCTCCTCGGTAGGGTTTTCGGTATATATGCACTTTACTAGCACGCATTCCCAGCCGAGTAGATTTCTAGAATCGCGTTGACCCGATAAATTCTCTCAACCGTCCATTTCGATTCATCAATCTTCTTTCATCTTCGTTCGTCATCTCATCGGACCGTCCTGGATCGTCTTCAACGCATTCCGATTTCTGTGAGTAGACGTACTGGATCATATTATTTTTTAAAAAAATCTTATTTTGCTTTGCTTTTCTCCCTCCTCTTGTTTAATAAATACAGGTGGGGGTAGGGGGAGGGAACTTGTAAAGACAATTTCTTGCCATGGATAAAATTTAGTTCAAGTTTATCCCAACTTAAATATAATTTGTCAATGTAAAATAAAACGTAAACTCTAATTCATCATGTCATGTTGACTGTTGTTTATTTGTATTTTATAATCGTAATGTGTTGTAGGGTCGTTCTCTAAAATTACATGAGACTCACTATTTTTACTTGTTACTAGTTGTTATTGTAACAATATGAAAATTATGAATCTGCCACATTTGTTGGTACATTTATTTTCACCATTATTGTTAGGGTCGAGCAATAACAATAATGGTAACGCTACCAATAAATTGTGATCAAAAGGAATCCAATTATGTTTGCAATGCAGGCTTATTACAATTCATCCATTAATTAAATCTCATTCCGATTACACCAATTTTTATTACGAATTGGTAAACATGGTCTTACTTGTATTTTAATGAGTTTTCTTTTTTTAACCGTATATCATAGCTGACAGGATAGTAGATTGTGCTTCCAAAAACTAAAATGATAGTTTTTTAACACAATTTGTGAAAATTGAGATCAAACCTTTGATATGGAAATCATGTCATTATGAACTCACGACAATAAAATAATAGATGGATGATTTGAATTTGTGATACAAAATATGTTGAATTACAATCCTAGTCCCCCATTGTAGCTAGAGTTTTAATTTGGTTAGCATGTTCTTAAAAGTTCTCTTATTATATTGTCAATTTAAGTACAATCACCAATTTAAATAATCACCAATTTAAATATAGTTCAATTGATTACACATCGTGAATTAGGAGCTTATATTATTCAAATTAATATATCAACAAATGAGCTATTCAAATCTCAACCTATTGTATTATTTCTGAAAAAAGTAAAAGAGAATAATTATTGCGCAAAATTATTTGTGGATATATTGTTTAGTCACATTGATGTAAGAACATGAATTTTTAAATAAGTTTTAAGGCAACATTTGATGAGATTCATATAAAAAAATTTCTAGCACAACAACAGCGGAGATGGAAGATCAAATTTTCAAGTCTTAAAGAAACTAAACTATCAATTACTATTGAATTAAGCTTATTCGAATAGATATTCGTATAATTAAAATAACATACATGAGTATTTTCAAATAAAAAACAAAATTTAGCATGATCACACCCAAATCTAGATTCAAAGTAAATGTGAAATAAAAAAAGAAAGTTGAAATAAGTTATAATTGTTTTTTAGAAATGCATAATAAATTTATGGCATCAAGTGAGATTCCTAATTTTTTTTTTTTTTTTTTTTTTTTTTAAGTTAGGTATGAATAATAACATAAATAAAAGTGTTGATTAGTTATTTATTATAAATCCAACAAGTGAGAGTTGGAATATTCAACTTTTTGATTTCTTGTTGATATATATTAGAACTTTTAGTAATGTAGCAAATTTGAATATAGAAGTAAAAATAGCTAAAGGATATTTTTTAATTAAATGGTTAGAATGGGTTAAAATATAAAATAGGAATACATAGATGGAATTTAAAGGGCAGTATCTCAAGAAAAGTGCAATTAGGAGTTAAGAGGGGAATTTATGAATGGCGTTTAGTGTTTGGAAGAGATTCGAAAACAAAATTAAGAGGGAAATTGAAATAGACAAATTAAAAGAATCATTGAAGGGAAAGAAAAAGTCAAAGGGGATCAGAACGAACAATAATTAAATAATGAAAACAGAGTTGTTTGCTTGGATGGGGAGCAAAATTAAGTGTCCGGAAAATTTAATATCATTCATTTGCATCACCTTTTTTTTAATTTATTGTTTCTTTTGCTCTTTTTCCTAATAACTCATAACTTGAGTGGCAAAATTGTGAAAATTTTAAAAGATACGGACCTTTTTCTTGTATTTCAGTCCAAACTTTCTGAAATATTTGGATTTTCGAGACCCAATCCCTTCAAAAACTTGGCAGACTGCAAGTTCAAGGACTTGTTTGGTGGATATTGTTCAATTAGTTTTTTCTTTTTAAAAAAATAATAGTAATGACAAAGTGTAAAAATCATCTTCAACTATGATCCACATTGCAACTAGATTCTAAGACTTCACATATTAAAAATTAAACCCCTAAATTTCTTTGAGTATTAAATCAAATTCTTAAGCTTATCGTAATTGTAGAAATTTTATTTACAAATGATAAAAATTTAACTCTTAAACTTACACAAATGTTACAATTTATACTTACACAAATGTTACAATTTATACAACTGTATAAGTTTGAAGTCTCAATTTGACTCAATTTTAACATTTATATAATTTGATAGTTTAATTTTTAAAATTAAAAGTTTAAGAATCTAATTTTAATTATCACCATATTTCATATATGGTTTTTTGCAATTTGCCCTAAAAATAACTCTATAAATATTGATTTACTAAGTTTAGAGGTAAAATTGATTCTCTTTCCTTTTTGTCCGTTGAAAATTCATTTTTATTTTTTGAACTTTATAGAAACAATAATAACTAGTTAATTGTTTAAAGAATGAAGGATATAAATTACTTCAAAAGTTTGTATTAACATTATGTTGTGTACATAAATTAGAATCATGTTAGTTGGTTGAGAGAGTTTTAGGTAGTGAGATTGTTAGAATTACAAAGTAATTATCTTTCCTAAAGGTTAAAGGCTAACTTTCTTTCCGAATGAGCGTGAAAAAAACTACATATAATTTTACATATATTAATGAATTGTTTTCAAATATAGCAAAATGAGTCAAATTATTTGAGCGATAGATCGTGATAGACTTCTATAGACAATAAATTTTGTCTATAAATAGTTTGATATTTTTTCTATTCATAATAATTTTCTTATATTTATTGTATTTTACATCAAATATGATTTTAAAAATAGTGTGAGCTGTATTATAATTTTGTTAAAATTTTTAAGTAAGAAAAAGAGTGTAGATATTTGAAAATTAAAATTTTCAATACTTTCCCATTGGAGTAGAAAATTTTTACTACCTACGCCCACTGAGTTTTTTTAAACCATTCTATTTTTTAAAAAATGATAAAAGTTTTCACTTCTCTCCCATCAATTATTTTTGAAATTCATTAATTAAGTTTCATTTGTAATCATTTTATTTTTTATTTTATATTTTAAAATTTTGAAAAAGTTAAAAGTCAAAAAAAAAATAATAATAAAAGAGTTGTTTGTAATGATTTTGATTTTTAAAATTTGACTTCAAATTCAAATGTATCTTTATAGTCATATGAAAAAGGTTACTAAAAGTTTGAGAGAAAATGAACATACATTTTCCAAAAACAAAACGATTATAAAATGAGTTCTAAAATAATCATTTTAAAAATCTTAAAAGACGACGCAAACATCTTAAAGTTATTTTAGAACGATTAACACAGATTTTCTATAGGTTTTTTTAGGTTAAGTCTTGCTTTAGCATTCATATAAAACTATACTCAACATGATCACATTAAAAGAAAGCAAACAAATGCCCCAAGGACAAGGGGATTTAGACAGTTGGTATAATTATTTAATGTAATTTTATCTCCATTGACCCAAAAGAAAAATATGAAGCTTGATATCCTTCTTTACTTAAACAAAGGAATGCCACAAGTTTTCAATCTATGTATGGTTAAGGGTATAGTGGGGACAAAGCAAATTTAAAAGGTTGAGGGACACATTTTCACCCTTATAAATGATGAAACTAAAAAGGGAAATGGGTGGGTGTATTTCATTATGTAACTTGTGGACAAGCATGTGATGCTTTTATTACATAAATTGGACCCCAACCAAGCCCCACTTCTTCAAATTTCTAACTTCACACCTCTTTCTTCTTTTCACATCCTTTTCCATTTCTCACCATCTCTCTTATTTTTTCTTTCACTAAGTCCCTATATGCCTTTTACCAAAACATTCAATCATGATCTTTTACTATTAGTGATTCAGGATCCAATATATCATCGAGTAGCTCATGAATAAGAAAAATCTGAACTATAAAGTTAAATGAATGACTTTTTAAATGCTTAAATACATTTTTTTTCATTCCAAACAAGTTCGATATCGTTGAGGAATGAAATATTTACCTGGAACTATTGTTGAAGGGAACTGCCTACCTTGAGTGTTCAACCTTGAGGCAACATTTACAACAACTTTATAATGTATACATGTCAAAATATTGACTACCTCTACAAATCAAATTGAAACCAACATTTAAGAACTAGCACAATCCAAATTGAAACCAACATTTAAGAACTAGCACAATCCGTTATACGAGTATTTGGCAACTTTCACAACTTGACACATGGGACTTCGGATATCATATTTGAGTAGATCATCCATTTAACAAATTTGATGTGTGACCTCAATTACAATTCATTCATGTCGCTCAAGCCATTTCAACCCAAACCCTTCCACTGCTGATGTAGACAATGAGTATAATTTTTTACTGAATAAACAGATAAGAATTTGATGAAGATGATCCTTTGACCCCATTTGAGTACATACATAAAGCAGACTGTAGAGGAAAGAGGGCTTCCCTTGCTTGCCTGTTGAGTCAGGTTAGTCAGACAACCAAGTCAGGCTACAGAAGAATGCATTTCCTCTGTCTTTGAAGCAAAAGTTCTCCAAGACCCAAAAACAGCTTGACCCAAAAAGGAAAACTTCGCAATCTTCCAGTAAGAACCAGAGAGATAGCTTTGGTTACACTATAATTAAGATGGAAAGGATCACAATCATGAGTAAATAATATAGATTCATTTACCTGTATTCCATTTACAAAAGAATGCAAAGGTATATTTGATACGATATGATTCTTTCAGGTATCTATCTTACATACAATAACCATTACAATCTAATTCCTCTTGATGTAAACTCTTCTGTTCTCATTTTCTTTTAACTGTATATGAACAAATGGACAAAATGGTATTGATGTAAAGTATGGCTTTTGAAGTGGGAAATATATAACAAGCAGAGAGAAACCGCCAGAGAAGTTCTATTATCATGCTGCTTTCTGATCTCTTTTGTTCGTAAGTTGAAGAAACTATGTTATTTGTTCTTCCTTTAACAGTAAAAGTCCAGCAGGCTGTTGACGAGAGTTCCCAGGATCAGTGTTGTTACTTGAAATTTTTTTCTCAGTAACTATATTTTGTGATTTTAGTTGAGGATTGTTACTGTTGACTGAACAGTGGCTGCTGATTTTACCAACTGGAACATCATGATTGTGTTTACCTTCGTAGGTCGTTATGACAGCTTTCGGGTCTGTTGAAGCTCTCTCTACATGTTTACGAACATTGCATCCTGGAGTTGTGCATTTATAATAGCTCCTGCAATGAAGATCACCTGATAAAATTAGAAAACAATCCCAAGAAAGTCAACATCTCAAGCCACAGGGATAAACAGTCATTAGCCATAGCCAAATCAGTCTTGACATTTCAAATTACAACCAAGGAAGATGTTAGTTTTACAGTGTTTGAATTTCTAAGATCAATCTGTTTGTTGATACAAAGCACATTTGACTGACCTTGGGTAAGAGTTGCCTTTAACAATTTTCTGCCCATACTTACGCCACCTGTAGCCATCATCTAATAGATCGACTTCACTTGTAGTCTGCACAATGATTCTGGATTCTGTGAGAGTTCTATGAGAAGATGCTGGCTCAGAAATTCTAACCTCAGTGTTCCTGCATAATAGAGGTAGAACACTGCATATCAATCAAGAAACAAAAAGCAGCTATATAATTGTAAGTTGAAAAGATATATCACTTCTACATAAAAATGCTTACCGTCTCTTGGCATCAGGTTCGTCTTCATCTTTTCGATTCACTCCAGTTTCTATCTCACTCCCTCCCTCACCATCACTAGTACCCGACAACTGCTCGTGTGTAACATGACTCAATTCTTGATCCTTCTTTGCAGTGGAAGACACAGATGTCTGCTCATTCAATTTATTCAAATATCCACTCTGAACTTGAGAAGATAGCTCAGGATTTCCATGAATACTCGAATATCCGTTAGAATTTCCGACATCCTTTGCCCGCTTATTCAGTTGAGGTCGTTTATGGTTGTGCTCGCCCTTGTAGATAATTTCAGTGACTTGTCCTTCCAGAGATCGTTCAACCTTTTTCTTGACAGGACAATTCGGGTGCGTGCACTTGTAGTAGCTTCGAGGAAATTCACTGCCCTTCACTTGTTTCTGTCCATATTTTCTCCAATTGTATCCATCATCAGTAGGCCTATCAACATTACACAAAGAAGATTGCAATCTCTGCTCTGATTGAGAGTTATCTGATGGCTCCTTGGATGCAACTGCAGAGTCCTGTAACGGAGGTTGCATCGGCTGATCTTTAGTCTTCTCGACCGGCAAGGAAGTCAAAAGCTGTGAGGAGGATGCAGAGGGTGCTACTGATGAAGAAAAAGATGCTGCTTGCATTTGATTATGAGAATAGGCTTCTGCGGCCTGCATAGTAACCTGAGCCAAAGCTTGCTGATGAGTCATTCCGAAAGGTCCCTATAAAGAGCCATATGAACAAAAGAGGTGAGAGCCAACACTTACCGGGTCTTGTATAAAAAAAGAACAACATTGTCATTTACATCATTGTAGGAAAGAGTCATTCATTACCAAAAACCATTGTTATCATGTCTATGTAAAATAAGTAATGTTGATAATATAAACATGAAAGGAAAATTTTCAGCCTGAACAGAAGGTGGTCATACTTCTTTATGGGGTAACAAAAGGAAGATAAAAAAACTTAGCTAAAAAGCTTAACTAATCATTGATTAGTCTACAAAGACAAACATCCATTTGTAGACTCTGGTTCCAGGCATTGCCATTTTTATTCATTTAATGATCAATGCTCATCTCTAATTCCGCTATGAGTCTATGACAATTTAAAACCATGAAAATTTCAAAAGGAGGTATAGTTCAAAACTGCAAAGGAAGAGACAAACATCTAACCTCAAAACGAAGATTCAATTCGCCAATTTGAGCATGGCTAAATAGACAAGGCGTCGATTATTATTCCAAAGGTCAATAATTCGAATCGTCTTCATTAATACAATCATTTTGCTTCTTATACTATGAATAAACATGAAAGAGAAGCAAATGCCATAGAAAAATGAAAGAAATGAAATTACAAGCTTAAAATGAAGAATCTAATAATCAATTGTCCCCAAAAAGCCATTAAAGAACACTAAAGAAAACATGATCCGGATTTTTCTCATAATTGTCCAAAAACCATTAAAACTAGTCTGTCATAATACACTACACTCAATTCAACCAAAATTTTTCAATTGCAAAACTCGGTCGTCAAAGAAACTGCAGTCGAACATTATCATTATCAACAAAGTGAATTTTAAGCAATTACTTGACCAGGCGAGAAAAGCTCCGGAGATTCGAGCAGACCGGTAGAAGCCTTAAACTCAGACGCCGACGGAGGAACGGCAGCCACCGGCGATGCCATAGCTCCGGCGAGGAGCTGAGAAAAAGACTTGCAGTCGTCGGAATCAGAGAAGAAGCTCGAGACGAGGGTCATCGGTCCTGGGCTAAACCCAAATCCCAAACCCGACCCACCGCCGAAGAGTGACTCCATAGAACTCCGTGGCGGCAGATTAATAGTGGGTCTCAAAGATTTGGACGGCGGCGGCGGCGGCGGCGGCTGTTCATCATCGTCACCCATAAATTCAAATTTCCAAAAATGAAACTCAAAGTAATCAAATCAGAATCAGGCGTTTCTGGAATATACCAAAAGTTTCTGTTGGTGGGTTTTGATATGGGGATCTGAAATTGAGCTGAAACAACAAAAAGTCCACGCCACAATGGGCGAAAAAGAAAACGAGTAATTAAATTAACCAAAGAAAATAATTTGTATTTCCCCTTTTTGTTTCCATGTTCATCTCTAAGCTTATAGCTCTGACTAAACAAGACATGTAGGCCTCCACACTAAGGCCACAGATATGACAAAATTAACCTCCAAAACACAGCAGATGAAAAATGGTCACTTTTTCACTGAAAAACACTTCTCATTGCTTGGGAAATTCTTCATGTTCAAACCAAACTCAATCAATCCATATTAAAACTTCAAATTCTACTATTTGATTTTGGGTCAAAAAGTTAGTTTTGTTAATCTAAAGTTTTGATTAAAAGAAGGTGGAGAATGATAGTTTAAGAATTTATATACATATATACACATGTATACATATACACACATGTTTATGTAGAAAAATTATCATACATAGAAAAAATATCAAACTATTTACAACAAATATAGCAAAATTTCACTGTTTATAGTAATAAATCGCGACAGACTTTTATCGCCCATCGCTCAAGCGATAAAAATTTATCGCTGACAGACAGTATAATTTTTTTATATTTGTAAATAATTTGACTCATTTTTCTACAAGCATTCAAACCAATTAAGCATACCTCGACTAAATTTTAATAAGTGATCACCATGGATTAAACTCATTACCTTGTAGCTCTTTATCAATCTCAAGTCTTTTTATTTCATATCATAACCAATTTCAAGTAAATTTATTTGTTTATAAAAGAAAATAGTAAATGACTTATTTAACCTTGTCATGTTTAGTTTAGTTTTGAATTAGAAAAGGTGTTATATTTAGGTTAAAAACTTTTATTAAAAGACACGAGATACGAACAAACTTATTGATGGTTTGTTATAAAATATTTGAAATCTAAATTTTTTTTACTAAACCAACAACTAAATTAAATATAAACAAGTATAGTAAAATGTCTATTGCATTGACATTTTGCTATATTTGAAAATGTTTTTATAGCAATTTTTTATTTAAAACAATTATTCTAATTAAAAGTTAAATTTTTACCATCTTTTCTTATTGGGTCAAATTTGTTTTGAATTTGGCAAAAGAAAAAAAAAAAGGTTTAAAATCAAATTTCAAAATTCAAATATGAGAATAAGAAATGGGAAAAATTGAATGAGGAGTGGGTGAGATGCAATGAAGGACAACAAAACACAACAACCAGGATGGATTAAGCTAAGCTGTACATCAAATTTTAAATGTCAACTAAACCACCCACCCCATTGTAGAAAGGAGGTTGATTCTGTAATTTCAATGGGTAAAGAGGAGGACAGAAGTGGGATTGAGGTAATGAAGTTCAATTAATATTTCTTTAATTCCTTTTTTTTTTAAATAAATAAAAAAAAAAAAAAAAACAATAATTAACATTTCTTTGATTTTGAATGAAGAGGCTAAGATCGTAGGAGGGACCACGTGGATGGAAAAAAAAAAAATGCAACTAAATGCCAACTCATTATCTTATTTCTTTAACCACTTTCACATTAAAAATAAATCAATCAATAAATAAAAACGTTTATTAAGCTAATAAATATGCATAAAACTTCCAAATACACTCAACTTTTAGAGGGTAAGCAAATTACTTTCATACAATTACTTTAAAATTTTATATATATTAAATTTACCATGGTTGTTCATATTTTTTTTTCTGCAATTTTTGTACTATAGGCTTTTGTGCAATTTATTCATGGATTTTTTAATTTATTTCATATTTTTAATCATTTGCTCATTAATTGTAAGTGATTATATCCAATTCGAAATATTTTTAAACTTTGTGATTTATTTTAAAGATACAATTTAAAATTTTAAAAGTTTCATTCATACTCTTAAATTAAAAAAATAAAATTTTCACCTCCTTCTTCTCTTTCTTTCTCTTAATTGTATCATTTCTATGCCTTAACAATTCTCTATTTTTCTCTCATTCTTCAACACTCTCTTACTATCATGAATGTGAGCTAATACGTTTGGATTATATACCCAGAAAGAGACACGTTGAGAATTTAAGTCATAATTTTGAGACTATTTCATAACTAAGATTTTAAATGTATTATACCTGATTGAAGAGGATACTTTTAGAGATTGGAGAACGAAAGGAGAAAGCATAGAGAAAAAACAGAAAAGAGAAGATGGAAAAAGGAGATAATAGAGTATAGATAGACAAATTCAATCCATATACTAATACTAAGAATATTTATATAACTTATTTTGAAAGATTGAGGACATTAATTCAATTTTGAAAGTTTATGTAAATTTTTAAAACAAGATATTAAACAATTTTGTTAGAAATTAAGAGTAGAAGTATTTTAATTTTTTTAAAATTGATATTATGAATTACACTTAAAAACAAATTAGGAAAGTTGATATATATGCAAGTGATCAAATGTTACATAAAAGGAAAAAAATAATTGCAAGTGATGATGTTTTCATTAAATTATTCATCCGATTAATTCGTTTGAGTTACAAAAAGACATTTGTGCGTAAAACTTTCATAACTAATATCTTTGGTCATAATTTTTAATAAAATTGCCATTCAAGAAAACTATTTATATAAGTAAATTATGAGCATCAGATCTTAAAGACAATAAGAAAGAAAACGTTAAGTGCTTTCTTTCCTATGACATAGTCTTTTACAAGAATTTTATATAAATTTATAGATAAAATCAAAATAATTATCTTTCATTCAAAACATTGTAAAGGTAGTGAAATATCGCAAAATTGAAGTTCAGAATTCATATAATTAATCACTTTTAATTAACTCGAGACACCATCTTAACTTACGTTCCTTTGTCCAATAATCCACTTTTTTTATGAATATTTTTAAAAATCAAACAAAATTTTGAAAATTTTGAAAAAGAAATAGTTTTTAATTTTAAATTTCATTACTATAATCTAATAATCCGCGATTCCATGTTCATTCTATATTCGCTAGATTTTTTTTTTTATAGAAAAAATTAATTATATCAAGAAAACTATAAAGAAATAAATATTAAGTAAATATGTTTCTCCATAAATGGCCACAATAAGACACAATATTACACAAAATTGCAATTATTATTATTTAAGAAAAATAATTTGAAAAAAACTACTTTCCACAAAATAACTTTCATGTATATAATTAATTACCGAAATTTTTTAGAAAAAGAAAAATAGAAGAATTCCATGTATACAATGAAGGATCTAAAAACAAAAACCAAAAGTAAAGTAATGCCTAAAAATAATAAATCTATTTTTTCTTTTAAGGGAAATTGTAATGGATAGCAAATTATAAGTAGGATTTAACAACTACTTCTTCAAGTTTTGAAATTTTATAAATATGGCAAAATGTTGAAAAGTAAAATTACCATTCCATTAGAAGTAGGGTCGTTACCCCCTCCCTTCACCCTAAACCCCATTTTCAGCTGTCTTTCTCATTCTCACATTCTCGTCTCCAAGCTGTCTGACCAATCGACGATTGCCTACCTTCACCATTCCATTGCTCGTTTATCGATTGCCAACCATGTCAGTAAGCTACCTCTGTGAGTTCTCTCTCTCTCCCCCTCTCTCTCTAAACTATAGTTCATCACTTCCCACCACTATTACCGTCATTTCGTTTGCTGTCAACAATGAAATCGATACAACTGTACTTTATGATTTCTATTTAATTGTCATGTGATTGCTGTCTGATTGGTATTTGATTTTTATTTGAGTACCACCATCAATATTATATACTTATATATCAATGTGAGTTATATCTCATTTTAGTTTTTATATTTTTGCAGTATTTTGTAATTAGTATATGCAATTTATCAGCTAACAATCAGATCGTAATCGACACCATTACAATCAATATCAAATAATAATTAGGTAACAATTAGATAATAAATCAGTATATCATTAGTAATCAATACAAGGTAACATTAAGATAGCAATTACATAAAAATCAACTCAAAGGGCAATCATTATTAAATAGCAACCAGTATCATTGAGTGTCAGCATCAAATAGAATCAGACAACAATAAGATAATAATTGATATCATGAATAATCATCAAATAGTAATCATACAACAATTAAATAGCAATTCGTGTCATGTAGTAACAAACAACATTCATATAGCAATCGGTATCACCAAGAATTAGTATCAAATAGTAATTAGACAACAATCAAGCAGCAATCAATATCATTGTCAACCAATATTAAAATAATTAGACAACCATCAAATAACAATTGATATCATTCACAATTAGATAACAATTAATATCAAATAGCAATAAAATCAAATGGCAATTAAATGCAATCACACATTTGTAACTGTGAGTTGCATTTTGGTCATTTGAATATTTTATTTGAGTTGGGTTTAAGGATTTTGCCATGTTTGCCGTATCATTTTAATGAATCAATTTGCCATTAGAAAAATTAATGATTTTGTAATTTTTCCACCGAAAAATAAAATCTGAAAAGGAATGGAATAATATGTAAAAACAATAGATTTAGATTTTTTCTATGCCAAATTTATCTAAAAAATGAAAAAAAAAAAAGAATACAAACAAAAAATTAAAAAAGAAGAATAGTTTTGCAATTTTCCCACTAAAAAAATTAAATCTAAAAAAGAATTAATCCATTTGAAAATTTGTTAACAATTTTTCTTTTAAAAATAAAATCTTCTCTACTCTCAAATCTACCAAATTCAAAATAAATTACCCAGATAAAACATTCAAAACTTTCAAACTAATAATAATAACTAACTAGGATGAGCGTAATTTGGTAGGATAAAAACAAGTAAAAATGGTGAAAACCTATGAATAAAAAATAAATAAAAGAATTTGAGAATATTTATAAAAATATACCCAAAAGTGGCAAATCTCTCATTTATTTATTGGTATAAGCTATTAACAAACAGTGGCAAATCAAACATAACACACATGGGCTATATTAACTAAAACCAAGAAAACATGAAACCAAGCTTTAGAAGAAAGAAAGTTGAACAAGGAGCCAATAGAACTAAGAAAGAAACACCTTCTGGTAAATAAATATTATACTTCCTCAGAAACCATGATTCTATCCTACAACTCTTAAAAACAACCATAGCAGCTATAAAAAGTTTACATAATTTGATGACTGAAGTGACACTAGCCAAGAAACAACTCTTAATTCAAACAGCAATAGCAGGAGAAAAATAAATATTAATGGTAGAGTCTCAGAGAGAGAAAGAAAGCACTAATCGAGAATATTCCAGTCGATGATGACCAAGCTTCTCGAACATGTCAAATGACTATAGACTATGATCTGGATATCGTTCTAAAATTTTGCTGCATGTGTATTTTTATCAAAGGAAAACTATTTTGGGCCGATGTCCTTGAGAGCGCAGATTTGCTCCTCTCCCATTGAAGACATGACAGTCACAATCAGATCCTTTCCCTCAGCAAATCCATCCTTAATCTGCAAGCAACACATCGAACAAAACGATCAATCTTAAGAACTACGCCACTCATAGCCTCGCATGGAATAGATTTATAGATTGCCAGCCAAATAGAAAGCAACCAAAAATATGGAAGCAATATCTGCTAAAGCTAATGATCGCACAATAAGGCCCCACGCTGCAAGAGAGGGAGGAACTTGTAGACCAATATATCATTATTTGTCAACTAACTATTTAAAAGGCCTGTGGATTAGTCTCTTGTGCACATGAAATAGACACTTATATAATTAAGGGTACAACCCAATTAAATAAACCACATGTCCACATTTTGCAAAAAATTCAAACCCATATTCATCAAAAACATACGCATAATAGAGGAAGGGAGAAATTATAAATAAATAAAAAATAATAAATAAATAAATAAATAACAGAAAACCATCACTCTTAAGTCCTAATAATCCCAGAATCAGTATTGAACTCTACTCTAGTATACTTCAAGGAGTGGAGGAAAAAATAGTTCGTTTGTAACAAACAATGAGCTCTGCCAAGCAATCAAGGCCAATAGAACACAACAGAACAGAGAAATATCAGCAGCCAATAAGAAAATATTACCTGGGACAGCAGACTCTCATCAGTTGGAAGCCTCAGGTCATCCTTGGTGTTACCACTGTCTGTCAGCAGGCTAATCTGATAAATTGTCATTGAAATTAAGGTTAGCCACAGTACTATACAAGAACAACTAGAGGAAACTGATATAAGATGTAAACAAAGAGAATTTATCATACAAATCCATCCTCAGAGATATCAATGAGCTGGTAATCAGTGCGACTGACATGAGGAACCTGTGTTTCATGAATGCAAGAATCAGAAATCACAAACAAACCTACAACTTGCTAAGAAAAGTATGAATTAGAAGGGGGGAAAAGAATTCATACGTCACAGTTGTGTGAAGAGGGGACAATATCTTCAAGCTTTTTAGCAGTGAAAATGTCAATGCCGACAAAGTGACATTTAGCATGTCCGTGCTTTCCAGTCTTTGAGGTTGAAACCTCAACAACCTACAAATGATAATGCAAAAGCCTGAGGTCAAGATTGTCAATTGGAAAACCAATATAGAACGTAGTAAAATTATACTGAAACCACAAAAGGTGAAAACCCTATAAAGCAACAAAATGAAATATGATATAGCTTCAAGCAACTCGGTACTTTCACTTTAGCTTACTAGATTGTCCATCAATTCAACTTTATCCAAGCAGAAATTTGATCAAGAAAAATGCATATTGTCATATTTAAAATCCCTTCAAAACACACTTTTGATCAGTCAAAATCAATTCAGTCTTTAGTTTTACACTTTTAAATGCATTTTTATGCTATTAAAATCGATTAAATGATAGAAAGCATTTTTTTTAATGATTTTGAAAATAACAAAAGTGAATTTAACATAACTCCCAAACATGCCATAAATTACATGGACGACAACATAAATCAGAAGACAAACATAAATAAAAGGCAGAACAGAAACACAATTAACACAAACCAGAGAACAAGATGGGATCAAAGGAAACGAAAGCCCTTGAAAAAACTACAAACTTCACGCAATAAGAATAGGAAAAATTGAAGCAGAGTACTGAACGCATAGGTATCATATTAAACAAGAATCATGCGGATAAATGGGCGATGTGGGTGAATTGAGACATCAGAATGAAAACGATAAGAACCTTGCAAGGTCTGCCCTTGATGACAATGTAACCATTCTTGCGGATGGTTCCAGCCTGCTGGGGATAAGTCTTGGAAGCTCCGGCGTCGGCCTTGGATTCGAAGTGGTGCTCCTCGTCCGACATGGTTCTGTAGGGAAAGAGAGTTCAAAGAGAGGGTGATGACGGAAAACTAAACAGGCTCAGAGAATTGCGACGGAGTGGGTTGAAGAAAAGAAGCGAATTTATATTACACGAGAAAAACGAAGAACAAAGGTAACCAAAAGAGGGGAGCGAGAATCCTAGGGTTTCAAAAAAGAAAATCGAAAATAAATGTTTTGGTGTAAATATTCTGACCGTACGATTACAGAGAACGGTCCACATCGATTTAGCAAATATCTGATTTTTATTTCAATAATATTATAATAATGTTTTAGTATTATTTATTAAAATATCAACTATTTTAAATGATAAATAATATCGAGAAATAACTCGTACAATCACTGGATCCGTGGCGCAATGGTAGCGCGTCTGACTCCAGATCAGAAGGTTGCGTGTTCGATTCACGTCGGGTTCAATTTTCTTTCTTTATTTTTTCTCCGTTTCTTTCCTATGAATATTCTAAATTTTGATTCTTCCTCCATGAATTGGGCTTGGGCTTGTATTACAGGCCGCACAGCCTGAAACTGAAACTACAAATTTAATGAGTTCTAAGATTTTAAAATTTTAAAATTCGCAACGAAAAGTTTTAAAATTTTATTATGCATGAAATTTAAATTTATAACCATTACAACGAAGTTTTAAAAATTTTAAAAAGTTTTCCTAAAAAGAGAAAATAAATAATCTAAAATTTTGAATATATTAAATACAATTAAAATTTTCGAGATAAAATAAATCGAAATAAGGTGCTAAACACAAAATTGAGAATTAGAAGATTCAATACATTAAGTTTAAGTTTGTTTAGAGATAGAAGATTCAATACAGTAAATTTAAGTTTATTTCGATTTATTTTATCTCGAAAATTTTAATTGTATTTAATATATTCAAAATTTTAGATTATTTATTTTCTCTTTTTAAGAAAACTTTTTAAAATTTTTAAAACTTCGCTGTAATGGTTATAAATTTAAATTTCATGCATAATAAAATTTTAAAACTTTTCATTGCGAATTTTAAAATTTTAAAATCTTAGAACTCATTAAATTTGTAATTTCAGTTTCAGGCTGTGCAGGCTGTAATACAACCGCAAGCCCAATTCATGAAGAACAAATTCCGTTGTAGTCTAGTTGGTTAGGATACTCGGCTCTCACCCGAGAGACCCGGGTTCAAGTCCCGGCAACGGAAGCTTTCATTCTTTTTTAATGACAATTATTTTGATCTCTCAAACTTAGGCCCAATTTTAACACTTATAAAAGTTTAGTGACCCAATTTTTTCGAAAGTTTGAGAGTGTAATTGCAACTACCACCATACTTCAGTCGTTTTTGTAACAAAATTTATCCTTCTATAATTTCTCCATTTGAAGACAATAGTTACTATTGACATATTCGATTAACATTTCTCTCGAAATCCAAACTTTTTTACCTTCAAATTTAAATCGGCTTTTACCATTGTTACCTCATTTGTAACGCCCAACAAAACTCCACCCTAGGAATTAAATTTCAACGTATCTTAATATGCTCTTTTAAGCTTTAAGTTTTGTAATATTTGATGCAACAAATATTGAACTACTACTAGATAGAAAAACGTCAAAGTCCTCTGTTTGTTAATTTATCACATAACCTGAGAGAAACAAAAGAATCATGTTCAAATAACAATATATATAACAAAACTACAAGATCAAACAAATTAAAGTTTTTACTATTTCATATATTATATAAGACATATTAAACATGACTTACAACATTTTCCATCATCTTTTCAAGTATGTATTTGTCTTTGCTCCTGGAACTTGCTTCGCCCTTTGCACAAGCATTCTAACAGAGTAAATAGTTATGAAATCTAAATTATTAGGGACATTGACTTTAATTGGACCTTTTTGTTGTAATCCAATTCCAACTAAATCAGAACGACAGTTTAGAATTAGTTGCACATATAGCTTAGAATTAAAGATGAATGTAATTTGAAATTATACCATCAATGGATCCGTGGCGCAATGGTAGCGCGTCTAACTCCAGATCAAAAGGTTGCGTGTTAGATTCACGTCGGGTTCAATAAACAAAACTTCCACATTTAGTTTTCTTCTTTCTGGGCTCTGGGAGTCTCTTTCTCAACTTTCGAAATTGATGATCAACAATTGAGAAAAGTAGTCATCAAAAGCAAATAAAAATAATACCATTTCACTCCTAAAATCTAGACTTTCCAGATTTAAATTTTGGGCAAGGGTCATCTTCTGCAACTCAATAGCCATGCCCTACCTACCTTATTCTAATCAGACAGAAAGAAGCGACATTGCATTGTCTTGTTAATTAGCCAGCTCAACCTGTTGAAAATGAAATAGCTATGGTCCGAAGAACAATATGACAATGAAGGACTAAGTTTTACTAATAGACTAAGTTTTGATGTGTCAAAAATAAGACAATGAAACAGGACTTAAGAACCTTTTCCATCTGCAATTAACGAATCGAAAATGAGACCTGCGGAGGCAGATCCTTCTCCATCATCTTTCAAGTCTGTATTCGTGGTTGCTTCAACCTCCTCACTGCCTTGATATTCAGCCTTCACCCTTCGCACAGGCACCGTTACAGAGTAAATTGTTCTGAGATCTAAATCAGTAGAGACATTAAATTGAACTTTATCTTCTGAATCTATTTCTACAAAATCTGAAAGAGTACTCAAGATGTTGTCCACAATCTTTTGTTTAGCTTCGTCATTCACTGCACATCGATCGGACAAGAGAATCATCTTCAACCGCTGCTTGGCTATCATAGCATTAGAGTTCAATTTAGGAGTTGATGTTGGTGGAAAAATTATCCTCCAAGCCAATATTAATCGTTCCAAAAAGTTCATGTTCATGGAACTGAGGATGAAGCTCTCTTGACTTAAGGATTTTGGTGATCGTTCATAATTTGCTGAGCTCTCAACATCTTCCAGGGAGATACTGTGTATGCTATCATTTTCATGTGCCATGGTATGCCTTTTTGGCTTTATTCCTTTACTTCCAAATCGTCTATAAACAGAACTAGAGAGGTCCACCTGCAGTGCAATACAAGAATCTCAAATTAAACAAAGCCGTTTTGCAAGTTTTCGAGAAGGTTCCTCCTGCATTCTAAATTTTCTCCATATCAATCGCTATACAGAAGATTCAGTAAAATTTGAGCAAAAGTGTTGGATTCTCTCCAGAACCAAAAATGAATTAACGCCAGGTTTTAGGCCTAACAACATCTATAAACATCGCATAAGAAGCATAGCACCTTCTACTCGAGTACTATGAGAAAAATTTATAGGCACACCAACGACGCAACTTGGGAGAAACCAAACCAGTAGTAGCATGGATGTTGCAACTATCAAGAAATAGAGTCCAAGCGATTTCAACTATTGAAATTCAAGCCTGATAATCAGGGAAACCTGGAGCCAAAGCGTCAAGAATTGGTGACTTCAAATCGACAAATAAAACTACTAAAGATCTGGAGAAGCGATTAAAGGAGTAAAAAATGATGGAAAGGCTAACCACAAAATCAGATTCCAGAAAGTATTCCACAAATCTATGTCAATTCCATGCAATTGTTGGAGAAATGGAGATGCATTTGACGAATGGCAACAGACTCGGATGAAAATGAAGATAAGGAAGTTCAGTAATAGAGAAGTGGAACTCGAGGAAAACTGATTTTCAGACCTTGAGAGGATGAAATGACGTCGGAGAACGCCGTGGATAAGAAGAAGCTAGTGTTGGAAAAGCCATTGGATCTCCAGGAATCGCCATTTTCGAGTTTGGTTTTCTTTAACCTTGAATTCGAATGGTTCTCCCGCGCTTTCACTCTCTTCACCTCCTTACCCGAGGAAACTGGGGACCCTTCTATCAGGGTCTGGCGCTGAACAACGGTCGTCGTACTCGGACCTGAAACCACGACGTTGTGCATCCGTAATTCGTTATCAATATCCACCAAAACGACGGCGTCTAATATATGACGTGTGATTTTTATTTTTATTTTTATTTTAGACAAATGGATTCTTTTAAGATTGGGTTCCACTTCCATATATAATTCTAGGTCAGAAGTTTGACTTGTTGTACTAAAAAAAAAAAAGGAAAATTTTTTTTAAAAAAAGTTTGGATTCCACTCTCAATATTTTGCCTATAATGTTTAAGTCACATTTTTAGTCTTTTGAGTAATTAATTATTACTTTTATAACGCAAAAGTATAACATCTTGATTAGAAACGCTTAGAAACTTTAAAAAAACAAGGACCACAATTTAATTGGCAAACAATATGTGTTAGCAACCAAGAGATCCATGGTTTGGATCCCCCACCAGTATTGTATTTAAAAATTTTAAAAAAACATAAAGAAACTAAAGGGGGAAAATGATATCAATAAACATAAAAGTGTCATATTTGAATTTAGAAATGCTATGCAAACGAGGTTGGATAGATTCGAACTTCCAACCCTTTAGTCGATGAAATGTGTTTCTTATTTTGGTTGGTACAACAATTTGGTTGGGAAATTCAAACTTTGACCACATGGTCAAGATTGAATGCTTTATATCAATTGAATTATGTTCATGTTAGCCTATGTCATAGTTAAAGTGCTTAAATTGTCATTGTAATCTAATACTCTACCAAATAAACTTGCATAAATTTGAATTTGGGTTAAATTACAACATTAGTTTCTAAAGACTATTTATAAGATTCTTCTCAAACCACAAGGAATATTTATGAGGTTTTATCCAACCATAGAAACTAAATTTCAACTTTATCGATAAAAATTATAGTTTAATCTTGAATTTATTCCTAGAGCCATCATTAGTGGGTCTACGTCTGCCATCAATTACATTGGATTTTATTGAGATTAAAAATATTTGAATCTATATCTCACAATATTATAAGATGCATATACTACTACTATAGTCAGCTTTTTGAGATGAAAATTTATGTTTACCTTACATCTTATCAAATCTCATAAAGTTCAAACGGATGAAACGTTATGTATTACTTTTTGTAGAAAAAAGAAAAAGTAACATAAACTTCTATTTTCTGCTTTAAAATATTCCTTTGGGTTATTTATTTATTTTAAAACATCGGTTCGTTTGAACCATTTTGGCAACACTGCATTTCCCATTCTATGTTTATATTTATGCTCAGTTTTAAAAGAACAGTATTTTCATACCCTGTTTAAGAGAAAAATTAGTATATTAGGTAATATTATTCCTCTCTCATTCTTACAAATGCTTCCAAACCTTTTTGTAAACATAAAGATATGAAAATTTGTATTATTCTCACTAACTTTAACCAAACAGTTAATTTAACTTTTACGAAAAACAGAAAGTACTCTAAACAAAGTCAACAAAAGCATATTTGTTATCTTTAAAAAAACTAGAATGAAAACAAGAAATTATCAACTATTAGTCTCTTCATATTCTATCAGTTCGGCTATTTCATGTTTACTCACTTCCAGAAGGACCTGCTCAGCGGGACAAGTTGGGAAGTAATACATTTAATAGTTTATCTGGTTCTGTCACTCCTCCGTGAGAGAACTTAACATTGGACCAGAAAAAGAAAACAGAGAATCTACAAACCTCATGAAAACAATAACTATAAAGGGATATAAGATTCAAATTTCTATATTTGGACAATGCAGATGGAAGAATGCAGCGTATGTAACCACAGGATTCAATTACCTGCTTCCTTAATGATATCTGGCAATGTGCCATCGTTTGAATATCAGAATTCTCCTACTCTAACAGCATCATGGGGCTTTTCGTATGCATCTTTCGATCTCGACTTCTTCACTCCTGCTGTGAACCAGACCTTATCAGATTTGTAGCCCTCAACCGACACACTTGTCACTTTCACCCACATTAGGACTTTTGTCTTCATTCCTTCAATGCTTGTAAGCTTCCCTCTCTGAAGAGTTCCTTTCACCCGTGTTGCATACCTGACTACAGAGGAATCCTTGTAGCTTATCTCACAAGCGGATGGTAAGTATACAATCAGCCTGGAATTAGATTCATCAAATTCATAGCAGGTTATGTTCTGAGGAAAGAGGCCAGGTGGTAAGTTGTACTCACGAAGTAAATCCGGCAAGCTCTTCAATGGCTTTCCTGTGGGAGGAAAAAGATTTGTTGAATACTCAGATGGGTTATGATTTTCTTCAGTACTATGCTCATGTAAATCTCTTAAAACTTAATACAGGAGATGAGAGGCAGTCACGAGGGAGTGAAAGATAGTTTGATGAGATATGAACAACACAAATATACATAAAGGGCAAAGGCAATAACTCATTCAAAAGTAAATGGACAAACGAAAGAGGAAACTTCATTCATAGGGAATTTTTTGGAGAAGCTGAGAGACTGAGGTGGAGATTATCCATTAATCCTGCACTTCCCACACTCACAGAATGCAACCAGATATTGCAGCAACATTGCCCATCAATCCAGCATTGAATATGCAATTAGTCTAACATAAAAAGAAAGGATGTGCAAGAGGTCACCTTTTAGCTTGTTGAAAATCCACTTTGCCTTCTCTTCAACAGTATTAGAGAAAGTCTGGCACAAAAAAATAACATGTATGAGATTCTATACATAAATGGAGAGGTGCTCAGAGTTTTAGATGATGCCAATCAACTTGAGTAGGTTATGAGCATCCAGACATAATCTGCTTTAGCCGTGTTTACATCCTATTTGACATTAGACAATCAACATCTCCTTGATAGAATCATTGCAAAAAGAGAATTCCTCGCTTTTAACAGAAAGATTCCATATCAACATCTCCTTAATAGACCATGGAATTCTCTCAATATTTCTCCCAAGGTTTTTTTTTCAATCAATCAACCAAACCCCAATAACCCCTTCAGTCCATTTTCACTTCCATCGTAACCCTATCAGTGAATCCTCTGATTGATGAAAGAAACCAACGGATCTAGCCTTAATCTTAGCAGTAAGCGACAAACGACGAAAAATCGGCACAAAATCCACTGCTAATGACAATCAAGTGAAGCTACATTACTCAAATCTCGAAAAACAAAAAGAAACCCAACACCAAAATCAAAGAAAAACACAGGGAGAGACCAAAGGGTACACACAATAAACAAACGAACAAACAAAATTAACAAATACAAATCATACACAAGTCCATGAACTCACATGGAAATCGTCGGTGATGTTAGCGAGTTCCTCCTTAGCTTTCTTTGAAATCCACAAGCTCCCAACCTTTAAGCTGCCCACTTTAGTCAAAGCCTTCTCCATTTTTGAAGCAAGGACCGGGGTTAACTTCCTCTAGAGCTCAGCGGCGAGAGAAAAAACTGGGAAATGGGAGTAGTGGAGAAAATGAGAGCCACACCCATATAAATCTGAAGCAACCCGGAGAAGACAAAGGCGCTTGCGGTACTGTCAAATGTGAATTGTGGCGCTCTACATTCTGTTCTGCGCTGTTGCTTGTGTTGAGGAGTGTGAAATGGAATCGGGAGGGTAATTTGGTAAATTGGCTGGCGTGGAGCTAATCTTCTGGCTTTTGAGCGGTTTTATTGTTAATTGCTTTTTGCTGTAATGCGATTCTAATGAGTAATGAGAGCGCGAGATTATCTCTCTCTCAAAGCCCTTCAAATATATTAATGTTTTTTTAATCATAGGAATCACCCATTTTTTATTTTCAAAAAAAAAAAAAAAACATATCGATTAGATTCAAAATTAGAATTTATGTGCATCATTCAATTTTTTAACTAAATAGACCCATCAAATCTAAAAATTCAAGAAATAAAATTATTTAGATTATTATTTAGACTTTGTTTGTTAATTATTTTGTTTTTTAATTAAACATATATTTCCTTAATTTCTTACAATAATTTGCATATTTCATAAGTACAATCTTTGAATTTTTAGCCAAATTCTAAAAATAAAAATAAGATTTTTTAAAAACTACTTGTTTTAGTTTTCAAATCTTTTTGTTGGTTTTTAAAAACATCGATAAAAAATAGATAACAAATTAAGAAATTTAGATGTGAAAAGAGTGTTTGAAGGTTTAATTTCCAAAACTCAAATGGTTATTATATGGGGCTTGGTTTATTGTTGTCGGCTTTTGTAAACTAAGTTTATAAACACTACTGTCATCCATGAGTTTCTATATTTTATTATCCAATTTCACTTATATTTATATATTAAAAAAAAAAAACAAGTTAAGCTTTTAAATTGAAAATATACTTTTAAAAAAACTTGGTGTTATTTTAAAAAAGTTAACTAGAGAAAAAATTTTTCAAAGCATACAAAATCAAAACAAAATGGTCATTCAACGAGACCTAAACTTGTAATTTTAACAAGTGTTGAATAACTTAATAACATATTAGACCCAACATTAAAAGATTAATAACCATGCTGTAAAATTAATTAATCTTTCAAATACATAATTAAAAGTTCAAAAATTAAAAAGAAAGAAAAAAAATTATTACTAAACCAAATAGAAAAGAAATACATATAAAAGTTGATGGAGGGAAATAAAGCAAACATAAAATTGAATAGATGGAAAGACACTTATGTCTTGCTTATTTCCTTTGGGTGTGAGTTCTAGCTCTTGTTTATTTGTTTCGGTTTGATTTGTGTCTAAACCTCAAGTTAAGATGTTTTCTTTTGGAGCAATTACAAATATAACAATTAAATTCAAAATATTAATAAATAATGCAAAAGAATTTTTGTAAATATAACAAAATTTAGACTTTTAGCAATAGACTATATTACTAATAAGAGTCAATTACGATATAATCTAACATCAATAGATTTTAAATAATTTAAAAATATCATTATATATTTAATTATCAACTTTAAAAGGGGTAGTAATTGTAATTATTTATTATTATTATTATTATTATCGCAATATACTATATAAAGGCTCCTTTAGGCTTTATGGACGACGCCTAGACAGAAAGAAACGGTGGCGTAAATTTTCCATTTTTATGCAGCGGGTGGAGAAGACAGAAAAACAGAAATGGAATAAAAAAGGAGAGGAGTGTGTTAGGGGGGAAATTTTCCATAACTTTTCATGGGGAATCGTGAATCCAAAGACAAAAGAATGATTCCATTAGATGATTGGATGATGAAGATGAATTGGCACATGGGGTGGTGGGCTCCACTCTACATGGTTTACAGCTCAAAAGTCCATAAAGACATACCCCATTCTTTTATTTATTATTATTCTTTATTTAACATTTTACTCTACTAGTTTTGGGATTATTTTATTACTTCTAAATTCTCTTTTAAGAAAATTATTAAAATGTACCCATTTAATCTTGAGGTTTGAAAATTTGTTTCAAATGGTTAATTGAGATTACTTCATCTTCAATGGACTAACGGAAAGATGAGGTAGCAATTTTTATTAGTTAATTTATATTATAATATATGTTGATGCGTGGTTTTAATTTTGTTTTCGTTCTTTTTCTTTTTTTCCTCTTCCTCTCTCCTCCTCCCCCATCTTCTACCGTCGTGACCCGGAAGATCCAATCTCTACTTTAGCCAATCAATACGTGGCCCACTCATGTTATCGAGTATCAACCTCACCACCGTCATCAACCCCCCATCGCTGCCGCTTGCTAGGAACCGAAGTGGAGTCTCCTCCGTCGATCTTGTCGTCCTACTACCCACCTCCGCTGGATAAGCTATTGGCGCTTTCGGCCGGGTTGTCGGATCGTCGGCCAATAAATAACACATAGGGAAATAATTTGGTGCTGTCGGTGAGTCCTAACACCTGGAAACTGTTTCGGACGAAATTCAGTAGTGAGCAAAAGGAAAAAAAATGTTGGATTTCGCGGAACAAATTTGATGGATATTGATTAATGTTTGATATACTTGTTTTTTAATTCCTCAATTTTCTTCTTTTTTTTTTATTTTATTTTATTCTCGTTTTGTTGCTTTTTCTCCCCCAATTATTTTGAAAAATAAAAATCCATCAAATTTATTTGAACTAAGTACAATATTTTTCAACCAATTAATTTTAAAAAGACTCACTTCAGTTGATGATATATTGATGTTGAAATATAATACCGATATGTTATTAATATATTGTTAATAAACTTTGTTGAAATTATATTGATATATTTTATAATGATAAACACATTTATATTGTTGATACACTTGATTAATATACTATTGATATTCTTTATAATGATACTTCTAATAAAATTTATTGATATACTTTATAATGATACACTCACTTATACTGCCAATACACTTGATTGACATTTTGCATACTTTATAATGATACACATGTTTGTATTGTCAATACGTTTGATTGATATATTGTTTATATAGTTTATAATGATACATATATTTATACTATTGATGCACTTTATCAACATATTGTTTATATACTTTCTAATGTTACACTAGATTATATTATTAATACATTTAACTGATATATAACTGTCGATATACTTTATAATGATATACATGTTTATACTATTGATACACTTGACTAATATATTATTGATATATTTTATAACGATACACACATTGATTGATACTAATTACTTGGTGATTGCTATCTGATTTACTGTCTACCTTATGGGTACTTATTAAACTTAAACCCAAAACTTTCAAGATACCCAAAAGGATGATGTCCATAGGAGGAGTCAAATCATTGTTGGCATAACTAGAGACTAACAATAATCATCTGAAAAAAGATGATGCCTCTCTAGCAAGAGTTAGATCACTATTACAAATTATAGTTGATGATAAAGTCGGAGCATAAATTACTCATAGTTCAACTCTTGTAAAAAAAATGGAAGCAAGCTATTAAAAAAAAATAATAATAATAAAGAAAGAAAGAAAGAAATAGGGAGAGAGAAATTCTTTATTAAAAAAAGAAAAGAAAGAAAAACAATAAGTTAAAAAAAGTTGTTAACAAATTAAAGAATAAGAAGAAAATATAGTGAAAATTAAAATAAAATAAAATAAACTCAAATTCAAATTCTGTTATGAGGAGAATTTTTTTTAAAAAAAGAAAAGTCAAAAGAAAAAGAAAAGAAAAACTAGAAGAAAATAGGGAAGGAAGAAAAAAAAATTGGGAACAATTAAAATTTTTAGAAAATAATATACGTAAAACTTCTTAAATTGTAATTCTAAAAAAATATATTCTTAAATTGTAAAATTATAGAGGAAGATTGAAATTGTTATAGAGGTAATTTGGAAAAATAAATAACCGAAATATCAAAATTAAAGATTTTGTGATAAATGGAAAATTTGGATCAATGTTTGGAAAATTATTTTCTTAAAATTTGATATGATCCAAATAGTTTTGCACCTATTTTTCACATTTAATATTGATTTAATTTGTTTTAATTGTAGGATGGTGCTATTCGTGTTCTTCGCCCATTTTCGCTGATTCCTTCACCTCTATTTTCTTGTCGGCTCATTGTTCTAATTTCAAGAATTATTGTTTCGTCTATTTTTATCTGAATCAACCAGCTCCGTTTTGGCTGCTCTTTCACCTTATTTTGTCTTCATGTCATGATTTTGTCATTATATATATATATATATATATATATATATATATATATATATTTTTTTTTTTACTGTCAAATGGTAAATTTCCTTTTCAATTCAATTTTTTTATATTTATAAATATTTTAACTTATTTTACTATATTTAAAAATAATTTAATAAATAGTTATTTATGGACCTATTTAATACTTTAATAACAAGTCTGGGCTAAATCTAAACCTTACAAAATAATCAATTTAACAATATTTGAACTAATAAAAAAATTAGAACATGTTATGATACATAAAAAAAAAAAAAAAAATTAAATAGAGAACATTGCAAAATCTACCTCCGAAGTACTTTTAATTTTAAACATAAACTCTCAAAATTATACAAATATTAAAATTGAGTCAAATTGGACATTCAAACTTATATAATTGTATAAATTATAACATTTGCATAAGTTTAAGAGTTCAATTTTTATCATTTGTGAGTCCAATTTCTATAGTTATTTTAAGTTCAATTGGTCCAATTTTACCACTTATAAAAATTTAAAGGTCTAATTTTTACAATCGAAAGTTTGAAAATTTAAATACAACATGTTCAAATAAATAAAACATAAAAGAAATGTGAAAAATACAAAAGGAGAGATTCCTCTTAGACGAATATTTTTTTTAAAAAATAAGTTTCTAAAATCTAAAGCTTTGATAACAATTTTATTTTTTATCTTTCGTTTTTAAAATTAAAATTATATACACTGTTTCTAATTATTTATTTATTGCATCGTACTTTATTATCTACTTTTCATACAGGTTTTAGATAAATTGAAGAAAAAAATTGCAAATAATGCACTATTGGTTATTGGTTTGATCTTTTTCTTGGAAATGGGTGATTTCTTCTTCGAAGAATCGAGTGACTATAGAAAACTATATATATATATTTTTTTTACTTCTAAGTTGTAGTCTGTTTCATAATAATTTGATCTTAAATCTTTGTTAATATGAGATTAATCGTGATAAATTTTTAGTCTCAAATATAGGAAAATTAATTAAAATATTTACAAATATAGTAAAATTTCACTGTCAAAATGAGATAAACCGTGATAAACTACTATTTGTGTCTATCTATATCATGATAAACACAAATAGACATAGATAACAACAGTCTATCACGGTCTATCGTGATGTATTGCAGATAGATTGTGATTTGTTGCTATTATTTATAAATATTTTAAGTAATTTTGTCATTTAAAGTTTTTTTTTTTTTTCATTTTAGTTGTTAATATTTTGAAAGTTTAGTTTCATTCCTTATATCTTTGAAAATTTGTCATATAACTCCTTAGTCCTTACCATTACACACAATATTTAAAAAATGAAGTGACCTGAATTTAAAAGTATTTTTTTTTTCTTTCTTTCTTTTTATAATATTTAGGAGGGAGGAATTAAATATCTGACTTCCATGTCGATAATATAAACATTATGCCAATTGAAATATGTTTATTTTGGCAATAGTAATTTTTATATCAGTTGTCTACATTCGTGTATGTATCAACATTTTAATGAGTCAATTTTTGACGACACCAAATAATTTTTAGTACTGTCCCAAAATACTTTTAAATGTTAGATTTAATCCTTGTGTAATTCTTCAATTTTAGTCCATGTTGTTAGCTTATTGGTGATTTTGTTAAAAAAAAAAAAAAAAAAATCTATAAGCATTTTCTCTTTAAATTTTGAAAATATATTCACATAATATCTTTTCTTACATGGAGCATTATTACTATTTTTTATTTAAATTAACTTTGCATGGACTAAATTTAAGATTTTATTGAATGTATTCAAACTAAATTTAATTTATTCAAAACATGAGAATTAAATTTAAACAGATGAAATTACATGAACTAATTAAAAATAAAATAGTTTTTTAAACCTACTTTTATTTACTTCCCTTTTACTGTGTTCAATCTTTTTTTATCTTATTTTAAATGAAATGTTTGATTTGCTAGAAGAACGAGAAAAGGAGGAAGGAAGAAGATAAAAAATTAAAAATTAAAAAAAGAAAAAAAGAAAAATTCAAGTTAACATATTTTTGTAAGAAGGATTCCTTCATATTTTAGGTAATCAATTAAGGGTTAAATGGGTTCAAAAAAAAAAACATTCAAATTTATTTTTCAAAATTTGGAGCATAAAAATTATTCATTAGAGATCAGAAGTGAGTATTGTACCCTCATTTTATAGTACAACAAAGTGGTGGGTAAGAAATTGAACTTGTAGTCTCACAAAACTGTATACATATCAATTATTGTTGATCGATACTCATTTAACATTTTTTTTTTCGTTAAATATTACTATAATTAAGTTCACGATGTTGTAATGATGTAGAAATGTTAATATTTAAGTGGAAATTGAGGTTGTGGTTATGGTGGCACCAACAAAGCCTCCTTTAAGGATAATAGTCTATTTGGTTTCATCCTCTCAATTGTTGTCTACAGTAGACGTCACGTGTGTTTTTGTTTAATATTTAATAAATTAGATACGAGACAAAGTTCCACATTTTTTTTCTGTCATGTGACGACCTGGTGGAGCCTCCAATTCTTTTCTTTTATTTATTTAAATTCTGTACAAATTGTGAAAAACCATATTATTTTCCACACATTTCATTACTAAAATATTATATTTTTCTTTTCTTCAAAGTACCGTATCTATCACTCTTTTGTTGTCATATTATTTTATATTTTTAGATATGGGTTGGATAGCGAATTATAAATTAAATTCTAGTTTATAAAAATTATTTAAAATACATTTGATATTTATATATATTTATAAATTATAAAACTAATTTTACCTATCCCGTTATTTAGTTGACCATAAATTTTATTATGAGTGTGATTTATGTTAATATATATTGAAAAAATATCAAACTGTTCTAGATAGAGAAATTTTTCTATATCATTTTGCTATATTTGAAGGAGTTGAGTTTATAATGTGACATATTGGATTTCTAAATGTTTATATCTTCATTTAATATAATCTTACATTTTAAAATTAAAATTCAAACTTTGGATACAGTAAAAACACAAAAATATTGTTTTAAGAATTTGCACAGTTTGTATCACATAATTCGAAAACAAATTTTTTAGAAACATAATCCAAATTGTCTGCCAAACACATATTTGTTGAACATAGTAAATCTGAAAACATAAAACAAAATATGAATTACCTACCAAACAAATACTTAATTTCTTCAAAAAAAATTTTATATAAAAAGGCAAAATACTTTTCAAAAATAAAAAATATTTGAGAATAATTAATGTTTGATATGCATTATAATTAATTAATGTTTGAGAACTAAATATCTTCGTTTATCTTGTCAAATTTAAAAATAAAAATAAAAATAAAATTATTTAATTAAATGTAAGAAAATTAATATAGTGATAAGTTAAATATAATATGATTGTTATATTTAATAAGCGTACAATCCCACAACACTTCATTAGTAATTAGGAACCAAACTCTTTTACCTCTTAGCTTGCGGATCATACAAATAGGATTTTTTGACCCTTCAACATTAGCCTTTTAGAAAGTTCACATCTTTTGAATAGATCTATTCAGAAAACTATAGGATTTTTAATAATCCTCCAACTTTGTTTTGCAAGAATGCTCGACTCTTTGAGCCTATGTATAAAAATTTTATCTGTATGGATGGTATTAAAAAATTTATATATTTAATTGTGTATAAGAATCTATTAGAATGAGGAACAAAATATTTAGGTTCAAGAGAAGGAGCGCATGGTCAACTAACACTTAGCTAAGCTCTTTTTGGCAAAATAATAATAATAATAATAATAAACTAATGATAAAATAATTATTTTAATTTAATAGTTAATTGCATGGTTGTTTACAAATATAGGAAAATTAACCAAAATATTTACAAATGTATTTAACTGCCATAGACCACAGTTACTATCAATGTAATTAAAAGTAATTTTTCTTCATTATACTTAAATACTTATTATAATAATTATAATAATAATAATAATAAGAAGAAGAAGCTAACAGTTCTAAAATTAATTAATTAATTAATATTTTTAATATATACACTTAATTACATTAATTCAAAATATTTTTTTCATTTAAATGAATTAAATAAATATATAATTACTTATTTAATTACAATTGAATTATTAGTTTTAAATAACTATAATTCAATACTATTAACTATAAAATCAATTTGAATGAATTAATTTTAATCAAACAATGTAAAGAAATAATACATAAAAAGAAGGTATGAAAAAAGAACAAAATACGATTGGTAAATTTTCACTCGAGACCATTACGGTGATTCATAATTTTACGTTAGAGGACACACAAATTGGTCACCGGAAGTGATTCCGGTAGTTGGCCGACAAGCTTCCAAGCAAGGGTTGGATTTACGATGTCTAACCGATCAAATCCCAACCCTTGAACAAACACCCCTAAATTTATTAGCCACTTAAAAATTTAAAGAAACACATTTGTAATTTAACAAATTTGAGAAACAAATAGAGAGGATGTGTGTGTGATAAGTTGTCAACAAATTTGTGGTGAGTTAAAGTGTTGATCGTCACATCAAATCAACTTCACCAGTTAAGAGAATACTTTTATTTACTTTTTGTGGCTCGTGATGCACGTAATTATTGAAAATCCATCTACATGAGTTATGTTACTCTTTCATCCATCTACATGCGTATTCCACAATTATAAGAAGAAAAAAAAATAGTAAAAAGTAAAAGAAAAATTTGTGATAGGATAACTTATGATTGGATACTTAGTTAGCTCCACAAAGATGAGTGTAGTCGGAACGCACCAAATGATCAAAGTATAAATTTTTTTTTTCAATATTATATTAGTCTATTAGAGCCCAAGAAACTGAAGCAGTCGTTTTTTTTTTTTTTTTTTTTTTTTTGATTTACTTTAATCAATGAGTAATAATGAGGTGGAGCATACACCCTACCTAACCCCACATTTTTTTTTCCTTTATACACACAATAGAGAAATTAAAAACAGTCCATTAAAAAAATTACCTAATATAGGAGAGAAAAAAAAAAGAGATTATTGTGTGAAGGTTGTGAAGCTCTGAGTAATGGCGAACAACCCTATCCGTTGTGTACCATCTTCACAAACCGATCAAAAACTCATAGAGACGAATCGAAGAAAGGAAATGAAAGAGCTTCTCTCAACACTCAATTCCCTCGTCCCCCATGAAAGTTCAAAGGTTTTTTTTTTTTTTTTTTTTTTTTTCTCTCTTTTTAATTTATATATATGACTATATCTTATTATATTATTTTTAGTAAAAATTTTGAATAATGTTTGTGTGCAGGAAGCAAGAACAGTGGTGGATGAGTTAGAAGACGCCACGAATTACATAAAAGAATTGCAGAACCACATTGAGAAACTAAAAGAAAAAAAAGAGAAGCTAATGGGGAAAATTAAAATGGTTGAGTTAGAAGATGGAAGAAGAAATAGAAAGAAACATGAAGAAACCAAACCCAACCCCAAATTATTGTTGCAAGTTAAAGCTCATCAACTGGATTCTACACTGCACATCCTTTTGACAACTGGATCTGATTATCACCCTATTCTTCAACAAATCCTTCTCCTCCTCCATGATAATGGAACTGACACCCTCCATGTCAATCAGACAAGAGTCAAACATCGGGTTTTTCACACTATTGTAGCTAAGGTAATTTAGGTCTCGTTTAATAACTATTTTACTTCTAACATTATTTCTACCTTTTATCGTCTCCTGTCTGCCTTCAAAATTCAAACAATTTGCAATAAACAAACTTTGTTATTATATATTTTTTTTTATTAGGAAAAATGGTTTTTAAAAATTTCTTTTTGTTTTTAAAATTTAATTAAGAATTCACAAATTCAAACTTGTGAAAAAACTTTGCAGATTTTTTTTTTTTTTTAAAAAAATGAAACAGCTAAATGATTATTTATTTTCCTTTCAACTTTTTGGTGTCTCACACAAATTAATTATATAAAATGTGTTTAATTCATTTCATAAATAATTATTAAGAGGACAATTTGTTGTTTCATGGTTGAAAATTTGATTTCCCACTAGAAACGTTTCAAAAAAGAGAATGGAAAATGGGGAAAAAAAAAGTCACGTGGGTTATCTTGTTATCTACAAAAATAATTCACGTATGGAAATAAATATAGTTTTGTTTATCGTTTTTTTTTTTTTTTTTTTTTGGACTTTTTCCCTTTCTTTTCTTCTTTTTGAGTTCTTATCCATTAGGTTTCTGAAGCTTACCAGAGAAATGGTAGAAACCACGGAGAGGGAAGGATAAGAGAGTTATTTTTTAAGGTCAAATAATTAACATTTACGTTCTATTTGAAAACTGTTTTAATTTTGTATAATTAACATAAACGTATTTTTTAAAACTAATTTATTGTTTATTCTAAACCTGACTTAAAATTTGAAAATGTTGTAGACAATAAAACAAGTGAACACTTGGATGGAAGTAGTATACTTCATTTTAAAAAATAAGAAACCAGAAAACAAATGGAGTCTTAGTTTTGGAAAACTCTATTGTTTTCTCACAATTTTTTTTTTTAATAGTCTTCATATTTTTTAAGGTAATATTTGAATCCGGTTAAAAAACTATATTTTAAGACTTAGTATGGTAATTAACCATTTAAACTTTTTGTTTTTAGTTTTTGAAAATTAAGCCTTAAACACTTTTTTTACCTCCAAATTTTTTTATTTATTATATAATTTTTATCAATATTTTCAAAAACTATGACAAATTTTGAGACAAAAATTTATTTTTCAAAAAATTATTTTTGTTAATAAAAATTTAGCTAAGAATCTAACTATTTTAAAATTATTATAAAACATTGAGAGAAAATATATACTTAATTTTCAAAAACTTAACATCCAAATTCAAATAGTTATTAAACTAGGTTGAATTAGTTTTCAAATTGTAGATTTAAAAACCATGAAAGTTGTGTTTCCAAGTTCAAATTTCCAAAACCCAAATAATATGTCAAACAACGTCAAAATTTCAATATTGGTTTCATCCATAAATTTCATGCTTACAAACTATATCTATTGATTTTGTTCTCATTTACTATTGGAAAACGTAAGAATTAATTTAACAATTTTCTTTTTTTTTTTGTTTTGTCACGAATCATTTCTTATATTTCTTATTTGGAAATACACATAATAATGCTAATTAACGTTAGGCAAATAACAATTCATACCCCTAAACTTTGGAGGATATATCAATTTAAACCCTAAACTAATAATCATATCAACTTAAACTCCGAACTTTCATAAATGTGTCGATTTTAACCAGAACCTAATAACTGTATTAGTTTAAACCCTAAACTTTCATAAGTGTATCAATTGAAATCCTCCATTATGTTTTATTTGGATACAGTTATGAAAGTTTAGAGTTTAAATTGATATACTTATGAAAGTTTAAGGTTTAAATTGACACATATAATTATTAGTTTGGGGTTTAGATCGATACAAATCTCAAAGTTTAGGATTTAAATTTATATAATCAATTAGTTTGAGAGTTTAAATTGATACAATCTCTAAAGTTTAAGATATAAATTGATATAACATTACAGTGTGGGAGAAAAAAATGATGATAATATATTGCAAATTTAGGTGGATGGAGAAGGAATGGGGCCAGAAGATGGTGAAAGGATTTGTGAGACAGTGAAGAATTTAGTTTCAGAGTACAAAGATGGCGAATGCACTCTTTAATAATATTTCGACCACAACGTTAAACTGCTCGTGAAGATTTATGATGTCTTTTGTCCTTTTTATTTTATTTTATTTTTATTGATAATGCTTCAAATCAAAACATTCAATAGTTTGCATTTATTGTAATGCATTATAACCCTTTGCCATGGTGAACTTCTCAGACAATTATTTGCTTCCTTATATTTATTCATTTAAAGAGGACTTTGCCTTTTCTTTTAGGTCAAATAAGGAGAAACATAACGATATTCAAACCTCTCATTCTTAGAGATGAGATGAAATTTTGACTTATTTTATTTTATTTTGTAACTCAACAATTTATGAGGTGAATTTGTGGATAATATGTCTTAATAATTTAGTTAATGAATTATTGCTCAACTTAGCGTTTACTACGACAATTATCGATTTTTCTTATGCTAAAAATTTGGAGAAAAACTAGAACAATTCCGACAAAAATTATCACAACAAAAAAGTTTTTCGCCATTTTTGCCAATTTTTTAATAACATGTTTCGGTGCTATCTTGATTCATAATCAATACTAAGACTAAAACTTTTAAAAGTGACACATTTAAACAATAAATTTTGTGTTTGGTGAAAACTTTGGTAAAGATAAGGATCAAGGACTAGAACTAGGATGAGAACCAAGATAAGACTCGTAAAATTGAAGTATTTAAGATTTAAATAGGTGAGATTTTGATATTTTTAGAGATTTATGAGTTTTTGAGATTTTTTTTTTTTTTGGGCCAAAAGGTAAATGTAATGACTTTTTATTTAAATTTAAAATAAGAAAATCTACTGTAAACTACTAGAAAGCGACCAGAAAAATAGAAGAAAATAAATTATTTTACTTTCTCAAGGAAAATTGACTATACAAAATACGAAAACAATTTACCAGAATTTTCACCGTCCATTTTTATTCAATCTAGTTCGTCATCCTAGCATAGATTTCATCGAGAAAACTTAAAAATTTGGTGATTCAAATGTGTTATTAAAAGAAATTAAAATGTTTATTTGATCTCGATATTGATCTTAATTGAGAAATATTGAGACGAGTTATTAAAACAATTGAACTAAAACAATGTTATTTGTAAAAGACAGAAAACTTATTATGTTATCTCGCTTATATAATTTTAGTTCTGTTATTATTTAGGCCCTATTTTAAAAAAAGTATTATTATTTGTCTAATTCTCAAAATATTATAATCTTTCTTTCACGCAACTCTCTCTCTCTCTCTCTCTCTTCAAACTATAAATAATACAATTTTTACATGTTTGTTTGATTGGTTTGTATCCACACACATATTTTCTAATGTTAATTAATCTCTACCAAACACATTTTCGTTGACTTTATTATTTCAATTATTTTAACTATTTTTATTTTAAGAAACTTGTTGATTTTGAAAATTTTGAAAATAAATATTAAATAGTATAGTAAGTTCATTTAAAAGCATAATTACAAAATATACTTTTGGTTCTTAAGATTTGGAAGAAATGTCTATTAGGACATTAAAGTTTGAACAACAACATTTCTAGTCGTTAAAGTTTGAGAAACGTTCATAAATGGTCTCTAAATTTTTTGTGACGTTTGTTGATTAACAGTGAACGATGTAACTGTTAAAACTCTGATTGTACCTAATAATTTAGTCAAATATATAATTTGATAAAATTAAAAAGACAAAATTCTAATTTTAAATCATAAAAAATAAGCTCGGATTTTATTTTTTACTTTTCTGATGCCATTTGGAAAGGTCTTTACTTTTTCACGTTGAAATTGCATTAAAGAATGATGTGTACATACTCCGAAGCTTTTGAGTGTGGCTACGGAAACCGATGTGTACAAAAGTTAATATTATTGTTATTATTTTACCATATGATTAAAAAACTTACTGATCTTGTAATTGAAAATTTTAAAAATTAATAATATGTTTAATAAAAACACTAAACATGGTTTGTTTTTCTATTTTTAGTTTTTAAAAAAATAGTTATGTTTTCTGTTTTTACAAATTAAAAAACTGTTGAGTAATTTCAAAAAGGAAAAACATGGTTTATTTAAAGCATGCGTATATTGTATGTAATGCAGATGATGCCTATTTCCACTAAATTATCCCTTGTGCTCTACAGGTTTGGATGTTGGCCTATTTATTATATATGTAATCTCAAAAGAGTTTAAACAATAATGAATTTTTACGACTTTTTAATGTAATGATTTTTTTTTTTTTTTTTTGCTACTTATGCAATATTTTACAAAAAGAATAATTATATTTAGATAAATTTGAGTTAAATTCAAGTGGAATCAAGTTAAATAGCTATAAATTACTAACGACTTATCTAAATTTTTGTAGGTGAATTTAGACTTGACAAAATAGGCGAAAAATCAAGGAAGGATAAGAGAAGATCGATAAATACAAGATAAAGTGGACTTGGGCTCAAATAAGTCTAAATGTCAACAAATCATTTATTCAATCAGACCTAATCGTGCCTATGAAAAGGAAATACAATCCAATCCTAAAAGAAAAATGTAAATTTTATCTCCTTTAACCTATAAGTACATCATTATACTTTTGTAAGAAGTATCTTGATTTGGACATAGATCTTGGTCTTCATCTAGGACTTGAACTAATAACTTCTGACTTTTTATTCATTATTTAGTTCTACTTAGACATCGAAACCCTTTTTCTTTATTTTATAGGTTTTCTCTTTCTCAAATTACAAATTTATCGTTGCTGTCACGTGGAGATCATATGCACTTTCTCTTAACCAAAATTTGGCATCAGTATATTTTACTTTACTTATAAAAGCTTAAACTTTGAATTGATAAAATTATTCTTTTAAAATTTTAATGGATACATTACCAAAATTTCGGAGTAAGAATTTGATTTTTCTTCCTATCTTAATATGATGGTATTCTTATCACATATGAATCTTATTACGCAACATTGACAGTCATTGAAACATACATTTGCTAGAAGAAACAAAATTGGTTTCGTCAATTTGAATAATTGCTAATAAGTCATAAATTATCATCCGACCCTCCACATATGAAATTATTGAACTAAAATGAAATTGACTATTTTACCCCCACTCCGTGTGGAGGACATTTGGCCCAACCATACCACTTTTATGTTCTCCAAATATGGTAGCTGGCTGCTATTCTATCCAATTATCACACGTCGAGATGGTTATAATAATTTGACATTATTATAATTGGTGAGGTTATAATAGTCTATTGAAATGAATAGCTTGTGTTTGAAGTGCATATTATTTTAGTTTAAATTTAAAGTTATGTATTTAAGTACGAGTTTAGGGTTGTTTTTATTATTTTATTATTATTATTATTATTTTATTATTATTATATTATACAAATAGCAATACTGTAAATATCATATTTGTAAGTAGAAACAAAAATAATTATTCCATCAATTTAAAAGAAAAATGTGTTGAGTTTTAAGTTACTTTATTTTGTGTGCATTTGGCCATCTTGGGATGCAAAATTCATATTGTTAATTAAGTAAGAAAGAATTAAGAGGTTAATCAAGGTCTAGAAGTTAAATACTTGTGTTTCTTTTTTGCCAACATTTTATATAGAAACCAAAACTAAATTATTACTTAATTATATGTAAAAGAATAATTAATGTAGTCTTAAATTAAATCAAGCATAAAATTGAGCATTATTTAATATTTGTTATATTAATTAATTACTTAATACTTAAAATAAGAATAAATCAATATTTTTATATTAAGCATTAATTAAACATAATTAAATTATTTAAATGAATTACTAAAAACAATTAAATAAATATAAACTAATTAAAGTATTAATAATTTATATTATATAGTCAAGATGACATAAAAGATTAATTGTAAATATATTAGTTGAAATTCGTTAAGTTTAAATAAAATGTTTATATTTAATAATTAATTACTATCAATAGTAATGATAAATTGGTATTGATTTATTAATTAATTAGATTATACATTTTTAATGTTTATCTTCCATGTGTAAAAATCTCATATGAAGGGTATTAATTAGAAAATTCTATTAGATAGAGTTTTAAAATTTCCCCATAATAGCGCAATTAATTTATTATAAGTTGGATTTTGGAGCTCTAAACACCTCATAATTTTAACCTTTTTATATTTGTAAAACATTAAGTTTGTAGACTAATATACCTTTGATCTCTTTAGACTCCAAACAAAATTATATTTTCATCATTGTTTTGCCATAAAATTTTAACAAGTGAAAAGTGCCACTTCGAATGAAAATAACATAAATTTTATACCTAAAGTCAATGATGTATCATTTATTTAAGATGCAGTCAATAATTGACCTCTAAGCCAATAATAGTTAGTAATATTTGAATGGCCATTATTGTTTGATATAATATTTAGACAGCATGTTCTACGTTTGTTTTCATTTGAAAGAAAGCATAACCAATAGCCTAAGATGAATGGACAAACGAAAAATATTAATTTATATGTCTATCAGGGTGTATCAATAATGATCATGAACTAATAATTATATTAATTTAAATCATACGTGAAGATTTAAAAGTGTATTAATTTACTCTTGTTGGAATTTTGTTTCAAAAATATTATGGGAAACACACTTGTTTCAATTTACTTTTTTTTTTAAGTAAATCAATTTAGACCATCGATTTAAGGTTTTTTTTGAAGTCGTCAATGCATTAATTCTCATGAATGTGTAGACTTATTCAAATGTGTTGATGTAACAAAATGTAAAATTAGAATTGGTGCATTAACGCTTTTAAAAAGAAATTGTAATTGAGGTCTAAATTGATTAACTTGTGAAGATTTAAAGATTTTAATTGATGAAATTATTAATCTCACGTGTGTTTAATTTATCCAAACGAAATATAGTGGTCGGCAAAAATTGATAAACAAACAAAAATTTGGTATTTAAACTAATATAATTGTTATTGCTTTTCTATTTCTCCTAAGTATACAGTATTGAGTTATCAATTTTATTTTCATTTTTATCTTGAAGAGTCCAAATAAACCAATAAAATTATATATATGAAGAAGGCAAATTTTGTTAATTTGGGCTCCCCATGTGACTTTTAGGTTCTCCATGAATCTTGTAGAGACCCTCCATGGGTCATCTAAGCTACCTCTAAGTTTCTCCATGAGTTCTCTGAGCTACTACTAATCACCCTTATGGGTATTTTAAGCTAATGCTAAGCTTCTCATGGGTCCTCGAAGGTACCTCTAAGCTCCCTCATAAATCCTATAAGCTACTGCTAAGTTTCACATAGGTCATCTAAGCTTCCATTAGGCTCCCTCAAGAGTTATATGAGCTATCTCTAGGCTTCCATGGAGTACCATCTTAGTTATCTCCAGACTCATCCATGTCTCGGCTAATTCACCCAAACTGATCTCTTAAAACCATAGATGGCTATAGATCATATGTGGGTCCCATCAACCTTAGTTTACCAACTTGGGCCTTTATATTTGTCTATATGCATTTTCTATCTCTCTAGACTCTCGATCTCATCAACCCATCTCCATAAATCTATCTATAACAATAGTGTCTCCAACTCTTGTCAAACTCACCCTGAACTCACCCTTATTTCTCCCATCGCCATACTTATTATAAGTCTAAGGGTCCGTTTAGATTAGTTTAAAAAATAAATGTTTTTTGAAAATTCATTTTCGTTTAAACACTTTTAATAAGAACTCTTTAAACGAAAGTCATTAATGACTCTCAAAATTCATTTTGAGTGGTTGCCAAACACTAGTATTCCTTTCAAAATATTTTAAGTGTTAACACTTGAAAAAGTATTCCAAACATACTCTAAATTTTTATCTAAATAAAATTGTAAACAGATCCCTACTTTTCTAATTAAATTGACTCAAGCTCTTACACGTATTGTACATAACACCACAGATATGTGCATTTTTCCTTCAAGAAATGGATCAATCTTAACATATACCGAAACAAGTTTAGAATCTTTCACCAATAAGACTAATGAAAAGCAAATCACAAGATTGATTAATAGATAATGGTATTTGCCATATGGATAAGGGCAAATAGATTAAAATTGTTCTGAAACCAAAGTCATATAGTGAAAGTAGGAAGGAAAGAATCGGACTAAAAGTACCAATGGAATAAATGAAAAGATAAAAGAAAGCAATCGTTTTTTTTTTTTTTTTTTTATTCCTTTTATGTCACCTACAATTTAATTTTTTCCCCCGTAAAGTTAGAGCCGCCACTGCCTAGTTTGATTTTTTAAATTAAAATTGTCCAGCAAACAAATATGGAAATTATTATATAAATAAAATATATCAAACCATTTACAAATATTCAAAAAAAATCTATACTTAAAAACACCCCCAAACATGTATTCAAAAATTAATTTAAGTATGTATTTTCAGTATGGTACTTATTTTAGCCCATAGTTTTTTTTTAAGAGTTCATGATACATCATCAAATTTCTTTACTCAACCTTGTTAACAAAATGTCAGCTGGGCATGTATATGAATATATTATGCTAACTATTTGATTCTCGTGTTTCAACAAGTTACATTTTCATTTATGTGTTTTGAGTTTAAATTTTTATTTAGTCATTAATTTTTAAAATATTACATTTTATACTTGAATTGTGAATTTGTTTCTATTTGTTTTTTGGACTTCAAAACTTACACATTTATCCTTTATTTAAATATCTACCTCCAACCTTTAATATTAATGTATGTTAGTTAATTTTAATTAATTAAATTGATTATGATTAAACTAGTTTTCACTATTCTTCCATATTATTAAAATTAAGGTTAAATTACAAATTTGGTCTCTATGATTTATAGGAAGTTAAAAATTTTAGTTTTATGATTTCAAAAGCTAAAATTTAGTCCTTATGGTTCAATACAACCTCATAAATGGTTTCCATAGTTTCATAAATAGTCCCTATGATGATGGCTCTTTATGAAGATTTTATCAAACTGTAAGAACTAAATTTACAATATAACCTAAAAGTAAATAAATAAATAATTCACAACACAATTATTTTATTTTATTAAATATTTGAGAAACATGTGAAATTAACAAAACTATGAAAAACACAACCGTTTGAATTGAAAGTTAACGCGAAATATCAAATTGATCATTAATGAAAACTTAAAAGACAAAAAGTATAAATATGAAAGCCTAAAGATCAAATGAAACATACATTTGAACTTCACGGAGAAATAAAATTTAAACTCAAATCACACAAATAATAGTTTAATATTTTGAAACTTAGAGAAATAAAATTTAAACTCAAAACACACAAATAATAGTTTAATATTTTGAAACTTATTGATTAAATAATAATTCACAATATTTTTTCCAAGTTTTAACGTGATATATATTATTGATGCCAAATTTTGACCAAGAGTAAACGCATTTAACCTTTGCGTGGTATCAATGGTAAATTTGTAATTTGGGGAGAGAGAATTTGCAAAACAAATTAAAAGGGCTCCTATGTCTAAATCATAATATTAAGTTTTAGTTTTCACATGGAATCATAATGATATATTTATAGAGAGAATAAGATGGGGTTTTACTTTTTCCTCTTGTGATAAGGATGTGATGACTATTTTCTATTCCTAAGAAGTTATGATTAATTAGATTTGATTAAATAAAACAACTTTATCTTGTATTTATTTTCTTTATCTTTTTCTAGTTTTTGACCTATTTCATCTTGTCTAAATTCAACCACCACAAAAACACACAAGATATATATATATATATCAAAAGTTGTATAAATGAAATTGAAATGTCCTATTTGTTCATACATGTGCAATGTCAATGAAATATAAATGTTATAATAAATATGGGACATAAATGTAAATGTTGCCACAAAATAAGATATTTATAAAAATAAAGTTCTCCACCACATCCATTATTGTCATAAAATAATAACGGACCAAAAGTGAAGATCGGGTGGGACCCACTCATTGGTCCTCCTTAAATACCACACCACGCTTTTTTAGGCTGTTAAATAAAAATAAAAATAAAAATAAACCGACAACACATTAGATCTGGTCGCTGAGATTGATCAGAGAAGACGTCTAACTGCTCAATCACCGCCGTACGATGTTGTACAGCTATTTTTCTGACCAAATTCTCCTCCCCTTCCTCTCTTATTCCCTCATTGTCCTTTTCTTTTCTTTTTTTTTTTTAATTCTTATTTTTCAACCAAACAGGCCTAAATTGAATGTCAAGACCTGGGCCTGTAATAAAGCCCAATTAAGTTGATTCGAATTGCGCCAAGTAGGCCCAAGTTGACTCGACACATCCCGTAACTGTGGAGGGGGCAATTTGGTGGGACCATTTTGAAACAAAGGACGGTTTCATGATTAGCAGTCAACCCTTGGATTTGTATACTTTACCAAACAATGGGACCCACATAGAATATATAGTTATTAAAAAATAATAATAATAATAATAATAATTTTTATGTTAGGGCAAACTGGACGAGGCACATGGAGATGGTATCCTGGTTGTGGTGTGCTCTATACAGGAACCGTCCATGCATTGCAATTGCAAACCCTGGGAATAAAATCGTATTACCCAATCAAGATTAATTCCATTTCATTTTTTTTATTTTCAAGCCTTTTCTTTTTCTTTTTTTTCCCTTTTAATTACTGTAGATTTTATGGTAATAGATAGGAATATTACAAATGTTTGAAAATGACAAATCTGATCGCTGGGCCACGTCAAAAGTGGGCCATACTGCTTGTGACATGTGCATCGGGCCCCACAATAACGATTGCATTTGCCTCGATAATCTTAACAAAAACACCTTTCCTTTCTTGGACCGGTTAAATAAAAATATGAAGTAAAGAAAAAACATTTTTGGCCAAATTTTATTTAAAAATAAACATTTAATTTTTCAATTGATTTAATTTTTGTACTATAGTAAATTAATAAAATGGGTTATTTTCAAATATTAAAAAATGAGCGAAAATATTTATAAATACAATAAAATATCACTGTTTATAAATGATAGATAATAATAGACATATATCAGTGTCTATTAATACTAGACAGTGATAGATGATAGTAGTCTATCCATCATAGATAGTGACATTTTGTTATATTTGTAAATATTTTCAATAATTTTGTCATTTAAAACATTTAGCCTTAAAAAATTCATCAAAATTAGATATAAATTTTTATTATTCAACAATGTAGATTTGAAGCTTGTAAAAATATTAGAATCGGCTTGTCGATCTACAAGTACAAGACATCTCATTAATTTTCTACTCTATTTTTCACATTTTGAAATAAACTGTTACACATTTTAAAGTATAATGACTAAATTGTTACAAATTTTAAAATCCAATGACTAAATTGTTAGAAAATTAAAATTACATAAACTAAATTTCAACCCAAGTTTGGGGATTTTTTACTTATATAAATTTTGAGTTTCTTTAAAAAAAAAAAAAAAATTCATGCTAAAATACATTGGGATTAAATTAAATGAGATAACCATCATAAATGATAGCACATGGTAATATTGTCATTCAAACATGTTTTGGTGAATGAGAATAATTAAGATTTCAAAACATGGTTCAATAATCAATCCCCATATATAATTTTTGAACTAAACAAAACCATGTCAATGTTTTTCAAAAAGAAGAATAAAAGTATTAGACAAACCAATGAAAACATAGGTATGTCATTACTATGTATTTGCCAAGTTGAACTCCGCTCAACAATAATTGTCATTATCTATTTCCCTAGAGGTTGAACATTTGGTCTTCCTTCCTTCGATTGCTATATTAAAAAAAAAAAAAATTAACACATTTTAATTATTTTTAGGCAATTCTAAATTTAAATGTCTATTAAAAAATGTCACTAGATCACACTAATTAAATCATATATATTTTAAATTGTGTTATTCAAATTATATATTTCCTCTTCCAATTAAGATTCAAGATTAGGTATATTAGTATTTCATTTTTTTAGTATTAACATACAAATAAAATTGTATCTATTCTGCAATTATATTTATAGAAGTTTCGAGAACTTACATAAAAAATATATTCTAGACCAAGATGTTAAAGGTAGAATTCTTCACTTAACCTATAATCAAATTCGATGTGTATATATATTGAAAGTCTCCTATAATTAATTAATTAATTAAAAAAATCAATCCCCACTAATTGACACTATTGCACTCATTAACAGTGAAAACCATGTGATTTGATGATTATGTTGTTATAATTGGCCTTTTTTAGCACTCACTTTTTTTTCACACTAACTTTATAATTGGTTTCTCTCTTTTAAAAAGTTTATATCAAACAACAGTTGATTATTTGAGAAATTTAAACTATGAAAAAAAGAAAACATGTGAGATTTGAACTATAACCTCCTGATCATGATATTTGTTTAAACCAATAATTATGCTAGTCATTATAATGGGTTTATATCCGCTAATAATTATATATATATATGTATGTATGCATTATATCTATAATTTCATCAATAGATACCAAAAGATTTAACCAAAAAAATTATCTATATAATTCAGTTTATACTACCATGATTGACATGTTTTGTGTATGTATGTGTAAGTTGTGGCTGAATAAAAAATAAAAAAATAAAAAAATAGAGATAAGAGTGATTAAAATTTAAAAAGAGTTGTTTTCAAATATAGCAACCTAAGTCAAAATATTTATAAAATATAAATTGATAGACAATGTGATTTGGTTAATGTTTGAAAATATTTATAGTAATTTTATTATTTAAAATAATACTCATTTGAAGGGCAAAACTTAGAAATTAATTATAAAGGACCAAGAATTTAATGAAATAGTAGAGTAGTTCCCTAGTGATTGGTGGTTGGCAACTTGGCAGCAAGAAAGTAGTTAAAGTTTTTATGTCATGAATAAGTCTAAATTACACGTATTAAAATGGCAATGAAACCAAAATTAAAAAAAAAGTACCAAAAAAAAAAAAAAACACAACAATCAATCGCAGCCATTGAACGGAAGAGAAAGAGAGGTAGATCGGAGGGTGGGAAAGGGACTAATGGAGTGGACAAGAGTTTACTTAAAAAGGTCTGTGGAGGAAAGACAAGAGAATGGATAAAAGGGAAAGAGACGGATGGTGACGAAGGGGAGGGAAAGGGAAACTCGAGAGAGTGAGCCAAAAGGAAAATTTTATTTAACTTACTTTAAAAAAATTATATTATCCCTAAGATGGTATCAATTTCAACCATAAATTTCCAATCCTATTTAATTACATCTTAAAATTTGATTAATATTGTCAATTTAAAATTTGCATGCATTCTTCGTTGTCGTTGTCTTCAATGGACTTTTTGTTATACTTTCTCAACATAGTCTCGTTCTTCAAGCAAATTTGAGCCAATTGCACTTTGATAACTAAGTTAGTATATGGGGGGACATAATTCAATTAAGCACACAAAGAATAAAGTCATAATCTTTCTTTAAAATTGACTTATTTTTTTCTAGGAGATTGTCAAATAAGGTTATATATAATGCCCTCTAATACTTGCTCGTGATTATGTGTAACAATAATGATGACCTCGAATTTTTCCTCTTGGGACACACGTTTCTCCATGCTGCCTCTCGGTTTCCATTGGACTTGGGCCCACCCATGAACTTTGGGTCTTGTTAAGGGCAACTCTCAATAACCATCTTGTTAAATCATCAATCAAACTTAAATTTTAAGTTGACAATTATGGCAAATTTGATATTATACCATTCTAAAACATCTAGTAAATTTTTGTTCCACATGTCATTAAAATTTTGTTTCAACACATTCAATATGTAATTAATAAACTTTTAGAGAAACAAATGTAAAAGAGATAAAATTATTTTGGGGAAATGTATGAATTTTGATGAGAGTTATCAATGATTAATCTATGCATTTGTCAAGCCCTTTTTTTTTTTTTGAAAATCTTAGGTTATTTTTTAAATTGAATTTGATGGGTGAATTATAAAAATATTAAACTCAGCAGAAAAAGTTGTCCTACTTGCATAAATGTAGGGTTAAGTTGAATGAATTTAAAAGTTTATGATTTAAAAAATGTAGGTTAAATTGCAATTTTTAATCTATGTGATCTAAGAAAATTAAACTTTAATTTTCATGGTTCGAATAAAGTTAGACTTTAATATTTATAATTTTAAAAGTTATAGTATAGTCCATATAATTTGATAATACCTCATTTGGATATGATGTAATAAAATTCTCATAAATAATTTTTTCATAAAATAACAAATTCAAGATTTAAAATAGATTTCTTTTAACAAATAAAATGACGAAAAAAAAAAAGAAAAAAAGGCTGGTGGGGACCCGAATGAGAAGGAGAGGGGTATTCGTGCAAATATAGAGTAAAATAGTAGGGTCCGTTTATGTAAATATAGAGTAAAATAGGGGCAAAGAGTTTAGGAGGGGGGAGAAAGGCCTAGATTCGTGGAGGGAAATCGACATGGGGATTTGAGAGCGGAGAGATTTTGGTTGCGGAAGGCAAGGGAATGGGAGGCTCCCTTTTCATCGCCATCAAACATGTGTACGGATGGGATTGGATTGGACTGAGATGATTAATCCAATTCTTCATCAACTATCAATTTACCAAATTACCCATTCTTTTTTTTTCTCAAATCGGCAAAAATCCCCCTTAAAATATGTTGATAGTTGCAATTGCACACTCAAATTTTAAATTCCAAAGATTGAACCCTCAAACTTATTATAGTCATAAAAATTGGACCCTCAAACTTATTATAGTCATAAAAATTGAAACCTCAAACTTATACAAGTATTACAATTTCTAAGTTTAACAGATGTATAAGTTCAAGGACTCAATTGTCATAATTGAAAGTTTAAGGGTATAATTGTAACTACCATCATACTTTAAAGTAATTTTTTGTCTTTTTTTTTTTTTTTAAGTTATGTAATTCACAAATGTGAAGATACTTTTGGATTATCTTGTTTTGGTTTTTGAGATTACAAAATTAGGGTTTTGGGGTTTTTTCTTTATGCAAGTTTCGGTTATTCTTGTAAATTTTGAAAATTTCTATAAAAAAAACTTTAGTATATAATTCTTCTACGAAATGGCAACGTAACGGTTTGGAATTGAAAGGAAGTTAAGAAAATCAATTTAGACACTTGTTGGTGATTTATAGCTATTGTTAATTGACTTTATTTAAAGTAAACTCAAAATCACTTAAATAAAAATGTTTTTCTAATAAAAATCATTCCAAATTAATAATTAAAAAATATCATGTAATTCTTCCTATAAGAGTAAAGAAAAATAGAAGAAGACGAGAATATGAGAAACCAGTTGTATTAATGAAACACATTATTACCTATTTGATTTAAAATTTTAACAATTCTCTTTAATACTTATACACGTGTGAAATTTATACATCAATTATTTTAGAACAAAAATTTGAGGAGAAATTTTAATTAATCCACATGTGAATGTTTAAGATTTTAATTGATATAACTATTAGACTAAAATGAAGACAAATAACTCTAGATATTTGAAGTTTAAATCCTTTGGTTTATTTGTATATTGATTTAAAAAAATTAATATAATTATTAGTGAGAAAATTTAATTAATCTCCAAATTTAGCAGTTGATTAATTGATTTATTAAATATTTGTCTGGACGTCGCCGAAAATCGAAGGAAAAGGAGAGAGAATCGTAGGTTGATTGTTTGGGCCTTCATGGCCGGAGTTAATGCTGTCCACACGGTCGCCTCGCCTTGGCTTGTCATTTTCTTTTCATTTACTTCATGTTGAAAATTATGATTTTTATATATATATCCTATGATTCCCTTGTTTTTTTTTTAAATATTTAATTACGAGTTTAACCTCAGCTTGAATGTTGTAATCTATTTAGTTTTTAAATTATCTAATAATCTTTAATTCTTCTTTTTAATATAATCTAGGAAAATTCAATTTTTTAAAATCAACCACCACATAAATTTAAACTTTTTATAATTTGAAAGTCTAAAGTAACATTGTTGTTGGAACAAAATATAAACATTTATTTTAGTATAATACGAGTGTAAAATTTAAATCACAAACCTTCTAGTTATTAAGATATATTTTTATATCAGTCAAGTTAAATTGACTTTGATTGTAGGTTTAAGACTTTATGTCATTTTTATTGACTAACTGTTAAGAAAAGTCATTTATTTGAATTTGATTGTGATTGAGATGAGATGATGATTGATGTGTTTTGTTCTTTATAAGTTAATAAAATTTATCTTTATCATTTAATTAGAACTTAAGAAAACAAAAAAAAAAAAAAAAAATTGTTGTCCTTATCTTATTTGTTGTTAATTGAAGGGGTGAAATTGCAAAAAAAAAGGGTAATAATGGAGGAATTTGGGGATTTGGATGGGTTCAGTTTAAGCGAAAAACAAAGGCCGGCCAGGCTTGTGGGGAACCGAATACTGACTCCCTTAACTCGCTTCCCACTATCTCTATATATTTTTCTTTTTTTCATTTTTAAATTTAAATTTTATTTTATTTTTAACATTTCAACAAAAATCCTAGATCACAATTCATAGATAAAATTTGTAGTAATACGGTAATATGAAAATTTTACCATGCTATTTTTTATATATTATTTGTGATATCAATACACTTTTAAAAATATTATGGGTCTACTAATATTAGTGTATAATTCATTAATATTTAGTTTGCAAATTAAATATTGTACGGTACTATAATTTCTTTTATTTATTTTTCCTTCTCAACTGTAACAATGGCATGGATGGAGATCAAGTAACTCAACTAGAGTTATTTAGAAAAATAATTAATAAAAACGTGGGCATTTCTAAAACTACTTATTAAAAAAGTGAGCTTTTATTTTTATTCAATTGCGTCTCTTAAAAAAAAATACAAATATGATTTTCTTTTTATGAAATGCAACAAGCTGGCATTGTCTTGTCAAGTCTCTTGGCCAAATTAAAATTTTAAACAATATTTCTTTAAATCTAATTTTTAAGAACAAATTGAAAAACGCATACATAAGTAATAAAAAATAATAATAATAATAATAATAAAAGAAATAAAAGACATTAATTTAATTTAAGTTTTTTTTAAGAAAAATTATTTTAAATAGCATAGCTATTGAAAATATTTTACAAATAACAGCAAAATGTTACAGTATATCTGTGATAGACTGCGATAAATTACAATAAATTATTATCTGTGTCTACTTTGACACATATATCAGTCTATTACAAATAGACAATAAACATTTGCTATATTTGTAGATATTTTTATTTATTTCTATATTTTTAAAACAATTTTTTTTTCCTAGGATGGAAACTATGTATACAAATAATAAGTTGACCAAGAGAGTTGGAAGAAGGAAAAAGAAAAAAAAAAAAAAAGGATGGAATATTTCTAAGGGTAGAAGGTAGAAGGAACCTTTTTAATGTCTTGATTTATTATTATTATTATTATTCTAAAGCTTGTCTCTCTTTTTCGTACAGATAAAGTATGACTAAGACCCATTAATAAAAGTAATTTTTTCCCTTTTCTTACGAGGGATTTAGGAGTACATTATATTTGTGTTGAAACTTGAAAGTACGTTTTAAATTTAAATAATTCAAATTGGTTCACACTTAAAAAAAAATCTTTGACTACAATTTTAATCAATTTTAGTTTAAACACATGGAATACATGTTTCTTACAACGTTACATTTTTCAGTAATTAATTTATACATTCTACTTTGAATCATTTTCTTTTTAGTAATGTGTTACCAATTATTTGTTATATATATATATATATATATATATATATATCAAAAGGGGTAAAATAAAAATTTAATTATCCTGTCATGACGAATGAGAAAGATTTAAAATTCAAGAACTGTCCCTTTAACTAATTTAATATTAACAACAGCACTTCAATTTACTAGGTTCAATTGAACATTTATTCACATCCTATCCCAAGAAGAAGAAGAAGAAGAAGGAAAAAAAAAAAATCATTTATTCACTAAATATACAACAAGTTGAATATTCGTCAAATACTCTTACTAACACAATCCAACTTTCTAAATATATTGGGCCGATCTCATTCTTATTAGGAAAAAATATATTTTTGTCTCATGTTTTGGGTTTAGTTTTTATTTGACTCCTTGATTTTAACATGTTACACATTGAATTTTTAAATTTTGAGTTTGGTTTCATATTAGTCTATAGAATTTAAAATGTTATGTTTTTATCTTTGAGATTTGAGTTTTTCTTCATTTTGGTTCATAGATTTCAAGATTTACATCTTTAACGGGTTGTTTCCAAATGTAGCAAAATGAGCCAAAATATTTATAAAATATATAAAATTTTTTTGTCTTTATTAACAATAGACTGCAATAAACTTTGCTAATAGACAGTAAAATTTATTTATATTTGTAAATAGTTTGATTTTTTTTCATTTATTTCCTTGGTGTTTTACTAAATTATCACTTTCCATCTCTATTGTTAATGTCATTTAATTAATTTAAACCAGTTAAAAAAATTAAAATTAATTAAGTTTCACTATTTCTCATCACTATTAAAATTAAAATAAAATTTCACTTCATAATTATTTAAAACTAACTAATAAGCATCACTATCAAAGATTAAAAGTAAGTGTTTAATGAAAAATTGAAAAATTTGAAACTTAAAACTAAATTCTCAAAATGAAAAACTAAATTCAAAACAAACTCAAAGTTTAAAAGATTAAATATGTAACTTAAAATTTATGGACCTAATATAAATTAAATAAAAATTTGGGGATAATAATAATAATATATTATTATTATTATTATTATTATTATTATTATTATTATTATTATTATTATTATTATTATCGTTGGGGGATGTAAATGGTATAGTGGTAGAGTGGCTTAATTTTATTGGTTTATTTTAAAAAAAAAAATACTTAACATTGATGGTTTGAGAGATGCTGTCATCATCACATTCCATTCCCATGTCCCTTTTAGAATCCACAAGAGAGATAAAAAGAAAAGGAAAATAAATGGTTTATCAATGACATCCAGAAGTGAAATGAAAGCATGATTAAATTTTAAAAGGTTAAATTATATATAATATTCCTAAACAACTTTAACTTTAAACCACATTTCAGCTATGGTTCTAGGATTTGAAAATAATTTGAATTTATTTATTTATTTTATTTTTAATTTATTTTTCTTTCTGTAATACAGGCCAAGGGAAGGATTCGTGTTGCGGCTTCTTTTCATAAATTTTCTTTGTGTGCATAATCAAATCGCGTTAGGAATTCTATCCATCTCTTATTTGAGAATGCTTATCAATTAATGAGTACTGCCTTGTTTCAGTTTTCGACATTTCCATTTTTATTAATTTATTTATATTCCAAATGCAAAAATTTTAAAATTTGTACCAAACCATACTTTTCAACGTCATAACCTTTTTCACTGCAATAATAAACATGGAGTTAATTATCGATGGATGGCATAAAAATTAAAAAAAAAAAAAAAGAAAACCCTACAAAATGTTATTTAGGGTTGTTTTTAAATATATATATAAAAAAAATGAATTAAAATATTTATAAATATAGCAAAATTTTACTATTTATATATGAATTATAGATATTAGTGTAAAAAGTTGTATTACAATTATAAACAACTCCAACAAAAATAAAATTTTATATTATTTCTAATTAATTTTAAAGTTTACAAACATAAGTAAAACCCATGTAAAGTTATAGGATTGAAAGTAAAGGAGTCAATGAGAAATTGGAATGGTGGGCCCACTCCAAGTTTTGATTGCCAAATCTTCCTTATTAGTTGCTACTTTGGAAAGCCTCACTCATTTTCCATGAAATTGATAATCAATCTTTCTTTCCAATGGGACCACACCACTCTCTCTCTCTCTCTCTCTCTCTTCTGTCCAAAAACCAAACAAATCAAATTTAAATAATATCCCATCTCTCTCCCTTCTCATCTCATTTATTTAATTACATCACACAATGTTTTATATATGTTATTTTTCTAATTTAATGTTTTTACTATCCATATGTATATATATATTCTTTTAATTTGAAAAAATATTCCAAAGCTACATCATTTTAGATAAATAAAAGAAAACCTCTAATCAAGTTATAGACAGACCTTATTGGTTTGTTTAATTCGCTTCCACTATTTAAGGTTTATAAATTACTAAATTTAGTTAGATTTGTGTTTAATTCATGTAATTGGAGATTACCGTACTTACCACCACTCCAAATTCACGCTGAAAGCTTTTCTTGTTTTTATATAATTACAATAATTAGAAATCCTTTGACCATTATAAAAATTGTTATAAACAAAACAAATATTAAACTATTTATATATGTAAATAGTTTTCTATATTTGAAAACAATCCTTATAATTATTTAATATTCTCACACTTTTTTATTCACCATTTTCGTAGTTTTTAGGTACACATTTGAATTCTTAATTAAAATTTGATTTTTTTTTAGTTAGCTTTAGTTTTGAAAACACTTCTAAAATGCAGACAACCAAATGTATAAAACAAAAGATGAAAATAATGTTTATAAGTTTTATTTTAAAAAACAAAAAATAGAAAATTAAATGATTATCAAACAATGCCGAAATGATTAACACACATGTAGAATTTGCAACATCTTAAATTGTAAATGTAAATTACCATTAAACCAATACCAAAGTAAGATAGGTGCCAAAATCATCTTAATTAAGTGGTATTAGCATCCATTTCATCGGTAAAAGTCGAAGATTCAATCTACCATACTAATGGTACCGGAAAAAAAAAAAAAAAAAAACCATGACATTAGACAAAATAAGGTCAATGAAAAAAAAAAAAAAAAAGAAAAAAGAAAAAGAGAATCCGAATATAAAGAAATTGATTAAAAAAAAACAAAAAAAGAGGCCAAAATTTAAACCAAATAAAGTAATAAATTAATATAAAAGTAATTTTTATTTTTTTTTCCTGAAGAGATGTTAGTATAGCGTGCTTATTAACAAACTCGTGGTTAGAATAATAATGGGAATATGAATTGGGATGAGAATGAATTATACCAAACTTTATTTTCCTTATTTATTTATTTATTTATTTATTTCTGAAATGAATATTGATTATTTTGAGGCGGCATTATGAATTGATATTTCGACTTTTCGGACATCCCCAGATTAACGTGTGATGGTGCACGTACCACCTCATTACTAAACAACCAGAGATTTTTGGCCATGGATTTCGACTTCACGGTTCATATCAACTAATTGGCCCCACACTAAGATGCACTACTATATAATTTAAATTAACTCTTTTCCTCTCTCTCTCTCTCTCTCTCTCTCTCTCTTTTTTAATAAATAAAAACATTATTAAATATGTTGTTAAGCAAAAAAATAAGCGGCTGCTAAATTATACTCTTGAAATTTTAAATTAAATACCTCTCAATTATATTTTAGAATAAATTAAGGTAATAGATAAATAGTATAGTTAAACTAACAACAAAAGTTGCTTTTAAAAAAATAATAAAATAATAACCACAAATTTCATTTTGTATATCAGGGTCGTATCAAATGATGTGATGGCCTTATAACATTGGTTAAAGAAAGTAATAAAAGGTTTATTAGGATTTCTATGGCTTGTTGTTATGTAACTATATCGCTATTTGAATCAGGAGCAAGAGAAATACCACAAGTTATTAATAAAAATACAAAAGATTTATAATAGATAGGATTGCATTTTTTTTTTATCGCCTAATTATTTTGGTAATAACTTAATTTAATATGTATGTTTTAGTTTTGAGTTAATATGTATTTTAAATAGAGAAATATGCATTATTAATTATTAATATAGTTATTTGTAATTTTTCTTAAATACTTTTTTTTAGTACAATAAAGAGTAAGAAGATTCAAACTACAAACTTCTTGACAACTAACATATCATCTCTCAAAATAATTGAGAAAAATTGCAACAAGTTTTTATATATTCAACAAAAAAAGAAAAAGTTTTTTCATAAGTTTAGATTTTAAGAAACAAAATATTCAAAATATGGTTTTAGTTTTTGAACTTTTAAAATTTGTTTAATTTATTAAATGCTTATGAATGTTTAATAGAATTTCACATTTTTTATTTTTTCTTTCTAGTTTATTAAATGCTTTTTAGAATTTACAAATCATATTAAATATAATATAAAAACAATGCTTAAAGAATAAAACAAATTTAATGAAAAGAGTAAAGCGGTTTATGTGGCATCCAATAATTGGCGAAAATGAGAGAAAATCGAATTCCAAATAAGTACTTCATGGTCAATCAAGTTTATTAAACCCCGAAAAAGAAATATATTTTATTTATTTATTTACTTTTGTTTATTTAGTACGCATGATTTTTCATTGGAAGTAAAAAATAAAAAATAAAAAATAAAAAATACTTCGAAAAAGAACCAAGGGGAGGGGATTAAACATTCTACCAGACCATTCCCATGGAAATGTGCCACGTGGGGCTGTTAAAGTCGTATCTTGAACAACGTGTTAGTTTATCTTGCAATTTGCAATTTTTATGAATTAATTTCATTTTTTAAAACAAAAAAAAAAAGAAAAGAAAAAGAAAAAGAAAAAGAAAAATTTAGCTTTTAAAAAACTTGCTTCCAGCTACTCAAAACAAAACAGAGGATAAGTCATGATTTCTTTTTCCGGAAAAATCAATAGTGGCATTTCCGTAATTTTGAAATAGGTAGAAGGGCATTTAATACCAAAACCCAAACCTCAATAAACCTCATCCTCCTCACAGTATCAACTGGACCCCACCTATGTCTGTTGTATTAGCCAATGAAAACACTGCTTGGAATGGACACATTACACATTACACATTATCAATTCAATTTTGGACAACATTTTCACTCCATTTTCTAATATCACTATTTCTTTTTTTTTTTTTTTTTTTTTTTCTTTCAATATTGTTTGTTTGTATCATTTTGAACTAACACCCAATTGACTCCTTGTGTGTTTGTCAATGCAATCAGAGCTGAGTTGGCAAACTTAAAAACTATGGTCGATGTTATTCAACTAACTAAACAAAACAATACCACACTGTCTCCAATCCATCTAATACATTAATTTACAAAACTTATTTATATATACAAATATTCAATGCTTCTCATATATATATAGACAAATCAAACAATATCGTTGGACCAAGTAGTTCTAGTAATGTGGTAGCATGCGAATGATCACTTTAGCTTCCTTCTACTTTATCGATATTACATTATTTGACCTTATGCCTATATTAGACTAATCAAAACAATTCGACCAATTTAAATTCTCACCCGGTTTGGTTTAGTAAGACTAAAATGTCAAAACTCTCGAGTTAGTGTAATGTAGTCAAGAAAATTTCTATTTAGTGCCTATTATCTTCTCTATTTAATATAACCATAATCTCTATTTTTTTTCCTTTTTATTTTATGATAATTAATGCTAAATCTGATCTAAATTAGACTGCTGTACTATAAAAAGACTGAGAGCGACCTTGAGAAATGGTACTAAAAAAACTAATAATGGGATTATTTGATAGTAGGATTCAACCACTGCACAACACAAAGATTTTTGTTTTTTCTTCTTAAGAAAGTAAAAAAAAAAAAAAAAAGAAAAAAAAAAGAAAAAGAAAAACGCAGTTAGATTTGTTAAATGTGTATTTTAGTGAATAAAGAATAGTTTGAAATGTATGATAGGATATTAAATTAATATGTGCACCAAAAGCAAGGAAGGTGGAGAGAATCTAGAAATGCCCATTTCTTTTTGTTTACTTCAATATGAGAGAAATGAGTTTAAAATTTTGTATAAAAAAATAAAAAAATAATTTTTATAAAAAAAGAAAAAAGAGAGTAAAATTATGAAAATGGGAGAGAGAAAGAGAGGAGAAAGGAGGAAGTGAAGAAAAAGCAGAGAATAAAAAGAGACCGGATGTTGACAAATTTCATGTCACTGTTCTTAGAAGGTCGTTCGTTTATGTGAAGATTTCTTATCTGGGATCTCTCTCTTTTCTTTTTTCCAAGAAATTAAAATTAAAATTAAAATTAAAATTTAAGAACCTCTTTCTTTCTTTCATTCCCCCTTCTCTCTCCCTGAAAATTCTCTTCCTTCCTAACATTAACAATTTTGAGAGAGAGAGAGAGAGAGAGAGAGAGAGAGAGAGAGAGAGAGAGAGAGAGTGGCCCAGCAGATCGAAAATCTCCTCTTTTTTCTCTACCCCGATGACGATCTAACCTCACCTCTCTCTCTCACTGCTGTTTCTTAAACACCCACCTTCTTCTTCCATCATCTCTGTATTTATAATTCTATTTCTCTTCTTATTGGGATTTTCTTTTTGGGTTTATTGATGGGGAGACTCTCCTACTCTAAATTTACCCTTTCTCAAGGTTTTGTTAATGGCTGAAACCGTAAAGGGTTCTTGAGTTTTTCGAATCGGAGGATGTGGGTTTAAGGTAATTTTTCCATCTGTTCATTTCTCAATTGGATTTCTGGGTTCCTTTTGGATTCCGATGATTCCCCTCTTTTTTGTTTTTGTTTTTGTTTTGTTTTGTTTTTTTTTTTTTTATGGGTTTTTCTTAATTTATCTTAATTTCGTGTTTTACGCTCACACTTTTTCTAAGACTGTTTGTTGTTTGCTGCTATGGCTCTGACCCTTTTAATCATTTGGGGTCTACTGCTTTTGCCTTATGCATTTTCTTTTCTAATCAGACTTTTTACTTGTGAAACTGTTTCTCAAGTTTACATTTGTGGATTCGACTGCTTGTTTTCGGTTGGTAATTATTGTAGATTGTGTTTTGTACATTTGGGAATTTGTTTGTTGTGATGTGGAGACGGTATTGATTTGTTCTCTGGTTGTTTAGTGAGTGGCTGAGGGGAGAATTGATTTTTCCCTTTTTGATCGTAATTTTCTTTTTGGTGTTTCGTTCTTCTGTGTTTTCTATTGAGCTTGGGGAGATTGATTACACCTCAATTTTTTGACTGGTGTTCGTCTTTGTTCTCTGATTTGCTTTTGCATTTTCGAGGACTTTAAATGACCAATCCTTCCTGCTTAAAATTGAAGATAGGGGACTAATTTACTTGTTCTGATTAATTTGTGAGTTAAGAGGGTTCTTTGATAATGCATTGTTCAGTTTAATGCACTATATTTGGACTTGCAATTGATAGCGTAATTAGGTTGTAGCAGTGGTCTTGATGCAAATCGCGACCGAGTAGGTTTGTGTGGAGATTGAGATGATTGCAATAATCGTTTAGCTGCTTGTGTACATTTTCTTAGCTACTGATCTGAACTGCCTCAGTTGAAATACTGAGTGATACCGTTATCTGTCAGTAGCTTCTTGGAGTTAAAGACAGTTGCCGTTAAGTCGCTATCAGTCGTTATCTTATGAGCAGCCTTCTGTTAAGCTGTTTGTATGCTGGATATAGCTGGTTTATTGGAGTATGAACTATGAAGAAGATTTGTGCATGTTTTGTGACTACTCAGATAGAGCATACTATACCACTGCCTCTCACTTGACACTGAATTTCTTGAGAGTACATTTTCTGCTCGACTTCCCAACTCATTTGCATAGGAAACTCCTTATCTACTCCCATTATAGTGTTGCTTTAAAGTGGAAACTGTGCATGCCTACTGGTTATGATACTGATGAATGGAATGTCTTTAGGGGACTTAGACTAATTTGATTGCACATTGTATCATAGACCGGTAGCTCTATTTCCGTATTGTTTGTCAGAAAGTTCATTGCAACGTTCTTGGACATTGGTGGGTCTATTTAATCACTGTCCCAAAGAAAATTGCTTGGATATAGTAGTTATAGCGTCAGTGTTTGATTCTGCACCTGAGACTCGGTATTCTTAGTTAGGCAGTGGCAGTGAACAAACATGATTTCTGTAAGTAAGCTCATTGCAATTGAAATTTTCTTCATCGAATAAATATTCTCCCGCTTTTGGTTTTTGCCCGTTGAGGACGTTTCTGGTTCTTCACCACAGTGACGGTCCCCTATATATCTTTGGGATAAGTAGAAGTCGAAGCAATTGTTGTAACGTGATTTGCTCACTCTTCAATCTTAGAGTCTGCGATAGTTGCCTTTTATTAGAACCAATTAATTGAACAAGAAACCTAATTTTTCCTTTTATATATGTTTCGCTCAAAATTCTCAATAGGATTTGGAAATACCTACAAGTTGTTTCTCGTACTGAGAATAACCTTTCCTTCAGCAGATTATTCTCAGCTCCAGAGTCATCAAATCCCAATATCTGAAGCATGTTTTGGGTCCCACGAGTCATGATATGATACCAAACCACAAATGAGCAATATGGGGTTAGTATAAGCCACAGAAGAAACCTGTGGCACTTGGTTAACAGACTGTTCTGATCTGAAACTATTACACACTATTCTTGCGGGCCACATGTGCTGTCTTTAAAGTTGAGCCTAGGGGGTTTAGTCTTGATGTTGAAAACAGGAGGATGGTGAGAATTTGTTTACAAGGAATATCCTGTGAGGTTACCAGGGAGGAGGATGCATTTGATTTGGAGAGGCATGAGCTGGACTAAAGGACTACCAACACATTGGAGATATGAGAAGCAACAGTGTTAGGGAGAACAGGAAAAAAAAAAAAAAGGTTTCATCCTTGTATTGAAGGTACCCCCAGGACTTCAACATCTCGCCATTTGCTTGAAAAAATTGCCCAAAACTACCTGTCTTTGCTATTATACTTGGATTACAACTTTATCTTGTTTGTCCTGGCCATTTGGATACTCAAGTTGATGTCCATCACTTTCATAGTTGAAGATTCATGTCCTTGTGTCTTTGCCTTTAGCTTAGAGTTCTCTTTTTTCTATGTCACAATACAATATTAAGAGATGTGCTCATATGAATATCCATTCGTTATTTAATCTGTTAATAGGAGTTGCTCTGATTCTTTAGATTTGTTAATACCTAAAAGTCTTGATTCTGTTCATTATGAATGTATAATGATTCAATGAATCTTCCTTGACTCAGGAATGGGAACAAAGGTGCAGTATGAAAGTTATTTGCCAGGATATCACTCAATGAGGGATCTAAATGAAGATTCTCATGGTTGTAGTTGGCCTTTATATTACAGTGAAAAAGCATGTCAGAGTGGTCAATACTATAATGGAATTCTGCCAAGAGCTACCTCCGATGCATATCTAGGTTGTGATAGAGATGCTGTGAAGAGGACAATGCTTGAGCATGAAGCCATATTCAAGAACCAGGTAACACTCATTCCAAGTGTTTCTTTGAACCTCCGTTGTTATGGTCACATTGTTTTTTTGAGTTTCTTTTCATTTTTGTCATTAAGCAGGTTCGTGAGCTGCATCGGTTATATATAAAACAGAGAGAGTTAATGAATGATATTAAAAGATCAGAGCACAGACACCCGATACCGGTGGACATATCATTCTCATCTAGTCCTCTAGCATCTCAAAGTACTCCTGATGGTGCAAGGAAATGGCATCTCCCAAGCTTTCCTCTTGCAATTTCTTCCAGTGGACCATCTGTACCTGGTGTTGAAGATGTAAAATCATCTTTAAGTTCTTTGAAAGAAAACAATAGAAGTGATGGCCTCTTACCATCCCAAAATGGAACCAGTTCAAAGGACTGTGAGGTACTAGAATCTAGACCCTCAAAGTCTAGGAGGAAAACCTTTGATCTTCAACTTCCAGCAGACGAGTACATTGATAGCGAAGAGGGGGAGGTATTTCAAGATGAAAAAGTGCCTCCCACGTTGGGTTGCCATTCAAATGGTAACAAGAAATTTGAGACTCAGAGTTGTGTGACGGCAAATTTGAATGTGAATCCTAGTGAAAAAAGTGGTGGCCAAAGTGCTGCTTTGAGAACTGACTCACATTTATGGAACAGACATGGTTTGGCTGACTTGAATGAGCCTGTTCAGGTCGAGGAGGCAAATGGGTCCAATTTTTTTGATCTTCCTAATGCTCGTGACTCCAGCAATGGGGAGACTCAAGGCCCCATTGTATCGTCTACGAAGCAAGAAATTTTTCTGAGCTCGAATATTAAAGGTGGACATGCAACAAATAGGAATTCGTATATTGAGAATGGGAATAGAAGAGAGGCATTTCCTAACATCTTTGAAGCAGGTATTATTTCTTCTTTATATTGCATGAACATTCTTGAAATTTTCATGCAAGGGTTTTTGGCTTCTGCTGTTCCCCCAACTTTCTTTAGTAAGTTTACCTGATTTGCAGATGTATCTCTCATCTCTTAACCTTCACAAAAAACCCCATATTTAATGCTTTGAATATTTGAACCAAAAAAGAACACATGAATCTGAGAAATTGAAATCTCTATACCGGTGGTGATTACCTATATTTACTGGAAATCTTCACTTGGAATGTTTTTCTTATGAACATAGAAGTTTGTTCTAGGAAAATTATCACTTGTTTTTACACCCTTACCTATTTTATTTCAGGACGTAGTAAGGAAAGTGAGAAATCTTTTACTCATGGTCAGATGGAAAAATTCCATTTATCTTCTAATCCTATGCAAGTTCCACTTAACAAGTTTCATGAACTTCCAGTTTTCTATCTCAATGATAAAAGCAAGGTTCAACAAGATTTGGACAGGCCAGTTAGTGATTTGCAATTATCCAAAAGAAGTTATGAAATGTCCAATACTGGGGATCCTGGTTATCTTTTAGCTTCTCAGACATCTCGTACATATCAAATTGCTCCTTCTTTGGACGTGGGCAAGTCTTGGGCTCACTCCAGTTCATCTTGGGAAAAGTCAAATGGCAACAGCTCCCAAAAGATGGCATCAGGTCATACACAGCCGTGTTTCAAATCGTCTGCTGCTGTTCACAAGAGTTTTCGTTCATCAGCTCAGAACAATGGAATTTTTGGAGATAGATGGCATTTGAGTAGTGACTCTAGATCAAACCCTGAGTCTGGTTGTGAAACTCCTTACCAGAATGGATTCTATTTTGGGTCTACGTCTGGTTCCAATGGGGGAATTCTCTCCTCTAGCGTAAGGCATGACCATGGGGCAAACTACTACAAGGGCTCCGGTTGTATTGGCACGAATTCACCAAAAGACATTAACTTGAATGTAGTGCTCTCAAAAAGCTTATCAAATGAGGCAGGTCAACAACCAAACTACCGGACCAGAGAGGCAGAACAAAACAATGAGGACCATCATAATGTATTACCATGGACAAGGGCTGTACCTGCTAGTAAGAATGAAACTATCAATTCAAGAAGATTCTCTATGACTGCAGAGCTTAATTTTGTTCTCTCACCGAAGAAACAATTTTCTGACAGAAACGAAACTGAAAATGGCAGTAAAGTTATATGTTATCCAAACATCGAGTCTAATTCACATTGTAGTAACATTGAGCCGAGAATGTCTGAACATGGTGAATGCCAGAGTAACCAAAAACTTCTTGGGTTTCCCATTTTTGAAGGGCCACGCATTTCTAAGAATGAGTCATTTTCTCTTACATCCCCATCAGCACCTCCTGCTAATCCATCTGAGAATGAAGTGGAAGATAACCGGAAAACTAGAGTACTTGATATCAATTTGCCTTGTGATCCTTCAGTTTTTGAGTCAGAAAACGTTACTACCGGAGCTCTGGCTGTAGAGAATGGAAAGGACACAAAGATCTCTACTGTGAGAGTTGATATTGATTTGAACTCGTGTGTCAGCGATGATGAACCATCTATGAGACCTCTACCCTTGGCTTCTTCAAGTGGCAAGGAAAAGGTTGTCGTAGAGATAGATTTAGAAGCCCCGGCAATGCCCGAGGCTGAAGATGACATAATTGCAGAAGAAGAATCTTTAGAAAAACAGCATGAACAGCAACCACAATCTCCTCAGCACAAGGCTGTTGATATTCAGGATGATCTTATGGCTTTAGCAGCAGAGGCAATACTTGCCATCTCTTCTTGTGTTCATTCCTGTCATTTGGATGATAGTGTTAGCAATGCGTTGGAAGATTCTTCAAGCGATCCCCTAAATTGGTTTGCTGAGATAGTTTCCACTCACGGAGATGATGTACAGGCCAAGTCTGACATTGTATTGAGATCCAAAGAAGGCAAGGATGCTGAGGAATCCTCTTTGAGAGGGCTTGATTACTTTGAGTACATGACTTTGAGGCTGGCGGAGGTCGGTGAAGAAGACTACATGCCTAAGCCCTTGGTTCCAGAAAATATGGAAATTGAAGATACTGGAACCAATTTGTTGCAAAATCGGCCCCGAAAGGGCCAGACAAGGAGAGGTAGGCAGCGAAGGGACTTCCAGAAGGACATCCTTCCAGGCCTTTCTTCTCTATCAAGGCATGAGGTTACAGAAGATCTTCAGACGTTTGGTGGCCTAATGCGAGCAACGGGCCACTCTTGGCATTCTGGAGTTACAAGGAGGAACTCTACTAGAAATGGTTGTGGAAGAGGAAGACGACGATCTGTGATCAGTCCCCCGCCCCCTGTGCAATCAGCATGTAATCAGCTGATACAGCAACTAAGTAACATTGAAATGGGGCTGGAAGATGGAAGCCTGACTGGTTGGGGCAAGACAACCAGACGGCCCCGTCGGCAAAGATGTCCGGCCGGTAACCCTCCGGCTGTCCCTTTAACTTAATCAACGGTAGGAGGCTTTGATTTATTAATTGAGCATATGATGTTATAGAGGAAAGCTGGGAAGTTATTTGTATGGCTCTAGGTTGAGATTTAAGATCCATGGAGCATAGCCCTCCCCTTGCTCTTTGTACATTTGATAGCTGAAGATTTGGGTTCTCATCTGTCTTTGGGTGTCTGCCAATTCTGTATTATTCATAAATAATGTTGCATGATTTGTTCCCTGGATATACCATCAGAGTTCCTAAACCTGTGAGCTAATTGACACTTTGCTTTGGGTTTTGACATGGATTCTGTTATGATCTTCATCCTCCTCTATTCTTTCTTTTCTGCTTCTACCTATCGACCGACAGTTGGTGGATTTACAACGAGAGCGAAGCTGATGAAAGGTTCTAAAATTTTTCATGGTTTCAAAATATTTCATCCAACCATTCATTCATGTGATAAAAGAACAGTTGTAGCTTCTAAAGATTCTTTTGTGAGATCAACCTAATATTTGATAAAGAATAGATTTACTAATCCAATTATTAATATGGTTCTTGTACACGTGTTTGTTTGTGACTCGTTAAATGATATATTAATGTATTTTATAGAATCTGCATAATCCTTGGTTAAATGATACTTTTGTTCTACCATTTTTCCCAAGCACGACCCAACTTTAATTTAAGGGGAAAAAAAAGAGAAAAAAAAAAAAAAAAAAAAAAGGAAAGTGAAGCACACGCGTTGGGTAGGGCGTGAGAGGAGGATTACATGCGTGGGCATGTCGGTGTCGAAGTTGATTTGGTTGGTACAGACAGTTTCCTTATTAATAAGAGTGGGTCCCAAAGCCAATTAAGATTTCAAAGTTGTCATCCAATCATATTCTTTTCTTTTCCTTATTCTCATGCATCTCTCACTCACTCGCTGTCCATTCCCCCTCCCTCCTTTCCTTCCCACACTTATGTCACGTGTTTTCTCCCTTTTCATTCATTCTTTAAATATTTCTTTTTATAAGAAAAAAATAAGTTTAAAGTTTCTTTAATATCTTAAACTTCCAAAAATAAATTAACAAATAAATTTCGTACATCTTTTTTACCATTAACCCTTCAATAATAATAATAATTTTTTTCTTTTTTTTACCATTAGTATTTTTACCATTTAGTAAAAATAATATCTACACCCTATTTCACTTGACTCTTCCATTTTCTCTCTCTCATATGCTTCCATCCATGATTTAACTTTTCTATAATTAAGCCATATTTTTGTTATATTTAAATTGTTACATTTTGGTCATCAAATTTGGGATTTATTTAAGGCTAGATTATTAAAAATATTCTTTTAACTTTTTACTTTCCGTTTAACAAGCTTCACGATTCTTCAACTTCCAAAAGTTTCAAAAGTTATCTTACCATTTGTGTTTGATAAAAAATGTTAGTACTTTATTTCAAAAATACTCCTAAATTTTAAAAAGTTTCATTAATACATTAACTTTTAAAGAACCTTATTGAATGGAGATCATTAATACTTAATTGCAAAAACACCCTTGAACTTTCAAAAGTTACATTAATAATACCTTTAACCTTAAATAAAATAAAAAAAGTGGATTAAATATGTCGTTACATGCTTTTTCTTTTTTTTTTTTTTTTTAAAAAAAGACAACTACAAATATAACAATCAAGTTGAAAGTATTAACAGATATAACATAATGCAAAAGAATTTGAAGATATAATAAAATTTAGATTCAGTTCTTGGAGTTTATTAGTGATAGACTATATCACTGATAGGAGTCTATCAATGATAGATTCTATCACTAATCGATTTTGTTATATTTGTAATTTTTTTAAAAAAATATTTCTATATACTTAATTATTAGTCTTAAAATTGCTATCTATTGCAATTAAAAAAAATCCAAAGAGGTAAAAAGGGAAAAGAGAAAAAAAAAAAAAAGAAAAAGAAGGAAAATGATTTAAAATGGAAAAACTGTTTAAAATATTAAATATAGCAAAATTTTACTTTCTATTGATAGATCGCGATAAATTTAGATAGACATTTATTAGCGTTTATCGCAAAAGATCCATAGGTTTAGGGCCGAAACAGCGTTAGTTGGGCTTGGGTCTGGGTCTATAATAACCGAACCAAATCTCATCGAGCCATTGCATAATGGGCCTTGTGATGATCCAGTGTTCTATCATTCAGAACTTATGGTTCAATAGTCTAATAAAATTATGGTTCATTCACGCCAAATTTCTTTTAAAAATGTAAATAAATGCATTAATTGAACATTTTCTTCCCTAATAATTCGAGACACATGAATGATTGCATTTGCATTTTTGCAATAGTTGTGTACTCATCCTTCTACCTTTTATTTGGAAACTCTTTTAAGTTTTATTTTTTCCAATCGTAGTTATTTATCGTGTTCGATAATCTTATTCATTACATTAATTTAACTTTAGACACTTCATTAATTGATATACTATTTTAATCGAGGAACTTCACACTTTCTCAATACTTCTCTTATAGTTGATAATGAACTAAGATCAAAGTAGTACCACAAATGAAGAAAATATGGGTCATCAAGTTAATAAACTAAATACTTTAATTATATCTAAAGTTTCTTATTTTAATAATTGAACTATAATTTTTAATGCATTAAAGATAAATTTTAAAGCTAACTAGAGCATAACTCACTTTTTAACCTCTCTACATGTATTTTGAACTTCTTTCCCGTCTTATTTATTTATTTTTTCTAATTTTTTGCATAACATTTATTGTGATTCATAATCTCTTTGATTGCATTAATTTCACTTCAAACACTTCATTTCATAGACTCCACAATTGGCACTATTTCTCCCTACTTCTATTATGGTTAATAATTAACGAAATTAACCAACCACAGTGCTGGAAATTTTTCCATAATCGAAATCTAGGGAAATGAAAATTAGGGTTTCAGGTTCCCTTACTCCACTTTCCAATCAACCCTTCAATTGCTCTGTCACAGCTTCCTCCAACTTCCACTGCTTTAATGGCTTCGTCTCTAAACTTTGCAGCTTCTTTCCTCAAGGCTTCACTCTCCATCAACTCTTTAATCCTTCCTCCAAGTTCCTCGCCCTTCACCAGACATTTTTGGCCCCATCCCCATTTTTCAATCCACATTCCAAGCCCTATCTTTGCTATCAGTTCTGCATTGATCATCTGATCTCCGATCTGAGGCCACGCCAAAACTGGCACTCCCTCCAATGCCGCTTCCATCACAGAATTCCATCCACAATGGCTTATAAACCCACCCACCGCTCTGTGCCCTAAAATTTCATCTTGATTCACCCATTCCTTCAATACCATTCCCTTTTCCTTCATTTTCTTCATTAGTTCTTCTCCCACTATTTCCTCTAACCCTTCTTTGTCTTCCTTGTCCACTACTTTATCTTTCACTACCCACAAGAATCTGTACCCACTCGAAACCAACCCACTTCCGATTTCTTTGATTTGATCTCTTGAAGCGGCGGTCCGACTGCCGAAGCTGGCGAACACCACCGATCTGGGAGGTAAATTGTCCAACCATTTTATGGAAAATTTAGCATCTGGGTTTTCGAAATCACATGGTAATAATGGTCCTATAGGTACTACTGGGGGTAATCCATTTATTACCTTCCCAGTGTTGAGTGCTGTGAGAGTATCTCCTTCCATTGCGTCCATTGCATTGATCAAAATCCCATTTAGTTCTTTGATTCTCTGACCATCTTGCGAAAAAATTTTCTGGAAGATGGAATTATTGACAAGCAGAGGAGGAGGGAGAGATGTTTTGGGAATTGAACCAATGGCTGGGACGCGAATGGAGTCGGAAGATGGATCAGCCATTTTAACAAACGGGTAATATGCAAAGAAAGAAAACATTCTAGCGGAGGAAGTGAAGAGCGCGTAATTGGGTATGTTAAGGGTTGCAGTAAGTTGAAGAGCAGAGGAAATAAGGGTGACATCACAGACAAGAGCGGATAGCGGCGGAGAGAGAGCGGAGAGGGGAGAATTGAGAAGATGAAAAGAGCGACGAATGGCTTCAAATTGAAGAAAAAATGGGTCATCGGAGTTGGCAATGGAAGGGTGAAGAGGTAAGATATGGAACTTGAATTCAGTGATTTGGGGAAAAGCAGAGAGAAAGCGGGAAATGAGGTGAGATTCAGCGGAAGAGACAGGAGGTTGAGAAGTGATGAGAGTAAGCTTACAGTTATGGCGGAGGAGAGTGTTGGCTAGTCTAAGGAAGGGAACAAGATGGCCCATGCCGGCACTTGGGAAGAGAGCAACATGGGTTTGGTGGACGGAGGGTTGATCGGAGCTTGACATTTCCGGCGAAGATTGGATCTGGATGGAAGGGACAAAAGGGTGAAGAAAAGTAGGAGAAAGGAAGAGAGAGGTTAAATAGTTAGGAGTGTGAATATCGGTTAATGAGCGACATTAAAACCTGGAAGGCTGCGTTTAGAGCCGCTTCTTCTAACTACCACTGCACCGTCATTGCTTCTTATTAAAGAGTGATAATTGAAGCAACGTGGACGATCAGAAGCCACTGGTCTGTTCAACATTTCAAGTTTTTTTTTGATGATATGAAATTATCAGCGGACATTAAGTTGAGTTTTGAAATTAATATATTAATATGATTCATTAACTATTTCAATTGAATTATTTAGACCCAATCGATATCAATGAGGTTGGAGAGCATATTTTGTTAGTTTGCCATAAAGTAACCAACATTCATTGAATGCAAGGAAAATAGTTATAATGGCAACCATATATATATATTTAAATTTTTAAAAATTTTTCTTTTTTTTGGAGTACTAATGCAATAAGCTAAAATCAAAATGGTAGGCCTTCAATGGCTCCGTCACAGCTTCCCCAAGTCCTGCCTTTCTTTTTTTTAATATTTTTGAGATGCCATCCAAAATTAGTCATCGATTATTTCTCAAATATTTAAGCTCCTTTCATAATTATTTAGTTTTTGGTCTCTTCAAATTAAGTCTATAATAAACCCATTTTCTATCTTGATTTATTACATTTTATGAATGTTTTAAAAAATCAAGCTAAATTTTGATAAAAAAAAATAAAAGATAAAAAATAGTTTTTATTTTTGAAATATTCAACATTTGCATTTAAGAAATATACAAATAATTGTAAGAAATTAAGAAAAAATACTTAATTAAAAAAAAAAAAGAAGTGAGAAATAATTATCAAACAAGACTTAAATATTTCCATCTTGCTTTATAAAAACTTACCCTCAATGCTTAGATCTTCCAGAATTGCTAATAGTTATTCTATTTTATTTATTATTTTAAAGAAAATAGTGATCATTTGTAGCTAAGGTCATGTATGATAATCATTTGGGTCTCGTCTGGTAACCGTTTTGTTTTTTGTTGTTGTTTTTTAAAATTACGTCTATAGACACTACTTCCCCCTTTAAACGGGCCTTGATTTTTGGTTTTTGGTTTTTAAAAATGAAGTCTATAAGCACTCATTCTATCTCTAAATGTTTTGCTTTAATATCTACTTTCTACCAAAATTTTCAAAAACCAAGCCAAAATTTGAAAACTAGAAAATGTGGTTTTTGTTTTTGTTTTTGTTTTTGGAATTTCGCTAAGAATTTAATTATTTTCTTAAAAAGGATGAAAACCATTGTAAGAAATTGAGATAAAATAGACTTAATTTCCAAAAATCAAATGGTTACTAAGAGTGCGTTTGGATTGTTTATGAAAAAATTGTTTTTTAAGAATACATTTTTTAAAGAACATTTCCTATAAAAAGATTTTAAAAGATCTTTTTATAAGTGTTTATATACATAACTTTGTTTGGTTTTTCGTATACATTTTTTTCGTACACTAAAAATGTTCGGATGTAATTTACCATAAATAACTATTAAACACTATGAATTAATTTTATAAGAAACACATATAATTTTGATTTTTTAGAAAGAAATATAGTTTGAAATTTATCGCACGTTATCTTGAAATTATTGAAGTTAAAACTAAACATTAATTTTATTTTTTGTATTCAATTTTTTTGAACAATTCGATTTTAGAAGCACACAAGTAGCTTGAAATGTAAATACATAAGCATAAAAAATATAATTGATCTCCAACAACAAAACATAAATAATAATAATTTTTCCTAGATAATACAATATCAGCTGACATAAAGAAGTATGCAATTCGATTCTTCATTCATCTCCATTTCACGAACTGAACCTCCATGTTCTTTATTGGTGTTCTCATAATTTCTTTCATCATTAGAAGGTAGTAGCAACTCGTCGTCATCATAAAACAATCAAATAAACACTTATTAATAAAAATATATACTTAAAAAATATATAATAAACATTAATGTATTTATTCTTGTATACTAACCTTTAGGTGGATGTGGAAATCCTAAATTTGTTCGCTCAATTGTGCATCTCTCGCGCTCTCTCTCTCACTCTCACTCTCACTCTCTCACTCTATCTCTCTCGCTGGTGCATCACTACCAAAACAAGACAAACTTCATCACAATTGAAACCCCGTCACCAAACAAACTCTTAGACAAAATGCGATAAGAAGAAGAAAATCTAATCCAAAAAAACCAATATGATCTAACCCAAATGCCAGCAGAAGAAGAAAAGTCACAACCAAAAATAATTCCAGCACAGAAGAGAAAGCAACAATCCAAATCTAATATCAAATTAGATACAAAACTAACCTCAAATCGAAGCTACAAATGTAAGATCTCAGCGAAAAGAGAAAAAAAAAGGAGAGAGCATAGAAAAGAAATCAAACACTGAAAAATCTCTTTTCTTAAAATTTGGTTTGGAGTGATTTGTTGAAAATGGCTTATTTTTAAAACTGAAAATGATTTTTTTTCTTTAGAGTTAAACATAAAAAATTTATAATTTTGATCACTAAATTGTGATTTGTGAGTTAAAAAAAAGTATGAACAAACTTTACCAGTTGAAAAGTACAAGACTTAATTGAGTGGAATCGTAAAAATAAGATGCAAAACAAAGCAGTGAGAATTAGAGAAGGAAAAGCAAAGCAGAATGATGAAGAAAATAAACACAACAGAGTGTCCCCAGAGGGGTGACCTGAGAACACAAACAGCATTTTGAATTAATCTCAATCCCAAATAAAATCAATTGGGCAAACTCCAAATCCAATTGTGTTCTCTGGCTCACTCCTCTGGGGTTACTATCTGTTACATAATACACATTCCCTTCTTCTCTTCCTCTTTTTAAACTAAACCTCATAAATAATGTCCTCATTCTTTCAACATTTCAAGTGTTGTCATCATCTCCACATTTCTTTTGGAGGATTTTCTTTAATACCCCTCTCCATTCCTTTATTTTCAAGATTGAATTGAAAATGAGACCTGCCACTGGGTCCAAACTTACACCCAAGGCCCATTTCGGAAAATGAGCAGGCCCAAGTCAGGCCCACCGAATCTGGGCTTGCCGACATGGTCGTTTGGAGTATTTATGATATTTAGATATGAAAACGGCAACACCCACGTGACCCACTCTGAAGATTTTTAAAAGCTTCCCCTGTTCCACCAATGGTGAATTCAATATCTTCAAGTCCCCTAAATTTGGAACCACTCGTTTTTTCTTCAACTTTTATTCATATTATATCCACTTTCCCCTCTATATAATTACTTTCTGGAAAAATCTCCTTCAAAATAAATCAAACTCTTTCAATTTTGTATCCATTTTCAAAAGCATTCATGGACTTCCTGTCTAAACTCGGCGGCTCCACCGACAAGCCACAAGACCAAAACCCAGACCACCACAAGACATCGGCTTCCGATCTCTTGTCCAGCGCCAAGCTGGTTGCTGACGCCGCCAAATCCTCTTTTGGCGGCGGCGGCGACTCTGTTGACAAGGGCAAAGTCGCCGGAGCCACTGCCGACCTTCTCGGAGCTGCTTCTGATTACGGCAAATTGGATGAAACCAAGGGAATTGGTAAGTACGTTGATCAGGCTGAGGACTATCTCAATAAGTATGAAAAGTCTCATTCTGCTCCTCATGGTTCCGGCACCGAGCCGAAGGCCGAGGAACCACCGAAGGCAGAAGAGCCGCCGAAGAAGGAGAACGCCGGCGAGAAGGAAGAGGGAGGATCTGGGTTTGGGGATTATTTGAAGGTGGCTGAAGGTTTCTTGAAGAAATGACACTTTTTGGCAACTGGGTCCTTTTATGTGGTTGTTTGTGTAATTCTGTGTAAATAAGGGTTTGCATTTTACTGCTAAACCTATGATGAATTTGCATGTACTATTTAATATTATATATGCTAGATGTGTGATTGTTGTCTTGTTTTTAACAAAAATGAAAATTCAGCAAAATCAGGGACTAATAATGATGAAAACAGAGAACCCATCTGAAAACAACATGAATTATTGATTATTTTGTATCACAAAGCATTCATTCGGTTATGTAAACACCCCCCCCCCCCCCCCCCCAAAAAAAAAGAAAAAAGAAAAAAAGAAAAAACAGAGAGAGAGAGAAGGGGAAAGGTAAGAAAAGAAAAGAAAAAAGCAGTCAAATCATTGTAGTTTGATGGTCAACAGAGTTATCAATGTTCTTCAGCAGCAGTAACAAGAAACAGGGAGGTCCCCTGTTTGTCTAATAATATCTGCTTTCTGATTGGCTTTAAGAATCTCATTCTTTTTCTTATTATCTGCTTTGGCTCTTGCTTCTGCAGCAATTTGCTTTATAAACTCCATATCTTCCTCAAACTTTTTCCTTCCTTTCTCCCTCTGACTCCTCTTCACTCCCAGAGCCTTGAAATGGAAAAAACAGAATCGATCAACATAATCAATTCTATGTGAATTGATTTGGCAAACTTTAAACATAGAGAAACTGATCATAAACCTGTGATGCTTCAAGTTTCCGTATGGCTTTCTCTCTCTTCTTGCTTTCCCAGTAAGAAATTGTCTCGTTTACCTTCTGGTATCTGAAATGTTCTTGACGGTTATCATCAGACAGCCACATTGAATAATTTTTTTGCGACAATATAAGTTTAAGTACCTTTCTTGGATTTTAGCCAACTCGGCTTTTTCCCAGAGATCTGCTTTGGTTTCTTGAGGCCTGGTTTGGATTGGAGCAGTTGGTGGTTTTCGAGAGATGGGTGGAGTTGGAGGTCGAGGGATTGGTAATGGTTTCTCTGCTTCTGTTCTTCCGCCGCCGGAGTAGCCGTTTATGGTGGGTGGAGAAGGGTTGGTTCTGTTTTCTATTGGTTTCTGTTTTTGTTGTTCGGAGTTGACTGCCGGTTTCTCACCGGAGGGTTCTTTAGGATCCTTCGCAACATCTACAACATGATATTATTCAATACATTCAAATCCAAATTTGCTAAAAATGATAATCTTAGTTGAGCATTATAACACATGAATACTAACTTGAGAAGGGTTGGAAAATCCTTTCAGGTTCCAGTGCAGGACGTGGAGGGGGAGTACGATTGTCTTCCTCGACGAACCGTATCTTTGGGAACGACGACGTTTCAGGACGATCGACCTTTTTTCTAGGTCTTGCAATTTCTGATTCTTCAACTGAATGAATTGCAAAGACCGCCGCTGCTACGGCAGTTACACGCTCTATTCCGTCATCAGACAATTCATTCCCTCGACTCATTTGACGTGAAAACTGCCTTCCCAACCAATTTCCAAGTGTTTTTTTCTCTGCACACACCATTAACATTTCTCAAATACAGTCGCTTCATTCTCATATTTTGGCTACATCTTCTAATCAATCTTAAAAACATATTAACCTTCTTATATCTTTATCATATATACTTGGATCAACATTCTCTTAATCAATCAACCAATTCAACTATATTCTATTTCATCTCATCTATCTAAAAATTAAAACACAACAGGACTATAAGCTTAAGAAACATAGGACATATAGACTAAAATATAAAAATGTTTGAAGCAAAGATTTGTTGATTACCTCGAAAAGATTGAGATTTGTGTGGAGCCAAATATATGTCTCTTCTATTGCCTTGTGCTTCTCTGTTCTGATATCTTGACCTGAAATGAGTGGTTAATTAGAGAGAGAAGAAGAAGAAGAAGAAGAAAGGTTTTGTTGTTTCATGAATTTATTTACAAAGTAAAAGAAAACATTAAATACCCCATTTGTTTGAGCAAATTATCCATAGGAGTTGTGTGGAATGAGATTTCTTGACTCCAAGGGAATTGGAAATTATGGTGATGGCGTAGAGGAGGGGGTGGGGGTTTATTTGAAGACCAAGCCAAATGAAAGAAAAATAAAAAAAAAATAAAAAAAGTCAAAAACTTTTTTAGGTTTTTATTTATTTATTTATTTTGGGAATAGATGAGAAGTGAAGTTTGATATATGCTTTGTATGCATTTCATGGATTTGAATCTTTGGAACAGCTTTTACACCCAAGGAAAGTATTCTTTCTTTTCTTCAAAAGTCTTCCATTATTATTATTTCTCTATTTTAATCCAACAATTTGGATAAAACACATAATTACACCTTAATTCCATTACTGAAGGATACATCCATGAACGACCCATGTATATAAAAGGACTTGAGATTTAAATTTTAAATTTATTTTTCTATTTGGTGTTTTATCCAATCACTTTTATTTGTCTCTCGCTCTTAAGTTCAATTTAATCTTTTATTGTTGCTATATTGTCACTCAACAGTTATCTTTAAAATAATTTCTATTTCTCTCCAAGAAATACCTATTTCCATTTTCCTTTTATAATTGAAATCATTTTCTATTTAGATTGATGAGTGGTTGAGTTAACATCTCAATTATCACTAAACTATGCTAATAATTTTTAGTTAAAATACCATTTTGTTCCCTTTACATTTTTATCCAATTATAGGGCTCTATACTTTTAATATATCTTAAATTTACCACATATTGCAAGAATTAACGTATGGACTAAATTTAAGAAATAAAGGAACTAAATTGAACTATGGAGACCAAAATGGTATCTTAACCTAATTTTTATCTTTTATTTGGTTTTTGAAACAAAAGTTATGTACTCTCTAAGAGGTTCTCTAGATGTCATTTTTTATTTATTAAACTTATAAATAGAAAAAATATCAAACTATTTACAAATATAGAAAAATTGTGCATAATAATTTAAAATTTTCTATATTTATATGTATCATTTTGATATATTTGTTTGAATTTTTTGTTTTTGTTTTTGTTTTTATAATTTATGGAAACCTCACCATATTAAAACCTTGAGCAATGAAGTTAATATAATACAAGTGAATACTAAATTTTTTTCTCTACGGATTCCATGGAAATTCAAATATTCAACACTTGAGAAATGAAAACTATCTGCATTGCAATTAGGTACGCAAGAACAAATCCCACATACTCTCCAATCGCGAATCAAGCTTCTAAAGGAGAAAATAAACTAACTATATATTAACTTAACAAATCAAAACCCCCTAACTAAACCCTAACTACCTTAAAATGCAAAATCTAAAACCCTAACAAAAAAAAATAAATAAATAAATAAAAGAATAATTAGGCGCAAGCAGGAGCTTTGAAGTCTTTGATGGAGACAAAGACGTAAGAATCAGGGGCAACTGACACAGCGGAAGTGGGATCGACGAGCTTGGGCGACATGTCGGGAATGTCCAAGCTGGTTGGAGTAAGTTGAAGAGGAGTTCCATTCAAAAGCATGACGTCGCTTTGAATATTGCCGTCTTTGGGAGTTAAATGGTACTCTTCTCTTGCCTTTAATTTGCTGCCTATCATCAAGTTTGGATAAACATTTCTGTCGTTTACAATATTTACATCGAATGTGGTCGAATTTGACATGTTGATTAGAAGCACTGTAACGCCTTCCTGAAAAGGATTGAACAAACATAAAAACTTTAGTATAAAATTATATATTTTTTTTTAATATAAGAGAGAGGTTTTGGAGTTAAATTACGTTGTTTTTGGTGCAGTGAGAATAAACACGAAGGTATGGAGAGCTGTCGTGGGATGCTGAGAGGACCTTCTTTCCCATTAATCTGTGCCATAGCAGAGCGCTGTTTCCAACCCAACAAAATTTGGTTACTACATCAATCAATCATTTCTATATGCTAAGACTGGGGTCGTTTTATATAATATTAGATTTGGGTCATCAATCAATCACATTATCTATTTTTTTCCGTTCTTCTCAGATAACTATATTTTTATAAAAGATTTTCAAACTTCCAATATTAAAAAATTAAAAAAAATAAATAAATCATTGCTTTGTTCTTGGTTTAAAAAGTACCTATAATTCTTCAAAAGTTGCAATATATTTCTTAGAAATTTAGGGGCAAAAATTGAAACTATGTGGTAATGATGACCTAAAATAAAAATTGGGATAAAAAATATATTTTTATTAGATTTTTATAATTTCGAAATATTTATGAAATAATATAGAGACTTTTGAAATAATTAGTTATTATTATTATTATTTTTTTAAAGATTAGAGAAAAATGGTTAGGGAATGGATTTGGGAGTGTAGATTTGAGTGCTGTTGAAACTCAAATTTAAGGGAGTGGATTTTGGGGTTTAACTAACAAACATGTGAATGAGTTTAGGGAATAATTCTACAAAACTCAACAAAACCAAAACCAATTATTGGGATATTTCAAATCACAAAAAAATAAAAAAATAAAAAAATAAAGAAGAGAGCCCATTTTAAAAATTAATTAGAATTACTGACCTATAATAATCAGGGTTAGGGATGAAACTAGTGGTATTAAGCAAAGCATAGTTTCCACCAATCAAGGCTTGTCTGCAATAAACCTGATGATTGAATGTGGCAGTCATCCCCAGTTGATCCAAATACCTTAATCAATAAAACATAAATACAATTAAATTAATTACTACATAATAATTAAATTATTAAATTGAAAGAGTTAATTAGAAATTAAACCAGAATCCATTGGCAAAAGTATGAGAAACAGTTTTGCCACCACTGTTATAAGCACCACCAGATTCACCAACCCAAGGCTTAGACCATGGCCCAAAGCTCTGTGAAACTTCCATAGCTTCCTTAAAAGTTTGAGCAATTTGGTCCAAAACATAAGGGTCTTGTACCTTATTTATAAGAGTAGGATCAACACCTACGTACATAAATATATCATTATGCAATTATCAAGATTTGTAAATTTAAAAAAAAAAAAAATAATTATTATTATCTTTAATTTTGAGTTGTATTTATTTATTTACCTGCTCCAAGATTGTAAATATGGTGAGTGACTCCATCCACAACATTTGGGGCAGTGTTTTGAAGGAAAGTTTTGAACCATTCTTTGTCAAAGAAACCCGCGGGTCCAAGAATTTTGGGTCTGTTGTTGGCATCATGATAAACCTCTTCAACTACTTTTCTCATTAGAGTCAGATCTTTACCATATTGATCCGGCTCAAGCCTTGCCGAAACTCCGCTCGCACAAAGTTCATTTCCTAGATTACGATAAATTTAATTATACATTAGTCTATATAAGTGTAAAATCATGAAGTAAAATATAACTTTAGTCCCGACTTTTTTTAAAAATATATTTAAAAGGTGATTGAAGTAATTTTTTTTAATTATTTTTAATAAAAATAATTTTTTTTTCTAATTTAAAATGTCATATCATTATTTAAGATAATAATAATAAATTGTCTTCTGTTGCTTTTGAACTTTTCATTAAAGATATTGCGGTGATCTACATTTTCTTTTTAGAAAAAAGTACGCCGATTTCATATGGAACATAAAAGTGTTACTTTTGAAAATATGAAGTATTCTTGAAATAAATGTTGAAGGACCTTCTTTATAATTTAACTATTTAAAAAATTACATTTTCGAAAATTCGTGGATAAAAAATGTAACTTTTTTAGAGTTAAAAAGGTAAGATTTTGGGCAATACCCAGTTCATAAGAATCGATTTTGTATCCTTTAGAGGCAGTGTATCGGATGAAATCTCGAGCATTACGAGGATCCCAATCACCAACCCAGTTGATACTTCCATCATTGGCTGGTGTTTTACCCATCAGAGCATTCAAACCAAACGTAACCCGAGCTCTGCAACAAGAAATAAAAGTGATTTACTCTGTTTTGTTTATTCAACAAGAACAACATGTTTATTTGTTTTCTTAATGATGTTTTGGTTTAATACTTACGATGTTTTGTTGAATAGCTCATTAAAATCATCCCATCTTTCCATGGTAAAACAACCTTTGCTGAATCCAAACAAACCATCACTCTGTTTCTTCATTTGAGGACACTTCTTCACCGAGTTTCCAACTCTGTAAATGATTTGATCTTGAAGTGATCCTCCAACTCGGATTCTCAAAGGATTGAACTCTAAAAAGTTAATAAAAACAAGTCAAATTAAGTGAACATGAAAACCCAAAAATGCAAATCTTAAACAGAAAAACTAACCCTTGATTGCTTTGGTTAAGATAACGTTCTGAAGATCCTATTAAAAAAACAGAGCTTCCATGATCAGTTTATTACAGAAATTACAATGAGATGAAGAAGAAGAAGAGAGAAAGATACCAAATTAGGAACGCCAGCTTTTCCCCATGGGCATTGGCCATAATCGCATTTATTAGAAGGCCACCAATCTATAGTAGCACAAATGAAATCGTTGTCAGTTTCAGCAATGGTGGTCACTCCTTTCACTGAAACTTTAACGAATTCTGCTAAAATGGAAGATGAAAATGAAAAGAAGCAAATTAGAACGAGGAACAAGACTTTGGAGGCCATTGTTGCCATTTTATGTTTGATGAGAGAATCTTGAGACTGGACAGTGTATTTATAGACAAGGGAAAAAGACTAAAGTTGGATTATTGTTGTAACAGAAATTATTCAATCAGAATTTTGAATTGATTTCAAAATTTGGTTATGTCAGATACGAAATGATAGATTTAATATTTAGAATTGATATCTTTTATGTTTTAAGAAATAAGAAATAACAGTTGGTTTTGAATAAGACATATTTGATTTTCTTATTAAGTTAAATTTAATTAGTCTTTCATTTAACAGATAAAATTTGCCCCATTATTTGTTAAAATACTATTTTGGTTTTATATTTTCGAACTTTGTTCCATTTTAATCTCTATATTTTCAAATATCCAATTTTATTCTAGTAATTTCAATAAATAAAGTTAATTTTTATTGAAATGGAGGTTTTCAAAAAATTTTTAATTAAAAAAATCAACAATAAACTAGCATTGGGACTAAATTTAAGATTTATCGAAAGTACAAATGCACATTAAAAAAAGTCTCAAAGCTCGGAATTTTAATGTCAATTTATATTTTAACTAATAGGATATGAGTTTAGTTAACCAAGATGATTTGAACTTTCAATTTTGTTCTGTGTTCTGTTGAGGAATGTTCATGATGTTTTATATTGATTTGTTTTTATGAAAAATATTTGTACTTAATCTTATATTTATTATAGTTATAAATAAGTTTACTTTTAGAGTCAATAATGAATAATTATAATTAAATAAGGATGAAAAAAGGATCAAATTTAAATAATTTCTTAATTAAACTAAATAATAAAGTGATTTCAAAATAGTTATTAGACATAAGATATCAACTTCGAAGTTCAAATTAATATTGATATGTATAATATGAATGGTGAGTAATACTCAACATTTGCTAATTTAAATATTGTAAATGAATCAATACATGATAATTCCGTCGTTTAAAAACATGATACTCAAGATTTTATTTTCTTAAAAAAATGAAATTTTGAATTTGAACACAATTTTAAAAGTATTTTATAGAAAGTGAAAAAATGGGGAATCTGGTAACTCCAAATAAAATAAATACTTTGAAATAAAACAATTTAGTTTTAGATCCCGTACTTTAAAAAATGTTACAATTAATTCAATTTTAAAAGTATCTAATCAAATCATATTATAATTGAACCACGTTTGATTAAAGTAGCATGCTTTTATTAAAAATAGAATAAAGATGAAACTTCACTTTGTTGCTGACAGCCAATAAGCATTGATAGCATCCTCTGCTCTGGGCAAACACTGAACGTTCTTCTTTATAATACCAAATGCTTGTTCATGTATTTTCATAATTTTGGACTAAAAGATAACAAGTTAACACCTAACAAAATTGTCAATTCATCTCGAGGATATGAAAACTATAAAGCTACAATTCCCACATCTGGAAGAAGCATTTTTTTCTTTCTGTATAATTCCAAGAATAGGAAGAACCCTTTGGGTTAAACATAAAAAAGAAGCTTCAAATTGAATAAAGAATGACAGGCGTGGTTTAAACAAGGAAATCTGTGTCTGAAACTTCAAGAACTTTGTGAAAGCCTATTGGCTTAACACCTTGCCTAAAAGCATTGCCCTCGATGAACCTATCAACAATATATAGGAAAATCAAATATTGGTTTGCTACGTAATCAAGTGATGATGACAGGAAAAGAAAAAGAGAAGAAATAACTCACATCTCTTTCAATAATGGATGTTTGTAAAAAGCATCTGAGATTCTCCCACTAAATTGGTTGTAGTCCAAGAATCTGTGAGTGAACAAAATGCCATATATTATGAATATCTTATGAAGCAAAGGAGTAGCCAATTACGAAGGTTATTGCAAGATAAGATAAAATAAAAAGTTAGCCAACGATAGAAGAAAAATAGAAGTAGTCGGCATTCATACGAAGTGTAGAGTGAGAGAGAGGAAGAAAGTGCGTGTTGGTCAACCACATGAAATATAAAAAGACATGGACCGAATTACTAATATAGGCTTAAAAAATATAATATTATCAAGCGTAGTATTGTGCTTTACCTAAGGAATGGCAAGCAAAAAATATTTGCCTATTGAGAGCATGAAACAAAGTTCTTAGTAAGCATGGTTGAAAAACACTGGCAACTTTAAAGATCCGTTGTTACTTTTACTTCGTTTTTTTTTTCTTTTCTATTTTGGAGGGAGGCCACGGGTGTTGGGGATTGAGCTAAACGAGAATTGTGTTATCGATCAATCACCAGTAAGAATGCAGTATATATATTTGGTCACCCTTATATGCAATCACAATTAATAATCTAACTCTTGTACAAAAAAAAAAAAAAAAAAAAAAATCTAACTCAAACAGCAAGCAGAGCTTGCAGTTCCAGCTTAATGAAAATTTTCTACTGCAAGGATAATGATATAAAGTACTTACAAATAAGTAAGTCTTGGCATGCGGGCTAATTCAGCAGGAATTATTCCGGACATCTTGTTGTGTGATAAATACCTGACCCGAAAAGAAAAACCACATCCATCAACTCCATGACAAAAGAAGAAAGCGAAGCACAAAGAACGAAAGTGAAACATACAAGATTTCCAAGTTTGTCAAGTTTGCAAGTTGAGCTGGAACTCCTCCAGTAAAATAATTATCATTAAGATACCTACACATCACATTACATTTGGTTAGTCAAAATCAACATTACAACAATTTCCAAAAGGACAATGGGAAAATAAAACATTGGAGCAATTCTAAATTTATATGGCTACATACAAGTTGCGAAGAGATGGAAAGCAGCCATCAATGTGTATGAGTTCCCTAATGGTGCCGACCAAATGATTGTTACCAACATCCCTACGAATAGCACAATCGCAGTTATCAGACTGATATTCGATATATATCTGAAATATGAGATTTGTCAACAGTACAAGAAAGTAAGTGAAATTTACAAATGGCGAAGATGTTGCAGGGTGCCCAATTCAGAAGGAATTCGTCCAATGAAACGATTTTCTTGTAGGTGTAGGTAGCGAAGCTCTGGAAGACTAGCAAACTCCCTCGGAATTTCTCCCTTGAAATTATTGAAGCTCAAATATCTACAAAAAATTTTGTCAACTACCAATTTAGCCACACGTAAAACAGCAAAGAGCCAAAATAACCAAAAATAATAATTACCACTAAACCGAAAGAAAAGGATAGATCAACTGCAAGAACTAGCATTACTTACAAATGAGTTAAACTCTTGAGTTCACCAATTTCAGGAGGTATGACATCTTGCAGCTTATTCCATCTCAAGTTACTAAGGGAGGAACAAACAATAATCAGTAACAAATAGGCGGAAAAAAGGAAACTAAAGGCTAAGAGCTTTGTAGCAAATGTGAAAGGATTCCTAGATTAGAATATGTAATTTACACTCAAAGTGTGGATGGCTCAAATTCTGTTTCCTACTTAAACTAGATGAGCTAGCATAGTTCAAAGTCAGTAAGCTGAATATAATAAAGCAACTGAAAATACGCTGTATGCATGAATAAATCAAGGTCTACATGAACTTCACTTCTCTAAAAGAGTAAGACAAGGGACTTACAGTATCTGGAGACGCTTCAACCGTCCAATTTGAGGAGGAATTGGTCCAGTCAACTTGTTATTGTGAAAATCACTGCAATAAGAAAACATTTAAACCTTCTTTGATTGAAGTGATCAAAACTATTTTCTCTCTATCAAAAGGAACCCGAATTTTGGGATAAAAGAAAGTATCAACCATCATTATGCAGTCTATCAAAAGTTATAACACGATACACAAACAGATACTATAGTAAAATCTTGTAAGAGAAATCCATGCTTTCCAATGGGTTAATTGCTTCATCCAAAGATTTGGCATTGGACGAATTAACAAAATTCTCTAGTAAATTTAATAAAGGAAACACTTACAGCCTAGTAAGATCCAAGAGATTGGTTACAGCAGTGGGAAACGGGCCAACGATCGAAACCGCATAAACTTCCCTACAGTAGCAGATAAAATAACCCCAATTTAACGCATCATACAGATAGTTCCCAACTTATAACAATAAATTGAACGAGGATAGAAGGGCAAGTGAGGAATCAAACAAGAAACAACAAGGAGAATTACAAATAATAATGATCAATTCAATAAACTAAATGAAGAAAAGAGAAAAGAAAGAAAGAAAAAGCCTTGAGGTTGAATCTAATCATACAATTTAGTAACCACTCTATAATCTCCTTGAGTAGTACAAGTGACACCAGACCAAGGAGGCAGATCACCATCGCCACACGGATCGTCTCCAACCCAAGAATACACCACTCTCCAGCCAAGAGAAGCCTTGATCTCATTCAATGCTTTCACTACAAAATAGAAATCATTGAGTCCATTAAAAAGGCATAGAGAAAAACAATCAAAGCAAGTGGAGCAGAAAGTGATGTTGCTGTAAATACCATCACGTTTAAGGGTTTTACAGAGAATAGGATCGTTCAACAGAGAGAAAGAGAGAAGGCATAGACAAAACGCGGGGAATGAAAGTCGCCGCGCCATTGTTTCAGATCTGTGAGTTCCTTAACTTCGAGAAGGTAATGGAATTCGAAAATGCAGAAAAGAAATCGATGTTGAATTGACAGATCTGAGTGAAGGAACAATTTCAAGAACTTGCGCGCTTCAAACAGAGGCTCTTCTCACTACGAACTCCTTCTCGAGTTTGCTCGTTGGTTCAGCAAACGCGGAAAAGCCGCTATTCGTCGGTGGATTAACTTAACCTTATAAAATCATAAATGAAGGATGAAAAAGTTAATTTTCAACTAAAATGATAAATGGATAATTCAATTCAAATATAACTCCGTAATAATAGCTTGAATTCATTCTTATTTTTACTGATAAATACTTCTAAATTTAATGCCCAATGATACCAAGTTAGTATTTATTTAAAGGTTTTCAAAAGAAAATTTATTTTAAATGACAAAATTATTAAAATAGGATAGATCGCGATAGACTATTATATGTGTCTAGCATGACAATAAACACAGATAGTAGTCTATTGCAAATAAACAATAAAATTTTACTGTATTTATAAATATTTTGATTAATTTTCCTATATTTGAAAATATCAATTTTAAAAACGTGCAATACACCCTTGAACTTTTTAAATTTGTGTCTATTAGGTCTCTAACATATTCTATATTTTTTAAAATTAACGAATTTGTCAATATAAAATTAGAGTTTGTGTCTAATAAGATTTAAAAATTTAAATATTGTGTCTTGGCCTATAACTTTTAAAAAATATCAAATACTCTTTCTCAAATATATATAATAGTTTGAAGACTTATTCCATCAAATTCAAAATAGAAAGTTTATTAGCTTTGTATAAAATTAAAATTAAAAGTTTAAAATCGACCTATTAAACAGATATTTAAAATTTTAAGGAATGAATTTCTAATTTACATATTATCATACAAGTAGAACGTTGAATCTACAGCCCCACATTTGTTTGAACTAAGGAACTTTGTCAAATATATAATGTTAGACTTGAAATATCCATTAGTTAATTTTAGATTGAGTCAAAATACTGTAATTGCGTGATATTCGAAGTAAAATAAATGCAAGTCACTAGATAGTCATGACAAATGTTAAATGTTAAACACACATTAAATGGTTGTTTTTGTTAATTATTTAACTTAATTATTTTACATCCCAGAAACATTGGTTTGGAAGTTTAACTTTGAGCATTTAATGTATATGTCGTCAAAAAGAAAAGGTATTTATCAATTCATGTGTTAGAGCTGGAATTTGACATATAAATCTCAAGTTTATATTTAATAATGCTAAAAGTTTTTAGTGAAGAAAACCATAAATCCAAACTCAAGTCCCAAATGCCATTTTAAGCATTCTTGACTATATATTATAAGTTAAATTAAATTCTAATTCCTATGGTTTTATAAAATTCTCGTAATAGTCCTTTCAAGGTGGGTTAGAAACTTGCTAAGCCCCTGCTCAACAACTAGCTTAGGTGTCACATCATATCATTTTATTTTATCATTACTTACAATGTTTCATTCATTCAATGACATATTGAATAAGAATTAGGTAATATTTGGACGAAAATATTGGAAAAAATAAAGACGATCTGAACGGTTGAAATAGATGGAATGATCAAACGATGATGTTTAGTTACGTGAAAGCAAAAGGTCTAATGAAGAGTGAAAGTGATTGCCAACTATACCCTTGGCCAATGGAGGCCCCTCAGCCCAGTTCTCATTTCATAAGGCCATAATAATAAATCCTGATCCTCAGCCTCCTCATGAGTCTCTCGCTCTGCATTTAAACTTACTTCCCTTTCCTTTTCACCAATCTCTCTTCTTCTTTCTTTCATCTCCTTCTTTCTTTCTTTCTTTCTTTCTTCCCCCGCCCTTTTCTCTCTTTCTCTATCAGGAACTCTGACAATGAAAGCCTTTCCCTCTCTTTCTTTATCGCCGTCGTCTTTTGCCACCAATGGCCGCCTCTTCATGATGATCTTGATAGTTTTACTCGTCTTTGTCGCCTCCTCCGCTTCCACCGTCGTGTCAGAAACTTCTCCGACCATCTCTCGCCACCAACTGCCTCTCCGTGAAGTACTGCAGCTTCATCCTTGTGATGCTCTCACCCATGAAAACTCACGTTCTTTGTGTATTCACCTTCATAGAGTTTACCAACACCGCCTACCCGTTCATGTCCTGCCACCGTTGCTGACACGCAATCAGATTGACCCCCGATATGGTGTAGAGAAGAGACTCGTGCCATCGGGGCCAAACCCTCTTCATAACTGAACAAGAGAGAAAGAAAGCAAAGAAAGAGGAAAGAAAGAGCAAATATGATCTTTCTTTATCAGAATAGCCATTTCTCTTCTCAGCAGTTTTCTTGCTATTCTAGTAGTATATCATGCACGTCCCTTTTTTTTTCTTCTTGAACCTTGATAGTTAAGGATCAAGAAGAATATTTAATCCTTGACCAAAAGTAGAAGAAGACTATGCTAATTAGTTAACGAGTTTTGTCCAATGTCGTATTATCTTGTTTCAGGTTATTGTTGCTATTTCCATCCTTGTTTTTGCATCCAAGGGTTCGAGTTTTGGTGTGTTTTAACTTTGATCGTGAAGAGAAGTAACGTTCTTGGAGTTCATTTTAATGTGGAAAGTGGCAAAAACAAGCATGGAAATGGCAAGGTATTTACTTTAATATTTGAACTTCTTTCTTTTTTTGAAAAAAAAAAAAAAAAAAAAAAAAAAGGTCATAGGTGGTCGGGTCCGGAGGCAAGATTCAAAAGAAACCCATGAGTTTCATTAATTTTGGAGATATAAGGTACAAAATGCCGACATGGCAGAATTCATGAGGTTTTCTTTCTTTGGAGGGGTACTATGGAACTTTCATATCTCTTTATTGTTTATGGAATTAATGTAATTTTGCTGTATAGGCTGTGTACTGTCTGAATCATGGAAATATATATGTACGTAAAAGCCCCATTTGAGTTTTTCTTTCACAGCTTCCCTTTTCTCTTTTGTAACTGTAGCTTTATCTTCCAGTTTAGTTAATCCCATGAAAAAGAAAAAGAAAAGAAAACGGTAACAACTACTAAATGTTCAGCTCTTATTGTCTAAATTCATGGCTGCTAACTATCTTCAACAAGATGAAGGGATATATGCTTTTTCTTTTAAAGAATATAAGCAAAGTTTTGTACTTATTACAACCTTATAAAACCACAAGAGGGAGGGGGAAAAAAAAAAAAGAAAAAAAGTACACCAACAATTAAAGAATGAACGAAATGCTTCCAGCTAGAAACAAACAAAGGGGAGGGAGCTGGGAGAAAGAACAAGTGTCTGATTTACTTCCCGATCAAATGGCGAGCTCGTTGATTGGCACCTTTCACTCTAGAATTCAGCTCGTCGACGTCGTCACTTAGATGATCCAGAGCTTTGTTTTGCCTGCATTTTGCAGAAAGTATCCATTCAGAACAATGTAGTAATAAGCTGACTGATTGATGAGATGTGATAATACAACAATGTTTAAATAAATTGAGAAAATAGGATGGCATGTGAAACCTGTCAAGCTCGCTTCCCATGTCCACAGCCATACTCTTCAGATCACCCAAGATATTGCTTAAATCTGAGAGTGCATCATCTTGCTTTTCCTTCTCAAACTGTTAAACATTCTTACATATTGGTTAAATTTGAAACCGTGATAATGCTTTAGATAGTGATAAATGATAGCAGCCGATGATCTCACCTCAACTTTCTGCATTGCACCTGATGGTTCAGAGGGTGGCGTTCGAGACTGGTTTTTGCCCATAGATACACCCAATTTTTCCCTTTGCTCCTTGTTGTTTTCAGCTCTTCCAGAGGAATTATCTGACATCCAAAATGGACATAATCAATAGCAGGTAAAATGGGCGTAGAAGCCCATGTTTAGGAGTGATTTTGAAATGATTAAAATCCTTTTTTTCGTGTTTAAAATTACTTCGAAACACACCTTTAATTCACTCAAAATCAATTCAATTCAATGTTTAATTTTACACTTTAAACACATTTTTCATACTATTAAAATTGATTTTGAATGATTAAAAACATTAAATGAGTCATTTTGTAAATGACAAAAGTGTTTTTAACCATTTTAGAATCACTCTCAAATATGCCCTAAGATAGTTACAACAATGACAGTGTTCAGTGAGCAAAAGAACCAGTGAAGATGTAACAACCTGCTGTTATTAGAGGGCCTGTAATTTCTCTTGTCTTCTTTGGCTTCCAAGGCTTAGAGAACATGCCTCCAAGATTATTCAGAAGCTTCTCACCCTGTAATTAATAATAATGAATAAAGAAACTATTGACAACAACACATGGAGAAGCAATTAAGGAATCATGAAAAAAGGATACATAAACAATGAAAAGCACAAAAATAAACTCATTCGTTCTCTGGCTTCTTTATCGAATTCCTAGAAAACTAAAAGGTTCTTCATTCTTAATCATTGTCCATCTCTTACAGAGTAGGACATCCACAACCTAATCATCACAAAAATTTGCAAGCCAAATATATCTGATCAACATGGGCCAACGAGTAATTTCAGGATAACAACATAGGAAAGAAAATATATCGGAAAGGAGTCTTATGGAAACTAGAAAAGAACCTACCTTACTTAGATCTTTATCCATATCAGCAGCCATCCTATGGGTCCTCTCAATTTGCTCACCCTGCTGATGCAACATGTCAAGGGTCCTAGTAGCATCTCCCCTTATGTCCTCAGCGATCTTCAAGCAGTTATTAACAGATTTTGTGGTCTCCTCAGCTTTATACACAGCGTAGTTTTCCAGTTCCTGCACACTCTGGTTCTCGAGTCCTCCTGAATCGCGAAAATCATTTTTGTACCTGTCTTTGGAGGCTGAAGAAGTTGCAGTCCCTCTTTTTCCAACAAAACCATCATCATCATCATCAAAAGGGTTAGATGACATGGAATTTGGTATAACAAGCACAGGCTCGGAAGAAGTTCTTCTTGCAGCATTAAGAGTTTGTTTGGATTCAGGCCCAGCATCTGAATCAAAAGGATTAGTGCCAGATCCGGTTGATAATTCAGGATCTACAGAATTCTGCTTAGTAACTTTCGCGGGGGATTTCATGAAACTAAACATCCTGGCTGTACAAAGAGATTCTTGAATTTAAATGAGCTATTGGGTAAGCAGCTCTAGAACAAAGATCTGGTGAATACAACTGTAACCTGTAAAATAGTATTGTGAATATTTAGGGAAAAGACTGGAAGAACAACATTTCCAATAGAAACTTAACTCTTTAGAGAACAATAGATTCGCAGTAAACAAAACAAATTAACATTACCACGCAACTGGAAATAAGAATGCAGAATGCAATTCAAGCGTAAAATTAGGGATCGAAAGTTAAACGAAACCGAAATTCTTAGCAATTTAGAGAGATAAACGATATGAACGGAAAAGGAGGGTTCAAAAACGGAGAAACCCCACAGAAATGGCAGTGTAAATACAAATATAAGATCAACAAACAATTAAAAGAAGGGGAAAATGAGAGGAAATGGTACCTGAAAATTGGAAGAGGAAATGGGAAGCAGAAAGAAAATATGAAACGAAAGCGAAATAATGGGGCTTTTGTTCTTGACGATTGTCAGCGTGTTCGATGCTTAAACAAGGATAGAATTGAAAATCCGTAACAGATTGATGGGAGGCGAAGCGGAAAAGCAGAGAACTGTACGTCTCCGACTCCCTAAAAAAAAATAAAGGTTCAATTAAGATACAAAAATTTCACTTTGAAATTGGTTGGCCTCCATTACACATTTAGACCGTTGGGATTCTCAGATTGAGATTTTCCTTTGCCTTTTCATTTATTTAAATTCTAAAACGGAAAAATGGAAAATAGACTCTGAATTTTGTTGGGAGTGCGCCGCGCACGTGCTACCCCTATTTTTGTTCACATCACTTTTTTTTTTTTTCTCTCTCTTAACTACAGTCGTAAAAGAGTAAAAGATAGGTGCAGGTTGGGTTGTTTGTATTTTTTTTCTTTTTTTTTAGCATATTTATGAAATACTAATTTACATATCCATTGATTCAAGATAAATCATAAAATACTATATATTTTAATATTAATATTACAATATTTGGGTTGGGTAGCCTGGATTGTCCGGGTTGTCGAATCATTTGAACATCCCTGCTAAAAGATTAAAAAACCTCTTAGAAATTTGTTTTATATTAAATGGTTGTTTTCAAAAGAAAATGAAAAAAATATATATTTATAAATATAGTAAAATTTTACTTTTTATTTGCAATAGACTATGGTAGGCTATCGCGATCTATTGCTAGTGATAATTTGCTATTATTTGTAAATATTTTAACCAATTTTGTTATTTAAAATAATTTTCCTATAAAAGACATTTTTATCTAAAAATTTAGTCATTAAGCTCAAGGTTTAAAATGTTGATGTCGACGGAAATATTGACAACCTAATTTTTTTTTTTGAAAAATTTGATACAAATATCAATAAAATATCGTTTTCGATATATATTTATGAAAAAGTTATAAAAAAAAAAAAAGTTAAATAACTATATAAACATTTTGTGATTTTTAAACCTATTAACATGCATATTATTTATATTATATTTACATTAGTGACATTTTGTTGATTATTTAATAGGCCACTACCCAAGCTTTTTAGTTTTGCAAAAATAGCAAAAAACACGTCTAGCTCATAATTTAAAACAAAAAATGTAAAAAATATATGGATACAGTTGATACATACATTTGATACCACTTGATACACTAGTAATGTATACTTGATACCTCTTGATACACTTAGAATTAAAAATATATATTAAAAAAAAAAACTTGAACTTCTTCTTATTCTTCAAAACCCCCCTCCCCCCAATATCTATCTTCAAAGAACCAACACTGCTCCATCTATCGTCGGCCACGACTCCACCTCCCGCTGCTTACCTCTGTCAACTGTTGTACGTGTCTGATCATTGGTTGCCAATTGTCGGTCGTCGTTATTCTCTTTCTCTCTCTCTCTATCTTTCTTTCCCCTAACATCTCTCTTTCACCAACTTCATATCATTTTGTTGCAGACCACCGCTCCATCTCTCTACCACTTACCTCGTCGACCACTGCACGTACGGTCACCGATTGTCGGTCTCCACTTTTCTCTCTCTCTCTATCAATTAATTGTTTAATGGTTTATGCAATAAAAATAATTAGAAATTCATAATTTTTAAATTGAGAAACTATTTAGGGATTGTATATTTGTCATATTTGCAAAGTTCAAAAAGTATGTCATAATTGCTAAACCCTAAACTTAATTTGTTACCCAATACAATTTCCCAATTTAATACTATCATCACACTATCATTAGTACGATCATGATTTAATATTTGTATTTTTAAATTTATAATAATTTAGTTTATATACTAAAATAAGTAATAATTTAGTCTTTACACTTTGAATTTTGTAACCATTTGATTTCTATTATTAAAAAAAAAAAAGAAGAAAACTCATAAAATTAAGTGTTAAATTTCATTATGTAATGACTTATTGTTTATAGTTTATATATTTTTTTTTAAAAAAATTGATTTAGGGGCCAGCTTATATATATGTATGTATCTTTTTTTTTATTAAATCCTACCAACTTTTTTATGATAGAGACTAAATCGTTATAAATCATAAAGTAAAAAGACTAAATTGTTATATATTAAAGTTTAGAAACTAAACTATTACAAATTTGAAGGTATAGGGACTTAATCATTACCAACTAAAATTAAGAGACTAAATCTCAAGGACCAAAAGTATTTTTTAACCTAGTTTTTTTTCTTAAAAAATGAAAAAAAATCAATTTATATGAAATTGTATTTATTAAAAATCTCCAATTAATAATTACAGGAGCAGTTGCAAATTAGCAATCAAGCATAAAGTATAAGCATATGTTAAAAGGAATGGAATTCCATAGCGGAAGCGTGTGAACACATGTGCTAGTATAATTCATTTTAGAAACATGTAAAAAAAACAGAGAAAACAAAATCCAGGATAAACTTTGAGCATGCTTTTACGGGGAAAGAAACTTACCCTTGAAGATTCTCTTCAACGAGTTTCCTTTGCCCAATATACACTCCCACAAATAGAAATGAACTCCCACAAACACAAATTTCTTCCTTGAACAAAAGAAATAAAATAACACTACCACTAGTTTTTTCTTGTTATTCTCCGAATAAGTATCAAATATTGTGGGATCCTTAATTTCGTAAAGAGGCTTCTTGTGAGAGAGAGTTTTTATGTGAGGAAGAAGAAGGAGATTATGCCAAGATATATATATATATATATATATATATATATATATATTTTTTTTTTTTTTTCTTTTTTCTTCTTCTTCGATGTGTATCAAAAATCCAATACATAATCTCCTTTTTTTTCACGTGTTAAAAAAAAGTGGTTGGGGAGAATGAGTTATAACTAAGCATATTGGGAGTTATAACTAAGGTTGCTAATATCGTTTAAAATTCAAGTATATTTAGTTTTATTATATATTATGATATAATTGTTTATCTTATTCTTATTTTTATTAGTTTTGTGTCAAACTAAACTTGATTCAATTTATAAAAAGATATATTTTCGATATAGTTAAAAGAATGTCGAGGGTAGAAATCAAAGCACTAATTTTAAAATCAATAATACAAGCTTTATATCAACAAAGTTGTCCTCTTATATTTGAAATTTTATTAACTTCAAAATTGATAATATAAATTATTATTGCTTTGATGAGCTATCTTCATATATTGGCTCCGTCCGGGGAGCTTTAATAATTTTGTATTATAGTAATGAGTGGAAGATTTTTGTTAAATGGTGGGTGAGTGGGTGAGCGGCTGAAGCTTATTGGGCAAAAATATCACTGGAAAGAGGACAAAAGATGGACCACCGAAAGCCCAATAAAAGAAGCTCTGGGATCTCAGACCCACCAGCCGCCAAACAACAATGAACGACAAGTCGCCTAGCTTGCTGCTCAAATGGATTTTTGTTTCAATGTAAAAACTATTTTATTCCTAAGATTTTACATCTAAACTAGCCTTCAATTTGCTCCAAACTCTCAAAAACTTCTTCAACGTTACTTCATTTTGAAAATTATTCCTAAATCAATTAACAAATCACATTACTCCAGCTTTAAGATGACACTAGTACCAAATTTTCATGTGATAGATACGATATGAATAGTTAATCTACATTTTTATTATTTTGTTAACAAAGTTATTCAACATAAAAAAAAAAAAAAATAAGCAAGTGATGTAAATATAATACAAATAACAAACATTTAATTTGTTTAAAAAATGTAGAATGTTTATTTATTAATTTAAACATTTTTTAATTTTTTAATTTTTTTATAAAAATTATTATAAATGACAAAACTGCTAAAAATGTTTACAATTAATAGCAAAATATCACAGTCTATCTGCAATAGACTACTATCTGTGTCTATCAGATAGACCGTGAAATTTTGTTATATTTGTAAATATTTTGGTTCATTTTGCTATATTTGAAAATAGTTTTTTTTATTATAAAATATCCATAAATATTAACATTATGTCATGTTTCCATAGACATTTTCATAAAATCGAGACTTCGGTATTTTTGTCAGTATTGACATTTTAAATTTTGTTTGTATCTTTATAATTTGTACTCACATTTATTGTCTAAAAAAGAATGACATAATTTTAGTTACTAAACTTTCAATAAATTTAACTTTCAATAAATTTTAAAATCAGTTTGTTAAGTTAATTTATTGATGACTTTCTTTCAAATGTTCCATAAAGATTTTATTTATAAATCGTGAAATTATGTTCTTGCATGAATATTACTATTATTATGTAACTAATTTTCATAAAAATTAGTATTAAATGACTAAATTTAAAATTTATTAAAAGCACAAATATCAATTTTGAGCTTAATGAAAAGTACAGATTTTGAAATTAAACCATTGAAAGTACTCAATTAATATCGAGTAGAATCCAAAATACATAAGCAAAATAATATTTTTAAAACATATTTGTTTTAATTAACAGACCTGTTGAAAATATTTTTAAATATAGCAAAATAAATAAATCAAACTAATAGACAATGATAGATTACTATCATCTAAACAGTGATAAACTACATTTTGCTATTTTTATATATTTGTAAATAAGTTGGGTCATTTTGCTATATATGAAAATATAATTTTTATTTATTTATTTTTTATGAATCACCCTTTCACAAGTGATTTTATGATTAATGACCTGCCCAAAAATGTATGAATCTAACCTTCTACTTGTTTAAGAGTGCATTGTTGAGTTTTTATAAAATATCACGATAGAAATGGGCATCACAGTTATAAAATAGGGTAATTGCATTGGATATCATTTTTAGTGATAATAATTTCGTGTATAACAACATTTAAAAAAAATATAAATATAGCAAAATCTATCAATTATAGACTCAACCACTAACAAACTTTTGATATGATTAATATATTTATAACTATTCCAACCATACTAAAAATACTACTAAGAAAACAATATTTATATTAATTTTGACGACGAATTGCAAATAAGACGGAAGGAAAAGAAAAGAAAAGAAAAGAAAAGAAAAAATGAAGCAAAACGTGGAAAAGATGAAGGGTCCCACCATGACGTTTGGCCTCTGTCTCCCGCGCTTAATTACAACGTGCATCGTGTAGAAACCACCAAGAAAGAACTCCGCACTCAGATATACTGAAGATAAGAAACAGAATAACTTCCTTTCTTCATTCATTCTCACTTTGCTGCTGCTTCCATTTTTCTGCCAGTAATCTTCATCTTCCTCACAGAGACCACTAATGGCAGCATTGCGATTACCATCGCCCTGTGTTAATTCTAATAATCCACAATCCCCAAAACTCAAATTCCCATCCACCTTCGCTTCAGAGTCTAGTTTCGGGACCAATTGGACGAGGCTTCTGTTGTTCAGAGCTTCGTTCTCGAGTTCTTCAAGAAGGAAGCTGTGCATTAGAAACGTAGCCAGCGATCGACAGAAACAACTGAAGGAGCCGGTCAACGGAGAAGGTAAATAGCGCGAAACTGACTTGAAATTTTATCCGACGATTGTCTTTGAAATGATGTGAATGTAAATGTGTTTGTTAATGGAATTGAATTCTCAAATCATTGAAAATTTGTCTCTATATAGTTGTAGACGACTTCGATAGCTTTCTTCCAGATTCGGCGTCCATTGCTGCAAGTATTAAGTACCATTCGGAATTCACGCCTTCTTTCTCACCGGAGGGCTTTGGGCTTTCTAAGGCATACTATGCAACTGCTGAAAGTGTTCGTGATATGCTTATCATCAACTGGAATGCTACGTATGAGTACTATGAAAAGATGAATGTGAAGCAGGCCTACTATCTGTCGATGGAGTTTTTACAGGTTCTTGTGGACATCCAGAATCACTTGTTATAGTTTGAAACTTATTTTGAATCTGCGAGAAGCGTGTTAGTTGTCATTGGTGTAAGTTTATATGAATTTTAGGGTTTGATTGCAGGGTAGGGCATTGCTAAATGCAATTGGAAATCTGGAACTATCAGGAATTTATGCAGATGCTTTAAGAGTGTTAGGATGTAATCTCGAGGAGGTAGCACGGCAGGTGAGAGATACATAGGATAATTACATTATGTCTCGTTGTTTCCTTCTTCGTGAACGACTTCAATTTCTGGACTTTGTGTTCCTCTCTTGTACAAACTCCCGGCTGTAACTGAAAATAGGAGAGGGAAGAAAATTTTCTGCCAATTTCTGGTGTCTTCATTAGTGATGCGAATGTAAACGTGTTTGTTAATGGAATGCAGAAATTATCAAAATAATGATACAAAGACTTGAGAGACCTAGGCTACTACCATCATATGGATGAAACTACTTCAAATTTGAAATAAACCGGTCTGATTGAGTTACATATTTAGGTTTCCTTTTTCTTTTTTCCCCTAAGGAGCTCCTATTATCCTTTAAATATCACTTATTAAAATAAAGATTATTGTTGTCTAGAAAAAGGCGGGAGAGTTTAAAAGGAGCAAGTTTCTTCAAACGGAAAAGTTTTCTGAATTGAACTTATTTACGGATATACATTTGGTCGCTGTAAATGGATATCTTGATTGCAGGAATCGGATGCTGCACTAGGAAATGGAGGATTAGGGCGGCTTGCTTCCTGCTTTCTGGACTCCCTGGCAACACTAAACTATCCAGCATGGGGATATGGACTGAGATACAAGTATGGTTTGTTCAAACAGCTTATTACAAAAGATGGACAGGAGGAAGTGGCCGAAAATTGGCTAGAGGTACAGTGGCTTTGATTCTATCTTCGGTCTGCGAGAAACTGGAAGCAAGTTTGAGTTATTGACTGCTGCGGGTTAACATGGTTAGTGGTCTCATGATTCCTGTGTCGATTAATCAATTTTGTTTCACCAGATGGGCAATCCCTGGGAAATTGCAAGACACGACATCTCCTATCCTGTGAAATTCTATGGTGAAGTCATTTCAGGCGCAGATGGAAGCAAGCAATGGGTTGGAGGAGAAAATATCACTGCTGTTGCCTATGATGTCCCAATACCAGGTTATAAAACTAAAACCACGATAAACCTCCGTTTGTGGTCCACAAAGGTTGCTCCCGAACAATTTAATTTGAGTTCTTTCAATGTTGGAGATCATGCCAATGCATATGCAGCCATAAAGAAAGCTGAAAAGGTATTGAAATTCCATGATTGTCCTGATGAAGCTCTGTTTCAATTTTTATCATCTTCTCAGTTTCTATGTAGCTTTTAATATCTCAGTGCAAAATTCAGCTATTTAATAGGATATCGATTGTCCTAAAATAATAGAATCAGAATATAAAAACAAATAGTACACTGCCTTGCCACTAGAATTTTCCTCACTTCTAGCCACATTCAAATCTGATGATTAATCGTGTTTATTGATAACTCCAAGTGGTTAATGGAGAAATTTTTTTTCATTCCTGCTGTTCTAGATCTGTTACGTACTGTACCCTGGAGACGAGTCACTGGAGGGAAAGACTCTTAGACTGAAACAGCAATACACATTGTGCTCTGCTTCCCTTCAAGATATTGTCGCACGTTTTGAGAGGAGATCCGGGGAGACTGTGGACTGGGAAAATTTTCCAGAAAAGGTTGCTGTGCAGATGAATGATACCCATCCTACACTTTGTATCCCTGAGCTGATAAGAATATTGATGGATGTGAAAGGGTTAACCTGGAAAGAAGCTTGGGACATCACTCGTAGGTATTTTCTAGTGGTTTACTGGCATATAAATATTTTTGCTGATACCGTGAGCGCCAAGTATAAAATCAGTTGTGGCGAGTATGGCTAAGTGGATAAAGCATTACCATTTCAACCTTCAGAATTGTTTGAACTAAAAAGAACCTACAAAATCAACTATGATGCATTTTCCTCATTGAATTTAGTTTGCCATTTTATACTCTTTCGTGTCATTTATGCACTTGCCAATTCCCACTTTTTTATTATTGCAAAGAACTCCCCATCATAAGAGCTTATATGAACAACTGAATATCTAGATTATCTTAATCCTATGTTTTTTTTCTTCCCTACTTTTTCTTTCCCAGAACTGTCGCCTACACAAATCATACAGTTCTGCCGGAGGCGCTGGAAAAATGGGGTTTCCCCCTCATGCAGGAACTACTTCCTCGACATGTTCAGATAATTGAAATGATTGACGAGGAGGTAAACATATTAATGGGTTGACTTTTGATTTTAGACATGGTTAATAGTATAGTCTGTTTAGCTCCGATATGAACATAGATGCATCAAATTCTCCTAGACGTGGTAAATGAAGTGAAATATGTTTTTCCTTCATGAATTCAGCTTATCCATTCCATCATTGCTAAGTACGGTACAAAAGATCTTGAGTTGTTGCAGCAAAAGCTGAAGCAAATGAGAGTTCTAGAAAATTTTGAATTACCAGACTCGGTAATGGAACTTCTAGTAAATTCAGCGGAGTCTGCGGTAGCAGTTGATCTCGTTGAGGAAGCTGAAATTCTGGATGAGGAATCATTACCTGGTAAAGAAGTAGACGAGAATGAAGACAAAAGTATTGCGAAGAAAATAAATATTTCATTTAAAGTTGATCCAAAGCATCCAAAGATGATTCGCATGGCTAATTTGTCTGTTGTTGGTGGATATGCTGTAAATGGTGTTGCTGAAATTCATAGTGAAATTGTTAGAACTGAAGTTTTTAGCGACTTTTATGAGGTAAATCCCACTAATGGCACAGCCTTCTCCACCTAGCAACATACTGTTTTGGACTATTGCTATAATTCCCAATTAGAATTTCACCTCCGCAATTTTGATACCATCATGCCACATGAAACTGAGTTTCTCCTCCATTTTAAACTCTACTCACTTCGCATATATCAACTACTGTCAGTTGTGGCCTAAGAAATTTCAAAACAAAACGAACGGAGTGACACCAAGAAGATGGCTCCGTTTTTGCAATCCGGACCTGAGTAAAATCATCACAAAGTGGACTGGAACAGAGCACTGGGTGACAGATACTGAAAAACTGGCAATACTCCGAGAGGTAAACTTCTATTTGCTATATCTAGCTTCATAAATATCCTGTTCAACTCATAGGCGGAGTAAGTCTCCATTTTCTCATTCCTAGCACCGTATAAACTGAAAACTATTCTGTAGCTTGAGCCAATTAGGTTTGTTATTAATATGATTGACGATTGTATGTGCAGTTCGCTGATAACGAGGATCTCCAGTCCATGTGGGAGGAAGCTAAAAGAATAAACAAATTGAAAGTTGTCTCTTTTCTTAAAGAAAAAACTGGCTATTTAGTCAGCCCTGATGCAATGTTTGACGTACAGGTGGTTTTCTGTGTCCTTGGACAGTTTCCTTTGTAGACAAAAACTTCAAAACGCATCAATGTTTGACGTACAAGTAGAAACAATTTTTACTTTCTGCAACCAGCTACAGTTGAAATTTTTATTCTTCTCATTCGTATTATGACAAAGTGATGAGGACCCCTCGCTTGTTTATTTCAACTACGTTGCCCATAGAATTTTCATTGCTATTCTTCTAAGATTAACACCAGAATATGTATATCCAGGTAAAACGCATCCATGAATACAAGCGGCAGTTGTTGAACATCCTGGGGATCGTCTATCGTTATAAACAAATGAAAGAAATGACTCAAGAGGAAAGAGAAGCCAAGTTTGTTCCTCGAGTTTGTATATTTGGCGGGAAAGCATTTGCTACATACGTCCAGGCCAAAAGGATTGTGAAATTCATTGTTGATGTTGGAGCTACCGTCAATAACGATCCTGATATAGGAGATCTTTTGAAGGTATATTGTGGCAGACAAATATTATCATATATTATTCTCTTGCCTGGGAAGTATTTGCACCTACAGAAACCAACATTAGCATGGCACTTCGGGCTTTAAAACTTGTTTTCTTTTATAGGTAGTCTTTGTTCCAGATTACAATGTGAGTGTAGCAGAAGTGCTCATTCCTGGCAGTGATCTTTCCCAGCATATCAGGTAGTAAAGTTTGACACGTTTGGATTGCCTTTCTCTTGCCTTCAAGTTCAATCTCATCCGACCAAACATTAAGCTAATAAAAATTTATTTCCAAAATCAAGGCTTATTGCTTTTTGGCGCCATTACAGTTAATTTTGAAGATTGACCTTCAATATTACTTTTCTGCCTTTGGTACTGACTTCTGCACTGCTTTTTTGCATGTCACGAAATTGATTTCGGAAAGCACGGCTGGAATGGAGGCCAGTGGTACCAGCAACATGAAGTTTGCAATGAATGGCTGTGTACTAATTGGAACATTAGATGGGGCAAATGTAGAGATAAGAGAAGAAGTTGGAGAAGACAACTTTTTCCTCTTTGGTGCAAGGGCTCATGAAATTGCTGGCCTAAGAAAAGAAAGAGCTGAAGGCAAGGTAACTTAAAAACTCTTTGCTAACAATCCAGCAGGATCAATAGTAAAAACTCTTTACTTTTTGGTAACTGAATTTCAAACAGATATGTTAATCCTGAAATTTCACAAATGGTTGAAGTTAGTCTTCGGAATTACTATTTTGTTATTAACACTTCAACGTAGTATAACTTGACAAGTTAAACCAAGATCTAGTTTGCTTATGTGATTATTTTAACTTTAAGATCATTGGAAAGTGTTATGCTTATTTCTCTCTTTTATTCCTCCTTTCTTGTGACTTTTTGCCCTTCTTTTTACACCAAGTTATGAAAAGAATGTTACAAGAGTTATTGCGTCAAGTTTCTGTCACTGTCACGAGTGAAAAACTGTCCGCCGCCAGAACTAACTCGAACCATTTTTCATAGTTTTGAAAAGCAAAATACTGGAAAAGAGCACCAGATTTCTTCCACTAAATTTGGTTGCAAATCTCTGATTCTGATTTCTGATTTTATGCGCAGTTTGTTCCTGACCCACGGTTTGAGGAAGTGAAGGCCTTCGTAAGAAGTGGGGTTTTTGGTTCCAATAACTATGAAGAACTCATGGGATCTTTAGAAGGAAATGAAGGTTATGGTCGGGCAGACTATTTCCTTGTTGGCAAGGACTTCCCTAGTTACATAGAGTGCCAAGACAGGGTTGATGAGGCCTATCGAGATCAAAAGGTAGCACCAGATTCTATTCTCTCTAGTGAACCATGTTGCTAATCTCCTGATCGTTTACTTGTACTGTACAGAGATGGACCAAGATGTCGATCTTAAACACAGCTGGTTCATTCAAGTTCAGCAGTGACAGAACCATTCATGAGTATGCAAGAGACATATGGAAGATTTCTCCACTATTGCTATCTTAAAAGGTTTTGTTTCTTTTCTTTTTCCTATAAAAATCGCTCTCCAACTCATTGCTATTATAATTGCCAAATGAGATGGGAAGATAGAAACAAAAGATGGACTTGAATATCTTAGTCTATTCAAAATTAAAGCCACTTGATTGCAGAAGTTCGTCCATAAGAACTTAATCCCGCCGGTACAGTCATATTGATAAATGTTAAGACTGGGTTAAGAACAAAAATTCGCTGGTTAAAAAAATTTACAATTCTCTGAGCATTGTTTGGGTTTGGTTATAATTCAGGATCATTCCTAGGAGTCACATAAATTCTCGAGTGAATTCAACTAAGAATCACTGCAATCCGACCTAGATTCATGACCGAAACGACAAGGGAAAAATAGAGATATTGGTCAGGAGTTCTCTGCACTAGAAATTAGAAGGATATAAAAAATTGACATCACATTTAAGAATTATGTAACCTCTCCTCCATCTTCAAGCTAATTAAAACCCAAATATTTGGACATGACAATACATTTGAAAAAGAGGAGGATTCAGCTCTTATGTCCGTGTCCAAAAAATAAAAAATCAGTAAAAAGTTAAGGAACCTAAAAGAATGAGAAAGACAAAAAACAAATGCCAAAAACTTGCCCTACAAACTTCATTTGCAAGTTTGATACCTCACATTATCAGGACAAGATAGAAGCAATTATCACAGACTTGCCTGTAATTATTGGATTGGTAGATATATGCCCCTCGATCCTTGGTCAGACTCATCAGCAACTTAGCCTTTCTTTTCTAGTTGCCTCCAGCCTACGAATGCAATTAATCTCATCTCCCACTTTCCTCTTCTTCCATAGGAGCAGGAACATTTAGATCAATTAGACCAGTTATCCCATTGGACTCTTGCCTTGTCACTATAGACGCATCCTCTAAACTTCCGACCACATGAGACCTCTTATGACCCCCCAATGCCTGGCCTGATTTAAAGGCTTTGAAGCAAATTGGGCACTTGTGTTTTCTCTTGGGCCCTAATTTCTTCTCTTCATTTCCAGAAGTATCCTGGTGACCCTTGTTTTTGCCATTGCTTGACTCAATTAACTCCCTAGATGGTATAGAGATGGAATTGGTAGTGGTATTTACGCTGTTTTCACCTGACTGATGCGTCCACTCGCAGCCATTGCTCATTCTTGTATAGGTTTCTCTGTCATGAGAACGGAAGTTCTCGCTAGGCATCTTCTTGCTTGATCCCTCCCAGAGATCAGGACTGTATGATCCATTTTTCAACCTCTTTCTCAGCTCGTACTTGTAAGATGCATGCACTTGATCATCATTTTTCTTAGTTTTCATCGAATTCTTTAGAATATCTGCACTTGCTCTTCCTACCCTGACTCCAAATTTGAAATCTGGTTTCTTATATTCTTCATCCAAAAGAGCCCGATGAACAGACAGTTTCAATTTAACCTTCTTGCAGATTTCTTTCCTGAAATTATCAGAGTCGGAATTCTCACCGTCGAATTCAGAAACTTCCAACTTGTTGATCCTACCTGTGACTTCTCTCATTTCTAGTCCTCCATTAGAGTAAGAAGCAGATGTGTCACTTTCCCTAAAATGACGAGAAGATGATTTACTATCAGAGGATTCCGCAGCCGAATTCAGACCTTCCAATCCTGAAAATCTCGGAGCTTTAGACATCATCATCAAGCACATAGCCGCCTCTCGTACTCTCTCAGGAATGTCCGATTGATTTTCTTCTATAAACTCCCGCTTCTGATGTGTGATCCCATAATTGTATTGAAGCCTTCTGTTTTCCCTTTCGTTTCCAGAGTGACAAGCCAAGTGCCAACTCAAAGCTTCTGAGGACTGAAACCCTTGTCCACATTCTCTACAAAACTTCTCCTGCCTTGAACTGTATCCCGAATCAGCAAACCTCCGTGTTATTTTGGGGTTCTCTCTCAAGCCATAGCCTGAATTCCCATTACCAACCTCCGATTCTAAATCTCTCTTGCTTCTTCTCCTCTCTGTCGGAACTTGAAACTTCAAGCTTCTTTCCCTTTGCTTCTCTGCAACTCGGGATGATTTCTCATTCTTGTGAATTCTGATATGACCTCCCAAAGACTTCCCACACGTGAAGCTCTTGTGGCAAAAGTTGCACACAAACTTGTTTTCTTTAGAATTCTCCATTGGATATAATTCAAACGATCAGATAAGAACACAAGAAGATCACTTCAACATATAGAATGCTGCATTCTCTTGATCTTTGAAAGAAAAGTTTACAGATTTGGTTAGCGTGGAAACGATCATCGAGAAATTTCTGTTTATTCTCTTGGAGATGTGAAAATCTTGGTCAAGAGCAAGATCTGACAAAAAAATAAAAGCAACTTTCATTGCTGCATAGCTATTTCGCATCCTTCTTAGAATGCTGAAAATAAGAGAAGAAGGAAAAATTAAAACTGCGAACAAACTTGTTTTTCAAATTTGTGATGAAGAGTAAGAATCAGAACTGCACCATGGCTCTTCCTGTCTCTTCTCCTTTCAGTCCATCTCCCTCTCCCTTTCTCTCTCTCTCTTCCACTAAATTTTGTTATATAGTTGGAAGAAGAATTCCATTCCATGCATGAAAGCAGAGAATGAAAAAGGCAACAAAAGATGAAATGCACGTGTAACCATAAGAAAACCTTTCGCTGTTCCAATGGACGGTCTGGATTTGTGCGAGTCGTCAAGAATCAACAGATGTGATGAGTTGCAACTTTGCAACTGCCTGATATTGCAGACTGCAACCAAAATGATAATAACAAACAAAACAATTAAAAAAAATTAAAAAATTAAAAAAAAAAAATGTATCTTTGACTTTGTCTTGCTGGTAACTTCAGAGAAGTAAAGGGTCGGATTCTACAACCGTTTTGTTTCCAGCTATCAGGGTTCAGTGGATACACAAATAAAGTAATTTCTTTTTGCTTTTTATTTTTCCCCCAAAGAGTAAATGCTTTAATTCCATCATTATAATTATACATAAACTCAATTTCTTCCAACTAAAGCCCTGAATTATTGGCAAAATACAGCTTAACAGAAGAAGCTCTTTTAAGTTTAAGTTGTGGTTCAATTTTTTCACACCACATATTATTAAAAAAAAAACCTAATTATTTTAGGTGGTCTTTGTACTACATAAAATTTTTATAACTTTTATAATAGAAATAAAAATAAAATGGTCCAAAATTTTATAATATAAAGAATTTTTTGGAGTAAGTTTTCAATTTATCTTGGTCCGATTTTGACTCCTACATTAAAGCCTTTCTTTTCTCACATACTACATTTTTAATAGCATTAAAATGCATTGTTTTGTATTTGGAAAGTGAAAGCTCCCTCTGATGCATTCCAACCGTACCTGCAATAATATTCTTTGATACTCTTAACCTAGTCTGACTTTTAACATATTTTAGTCTGTTTTTGGTTAAAGAAATTTTATAGATATGTAACTATGTTTGGCAATTTACTTTTTATCTCAACGAAATCTTTTATGTTTTGCTCTTATTTGGAGGAGGAAAAAGAAAATCTATAAGTCATTGCTCAAGGATTTGGTTTCCAATTTATCCAAATTTTAAGCTTGTTTGCTTTTTTTTTTTTTTTTTTTTTTTTTTTTTTTTTTTTTTTTTTTTTTTCAGAAAAAAAATGAAAAAAAGAAATGAAGAACCCTTCAAATTTCAAAAAAGAATCTTGATAAAATTTTAAATTTTCAAAAATAAGATTTTAACCATGATTTTTATATTAAAAATAAATCAGATTTTATAAATTTATTTTCAAAGGAGCTTGTAATCTTTTGCTTTCATCTTTGATATTAATATTAAAATATGTTTAAATGATAAAATTGATGAAAAATATCTACAAATAATAGCAAAATATTACCGTCTATGTTGATAAAAGTTAATTTTTGTTATATTTGTAAATATTTTTTTTTTATTTTTCTAGATTTAAAAATAGCCTTACATAATATATATATTGAATAATCAAAAACAAAATATTATTCATTAATTGATTTAATAATGACGATAAGTTTATTATTTATACTCCTTAAGATAATAGTGTTTTATTCGTTTCAAGTAAAAAAGAAATAGTATTTTATCCATTGTCAAAAAATATTATCTTGTATCTAAATGTTATCTATATTTTATCCTAATTTTTATGTATGGGGATAAATCACAATGTTGACTCTGACATTTTTCCTTCTATATTTGTAATTACCTTTTTAATATTCCTTTTAGTACCACTTTTTTAACATTTATTATTTTTGCAGTAGGGTTAAAATCACTTTTTTTTAATCACTATATAACATGTCTTTAATCATATTAAATTTGTATTTAACAATATAAAATTAAATATAAAATTAATTTTGAGTGATTATGTATTTTCAAAATTGTAACTATTTAGTTAATGGTGTAAAAAGTTCCATCAAAACTAAATATCAAATCTTATTATTCAACAATAAATTTTGTAGCTTATATATTTGGTTCCTAATTAGTTGATATGTTCTACCTATATAATAAATTCTATTTAATTTTAAAAATAATTTTACAATAAAGACTAAATTGTTCAAATTTTAAAATGCATGGATTGTTTCAAATTTTAAAATGTATGAACTAAATTGTTGCATAATGACTAAATTGTTACAAAATTAAAATTATAAAAGTTAAATTATTACAAATTAATATTTATAGATTAAATTGTTACTTTCATGAAAATTAAACAAAGAATGAGTTTTAGACTAAAATTTTAGTTAAATGTGAGAAAAATAAAAATTTCAACTAGCATTGTTTCAAAATTAAAAGTAGAGATAATTAATTAGTATATTATTTGTCATTTTGTTCTATTAAAGTGGTTAGCATTTGGCAAGTAAAAAGTGTTTTCCTCCGACGAAAGGAATGCTTGCGAGTTCGTTTGGACTTTGGAGATAAATCATTTATTATAGAGTGCCACGTTACGATAAAAGTCTGGTCCAGATGAGATCATATATATATTGTTTACTCTCATTTTCAAAATGGATGGATCAATTTTTTAATACAAAAAACATAAAGCAAATTAAGATTATTTTTGAGCAAGTGGCAAAAACTATCTCCAAAGTATGGTGTTAGTTATAATTATACCTTTATATTTTTTATTTTAAAAATTTAGCTCTTAAACGGTTAAAATTGGGTCAAATTGGACCTTCAAACATACATAATTGTATAAACTATAACATTTATATAAGTTTCAATTTCAATTTTTATCATTTGTGGGTCTAATATCTATGATTATTGTAAGTTTGGGGGTCCAATGTTAACGCTTGTAGAAGTTTAGGAGCTCAATTTTTATAATTAAAAATTTGAGGGTGTAATTGCAACTACCATCATATTTTGGTGATTTTGTAATTTGCCCATCTTTTTAATTAGAGTGATTTTTTAAAATTTTTTTTAACTTTATAATTATACGATAAAATCTTAATATTGTAAAAAATAATAAAACTAAGATCTTTGAACTAAATGATTTCATAATAACATGATAAAAGTAACCTACCTTGATCCATGATGATGATCTTGTGAGTAGTTTTGTTTCTCTCTCTTCGCCTTCCTTTAGAGCTTGATTAAGTTTTTATTAGGGAGAGAAGAACTAATTAAGTATAGAGAGTAAATCCTTAAGTTTATAAACACCTCTAAAGTATTTAATTAGGAAATTATCTTTTACTTAACTGACTTAATAAAACAAGGAATTTGAAATGGGTAGCAATTAAAGAATATGATTTTGCAGGCATGTTTTCAACATTTCAAATCTTGCATATATGACAAAATATTTAGTTTTTATATTTTGTTTATTTGGTTCCTTGGCCCCTGTAACAATTTCAACCTTCTTCTGTTTTTTTTTTCTTCTTCTATATTTTTACAATTTTTTTTTTTAGAATTATGATTTAAGAAGTTTTACATACTTTATTCATTAAAAACTTGAACTTCCCCCATTTTTTCTTTTTTTTTCGTACTTTTTTTTAAAAGTTATTCGTTGAATTTGAGCTTCTTTTATTTTATTTTGTTTTAATTCACTAGATTTTCTCCTTATCTTTTTTTTTTTTTTTTTTTTGAAAGTTACCTTTTAAGTCCCCAAGTTTTGAACAATATGTACGTTTGATACCTGAGTTTAAAAAATGTGCCTTTTTAGTCCTAAAGTTTATAAGAATAGGTCTAGTTGGTCTCTATGTTTTTAAAATGTACCTTTTTAGTCCCTATGTTTTGTGTTTGGGGTGCAGACTAATTTTAGTCTAAATAAGAAATAGTAAACACCGTAGCAAAGTGGGAAATAGATGATGAGTAGAAAATAGTAAACACTAGGAAAGAAGGATTTGAAATGGTAATACTAAAGTTAATTATAAGTTATATTAGTTGGTATTATAATAGATAGAAATACCAACTACTATAATTGGTGCCCAAACATGGAGTTGGCTAATAGCCCACTCCACCAACTTCAAGTTGGTGCTCCCAGACACCCCAAAAGAGTTTAATATAGTGTGAATAAGAACTCAAAAAAAACTTAATTATAAAATAGTTTTAGTGTAATTGATTTGAGTGTTAAAAAAAAAATAAATTTGATGAGCACTCATTAAACACACAATTAAAAGTTGGAAGACTTATCAAATATTTTGTAAAATTAAAAGGTTAGAGAACTAGGTGTTAAAATCTAAAATTGAAGGGAAACACAACTCGTATCGTATGCTAAGAGCCCTTAAGCAAAGGCAAGAAGTGAAGTTGTTAAGTGTAGAAGTTTTGAAGTCTCGAAGTCATAGTGTAAGAATTTTATTTTTTTCAAGAAGCAAGAAGTTAATAAAACATAAAATTAATTAATTAATTATTTATTTATTTATTTTATTTTATTTCTTTTCTGAACTCCTTAAACTAAATAACCCCTCCCCCTTAAACTCTTTGGACCCAAAGACCCACTTATGATTGAAGGATGACAACTAGAGGGGAGTTGGTCTAGTCTAGCTCCATGGCACCAAAAAATATACGAAGATTCAAGAGATTCATCCAAGCAATTATACTTTGAAAGTAACTTTTTATTCAATTGTCAATAATAATTATTTTGTTAATTCAAGAAGGTTTTTGGTGACAACCGTGAGTGATTAACATAGGTGAGAATTGAGAATGCTGATATGAGAAACAGTAAATGTTGTGAAAAAATCGTAATTCCTTAAGAATAGGTCTAGTTGGTCTCTATGTTTTCAAAATGTATCTTTTTAGTCTTTATGTTTTGTGTTTGGGGTGCAGACTATTTTAGTCTAGATAAGAAATAATAAACACCGTAGCAGAGTGGGAAATAGATGATAAGTAGAAAATTGTAAACACTAGGAAAGAAGGATTTGAAATGGTAATACTAAATTTAGTTATAAGTTATAATAGTTTGTATTATAATAGATAGAAATACCAACTATTATAATTGGTGCCCAAACATGGAGTAGGCTAATAATCCACTCCACCAATTTCAAGTTGGTGCCCCCAAACACCCCAAAAGAGTTCAATATAGTGTGAATAAGAACTCAAAAAAACTTAATTATAAAATAGTTTTAGTGTAATTGATTTGAGCATTAAAAAAAATAAATTTGATGAGCACTCGTTAAACACACAATTAAAAGTTGGAAGACTTATCAAATATTTTGTAAAATTAAAATGTTAGAGAACTAGGTGTTAAAATCTAAAATTGAAGGGAAACACAACTCGTATCGTATGCTAAGAGCCCTTAAGCAAAGGCAAGAAGTGAAGTTGTTAAATGTAGAAGTTTTAAAGTCTTGAAGTCATAGTGTAAGAATTTTTTTTTTCAAGAAAGTGTAAGAAGTTAATAAAACATAAAATTAATTAATTAATTAATTAATTAATTAATAATAATTGTTATTATTATCTTGCCATGAACTCCTTAAACTAAATAACCACCCCACCTCAACTCTTTGGACCAAATACCCACTTATGATTGAAGGATGACAACTAGAGGGGAGTTGGTCTAGTCTAGCTCCATGACACCAAAAAATCCACCAAGATTCAAGAGATTCATCCAAGCAAGTATACTTTGAAAGCAACTTTTTATTCAATTGTCAATAACTTGTCAATTCAAGAAGGTTTTTGGTGACAACCATGAGTGATTAACATAGGTGAGAATTGAGAATGGTGAAATGAGTAATAGAAAATGTTGTGAAAAAATCATAATTCCTTAATTTTAAGATTTAAAATTGGAATTTGACACTTAATGACCTCAAAACTAATTTTCATGTATGCCCATTGTCCTACGACATGACTACATCACCTATTTGTATTGAACTACTTTTAAGTATAAAAACTATCCTCACAGATCAACACGGGTCCTTAAATCATGCCTTTTCTCAACATAAAACTGTTTCAAACAATAAACACGTTTGGCTTTGGAATTCTTATATATGATTAAATTTTATGAGAGATTGAGGCAAATAATCTATGTGAGGAATTAATCTCATTTTAGTTTTAGGTAGATCCATACAAGAATAATGAACATCCTTAATCATCAATGAATAATAAATGGTTAAGATGATATTTTTCTTTTTCATAAAATCTATGCTGACTCAAGCCCAATCCAACTCGACCCAAACTTTGATCCAAAGAGTCAAGCCCAAGGGTTGGGCCAGTCCCAAACAATGTTTTAGGCCATTGAGCTTGGGCCTTCACCTTTTAGGGTCAGGCTGGGTCGAGTCGACCCAATGAAGAGGATGACGACCAACTTTCTAAATGCATTTAAAAAAAAAAAACATTTTTGACAACATTTTATCAAAACTCTACATTTTCAACTTTATTATTTAAACCTCAAATTTGATAGACTGTATCACTTTTAATATTCTACTTTTAGTTTCATCAATTTAAACCTCAAACTTGGTAGATCAACTTCAAACTTGATAGATTGTATATCAATTTTAACCCTAATGATACTTGAAAGTTCAAGTTTAAGACGAATACAATTTGTCTAAGTTTAAAATTTAAATTGACGCAAATGAAAAATTTATATTTAAAATTTATATAACCGGTCAACAGTTTGGGATAAAAAATAATGAAAATTTTCTTTTATCTAATGTCAAAATAAATTTAATGGTAATATTTAAAAGTTTAAGTTTAAAACGGATACGATATTTATCAGAGTTTAAGATTTAAATGGATGGAAATGAAAATTTATATTTAAAATTTATTATAAAAAATGAAGTTTTTCTTTTTTCTAATATCAAAGTAAATTTAATGGTAATAAATATGCACAAACAACTATAAAATGGTCACGTTATTTAATTTGAGTACAAATATACAAAGATTTAAACTTTCTCAAGTAATAGTTAATATGTTCATTTTGATTTTTTTTTTTTCTTTTAAAAAAAAGTAATAACTCGGAGAAGAATGAACATATTGCGGCTAAAATTAAAAACATATAATTGGTTGATATGGTGTAAATTTATCGTTATATGAAGAGAAATTTGTGGATTGCGTAAGAGTTAACATAAGTATATACATCTCATGAAAGTAATTCATTAGTGCACATGTCATTCTCAAATTAATTTTTATGAGAATTATATATATATATATATATGATATCTGCTATTAATTCTCATGCATAAATATAATGATGTCTCGGATGGGAATTTGAAAATATTAGTATTGATTATAATTTTAGAAAATACAAAGCAAACACAGCACAAACAAAAACATGAAATTACGGAGGAAAAAACAAAGATATATATATATATATTATATATATATGGAGACAGAGACATGGGCGATCTTAACTTTATCAAACCCTAGCCGCCTACACAGCCATTTGATTTGTTCAATTCTTCCACTGCCCTGAACCCTTTCATTCCTGCAAAATTGAAAACCCTAAATCCATTAATCTCAGTTACTAAAATTATAATCAATGCTAATATTAAGTGCGGTTGTAATTGCATTCGCAAAATCAAATTCTTAGTTAAAATTGTACACTCAAATTTACAATAGGAGTAGAATTTGAACTCCTAGACAAAAATATAATATAATATAATATATTATGAAGGAAAATCATGAACATGCCCCCTTATAAAGATACTGTTGGGTCGAATCCTAATAAAATTTGATCTCTAATGAAAATGAATCGGCAACAACAGAAGTGACCATAGATTAAATTAAAAAAAATATATATATATATATGTATGATTTGTCTTACGTTGTTGTGATGAGTTCCAGAAACCGACCCAGCAGCTGAATTTGGGATGTACCTTGCCCACTGTTGTCAAAACATGAAAGGAATTCAGTAACAAAAATAAAGTAATTAAATTTTGATTTGGATTATATAGAAATTAAAAAAGAAAAAGAAAAAGGTTTTGATTAATTACGTTTTTTGCTGCTGCACTGAATGCTTCTCGATGAGGTATTTCTGGGTTGGCAGCTTTGATACGTTGAATCTCCTCTCTAAAACAACACAATATATTGTGAAGACTTTTTAAGATAATTAAAATATATATATATATATATAAAGTTCCGATTGGAAAATTAATTTTGTGATTAATCAATAACTGTAACTGTGTGTGTTCTTACTTCATGAAACGATTGTAAGCAGATGGAAGTCTGTGTTTCTTCTCAGGGGCTGAAAAGAAAAGAAAAGAAAAGAAAGAAATGGTAAGATGTAATTTGATTTTTTGAATTTTGAATTTTGACTTTCAAAAATGTTTTCTTGAGAGAGATGTAAGAGTGAAACATACGTTTAACAACAAAATTTGGAGAAGGGGACTCATTTGGCATTGAAGAGGACGTGGAAGTGGACGACGTGGACGCACCCTTTCGTATATCATTGGAGAACCCAACCTGAGACTGGTTGAAATAATATATAATTAATTACAATCATTATTTTCTTTTTTTTTTTTTTAATAAATAAAGAAATAAATCTCTCTAATTATTAATTAATATTAATTTCACCTGAAAACTTAGAGGATGATCAATGCATTGGCCCTGTAAAGGAGGTCTTGTGCTTAAAAATGAGAGATTACTACAATGACCACATTTCACTGTCACCGTATCCAATAAACGTCTGCATGGAATCCCAACCTTCAAAATCCAAGAAATTATATTAGTCATATACATAAAAATAATTGGATATTAAATATTCATTCATTCATTCCTACTCGTAAAAGAAAAAGAAAAATTATTTATTATTACCGCAAGGAGAGTGTTACAGAAGTTGCATTTGACATAACAGAGGTGGTCGGAAGGTTGAACCAAATCCATGGAAGATTTATCTTCGGAGTTACTCATTATATATTATAAATGTTTTTAATTTGGAAGAAGATGAGGAAGATGGTTGAGGAAAAATTGAAATGAATGATATGAAGAAGAAGAAGAAGAAGAAGAAGAAGAAGAAGAAGAAGAAGAAGGTGGTGTTGGAAAGACGTTGGAAGTTGGAATAATAGAGTGTAAAACCAAATCTAATAATGTTACCATACTCAGCATCGTACCCTCAGCTCCACTTTTCAGACCCATCATCACCTTCTCCAACCAGACAAAAATGAAACCCCTTCAAACTACATTCACTGAACCAAGAACTAAAAAACAAAATGCCCCCCCTCCTCCGATCCTTTTTTTTTTTTTTTTTTTAATTAATATGATTGTAGTTTATATATATATTCATGAAATTAATTAAGTTAGATATGGGAGAGATCTGAGAGATGAGAGAGGGAGAAAAAAAAAAAAAAAAAAAAAAAAAAGGGGGTAAGAATCTAAGAATCATAATATAATCAAGGTATATTTTAGGACATTCATTTTATATATATGTATGAAAAAATGGATGGTTTTAAAGTAAAAAGAAAAGAGAAAGGACAGTTATGATCGACATGTCATTGTTTTAAGCGATACAACAATAGATGTGAAAAATACAAAAGTGAGAGATAGATGAAAAGAAAAAGGAAGAAAGTGTTTAATGGAAGTGAAAAGATTGGTGAATAGAGAAGTGGGTCTGTGTTTCAATGGCTCCTTTTGTGGGTGCAATGCTAAACTAAGAAACTTTGAAAAGAAATGGGCTAAAAGCACTTGTCAACATCGCCCCAAAACCCAACCATTCATTGCTTTTCTCTCCCTCTCTTTCTACTTCTAATTTCAATTAGAGACCGTCTCTAAATTCCCACATGTCACACATAACTTAGTTCTCAAGTTTTGAACGTATTTTTAATCATGTCTCTCAGTTTTAAAGCTCATCTTTAAAGTTTGAATTTTGTTTATCAATTTTATTTCTAGGTTTGTTTTAAAATTTACACTTTTAAAATTAATTTTTTACTAAATATTCACTTTCAAACCTTAATTTTAAAGAATTAAGAAAATTCAAATTAATTTTATAATTTCACTTCAAAATTACTTTAAATTAATTAATTAAGAGACATTAACATTAAAGGCTGAACCAAATACACTACTAAAAATTAATGTTAAAAGTGTAAATCTCTTGAAACATAGGAATCAAAGCGAGACCAAAAAAAAAAAAAAAAAACTTCAAAATTTAAAGACTAAAAATGTAATATTGTAAAATCTTAGAACTAAATTGAACTCAAATTAAAATTTATATATAGAGACTAATAATGGTGATGTCAAACTCTTAGAAAACATATAATATGCTCTTGATGGCTTGCGACACTTATCTATTGAAGCTCTTCAAAGATTATAACATTTTCCAGTATATGAATGAATATGAACTGGAATATAAAGGTGCACAATGGTATCTTTCTTAAAAAAAGATTTAAGATTTTGAAAGGGAGGGAAGAAAGGGAAAGTAATTGTAAAACCTAAGTAACATAATATGTATAGTAAGGCAGCCGGGAGAGAGAGATAGGAAATTTGCAATGAAAATAAAATGTCCCTTCCCGATTGCCAAAGATGGGATCAATGGCATTGTTCCACTTGAAATCTCCAACTTTCTTTGCTTGTATAAACTGCATGTACTTGCCAATGCCAATGCCTTAGCTCCAATTATCTATGTATTTATTTCTCTTTTGCCTTTGGGCTCTTTGTTTTTACCACACACGATCCAGATTCCATATATTTTTTTAAAACCCCTTCTTCCACTAGAAGCCAGGTTTCATTGTGCATGGTTTTGTTTTTTAACATTTTTACACAAAACCCCACTAAAAATCTATTGTCACTTCAACTTTGTACCTATTTTTGGGAATCTTTTGATTTCACACATTGGTAGCAGCTGTGTGTGTGTGGGATATGTTGAGAGTTTCTTAGTATGAATATATCACAGAAATTTGCATAGGCAAGGCACTACTACATAAAATTCCTCCTATCATATACCCATCATCTCTAAACTTTAAAATTTTAATATAAGTTGTTGCTACAGCTGTACAGGGTTGGTTTGAATTAGGGTACTGTTTTTATGGACCAACCCTAAATTTTTTAATCAATTTTTGTTTGAACACATCTTTAGAGACTAAATGGATGACTAAATTGAACTAATCAGTTCCTTCTAAAAATTCGTTATCCCAAGACCAGATTGTGTTCCACCCCGACTTCTATGTTGGGTTGGTTGAGTTTTTTATGCATGTAGTTTCTCATACTATGCTACATTATAAATTTGAATCTTGATATTATACGAAAATTTGCAAATCAAACACAAAGTTTGAAAAAAATTTTAGTTTTCTAATATGAAAATAATATAAGCTATTTTTTCTTGCCCAATTTAAATATGAACCTTAAAAAACTTATGCTTTTTACCTCGTCCATTTTAGCTAATATTTAAAATCAATTTTAGTGACAAATTTGTTCAACAAATGTCAGTATGAGCAAATTTCTCCGAGTTTGAATTTTCATTTGAACTAATAAAATTTAGATATATAATTTGTTTTTGTTTTTTTTTTTTAAGAGAAAAAAAGGGTGTTCAATAAGCATGTTTCATGCTTTGTGCAAATTCTTGCAAGTCAAATTTCTACAACCTTGATGTCAAATCAGTCAAAGTATCACATTTTCCATAAATGTTAGCAAACCCCTCTATCTTTTCTAATATATTTGGAGCTAATATGATAACCTATGTTTAAAAATATCAATGTCAAACATTTAATTTTATAAAAATGTCTGTGGATATTTTTGAAAAAAATATTAAAATAAAAAGAAAATTCAAAATGAATAAATATTTACTTTTCAACAAGTTAATAATTAACATATTTATTATTTATTTTGGATCGAATTTAGCAATAGTGTGAAAGTATTTATTATTCTTTTTTATACATTTACTAATTTAAATATAGTTTAATTAGTTAAGATTTCAAACATATATTATTGACTAAAACATGAGATAATTACCTTAATTTTGAGTGTTTTTTTCTTCTCTTCTTCTTTGATTTTTATCTACCTATCTTGGAAAAAATTATAATATTTTTTTCTTACCATTTTGTAGAAAATAAGTTTATTATAATAATTTTGAGTTGATATAAAATAAATTAGTATTGACTCTTGAGGATTAAATTTATAAACCTTGCAAATTTTAATTATGATTAATATTACAAAATAACATTGTAAACCAAGAAGTCGTTGTAGTATAGTGGTAAGTATTCCCGCCTGTCACGCGGGTGACCCGGGTTCGATCCCCGGCAACGGCGAATTTTTTATGCACCGAAGAAATTTTTTTATGAATAATTATGTAATCCTTTAACCTGTTATTAATAGTTGCAAAACTAATCTATCCCATCGGTAAGTCGTTGTAGTATAGTGGTGAGTATTCCCGCCTGTCACGCGGGTGACCCGGGTTCGATCCCCGGCAACGGCGATGTTTTTTTGTCTTTGTTTTTGTTTTTGTTTTTTTTTTTTTTTTTTTTTTTTTTTCATAATCCCGCGCTATGTGGAAGAACGGAGGGAAACATATGAATCCAGATTTAAAGGATTCGTAAGTTTTCATTATCTCTCTATCTTTTCTCAAGATTCTCCACCGATGTCTATATCATTTTATTTCCAGTCGTAGCTTCGTGTTTTTGTTTCTCCTCTTGTTAGAAGTAGTGGAACAGCTTTAGAGTTTGATTTTCCTTCACCCTGCTTTTTTCGATTTCGTTATCAATAATTGATTTTATGTTTTGGGATAGTAATGTTCTGCTATTCTTCTTTCTTATGAGAGATCTTCTCGATGATTGTATTCAATTAATAATGCATGTGATGTATATTGGTAGCGTGAATCTGTTCTGTTTGAAACTCTGTTTTTTTCTATCTGACACGGTCGCCTGGCCCTTGTGAAAAGAATTTGGTTTTCCCAATTTGGCTTCATATAAATACAGAAAACTTCTCAAAAGCTTGCAATAATTGAGGTTCAAGTTAGGGCTGGGATGGGATGTCCTTAAGCCATTTAAAGTTAGGGTTCTTACATTGACACTTTATTTAACGATGTTTCAGATATAGGCAATTTTACATCCCCAACTACTCTGGCCGGATGGTTTTTGAACCATTTTTTTCCCCTTCAGTTCTCTGTTTAAAATATTATGTATGCAGAAGTAATTATCTGATTTGGTTTTCTTAACTTGAAGACAGTAGTTTGCTAAGGTCGTTATGAGTTTATGAGTTGATCTTGTTGTTGGATGAAGTAGATTAGCTGTGGCCTGTGGGGAGCTTTGGCTAGATCCCCACGATATAATAAAGAAAAGGGAAAAGGTGGAACTGTGGGCCTTTATAAAATTTGTAGCTTAATATTGGCTAACTAGTTTGTATGGTGCAGTTTTTTTCTGAGCAACTTTCTTTGGGGACTTCTCTCTTCTTTTGTAATTATGACCATAATAGTTAGAACTAGAAGCGCCGTTTGTTATCAAATATATATATATATATATATATTAAGAAGGGGCAAATAAACCTGAAAGTCAAGCTTATTGAGGTATGGTTTCACCTTATGCCCTAGGTCACTTTTCAACATCGTGAGGGAAGTGCACACATGCAAAAATCTCATGTAATATTTCCTATGTGCTAAACATTAAGCAGATTTGAGATATGGAACTGGTTGCTATTATTGGAACCATGTCTTAAGTAAATCAAATGGTTAATACGATTTTGGTTTTGTGTTAACTAGAATCTAAAGGACTTCATGTTTGCTGCGAGTTTCTCTGCTTCAAACATGTCAGTTTTTTCATTAACTCTTTCCATTTAGTTTAATTGGAAAAAGGAACCTGTTGGGTGTCATCGACTTTAGTCCGAGGGAACATGTCAATGCACCTTCGATGCAACAAATACAAGTGTCCTGAAGAACATTAGGCAATGCTCATTATTTCAGCTGTAGGACACCGCCATATGGCATCATTTTTTATTATTTTTTTTTTTTATTTTTTTTTTTTTTGGAGACACCAAATCAGATTCTGTTGTTTCATATAAACCATTCATCAATTTGTTATCAGAGAAATCGATTGGGACCGTTGAAGCTAGCCTCTACTTGCAAATTGTATGGTTCAAAACTTGTTGAGGAAATCAAGAATGTCCTTCTCCACTTCTATCTGACAATGTGAACCATGTTCAGATATGATCAACCTGAAGAATTGACAATCAATTGCAGTGTGGAGATATATAGACTAGCAAGAATGTTGCTTCATTACATGAGAATGACATGCACCAAATCTAGTGCAGAGGATCCCTTGTCAAAGTAAGAGATCAAAATCAATGTGTTAAAGATGGTGAACTGAGCAGAATCCTTGTAGCATAATAAAATTATAACCAAATATTCTTCCCTTCCCATTTTCATGAAGCCTGTTAGTTTTATGCGGTTTGATATCAGCTTATTTTGAATCAGGGTATCAAACATTCAACGGTGCCACACCTATCTAACCTCTCAAGTCTTGTCTTCAAAGGAGGCTTACAAACTTCTTGAGGGAGAGAATTAAACTAACAAATAAAGTGGAAGGACATAACTCTTTGCATAGAAGGTTTGAATATTGTGCTTATTCAGTTTATCATTTTAGTTACCTTAGCCTTTCTTAATACAAGCTGATGTGATGGATTATGGAAGGACATAAGTCTTGCACTCTTATGCCGCATTCCATCGTTTGAATTCTCCTTTTCCTCTTGATTATTCAATAATCTGGATTAAGGACTAGTGTATGCTAGGGATGACCGGGGGAAATTTTGGATTGTTACTAATGAATAGATGTCAGACATCGTAAGGGAACGTCATCGACAACTCAAATGGCGACATCTTCTGCGCGATGAAATGATGGAGCAGAGGCCTACAACTCGTTGAATGCGATGCAATTTTCATATTAATGAAATGATGAAACATTGAAGGGAATCTTCTCTCACGAGGCAAATGTAATCGGAAACTGGATTTGGGTTTCCATTTCCAAGGCCAAGCAAATGCCTCAAGCCTATTGTTTACAAAAAAAAAAAAAAAAAAGAAAAAAAGGGGGCAATCAATGAAGAAGCTAAAAGAAAAGACAAGCAACTGTTTCAGAAAATAATGGTACACTAAAGTACAAGCCTTAAATAAAAGTATGTGCTTGCCCCCAGAGTAATCCTCTTCTCCACAATCGGGGAACCAATATATTGAGTTTTTAATCAATCATAAGTAACTGATTAAAAACTTCAAAGGTAAGAATGACAAGCTTGACGATTAGATTCTATTCTTCATTTTGTTTCTGTGCTTATAGAAATTTGTAGAAAATGAGGACTGGAGAGTGGGGAATGCTCTAATAGTGACATCAATGAAGATGCCAGTTTCAATTATTGATGAGGATGGATATTTCTAAAAAAATAAAATAAAATAGAAACTTTTAAAAATAATATTTAAGTTAATAAATAAAACAGTTAAAAGGTATGTTTTTATCTTAGGAAGAATTTGGGTGTTACTTTGGCTGCATCTAGCTTTGGAGAAAATTTCTAGTACTATGTAGTATGAAAAATTTTGCATACCACTAAAGTAGCATTTAAAATTATGCCAGGTCCATAAAATAAATTATTTAATGACGTATCAAATAATAAATAAGAGTTATTATGGCTGTTGTCCAATTAAAAAATTTAGTGTGGCCATTTGTTAAAATAAAATTGGGTGTGCTAGGTTGTATTTAATCATTGACGATATTTTGTTGTTTATTTTATATTTTTTAGGAAACTTTTTACAATACAATATGTGAACTTTCCTTGGCATGTGGATAAATTTAAATCATAATTTTATCTTGTTTGGAGTGGTGATTCCTATTCCCCATTGAGGGTGGGTCCTCCTATCCCAGGGGATCCCAATATATATGGCAAATAAAAAAACCAAAAAACCAAAAAAATTAAAAAATAAAAATAAAAAATTGTGAAGCTCATCATTGCTTCCTTCTGTAAGATCCAAGAAACCAGCCTCAACAATTAATTAATTAACTACGAGAGGTCTTATCACTATGGGCCAATGCGTCACCTAATCTTATCCACTTGACTTTAAAAATATTTGACATTTTTTTCTATTGAGAGAACAAAAAAGATTGAATTGGAACTTTTGAAATCGGTATTCCAGTAATGTGATCTCTATTTCTTAGAATATAGAATCCACTCTTCAAAACAGTCACCATCTGGAAAGCGATGGAAGATGTTAGACTACATTTTCAAATGGCCAATTTTACTGAACACAGAAATTAATTAAGATTTGTATTCAATTTCTTAATCTGATGTCATAACCCATGATTGGATTACCAAACTTTTCCCAATATTTCTTACAACTTTATAGTTTTTCCCTCTACCAAAATGAATGAGAGGAGAGAAAGAAAATAGAGAAATTCAATAAATTTCTGATGGCTGCATTTTACAAATCTGCTGGCTTCAACATATACAGAGCGATAGCAGCAACTGTCCTACAAAACCATCTGTTTTTCACTGAGATCTTAGCTTATTTAGCTCTGCTTACAAAATGAAAGGAGATTCACACTTCTAATCACTCCAGAGAAGAAATGAAGAGAAGTCAAAATATGGAGAATGTGACCCAAAACAAAAAGGAAAGGGGGGGTGAAATAAAATGTGGGATCGTAATGAAGAGACAAGGATCCACAACTGCTGAAATCCATCAACTACATACAGAGATACACTGCGTCGGGAACAGCTTAAAGCTACTCGGAAAATTGGTAATTGTCAAGTTTTGAAGCAGCATGGTTATCTAAAAACCATGCCAACTTTCCTTTCCTTGGCTGTACCAACCTCGCAGGTAGGAGTGGGCAGTCTGCTCCTCCATCATCGATGGCCAAATGTACAGCCTCTGCTTTGTTTTTGCCTGTCACAACAATCGCCACATTTGATGCAGAGTTGATCACAGGCAATGTGAAGGTGATTCTCTCTGGAGGAGGTTTCGGAGAATCGGTTATGAAGGCAACCCATTCATCTTTCTCCTCGACCACAGAGTGGTTGGGGAATAATGAGGCGACATGGCCATCAGAACCCATTCCAAGTAGTATGAGGTCAAACTTGGGACTGTCACTCACATCAGACACACTTACGATGCGGGATTTAACTAACTGTCGAAGGACGAACTTGTACTCATCAGCAGCTTCCTCAGCTGACACCGAATCATTGATCGAGTGTACATGGCTGGGAACAATTGGCACCTAGTGATACAAACAGAACAGATCATCAATAGCTAGAATCATTTAAATCGTGAGGATCAAAGTTCAAAATAGCATGTCCTGGAGTAGAGTGCAATTGCTAAGTAAAAGAAAGATATGAGAATGGTTGACATCACACACAATTTTTCCACTTTGGAAGAGAATTGTATTAATATTTGCTGACTAAGTCAGTTTTGGTTAAAACTAACAAATGTTCAAAGTATATGACATGAGAAGATGGATTATGAAGAACGAAATCATGGAAAAACTGATATGGTGAGATGCTTGGCATTCCGGTCCCAAAGAAAGTTCCCTACAGGATATGATTGCAATCATGTATAGCAACCAAAAACAACAAAAATGTGATCTCTTGGATGCTTGATCTTTATTAGATTAGAGTTCATGAAATCATTTTTGCTTTCAAAGGGTAGGACATGGTACAAGGATGGATTTCCAATGTCATTTCCTCCCTATGTTAGTTCAAGAATAGTGCAATTTTGAGCTGAAGACCAAAAAATCCATCAAGTTTGGTGATATATAATGAAATTGCAACTATCTTCCCTAGGGAAAACAAGTGGTCAAACTGAGTGCATTTCAACTAGTTAAGGCATTATATACCAAAAGCTTAGAAGTCCAAATCCTTACCCCAAATGTTGTGTATTTCAATTAATTAAGGCATTATATGCCAAAAGGTTAGAACTTCAAATCCTCACCCCAAATGTTGTTTAAATGAAGAACATGAAGAATATATATACAATGGAACCAAATTAGTCCCTAAAGTCGAGAAAGGAAGCAGCTCTATGTTCAGTTGACTGAAAATATTCTATATTTTATAAGGATGATTTCAGAACAATACAGAGCAGATCTATCAATTCATCATTCATTTATATGATGCATGGAACTTCAAAGACCAACTTAGTTCCTTGGTTTGGTCATTAAAGTGTCAACTAATAGCCCAAGGATTAAAATACACTAAGCATTGTACATACAACTACTTCCTTTGTTAGAATCCATGAAGAGAACCAGAATTTAGCAAACATTGTATTCATGGAAAAGAAGCAAAGGAATAATTGCTCTGTAGTTTTAGTTCCTCTAAGGTTTCAGATTATCAAGTGCATTTGCAAATCTCACCATCCCCACCACCCACCCCAACCACCACCACCACAAAAAAAGGTCCAAAAGAGAAGGCAACGATCAATTACAAGCAAAAGAGAAACATTAGTACAAACCTTGGAAAGAAGGTTATCCTTTGCAAGCTTATAATTGCTGTCCGCATGGCTTTTTGCAACAACACGTTCATCAGCCCAAAATATATACCACTTGGCCCAGTCGACAGTCTTGTTGTAAGGAGCTTCACAGAGCTTTCTGTTATCCATCGACCAAAAATTATAGGCAGAAACCAAATTTACAGAGCCTCATTGAAACCAGAGAAGGAAACAAAATCATCCATACCCCATTAAACTAATCAGAGAACCACCAGATAACGCAATAGAAAATACCCCACGTTCTTTCACAGATGCCTCTGATAATTCAGCAATATAGTCAGCTAAATCAGTACTTAGCTCCTCCAAACTTTCATGGATCCTCACCTCTCTATCTTTATGATCCCCACATAGAGCCATAATTCACAAAGTTACAAGTCCTGCTCAAAAAGAGATGAACAAAACTGACTGATTCAACACCAAATTTTCCACCATCCTTTAAAATTTCTAGAGAAGATCAATGAAGGAAGAGCTTCCTTGTTCCTCCCACTTACAGCTAGCGAGCATTGAACTAAATTTTGGGGCATTACAAAAATCGTATCGCATGCAGTTGAAGAATCGACAGCTCCCAATGACTATTAAATACGGGAATTCAAGACATACAGATCAAGAAACATTCACAAACCATGTGACACTATCACATGAACAGCAACATGCACGAAGCTTTAATTAGACTGTAATTTCGTTTATTGGACCATCGTCCGAGGATCGATAACAGAAACCCTCGATTTGGGTCGATGGCCATGAAGCAAACGGAGTATCAAAAACAAAAACAACCCATACCCAGATCATAAAAAATTAAAACAAACAACCCCATTACAGAAGGAAACCAAAGAAATACAAATCATTAGAAAAAAAAAAAAAAGAAAAGAAAAGAAAAGAAAAAGTTAGATGATGGTTTAAGATTGATGAAACTGCAGCAAATAACAGTGTCAAACAGAAATAGGGAAAAATAAGTGATAGAGAAATTTACTCACAAAAATTAGAGGAGAAAAATGGAAAAGGGGTCGCTGTTGCAGAGAAGGAAGAAACTGAGCAAGGTGGAAGACGAGCATCGGCACGAAACTAATATATAATAATAAGGTAATGTGAGAATACTCTACAATCCATGTTAATTTACCGATTATAATAAATGGGAAAACTTCACAAGAAGTTGAGACAGAGGAATTTACCTTCTAGGCTTCCACGTGCAGCCAATGATCGTGACGCAAAAACCCACACAACCCAACACCAACTCTTTTTTGCCTTTTTTTTTCTCCTCTTTTTTCCTCTGTTACAGATAGAAAACTCTCGTCCCCTTTTTCTCTGTAAACAGATAGGAAGAAGATCCCTTTATCTTCCTAAATCAACTGCAAGAACATTGAGAGGAAAAGGGAAAATGGGGTTTGTTGTTTGGCAAAGAAACAAGGTTTAATTACCCAAAAGTATAATGGAAACTATTTGTCTGTCCTTTACTTAAAGAGGGGACTCTTAGAATGCAAATTAGCCAAACAAGTGACAAATTCAATGCTGACAAATGTACCAATTGGTGGCTTTGTCTTGCAACAGTGCAACAATGGCAGAATATTTTAACTCTACTCGGGTACTTAAGTAGTGGGATTTAACTTCATCTGCCATGTCCATGTATCTTCCTGCTTTCTCTCTTTACTGATCTTTACAAAAATCCTTGCCCTTCCTCTGAAATTGCTTTCTGATTGTCTCCCCAAACCAAGTTCATCACTGCTTTTTTATTCGAAACATTTAAGTCCTCTGTTAAGAACAGGGGATGGATAATACTATGTAAACATCCCTAACGAACACATCCAAATGTTGTACTGTTTCATTAGATAATGGTATGCTAAAAAGTAAAAACAATCCACAAAAATATATGTAATGCCCCAGCCCCAACCCCAGATTAGGATTAAGATTTGAAATTCGGGTGTGGCATCTATAATGGCTCTGACATTTTTCTGCATCCCTGGTTGGCCTGTTTGTTTGTCTTAAACTAGAGTGAAAACTATGGCCACACAAAACAACGCTTCTTTGATTGATTCACTGGGCGCCTTGTTAGTATTAGGTATAGGTAGTAACTTCTTATTGTTTTAAGTATTTTTAACCATACTTTCATATCTACTCTAATACTATCTGTGACCCCTAGGTCTAAATTCAGATTAGTTTCGAATTCCAAATCCTGGGTCTACAGAGTTGCAATACAAATCCCTAGGAGTGCAATAGAAAACTGAAAAACCAAAAAACCAAATCAATTCACTGGTTTGGTTTGGTTTTTTAATATAAAATTGAACATCTTGGCCTATATTTGAAGAAAACAAAAAAGTATTGGTTCACATTAATTTTAGATTGGAAAAGCCAATCAAAACTGAACTGAACCGAGGGTATTATACCCTTAACAATAAACCCTAACATTAAGTAACTTTTAGTCTTTTTAATTATTATGGTGCATATATATTTGTTGTTTAAAGAAAATAAAGGTAAATTATCGTGGAGCATATATGTTTTTATTTAGAAAAGCACCCAGAAAAGAAAAACAAAAATGTCCAATGTCAAAATAAATGGGCCCAATTTTAATTTTAAAATAAGAAAAATTATCAACTCAAAACAAAGGTAGAAATAAAAAAAAATTTAAAAAAAATGCTAAAAATCAAGATCCAAACTGATAATAAACTGAACCAATGCACTAATTTTATTTTTGATTAGACATGAATTTGGATTCAATTAATTTAGTTTAATTCTTAATTACCTTAAAATTGACAAAATCAAGCCGATTATCATTCCTACAAATCCCCGCCACCATCGTATCATCGCCAATGATAATTTGTGTTTGTGAGGGGATAGGATGAGTGATGAGGGTAAGATAGAGCTAAAATTGGAGTTAAATTAGCAAAAGAGTTTTGCTAAAATTAGAGGTAAAGTAAAGTAGTTAATGGGATTTTGAAGATGATTTGAAATTATTGGTTGGGTGTATATAATGCCAACTTTATGTCAGCTTCCAAAGTGTTGTTGGCATTGATGAAATGTTGTGAGGCATCATTTTCTCCCATTTTCGGCCATCTCCACCACCAAAAGAAAGATGATATATGGATTATCCACACCAAAATTGGAATATGTTGATGTCAAAATCAACATATGATGAGACAGTGGAGAGCAATGGTGGTGATTCTATTTACTTTTATCCAACCTTTTTTTAAGTATATCGAAACTAGAAAAATTCAAACTATATACATCGTGATTACTAACACACTCATAATCTAATTCATCAAAAATAAAACCCCACATCACTACAAAATCGAACACTTGCCCTCCCAGTTTGAGGAATCTTTATCATTATCAATCACTTATATAAACATTCAAAACTTCTACGCTTGGGATCTTAATTTTTGTATAAATGACCTTCTCACAAGTACTTCTATAATTAAAACGTATGAAATCTAACATTCTACTTACGTTACACTACCGTATTTTAAAACGTATCACGCTAGAGATAAAATGCGGAAAACACAACAAAATCCATAGAGATGAACATCATAAAATGTAGTAGTACACGTAAGTAGAAAGTTAGATTTCATATGTTTGTGGAGGGGTGAGTCATTAATCATAAAGGCATCTGTGAATGGGTCATCCGTACAAAAAACTCATTTAGTTATTCCAGTTTGGAGAAAGTTAGAATTTAATTTTTATGATTTCTTTTTTACAATATGTAGAGTGAGGGATCTAAGTGGATACTATTAATCTACTCAAATATTATTAAAAAAATAATAAATAAATAAATAAGGGTTATATCCATGTCCAACCTGAACAGTTTTCTAAGCCAACTTTTGACATTTTTTTAAAGTTTCTTCTGTCATCTCTCTCCTTTTTCCCAACTCCCAAGCTTAATTCTCACAAATTTTTCTATATTTTTATAAATAAAATATTGAAATTTTCTTTATTCTATAAATATATTCCAAGTAGATCTTAACTTCTGATATACAGCCTATAGGAATTGAATTTCCTTGTTAAGCCATCATTACCAATTTGAATTGACTGCTTAATATTGAATTAGAGTGTTGTTCCTATTCTCATTAATAAACCCATAATTATTAGAAACAATATCTAACTATACAATGAATGAGGGCATAGAAATGTTCATGTCTCAATATCTTAAACAGCTTGAGAAATCAATATAATTAATAACTCTGCTTAGACTGCATTATTAATCTAAATTTTAAAAAGTATATACCTCTCCTTCGAGTTGTATCAATTAAAATACTAAACTAATAATTGTATTAATTTAAATACTAAACTTTCATAATTGTATCAATTTGTACTATTCTCTAGATTTTGATCAACCACCATGTATGAAACTCATAATTTGAACCAATTAAACTCTTAAATTTTCATAAGTCAATCAATTTAGACCCTTCATCATGATTATCTTTGAAAATTATCTGTGAATTAATTGCAATTATGTCCAACTTTTTCAGTGTCATTTTACAAATGGACAATTAGAGTATATGCATTAACAATTCTCAAAGAAAATTATGACTAAAAGTTTAAATTGAATCATTTATAAAACTTTAAGAATTTAATTGATACTATTCTATGTTTCATACGAGTTTTTTTCAGACAAAACGTAATAGAGTTTAAATTGATATTATTATTAGTTTAGGATTTAAATTGAGATAATCCTAAAATTTATTAGTATAAATTGATATTTTCTTTAAAATTAAAATTCTAAATTATGAGGTGACATAAATTCCGGAATAATTATGGTAATGTGCAGTGAAAAATGAAAGCTTGTGGGGTTTGCTGACTCAAAGCTTTGAATTTATGTACATATAGAGAGCTAAGCCTATTGCTTCCCAACTGCCCAACAAAGCTTTGAATTTGGGTGGCATAGTATGCCATTGGCAGCCACATTCTTTTTTATTTATATAAATTATTTAATAATATTGATTTGATCATAATAAAACTATTAATTTTTCCCTCTCCCTTCTTAGCATTATCTTGCCAATTATTTTGTAGATTTTCTGTTTTTTCATTTAGTTGCTTGTAGATTTGAAGCATCCGCTCTTGACATAATTAATTAGTTAATTAACTAATCATGGTTGTTTCTATAATCTCAATTATTGAAGCGAATCTTTTTTTTCTTTTTGTCATTTTCCTTTTAATATATCATAATAAATAATTTAATTACCAAGCTTCACATTCTCCGATGCAGTACTAAATCAACTATATATTATATGCTACTTTTTTTAATTAAATAGAAATATATTAAAATTAAAATCATGAAATTATAAACTTAAATTCTATAGTTTGAGATTTGTGTCTATTAAATTACAAATTTAGTCTTTAAACTTTAGGCTTTTTTTAAGGAGAATTTTGAATAACAAAATAGTCTATCGCAGTCTACGACTAATATCACGAGAGAACTCGCCTGATCCCATAAATTGAACCCATGATCCCTTGGGTCTTTGGACTTTTTAAGATATTCCCACCACTACTAGGCCAACTCATGATGGTTAACAACACTAATTTAAAAGATTGATTTAGGTAACAATTCTAAAACACATCTAATAGACCATTAAACTGGCTTAACCTAAAAGAAAAAACAAAATTTAGCATGAGGATTACGTAGACATGGTGAAATCGATGAAAAATCAAAGTTTGTTTAGATCAATAAAAATGGATTGACAATGTCTCCACATTAGAGTGTGTTCTACACACTTTGGCTAGTTGACAAAATTTTGTATTTCATAAATGCTATGACTTTTCTTATTACTAACGCCAAAGGGATTCCTCTCTTTTAGTTGTCTTTTATTTAAAATATTACATAGAGAAACTAATATTGTAAATTTTTTCCTCTAAAGAACTTTATTATTAATAATATATCTTTAATTGACATTTCAATTCTCAAAATTACTTTGTAGAACCTTAGCATATTTACAAACCTTATAATTATTGAACTAAAAAGTATATACTTATATCTAATTTCCACATAACACCTTTTATAACCCAAAAAAAAACTAACTGAAAATAAAAATCTCCCTTACAAACATTCAAAGTTTTAGTTGAAAAAATATGTCCTCTAAACCATACTCGATACCTTTTTTTTTTTTAATTTTTTTTTTAATAATGTTTTATTTTGACAAGGGTGTTAAAGTTTATCTAAATACCCACGGCGCTCAGCTTCTATCTTTGACAAATTCGATAAATTTTTTAGTTTTCTCTATAAGTAATGATGACCGTTTAAAATGTTTTTAATAAATATTCAAAAGTGGATGAGGCTATTGTTCTTATTCTCCACTAATTGGTGAAACCAAGAATAGCCGATCCAATCGTATTCTCCATAATTGGTTGAACTATAATGACATCCACACAACATCATTAAAAAAAAAATTAAAATTAATAAAAAAAATTAAAAAAAAAATTATATGTTTGCTTCTCCCAATTGAGTTCTACCTTTCTACTCAGAGAATATATTACTAATTTTGAATTTCAAACTAATTTAAATATTAATTTCATTTCTATACTTTTAATTTTTATCTATTTGGATCTCTATTATATTCAAAATGATCATTTAGCCTTTGTGCTTTAAAAAAAAAAAAAAAATTCAACCCCCTAAAAAATAAAATAAAAACAAAAATAAAGAGACCAAAATAACCCCTCTTGAGAGTAATGGAGCAAAATGAATGAATCAGAACTAATGATATAGGAACCAAAAAGTTGTATTTAAACCTTCCAACTAATCCTAATGTTGTCCATTTTTTTCTTTTAAATTTTTAGTGGCAAGCCTTATCTTTGAGTCTCGAGATTTTTGTACAAACTACCCAATTACAAAGGCATGGATGTGGAATGACCTAATCTTAAAAAAAACCAATGAAAACTAACTGTCACAAAACACTATCGCATAAGAAGTGTCCCTCCCATCGCGAGATAATTAGAGCCCTAACACAAAATTCATTTCAATCACCATTTTTTTAAAAAATCAATAGCCATCCAATTGGAGCCGCAGGTGGTCTCAAGCAAGTTCCGCAGCAGCATTCTTTCTCGGGTACTAGTTTGTGTGCAAGGAGTGTAATGGAGTTGCGAGAGGATTGCAAGAGAGGCATTGTTTTGTGGAGGATGTGATTAAAGATTTGCGGTATCAATTGGTGGTGTTGGAGGAGTTGCAAAAGTCTCAAAGCTTAAACCTAGAACTTCAATTGCAAAACGATTTGCTCGCGAAGGTCACTGCTAAAGCAAAGTTTGCTTATGCTAGCAACAATGACCTAGTGAGGAAGGAAGATGCCATTGTTGTTTCTTTGAAAAATACTTTCTATGTGCAATTGAGATTTTTGGAAGGAATTCTAGAATTGTTTTCAATCTTCTGTTTCCAATTGAGAATGCGATTGAAGAAAATATTGTGTTAAGACTTCGATTATTTCATGATGGGAGGGACGTCCTTAACAGCAGAAGATTGATTTCATTATAAGATTGGATCATTTCACATTAACGCCTCAAAGATTGGGTCATCTATACGAAAAAATCTCTAAGTCTTATTGATTTGTATCTCTTTGGAATTAAACTATACTACGACATTGTTAAGATTGTATTAATCTAACGACATATTTCACCTGAAAAGAGAATCTGTTTCATCTGTTACCTATTTTTCCCCGTATGTTTTGCAGTTAGAAATTTTTAAAGTTCTTTTCTCCCAAAACCTCTTAGAGGAGCAAAATGGCAGAAGAGGAAAGTCAGTTGGTGGCACTGAGTGGATAAAGACGAACAAGCTGTCAGACAAGAATCCCACTGCCACACGGAAGGAAAAACGTGAAAGGTTGAAATAAGCATTTATGAGAGCTACATTCATCAACCTCTCTTTCTACTTTCTACCCCTTTAGATTTTCTCCTCAGCAAATTAGACAAAAACAACAGGTTATTTCAACCAACAACAGAAAACAAGCACCTTTAGCAATACTCAAATGGAACTTTTCTTTCCCTTCCTCAGCTCACTTAGAAGTAAAACAATGTCCAATCAATTTACCCACAAAACAAAAAACAGAAATGGATGATGTGGATGGAGATTCAGGAAGTATTTTTACCTCAAAAAAGCATCCACATACGGTTAGATATTTCCTTATCAAAAGCTTGGTCCTGCAACCGTAACAAAACATGCCAAGAATAAGCCAAAAAGGAAATTATTTAACACCTCCAAAATTTCCCAACTTGTTTTCTTCTGACATCAGGCAACTTTTTTATTGAAGGAGAGGTGCAAAATGTACAGAAGTAGGTACTCACGAAAGGGACTTGTTCATGCAAAAACCAGAATAACTACAATGCCCAAGCTGAATGGGGTTGTAATTGGATGACCTAAATCGGTTCTTGTCAATTAGTGAGAAAGGATATGTCCAAAGCACATGATGCAATATGAATTTTCTTTCTAAGAAATAATAAAACCATTCAGTGGTCCACTTATCCATAATGAGCTATCTATCTCTACAGCCGGGGGCCTGCCCAACATGGCAACATGGACACCTCCTTTTGATTGACAATAAGTATCCTGGCTCTACCTTTGTTGAATGTGCCTGTTATCATAGATAAAATGTAGAGTTTATATATTCATGATGGAAATATTGATGTCAACAGACCTGTGAGAAAAATAATATCATAGATAGATTATATGATGCCACGTTATTTGTAATGATCAAATATTGAAAAATAAAATACTGCTAAAACTTTATTAATTTGTGGTAGTTAGCTATGAACAAACAAAAGAGATGAGGTTGAGTCAGAGAGAACAAAAATGAACTGAGACAAATTTAGAAAGAGGAATTAGAGAGCTAACACCCACAAAATACTTTACTGCTGACGGAGACGGGCTGAAAAAGAAAGAAGGAAAAATATATATACACACACACACACACACAGGAGAAGCACAAGACCTTGTGGTGGACATTTCACTACCCAAAAGCAACTAAACCATTCAGATGAGTTTCATTAATGTACAAATTACTCGTAGGATCAATAACCACTTAGGAAAAGTACTCCTCGTTGGCTCGTTCTACGAGTGTGACAAACAATACGTGCCAAGTTTGAAATTTGTTAACTGACCCTCCAGCCGTGATGGATGATAAGATTACTGTGGCTCAGTTGGATGTCCTCCAAAAGACCGTCAGCTCTTATGGTTCTATTGTGTAATATGCATGGATGAATGTAGTTCTAGTAGAAGAGAAGAAATTTTTTGTTACACATAAGTTAATAAGAAATTTTACTTAATCTTTTATATGTTTATTTCTATTGGGTCAAGGATAGGAGGAAAAAGCTATATATTTAAAATATTGAATCATACTAAAAAAAATATGCTCAAGCTTTCTAGTATCTTTCAGCAAAGTATTATTCTTCTAAGAATAGTAATGTTGTCATTCTTATACTTCTTTGATGTGGTAGATTCAAAATGACATCACTCTAAATGTTACTCTGAAATAAACAATATCATTCTCGTGAATATTATTCAAATATTTTTTTTTTTTAATATCCGTGAGTGTTCGGGCCAACTTACACGCACCTCGACTAATCTCACGGGATAACCCCCTGACCCTACAAAATTTGGGTGTCAAGGAAACCCGTAGGATATTAAATCCTAGATAGGTGGTCGTCATGGATTGAACCCATAACCCCTTGGCCATTTGGCCTTTTTAGAATATTCCCACTGCCACTAATCCAACCCATGATGGTTTTATTCAAATAGTTTTACTTCAAACATTCTTATAGAAAGAATCAAATCAATAACAAGCTCCCTGAGACACACACACATAGTGAGAGAGTACAATTCCTTTCCTCAGTCCATGAAGGGCAATACCTCACTCTTTTTTCAAGATTTTAACGTCAGCAAACCAAATGCGTATAATACGAAGTCAACCAATTTTGTTCCCATGACCATCTAACTCAATCAGCTCTTTGTTTAATCAACGTGTAAGACAGCTATATATCTGCACTTTTATTTTTATTTTAAAGTTAAAATCCTGCTAGGATGTACCATGCAAGAATATTCTTACCATATAATGCGATAAAGGAAAAATCTTCAAGGCTTTCACAACAACTAATGCGCATGCAACTTAGATAATGAGATTATCACAGAATAAATTGATAAAGGGAAAATGCTTATATAAAGGACTTGTGAAGGGTGAAAAAGACACTTCCTCTGATTTACAGAACTTTAACCAATAGAGTAGAAAGAGAAAGGCAATACCAAAAGAGAAGCCCAAGTTTAAGAGCAAGTATTAAAAGATTACGCCAGAAGTGCAGTGAAGGGAAAGGGGGGGACCTAGTAAATGAAAGAGAATATATATCTAAAAGAAAACACCACTTAGGTCGTGAAAACGAATTAGATTAGGGGAAAAATATCAACTTTGAAGTTCAATATAGTTGAGAAAAGAAATATCAGTTGAAGAGCTGACATAAGCAGAGCCGGAAGATATACCAAATATACCAAGTCCTTACAAAGATATCAATTCCAAAAGAAGAAAAATATCCTATTAGAAAATAAAGCTTGAGCTACAGACAGCTTTTCCAAACAGAAGAAAGTGTCCAATTGGAAAAGCTCCAAGACCTCAAATAGAAATAATGCCACGTAAAACTAAAACTAACCTCATGAAATGAGGACACCCATGCTTTCTTTTGGACCTTCAGGTGCTGACATTCAGCATTCAATGTAAAGGAATACCTTCTTATGATTTGCATAGGGTAACTTTAACCTCCATTCTTTCTGCTTACGAGTCAAAGGCCTACCCTTACTTAAAGGATCTCGGTTTTCCCTCACATTTGCCAATTTCCAAATACAGCTCTTAGATTCCAATTCTACATGATCCAGCATAAAAACTCCATCATTTTCAGTGCCTCTCAAGTCTACGTCTTCAATGTAGGAAACTCGCATTGGCATGGCTTTGAATCTAAACAGATCATCTGGGACCTTCAGTAACCTCTCTGCACCTGGAGATGATACCTTCAGCAGAAGCATGATTGTTAAGGTTTTAATGTATGCAGCCATAAGTGTGCACTAACCACTAAGTAATCATTTTTGTACAGTAGGGATGGATAGCAAAGTCTATCAGCTATTACCTCAAAAGCTAAATCATCGGGAATATTTCCAAGTGCTCCAGTTTCATCTAATCTTTTCTTGTACTCTTGGCTATAACTTTCAAGCTCCTCCAAGCCGGGACAACCAAATCTAAGAAGAGAATAATATTTTACAAATTGTAAATTCATAAATCCAAGTTAAAGCAGCCTGTAATTCTTAATTATGAAATTCAAACTGACTGAATGCCCACCTCAGTTTGTTTTCATGGTTATGCTATCATCACAAATACATGACTACAGATTTCCTATCCAAAAACAAATATATAACTCAAACAAAAACAAACAGATACACAGCAAAGAATAGAAATTTTCAATATTAACTAGTTGGGGATAACACAACCGTCAGAGTCAGCCAAATTCATGGTGACAAAGAGAAAGGTTGAAATAAAATTTAAAAAGTTTGGAGACAGTTGAGTTTGAGATCATTATTCTTGTTCTCCTGTTATTAGAAGACAAGGTTGAGTTGATTGCTAATCTCTCCCACAAGCAAAAAGGGCTTAAAATGCGACTGCAAATCAAATTCCCCAGTACTCAGAAGATAGAACGCATAGCTCTTATGTGAGAAAAATATGAACAAACAAAAAGAAGAAAAATTACTCGTTTGAGAGTTTGTCTAATCTGACGTAAATGTATCCACGTGGAGTGGTCTTGAAAGAATAGAGTTTTATGTCATCACCAAATTGCCGCAGGACCTCTTGAGCAAGAAAAAGAACATGCTCACCCCATGGTACGCCTTGCAAAACAACACCGCCACCACCCCCTCCATCACCAAGCTATGTTATCAACAATTAGCATCACCTATGGCTATAATAATAGTGAAATAAAAAGCTCAGTTCAGTAGATGGAATTACCTCAGGTTCCAGATCATTGTCTTCTTCCCATCCATCCGTGGTTTCTCCCCGTTCATCCCTCCCATCTACAAAAGTTCAGAGATTTCCAAGATTGAGGCCTCAAGCTTTAGGCATTGCTTAAACAAGTCTTCAATTAGAAATTCCAATAGCCAATATTGGCTGTAAGAGAGTAAAAAATAGCTGGACAAATGTACAACTAGCAACGAACACACTAATATCATCATTAGAATGGGGAAAACTTCATAGACTGAAGCGAAGGGGACCTTATGCAGCAAATCTATAGTACACCATTATCATTTTACACACTATCATTAGAATGGGGAAAACTTCATAGACTGAAGCGAAGGGGACCTCTTATGCATCAAATCTATAGTACACCATTATCATTTTACACTTAAAGGTGTTTGGCCCACCAACTTGAAGTTCATGGAGTGGGCTACATGTTTGGGGCACCAATTACACCGATTGATGTTTTCAACTATTGTAACTTACAATTAACAACATAATTACTATTTCATATCCCTATTTGCTATAATGTTTACTATTTCCTAGTCATCATCTTTTTCCTTCTTTGTCAAACCAAAATAATTTGTACCCCAAACACAGACTAAAATAATCTACACCCCAAAAAATACTATTATAACCTACAAACTATAATAACCAACTCAGTACCTCAAACGCCCACTAAAAATTTTACAAATAACACTACAACAATCACCGGTTATCGACACTCAAAGCAACTAGTCATATAATATTGTAATCATAAAGCTTTCAAGCGTTAGAACTGCATGGATAAATAAAGGAACAAAAAGCTCGACAAAACATAATACACTAGATAAGCAGTTCAACAATCAAAACAACTGAACATGACTGAATCACACCACACTCTTAGTAAGATATTCCACTAAACAGAAAACACCATCTGCAGCAAAAAACTACGCAGGGCCATTAATTAATCATATTACAAACGGTAATCTCGATTGAAGCGTCAAAATAAGAGAATTGACGGATTGCATAAGAATAAGAAAACGCATCCGTACACTGGGGTGGATTATGTTCTTTCACTTCATCTTGAAAGTCTTTAGACGAGTTGGTATTGAATAACCGCAGGGTTGCAGCGGGGGAAAAGGCGAATGCGTAGTCGCGACGGGAGGAAGAGGAGCAAGCACTTAGAGACGTTGCTTCGGAGCCACAGACTATGGAAGACGGTGCTCCGACGGAAGCACTTAGAGACGTTGCTTCGGAGCCACAGACTATGGAAGACGGTGCTCCGACGGAGGAGAGTGAAGAGGAAACGGAGGCGATTCGAGCTCGATGGAGCAAAGTATGAGCAATCCTGTTGCCACGCATTGTTTTGCCTCGTCGGTTGATCGATGGAAGCTCGCAGAATGGATATTTCGCGGGTTGTCGACGGTTGCCTAAACCCTATATAAACCCTGCGGTTGACCCATCTTTTCTTAAGGGGATCAATTATGCTCTCGATTATGTTTATTTTGCTCTAAATTTGAGATTTGTTGGTACTATAAAAAAAAAGCTAAATTAAAATATTTTGAAATTTGCTCATAAAAATAAAATAAAGGGTTTTTTTTTTTTTTTTTTTAAAGATGAACAAACAAAGGAACATGAGAAAAGTAGAGAAGGGAAGAAACCACTCATGAAGTAGGGTCTTCGAGTCTAATTTTTCATCTTTAGAAAAATCATTTGCTTAACCAATTTCTACACATAGTTAACGTATTTACATGGATTATGTTTTAAATAATGTGACATATGTCTTTAATTTTTACTTATGGTATCAAATTTCATCTTATTTTAATGAAAAACTCCTTCAAAAGCATTTTTTTTTTTTTTTTTTGAGGAAAAATGAATTTCAAAGTTTGAAGGTGCAAATAAAACATTCAAAGTCTAAAACATAATTGAAACTTACTTTTGAGTTTCGTATATGTAAATTTTCATTGTTACATCATCTAGATCTCTCAATCATAAAATGTTCAATAAAACAAAGTTAAGTTATAAAGGTAATTCCTAAATTGGAGAAAGTTAGAATTTATTCCCTATGATTTATAATTAAAATTTAGTCTATATGATTTGATAAATTTTTATAAATAGTCCCTACAATAGGAACTATTTTTAGGCATTATTAAACCATAAGGATTAAATTTCAACTTTTAAAACCATAGATACTAAATTCTAACTTAACTTTTAAAACCATAAATACTAAGTTCTAACTTTCTCCAAACTATAAAAGCTAAATTCACCATTTAACCTAAAAACAAAAGTTATAAAACAACACACTCAATTTGGTGGTTCAAGTCCTCCTCAAAGCATAACATGTGATACGTCTAATTTTATTTTTCTGAAAAAAAACGGAGGTGAAACAAGTAAAGAAGCTATTTGGTACGGATACAAGGATTCTATTATGGATTCATCTCTTTACATTTCTCTTCGCTTTTGTCCAAAAAGTAATTAATCAAAGACAAATGTAACGCCCCCTAAAAAACCACTCAAAATGTTTAAATCTAATCCTAATCCTAGGTAGTCATCAATTCGTGCTCAACTTGATATTCCTCAGAGAGAAAGTATTTAGCAACAACAAGAAAGAAACAGCCAATCAAACCAAGTTTAACCAAAGATACAGGACACAACAAATGTCTTTTAGTGTTGATCCTATTATTTGAACTTAAATCGGAATGTTGTGAAGGAAGGGCTGAACGGGTCGTCATAAAAGTGGCGTATATATCAATATCTGCCAAGGTTAAAGCTGGCTTCAAACAATCCTTTACCGTCTGGAAATGACGACCACACACAACACTAGCAGTTATGTCTTCTCTTAAAGCTACAATTCCAGCTTCCCTACATAGGCCTTCGAGTTCGGCCCCAGTGAACAGCTCCGTATCCTCTGCGATCTTTTTGAGGTCGACATCACTTCCAATTTTCATTGGACGAGTATGAACGCGAAGTATCTCATACCGAGCTTCTAAATCTGGTGGAGGTACATAGAGCACCTACAAGTTCATTAGATATAGGAATCGTCAATAGGACTAGCCAGGATTGTTCATATCCATATTTGAGACGTAAAACCAGAGCAGGTGAGTTTGGACAAAACAAAGCAACCTTCACTTTCATGCCATGGAAGAAATACTTATTAATACAAATGAAATGAGAAAATGGATGTCTCACCAAGTCAAAGCGTCCTGGTCTCATAAGCGCAGCATCAATGGCATGAGGACGATTTGTAGCAGCTAAAACCAGTATTCCCTGCGAATTGAAACTCAACTCAAAAGACAAATGGAAAAAGAGATGCACCTTCAATGTCAAGTGGCAATGATAGAAAGGATGGTTAGAGATTTCACACTCACTTTTGCTTCTTCAAGACCATCCATCTCAGTTAACAATGTAGATAGAAGCCTCTCTCCTACAGCGGTGTTACCACTTGAACTCCCACCTCTAATATTAGAGTAGTATAATAAAATTTATCGCATAAAATAATGCAAGAATTAAGATTAGTATGAACAGGATTAAAAAATATATCAGGCTTTTATTTGTATCTGGAATCACTTACGCCTGGCCACAAAAACTTGGAAATTCATCAAACTAGTTACTAACCTTTTGGCAGCAACAACATCGGCCTCATCAAAAAATATTATGCTTGGTGCAGCGAGACGAGCTCTTCTAAAAGTGTTGCGCAGTAGAGCCTCTCCCTCGCCAACATACATAGAGTACATCTCTGCACCACTGATCAACAGTACATGATCTCAACTCAAGACATGCAGTTCAATGAAGTACTACTTCAAATAAGAAGTTCATACAAACACAGAGAAAGTACGGGAAAAGAAAAAGGCATTTGTGTTAAAAATCCAAGACGAGATCTTAAAGTGAGCATTTCAATCTTAAATAAAATAAAATCTAATGTTTTGCTTGAAGCTCGAACTTCAATAGGGAAACATGTGGTAGGACATTTTATCCTCACATCTGAGTTCAGAAACATAAGCATAACACCAGAGCTGTTTGCTTGCCTGTTTGTCAAAGAATAAAATCACGAGGTGGCTATATCTTGAAGAGTCCAGGTCTTATTAATCACATCACAGAGATACAAGTACATCATCCTATTTGAACAAAATACTAGAGGAAATTATTGGGTGGATTGAAGTCAAAGTATATCTATTAGCAAGGCAATCACTCGGGCACTTCACCTACACAAGACACCTTTGATGGGAAATTCTTCTGGAAATTGATGTTTTTCTCTGAGGCCCCATGTCCTTGTAACTTTAAGAATTTAAAGTTGGTGTATCCGGCTATTTGGTCAAAAATTAATTCTATCCATTCAAGATCACTGGTTTAGTTTTCCATTTTCACAAACCAAAGATATGGATAGAGTCGATCTGGCCAAAAACTGACAACACTAAACCAACATGTAGGCCGATGAACATCCCTACATGTCACTGTGTTTGTTTTGTGTTTTGTCCATGTTCATGCTTCTTCAATTGCAATAATAAGACTAAGACATCATTGCTTTATAAGGTCACCGTCACTCAACATTTAGAAATCAACACTTATGCCTTTTTCTTAACTCTAGTATCATGCTAATAGAAGAACACACACACAACATCAAGAGCTTTCTGAAGAGAATCTGGAGGCCCATTTGCAGAATCTAGGGAAAATACCTGAGTGAAAAAAAAGATGCTTGAGCAGCATTCGCAGCTGCTTTAGCGAGGGTTGTTTTTGAGCAACCTGGAGGCCCGTACAAAAGAATCCCCCGAGCAGGTGATATACCCAACTTTGAGAAAGAAGCAGCGTGTTTCATAGGCCATTCAACCGACTGTTGTAGCTTCTTCTGTTCACAATAAATAGAAAATTTAAATTAACGTGTCATGAAAATCAGCCAGAAATAATTGTGACATACACACTTTTAATTCTTTTAGTCCTCCAATATCATCCCAAGTCACATTCGGAACTTCCACAGTGACGCCTCTAGTCATACTTGGGCCAACGATAGATCTTGCATGCTTCCAGTCTTCTGTTGTCAGACAGAGAATAGCATTCTCATTTGTACCTGAGCACCTTTGCAATGCAGCCATTGCAGCCTCACGACATAGAGCCTCCAAGTCAGCTCCTACAAACCCATTGCATGATGCAGCTATGGCTCGTAAATCAACTTCTGGATCCAATTGAACCTTCCTTGTGTACAGCTGGACACATTTAAATGTAAAAGCCATTACAACTGCTAATAATTTTTTCCATCAAGACATAATAGTTTCATTTAATACTAGTACATAAAAAATACACTGGACCAAAATGGTGATATCTCACAGGTTTAAGTGAAAAAATAACCTTGCAACATGGGCATAGCCAAGGTATCACTTACCCTAAGAATTTGATATCGTTCATTCTCAGTTGGTGCTGTTACTTCTATTTCAGCATCAAAACGCCCTGACCTTCTAAGTGCAGGATCGATGGCATCCACTCTTTAACAAAAAATCAAGATCAAATATTTTAAACAGAGAAAAAAAACTTACACATAAAAAGGAAAAAAGAGCAAAGAAAGATTAGGTCAGACTACAATTATTTTTACGCTAAACAATCAGTTAAAAAATCCAAAAGTGCAGTTAAAATATTTCACCTACGTAACGTAATGAGACAGAGTACAAGACCAAGAAAAAACACCCAGGACTTTTCGTGCATATTGCAATCTATATAATACAACTTTTTTCTCTCTCCAGTGCAAAGGTCAGAAAAATTAATACAATCACTTGAATTTATTTATTATTTTTGATAAGAAACAATTTAATTGATAAATGAAAATATCCAACGAGGTACAAAGGAGAAACCCCATAATAAAAAGAACATAAACCATGGGGGAGGGAAACAACAAAGAGGTGAAAAAATACAGGAAGATGAAAGTTGGATTGATGATGCAAGAAGCCCACCCAACACCAAAACAATGGCGGTGTCTAAACAAAACTACAATCCAAACAACATCAGACAGAAGCACTCCATAAAAAAGAAGCAAAAAACTGATCCAAATGCTCCACATGCCGATCAAAAACAATCAATACAATAACCAAAATGGCTGAGACCAAGGAGGAGATAACAGTTTTCTAGATGGAGGGAAAGAATGCCTATTTCAGCATCAAAACAAAACCACTTAAATGAATTAACTATTTTAAACTTCCGGGAATATACAGGACCTTATATGTTGAAGTATTGCAAATTCCAAGCATACTTGTACAAGTAATTTAAATTTAAAAGGTAATAATAATAGGCAACAAAATTGAAGTTCAAGTGAAGTTAAGACAATTTTATTTTTCTACATCCGTGAGTGTCCGCACCAACTTATACACACCTCGATTAACCTCAAGGAACGACCAGCCTGCAACATTTGGGTGTCAAGAAAACTCGTTGGCTACTAAATCCTAGGTAGGAAGTTAAGACAACATTCTAACAATTATAGAATTTTCTAGCTAAACAATACAAGATATCAACCTGTTAGTTGATGCAACTACGACAACTTGTGGTCTACCAGATGTTGATTGCTTATTGGAGTCCATCAGTATAGAAAGTTGAGTGGTTATACGAACATTTTGCTCTCTCCTGAGAATTTGAACATAACGGAAGAAAAGTAATCAACAACGACTCCCCCCAACTCGATGTGTAGATAGTAATCAATAATGGTTTATAGATTCTTCCTTATTGAAACCTTTTTCCCCTAAACGATAAGATAAAATAAATTGATAATTTGTGGTATAGTATGATAGTCGAGAAGATATGGTATTCTTTAAACTAGGTAAAAGTTACACTAGAAAAGTCATTATAGAGTAAAACTATGTAGAAATCCATTAGGATTTTGAAAGGAAATTTGGACTTGGAACATGTATGGTGATGACCTAGAACAATGTTCATGTCCCAATCTCTATTTTTAGGTCCTAATTTTCATTCAACATTGTAATGGATTTCTACTCCAATGGTAGTTCTGAAATATTTGTAAAAGGTCAAAGGTAATATTGCAACTCTTGAAAGAATGGGTATTCTTTAGACAAATAGTAAAGTTCAAGGGTATTCTTATAATTTAGCCTGGATTTTATTCTATTCTAAAAGAAAGCATAACTTTGTTTCAGAGTTACAATAATGTGATCAGTTTTCATTACCTAGAATCCCGATGAGGACAAAGTGCATCAATTTCATCTATAAAGATAACTGATGGTTTTCCGGATATTGCATGAGATGATGCTTTGGAGAAGGCCTCACGCAAAACTTTTTCACTTTCTCCAGCATGTGCTCTGTGAACTGAATGGGGACTGCATAATGTATTGAAACCATGGTGACCAGAAAAAGTTTAAGGGGAAAGAAACTGCTAAACAGTAATATCAGAATTTAACAAATTTAATCATTAAAAAATTATTTAATTATCATCAATTTGAGTATTTTGGTGCTTCCCTATCCTAAAAAGTTCAGAAAGGAAAAATGCAGCAGAACCTGATAGTGGTTAAATGTGCACCGCATTCCTGAACAATTGCACGTACTAAACTTGTCTGGCAATGAAAAAAGTTTATTCTTCAAGCTTGAAACTTACGCATCTAAAATGAACACTTCAAGCAAAATGGATGGAATGTTTACATGCTAATAACAATAATAATAATAATAAATTAATTTTAAAAGAACTGCCTCACTTTCAACTACTATAACTATAACTATAAATATATGCACACATAGAATCCAAAACCAATATTTGGTTTGGCCTACAGCGCACTCCAGAAATCTCTTGGAGAGGAAATAGGGTGATAATGGTTGGTTTCATAGTACAAGAATAAAGTAAGAAAAACTTCATCTCGTTGCTCTGGGAGCTTTAACAGACTGAAATAAGCTGATATACAATTAAAAACCTAACCTCTAACATTTTCAGTTTCATCAAAACTCAGTAAAGAAAGTAACAAAGGATTTATATACAATATGACAAGGAGCTTGGAAGAGCTGAACACCAAAAACAAGTCATCGGGGGAAGTTTTCCAAAATGGATTCAAAATTTTCAAGCAAAATCGTACCTTGCCAGTGCCAGGGGGACCGTATAAAAGCAAGCCTCGAGGCCACTGTTAAGCATCATGATAAAAATTCACGATTAAACTAACCAGAATTCGAGCCACATAACAGTCAATAAGCAACACGAAAATTTATACATAGAAACGATGAAAGAGAAAGAGAAAGAGAAAGAAATTGTCTTACTCTTAGACCGATTTTTTGAGCTTCCTGGGAGAATAGTAGCGGGAAGACGATCAGCTCTCTCAATGTTTTAAGGGCCTCGGAGTTTCCAGCAATCGCTTCCTCAGCTCTCCACTGGTCCTCGCTACCATTTCCACAATTACCACTCCTAGAACTCTGATCCTCCATGTGAAAGCACTAAGATTAACCTCTAAATCCGTAATCGAACTCAGAAGTGAAATTCTTCTCAAAACCAGAACAGAGTGAGAAAACAGTCAGCTACACGTTGAACTGGATTCTATTCATTCCATTGCCATTCCTCTAGTTCCACATGCTGCTGAAATGTTACTTCACACCGAGCATAAACTGCTTCCCGCCACTGTATTCCTTCTGTTTTTTAACGGAAGCAAGTAGATTAGAAGTGGGTAATAAACAACCACGCAAATCTAAATGTCATGTTTACAAATCAGATGAAGTTCAGGTGGTAAAAGAGTTAGAGTACCTTCAGATTTAGTACTAAGAGAGTAGCTTCCGTCCGGCGGGGATTTGAGGGATTAAAGTGCCCAGCGTCGGCGGTGCTGCCGGCTGTGTGGGCGGCAATGGGAGGGAGAAGGAAAGGTGGGAAGGAGACTAGGATTTAGTGCCTTTTTCTTGATTAAACCAAATGAGATTTGGTCGTCTACGAACTTTCAAAATGTAAGTGTAAATAGACTCATGAACTTCCAACTTTTTTAACTTTTATTCCTATTTTTTCTCCCACATTTTTCTGTTCTATCGTTGTCGTCTTTCCGCATTCAGCTGCATCAGAGGGGAAGAGAAAGATAGGGAGCGAAAAACGGGGAGAGACACAGATGAGAGGAGCTTACTGCCGGCGACCGGCGAACGGACGCGCGACGAGACTGCGGCGGTCGACGGAGGGAAGCGGTAGGGGAGGCGGAAAGGTGGCCGGCGGCGTATGGTGTGCAAAACGGCGCTGATTGGCGAAACAGAGAGATGTTGAAGGGGGGAGGTCTGTTGTGCCGAGAAACAAAGTTTGTGTGAATTTTTTTTTAAATCTAAACTTAATTATATGTATTTATATACTAAATTTAAAATTATTTTAAATAAACTAAAATATTTACAAATATATCTACTCTTATCACAAAACTGATAGACCACAATAAACTTTTATCATTAGACAATAAACTTTTACCATTGGACATAGATCGATGATAGAAATCTATCATTGATAGACAATCGATCGATCTATTGTTCAATAGTGAAAGTCTATTGCAATCATTTTATGAAATTATATATATATACCCACTAAATTAGAGAGTTATGGATACATTGTTAAATTAGAGAAATTTGGATGTGAAATAGCTAACATGCGCACTTGTCAAAATATGTTATTAAAGAAAACAATAAACAGTACTTTTGTTAACGAGATTGGACAAAATGACATAAAATCATTATCACACGTTGATTGAAGGGGAGAGACACAGAAGTTGCTCGATATTTCTCAGATGGAATGAATAAAAAGTGCACACATAATCTCAATAAACCATAACAATGTCTATCTATTAATCCCTTCTTCCATAATAAATATATGTTCATCTTCTACAACAAACATTTATCTGAGTCAAATGACTACATCAAAAGGGTTAATTCTACTCAAAATCCAAACACTATTTGAAATAGCTTAGATCCAATGATACGCCCTCAAATATACTGTGTATTAAAGAGGTGTTACTTCAAAGTGTGAAGCCAAAATTTTAGAAATTAGAGGTGGCAAATTAACTTAAAAACAGATCCGAACCGATCTACAGGGAAATTGCCCATTTCTTCAACTTATCCTATACAGATAAAACTCAGCTGCTTGTATTCTACTGCCCTGAGCCATGGGGTGAGCCTAGGCAGGTCATCACTGAAGAACGGATTGCCTGTTGAACTTCACACTTCCTGCTGAGGCCTGATTAGCAGCCCGGTTGCTTCCAAAGTTCTTGCGGTTTGATTCCCTCGCAATCCTCGAGCCAAACTAGAAGATCAAATGTGCATTAGGATTATGGAAGCATCTAAAGAAAAAGAAAGCTATATTTTAGATGGATCCATCACTGTAGAATTGTATGATATAATACCCCTTGGCTTCAAGTCGAATTACGAAAGAGTGAGTTATATCGAGCATCTGTGTCGCACAGTTTTCACTTGCAGCCAAGTTAATCAGATATCGGGCATTCTCACAAATTTACAACATTTAACAAATGTTGAACGAAGTTAGTAGTGTGCTAAAAGGGGAGATGCATACCTGTATTGCTCTTTTAGGTAGAGCTCCTGCTTCATGCAGACCAAGTAGTTTCGCAACCTTCAAAAAGATAAGGAGGAACACTAGATAGGTCACCATATGTAAGTAAATCTGCTTCGTGTAACTAACCTTTCATTCTAAGGTGACGGAACGTCAGATACTTTCTTAAAATGGCCTGCTTCTTTAGTGTTAATCAAATTCCTTTACAAAGGACTAGACTAGACTCTTCTATTAGATAAGCAAAAAACTCTTTTGGACAGTATAATATTTGCTATTCTGAAAAAAACCATAGGAGAAATAAATATATTCGAGGGAAAAGTAGCACTAACCTCCCTTAGTATCTTCTTATCACCGGTCCCAGCAGGTTTCTCAAGGTCGGTAACCTCCCATAGAGGAAATGCTAGCAATGTATGTATAACATCTTCATCCAAAAAGGGAAATCTAGCCTATGAAAAGGAGTGAAAACTTGATTAAATGAGAAAAAGATGAGGCATATAGTAGCATTGGTATATCATTCCAGGAATACCTCCTTGCCATTATCTGCAATACATCTGTCATCTCTCCCTAGATTTCTCTTCCAGATTCTCTGAATATCCAACTTCATTTCCTCATTTAAAAGATGCCAGCTGAAGGGAACATTGCAAAACACTAAAATTAAGAAGATTTTTTTTGGTCTCGCATTTTACCAAACTTTTATAGATGCGTACTATAATTAAAAGAAATTAAAGACTCATTGACAGATGCACGTGTCCTATAACTTATGCATAAGCATGCCTCCAGGATCAAATACCCTCCCTAACATAAATACTCTTATGATGTCATTTCAATTTGAATAGAACAAATGATTAAAAAAACTAAATGTTTTGCAATGAACATCCAATGGATTATCCTTCATTTTTTACTCGATGAAAGTTTTTTAAAAAAATAAATAAATAAAATAAAAATACAATCCTAATCCTAGAAAAAGAAAAGTTATGTCTGAAATGCGGACAATTCACTCCTACAATCTTACCCCCCTTGTCTATATTTTGTTCGATGCCTACCATAGCCAGCACATTGCTCATCGGCACCAGAACCAACAAGGAGAATCTTGGCCTCAGACTTGTATTTTACACGTTGATGAAACTTCTCATCCTTGTCAATTGATTCATAAATCCAACCATTGCCACCAGAGGCCAGCCACAAAGCTATTCCAATATTCAGGTCCTGCAATTAATAAAGTTAACACAGATAGAACAATCAATGTAATCCTACAGGGCGCTATGTCTACCAACCAAAGAGGTCACAAGTTCAAAATCCTTCAAAGTCATCTGCTTGTTATAGTATCAGTCAAGTTGTACGATGGTGTTGACAGGTTTAGCCATAATCTCATATTACTTTAAGCATAAGAATGAGTTGTTGATTCTAAGCAATATAAGAACTCACATTAAGGCAAGTCTATCAGAATGCTAAGACAATACCAAGTCAGTAAACACTCAACTACATTATCTTCAACAAAAGTAGGGTACCATGTATGTATTTGCAGGATTTATTAGCGACATGACGTGCTTGGTTTCAGAGGTCAAATTTGACAAGTCAGCATCAATCTCAACCAGCTTCCACCTATAAATTTAAACAACGTAATGTAAAAAATTAAATAAAACATTCCACATGAGCGAAGGAAAAAATGTTATCATCAGCAAGATTGCAGTTTCAAGCACGAGACAAATAAAAGGGCCATGAAACTTCAAAATATATATTATTTTTATCCTATAGCAAACCATATTTCTTAAGAGCTTGTACATAATAGATTATTTCAACTGAAAGAAGCCGCTAGTCTTAACTCTAAAGAATCATTATACAGAGAAAATATCATTTATGCTTAGACCCATTTGATTTTCAAATTATTTTAACTGAAATTTTTGTTCCAAGATACTTCTAAGGAGATATAGCAAGCACAGTAACCAAAAAGAATATGACAAAGAAATAATTATCTTTTTTCCTTCTATCTTCTCCGAAAGATGATGTTACAGATCTATTCTAAAAGGAATATCATGCATTTTATTTTTGTTTTGTTACTTCAAGTTATCATTCGACTCAAATTAGCTACAGTACAACTGTCAAGCATAATGTATTCTATTTTCATCTCTATTTCCCACTTCATATTTCGTACTCTATGCTAAAAAAAATAAAAATAAAAGAAATAATAAATAAAAAATAAAAATCCACATGTTTGTCACTAAAAGAATTAACCACCAAAAAGGTCAATGCAAGACTCAAGATAGAGCTCAATGATATAATGCCTTCTTAGAGGGGCAATTCTACTCAGTTCCTTAACTCCAGCCTTCGCAGAGATTCGATCAGGTGCAGAACAACCATCAAAACTGACATTAAGAAGATCTATCTCATCTGTACAGAAGATGGAGACCAATTAATCAATAAACTGGGACTAGGAAATTAAAGTAACATCACTTGATTGAATATTTCTGCCCCACTCATCAAGTTTAATTATAGAATATGATTGACATCACTGTTGTGTTTAATATCAATCCTGAAAGCCTAGAGGTTGAAAATTGATTTTCATGTGAATTAACAGACACTTACAGCAGGTATCGAGACATTCATCCAGTAATGCTGCTAGTATCATAGAATCCAATCCCCCAGAAAAAAGAATGGCCACTGGACCAAGTTCTGCTTTTCTGGAAGCCGATATTGTACCCTATGCATTCACAAGAAACTTCTTTATTTCATAATTTTTCCAAAAAAAAGTGAGTCTTTGTCACCATAAAGACTGTCCAGTTAACATTATAAACTCTTTTAGAAAAAAACTTGTTCTGAACTATGAAATGCATGCACAGCCTCTTAAGCTGTGATGATTCCACAACTAAATATAAGAGAAAAGGAAAAAAAATTCCAACGGTAAATCAAATTATACCATTACCGAAGCCTTTAATAAAATATTTAAAATTTCAAGTTCAAAAGAAAGAAAAAAAAAGTTGGAAAACAATGTTTGTGCAACATGCAAAAATTTAGACAAACCAAGAGAGAGGATTTCACAGTAAAAAACAAATCGTTCAAAGCACGTGATCAGAACTGCTAACTTAATCTAAACCAATAGATGAGCCACACAAACAGAATAAAATTTTGTACCTTGAAAATTGTATAAAGTGAAGTCCGCCGGATTAGAGACTTCCTTAGAGCATCCAGCAGAATCTCTGCAGGAGTTGAGACAGGAGCTTGAATACTCCCTATTCATCCAACGAAAGAAAAATCAAAGATCATCAAGAAATCAAATTCTTAATCAAAACCAGACACATGTATCGTTTTTCATTGACAAGGTGGAAGTGTCAGCACACAAACTACCATAAAAAATGGAACTTGGTTTCTAAGCTATAGCACCACAATGGAGAGGACTAGATACCAGATACTGATTGCAAGTTAGGTAAACATGCTGAATGGCTTTGATGTTGTGACAAAAGATCCTTGTGATATGGAGTGGAGATGTCTCCAGGTTCAGGTACAATACGAGTTCTTTTCCACTCGACAAGCTCTTTCAAGGATTCATTGGTCCATTCATGGCTTTTGACTTCACCAATCAGGTAACCATCAGTTCTCAGCGCATCAAAAGAGATGCTGTAAATCCCACATGGTAGTTCTTCCCAGAAGCTCACTTCACAAGTACCATCGTCATCTTCAAGCCCTGCAATTAGTGTAAAATCATAAGCACAAAAGGCATTGTTAATAAACAGTAAACTGACTACAAAACACTTAACAGAAGATGCTGAAATGTTGACAAGCACAGTATACCTGAGCCGTGAAACGTGGAAGAAGCTGGTGATACAGAAGACAACAGAAATCGAGAATCCTCCACTGTTGGCCAGTGAACAAGAAGACTTCTCCTACCAAAGGCATCCCGACCAAACCACAAAGTTTTTGCACTATCCTAAACATGATTAATTTTGTTACAAGTTAATAACAAGAAAGCACAAGGTTAAACGGTATGCAAAGGCCAATAAACATAACATAGAAACTTACCGCTAAGAGTTACCTGCCAGTAGATGATTGACCAAGGCCCTTGAATCTTTGAAAGAATATCTACAACAGTTCTTTCTCTCTTACATTCACCTCCACATGTGTTCATATCTAAACTAAAATTACATGCGCAACAATTCCCAAGAGCTAGCATAAGAGTTTCAGCATCGTTTTCATGACACTCAACGTGTATTCCACCAAATATTTCACCTTTGGAAAATGAAAATGATATGAAATAAATTTAATATGGTTCCTGCTATAATAGTTTGAATCTATACAAGATATAAGAACACTTTATGAACCCAGAAAAAAAAAGTGATCAGAATAGAAGAAGCAGCATATTCAGGTGGCGTCATTACTCAATAGTGATCAATATTATGCGCAAATGAAATAGAAGAATAAAAGCCAAATGTCAAACTTGAGTATGAAAATTTCTGCATATGGTTTACCATTGTAAACAAGAATATTGCGGGAAGCATCCCTCAGTGGCTGAACAATAGGGTTAAGCCCTCTAAGCTGCAACGTAGCCCCTAGTAAATAAAACTCCGCACCAGAGATGGGCCTACTGCAACTGTTCTCTGATTGGAGAATACATCCATTTTCAGAACAGAACCGGCCATTTTCCATCTCGTATTGATCATTTTGACTCTGGAATGCAACGCCATCATCAACCCTCTCAATGAAACACTCAAACTGCTGCTCTTCACCGGGATTAGAAGATTTTGAAGAAATAAAAACCTTCACTCCGCCTAAGCTATCGGGCCCTCTTCTCCGTAATGCCGCTTTAAGATCATCTATCGAAAACTCAAGCTGGAGCAAGAAAAAGAAATTAAAATCAATCCAGAACCACAAAGAAAGTGTTGTGCGCCCAATTCGAACTCCCGCCACAAAAATATATCCAAATTATTACCGAATAAGAAGAAAATGGCGAGACCAAGAATACTCACTTGCTCGTGAACTGGATGAGGAAACGGGGATCTGGCGTCTACATGTAGAGATGATAAATCAAGGCGAATGCCAGAAACGATCAAAGCGATTCCACACATTGCCGCCGCCCCCGCACAGCGAGAGACAGCGTTCTGTCGAAGGTCTGAGAAAATAGAACTGCGGTGTCCGTACAGGGTTTAAACTACATACTTTTAATTAATTATATATCATCTCTCAACAACGGCTTCCGTAGCATAGTGGTAGTGCGTTCGCTTCGTAAGCGAAAGGTCGCGAGTTCGATCCTCGCCGGGAGCTAGTTTTTTTCAATTTTTAAAAACCTTTCTCAGCCGTTGAATTCCTCCCCATATAGGTTTTTTTTTCCTTTTTTTCTTTTTCAATATTGATAAGGGTTGATTTATAGCGGGAATGAGAATTAATGCATATTAGATTTTTCAAATTATTTACTTATTTTCATTTTATTTTGAGGTAGATTCTAGGTGTTTATTTTTTATCTAGAGGTAGCCACATAAATAAAATTTAAGAGTTCTTAATAATAACAAAAGTAAATTGATGATTATTAGATAATACGAGGTTTTGTTTAAAAATTAAATTGTTAATAATAATAGTTCATCTATTTTATTGAAATTGTGAAATTTCTTGATTTTTTCCAATCATTAACAATGATCTATGTAATACGAAAATATTAAATATAACATTATCATTATTATTATTATTTTGTCATGCAATTGTGTTATTTGCATTATTTGAGAGAAGTGAATAGGAACAACTTACCTTTTGTTCTCTCATTCACACCTCTAATAGGAAGTATAAAAATTAAAAAAAAATAAAATCACAACTAGAGTGTCCAGTTAACTATAATCTTACTACTTACATTTGACTTTTGTAAATAGTTTCTTTTTTTAGCTAATAGCTTAAAAGAGGAAACCGTTTCCCAACTTTTCCAACAACCTTTCCACTAACTCGTACTATAAAAATTTGAAACAACTTCGGAGAGGATTAAAACAATAAATAATAGCAATTAATGGATTAATTGACCACTTAAAAGGTATGTCGTTTGTCTTCGTACCACAATTAGGGCTAACGAAAATCACCAAATATGCTACGTCGTAATGGCATATTACATATCAAAAGTGTGATTTGAAGATTTTATTTGCCTTTTATTCGATTATGCGCCAACACATGTTAATAAGAGCTTATTTAATTGACTCTGATGGCGAATATTGACAATAATAGCAACCATGAGAAGATGAAAACATATATATAAAGTATTGACAATAAAAAAAAAAGTCCTTAAATTAATAAATTTTGTTAAGTTATCAATTTAACTACCACATCATTTTACATTAACGGTCAAATATGTTTTTTTTTTTTTTAATTTTGATAAGGTGCATGTTTTTTTAATCCTTGAATTTGACGATTAATTTAAAGGATTTCAAGTCACTCTTTTAACATATATTTCATAAGCAAAATCAAAGCTAAAAGATTTTAATCTTCAAATCGCTCTTTCGGTGACTCTCTTTATTAACCGTCAAATGTTTTTAACATAAATTCATTTTGGCCATTATCATTAGTTGATAGCCTAGCAACTCACTAATTGCATTGTCCATTTGTTTGAAAATAAAAAATAATAATAATAAATTTATGGGCCAATTTTATTTTTTAAAGGTATATATTTTAAAAGACTGAATTAAAATAAAACAAGCTTAAAAGTTTGCAATAGAATATATACCAAAACAAATTAATATTTAAACTAGAAAAGTAGGTTGAGATTTGCTCAATGGTAATGTCAAAATCTCTCAAGGAGGTCCAAGCCCAAATGGTATCGGAAATAGAGTATAGGGAAGTGCATTCAAAGAGGAAATATCAATATCTCGAGGTTAGAACAGATTAGTCAAGCTGCTAAATATATACCAATTGGGAAATAAACGAGTCGAGGCTGGACTACATGCTACAACCTTCCGTGCAAAAACATCTAGATGCTATCTGCTGTCACACGCAACAATGGACATGAGCCAAAGGATAGGCTCATAAATAGCTCCATTCAAGCACCCCATGAGGGAAGGTAAACAATCTCAAAATAGAGAGCCGACTTTAAATTTTCTAGTGTTTATTATAATTATTAACTCCTACTATTACATTAGGCATCAAATACACTAGGGTCGACACCATATTGGTGCGAAAAAAACCTTACACAAATCAACTTGAATAAAATCAAAATCAAACAAGAAAAGAAATTGAATTAGAGGTCAAAGTTATTGAACACTTGCCAAATAACCTAAAGCGAACAAGGTCCGAGTGCGAATACAGTGCAGCCTGTAAATATATCAAAGCAATAAACTCTAAATAAACGATCGAAAAATAAAATAGCTAACCTCGGGATATTTTAATGTAAAATTCTATTTTTAAAACATAGCAATTATTTCTTTGATAAAAGGCTTTTTCATGCGCCAATTTGCAAGTGCTTCCGTAGCATAGTGGTAGTGCGTTCGCTTCGTAAGCGAAAGGTCGCGAGTTCGATCCTCGCCGGGAGCTTTTAGTAGTACAAACTGGTTTTGGTCTCTATTTATTTTCTTCCCGCTTCTTATCATTTATAATCTATATATTGATATTATACTTATCGGTCAACGTTTTATTATTTTCCTTTTTTAGACAGATATATTAACACAATCTTAAATTAAATTGATTGAAGTTTTGAAGTTCTAAGTATTTTTTTTTAACTAAAACTTCATTACAAGCGGAAAATATGATTTTTTTAATTTATTATAATACTCATGGGAATATATATAATTTTTTTTTGTAATTTGTTTTATATTATTTTCTTGGACAAATTTCACGATCATTCTTTTTGTAATTTGTTTTATATTGTTTTATATTATTATAAATATGTTATATTATTTTCTTGGACAAACTGTAAAAACAACTCTTAATTAGTTGCAATTAAAATATTAAATTTTCAATTTTAAAAATTGAATCATCAAATTTTATAGAAGTATTAAAATTCAATTAAAATGGAACTTCAAACTTACATAATTGTATAAATTGAAACATTTATATAAGTATGAGGTACAGTTTTATTATAATTTGTGAGTTTAATTTCTACAATTATTATAAACTTGAGGTACCAATTTTAACACTTATAGAAGTTGAAGAATCCTTTTTACGATTGAAAGTCCAAGGTGTAATTGCACTACGACGTGATTTTTGTAATTATCCTATTTTCTTACTTGGACAAGTATATTAACACAATCTTAAATTGATTGAAGTATTGAAGTTCTAAGTATTTTTTTTCAAACTAAAACTTCATTACAGTATTTATAAGGGGGAAATACTTTTTTTTTTTTAATTTTATTCTAATACACATAGGAGATTTTTTTTTTTTTTTTTTAAATCAAGCTATTACACTTTAGTGCTTAAGTTTTGAGTTAGTGCTTAAGTTTTGAGTTTGTTTTCAATTTAGTTTGTATAATTTAAAATGTTATAATTTTACCATTGTGGTTTGAGTTTTGTTCAATGGGAATCCTCTCTTTCAAAATTTACCACTCTTAATCTTAATTTTTTTTATTGATTACGCATTTTCATTTTATAGTGTTAATGTCTATAATCATTAACTTAAAACAACGAGGAATATTTTAAATGATAAAATTGCTGAAAATATTTACAAAATAATAATAAAATATCACAGTTTATTTGCGATACACCATAATTGATTACTATTTGTGGCCATCATGACATAAATAAACACATATAATAGTCTATCGCAGATAAACATAAAAATTTTACTATATTTATAAATCTTTTAATTTATTTTTTTATATTTGAAAACGGTACTTAAACCATTATAATTGATTAAGTTTAATGTATACACAAATGTAATTATAAGAAAAAACTCTCCAACTTTCACAAACTTTCCATAATTTTTCTTTTAATTTCAAATTCGTTTATAACGGTGTCAAACACTAAAGTAATGATACAATATTGACGAATTTGTTTAAAAATTGAAATTCAAATTTTAACTCACATTAGCTAAAGAGGATATTTGTAATATTGTTTCTCTCTCTATCCATTAATAAATTATTTTTAGCCTCGACTTAAAAATAAAACATAAAAAAAAAAAAAAAAATTCTCAACTCATATTTTATAATGTCGTATTTTAAATAAAAAATGTGAAGTTAATTTGTTGTTGAAAAGGAAATTACAACACAATGGTAAGAAAAATTATATTTGCAAGCTACACAAATTAGTAAAATAAAATTTCAATTACTCTAATTAAAACTATACTTATATTATGATTGAAAAGTCTACTAATAGAGACAGAAAGAGGCCATAAACTAAAAAAAAAATAAATAATAATAATAATATCGTAACAATTCAACTTTGATAGTAAAGACATTTTTCTTTTCTAGTATTATTTTTTATTATTATTAGAATCCATAAAAGAAATTAAATAGTCGACAATTCACAATAATTTAAAATGATTAGTGGTTGGACAGCTAGTTTTACATACACTATAAAAGGCTATTAATTATATCTTTACTTTATCCTCTTGTTTGCAACATTTCCCTTTGAATTTTATATTTTATCTCATTAATTATACATCCACTTGATACATACATCTTCTTCGTTTATTATCATTATTTTTTTTCTATAAATTATAAAGTAAAATATTCTCAATTACATCCTGATCAGTAAGAATCTGTCCACATGACCTTTTAATTTTACTATCATACTGTCATCATGATAATCTTAATTATAAACTAAACTTCTGTTAATATATATAACATCTGCTTTAATTAAGCTATTGTTCTTGATTTTTTTTTCTTTGTATATTTTAAGCTATTCACTTTCCCCCCTAACGTTTATAGATTTTTATACTATTTGGATTTGGTAATCTTAAAATTCTAATTAGTTAGCTGAATCTTTTAAAACTATTTGGATGAAGTTTATATGTAATGTCGGCAACTTCTTTATATTACATTTTTCCAATATTTTTTCAGGCTAATATGTCATCTTTGCTTTGCAAAAAAGAAAATTATAAGCCACACCATTTTAAATAAACATGTTAGATAAGAAAGTTATATTCAACCATTAATAAATGTTATAGAGGTTTTGAAATATTTAACATAATTGAATTTTGAACTAATGCTAATTTTAGTAACTAATTTATTATAAACAAATTACCAATGTTTTAGACGTTAGTGTCTTGACAAAATTGCATTAAAAATATTTAAACAAGCAAACAATCATTTAAAATTTTTTAAATAAGTTAAACATTCCTGTGAAAATTTGATTTTTTACCCATCAATCTTCCTTAAAAAATAATAACTTTGTTAAATTAGAGAAAAATGCAAAAATCAAATAGATAACAACAGTATGTCATTGGCTGGTCTTCCTCCATATTTCTTCACTTTTGTATAAATGATTAAGTTATATTTTTCTTACTTAACTAATGTATTTGGAAAACAACAATTTTAGCCAACATTAGTTTTTTTAGTCTCCATTGCTTCTAAATACATTTTTTATTTGGATTTCTGAAATTTTTTATTTTTAACAACTCTATGACTAAATAAATATTTTTCTTATAATTATATTTTTGTAGTTTTGAGTTAATTTTTAATTAAATTAAGTGAAAATAGGTGCAAATCACTAAGAAAATGTTCAAATTGATTCATTCATGCAAGCTAAGGGTTTATTATTAGTTTGAATTTTTATTTGATACAACCTATAAATATTATTTATTGTTGATATTACATGTTAGTCCATTTAGATAGATCACAAAATTTGGCTAAACAAATCGAAACCTCAAGACTACATATTTTTAAAACGTAAAAGAAAAAAAAACTATCAAACAAACAAAAAAAAAAATGTTTTTTTCCCTTAAAATTACAAAAATGTAAAATAGGTTGGACTGCATATCCCAAACACATCCCATTAATCATTAAAATATTTAAGAGAAGAAAATTCCTAAAAGACACACCTTAATAAGGATAAATTAAGAAAAAGATGCCATGTTTTGTTAATTAGTTTTCAAACTATTTTTCCATTTTTCCAAATCAATTTTGTTTGAACATGAATAATCAATTAACTAACATTTATTTAGCTAAAACAAACACATTATCGTGCTCGTATTATCAATTTCATTATCAAAAATTAGATTCTATCACTCACACATTATTAAAAGAATAAAAAATAAAACTCTCATTCCACCTTAAAGATAAAATTAAAAATGGTTGACAAAAAGTGCATGACTCTATATTAAAATACCGTATCTAAAGTTACTTATAAAAATATCTTTAGAAAAGTGGTTTTTAAATAAATCAAATCCTAATGCTTCAAAATACAATAAAGAAAGTCAAAATTTTATCAAAGTTATTTTTATCGAAGATGTTAAATATCCACAAGAAACATTAATGTTTTAAAAGACATTTTTACATACTCACAAGTTTGACTGACAAAAAAAAAAAAAAAACAACAATTCTATTATAAAAAAATTGATAAAATATAAAAAAAAATTGATGTAAATATAATATAAATAGGAAACATTTTAACTAAATTGATAAATGTATTTAAAACTCACAAATAAATAATAAAATATTTATGTATGAAAATTATAAAAATTATTTTAAATCACAAAATTATTGAAAATATTTAAAAATAACAGCAAAATATAATTGTTTATATTAGATAGACAGTACATATTTTAGTTTATTTTTATATTTGAAAACCATTCTTAAAATTATGAAATTAGTATTATTTTTTAAAAAATGTTTATACATGCCAATATTTTTGTCAACACATATGTGAAAGTAAGCCTTCGACAAACATTTTTGTTGATATTAATAATTTAGACCTTATTATTCATACACAAAAGTTTAAATGTAATTTAAACCAACTTTTTAAAGTACCATCTCGGAAAAAAAATATTTATCACGATTTCCCTGTCTCATAAAAGAAGAAAAATGATTCTTATGATAGACTAAAAAGATGGTGAAAACTCAAAGAATCACAAAAAGAAAAAGAAAAAAAAGAGGCATAGGAGTAATTTGGTATTAGAAATTAAAATTTATTATTTATTATTATTTTTTATCTAATTGTTTTCCGACAGAACGACAGGCTTAGTGTCAGCAAGTTGGCAAGGAACAGCCGAGCCGTCGCATTCAACAAGTTGATGATTGACACGCTCTAAAGTATTTCCCAACCTCACCCACTTCGACACGTGTCCATTCACCAAACATTACCCACGGGCCCCACTCCCCCAACTTGGCAAATTTTAAATTCAAAAAAATAAAATTAAAAAAAGACTTTGCAACTTGCCTCACGTGGGTCCCCTGTTTCCCCAACTCTCCTTGCCGATTCCTCGCTCGTATTACTCGTTGACTTTTACTCTTCTTTCTTTGACCGGGGTCCAAAGTTAAGAACGTTATCCACGTTGTTTACGGGAAAGACAGAGAGAGAGATAGCCGAGGAAAAACCAAACACCGTTTGGATGCCCAAATCCATATGCCCACGTGTCGAATAGGCAAGACGTTTAGATTTGACCGATACGTGGCGATTTCTGATTAATCGCTGTATTTTCGACACGTGTCTCGAAATGGAAAAAATTTGTTGATAGGCACGCCAAAAGGACAAAAGCGGAGTTTTATTAAAAAGAGAGGAATTTTTTTTGTGTCAGGTCGGACCACGTGTCCATATTTTACGACTTAGGATGCCACTTGTCCCCTGCAGGCATTTTTCTCCCTGGAGGGTATTTTCGGTACAATAAATTTTATTTTAGAAAAAAAAAAAAAATTCATGGGGGGAGGAGAGAAAAAGCTCCTCCTTTTTCCTCTCTCCGCTTCTCTGTTTCCTTTGATTTCTCTTTCACTCGTCAATTATATTTTTGCGCTCTCTTCTTTTTTTCTTTTATTTTCCCCTCTTCGTTCTTTCGCTGTTCCACTTTCTTGGAGATCTTTTACAAGACTGTTCAATTTGATTTTTTCTTTTCTTGAGGAATAATTGTTGGAATGGAAAGCTTTTTCTTATTTCCCTTATTTTTTATATGGGAATGTGATCTGAGATTATATTTTGATGTGTTTTATCTTCTACTTTGAGTATTGTTATTGATACCCATTTGTTTTTTTTTGTTTTTGTTTTTTTTTATTCATCATTCTGTTTTCTTCTTTATGGGTTTTGGTAAACGAGATCGTGATGGTGTATAAACATTTTGGTTTTCTCTGTTTTGAACTGAAAGATGGGGGAAGCAAACGAAGGAAGAAGTAGAGGAATGGAGAAAGTTCCTCTACAAACTGAAAAGTACCCAACAGATCTGTTGCAGAGATTTTTGTGTAGCAATTCACAACAGACCCAAATTCGGGCGTTTAATGAAGAAGAAGAAGAAGATGGAGAGGAGATTGAGCTTAATCTTGGGCTTTCACTAGGGGGTCGATTTGGGGTTGACAAAAATTCCAAGAAGCTTATTCGATCATCGTCCATAGCCGGTACCATGCTTTTGAGGGACGATGAGGCTTCTACTCCAGCAGCAGTATCGTACCCGGCGGCGCTTATTCGGACCTCGTCTCTTCCGCCGGAGACGGAGGAGGAGTGGAGGAAGAGGAAGGAATTGCAGACGTTGAGGCGAATGGAGGCGAAAAGGAGACGATTTGAGAAGCAGAGGAATAAGGATGGGATTGGGATGGGGACCGGCGGGTGTTTTGAAGAAGAGAGGCGTGAAATTGAAGGCCTTACAGGATTGAATTTGAGAGAGAAAAGGCCTGGTTCGGCTATTTCGACGGTGGCACCGCCATTCGGGTTGCCAACGTGGGCTGCAGCTGCTCGACAGGCTCTTACTGGCGGAATTGTGGATGAGGGTGGCAAAGGCAAAGGTGGCTGTGCATCAGGTGGAGGCGGAGGCTTACCGGCTGTCGGGCAGCCTGCCTCTCAGTGCTCCGCTGAATCGCAGGGCGGAAGCTCGTCGGGAATGTCGGAATTGGACAGTAAACACATCCAAGGTAGCTCATTCTTCACCTTGTAATGTTAGGTCTCTTTTTGGGTTTACTGGTTATTGGTTGTTACTGGTGGTTATTCTTTACATATTGTGGGATGGAACTATTTGTTTGATATCAGAGAATATTGTCATAGTTCATGATAGGACTATTTCTTTGCTTGCAATTCATAATCTGAAAGGTACTTCCAAGTATTAGGCATCGGCAAAGCAAAGCACATTATAAGATATGAAGTGGCAAATATATATGGCTAGTTGAAGCAATTTTTTCTTCTTGGATGACACGGTCTGTGTCTTGCTTCATCGTGGTTTGAACTGATTCTTTAAAGAGCATTTTGTTCCTCGTATGATATTATTCTGTTGTAAGTTCAAATTGTTTACTAAAGGACTGTTAAATTTCTGATCATAGGTTCTTTTTCCCCCAAACACCCCCCCCCTCCCCTCCTCCTCCTCCTCCTCCTCCTCCTTTCATTCTATAGGTTTGTTTAAGATGTGCAATGTCTCTTGCATCTGTGATTGGTATCAGCATTACCATTAATCTGAATGGTTGTGCACCCAAGCTCATTTATGGCTTATTGGAACTGCTGGCTATTGCTTCTTATAGTCAAAGCCTTACCTAAGCTATGTAATATGCACTAAGAATTAGTCGATACCTTTATCTCTAGCTTCTGGTTTGGTTCTGTTACTCAGGAGTCAGGTTTGACAGTCAGTTTTCTATCAAAATGATTTTGTTTGGGAATTCGAGAGCGAGTAGTAGGTTGTGCTATGTGACTGGAGAATTTCCAGTGACTACTAGATGGAACAATTGGTTCAGAATTTGTATCGCTCATGTTGTTATAAACAAAAGTATCAGTGAAGAAGGTAATTTTATAGTGATTATCGAAGTGTGACAAGTTGAATAAGATTAGAAGTGCTACATTAATCATTACAGCAATATTGCCTAGTTTGCATTAGGAGATCATTTAAGCATACCAAGTTTTGTATTCTTAAACAAAGGAACTCTCTCTTCCATCAATTCTGTCTAAGTCTTGTTCTTAAGGCAAGCCTTTTGGACTTCGAAAACATTGTATGCTCCTTTAGGAGGTCACCAAAGGTACTGCTTACAAGTTCATTCCTATACAATAGAATTGTAGCACTGCTGACGTGTATATGAGACAATTCGCAGATAGAGCAGGTCTCTTTTACTTTGTGTCTTAGATTTGATTAGTGTCAAGAAATTGGAAAGCAAGGTTATTGGTAGGGTTATTGGGTAATGTTTTTGAAGACTGTTGAAAACTTGAAACTAGTGAATCGAGCTGGATTTATTCAGAAAACGATAATGAAGTTGGCCATTATCTTCCTTTTATCAACATAATTTGGTTAAGGCATTTCCCCTGCAGTATTTAATTGGTCCAGCTGGTTTTCAGATTTTCTTCACTTATGTTTTAGGTTGCTTAAATTCTTTAGAAACAATGATGAAAGATTCTTGAGTGTGGTAAAGTTTTCTATGGTAATACAAAGTGAATCCATTCTGAAGGGATTAAAAGTCCCACCACTTGCATTATTTGTAAAATGTTGTTCTTCATCTTGTAGGATCAAGCAGTTACGGTGAAGCGAGAAGCTCCTCACAAGAGCGAGGCAACCCAGAGGCTGCAGGTTCTTCAGGATCGAAGATGTGTGAGAACCCATCTGGCAGTTCCAAAACAGAGACGAAAAATCCATCCAAGAAACCCGATTCAGGTGAGAACAGGGGAAGAGAAGCGGGAACGACATCGATGGAAGACATGCCGTGTGTGTTTACAATAGGGGACGGGCCAGATGGGAGAAGGGTGGAAGGAATTCTTTACAAGTATGGAAAAGGTGAGGAAGTTAGGATAATGTGTGTTTGCCATGGGAAGTTTCTGTCACCAGCTGAGTTTGTGAAGCATGCTGGTGGAAAAAATGTGGCTCATCCCTTAAGACATATAGTTGTCAATCCCAATTCTGGTCCCTGTTTGTGATGTTGTGTGGCAACCATCTTTGTCAAACCCCATCAAACATTTGGGGAGCCTTCAAATAGGAAACATAGAGAACTTAGTGTTTTAAGTCAAAGAGATCCTTTGTTATTATACTTGATTATTTTTCTTACCTTGTAGAGTGAGTCATGTCTTGAAAGAGATTTTTGAATGGCTCTCAGCTGGAGATTTTATGGATGTATTCATATTTCTTCCTCATTTTAATCTCAAGTTGGATAAAAAAAGGAAAGCAGCAATGGGCAATTTCAGAACAATTGTTCTGGTACTTCCTTTGATGCACATTGATCTTCATCTCGCTAATGATGAATGAATTTCTTGTCAACATAATTGTCGATCCCTTTCCCTGCTTTTTGACATCAAAATCATATAGTTTTTTCATAGTCGATTCATAAGAGCATTGCATTTCCCTTTATTGAATATTGTAAGGATGCTGTTTTGCAATAAAAGCTGCTCATTTGACACTGCTAATTCAACAAAGGTTCTCTTAAATGTTATGCTTTTAATCATTCGAATCATTTTCTGTCATTGTCATAAAAAGATCATACTAAAAGGTGAACATCGAGGAAGCAAATCCTACAGTAACAGAGTTCTTGACACATTACGAGATCAAATCAATCAAATATGCTAATGTTAAGTAGAGAACAGATCTGAAGCAGAACTGTCTATGACTTCAGATCTGTCTACGACGTACTGTCGATAATTACCAATTCGTGGTTAAATAACTGAAACTGCAAAGAATGAGTTCGTCTGAACTCCAGAAGCAGGATTCAGTACTGTTACATTTTATGACTCACCCTATTTCTAAATGCCTAAAGAGGTTAGTATAAAAGGTTAGGCGACAGTGTCTTCCCTGCGACAATGTCTGTTTAACAACAATGACAAAAATGACAAGAAGGGTAAATATGACAACGAGGACGAAAACAACAGCGAGGACGAAAATGGCAACAATGATTAAAATGACAACTACTGCAGCAGCTCCATGTCCAACAAGATGAACATGAACAGAAATTCCATTTGCAACAAGAACATGAACCACAACTCCATTTGCAACAAGAACATGAACCGCAACTCCACCTCCAACAAGAAGAACATGAACAGCAACTACACTTGTCGCAAGAAAATAATGAACAGCAACTCCGCTTGTAACAAGGACATGAACATTTGTAACAAGAACAACATGAACAGAAACTCCATTTGAAACAAGAAGAACATGAACACCATTTGAAACAAGAAGAACAGGAACAGCAACTCCATTTGAAAGAAGAACACGAACAGCAGGGAAACCAACACTTCGCTGTTGATTTTGAAGAGACTGGAGTGCCTTGAAATTTAGCATCCACAGCCATGGATCCACCCTGTGCCTCTTCATCGGCCAAACTGCAGTCATCGTGTACTGGTTAGTTTGATGCTTGTACTTTCTTTTGACAACATTAATGAAGTTTCCAGATGACAATGATCTGATCAAGAGACATTCGACCTCATAGAATTGGTAAGCGAAATGCTCTATAAGAAATTCATGAAGAAAAAGATAAGGAGGTTGAAAGAAAAGGTACTTAGTGGACGCACTTTTAACATTGTGAATAATGTTGAAGAGTACGGAGCATACATGTTAGAGGTGTGACAACAAAATCCTCTTCGGCTACAGTTCCAACAATAGCAGAACGTCCTGCTACAGTTCCAGCAACAGCAGCTTGACCATGTAGGGTAGCAACGTGGCTGCAAACAGTAGCAGAACGCTCGACTACAGTTAGAACAGTAACACAATGGGCATGCACACTTCTTCTTTCTGCAATACACAAAGAGCATATTTCCTTATACTCCCAGTACCATTGGCCAAAGGGGGAGGGTCTAGCTTCATGCTTATTAGATGTGAAAAAAACGAAAGCAATCTAAAAGGAAACAATACGATGAATATTAACCAGGCAGAGGCCTAAGAAGGTATTATGATCTGGTATTCACGTGGAAGGCCAATTCCTTAGGAGAATAATCCAAAGCAAGCAAGATAGTTTTTTATCCCTTTCTTTTCCACCTTGAGTTCAACACAACATGCAAGGTAAGGATTTGAACCTCCGACCTTTTGGTTGAAATATAATACCTTAACTGATTACTATCAAGTGACAGTAAGCATGAAGTTGGAAAACACAAATTCCGGGAATGATGTTTTAACAGATAGATAATGAGCAAATACTTACATGGGGAAAGCGAATGAATCTGAGCTGCTTTGACTTCTATCAGAGTGGCGAGATTTGCTAGAGGAATTCCATGATACTGCAGGAGGCGGTAGGTTTCTGTCACTTAGATCTTCTGCAATCAAACCCTCCTTATCCTTTATGTTATATTCTATGGTATCTGCCATTTTCGGCTCCTCTTCGTATTCAGCTATTTCAGTTTCTCCTGACGTGATAACTGCAGGTGGTGGGCTAAACACAAACAACTCGCCTGATTTTGTCAACTCACCAGACTTACCCAACTCACTCAACATCAACACATGATCTCTGGAGAAACTATTGTTTCCGACCTGAATGCTAAACAAGGACTCATTTGAAGCAATACTCCATTCCAATGGAGTGATTGATCTACTTTTTTGGAAAACTGCAGATGGGATTCTAAACGGATCGTATGATTCATATCCTCCCACACGATCCATCGTCTGAAGAGGAGGGGATTGAGTTGGAGACATAACATTTCCACCAAACTCAAGGGTAAAATCTGACACTTGGGATACAGATGTGGGACCTTGAGAACCGCTACTCTTCTCTGATTTGGCAGAAGAAACGCTGGAAACATCGCTATCGTCATCTTTAAATTGAAGCTGGTAAATACCACGACCGGGATTTCCCAAGCAAATCGTCTCTGCTTCAGATCGGTTAACATTTGCGCCAACTTGTGCGAGATCCGATATTTCCAACAAATTTATAGACGATGAAGACCCATATCCCAGCTGTTCCGTCGGGGAAAGTGAAACGCCTTCCGCACCAGTACCTTCAGAATGTATACTACTACCCGACTTTATTATATCTGGCTGTTCTGTTGAATGTGAACTTCTTTCACGTCTACCCGTCGCTGCCATATGTTCTAGTTTTCTCGCCTTCTTCAATAGTTTCTAGTTTCGCTACTTCAAGCTTTCCTCTCACTTCCACCAAAGAGAACCTGAATCCGTTTCTAAACGTGAGTTGCTTTGGCTTCTATCAGAAGCAGCAGGACTTTTTCCAAGAACCATGCATGCAGCTTCTGCTCCTTTAAAAAATTCAATTGCTATATAATTAGAGAATATATGGCTTCCAATACGTTGCTCTGCACAACAATTTCTAAGTAAACAACAAAATAAGTAGAATAGGTTCTTCCATTTTGAAGGAGAAAACACGGAGAATAAATCCATCAAAACCAGTAACCGCAAACGTCAGGAACAAAGAAAAGATTACCACCCCTCTTCAGCAATAACATACACTGATAGATGTTTAAATGAACATACATCCTCAGCTAAACAAAAACGAAGTTCATAAGAAACTCACTTGGATCAGAAAACGCGTGGAACAGCCCTTTGCGTTCCAATTAACTCCGAAACCTAACCACCACACTAAATCTCGCCGGAAGCGACACCGGTGATAAGCGGCTCCAGTCTATCTCAACACAAGGCAAAATCAAAATCCTCGAAACCCATGGAAATCTAGCCTGTGACAAATTTAAAAACCAACTTAAAAATAATAATAATAAAAAAAAAAATCGAGGGAAAAGAAAAGTACAGAGAGAAAGATTAGATCCGTAATTACCTGAAAATCAGATCCCGGCAGGCAGAAAAATGCAGGAACCGATAGCGAAGATTTGTCGTCTTTCATTAGAAGGAAGGAAGAAAGAAGAAGAAGAACAGAAAGAAATGGGAGAAAGGAAAAAGAGCGAAACCAGAAATTAGGGTTTGGTAGAAGGGAAGAATGGGAAAGATGGAAGGCGCTGCGACAGTCTCGCGGCTTTCAGTTTCCATTAGTAACGAACAATAGCTGCGTTTCGCGCCTACCTTAACTGCTTCCTTCGGCTGGCCCCACTAATGCTGAGGTGTACGATTGGTACGGCCTTTTCCCCACTCTAGCTGGAATGCCACGTCATTATACTTTAGACAAAGTCTACCCTATTATTTTTTTTTTCTTTTTTCTTTTTAGGTCAAAATTCGTAGGTTTAGTGGTTAATGGTGATTGGGTTAAGTAATTAGTCTCTTTAGCTTTATCTACAATTCTATTTAAATATCAATTCTCAACTAGCTTATCTATATTAGTGACCAAAGAGTTTATCGAAATACCTTATATAAACTATATCATTTTAATTGATATATTTAAGTCCTGTTTGGATTGACTTAAAAAAATATATTTTTTAAAAAATTTATTTTTATTTAAACTCTTTTGATAAAAATTGTTTAAAATACACTCCAAAATCTATTTTGGATGGTTGCCAAATGCTCTAAGTTATTTCAAAATGACTTATTTTTTAAACTAAACTTTTGAAATTGTATTCCAAATACACTTTTAGTATTATCGATAATTATGTAAAATAGGAAAAATAATCTTTCGTGATACTAAATTTTAAAGAATATGTACATTTTGTCTTTTATATATTTTAAACATTTATCAATTTAGTCTAATTTTAATAATATGTATATTTGGTTTTTTAGTTTTCAAAACGTACCTTTTTATCTCTCAGTTTTTTAGAGTAGACTTAAAAGATGTTTGAAGTATTTTTTTTTTTAAATTTTAAACAATTATATGATATTAAAAATTAGAATAATATTTTAAAAAATAATTTTAGAGAGAATAGATAATTTTTAAAATTATTCTTCTGATATATTATTTGAGAGACCATTTTAAAAATTATTCTTCCGATATATTATTTGAAAGACCTCTTAAACCTATTTTTAAAAATTTGGAGACGAAAAATATACATTTTGAAAACTTAGGATCAAACCACACATATTTTTAAAATCTTAGGGACAGATTTTTCCTAACTACTAGTCAAAACAACTCAAGCATTTTTCCTACTTTATAAGATGTATATGAATATATGCTATATTCATCCCTATATTTAAGAATTAAGTATAAACTATTGTAATGGATATATTAAAACAATTCTATAAAGGGGTAGTTGCATATATAACAATCAGACCCAAAGTACTAATAGATATAATACAATTTAGAAGAATTTGCGAATATAACAAAATTTAAATCTAGTTGTCAAGGTCTATTAGTGACAAACCACATCACTAATAAGAGTCTAACATTGATAGAAGTTTATCAACGATAAAGTCTATCACGATGGATTTTGCTATATTTGCAATAAATTACTTCAGAATTTTTTTTTCTTAAAGGTTAATATATGAAGCCAAAAAAAGTAAATTGATTAAAGAGGGGCACTTTAAATATTTGGAACCAAACTAATTTTGTAATTCTCTTTTAATTATTCTTTTCCTTTTAAAATTGAAGCCAATTCCACTTTAAAATGATGAAATATTTCATCATGGGATGGGATACAAGGGGTTGAATGAGAGATGTGAAAGTAGAATGATGGATTATTACTAAAGTCAAGTATGATCCTATTCATACTTGGAGCATCCATCACTTGAGCCCAAGAATTGTCAATTGTACCATTTATAGAACAGATCCTATTCAAGTAAGGTCATAGTTTGAGCATCTATCACTTACATCCGACCATCTAGTATATACCAATAATAATATGTTCAGCAAACTCTACTTGTACTGAACAAAAGCTACAAGTAACACAGGGAATGGATTTCAAGTAGAGCAGGGTAAAATCATGATGCCAATACTCTACGAGTCTGTTTAACACCTTCAAAAGTCAATCTAAATCAACCCTAACTTGTTTAAAATTGTATTGCCAAGTCGTTGTAGAGCCATTCAAGTTTCAGCTATTATTTCCTTCTGCATCTCTATATCGTCTTCTTACATAAAGAAAACCAGTTACGACTCAATTGAAAATTTAGAACCACCTCCGAACACTGTTCGCTACATTCAACAGATCATCCTCTGGTGAAGCCGAGTCTTTCAACTTTCAGAAGCTGCACGTTTTGGTGCAGACATTCCTCAGATTACTGTCATTAACAATGGAATTCACTCTGCAAACATCCTTTTTCCTCTAATGTACAAGAATCTTCAACATTAAATCTTCGAGGTCCCTTTTGCAGAGCATACAAGCATAACAGCCAACAATGAACTATTGGGACATTCATCGTAGCTTCAGATTTCAGAGTTTCAGTGGAAACCATTGTTGTGGCTGGAAACTTCCGAATAAGAAGTGACCCAAGTGCAAATTCATGCATCTAAACATGCCATATCTTTGAAATACTAGATTTTCATATCAGAGAAGTTTCAAATCTCAAGCATTCAGACCAGCCCAGTTCTTGAAAGCAATTAATGATTCCATTTTCCTGTGGTTCCTCCTCCTCAACTTTGCCACTTTGAGTTTCTTATGAGTCTCCATGAATGCTTGCTTATACTTCCACTTATCAACAAAGATCTTCGTATCCTTAGTTTTTTCAACGACTTGCATCACGGCATCGAAGAAACCTCCCTTGACCAAAGCATACAGGAATGCATCAACCAAGTTGTTGTCAAGTTTGATACCTGTCTCCCCATTTGCTGTAATCTTCCACTTAAGTTCGTTCCACAGCATCAGAACACAGAAATATCTCTCTGCAGACACATAGCCATTAATTAGGGACAAGAAGGTCTGCTCATTTGGTTCAAACTGCAGAAATTTCATTCTTCGGAATGTTCTCCTCGCATCCTCGAGTCTTCCAGCTTTGCAAAAGGCATGTATAATAGAGTTCCAATCATGAGTTCCAACTTCCACAAGAGGATCTTCAACAACTTCATCTAAGAAGGCAGCCATCAACTCAGGCCTATGGTTCTCCATTAAGCCAGTCATAATAGTTAGATAACTAGCTTTCATGTCAGATTTTCTTGTTTCTCTCATATTCCTGAACAAAGCAAAAGCTGACTGAAAATCTTGGTTCGACATCGATGCCTCTATTAGAGCATCATAACTCTCTGCGTCCAACTGAAGCCCAGAACTGCTAATATCCATGATTAATCGGGTGGCTTCAGCTGTTCGATGCTCCTTCCTGTAAGCTTTCAAGATTGGCAGATAGACTCCAAGGCCCAGGGAAACTCCCTGGGAATTGATTTCGTTCAGAATGTCATGCGCCTTATCTAACCATCCAATATTAACACACGCATTAATGATACCAAATCCAATAGATCCATCAACTTCTGATGAAGACTCCAAATTCTTAGCATTGACAATCAATGCAGATAATTCCTTCAGATTTCCACTTTGAATAAACCCCTTAACCATTTCCAAATACGTTTTTTCACCAAAATGTACATGTGCTCCACATTCATCTTTTAAACTACGCAACATAGTCTTGGAAACAGCAGCAAAGTTGCTCGCATGAACGTATCCACTAATCAAACTACTAAAAAAGAGATCTTTATGATTAAAACCAAAATTTCCCATCAAGACTTCTAACTCTATTATCTTCTGTTCAAGCCCCTTCAATGCATACAAATAAGCAAGAGCACCAAAACTCACTCCATCAGGCCGAAGATACAAAAGTGACATCGTTTCAACGACTTTCTCAGCATCTGTTACAGATTCAAGCTCATAGCAACACCCTTCAAGTGCTGCATTACAAGCAATAAGGTCTGGTTTCATAAAATCCAAGCTCTCATCTAAAGCAATCCTACAGTTCTCTTCAAAAACTCTTAAAAAGGGAATCAAACTCCCATTCTGTCTGCAAATATCATCAAGTTCATTGCCCCAAACACTAAAAGGCACGAAGCATCGATTCTTAAACATGCATTTGATCAAAGAAAGAGCAGGGGCAGCAGTGTTGGCACATTTCATAGAAGCCAATAAAGCTTTAACAGATCCAAAATCCAACAGTTCAGGTTTCTTCTCAATAACAAACACCACAGATGCAAAGGCTCTTTTCAGATTATGAACGTCCCCAATTGAGGACAAGTGAGCAATAAGTGAATTGGTAAGAGGCTTACATGGGAAAACAGAGCTTCTCGTGAGCAATTTGAAGGATTTCCATGCCTCATCAGTGTCGCTGGTGAGGAGGGACTTGTGGAGGGCCGTTTCTACGGCGGCGACGCGATCTGGAGTTAAAATTTGAGGAGTTGGATCCTGACGGAGGTCGGTGGAGTCTTGAGAAGGCGAAAATGGGGTTCTCTTTAGGGCAAAAAGAGAAGGTTGGAGGAAGGAGTAGAGAGATGGGGTTTCTGGCGCAGAGGAAAACGACCTGTGAGGAATTGAACATAGAACTCTTTTCCACATTCTTCAATCGAGGTCTAGGCCTTGTTATCCGATCGATCGCTGCTCTAAGTTTGCTACAGTCAATAAAATTTGTGTTCGAGTTGAAATGCTTAGGGATTTTGGGTTACGAGCTAAGCAGTTGAGGGTTTCTTCATCGTTTACGCAAATCCGATTCGTGTCTGGACTCTGGACTACTGACTGTGTAGTGTGTAGAGACGTTGAAACGAGGTTTTTGTATGACCCGCCACTCACGAATATATGTAAGGTAACCTTTTAATTATGTCATGTATTATTGACGAAATAATTGTATACAAAACTTATTTTGAAGGTTCAAAATTGGAAAATGACGTGATTTTCAAAAAAAAAAAAAAAAAAGAAAAAAAAACAAAAAAAATTAATGTATTAAATAACACTGTCATGATATCATGATTGTGTAAAATTACGGTGTTATCCTTCTTGATTCATTTTTTCGTTTCCTCTTATTCTTTCGGGTTTTTTTCTTCCTCCCTTTCTTTTTTTATTTCCTATTTTTTTCCCTTTTCTCTTCTCTTTATTCTTCTTGTCCTCGACTCCTTCTCTCTTTTTCTCTTGTTTCTTCTTCTTCTTTGACTTCTTCTCTAGCTTCTTCTTCTATGACATGAAGAGTTCAAGCTTCGACGCAACTAACTCCTGTGAGCGAGAGAGAAAGGGAGAGAGATGAAAGTGATTGTGAGTGAGGAAAGCAAGCGAGAGTGAAATCGACTTTTCTGCATGCGCGAGTTCATTTCATCCAAATTTCACGTCAGCAAAGGGTCATTTGGCATTTTCAACCCAATTTTTGAGTTATCCTTACAAATTTCCTATTATTTACTACGATAAATATGTCATCCCTAATCCAATAAGCTACAAAAAAAATAATAGTGTGGTTTGATGTAATTAAAAGAGTACATTTCATACATTTGTGAGGGGCGGGTCATCAACTATAAAAGCGCTTGTGAGATGGTCACCCGTACAAAAAAAAAAAAAACTCCATTGAAACTGCAAAGATGGAATTTGGATGGTACTTATCGTGATGACACCTAACTCTAGACTATCAATTGGATTATGACCCAAATTTTGTGGAAAAAATGATATTTGCAAAATACATTTTTAATTTTAAAATTTGTTCCATCCAAAAAAAAGAAATTATCTTAAATGGCAAAACTGCGAAAAATATTTACAACTAATAGCAAAATACATAGTTTATTTACAATAGATTGCGATAGACAGTGGAATTTTACTACATTTATAAATATTTTTGTTCTTTTTGCTATATTTGAAAAGAGCCCGAAGAAAAAAAAAACATGACAAAAATTTGATACTGTTTCACAAATTACAATAGCATAAAAACAAATCTTCTATCTTTCAAAAAAGAAAGAAAAATCTTCTACACTTCGTACTCAAAAGAAAAAAAGGAAAAAATCTTCTACACTTCCTGGATGCATAGAAAACCATTTTTCTATTTTGGGTGAAGAAACTATATGTACATAAAGTTTCCATAACTCTATTACATTGTACAAATAACAATTTCAACATTTCAAACAACTGTGCATTACCTTATTTAACTCGCTACCGAAAGAATTATTCAATGAGGTTGGCCACACTCTTTCGTTTTGGTTTACGAAAGCATCAAAACCAATAACTGTTTTTCCGGTTTGCCCATCTCGAATAATAAGTTCTCTCGTTCGCCACGGCCGATAAGAACTTTGAGCAGCTACTATTCCCTTCTAAGTAGTTGAAAAAATGTGTGTTTTTTCCCCTTTTTTCACAGCTCTATAGATTTTACAACACTATTGCTTTCGATGTCCTGCTGAAGCCATTAGAACACCAACAGCAACCATAAACGTAAACAACATGCTGATGAGCAAAGCATATGTTTTCTTGGACGATCTACGGTATTCTCCAAATAGAAGAATTCCCCAAAATGTGCTCACAAGTGGAAGTGCCTGTAACAGCTCATTCCAAATCGAAACAACAAGGTAAAATAATGAGATATTGATCACTAAAACTCGACAATAAAATTCACAAAAATAAGACGACGTGGGGTTGTCAAATATTTAAGCCCCATTTGATAACTTTTTTTTTTTTTTTTAAATTAAGCTTATAGACATCCTCTTCCCTTCTAAATTTATTGATTTGTTATCTACTTTTTAGTTTTTACCAATGTTTTAGAAAATTAATTCAAGTTTTGAAAACTAAAACAAAATAGGTTTTTAAAAACTTGTTTTTGTTTTTGGAATTTGGCTAAGAATTCAACTCTTTTACTTGAAAAATAATAAAACTATTACAAGAAATTGAGAGAAAATAGTTTTAATTTCAAAAACAAAAAAGCAAAAAACCAAAATAGTTATCAAACGTGACTTGAGTTATCAAGATATTGTAATCAGAGAGGGGGGAAATGTTGACCTGCACAGCATCTGCAGCTGCATAGCCAGCAGCTTGACCACCCATGAACTGCAGGCCATTGCCAAATCCACACAATAATCCAGCCAACAAGGCCCATCCTCTACCATTCCAGTCATTTAGATAAGCCTTGAATGTTGTTTTGGGCAAGTTAAGTATGGGGCGGTAAAGGAAGACAACGTTAAGAATGACAGCTAAGACAAAACAAGAGATTGAGAAGTAGAAAAATGCGGTGTAAACATCCAAGTGGGGGACGCCTTCCTTTAGAGCGTGCCATTGATCGTTCGTGGCCAAATTGAATGCCGGTGAGAAGAGAGAAAAGCAAACACCAGCAAAGAAAGTTAAGAACAGTCCAATGAATGTGCTCTTACCAAACACCTGCAAAAATGACATTCTAGCCAATGAATACATATAGAATAGAAGAGGAAGAGAAGCAATGGCCATGATAAGGCTTTATATTATTTGCAGTGGCATTACACACCTTAATGGATCTTCTCTTCTCAAGTTCAACCAAAAAGTCTGCAGTCCCAGCTTTTGCATTTAGTGAAAAATAATCGACACTTTCCAAGTCTGGTGATTCAATTGTACATGTCAAAATCCAAAGCAGAAAAGCCAAACTGCCATTTCGAATACAAACGACCAACGAAAAAACAGTAGTAGATCATAACTACAAAAGATTTACCTTTGATTGAAAATGAAGCTGCATTAATTGTCCTGTCAAAATTGAATAAGTCAGGATATATTATCACACCAATATATATGAATAGTCAATCAGTCTTTTCATATATAGAACAAAACTCAAATAGAATCCAAAAACAAAACTTTGAAAACAATCACACTGTATATAATTCACAGCCAAAATGCTGAAACACATTCAAATTTGGATTAGTGGCTAGCCAGGCAAAGTATGTAATATGAATAAGATCATAAGACCAACAAGACAACGGAATACGTTCGGAGTTTATAAACATCGGTACAGTAAGCAATGGAAAACATACTTCAACCCTTTTTCTGTATCGGCAGACAATTTTTCCAGTTTCGCTTTGTTATCAGCCGTGTTGGATGAGTGAACAGCAGAGCCAAGACATACAGCAATCAAAAAGCAAGCAACACCAGGGAAAAGTACCTCGGCTCTATTAATTTTGTCGTCGAGAAAGTAGTTTACGGTTGTACCTTTTAGATGTATATATTAAAAAAGAAGATTCAAACAATACACCAGAAGGAGAATCCCATCAGATTTCAGACATTATTTAAGAGTTTCTTTTCACCTGAAAAAGACATGCAAAGACAAATAGAGTAAGAAATAGAATGGAGAAAATATACAGACCTATAACAACTGTTATACTTGCAGTGATCACTTCGGTAACTGATAAACCAACAAAGGCAAAAGCATACTGAGTAGAAAGATTCCCAAGACTTAGAACTATACCACCTGCCATTGCAAACAAGACAGAAGGCCAATTCTCCTGCATATAACATTTTAACAGGTTAGACACCTTTTACAACATGATTTTACCCATGTAACTAAATCACCAAATAACCAATAAAGTATTACTAGTGGTTTTTGCAGAAGTGTTGTTTTTAAGATGAAATACTTCTCTCATAAAACAAAGGATCTGTTTGGATTGACTTTTTAAGTGTTTAAAGGGTGTTTCTAAGTGCAAAAATATGTTTTCAAGTACTTAGAAGGTCAATTCAAATAGGCCTGAAGCATATATTTTATAAAAACTTTTGAAAGAAATGCTAGTTAAGTACATCTTCTAAAGCTAGTTTGAGTATTTTAACCGCGCTAAGAGTCGTATCAAACTCACCCAATTGATCACCACAAGATCGAGAGTGCAGTTCTTAATTACTAACAGATGATCAAATTGGTGCCAAAAGATGGCTAGTGATATGGCTGGTGATTTGCCAAAGATCTTAGATATGGAACTGAACAAATGAAGATGAATGGAAATACGCGAGTATATAAACAAAAGAAACCTGATAAAGTTGTTGAATAAAATTTGGATTATCATCTGAGCTCTGTCCAATCTGACCAAATGTAAAAGCAATAATTACAGCAGCCAATAAATTTGTTATGGAGTAATCGAGGTAAGTATGCTGAGGAAGACGCCCCCGTCGTTCGAGGAGAGTCAAGAGTGCAGGCCATGTTCCCAAAAAGAAAAGCGCAAAAAGCATACATGCTATAGCACCACCTTTACTCTCAACCACATACATGTTTCAAAATCTCCAAGACTAACAATCCACTCCAACTTTATAGTCAATAACTTATGAAATAGCAAAGAAATCCTGCAGAGAAAGGTGATATTCATCAGCCTCATTGTTTCCTTCCAATGAGAAAACATGTAAGATCAAGTACCTAGATCACTAAAACAATATGATGGCAACAAGAATTATCCAAATGGAAGAAAACCCAACAAAATTCAAAGATTTCAACAACTGTAGAAACAATATATCTGAAGCCCCAGACAAACAAAACAAAATACTGCGTTGGCATCATCAACATTCTAACGCTCCCCTTCCCATGTGGACTTGAAAAGATTTAACAAGTTATTACATCAATATTTCTTGCTCTTATACTATTTTATATCACAAAAGAAAAAGGAAATTTAATATTATATCAACACTGTTACAGATTATCCCAGATGGAAGCAAGAAAACAAAATAAGATTATCAAACGATTATAATTTCACAGACAGAAAAATTCCAATCCCATACTCAGAAATGGATAACGAACAAGCCAATCGATCGGAGAAAAAACAAAAGGGCAGGGAACAATCTATGAAGCCAGTAAGAAACTCAAACCGCAGTGATAAGAATCACAAAACGAATCAAACCAGAACAGAAATTAAAACCACTGGGAACAATTGAAAAGTTGGGGGAAAATAAACGGAAAATGGAATCTCAAAGGAAGATTCCGTAAAATACAATTATATTACCTGATGATGACGATTATAAGCAACCCTCTTCCAATCAAACTCGGTAATTTTTACACTTAAGTCAAAGATTCCTTTACCTTTTTCGCTTCAATTTGAACTTTTTCTTTCTTGTGTGTTGATTGTTGAGTTCTACATCTGCTTGAGGATGCCAACCTGAAAGTTATAGATGGTAAATTCCATAATTAGTTGAGAGCTATATTGGTGGGGACAACGAACATTGATGGTTGACTCTTAAAGAAATTCGATTTCAAATTTTTTTTTTTTTTTTTTTTTCATTCAAATTTTCTTGGGTTTTTCTTATTTATTCTTTGAGCCACCAATTTTTCTTGGTTTTCTGAAATACCAATCATTGTTTCTTCGTTCAACCGCCGATGTTAACAAAACATCTCGAGAATAAATTATTCTTTTTGCTCATTATTAAATAAATCTGAATCCAATATCAATACATCAATGTTATCACTTTTGGGATGATTTTGTCTAAGTAGTACGTGCAGGATGGACCCGTGCATCCAACCTCCCACCTCTCAACTAAGCTCACTTTAGTCTTATTTTTAGTTTTTAGATTTTGAATTTTTTTCTACAATTTTTTCTCTTAAATTTTTAGTTAAGATTTTCACTTTTTAAAAATGGCTAGTCCTACTAATTAAATTCTAAAAAAAAAAATGGTTTTAAAACTAGAATTTAATTTGTTAATAACTTTTGTTTTAATTTATATTTGTTTCCTACCAATTTGTTAATTATAATTTTTCATGTTTCTTATAGTAAGAATTGAATTCTTAGTTAATTTTTTTTTTTCAAAAAACAAGTTTTTACTATTTATTTTTCAAATCTTAGCACCATTTTTTTTTTATGACGTTTTAATTTATATTTGTTTCCTACAAATTTTTTAGTTTTGATTTTTCATGTTTCTTATCGATTTAATTCTTAGTCAAATTTTATTTTTTTAAAAAAACAAGTTTTCAAGATTATTTATTTTTTAATATTTAGCTTGATTTTTTTAAAATATTAGTAAAAGTAGATAACAAAAACATGAGTAGAAGTTATGTAAATGTTTATAATCTTAAATTTTCTAAAAGTTCCATAGAATGAAAAATAAAAAAAGCAATGCATAAATACTTGCTGGATTCATGAGATAAAAATACAATGCATTGTGCCAAAGCCAGCATAGTTCAACTAATACGGGAGAATGCTGTCGACCATGAAGTATATGGTTCGAATCTACTCACTTCTATTGTATTAAAATATATATATGCCACTGCATGGCATACAAAAGTTATTGGTGTTTCTACTAATTACTTAAACATATTAAGAAGATTTAAGTAAACTATCATAATACAAATTGAAACTTATTTTGCGTTCTTACAAATAAAATTATTTTAAAAAAAAAGAGAATAATAATGTGATTATTTAGGACAATAAATATTTTAATAGTAAAAAAAATTATCTAAAAGCAAGCTTTTAAATGAATGGATAGACAAAAAAGATAGGAAAATTATCTTAAATGGCAAAACTGTTGAAAATATTTACAATTAGTAACAAAATACACCGTCTATCTGTGATAGACTACGATTTGTGTCTATTGCAATAGACAACTATCTGTCGATAGACACACAGTAAAATTATTGATTTCAATTGTATTTTGATAATATTATTTTTGTAAGTTTTTTTCCCTAAAATAACAATGATATTTGTTTGTGTGGAGTGAGAATTTGAGTGGATGAGAGAGCAAGATAGGAACACGACAATATTTACAAAATTTTCTTTTTCTACTTCTAAGTAATTAGATCTCAAAGGAAGGAATGTATATCAATAGTCGTTGACCAATACTCACGTTAGCAAGAAAGATAGAGTTAAAAGATACATAAATAGCTAAATGAAACTCGTAAAAAAAGGTGGCCAATTAAAGATTAAAAATAATATATTGGTATTTTTATATATATTATAAATTGAGATGAAACTGAAACCAAAACTCATATCTTGGGAGAAGCCAACCTGTGATTCGTATCTCTTGTATGATTATTATATATATATATATATATATATATATATATATATATATATATTTTTTTTTTTTTTTTAAATGTGTAAAGTGAGGGAATCAAAACCTCTAATTTCAAGATTAATAATACAAATTTTATGTCATCTGACTATGCGGCAATGTTTCAAACTGCACAAAGGATTAAGCTTTTACAAGATTTCCCCAATGATTTTCGAACACCTGGCTCAAGTCTATGTCCCGATGAAGCCATTAGAACAACAACAGCTACTGTGAACATAAACAACATGCTCACTAGCAGAACGTGAGTTTTTCTTGACGATCTTCGGTATTCTCCAAACAGAACAACACCCCAAATTGTGCTCACCAGTGGAAATGCCTGGAACAATCATTTCAGATTCAAACAACCAACTAAAAATGATAGAGATATCAGATACTAAACTCATCTTTATTGGTAATATTCAGTTTGATTCTACTCGATCTCGTCAAGAAATAAGAATTCTAATATGACTGATAATAAATGAGAGTAGTACATATACGTATAGTGTTCTAGTGGGTGGTTGGTATGTTAGAGAGGTGAAGAAACTGACCTCCACAGAATCTGCTGCTGCATATCCAGCAGCTTGACCACCCATGAACTCCAAACCATTGCCAAATCCACACAAAAATCCAGCCAAAAAGGCCCATCCTCTACCATCCCAATCATTCAGATAAGCCTTGAATGATGTTTTGGGTAAGTTCAGTATAGGGCGGTAAAGGAGGATGATGTTAAGAACGACGGCCAAGACGAAAAAAGAGGTCGAGAAGTAGAAAAATGCAGTATAGACAGACAAGTGTGGGATGCCTTCCTTTAGAGTGTGCCATTGATCATTTGTAGCCAAATTGAATGCAGGTGAGAAGAGTGAAAGGGAAACACCAGCAAAGAAAATTATGCACAGTCCAACTAGTGTGCTCTTACCAGACACCTACAAGTATGTGCCATTTCTAGTCACTGAGTATAATAGAGAGAATCAATGGCCTTAAATACTATTAAGGAATCTTGGATTCTAGTTTGGTATTAATGTATTATAGACCTTGATGGACCTTCTGCTTTCAACTTGAACAAGAAAGTCTGCAGTTCCAGCTTCTGCATTTCGCGAGGAACAATCGGCATTCTCCAGGTCCGCTGATTCAACTATACATATCAAAATTTAAAACGAAAAATTTATATTGTCATTTCACTTGCAAAGAATTGACAAAAAGACAGTCGTAGGACATAGCTCCTGAAGATTATTTTTACCCTGACCTGATATTGGAGAGACAGCAATTGCCCTGCAAAAAATGGATTTTGAAGTAAATATATTCGACATTCCTTAGAACTCATATCATTCACAACAAGGCTTTGGATTTGAGTGGCCAGCCACAGCCAGGCAAGTTATGTGATTATGAATAAGATCATAACATCAACTAAACAACGAAACATCTCTTAAGTTTACTGGTTATTGGTACACATAAAAAACATACTTGGACTCCTTTTTTGAATCGATGGACAAGCTTTCCAACTTTATTTTGTCATCAGCTGTGTTGGATAAGTGAACAGCAGAGCCAAGAAAAACCGCAATCAAAAAGCAAGCAATGCCGGGGAAAAGAATCTCCGCTCTATTAATTTTGCCATCAAGAAAATAGTTCATGGTTGAGCCTTTAAAAGAAAAAGAAGAAAACCAAAGGGGAGAATCCCATCAGACATAAGATATATATATTCAAGTAACCTATTACTAACTGATAGGTTAAGTTCTATCACCTAAAAGACAAACAAATATGAACAGTGTAAAAAGAGAATGGAACAAGCATAGAGACCTAAAACTACTATTATGCTACAATTGAGCACTTCTGTAACTGACAAACCAACAAATGCCAAAGCATATTGAGAAGAAAGATTTCCAATACTCAGCGCTGCACCACCAGCCATAGCAAATATAACAGAAGCCCAATTATCCTGCACCTGATATTTTAGAAGATTATACACCCATTGCAACATGGTTTACAGATGGACATGAATCAAGGATAGCAGAAGATTAGAATATATTGGATGAAAATTTCTTGTTGGTCAATATTAACATCCAGAAAATGTAGCAGAATCCACTCCTTCCAGGTTACCTACATAGATTGGGAAAAACAAAACGAAGCAAAGCTAAAGTTCCTTTTGATTATCATTTAGATTTTAAAAATCATGCTTGTTTTCTCATAAATTCTTACTTGTGGTTTTCATATTTCCTATGTAAATATTTGAATACTTAGCCAATTTCCAAAAACAAAAATAAATTTTTGAAAACTACCTTTTTTAACCTAGAAATCAATTAATGAAAGTGGTGGGATTATAGACTTAATTTTCAAAAACAAAAAATAAAAAACTAAGTGATTTCCCAAACGGCGCTTAAAATATTGCATATTAATCTCTACGTGATCACTTCATGATTAATGATTCAACTCAAGTGGAACCATGCCAAGAAGCATAAAAAACACGGGAAGAAAACAGATAATATGTTAATAGAAAAGGTCCTGATATTGAAAAAACGAGGAGATGAATTCATCCATTCTCTTCAAACTAACAAACCATAAACAAACTTCCCTCACTCCATCATATTACTCAAACAGTATATCATCCTTCCAGTAAGACATGGACATTGTTTTAACAAGTGATCCAATTAATGCTACTAGAATTACGATGATTTGCCAAATTTTATAGCTATGGAACCAAACAAATGATGCAAATGAAATTTCAAGAGTAAATATAATGAAAGCAACCTGAGAAAGCTGTTGGATAAAATTTGGTCTATCTGGTGAGCTATTTCCAAACTGACCAAGTGTCAGCGCAAAAATTACAGCAGCTAAATAATTTGTTATGGAGTAATCAAGAAAAGTATGCTGAGGAAGACGCCCTCGCCGTTCAAGTAGACTTAAAAGAGCAGGGAAGGTTCCCAAAAAGAAGAGGGACAATACCATACATGCTATAGCCCCTTCTTTACTCTCCACTAAATACATGCTTTAACTTACAAGTGTGTAACTCCACTTTGGTTATATGGTCAAACAATGGGGAAATAACAAAGATCCTGCAGAAAAAAAAAAAAAAGTGATATTAATCAGTCTCAGTTCAATGATAATCATATATTAAATAATAGGAAAACTTGAGACTAATCAAATTCGAAGTTGTTGAATTATATAATATTAAATTTGCTTTCACCTATCGACTTAAGCTTTTGGGTCAATTGGTGATTGAACATGGTATCACAGCAAAGGTCCACAGAGGTTTGCATCGTTGTTTCCTCCCCAGTTAAGCTTTTGGTTAATCGACGATTTAACAGAAGTTACTTGACAATGCCCACTAGATTTGAACAACTTAACAGAAGCCCAAGAAGAGAAATCAGTCTTTTAGAAAGATCTAAACCATTTCAAAAGGTAACAAACAGAGGAAATCAAATCCCATATTCAGAAATGGGGAGTGTTCAAAAGTGATCCAACCAATTGGAGAGCCAATATGACAACCAAATTGCTTTAAACATACAAAACTAGGAATCAAATTTGAGCAGAGTGGAAACCCATGAAGCAAGAAGAAAAGCACTGCTAATTTAAAAAACTTGGAAGTAAATAGAATCTCACCAAAGTGTTTGCTGATACTTGGATTTCTATTGATGTGGAGAAGGAAATTGCTTCTATCATGTAAATGATACGTATGGCAACAATGAGACAAAGGAAATTTTGAAAAGAAATCAAGCAATTTTGCTTCAAAATGCAACTATTTTGGATATGGTAATTATGATTGTGATCAATGCTCCCAGTTGCTGTTGGCACGACCTTTATTTATTTATTTATTTATTTTTGCACAAAGTCAGAAGATTCCTGACAGGGACAGAAGATCTTTATTCCAACTTTTTTTTTTTTTTTTTTTTTTTTTGCCAACATCCAATCTAAGTAAAAGATTATAAAGAATGATGCTGAAGGCTTTTTTGAGTCACATGGCAAATAATCAGAGAATGCAAATAGATAGACGACGCCCTTCAAAAGAAATTGATACACTTTGGTTAAATTACAAATTTATTTTTTAAATTTTATTTATTTATTTTTTTGTCTTTTCGGTATTAAATTTAAAAAATGTCTAATAAAATTTTAATTTTAAGTTTTTATGTCACAATAAATTCTTACTTTAACTTATTCAACTTTCTACTTCTATTAAAAACATACTAATTATAGTAGACATGATTGACTTTAGGCTAAATTGTAAATTTGATCTAAAATCTATACACGAGATTTTATCAAACATGGAAATTAAATTAAAAATAAATTATAATTTTTTCGAGTTATAAACACCAAATTTATAATGTAATTAATTTATTTTATTTTTTAAAAAAAGAAATAAAAGAAAAAAAAAAAGTGTCACCATTGCAGCAACATTAATGCCGCTGGGGCACTTCACCCAATGCAACTAAAAGAACTTCCTTAGAAACAAGTAAACCAAACCATTCCGATACGAAAAAGCAATTAAGACAAAACTTCTCAACCAAAGCTCTATTAGCAATGGAATGCACCAGGAAATTATGGCTTCGACTCACAGTAGAAATAAATAGTACCCAGATATAAGGCGATCAAACAAGCTTCCTCAATGAAGAAAGATACCTCAGAAAAATCCGCATGGACTCTGTTGAAGAGTTTGACAACCTCCAAGCCATCAGATTCCACGCAAATGTTCCGCACAGTAGCAGAAAGGAAACAATCCAATCCCTCACAAATGGCCATCGTCCCAAGGACCTTGACCTCTTTGCATCTTTAAATAAACTTAAGACCAGCCAAGCGGCTGCTTCCCAGATGATCCCGAAGCACCCACCTAAGACCGCTGGGCTGGCTATGCAGATTCCAACCAGCATTGGTATTCAACTTTCCATGAGAGCCGAGGTGGAGAGGTTCAACCAAATGAAATAGTCGGAGCGGTCACCGCCTTTCTGATGGACTTCGGCTGATGATTCACCACATCATTGATCTATTTAGCAATCAGAGCACTAATGGAATCAGGATCAACAGACACGTTCCGGAAGAGCAGCTTACTTCTTTCCCATTTCTGTTCTTTACCCATTATCTGCAATAAGCAGTATTTCTCCATGTTTCATCTTTCATCTCTCATCTCTTTTTTTCTTCACTCCTTACTTTTACATTTTTTCTTGAATTTAAGGTCTATTTTGTATCTATTGGGTCCATCAACTCCAGATTTTTTTAATAGATAAGAATAGATGAAAATTTAGAGACCTATTAGATATTTTTAAGAGATTTATTAGGAAAAAAAATTAATTCAAAGAGATACTTAAACAAATTTTAAAATTCAGAAACTAGAACTAAACTTGTAATTTAATTTATAAGGTTTACTTTTGAATGAATTCTTACAAACATGATACTCTAAATACATTTTGTCTATGGAAGAACGTAGTACAGTTAAAATACAAGGGACAATTACTACACAGAGCAGCCACAAGAAGCTATCAATATCATTTCCTTCGAACTGGTTCAAAAAGTTGCAATCCTACTCCGATGCCAATGTCCTGATGAAGCCATTAGGACCCCAACAGCCACTGTAAACATGAACAAGGTGATAACAAGTAACATGTATGTTTTCCCTGACGATTTATGGTACTCACCAAACAGAACAATTCCCCAAAACGTGCTCACAAGTGGAAGCGCCTGAAACAACCGCTGTCGGATCCGAGATTGAAGCAACAAGGAGCTATCAATATGGAGTTTAACGTTGGATTGGATTCAATCACAAATCACAAAGAGGTGAAAAAAATGACCTGCACAGAAGCTGACGCTGCATATCCAGGTCCTTGACCGCTCATGAACTCCAGACCGTTGCCAAAACCACACAAGAATCCAGCCAACGCCGATCCTCTACCATCCCAGTCATTCAGATATATATGCATAGAATGTTGTCTTGGGCAAATTAAGCATAGGGTGGTAAGGAAGACAACATTGAGAATGACAGCTATGAAAAAACAAGAGACCAGGAGGTAGAAAAATGCGAAATAGATGGTAAAATGCGGGACGCCTTGCTTGAGAGTGTGCCATTGATCGTTTGTGGCCAAAATGAATGGCTGGTGAGAAGAGAGAAATGAAAACACCAGAAGAGAAAGTTAAGCACAGTCCAATTAGTGTCCTCTTACCAAACACCTGCAAGTATGTGTCATTTATAGCCACTAAGTATAAGAATAAAAGAGAAAAAGAAGCAATGGCCTAACAGGTCTGCTTTATTTGCTTTTGCTTTGCTATGCAACATTATCCAATAATAAATGCAATTCATTTAGGATTGTTAAATACTTGGGCCAAAAAATACTTGAGAAATGTGGATCTTATAATAAAAAAAATCCGATGATATTTGTATTACAGACCTTGATGGATCTTCTATTTTCAAGTTGAACATGAAAGTCAGCAGTCCCAGCCTAGGCCTTTCGTGAAGAGTAAAGCAGCAGTTTCAAGGTTTGTTGGTTCAACTATACATGTCAAAATTTAAAACAAAAAAGTTCAACAGTTCTATCACTTGTAAAGTATGAAGGGAAGGATAGTAATAGTCATAGCTCTAGAAGATTTACCCATATTTAAAATTAGAGAGATTTTGGTTTCCCTGTCAAAAATGAATTATTAAAATTCATACACATATTGAATAACAAAACAATAACTGATGGGTTAATTTCTTTCCCTTAGAAATCAACTCTTTTACTCAAGAAAGATGAAAACTATTGTAAGAAATGGATAGGAAATAGGTTGAATTTGACACCAATATTTTGTCATATTTTGGTTCATTTTGCCATATTTAAAATAATCCTTTAACTACATAATTTTTTATTTTTTATTTTTAGAAAAAGAAATATCAATTTATATCGTGTAAGGATTGTATCAATTTGAAACATGAACTTCCAAATGAGCATGGTTCAATTGCATATGAGAGTGTTATTTGACTAAGAAGTCTTGTGGTTTAAATTTCTCTACTTCAATTATACTTAGAAAAAAGATCTAAAGCATGAACTGATAAATTTATACTCATAAATTCATTGCATCATTTTAAAACATGAACTAATAATTGTATCAATATAAATTCAAAACTTTAAGTATATCGATTTACATCGTTACGTTGATTTGAAAAAGAAACTTCATGTGATACTTATAATCGTGTCAATTAAACCCCTAAACTTTTATAAATTAATCAATTTAAACTCTTTGTCAAATTTTTCTCTGAGAATCGTCTATGTATTTACTTTAACCGTACATTTTGTAAAATTGACTTTAGATTAAGTCTACACACGTTTGAGAATCAATTCGTTGATGATTTTCAAAGGTAATTGTTAATGAAAGGTCTAACTTAATTCACTCACGAAAATTTAGGAGTTCAATTGACTCAAATCATAAATTTCAATAATATTAGTTGACAAAATTTGGAGTAGAGTGTAAATTGATATACTTAAAAAAGTTAAAGAGTTTAAATTGATACCAATATTAGTTCATGACTTTAATTGATACAATCATCAAAATTTAAAAATGTACCTTGATATTTGCTTCTTTCTTTTTTTCTTTTTTTACACTAATTATATGAGTTAGATACTTTGATCAAGCTAATAATCTTTGGTTTGACTATGTGTAATCAACTTACACTTCAACCCCAAGGTGAGAAACATAGCAGTAAAATATCTCATTTGACCAATTCTGAACTTTCAAAAGTGTCATTTTGTATCTAATAGATCTCTAATAAATTTTAAAAATTCAAAAAATTAACTAAACTATTATATATAAACTTTAATTTTATCTAATGTAATTATAAACTTCACGAATTTTAAAAAAATCGAAAGCTCAATGACTAAATTTATAATTTTGAAAATTCATTGTTTAAGTTAACACAAATCTAAAAATTCAGGGACTAAATTTATAATTTGATTTTTTACATATATATAATTTTCGTTTCATTTCCAATGCCTATTATGGTCTCTATCATTCTAGATTCTTAGGCTTAGTTTAATAACTAGAAACTTAGAACATAATACTCGGACAATATTTTGTTTAAAAAGTTTTTAGGTACGACATTTCATATTTGCCACTTCACCCTATATTAGGCATTTCTTTTCTCACCCAAAGACCCCGCACAACCTTTCTTTTTTATTTCAAATAAATAAATTGAATGTTTCTTTCTTTTGACTTTTGCTGCGTTTGTAATGCATTTTTAAATGTTTAATTTAAAAAATAAGTCATTTTAGATAAAATGAAATATTTGACAATTATTCGAAATAGATTTTGAAGTATATTTTAAACAATTTTTATTAAAATAGTTTAATTATAAATGAGTTTTTAAAAAATACTTTTTTCTTATGTTAATCCAAATGGGTACTTCATTCCAAAATAATAAAAGGGAATACATTTTGAAAAACAGAATGGAAAAAGACACAAAAACGGATTAGAATGAAACGAGAAAAAGGAACGTGTGAAAAAAAAAAAAATCTGAAGAAAATAGTCTTTAGATTTTAACATAAAATAAAAGGGAAGGAAAGAAAATCAAAGAGAAGAAGACGCAAGGGAGCAAAAGAGGAATACGAAAAGGAGAAAATAAATAAATAATGATAAAAGATGAAGAAGATTTAGATTGACATGATTTATTAATTTTAACTTTTTAAAAAAAAAATTAAAAATAATTATTTTAAATGACAAAACTGTTAGGATTATTTTTAAATATGTCAAAATGTAAATTGATAGTTAATAGTAGATTTTTGCTATAATTAAAAATAGACGAAAGTCTAATTTGTTTGGTTGATTTTTTTTTTCCCAAATGTTAATATATTTATTTAGGTAGCCACATAAATAAATGTTATATAAATATAAACATTCAATCGTGCTCCATTATAAACCTACTTTATGGACAACGAACACTCCACATTGTTCAATTTGGACAACTCTATTAACTTTCTTCTTATTATTATTTAAAAAGTAATTCCTCATATCGACGAAGTTGTTGTCCCTTGCTTAATAACCATGATTTTACTATTTTCTAATTGATGTGTGACAAATATAGCCATGTACCAACCATATGTGTTTTAAATAAAGGACAGAAATGTGTAACTTGTCCAATTTCAACGGCTAGACATAAATGACAAAAGTATGTACCTCAAAAGCAAAAGGGAAATATATATATATATACACACATATATGTATATGTATGTATATTAAATTTAATAGCGGAAATCAACATAATTATGATTTTGATAATATCTTTATATTTAAAAAAATCTCACTTTATGGAGCCATCGAGATTATTTTAATCTTTCCACGAGGCTTTTCTTAAGCTCAAATATACAACTATTGTAGTATATCATAGAAAGTAAAATATTATTATATTTATAATTATTTTTAACAATTTTTTAATTTTTGAAAACATCTCAAAAATATGCATTGAATAAATTTAGACCAACAGAATAAATAAAGAATGAGGAAAGATAAAATAAAATACCAATCAAATCTCTTATAAATATAGTTTTATGTGAAGTAACTTAATTTCAAATTTCTATTTTATTATATAGGTAAACAAGATGTTTCTTGGGCTTCGTTTGGAATGGCGGGAACTTGGCAGTTTCACTCTAGAAATTAATTATATAAACCAGAATATCTTATTATTTCAATTATTATCATATTCATAATGAGTTTAAAATTTATTAAAGTGTAGTTTTATAAATTAACATGTTAATGTTGTATTACGTGAAAGATACTTATTTTTTTTTTAGTGAATTTTCTACATATCATAAAAATATAAATTCTTATCCCCGAAAAAAAAAATGCATCAACCAACTAATTTCAAGAAGGGTGGAGGTGAAGATTCATCAAAGTGAATGGGGAATGTTACATCAACACAAATTAGAAAATAAATAACTCTAGCAAATATACAACACAACCCCCAAAAATCATTTCATCACAGATTCCATCCCCCTCCATTCAAAAAAAGGAATCAAACATCCTCCCCCATCCTTTTTCTTTTTTTCTTAATGGAATAACATTAGAAATAACAAAAAATTAACGAGAAAAAAAAAAAAAAAAAAAAAAAAACCCTAGTGGGGTTTGCCTCTAGATTCTTCCTTCCACAGCCAATTGTCAAAAGTAACCCCCTCCCCCTACATACGTGGCAAAATCTCAACCATTCATCGAGATCCACCATCCGATCCGCCATTTTCATCATCCCCAGAGAAACAATACGGAAAGCCACAGAGTTAGGCCCACTGCCAAAAGCAAGTTCCTCTTTTCATTGAAACCCACGCTGCCGCTGCCGTCGTTGAAACCGGAGCCGCTCCCACTCGGGCTGATTCCGTTGCCGAACACCGTCGGCGTCATTCCTGGATTCGTCGTCGACGGCGTCCCTGGTGTCATCGTCGGTGTGGTTCCGCCGGAGTTCGTCGGCGATGTTCCCGCATTGCTTAAATAAAACAAAAAAAAACAAAAACTAGTAAGACAAAAAAAAGTAGAATAATTGTAATACAAGCACGATTCAAGCTTTAATTCAACAACAAACGACATGTCGACAACAGATGGAAAGGGAATCGGGAGATCTGGAGAACAAGACGACAAGCAGAATTGACGAGAAATATCATCATCATGGACAGCTCACGGCACTAGAAGGGAGTGGTTCAGGTCAGTTCGTATAACGTTCATTAGATCTAATAATTACAACATCACCCAATTTTATTCTTTCCTTTTCTAAATTGTCTTCCCCAAAACCCAGACGGCAGCATTGAAACGTAAACCCATCACCGACAAATCTCTGATATAAGTAAAAAATGGCGACATTCAAGTTCAAAGAAATTGATGGATACAATTAACAGGTACAGGGAAAATATAGCCAAATCTAATTAAATCTGAAAGCTACAGAGGAATCAAGCTTAGAAAAAGTACCTGGGGCTAGAAGGATAGACACAACCAGAGGGCACAGCTGCCACAAACCCACAAGGAAGAAGATGAAATCAGCGAAAGAGAGGATAAGAAAAAAATGGTGAAAACAGGGGAAAAGGGAAATTTCGAGGGTCCGGCTTACAGGCAGTAAGGGTAACGCTGGGCGTGGCGGCGCCATTAAAGTCACAGCTTCCTTGGACTTGCCCCTTTCGCTGGAAATAACTATTGACAGCGTAATTACAGTGATCTTTGACAGTGTTGGGCTGAAAACAAGCGCCACTGGAGAGGATTGGAGAACAGTCAGCTCCAGCTCCACAAGCATAGTCCAGTGCCTTCTGAAGGGCTTGTTGGGTTGCCCCATCTCTACACAAGCAATAGTTGGCATCTGAAAGAGGAAAAAAACCAGGATTAATGAAAACCCATAAAGGAAAATATCAAGAGAAAAAAACCCCTGAAGGAACTACTTGTAAGAAACCCAAGTTGGAACTTACAAGATCGACCAGTTAGCGCAAGAACAAACACTAAGAACACGAAAACAGCCATGATTAGAAGCAATACTGAAGCTCAAAAACTTGAAGAACCCTAAAAAGAGAGCTCAGATTCAGTGGAGGACAAGAAAGTGAGAGCCAAGGGAGAGGAGAGTGGTGAGGAAAAGGTTTCTTGAGTTTTTTTTTTCTTTTTTTTTGACAGAAATTAAAGAACATTAGAAGGGAAGGGTCATTATTATATACGAGCACGAGTAGGCTAAGTTTTAGGCTTTTTTTTTTTTTTTTTATTTAAAAAATTTTAAAATGTAAAATTTATATTTAACGCATTTTGAAGTGAATTAAATATAAGAGATATATAAAGTGTCCGTGGTGTGGGAAAATGAGCAGAGGAGAAAGCTTTATGTCATGTATTTGACCGTTTTGTGTAAAATTCCCTCAAACGGTCTTAAACCCACGTGGGTTATCATAACCAAACCCCAGGTTCACTTAACTCAACCAGATGGTTAAAGCTGGGTTGGTTTGGTGGTGCCTTTGGTCCTACGTTCACTAGCTAGTGTGTCACCACCTCCCTCTTTATTCATTCACATTTCTACATAACGTACTTTTTTATTTTATATGTTAACTCCTCCAGTTTTACTGCCTTATTTAATTGGAAAATGTAGCTATGTTATGTGTAAGTTCTTTTAATCCAATTATTTTTAAAAATTCAAAGTCTTTAATCACATTTTTAAATTTTTTTTTTTTTAACGATATATATTATCAAAGTCAAAATGGCGTAATGCTCGTGGGGATGTTCATACATCTTCGTCTCCATCCTATTTCTTACGAGATTTTCTACTGAAAATTTCATGTTTAGATTTTTTAATAATTGAAATAGATAACATTTTTTAGTTTCTAATTAAATAATACAATTTGAATTCACAGCAACAATAAACTGGACAAAAAATGGCAAACGGGTACAAGGATGAGGACAAAATATGTTTAGTTTTACAAATATGGTTTTTAGTTATTGTGTATTACGTCAGCATATTTTTAAAAGTAAAATGAGACGACTTATTGATATTCAAGAAGACAAATTTATAGTGTAAGCAAAGAAAGTAGGAGAGTATTAGAAGTTTTCCTAAGTTTTGAATAACATGTGTGTTTGATCCTTTGATTTTCAAAATGTACCTTTTTAGTCCCTAATTTTGTCGATTCCTAATTTTTCAAAATATACCTTTTCAATCCTTTGGCTTTTAAAAATGAGTTGTATTTTTTCTTTGATTTTTAAAAATAAGTATATGATATTTAAAATTAGAAAAAAGTATTTTTAGAGAGGAGAAAGTTTTTAAAAATCATTCTTCTAATTTAAAGTGTCATATAATTATTTAAAATAATAAAAAAAATTATTTAAGGGACATCCTAAATCTATTTTTAAAAACTCAATGATTAAAAAAATAAATTTTGAAAACATAGTAACCAAATGAATCTATTCTTATAAAATTATGGACTAAATAGATACAATTTTAAAAATTTAAGTACCAAACACACATATAATTTAAAATTTAAAGGCTAAAAAGGCAAATTTTTCGAGAAATTTTCACTCGCTAATGCTTTGATTAATTATTACAGTTCAAAAATATATAATTGCATAAAAGTTCTTAATAATAAGATTTTATCTTCTTTTAGTTAAAAAGACATTATAATTTATGTTTAATCATCCATAAATTGTGTTGTGCAATCAAATGTCTTTCCAATTATATAATTAATCATTCTGACTTGAAATGATGAAAAATATCTGAGTCATGCAGGTTGCTCGGCAAACATATTGCATATTGGGCAGTGCAACAGCAGGTAGGTACTTTATAAAATAAAATAATTTTGGTATACCAACCAGGAAAGTTCAAAATACTAGTTTTTAAGTTAAAATATCATTTTCATTCGTAAAAAAAGTTGTTTAATTTTGGATTTCAAATGTCTAATTTTAATCATTATGTATTCAATAAATCGTTAATTTAGGGTTTGATTGGTAATAATTTAGTTTTTTTTTTTTCTGAAAATTAAGCCTATAGATACTACTTTCTACTTCAAATTTATTACTTTGTTATCTACTTTATACCAATGGTTTAAAAAATCAAGCTAAAATTTAAAAACTAAAAAAAATAGTTTTTAGAATTTTTTTTTTTTTTTTTTGGAATTTGACTAAGAATGCAACTATTATATTTAAGAAAGATGAAAATCATTATAAAAATGGGAGAAATAGACTTATATTTCAAAAACAAAAAACAAAATGGTTAATTTTTATCTAAATTAACTAAATGATAATTTTTCGGGATGAAAACATAACATATGAATATATTTTCAAATTTTTATAGTAAAAATGTTTATAGATAATAAAATATTTTTAGAAAAATTAACAATGTTTAAATTAACTATGTAAAGTTTTTCAATAATTCCTAATCAATTGTGTAAAGTTTTTTTCCTTTTATTTTGTAGTTATCACTATACTAGGGAGGGAATTTAAATCTTTGACTTCTTAAGTGTTTTGTACTAGTTGAACCATATTTATGTTAACCACCTCTTTAAAGTTGATGCAATTTGAAAACAGAGCGATTTACATTTCAAATTTGAAGATGATAATGAGTATAAATCTAATAATGACAATCTACTTAGAATATTACAATTTTGAGAATTTACCAACAATCAAATGTTGCAAATAACACAATTTAAATGGAGCACAACAAGTAAGACGACTTTCAATAATGTTGATGAGACCGTCCACTTTTATATTTCTTAAACCTAAAAAACGAATCAATCCAAGCATAATTTTGCGGATAAAAAACAAGCTATGATTGTGGAATGGTAGAACTAAAAAAAATGTTGTAATAAATGTAACATTTTCAATTAAGTCATGCATATTGGAAAAGAAGATTATGTTACAATCTAAAACTTTTGAAGTTCACTATCAACTTATGATTTGGATCCTTCCAAAAGGTAACAAAAGGCCAGCTTTTGGATTCCAAAACAGGCCGTATTCACATTAAGAAGTAGCTTTCATTTCCACTTAAGGTTATTAATAAGTATGAGAGAATAGATTCATACATAAAGAGATGAGAATTTTCATCTCAATAAATCTTTACTTCTTTTTTTTCTTTTTTGTAGACAAACAAAAGTGTGCAGAGGCAAAGGGGAAACATTCTTTGAATTCGCATGGATGCTTTTTAGGTCACTTTGTCTGATCAAAGTTCAAAGCGTTTGAATTATGTTTGGCCACTTTAAAATAGTTTCAATTTAATCATAGTATTCAAAAATATTCATTTTTAATAGGTAGGTTTTGAGTTGAGTTTCATTTTAATTTCTAAGCTTCAAAATGTTATTATCTTACCATTACGATTTGAGTTTTTTTTTCTTTTTCTTTTTCTTTTTTTTTCTTTCTTTCAATTTGGTCTTTGAGTTTCTAGATTTACACTTTTAACCTCAAATTTTTACTAAATATTAACTATCAATCTATGGTGTGAATGTCTATTAATTAATTAAAAAAATTAAAATAAGTATAATTAATTAATTTTAACTATTATTTTTAGAATTCTTTTCAAATATAGCAAAAGAAACCAAAATATTTACAAATATAACAAAATTTCACTGTCTATCTGGGATAGATCGCGAGACCGCGATAGACGGTGTATTTTGCTATTAGTTGTAAATATTTTCAGCAGTTTTGTCATTTAAGATAATTTCTCTTATTTTTTATCAATGTTAAAATTAATTTTAAAACTTCACGTCATAATTATTGCTAAGTAATTAATAGACTAACACAAAAATTGAAATGAATATTTAGTGAAAAATTAAAGTTGAAAGTGTAAATCTTGAAATATAAAGACCACATCTAAACAAAACTCAAGCTTTAAACAAAATGCAAACTTCAAAGATAAAATTGTAACATTTTAAAATTTAAGGGCTAAATTAAAATTAAATTTAAAATTTAAAAATTAAAAAAAACTAACATTTTAGAATTTTTGACCAAATGAAAACTAACTCAAAATCTACTTCTTTGTGATAGAAACAAAAGCCGTCGGCTCGGCTTTAAAGTGATTTCTACGGTCCCATCCCATGGCCTTTGGTGGATGCCTTTTTGGGCCCCCTCAATTTAAAAAAGAAAGGGACAATGGTAAATATTTCATGATCATTTAGCTATATTATACTCGTATTTACATATTTTTGTAATTTAAATTATATATTTTAGCATTGGCATATGTGACAAAAAGTAAAAGTACTTTATAGAAATAGGTTCTAAATCTAACATCGTGATAAAAATGTTAAATTACTTTAGGTGTGCACAACTTGGTATACACATAGTTTGAATATATATATATATATATATATTTTTTTTTGCCTGTAAAAATTTAAAGATTTTACTTTAGCATCTAAAATATATATCAAAATTGTTAATTTTTCTATAAATTATTAAGATTAAAATATTATTTTGGTCAATTTACTTTAGAGTTTGTTAAATTTTAGTCTATATACTTTTAAATATTATATTGTGGTCCCTATTCCACCAATCCACGTACATACACATAAAGCCATAAAAGGTGGTGGGGTTGAGAATTAAGTTTCAAACAAATTGATTTATCCTTTATATTTTAAAGGTTAAAACGCATTTTTCATCCTTCAATATCTACGAAAACAACAATTTAGTCTCTAAATCATAATTAGTAATAATCGTGTATATGCTTTTAAATGTTTTAGTGTTAGTCTTCTTACATTGATATGTAACAATAAAATTCCTATTGTGAAAATTTTCATAAAATTAAAGTGTTAACTTAAAGTATAAAGATAGACGTTAATTTGTTGCATTGCTAAATTATTACAATATTGAAAATACATTGCAATTAAAGTTCAACTTGTTTTAAAATATATAAGACAAAAAGCAAGAGATGATAAAAAAAAACTACCGTCTATGGTGAATAAAAATACAATTTTGTTCATAACATGAAAATGTCAAACAAATTGTATATTTTAAATTCCAAGAGAATTTATGTATGCTTTATGAATTGGGCTCCACTCAATTATTGGATTCCACATCAATGCCTCAGTATACAGTGAAAGTTATCCGTATGCTTGTGAAATATAAAACAACCAAGCGAGTGATTGGTGAAATAGCAGCACTCTCAAGCCAGGAAAATTTATAGTACTTCCCTAGTCCATATTTTATGTGTACATACCATAGATTTACATTCATAAATATTTATTGACCTTATATTAATGTCAGTTTTCCCATCTTATTTTTCAAAAGAGTACATTAACCTGACACATAATAAAGAGAGGTAGTATGGAAAATTATCCACATCATGTAGGGTAAGATATTTTCCCTTCCCAAGCCTACCACTTCATAGCATAAATTTTTTCATTACTGCACATCACAAGTTGAACTTCAATCTCACACATTTATGTATTTGTCGGTTTGAATTCTGAAAGTTTGATCCAGTTCAAGAGCAAATGCAATATAGCATTTCTTTGATAGATTGGGTACGATTCAACAATACGTCATCAGTAGACATTGATTTTTTCGACACAAAATGTATTATTGAGTATTCAATGTGGTTCAAGTGATCTAGTTTTGTCCAAACAGTAGATTCTTGTTGATTGAATAGATCTTTTGATCAATTTAAAGATCATTCTTGATTCAAAATCAAGTTAATAAGACAGATAGGATTTGTTGTTTGGGAATTCGAGCATGTGCTGAGATTTTGAGTGAATGAGAACCTAATTAGCAATGCAAGATGGATTATTCCTAAACTCATACGTTAAGCTGTATGGGTATCATCCAGCAAATTCCAATTGGAGATGCCCTTAAAAACATGTTCAATAACTTCAATAAAGCCTGGATAAATATTCAAGAAAAACTAACTTCTTTCAAGTGGTTTAAATTCATAGTTACCATCTCTTTTTGCATCCTCAGGAGTCTTTTATTTTGTGGGTGTACAGAAGACTCCTCTGGTGAGTGATCAAGCAACTACATTGAACATCGAAACTTGGGCGAATTCTCCAGCCTCGTTTATAAATAGGGTCTATCTACGGTAGATAGTGCTGAACTTCTATGATGATGGAATTTTAGCAGCCCTCTAAAATCATGGGAAAATTATAAGGTTGGACATATTTAGTACTAGAAGATGGAGAATGAATGCTAGAAGAGGAGTTTGGATGATCCTTTCTTTTTCCTCGTTTCATATGTGATGTCTATGAATTAAACAGACTAGCCAAAAAAATGTGAGTTTGAAGTAGTTGGATATGATTAGAAAGAGCATAAAAGCTAACCCGTTTTTGTTCCTCCAAGTTTGCTTTAATCAAGGAGTAGATGGCGACACCAGCAATTGCTATAGCAGTACCAATTCCAGTTTGAGTTGAAATCTTATTGCCTGCAAATGTATGAAACATCCATCTGTGGTTAGGAAGTCTTTATAAGTAAGGTAGTTGTTAGATGTTCGGACACCCCCAAAAGCTTGTACCAGGGAACAATTTAGACAGGAATGATTGAACATCTAGTAGATAATAGTAACTTCCTAATCGACATTTTGCAACAATAACAAACAGATTTTGTATCTTGTAAGTGCAGAGACAAACATGGTTTTGGAACAGTTGACCATGTTGTGTTTTTCAGGTCCCATCAAACAGCTCAAAACATCCCCCATAATGAAAAGAAAAGGGGGAAATTATGAAAATAAAATTTCAGTAGTTCTTCGATTACCGAGCATTAATTACATTTATGTGCAACTAATGCGATCTAGTCACAATTATTTATGCAAAGTGTTAACAGAAAACATACCAAAAACAACAATGGAGAATCCAATCACAAAAACTCGCTTCAATACATTTCCTACAGCGTGTGTTAATGGTGCAACACGTTCAAGAGTATTAGCAGCAAGCTGGAAAAAAAGTAAGCTCAGATGTAATTGAAGAGATTGCAAAAATAATGGGAATTGGTTCGTGGAAGAAAGTATGATTAAGTAAAATAAGGTAACAAATGTTATGTGCACATCCAAGCCTCCAATAAAATCAAATGCTTTTCATATGACAACATCTGTAGAGGAGGACCTTCTTAACAAGCATAAAACAAATAATGAATCGGTTCTTGATGTTGTAAGCCGAATAAAGTATTTTATGATAAACCCAATTTAAAGAATGGAAAGAAAAGAACAACTACAGGCGGTCTTCTTTGTCCAAACTCCAAACACGACTAAAAGAAATCATGTTGTTGACAGATACCTGATTGTATAGATGATAAAACATGCCGATCCAGAAAAGGTCAGACAGGAACTTTTGTAGACCCACTTTGGCAATGGCATCCTTAAAACCATGCTGCAGCAACTGCGGTCCCTCAATCTGAAAGCAAACTCAATTGTGCCACTTTATTTATGAAAGCAGCTCATGAAAGTGTCGAGGACAACATACCCTCTCCACATTTTCACGATGGTATAATATTGCCTAGTTTGGACATAAGTCCTCATGACTTTGCTTTTGGTTTCACAAAAGACCTCATACCATTAGAGATGTTGTCCCTCATTTATATATCTATGGTCTTCTCATTTTTTCTAGTCAATGTGAGACTTTAGTCACATGCCCCCCCCCAAAAAAAGTAGTTCATCAATTAGTACACTTACCATAACTGCAGGAGGAATGCAAAACAAAAGAGCGATTATTGTGGTGTATGCATACACGTTTGTGCTGTCCATTCCTGTCTGTGAGAAAGAAAGTTATCTCAAACAAGTTAAAGAAGAAAATGGTAAAACTGCGGGCTAAAATTTTCATTTCCTACTTCTTACCATTGCTTTCTTCGAATAGATACTTCTATAGGTAAATGCAACGTTTGAAATCATTGCACTCACAAAGCCAGTCCAATTGAAGGAAAGTTCCGTTAGTGATGCTATTGACACACCTATAGTAAATGTATTATTGCATGTTTAGAAAAAGGCATACTGAGAGAAGTTAACAAAATAAAGGTGCATGTTGTTTAGGAAAATTGTGAGACAAATCAAGTGAAGATGGAGGCAAGATGTTATTGAGTTACCTAAAACAACAGGTGCTAGAGAAAGCCACAAGCTGAAGGGAATTTGATGTCCCAAAACAAATTGAGAAGCAGCAGCATTAAAGAATGGCTCCAGAGCTGCGGAAGGAAGTGTGAAAAGAAAATTATGATTTCCAGTAAAAATCTTCCCCTCTAAGCAAACAAATTCAATCCAGGCATGGAAAAAATTTCTTCAGTTGCATGTATATTCCAGAGGGAAAACAGAAGGGGCAACATAAAACATATCGAGAAACCATTGAGGCACAAAGCTCTGCATCGCATTCTAATTTTCTATGAGATAGATATGCAGCAATAAAATTGAACAAAGAAATCTGTTTCTCTTAAGCAAAATAACCATAGATGTTCATCAAATGACAAAGAATGAATAGCAGTTGCAAAATGACTGGGATGTGAAGGATTCTGTACCTTTAATGGTGTGAGTGAAGGACACAGCAACAGCTGCAAATGAAACATTTGACATCACATGTCCAAGTGCATGACATAGCGAAACTGGAGTCAATAATAGCAAGAGCTCCTTATCTATCGGCTAGTAACAAGGAGAACTTTATTAGAGTAAACTACAACATAATAATTTCTACCAGCATAATAGAGAACAGGAAGGAAAATTTTAGAAACTTACGGCACGTTTTGGGAGACCTACAGCCCAAGAAATGAGACAATATCCAGCTCCAACAAGAAGATGTATGACAGAGACAAAGCTGCCGAATAGAGATGCAAAAATGAATAAAACGGGTGCAAATCTAGAGCTCAAGAAGAAGAAAAATTGATGCAGTCAATTGAGATAGAAGTAACTTACTATGGATATGGAAAATAATTGTAAACTTTTTTGTTGAGTATGTTGAAGATAACATTTAAAAAGTACCTACACGAAAATCAAAATTTGACATCATAAAAATTAGATACACTTCATTAATAAAAGATTGATGATAAAACAGCAAGAAAGTTCTCAACCTCTTCTGGTCAAACTTGGTCATCTAATTGTCCTTAGATATAAGGTCAAGTCCAAGAAGGAATTGTCTAAGTAAGGATATAAAATCTAACATAATGGCATCATTCAATTGGTTTTAGAGGCAGAATAGCAAAGAAATTTCATACCACATAAAGAAGTAGAAACCAGTAATGAGTGCTGGGAATCTTGCAGCAAAGCTCTTCGAAGGGCTATTCAACCTGATTATGCAGACATTTATCAACTAAAAATCAAACGAGAGTAACATTTTTCACTTTCTTTCTTACTAGCTCTGTTGAGCTTAAATTAATAGTGAAATTAATACTTTTTCACTCTACTATTGACTGGCAAAGTATTCAATTTCATTATTAAAACGCCTAAATTCAGTTTTAGACTACAAAAAATAATCATTACCCATAAAAGTTCGTTCGTATAATTAAAAAGAAATGCCTGCACCTGGTCTCTAAAATCTCCAAAAATAGAAAGAAACAACTCACCTAATCGAGTTACTTTCGCCCAACTTATTTGAGTGTACAAAGTATAATTTTAAGGTCAAAAGTAGCAAAACAGTTCATTGATTGAGGTTTACAGCCACTCATAATCAAATTAAAAAAAATGAGCAATAATATTACGAAGAAGTTAAAAATCATCGGAATCGAACCCATCGGAAGCTCCGTCGGCTTCAGCTGCAGCCGCCCTCACCACCGGCAGACGAACTACACTTCGAGACTTTAACGGTTGTCTAGAACTTAAGAGCCCAATAGCCTTGCTAGATAGTTCCACCGATGGCGAAACAGTTCGATTCTCCGTCAACGGTGAAAACGGCGAGTTCAAAGCTTTAGAAGCAAGTGATCGACATTGAAGAACGAAATAATTGGCGGGAACTGTTCTATTAGGAGACGACAATCGAAAGGAAGGTAACCGATGAATTGGAGACTGAATTACGGCTGTGATCGAAGCCATCGTAACCGAAACAAAATCAAGTCAAAGAAGACGATAATAAAAGCCCCAAAAACAGGGGAATGAAACGAAAAACAGTGAAACGCAAGACCCAGAATCCAGCAGAGTTCTACGAGTAGAAATTTCTCAATACAGTAGAATCGGAACAACAATTGACGTAAAATTCACAGAGGAGACCGTGTGCTATGGGTTGTGTTGGTTGACAGTGAACTGAAAATGAAATGCAGAATCCGAAGAGAGAAAAAGTCGGATTGGGAGAGAATTGAGGGTCTGAGAGAGGGGATAAAGACAGAGAAAGGCATGGATTCCATGGAAGTTCTTGTATTCCTTATGCTTCAGAAGAGCTTCGTTCTAAGAGAAAGATCAATGGCTTCACGTTTCCTTCTAAAATATAATATTTGACTTTTTGTTTTGCTGCCATTAGAGGCCGATGGTTCTTAATGGAAGAATCTTTCTTTGAAAATTGAGAAGATGATCATACAACATTCGCTTATAAGTTATACCAAATTTATTTGCTTTTTAAATGCAAAATATACGTATTACGCCTCATTTTTAGGCTTATGATTTGATCTTTATTCTTTTGAATTCTATAATTCAAATCTTAATACATTTTAAAAAATCAATTACATAAAATTGTTGGTTAAATTATACCTAATGTTGAATAAAAAATATTTACACATAATATTCTTAAACTTTAGAATAGATTTCAATTATTATGCTCATAAACTTTGAAAAGTTTCACTTTAATTTTGAACTTTGAAATATGTTCCTAAAAAATACTATTACATAGCTTTCGTCTAAATAAGATGATAGGTATAATTAGTGTAAATTTTGGGAGAACATATTCTAGGGTTCAATGAGGTATGTTCAGCACATATCCAGACCCAAAGCATCACCCTAAAACCAAAATGAACCCAGGGGAAGATGTTCGACCTTGCCCAAGATCGAGGTCAACCCTAGCCAAATGTGAAGCAGGGCACACCCCTTAGCCCATAAAATTGTATACTTTTTTAGACGAGTAAGTTGTATGATTATCCTAAAGCAATCTTGAAACTTTACCAGTGCAATTAAGTTAATCACCTCTATAAATACATCATTACAACTTCATATGAGGTAACATGAATACTACTCTTAAACTCTGTAACTTCTACATTTTTTCACCTTGTGGTAAACACCATATCAGTATAAGTTTTCTCTTTTACAAGCTATGTTTTTTTTCCCTTCAAATAAATTTACTATGGTTGTTAAGGAAAGGTTACTTAAGTTTTTCATGTTTGAATTTTGACACAAAGGGACAAAATCATGTTTCATTAAATATATATCTATTTGTTCTGATAACTAAATAAAAGGATGATTATACATAATGCAAAAGGGAAACTCTTAGATTAAAAAATGGAAAATATATATTATTTGAAGGAAAACAAATCAAAATTTGCAATGTAAAGAAACCTTTATTTATATAAGAGAACATTGAAGAAGCATGCGTGAGTGATGTAATGGAACATGTAAGTTGATCCAAAAAATCAAATATTTTCCCAAACTGTGTTTTTTAAATTTTAGTATTTGGGGTTGTTGCTTAGTCATTATATAGTAAGAATATATTGGAAATAATAAATAAGAGGACCCAAGGCAATGGTCCCAAACGATGCCAATCGTCGGCAAGTGGACCTTCCCATATGCTTCCACAAGCCATATGAACCTAACTTCGTTAACCGCCTAATATCATAAATATCAAAATAACAAGTATATTATGTATTAATTAATCATCATTCAACCAAATACATATCATTGTTGTGTCATAAGAGAATCTAAGTCAACTAGTTAGCAACTTTGAAAAGGTTTGGGGTTATCCAATCTATTCGTCCATCGCGACAGTAAAAGTGTGGAATTTTTTTTTACTTTCACCACAATCACAATTTAGAACCTCCTGCAAGCTTTTGTATATAAATTCTTTTGGAAAATCAAAATCTTCGAACATGGGACAAAATACCAGAAACTCAAATCATTCCCAACAAATAAATATAGTTAAGTGGTAATTGAAATTTGCTACTTTTTTAAGATAGAAATTTCATATCTTGTTAAAAAAAAATAAAAAAAGTTCATAATAATGACGAAGACTGTTTTTATTATTTTATTCAATATTCGGGACAATTACTCATTTTTTAACACCATTACTTATTAATTTAATTTTAAAACTCTAGAGTTTAAACAATTTTAAAACTTAGCTACACTTAAAAAAAAAAAAAAAACTATTATCCTTATTTTATTCCTATTACTTGTTTATTTTAATTTTTAAAGTTTTGAAACTAAATAATTTCAAAATTATAATTATATTAATGAATATTAACATTATTTTATTCAATATTTAAGTCTGCTATTTGTTATTCTTTTTAAACATAATTACTATATTTTTAGTTTGAAAGTTTAGAGGTTAGATAGCTTTCAAAGTTTAACTACACTAAGAATAAAAGAATGACTATTATCATTATTTTATTCAATATTTAGGTCGATACTCCTTACCCTTAAAAAAAAAAAAAAAAAAAAAAGACTCATTACTTCAAAGTTTAGGCAAATTAGTCTAATTATTATTTTTTAGAACTTTTTTACAAATTAAAATCGTGCAAAGGAACTAATGGGCCGAACCTAAGAGAAAAAGGAGCCCGCGATCTTGAACATGGACGTGTAACATGTTGGGCCGGCCCATAGTATGTAAAGCAAGCAACCGAAAACAAGTTTCATCGTCGTTGTTTCCGTTCCCGCGGATGAAACAGCCAAAACCCTAACAACAAATCACGGGAGAAATTTTTAATTACAAAATTCGGTTCAATCTGGAGGGAAAACACAGAGAAGAGAAAGAAATCGAAACAAGAAACTCTCTCAAACCATTGTCATTCGTCACGGAGCATCGTTTGCGATTGACAGTTCATTGATGGAAAGCGGCGGCAAAGGGAGAGAGGAAGAACAAGACGGCATGTCTGTACACTCTCCATGCAAAGCTCCACCGTCCTCCGCTTCATCTCTCCCCAAGGTCTCTTTCTCTTCTTCTTCTTCTTCTTCTTACATTGTTTTGTAACTGCTGGAATTTGAATTTGTTATTGTTTTTTTTTTATGTGTTATGGATAGGAACAACCCCAGATTGAATTGGAACTCAAACTCTTGCAAGCTCTTGAAATTTATCCACTGGTCAAACTGCAAGGCAAGTTTGCTTTAACACTATTCTATCTGTTTTTTAATTGTATGTAATATCTTAACGTGAGTACTCTATCAGTTTTCGAGTCTGTTTATGAATCTTTTATTTTAATCGATAAGTGAGAATTTAACCTGTTTCCTATTTTGTGTATTCAGTGATAACGATCAACTTCGTTACTGTTATTATTATTTTGTGTTGTCTGATGGAAAATGATATGGAGGATTAGAAATTACGATTGAAGCAGTCACTCTTTCGGTTGAGAAATGACTAGAAGAGCGTACTAAGAGAATTAAATTTATCTTCCCAAAATGCGGTTCTGTTTCCATTGGAGACTTTTAACGATTGAGAAAGGGAGAAATATTGTGGATTGAATAACTATAATCAATAAAATCACATTATCTTATAACCGCACTCAAGAACTTAAGCAGTGAATTTTTGCCATTATAGGGTACTCATTCTTAGACTCGTAGGAAAGGAAATAAACTTTGATGTATTGCTCATGATTTCGAATGATTGAGTCTTGTTTATTGGTCTTTTCTTTTCCCTTCTACAAACGAGCTTACTGTCAATGAATTATCATTATTTTTCATACAGGCATACATCGCCATTTTGTCCTCTTTGGGTTGATGGAATTTCTGCGAAGAAGGTTTTCTCTGCCCCATGTACCACCTTCTTTTACACATTTCATTGAGCTTTGACAATGAAATCTATAGGCTTCTTGAATTGCTTATGTGTAATGCTCTGTTGGCTTACCGTCTTCTTGTTACAGCTTTGATCGTCAGTTCTCTTCTGATGAGGTTCTACAGTTGTTGGATCGGTTCTATAACCTGGAGATGCTGGTAAAAAGAACCACTAATGCCTCTTTTTTCTACCCTTGTTTCTTTGTTTGGCTGCTGGCTTCATTTTATTTGAAAAGGAGGATAATCTAAATAGCATAGATAGATATAAGCTAGAAAATTCACTTGTCTTGTATTCACTCTTTTTGAAAGAAAAATTTGTTGATTCCTAATAAACATGTTTATTCTGGAGGGCCATGAATTTGTGACTTGTCCTGAGTACATGCCAAGTAGAGCTCTGATTCAATGTTTTTTTTAAAGAAGATATTGTTTCCAGCTTGATTAGCAAATTTGTGTTGACATATTCAAATTTACGTTTTTAAAGAGTTATGACCAAATAACGTTGGAGCGAGTCTCATTTCCTTTCCAGTCCAAAAGTCATCTTTGTCCTTTTAATAACTGCTGGGATATGTTCTAATATTGCTTCCTTTTCCACATCACACTGTATTCAGAAACCAGATGATGAGGAAATGGAAATTCTCAATCACGAGGAAGATTTTTGCTTACCACAAACCTTCTTTGTCAAAGAAGAGTCTTAAGGCAAATTGCTCATATGGAATAGCATCTTAGCACTGGCTGGCATACGATAGTTTTATTATCAATTTTTTTTTTTAATCTAGGGCCGTTCTCTTTTTGTTTTGTAAATGTCAATATAGAATCTTTTGCTGGTTAGTATAAATTCAAAATCTCTCTTTACAAGGATGAATTCTTTAGTGTCTATACATACACGAGGTGATCACATTCAATTGAGCTAACTAATATTTGTATTTGTGCTGATGCTACCTGAAGTCTCTGTGGCATCAGATAGATTTATCAATACGTAAATCCTTCCCTTTTGGCTGGTTATGGTCGAGGAGGGACTCGAATACCAGCAACCTCAAAGGATGAGATGAGAGTTGAATGGTGACATCCACTCATCTCATGACTAGCTGCAAACTAGGAAGTAATTTCCGAGGCTGCCTCATAAAATTGCCCATCTTTAGACCTTAAGAGCATGATCAAACCCAAGGGCCACAGGAATTTGAATGAGATGAGTACAAAGTACATTAAGAAAAATTAGGAAATTAGTGAATGAAACTACCAGTGTGGTTTTTTGTTGAATTTCTATAAATTTCTACCACAATGTGGTTTTTTTTGTTGGATACAGATTTGAATTATTTTTATAGTTGTTCTTTTATATATTCAACAGCATAAATTTGTTAGCGTCCTCCACCAATAATCTCTCGTGCATTAGTGCATGAAAGCACAAGGACCACTCCCCCAATCTCTTACGGCCAACATATTTGAAATTCATATGGCCACAAATTAGTGGACCTATAAATTCTGCACATTGGCTACCTCAGCTTCCTTTGAGAGAAAGCAAGGACAATAAAAGTATCCTTCATTCATGAACTGATGGCGCTTCTCTCAAATGGTTGTTAGAAGGCTTTAAATAACTTATCCTTCACAACATCTCAATTATTTTGGTAAAAATGCCAACCAAAAACTATGTTAGACCGGATCCATTTGTTCTCATAAAGACTTTACACAACCCTCTTGCAGCTAAAGCAGAAAGCCTTCTAAGCTACTCCTTACTCTGCCCTATAAGAAGTAGCTGGTGAAGATATATCTCCAACCAAATACAAAGAAGTCAAGGCAATATATAACATTAATTATATCTACAACAAAGAAAAGGCTTAGGTTTGATAAATGGCTAAAAAGTAATGGATTCAATCGATGGTGGTTACTTACCTAAGATTTAATATCCTATGAATTTTCTTAACACCAAAATGTTATAAGGTTAGATAGATTGCCCTATGAGATTAGTCGAGATGTACATAAGCTGGCAATTCACACATGACCTTCTTTTCTATCAACAAAGGAGAGCCTTCATAAGATCATTTTAGGTTGTTTAAATATGAAAGTCTATTATAGAACTTGATTTTAACCATCCTAATTTTCTTTAAAATTATCCGCTTTTCACTCTTGGAGTTTAAGATTTTCTATTACTCAATCTCCTCATAAAGTTTTACACTTCCCTGCAAAAACCTTTCATCCAATCTTGGACATGTGGGATTGGAGAAAGGATCCTTTTCAAACCACACAAATCTAGCAAATTACACTATCAATAAAGGGAAAGAGGAAAAAAATTTCATCCTCCCATGGTACTTACTATTATGTTCACACTAGAATTTTTTCTTTCATAAAAAAAAATATTTAATGTTGTTGGCCTCACATCATTCTTAGAGAACACTAGTGTGACATTTAACTAATGAGAGTAGTATTCATATCCACTTTAGTATAGAATTTTTTTCCCCATAAATCTTAAGTTTATAAAACAACTCCAAGCCAAATGAAGGGATCCATAGAAACTTTGGACATGTTAGATCTCAAAGAACGAGTTGAACTTCTCATTAAGTACTGCTTAATAGAGGATCCACAAAGCACATACTCAAACGTACTCATGGAATAGGTTGCATTAACATCTCCCTCCAACCAACTATCAAGGATTACTTGACTTTTATTATTATTATATTTTTTAAACTTTTTTTGTTTTTTTTTTTTTTTTTGTTTTTTTGTAAAATAGAAATGCATTAACCGAAACAAACACCGCCAGCAAACACGGAAACCATCATCCCCTTCAAGAAAAAGGAGAAGAACAAAAGTTGAAAATACATCTTTATAGACCAGACTATTAAGAAGAAGTCAAAGAAACTAAGTTGTGGGCTACTTTATTAAAGGCCCCTCTACTTGTTCCACTTGTCCTTTTATCTTGTTATAGCTAGAAGGGAAGTAAACTCTTGTGACCCACTCCTCTAGCTTATAGAAAGCAAAAAAGAATCTTTAACACCTATTCCTCAAGAGGACGGTTGAGAGTTACCAATAATCGAAATGTTCGATAGATCCGAAGCCTTCCTACCCTACCTATTCTACGAATCTAATGCTACATAAAATATTGACCAACAATGGAGTAGGGATGTTAGAAAGTTTAGTACAATATTAATGATGATTTTAATTTATTTCATTTTTATTAGGCTTAAATTTTTATTTAATAAAATAAATAATTTTTACATGTTATGGTTATTTCTTATCCATTGGTCTCATCGAACTTTAAAATGCCTCTTTTGCACGTATAGAAAACAAGATGAGAGGAAAACTGTTTCTTTATGTTTTCATTCAGAATAAGGTGAATATGTGTACAACCTAATTTTGGATGAAAATTAAGCCACATTCCAAATAAATAAATGGAAAAAATATACAAGAGGAAAGAAATGAATTATATATATAGTTGCACTAACCAGGATCTTGTTTGGTTTTTTAATTTTAGTTTTTTTAAAATTAAGCTTCTAATACTATTTTATTTCTAAATTTCTTGCTTTGCTATCTAACTTTTATCAATGTTTTTTGAAACTAAGTCAAGTTTTAAATTTTTTTTAAAAAAAAGTTATTAAAAATTTGTTTCTCCTTTTGGTTTTTAGCTGAAAATTCTAATCTACTCAAAGAAAAATGTAAAACATAGTAAAGAAATTGAGAGGAAATAAGATTATTTTTCAAAAATAAAAAGCCATGGGACTAAGTAATAAAATTCCAATTGGTGTAAACAATTTATATTTCTTTCGAGCTATATTATGCTTAATGGCAACAAAGAGGATCAATCTCTGGGCTATTCGACAAGAAAATAATTGACGCCAGCTAATTGGCCTTAACGAAAGTACTTCAATTTTACATACGACTTTAAACCAAGTTCATCAATCAACTAACCAAAAGTTAAATATTAAAATCTCTACTACACATGGTTGAACTTTACGAAAAAAGAGAGAACATAAATCTAGAATATAAATGAAAGATGGTCCTCTCTCAATAATATAGCCTATGGAATTATTTAGAACATGTCTCGGCACTGTTACCTCAATTACAGACAATAATGAGGCATATAGTCAAAGCTCCATCTGCAAGCAATTCGACATCATAAAGAGGTGTCAAAAAGACCAACCCATAATCAATAACACATAAACATCTCATCCATTTTTTCCAAATTCGAACAACGTAGTTTACATTAAAAAAAAAAAAAAAAAAAAATCACAAAAGAGAAAAGAGAGAAAGAAAAAGGAAAGGAGTGACGGGGGGGGGGGGGGGGGGGGGGATGAACAAGGAAATGACTATTTAATACTTTAAAAGTTCAGCCCAATGCCGTGAAGCTAGAAGTGGGGAAACAAAGATTCAATAAATGGATCTAATTAATCTTTCGGGTTTTGGTTGAACCAAAAAGAAGCTAATATCATCACAAGCCACCATTGTACGGATCCATAACTCCATTGCGAGTGAATGTGATGTCCAAACCAGTCGTTGTGTGAGGGGTTATCTCATTTTTACCATTAATGCTGCTGTAAATGAAAAAATTTAGATTTTAAGTGATTGCTAAATTGAAGTATATACTTGAAACTTGAAACTTGAAACTCGTTGAACGCATGTGAAAAAGGAGAAATTTTCTAATACTACAATATCTCCCCTTCATTGCTTGCCACAAGAGTAGAATTTAAGAACTATGTGGATTAATGAAAAAAATGAATAATAAATTAATATATTATTTGATTACGTGCCAAATTAGGAATGGGAGTGCAGGTACTACTCTAGTACTAGAAATTTTTCTGTGAAAAATATCATGACGAAGGAAAATTACCTCGGGGGCTGGTGCTGCCGGTTTGGAATCCTCACCTTTGACGTTCTCTTCACCTACGTAAAATCATTCCAGAGTAAGTAGGGTACACGCCTTAAAGAGCATAAAATTAAAATACTTCATCAGAAGGGGAGAATAATTTCGGCATTTGATGATTATGACTGAAAATCCGAATTTTTATTTTCCTTGTTATCATTTTTTGGGGTGAAGGGGGGTGTCTAGAGGAAGCTTGATTATTGTCCATATAGAAAGAGTATGATAAAAATTTGAAGAATTTATACAAGAAATTAGCCTACGGATGTTCTTAATCCCTCTCTTCGTTTGGATATGGGTAAACAGAGAGCGGTAATGAGGAGGTTAAAAAAAAGTAAGCCTTCTTCAGATTTTCTTTTTACAAAACTACACCTATATCTAGCCTCAACTACAAAATACCTCCATCTTCTGGTAAATCAGATGTCCAGAGAGTGAGGTTATCTCTCAGCAACTGCATTATGAGGGTACTGTCCTTGTATGATTCCTCACTCAAAGTATCCAACTCTGCAATTGCCTCGTCAAAAGCTTGTTTAGCCAAGTGGCAAGCCCTAAAAGAATTAGAACAAGTTAGTCAAATAACCATTGGTGCGGAAGTACTTCCAGAAATAAACTACTTTTACGTTTTACCTTTCAGGGGAATTCATAATCTCATAGTAGAAGACAGAAAAGTTGAGGGCAAGGCCAAGACGGATAGGGTGAGTTGATGGAAGTTCGGTATTGGCGGTGGTCGAAGCAGTCTATCGTGAATTTGGCAAAGGGGACACAGAGTAAGATAGCAAATAAAAATCAAAACATTCAGTCCTTGTTAAAGAAAGATTGAGAAATAAACATGCCTCGTATCCCTTCAATGACTGGTCAGCTGCCTCCTTTCTTTCTTGATCTGTTTTGAACTCAGCAAGATATCGGTAATAGTCACCTTTCCTAGAATCATCCATGCCATAATATATGTGATTAGATTTAGAGATACCATCCCAAATCATTTCCCGTGGTATTACTAAGCACAAAAAATCAGTTGAAAATGTTCAATATTTTGACCATACTATAATCAATTTAGAACGAAGAATGACTACCACAAAACTCACATCTTGTAATAGAAAACCGATGCTTCTGAAGAGGTTGAAGAAGGGATGAGGTGCTTGTCAATAATAGTCAGAATATCGGTACAGATCTTGGAAAGCTCTTCCTCCACCTTCTGACGGTAACTCTTAATAAGTTTAACATTATTCTCATTGCTTTTGGACTCTTCCTTCTGTTCAATCGAGGACATGATGCGCCAAGAAGCTCGTCTAGCACCTATAACATTTTTGTATCCAACAGAAAGCAAGTTTCTCTCTTCTACGGTTAGCTCAACGTCTAGTTTAGCAACTTTCTTCATACACTCCACCATTTCTGTGATATTAAAATACAAAATATACAAAACTTAATTGCAAAGCATATTTACACGAATAGATAAAAACACAAATAGCTTCCTCCATCAGATGAAATCATGAAGACGACTTGAATAACAAGATGACCTTAGATACATAGTGATCTGACAGGTTTACGACCTAGAGGATATGAAATAAAATAAAATTAAAACTACATTCCCAGCCCAAAATAAAAAACAACCGATAAAAGAAAATATAAACAGTTAACACGATCCAGCCATTCACATCAAGTCTCCCCAAGCTCATCAACGCCATCCGTCAACTCGATTCAGATATATCATCAAAACAAGCAACAATTTAATTCCTATAATCCTATCTCATTGTTCTCCAAGAATCAATGACACGAAATCCAATCTATTACCTCATTATACAAATTTCTAAACGACCGATTAAATAAAAAAATGCATCCAATCTAACAAAGTAAGAAACAATACATTCTAATCGCACAACGAAATAACGCCATTTTCACACATATACAACGGCAGTTCCAGCACGGCAACAAAAATGCTAAACAATCGATGCACTCAACAACATTTCCAAGGTACATTGCAAAATTTAGGATCGAAACCGAAATGCTGGAATGCTGGATATAATAAAAACGAGAAAGCCTTACGTACCGTCATAGCGTTCGGCCTGTTCTGCAAGCTTGGCCATGTAGACCTGCGTCTCTCTTTCCTTCTCGGCGGACGACATCGTAGGGCTCACCGGAGCGAAGAAAAATTGAACGCAGAAATGTGAAAAGCGAGCGGGGCAATTGAAGAAGAAGAAGAAGAAGAAGAAGAAGAAGAAGAAGAAGAAGAAGAAGAAGAAAGCGAATTGTGTGAAAAAGGGAGAGAGATTTGTTGAAATTTACGTATATAAAAATAGGAAGAGAGGAGGAGAAGTTGACGCCAGGGGTAGGTTGAGGGATGGGGGAGATTGGATCTGAACCGTCCGTTTAAGGGTAAAGTTGGAATTTAGGAAGTGAAAAGCGCGCATATCGTGTTGGGCTGTTATAGGGGTTATACGACGTCGTATTGGTTGGTTTAATAGTTGGATTTGTTCAAGACGTGCGATCCGAAGGGTTGGAGGGTCTCTCTCGTCGTCTTTCGTTGGTGGATATGTGATATTTCTACTTTCGGTGATGCCATTTCTCTTTCCCCCCCCAGACGGTCTACTTCAACGGGATGAGTATAAACAATTGATAATTAATTAATTTTTTTATTAAAAAAACATTGAAATAAAATCACTTACGTACCTCGTGATGTGGTAGAGTGATGCTATTTATAATGCCTAATGTCTAACACGTGCTTGAGAAGTGGGTAGTTTGGTAAGATTGCAAGGTCTACGGTCATGTCAATGAACTCGACTTACACATTTTCTCTTTTGTGTGACGATATTGAGCTCGACTCGTTCAACCCAAACATCAAGAATCCATCTTTCTATTTGTTGGGTTTTAACAAAATATTAGATGTACAGTTCAAAAAAGTAATGGGCTCCAAACACTATAAAAAGAGTCTATTCCTTTGGTTTCAAATCGTGTTTATTCTAGTTTGAAAGTAGGAGAGTGGTCAAAAGTTTTGAGCAAGTACTCTTGTAATTGAGATCGGAGAGAATTGTTTTGTGTGATTTAAGAGAGAATTTTTTCCCCCTTTTTTTTAGATAACTCCTAATAAATAACAACAAAGGAATACAATTTTTGTTTTGGGCCTTACTTCTCAAAATTGTGTTAGGTTTTCTATTCTTAGGAAGCTTTGAAGAATATAAGAAGATTAATTATCGTAACAACTTATCACCAAAGGAGATGTAGCTCAAATGGAGGGTTTTATTTGTAGCTCAAATAAAAAAGGGTTTGATACCCTTTTTTATTAACTATGTTTTTAAGTCAGCTCATAGAAAAATGAACACGTGGACAGCGTACGAGGAATGTAAATGTTAAGTTTGTTTATAATTTGCTGTTTCCCATGTTAACTTTGCTGTTTTTTTATAAATTTCTTGTTCCTCACGTTGATTTATTTTAATGTATCACTTAAGATAAGGTTTTTTAATAGCAAACTTACTTTCATGTTTCTTTTTAGACTATTATTAGGTATCCATTTGTTTAAGCTGCATTGCATACAATATTCTTCTTAAAGCAACCTTTAAATTTTGTTTTATAGATGCATCAAACACCTTTTATTTATTTATTTTTAATTCAACAATTATACAGAGTTGCTTTATGAGAAAAAGAAATCAAGCAACCCAAATGTAGGGGCGGACCTAAGGAACAGGCTTTGAAGGCCCAATTTTTATGTTGTAATAAAAATTTAATCGTCCTTAAATCATTGGTGACAAGAATAATTAGATAGATTAAGAACAAAGTTGGAATAATCTAAACATCATAATTATCAAGTTCATCTAAGGTTCTTATTCAATTTGAAATTAGTTACAATGTAGTCATAATAACAAACTCAGAATATTAATTATATATACACACACATCAACTAAACTTTCTGTTTTTAAATTTGAACTTGGTTTTTCGAAACATTTTCAAAAATTAGGTAACAAAAGCAAGAAAATCAAAAAAGGATTATGAGTAGGTTTATAAGTTAATTTTTGATGGTAGAATTTGAGAATACATGTTAATTATGTTATAGTAGAGAGCAAAGGAAAAAGAAACTTTATATTTTAGAAACTAAATACATGCAATTATCAAAAGAAAAATCATTATTAATAGAAAAAATATCAAATTATTTACGAATATAGCAAAATTTTACTTTCGATTTGTGATAGACTGCGATAGACATCTATCTGAGTCTATCTTAAATTTTTGCTATATTTGTAATTATTTTCAACTGTTTTTCTATTTTTGAAAACATCGCTTATCAAAATTTGTAAACTATATTTATAATTTATCCGGAAAAAAACAAGAAGCTGATGAGTATTAGATCTAAAAAAAAATCATAAGGAAATGAACTTCAAAATTAGATTCAAACCTATGTAAATTGACAGGGTACAAGGGTTTTTTACTTCTCATTGAGCTGAATTCTGCAAAATAAATAATCCTCATTCTTTTTTGGAAACTTATGATAAATAAAATATATATATATATCAAACTATTTACAAATATAGTAACATTTTACTTTCTATATGGTAAATTGATAGAAAGTAAAATTTTGGTATATTTATAATTATTTTCAAACATTTTTCTATTTTTAAAAACATCTCTTCTTTTTTTGGTTAAAAATCTTAAAAAGTTTCTAATAATTTTAGTCAATCATATATATTTTAATTAGTTGAGTTGTACTCAAGTTTACGCTAATTAAAATCACACTATTATTTACAAAGTATCCATCAACAGTTAAGAAACAATATAAAAGAACATAATGTTTTTATCTGTTTACCCAATTGTCCTTCCATCTTCCACATCACATTCTTGTTACATGCAAATATTTTGTCCAACAAAGCATATGATTATGTGTAATACTTCACAATTGCATCCATAGTATGAAATTTGATATTTCTCATTCATATGAAATATAGTATTTTTTTTTCTATTTCAGAACATTCAACTTATTAAAGGAAAGGGAAAAAAAAAATCAGGAACAAATGTTGATATTTTCACCACAGTTTCTGACCGAGAGAAAATAAGAGAGAACTGCCCTTTATATTTCGTGGCAATTGGACATTCTTTCCCGAAAGAAATAAGAAAATCATGGTTCAATAGAAATAACATGGTCTCAGTATCAAAATAATGAAGATATTTTAGGGTAGAAGAAAGCCAGAAGAGGAGGTGAAGGGAGAGGGGGATAAATGAATTTCTAAGAATAAACTGTGGCAAAAATGAATTGCAGCTATTTCTGCGAAAAATCTCAAATTCTAAAGGATTCCACGTGCCTCAATTTCTAGTCATGGACATCGTCGGATTGGATTCATCAGGCTCTTCATCAATATCATTTATGAACTCCCTATTACCCTGTGACGACCCAGACAAAAAGAATTCATCTCATTTGAGTAAATCTTAGCATTTAATGAATAAAACTAGATCAAATTTCTACAGAGCTATCAGCTAGGAGGAAAAGAAATACATGTTATACTTGAAATTCATGGAAATAAAACACTGCAGAAGGGGCAACTACATCCTTTTTCTTAAAGTTGGTTCCTCGTGCTAAACTATATATCAGAAAGGAATCTTCCTTACCTAGCCAATTATACAATTAAAATAGTAGATCTCTTTTTTGTAACCCTTTGGTGTGTGGGGATTATCTCATCTCTCCTTTTCATATCTCTTTTGATAGTGAAAGTTTTGTTTTGAAAAAAGATGTTCGCAACTATCTACGGGGTGTTTGGCCTCATAAGTCGGTGTTAATTAACTTAATTTCAATAGTCTTCACTATTGAAGTTTGCACATTTGTCGATGAGCTCCATCTTACAATTCTACACCCCAAACGTGGACTTCCTAATTCCAATATATTAACTTCAAACTTCAGAAGTCAAGTCAGCATCCTAAACACCCCCTCTAGTATTTATGTTTTAGTCCTTTCATATTTTGGGGTTTGGAGTATTACTAAAATTCTAAGAGAACTATTAAAACAAAACTAGAGATCTCATGTAAAATATTTCAGTATGCACGGAGGAATTACCATAGCGAAACAACTGTACACATTCCCGTTGTGAGTTTCCCACATGACAAATTGATCATTTTTTCACGAATGGTTTTTGGCAAACAAGGAGCCTCTGGTCACTGCCATTCTGAAAGTCAATCACCCTTGCTTCCCAACGAATCTGTGTAGCGAGCATTCGCGCTTTCTCTATCGGTCCTACTTTGTCCTTTAGGACAACCCAACCCTGACAAACAACAGTCAAAAAGATAAATATAATATTAGTACGGTTGCAACAGGAAGAAAATGTGAAGCCCTGACTTGATTTTCGTAAAGGATTAGTACCTCAGGGCGCAGTATACGATCCATCTCCACTAATAATCCAATCATGCTGCACCTACTTGAAAGTAGCTGTGAGAGGAGCCCATTTGCATGAAGCAAATCATATGTTCGTGGATAAGTGGGGAAAGGCTCACACCTAAAAATAGACGGAAAATTAAGTCCTGTTTTAAGTGCCCGTACATTTGAGGGGTGAGGAAGAACCAGATTAAAACTGTGACTGGAAAACAATAACATCATGTGGCATTGATACTCAACAAAATTGGAATACTATTATTTAGACGCGGCAAAGATTCAGATGGTTGTTACTTCTTGAATTTAAATAATGAAAATTAAAATAAATAAATAAACCAGACCTTCCATTACAGAAAGCTACAAGCACAATATGTAATCATCAGCGAAAAGATGAATATTTGTTTTAAAAAGGTTAGTGTGGCGTGATTCAACAAAACCAGGATGTTTCCAATTCCAACTCAACACAAACCAATTGGATCAAGAAGTACCCAGTCTGATTTTTTATTTTTTATCTTTTCCAGTGAAGATTAGAAGTAAGATCTGCATACCAATCATGCAGAACACCAGCAAAACCTTGATCAAGTATGAGCGGAAGTGTATTGGGAGACCCAACAGGGACAACATTCATGACCCAAACTGTTTTCTTCTGCTCCACAAACGCAGCATTTAAACCCCCATAGTGGGCATTCATATCCATCACATTGCGTATCATGTTAAACGGAGGTAATGGATCTTCATCACCAGGCCTCTTTGGATGGTCAGAGAAAATTAAAGGCGTAAGTAAGGACCAATAGTTTTTCAAAGTGGATTGCCAAATTTGTAGTTCATCAAAGTAGTCTTCTGAATGAACGCCTGCAGATATAGACACAGGAATAAAATCAATAGCAGCAAACGATCGTGCTAAGATTCAGTGCACATCGTACAGACCAATATTAGCACAAAAAAAAAACAGAAGATCCATTATAACACCAAAAAAGAAAAAAGGAATAAACTACAAATTCACATGAAAAAACAATATAAAACCCTTATGGGAAGAATACTTTCCATGAACTTCAAGTTCAGCTGAGTTCAAATGGGAACCAGAAGACCTGTTTTGGATTGGAATCCACCGCTTGCTGGTAGTACTACTGATGCATGGTACCAGAGGTTGATAATACGATGGAGTATCATGCCCTTCTTTACAAAGTGGTACAACTTCCTGCTCTCTAAAAGAAGAAAGAAGTCCAATCATTACTTAATTTTCATACAACAACAACCAACGACAGTAAAGCTATCTATAAGTGAAAACAAGCAAATGGAACATTGTAACATGGAAGAGAAATGGTTCTGACTGAAGTTCAAAAAACAAATAGTTATTGTGCTTACCGAGATAAATAGCAATGAGCATCCACAGTTTTCTGCCAAATATAAGTTTCATATTGCTGAGCCAAAAGACTCCAACATAATTTTCGGGTCATCTCTTCCAATGGTGTCACAATGTTTATCTTCTTGGAAGACAGTGAACCTCCAACTGTCTTGCCTGTGGGAGACGTTAAAACAAAATAACCTCCAGGTCTTAGTAATCGGTCAGCTTCAATAAGAGATATCCCACCTGCCCATATTCATGATAAAAAAGACGAGAGAAAATATCAAGTCAATAAAATTACAATAATACTGAAAAAATCTCATGAAGTTTCAAGAATATAATATGTTTAATAAGCATATGCATATAATTTTTTGTGGTTTGTAAGTGAACCATATTGTTTTGGCATATCTGTAAATAGCAGTGTCCATCCTGTTTCTTTATTGTTCTTAAAGACTCAAAACAAGTCTCTTACCCATCAAATAAAATAAGCTACATCTGAATTTGTTCTCAAGTTACCTTTATCGTTCCAAGAGATATCACACTGTGCACAGTGAACCATGTCAAATGACAAGGATGGATATGGAAGCTGTTTTGTAACAAAGTTTCCAAGCATAGCTGGAAGGCCTCTCTCGAGAGCCATTTGAACTTGGCTGCCAGTCGCCTCATAGGTTGCAATGCACATAACCATTACATTCATTGATATTAAATGAGCACCAAAGCTACCAAACCCACAACCAATGTCAAGTATCGAGCGTACCTATAATTGACATATCAAATCCTTGATACATTAAATAGGTTACTGCACTGAGTTGAATAAAAGATTGAAAGGACAGAAACACGGGTTACTATTTATTACTTAATATGACATTTATCCTTTGGTTAATTTTAAAGAAAAACATTAAACTTGATTCACTTGTTGTTGGCATTAAATAAACAAAATGACTATAACAAAAGAAGACAAACAGCACAGGCTATATTTCTTAGATGAGATTAAGACTTACACCAGCTTGAAGAAATTCAGAGTCACTGCCTAAACCAATCATCTCTGCAATTTGAAAAGAATACTCTTTGACTCCATCTCCATCCTCTGAGTGGAAAGCTATTTGGTTCTCTTCTAATAACATCAACCTTGTTTAGAAAAAAAGATGGTTATTTATATTAACATCAATGAAAAGAACCACAAAAACAAAAAGAACACAACTGCTTTGGTTCTAAATACTTCAAATCTTAGAGGGAAAAAATCAAAGTGCTTGATTAATGCTCGTCTGATTGAGGTTGAGTACCTTTTGGTAGGGCTCCCAGAAGACAGAAGTTGATCTCTTGTTACCTTCACATTTCCACTCCATATTATATCCCTACCAACAGGCCAGCTCAGAGGGATCTTGTAGTCTTTAGGAGGACGAACCAGGCACCGCTCTGCCGTTCTAGACACTTCACAGTGCCTATCATACTCCTCCCCTTCTTTGTATCCAGCTAACATGTTTGCTGTAACATTGTAACATGGTACATGGTTTTCTCTTTCTTTTCCACAAAGACCAAACTCTTTCAGTCGTGTAGTGGCTAATGAAAGAGACTTTAAGTCAAACAAATCAATTGCAGCCCTTTCTTTTTGCCTTCGATAACTAGCATAAATGTCAGACACTGGTGTGGTAGTAACTGAGTCAAAGGCATTCGAAGTAGACGTACCTAGCACTGCAATTAATGCAAGCACGCTGATGAGGCACAAAATTAACCAGCTGAATGGTGGTTTGGAGCCTAAGATTACATATATTTTATTGACCCAGGAGCTTCTCATGTCCAATATTTCTGAAGTCCCCTTAATAATCCAGTTCGGAACCACTCTAAATGGGAAGCGCCTTCGGTTTAAATCTCGAAGCAGAGCATAAAGCATAACCTACTACGTCGCGTATACTTCTATATAGATTGGTATGTATACAAGCAATCAATACAATCATTGAAGACCTACTTATGCTCCTTCCCAATTGAGAACGAATATATTACATAACGTACCACCAGATCAGAATGTTAGAAGAAGAAACATAAGGAAGTAACACAAAAGCCCATCATAAGAAGGAACTTCAGATCGAAAGCACTATATTTGGATGCGCAATCATGGATCAGAAACCAAGAAACTGATTATGAACCAACGTCAGACCCCAATTGCACAAAAATTCTTCTACCCGAACTTCAATGCGACCAATCCAGCGCGATCAATGGTAATAGATTCAATTTTCCAAAGAATCACCAGCGGGATCAACCTGCAAACACAAGTCAAAGATCCATCACATCAAATTATCATCAGACACAACCCCAACCATCCCATTCAATAAACTAAAAGCAAAATTGAATCTCACAACAAATTCCATTCACAAGTATTCGAAATTACCATCCTCCATTTCCTGAAATTCCCCACACCAAAAACCCAAATGACGAGAACATAAGATACAGAACTTTCCATTTATAAGTCAAATAGCCAAACCCAGATCCCGAAATGGAAACAAAATCGCACATAGATCCAAACATAAAATGCAAAAGCACACACCACATTAATCAGCAACAAACCACTATAATTAACAATTACATAAAGATCGAGTAAATGACAGAAATTACACACCAAAAAACACTTTCCAGCAACAGGAATTAGGGTTTTGGTGCATTAAACTCCGTGGTGGGTTGATGAAGAGTAAAATTCAGAGTCGGAAAGCAGGAGAAAGAGACGATCTCAACAAATCAGAATAGAATTTCTAGTTTTTAGGTACCCGTTAAACTGGAGCATGTGTATTTATGGCATTATATGCCACTCCTTTCCATTTATTTTGCTTTATATATTTCTTTTTTCTCAATATCTTTTAGAATTGAAATTTTCACTGCGATTTACGAGCCAATAATTGTTTGGCCCAATCGAGACCTTTCAAATATTTTAACAAAAAGAAAAAAAGAGAAAAAGTGACGGCTGAGATTGATTTTCATACTCCACATTGCTTAAATTTTCATCAATGCTTTGTTGCAAATTAAATAAATAATCATTGAAAAAAGTCACTAATTAATTAACTGTGTGGAAAGAAAAAACAGAAAAAAAGAAAAAAGCAAAATTAATTGTATCATTAACCAGCTTATTGATTGAAATATACTTTTATGTATTATTATCCAAAATAATCATTAATGATAATAATGGCGTCATTAAATATATATACACACACATGAACAGAGGCACCAGCTTTGGATGCCAGATGTCTAGAGAATAAGAGGTAACTTTTGTCCAAAGCTCATAATAAAATATTCGGATTATTTTATTGCATTAAACTTTTGAAAACAAATCATTTATATAAACTTAGTATCCATTAAAATTCTAAGGATTAGCTTAAAGACTTAAGGGCGGTTTGAATTAATTTAAATAATAAATATTTTTTAAAAATTTATTTTTATTTAAATATTTTGAGTAATTGCCAAATATTTTTATTTCTTTCAAAATACATACCCTTAAACTTAAGTTTTAATATGTAAATATTTGGGCTTTTTAAAATTGTTAATGTATAATTTTTCCATTGGATATTTGTAATAGATAGCAAAATTAGGAAAAAAAAATATACAACACATTTTTAAAATATTTGCAAATATGATAAATGTTAACTAGTCAACTTTTGAATTTTTGTAATTTTCAATTTTGCCCTCCCTTGTCTTGCATAACTTTTTTTTCATTTTCATTTTCTGTTTCTAGCTTTTGCTTCCATCTCCCTAATCTCCTCATATTTTCTTCTTTTTTTTTTTTTCTTTTTTATTCCATCTCCCCCAGTCTTCTCATATTTTCTTCTTCTTTTTTTCTTTTCTTTTTCCAATTTTTCTTCATCTCCCCAATCTCTTTATATTTTCGTCTTCCTTTTTTCCCCCATTTTCCCCCCAATTTTTCTTCCATCTCCCCAATCACCTTATATTTTCTTCTTCCTTTTTTTTTCCCTTTTTTTTCACAATTTTTCTTCCATCTCCCCAATCTTTTCATATTTTCTTCTGCTCCTTTCTTTTTCCTTTTCTTTTTCATATTTTATTTCGATCTCCCCAATCTCCTTGTAATAATATAAATCTATCAGTGATAGCTACTAATATATTTATAACTTAGTCACTCAATTATATCATTGATTGAAAAATTCATTGGCTATCACTCATGTTTTTAAATGTTAGAAAAAAATTCACTAAATATATGTGTATCGGTAATATCAATTATTAGTGATATTAGTGATAGAACTTAGATAGATATCAGTCATATTTATGTATCAGTGATATCGAACTTAGGTAGATACCAATGATAAAAGTCTATTATTGATAATCATGATCAAAGTTTCTCGGCCTTTTGGCTAAGATAATCATGATCAAAGTTTCTCAATAATAGCCATTGATAGCTTTGAGTGTTAATATTTCAAAACTGATAGGTACTAATAAAAATCTATCAGAAATAACCACAAATATTTTATATCACTGATAGTTTAATCTTTGATGATTTTCTTCCACAGTTAATAGCCACTTATAGAAGTCTATCATTGGTAGCCAACTTAGTGGAATTAATTAATAAAGTTGAATCTCAAACTAAAATGATAAGTGGCATGCGTAGAAGTTATCACTTATAGCATGTATCAGTGGTAAAAGCTATCAACGATAGCATGTTATTTGATGGTAAAAATGAATGACAAAAGTTATCTTTAATAACATGTTATCCGTGATAGAAGCTATCATCGATAACCACGATATAAGTGATATCAATGATAGAGCTTAGGTGATATTCATATATTGATGATATCAATGATATAAAAGTCAATTCCATTTGATGAAAGTCTATAATTGATAGCCACTGCTAAAAGTTATCCATGATAGCCATTAATAGGAACTATCAATGATATGACTTAGGTAGATATTAGTGATAGTCACTTTAAACCTCTCATTAATAGACTTCTATCATTTTTAGCTTTAAATGTTAATCTTTGAAAGTTGATAGTTTCCTTACAAAATTGATGACTACTTATAAAAATCTATCATTAATAACCACTTATAGCCTTAAGTGTTAATATTTCAAGCTTGATTCCAATTGATGAAAGTGTATCAATAATAGCCATTAATAAATGATAGCAAATTGAAAGCTAATATTTCAAATGTTACTATTTTAAGGTTGTATTAATATTTCTCAAATTGAAAGCTATAATTGACAGCAGCTATCAATGATAGCCACTAATAGCTATCACTGATAGTTGCTATTAGTGATAACTTTCAATGTGAGAAAATTAGAAGAAAAAAGCGTGAAATGGCGGGTTGAACATAGGCTTTTTAGTCATTTACCAATATGACTATCACTTATTGCTGCTATCAATGATATCTGGAGCTAATTTTGTGCTATGTCCCTAATATATTTTTCTTTGTGCTATATTTTTTATTATTTTGGGTCTGATTGCTATTTGTGCAACCAGCCCTTTTCCATTTGTATAATACTGTTTTAATTCCATGACTATTGTAATATTAAAGAGAAATGTCATATATGAGTGAATTTTATCCTTTTTTCTTTTTTTGTCTCTATTTATTTATCAAAAAATGTGTGATAATTTTACTCATATTGGTTTGATGGGATTTTAGAACAATAATATTGATTTAATTTAAGTTATTTTCGGTTGAAGATAAATAGAACAAATGAAAATAATTATAAATCACTAATGAATGGTCTAAAGTGATTTATTTGTAAAATTTTAAGGTTTGACTTGGTACAATTATTAGTTTGAAATTTAAAATTATGCAACTTAGAGTTTATGTGTATGTGATGTCCAAACATTAAAATTACCTGTTGGCAAATCTTCCATGACTTGATTCCCTATTCTTAGAACCTTTATGCTAAAGGGATTCATACTAACTTCTGTGTTTTGTGTGCAGATCTCAATTCGAGACTACAAGCCATGTGTTCTGGGAATGTAAGTTTTCTAGGAAAATCTAGAGCATGTTCCTTCCTTCTTATGTTGCTTTGTTTGTCTTTGGTAGGGGTTCGTGGTCTCCTTTGGATTACTAAGAGTGTTTGTGGTCATCGTGTACATCTAGAGGGTGGAGGATTGTGTCCTCCCTTTTGGATCTTTATGAGGTGGAGATCAAGAGTGGTTGGTGTGTTAACAGTATCTGTTCCCTCTCCTGAGTCCTGCCCTTTCTTCCCCTTGTTGGTCCCCACCTGCTGTCGACAATTGGAAGTTGAATGCGGATGCGGATTGGTCTTCAACGAATGGAAGAAGGGGCCTTAGGTGGATTTTTTGGGATTACACTGGTTAGGGCATCATGGGTGGTTGCAAATTTAAACCCCACTGTGGGAACGTGGGTATGCTTGAAGTTGAGGCTACGCTTGAAGGTGTCAAAGCTTTAGAGTTAGAGTGGGCTGGTAGAAACCCCCTAGTTGAGGTCGATTGCGATACCCTAGATGTTATTAAACTCCTCACAAAGGAGGAGTCTTCTTTTGCACTAAGATAGGAATTTTTCATTGAGAACATTTTGTTTGCAAAGGGCTTTGTTAAGATTGTGCACTTTTATCATGCTCCTTGTGAGGAGAACAAAGTCGCTCATACTTTTGCGGCTTTGACATCCTCTCAAGATTGCTCTTTGTTTTGGAAAGAAGCTTTTCTAGATTGTTTCCTCCCTCTCCTATGGGATGAGGTGGTGGGTGCATAGGTTTGTTGGGTTGATTTTGTGCTTTGGCCTTAAAAAAAATGTGTGTGATATCCAGTTGAGTGATTTGTAGAAAGATAACTATAGCTTCAGATGTACTAAGGTTTCTTTCTTTCTTTTTTTTTCTTTTGTAGCTAATTAAGCTCAAGTTTATTCATTGTGTATAGCCATGGATCAAGATTAGCTTGCAATTATATAGGTTTTTTAAAATTATGCTTTTCATTTTAACGGCGAAGTTAATAATTTATGGACTTTTCTTCTTCTTCTTCTTCTTTTTATGATGAATTTAATTTGTGAGTTTCACGTCGTAGGAACCATAAATTTCTATGACTGGGTTTTGGAGGCTCTGTTAGTTACGTTTGTTGGCGAGTCACGTTTGTTGGTGATCTTATATGTAATATTTTCATATCAAACCATATTTCAAAGTTTTGAAGCAAAAATTGTAAAGAAACGTTTGTGTTATTAAATCCAAATAATAATGTATAAATCATATTTTTCTTTTAATCTTCTACCTTAAGACTTTTTTTAAAAAAAAATCAAAATAATTCAGTTGAAATATAAATATGTTAGCAACTAAGGAGTTCGGAATTCAAATTCTCACTTCCAAATTTTGATTGTGCTAAAAAAAAATCTTTTTGTTTAGTTTTCTTTTTTTTATATAAAAAAACTGTTTAGTTCTTTTACATGTAGACTTTAATTCATCATAGATAATTATATTTTTAGCTAATTTATAATTTCATTTTTTAAAAAACAATGAATATACTTATGTACATACCTTCAATGCATATGACTTAACACATGAGTTATATGTGATATGTTGGAACATTTTGAATCTAGTATGTGACGCTTCAAACAATCAAGTACGAGTATTTATCGTATGGCATCTTTACGTTATTTAAGTTTATAACTCTACGCTATATAAACTCTCTACTCCTAGAAGACACCTCAATTCAATCATCTGTATTATTCTGTATTATTCTCTCTAATAAAATTATTTTCACTTTATCTCGTTGATGTAGCTAGTACACTATTAGTGAACCAGGTAAATCTTTGTGTCGATTTCTTTTGCTTTATGTTTTCTATCTATCTATGATTTTGGATTCTTAGCATAATACAATATAATTTTTTGACTAATACAATAAGAGTGTTTAGCAATTAAAGATGGAAGAATATTATATTTTAGGATTGAAATACAAAATATAATATTTAAAAGCATAAAAATTAGACTAAATAAAAATGTAAACATCCCCTTCCAAAGTAAGATTTAGGAGAATCAAAATGAGAATTAAAAATAATGGTTGATAGAACAAATATGAAACGATTGTTGACATACAACAGAAGACAGCCAAAAATAAAAGAACATGTTTTTGTCTTTTACAATACCGACATTTTGTTTAAAATATAATGGACAGTTTAAAAAACAAACACATATTTGTCACCATGTGAAATTGTTTAATTGCCCATGTTTTATTATTTTTTACTTTAGGGTGAAATTTTCTTTTTTTTTTAAATGTAGCAAAATTTTATTGTCTTTCTACGATAGACTACTATTTATGTCTATCGATAGTATCTATTTGTGTTACGATTGATACAGATAGTAGTCTATCGTAAATAGACGGTTCTAACATAAAATTTACTACAATTTTACAATTTCTCAACTAGTAAGAAACATATATGAAATCTTAGAAATTAAAGTATTCAAACAAATGTGATAAAATAGTTAGAAAGTAAACAATATAAATATATTAAATATTAATTATAATGTTATTAAAGTTTAAGGTCATTTTCAAATATAGTAAAATGAATCAAGTTATTTACAATTATAGTATCATAATCTATCTATGATAGGTGAAATCTTTCTATATTTATAAATAGTTTAATATTTTTTTCTATTTATAATAATTTTCCTAATATTTATTAGGATTGTATTTTTATTAAATTTATTTTATTATTTTTATTACTTTTTCTAGATTAAAGTTATTGGTATTGTAAAGCTTTATTTAATGTCTAATTGTGTTAAAAAGTTTTATTAGTTTTTACAATTGAAATCTAGGCTAAATCTAAGTATATTTAAAAAATAATTAAAAAAAAAAAAAGTTACTTTTTGATATATAGAATATAATATTATGAAGAGATATATGTATGCATCAATATTTGGGTTGATCCAATAATAAACTCATGAGGTCGGCCCAACGAACCAATCCAATTAAATATAACCCAAAAGGGTCGATCCATGGGCCAGCTCGATTATGAAAATGATGATTCATATCCAATCTAATGAATTAATGGGTTGGGCTGGTCAAACGTTGACTTTGGGTCAAGCTTGATTTCATTCTAAACTAGTCTTGGACCGACCTTTGGGCTTTGGGTATGTTGATGAGGGTGAAGAAGCTGGTGGGAATTCGTTTGGATGGCCACGGATGGAATAACTGTGAATAAAAATTAAAAAAAGGAAAAAAAAAAACTCAATCCAAATTTAAAATGTCAAAAGGGGTTGCTTTAAAAAAAATAATAAAAGAAAATGGAAAGGAGTTGGGTGTTGAAGCGAGAGTCCCAAGTCCTGAGTCATGTGGTTGGGACGCCGGAAAGAGATAAACGACAATGAAAATAATGTTGGCCCAGAAGAGTTGTATGGGACTAAGTTTTGGACTATTTAGCTTCACCAAACGGCAACATTTAATTCAAATTTCCATCAATTGAATGTGTCATGTGGGTGTACTTGCAATTCGTCCCAATTGGCCGTTGTAGATTTCTTTGGCAATGACACAAATATTGGTTGGTTTGGTTTGATGAACCACTGAGACTTCACAATAATATCTTAGTGCTAAATTTAAATATATATCATTAATCTTATAATTAACAACTAATAGGTACTCAAAGAAAAATGAAATAAAAGAAACTAATATTATGTCAACATACAATCACACGCATCAGTGTGCTCCAATCTTTTTGTTCGTCACTTCTTCTTCTTCATATTTATATTGGCCCAATGCTCTGGCCCAAATAATAACAATCATTTTTATACAAAAAAAAAAAAAAAAAAAGTGTGAATATCTTCCAAGGCTTTATAGTCAAAACTCTAAGAAGGATAAATTAGTAGCAGAGACTAAAATTAAGTTTATTAGAAGTACATAGACTAAAATTGAATATTTGAAACTATATGGACTGAAATTAAATAAGTTTATAAGTACAAAGGACCAAATTGATACTTTAACCTATTAAGCTATATAACTTTAGTTCTTGACTTTTAAAATCATATGGGTATATGAACTTTAAAGATGTCTAATAAGTTGCTAAACTATAAAATAAGTCTAATAAAATTCTTAATATTTTAATTTTGGTGTTTAATAAGTTCTAAAAATTTGAATTTTCAAGGTTGCGTTGAATAGATTTATGACTTATTTGACTTTTGCTTAAATGAAATTACTAGACACAAGAATGAAATTTAATGTACTAATTAGATTAAATTTTCATTTTATTAGTCTAGAAGATTTGTTACATTTGAACTTTGGGTTTTGTCTCACTTTGATTCCTATATTTCAAGAGATTTACACTTTTAATATTGGTTTTTAGTAGTGAATTTGCTTCAGCCTTTGGCGTTAATATCTATTAATTAATCTAAAGTAACTATGAAGTGAAATTGTAAAATTAATTTGAATAGCAATGATATATATATATATATATATATATATATTTATTGAAACTTAATTAATTATAATTATCTTAATTCTTTAAATTAGTGTTTTAAAGTGAGTATTTAGTAAAAATTAGATGTTAAAGTGTAAATCTTAAAACCAACCTAGAAATGAAATAGATAAAGAAAATTTAAACTTCAAGTATGAAATTGTAACATAATTAGTTTGAAACCTAGAGATGGGAAAGAAACTAGATAAGAAGTGAATTATGTATAAAGAGAGAGGAAAAAGCAATGAATGGTTGGGTTTTGGGGCGATGTTGACAAGTGCTTTTAGCCCATTTCTTTTCAAAGTTTCTTAGTTTAGCATTGCACCCACAAAAGGAGCCATTGAAACACAGACCCACTTCTCTATTCACCAATCTTTTCACTTCCATTAAACACTTTCTTCCTTTTTCTTTTCATCTATCTCTCACTTTTGTATTTTTCACATCTATTGTTGTATCGCTTAAAACAATGACATGTCGATCATAACTGTCCTTTCTCTTTTCTTTTTACTTTAAAACCATCCATTTTTTCATACATATATATAAAATGAATGTCCTAAAATATACCTTGATTATATTATGATTCTTAGATTCTTACCCCCTTTTTTTTTTTTTTTTTTTTTTTTTTTCTCCCTCTCTCATCTCTCAGATCTCTCCCATATCTAACTTAATTAATTTCATGAATATATATATAAACTACAATCATATTAATTAAAAAAAAAAAAAAAAAAAGGATCGGAGGAGGGGGGGCATTTTGTTTTTTAGTTCTTGGTTCAGTGAATGTAGTTTGAAGGGGTTTCATTTTTGTCTGGTTGGAGAAGGTGATGATGGGTCTGAAAAGTGGAGCTGAGGGTACGATGCTGAGTATGGTAACATTATTAGATTTGGTTTTACACTCTATTATTCCAACTTCCAACGTCTTTCCAACACCACCTTCTTCTTCTTCTTCTTCTTCTTCTTCTTCTTCTTCTTCTTCTTCATATCATTCATTTCAATTTTTCCTCAACCATCTTCCTCATCTTCTTCCAAATTAAAAACATTTATAATATATAATGAGTAACTCCGAAGATAAATCTTCCATGGATTTGGTTCAACCTTCCGACCACCTCTGTTATGTCAAATGCAACTTCTGTAACACTCTCCTTGCGGTAATAATAAATAATTTTTCTTTTTCTTTTACGAGTAGGAATGAATGAATGAATATTTAATATCCAATTATTTTTATGTATATGACTAATATAATTTCTTGGATTTTGAAGGTTGGGATTCCATGCAGACGTTTATTGGATACGGTGACAGTGAAATGTGGTCATTGTAGTAATCTCTCATTTTTAAGCACAAGACCTCCTTTACAGGGCCAATGCATTGATCATCCTCTAAGTTTTCAGGTGAAATTAATATTAATTAATAATTAGAGAGATTTATTTCTTTATTTATTAAAAAAAAAAAAAAGAAAATAATGATTGTAATTAATTATATATTATTTCAACCAGTCTCAGGTTGGGTTCTCCAATGATATACGAAAGGGTGCGTCCACGTCGTCCACTTCCACGTCCTCTTCAATGCCAAATGAGTCCCCTTCTCCAAATTTTGTTGTTAAACGTATGTTTCACTCTTACATCTCTCTCAAGAAAACATTTTTGAAAGTCAAAATTCAAAATTCAAAAAATCAAATTACATCTTACCATTTCTTTCTTTTCTTTTCTTTTCTTTTCAGCCCCTGAGAAGAAACACAGACTTCCATCTGCTTACAATCGTTTCATGAAGTAAGAACACACACAGTTACAGTTATTGATTAATCACAAAATTAATTTTCCAATCGGAACTTTATATATATATATATATATTTTAATTATCTTAAAAAGTCTTCACAATATATTGTGTTGTTTTAGAGAGGAGATTCAACGTATCAAAGCTGCCAACCCAGAAATACCTCATCGAGAAGCATTCAGTGCAGCAGCAAAAAACGTAATTAATCAAAACCTTTTTCTTTTTCTTTTTTAATTTCTATATAATCCAAATCAAAATTTAATTACTTTATTTTTGTTACTGAATTCCTTTCATGTTTTGACAACAGTGGGCAAGGTACATCCCAAATTCAGCTGCTGGGTCGGTTTCTGGAACTCATCACAACAACGTAAGACAAATCATACATATATATATATATATTTTTTTTAATTTAATCTATGGTCACTTCTGTTGTTGCCGATTCATTTTCATTAGAGATCAAATTTTATTAGGATTCGACCCAACAGTATCTTTATAAGGGGGCATGTTCATGATTTTCCTTCATAATATATTATATTATATTATATTTTTGTCTAGGAGTTCAAATTCTACTACTATTGTAAATTTGAGTGTACAATTTTAACAATTAATTAAGAATTTGATTTTGCGAATGCAATTACAACCGCACTTAATATTAGCATTGATTATAATTTTAGTAATTGAGATTAATGGATTTAGGGTTTTCAATTTTGCAGGAATGAAAGGGTTCAGGGCAGTGGAAGAATTGAACAAATCAAATGGCTGTGTAGGCGGCTAGGGTTTGATAAAGTTAAGATCGCCCATGTCTCTGTCTCCATATATATATATATAATATATATATATATATATCTTTGTTTTTTCCTCCGTAATTTCATGTTTTTGTTTGTGCTGTGTTTGCTTTGTATTTTCTAAAATTATAATCAATACTAATATTTTCAAATTCCCATCCGAGACATCATTATATTTATGCATGAGAATTAATAGCAGATATCATATATATATATATATATATATATAATTCTCATAAAAATTAATTTGAGAATGACATGTGCACTAATGAATTACTTTCATGAGATGTATATACTTATGTTAACTCTTACGCAATCCACAAATTTCTATTCATCTAACGATAAATTTACACCATATCAACCAATTATATGTTTTTAATTTTAGCCGTAATATGTTCATTCTTCTCCGAGTTATTACTTTTTTTAAAAAAAAAAAAAATCAAAATGAACATATTAACTATTACTTGAGAAAGTTTAAATCTTTGTATATTTGTACTCAAATTAAATAATGTGACCATTTTATAGTTGTTTGTGCATATCTATTACCATTAAATTTACTTTGATATTAGAAAAAAGAAAAACTTCATTTTTTATAATAAATTTTAAATATAAATTTTCATTTCCATCCATTTAAATATTAAACTCTGATAAATATCGTATCCGTTTTAAACTTAAACTTTTAAATATTACCATTAAATTTATTTTGACATTAGATAAAAGAAAATTTTCATTATTTTTTATCCCAAACTGTTGACCGGTTATATAAATTTTAAATATAAATTTTCATTTGCGTCAATTTAAATTTTAAACTTAGACAAATTGTATCCGTCTTAAACTTGAACTTTCAAGTATCATTAGGGTTAAAATTGATATACAATCTATCAAGTTTGAAGTTGATCTACCAAGTTTGAGGTTTAAATTGATGAAACTAAAAGTAGAATATTAAAAGTGATACAGTCTATCAAATTTGAGGTTTAAATAATAAAGTTGAAAATGTAGAGTAGAGTTTTGATAAAATGTTGTCAAAAATGTTTTTTTTTTAAATGCATTTAGAAAGTTGGTCGTCATTCTCTTCATTGGGTCAACTCGACCCAGCCTGACCCTAAAAGGTGAAGGCCCAAGCTCAATGGCCTAAAACATTGTTTGGGACTGGCCCAACCCTCAATAGTTAGGCCCATGGCCCAACCCTTGGGCTTGACTCTTTGGATCAAAGTTTGGGTCGAGTTGGATTGGGCTTGAGTCAGCATAGATTTTATGAAAAAGAAAAATATCATCTTAACCATTTATTATTCATTGATGATTAAGGATGTTCATTATTCTTGTATGGATCTACCTAAAACTAAAATGAGATTAATTCCTCACATAGATTATTTGCCTCAATCTCTCATAAAATTTAATCATATATAAGAATTCCAAAGCCAAACGTGTTTATAGTTTGAAACAATTTTATGTTGAGAAAAGGCATGATTTAAGGACCCGTGTTGATCTGTGAGGATAGTTTTTATACTTAAAAGTAGTTCAATACAAATAGGTGATGTAGTCATGTCGTAGGGCAATGGGCATACATGAAAATTAGTTTTGAGGTCATTAAGTGTCAAATTCCAATTTTAAATCTTAAAATTAAGGAATTATGATTTTTTCACAACATTTTCTATTACTCATTTCAGCATTCTCAATTCTCACCTATGTTAATCACCCATGGTTGTCACCAAAAACCTTCTTGAATTGACAAGTTATTGACAATTGAATAAAAAGTTGCTTTCAAAGTATACTTGCTTGGATGAATCTCTTGAATCTTGGTGGATTTTTTGGTGTCATGGAGCTAGACTAGACCAACTCCCCTCTAGTTGTCATCCTTCAATCATAAGTGGGTATTTGGTCCGAAGAGTTGAGGTGGGGTGGTTATTTAGTTTAAGGAGTTCATGGCAAGATAATAATAACAATTATTATTAATTAATTAATTAATTAATTAATTAATTAATTTTATGTTTTATTAACTTCTTACACTTTCTTGAAAAAAAAAATTCTTACACTATGACTTCAAGACTTTAAAACTTCTACACTTAACAACTTCACTTCTTGCCTTTGCTTAAGGGCTCTTAGCATACGATACGAGTTGTGTTTCCCTTCAATTTTAGATTTTAACACCTAGTTCTCTAACATTTTAATTTTACAAAATATTTGATAAGTCTTCCAACTTTTAATTGTGTGTTTAATGAGTGCTCATCAAATTTATTTTTTTTAATGCTCAAATCAATTACACTAAAACTATTTTATAATTAAGTTTTTTTGAGTTCTTATTCACACTATATTGAACTCTTTTGGGGTGTTTGGGGGCACCAACTTGAAGTTGGTGGAGTGGGCTATTAGCCAACTCCATGTTTGGGCACCAATTATAATAGTTGGTATTTCTATCTATTATAATACAAAGTATTATAACTTATAACTAAATTTAGTATTACCATTTCAAATCCTTCTTTCCTAGTGTTTACAATTTTCTACTTATCATCTATTTCCCACTCTGCTACGGTGTTTATTATTTCTTATCTAGACTAAAATAGTCTGCACCCCAAACACAAAACATAAGGACTAAAAAGATACATTTTGAAAACATAGATACCAACTAGACCTATTCTTATAAACTTTGGAACTAAAAAGGTACATTTTTTAAACTCAGGTATCAAACGTACATATTATTCAAAACTTGGGGACTAAAAAGGTAACTTTCCAAAAAAAAAAAAAAAAGATAAGAAGAAAATCTAGTAAATTAAAACAAAATAAAATAAAAGAAGCTCAAATTCAAGTTTTGTTCATAGGATAACTTTTTTTAAAAAAAATAAAAAATAAAAAAATAAAAAATAAAAAATAAAAACCTAGAAGAAAACAGAGTACGAAAAAAAAAAGGGAAAAATGGGGGCAGTTCTAGTTTTTAATGAATAAAGTATGTAAAACTTCTTAAATCGTAATTCTAAAAAAAAAATCTTAAATTGTAAAAATATAGAAGAAGAAAAGAAAACAGAAGAAGGTTGAAATAGTTACAGGGGCCAAAGAACCAAATAAACAAAATATAAAAACTAAATATTTTGTCATATATGCAAAATTTGAAATGTTGAAAACATGCCTGCAAAATCATATTCTTAAATTGCTGCCCGTTGCAAATTCCCTATTTTATTAAGTTAGTTAAGTAAAAGATAATTTCCTAATTAAATACTTTAGAGGTGTTTATAAACTTAAGGATTTTATCTCTATACTTAATTAGTTCTTTTCTCCCTAATAAAACTTAATCAAGCTCTAAAGGAAGGCCAAGAGAGAAACAAAACCACTCACAAGATCATCATCATGGACTTTTAAATTGATGAAATTAAAAGTGATACCATCTACCAAATTTGAGGTTTAAATTGATAAAATTGAAAATGTATAGTTAAAATTGATAAAACTTTGTCAAAAATATATATTTTTTAAAATGCATTTAGAAAGCTGGTCATCACCATCATCATTGGACTATTTAGCTTCACCAAACGGCATCGTTTAGTTCAGATTTTTATCAGTTGAGTGTGCCATGTAGATATACTTGCAATTCGTCCCAGTTGTCAGTTGTGGATTCTTTTGGTAATGACACAAATATTGATTGTTTTGGTTTGGTGAGTAAGAAACAGAAATAATGTAGGACTTAGAAAATAATATTTAACTGCTAAATATACATGTATATCATTAATCTTATAATTAACAATTCATATTATGTCCACATACTATCACATGTATGAGTGTGCTCGAATCTTTTTGATGTTCGTCACTTCTTCTTCTTCATATTAAACTTGGCCCAATGTTCTGGCCCAAATAATAGCAATCATTTTTCCGAAGAAGAAGAAATAGATTGAGAAGATGTTTTCAAAATTTATAATATATATTTAAAAAAAAAATAAGAATAAATTAGTAGTAGATACTAAAATTAAGATTTATTAAAAGTATATGAACTAAAATTTAATATTTGATATTACATAGACTAAAATTAAACAAGTTTATAAGTACAAAGGACCTAATTGATATTTTAACCTATTAAACTATATAACTTTAGTTCTTGACTTTGAAAATCATATGGGCATGTGAACTTTAAAAGATGTCTAATAGGTGCTATATATACTATAAAATAAGTTTCTAATATGTTAATTTTGATGTTTAATAAATTCTAAAAATTTGAGACCGTATGGGTGTATAAACTTTAAAATATTGTGTTGAATAGATTTTTGACTTCTTAAGTGAAACTACTAGACATAAGAATGAAATTTAGTGTACTAATTAAATGAAAATTTCATTTTATGTCTGATATGTTAAATGTTGAATATGTCATTTATTTATTACTCAAAAAATTTAAAATTTAAAAATCTATTTAATACTTTAAAAGTTTAGTGATATATTAAATAGATTTATTTTTAAAAATAGCAAAATCGGCCAAAATACTTATAAATATAGAAAAATTTCACTTCGTGAAATTTTTCTATAGTTGTAAATAGTTTAATATTCTTTTATTTATAATAATTTTCTGTTAAATACTTTTTAAAGTTTGAGTGATCTATAAGATGACAGAGGAGGGAGATTATTAATTTATTTGTTTGTTTATTATTATTATTATTATTATTTTTGGAGGGATGTAGTGGTAATTGAAATTTGGTTTGACCAAGAGAATGAGAGGATGATTTCATTTTCGAAAAAGAATAATAATAATTGACAAAAAGAGGCCAAATCATATGGTATGACTTGCGGGTATATTATGCTTTTCTGAAACTAAAATTGAAAAATATAGACATACGAAAATGAATTTTTACAAGGTAAATTAATCTTTTGAAAAGCAAGTTGTAAAAAAGAAAATGTGACTGTCACACATATGTAGAGAGAGAATTAAACTTTTAATTAAATAAACAATTGAAATAAAAACACAGTAACACCATTGTAATGATAAATTGATCATAATAATCATTTCGAATAACATGGTCCATGGGAATGAAGATCAAAGGCCTATTTCAAATAATTGATATGTAGGAGCTCTCTTATCTATGGACGAGTTAGGAATTAAGAGTTGTTTTAAAGTATCATCTTTCTCTTAAATAGATAATTTTTTAATTAACAGAATTATTTTAAGAAGAGTTTTTAAAACGATAATATATACAACTTAGGTAAAGACAGAAGTTTAAATTATATATAAGTCTCATCTATAAAGTATTGCAGATAATATATAAGGTATTAGGGGTAATTTTGGAATAAAAAGCATAATCAGCAACAAGCAAGGACATACATAACAAGGCTAAATAGACAAAGAGATTAAGGCTAGAAATGACACCTATGACCAAAATGAGCCTAGAGAAGGGAGTTCGCAAGGCCTAAGCCACTAGATTAATAGGGCATGCTTACCCAAGGGATCTCCTTTAGGCCTAAAATGAGGTTAAAGGAAGATGCTTGGGTGAGGCCAACCGTAGCAAAATGTTAAATGGGACACACCCCTCGCACGCCCCAACCTGGTTGAGTTAAAGGATAACTCCAATGCAAATTTAAATCCCTATTAGGAAAAAGACTAGGTCAACTACACTTACAAATACATTATGATAGCTCTTGAGAAGTAAGACTATTTTAATACTTAAACTCTCTACTTGGTACACATATACATTCATATACATTTTTTGACTTAAGCATCGGAGCCTTTGTGGCAAGCATCACACCAATGTGTAAATCTTTCCATCTTATCGTTCATGTTTTTTTCAAAATTACAAATTTATCCTTACTGTCACATGAATAGGAAAACTAATTATAATGTAAACAAAATTTAAAGATAAAGTTTGATAATGAATAAGTGAAGAAGAAGAATAAGGGTTGGACCCTCCACCCCATTAAAAGGAGTTGTATATTATAATGGGGGAGCTTTTATTCAAGCCAAAAAAAACAATAACCAAGGGCCAAAGAGGCATCATTGCTATTTCTCCATTATTATTTCTTTCAAAAGGCCATGAACATTAAGATAGAACTTAGCTCCAACTTAATTATGTAACCTTTGAAAGAACCCTCTAGATCTCTTAAATTCTCCATTTTGTCAACCAGACAATTCTTCTGTTTGATTGCATCTCTCTTTTCTCTCTTCTTCACAAAACGACAACGTTTTTGTGTCCCAAACTTATCAGTTTCCAATTTTTGTTTCTTCTCCCAATAATTAATTCTACGTTTGTGTTGGAAGTTGAAGCATGATATGCATCTCCAATTTCTTTATTAGCTATAATTCTATATCTCAACATTTTCTAATCATATAATTTTAATTGTAATCCAATCTAATTAACCCTTGCTAGTTTTTTATAACCTAAATTAACTTTTAAGTAACCTTCGTGTATAATATAAAATTTTGAATTTTTATGGTATCTAATATGTGTGTTGAACTTTTAATTTGGTACCCGTTCAAAGCCTAACATGTTGGATAATTTTTTCAATTATGATGCATTATTCTCTGTGAATTTTTAAAAATCTCAAATATATTATTAGGGATTTGTTTGCATATACCAAATTGAAAACTAAAAAATATAGAGACAACTAAATATTTTGAAAACTAAAAAACCTATTATATTTCAGAAATTGCAAGTTTAGACTAAGATAAAATCTTTAAAGTTTAAAGATTTAATCTTTATTTATCTGAGACATTTTTAAAAAGAATTATATTGTATTTGGTAAGAAATGAGTTAGTTAAAACAAAAATGAAAATAAAAGTTCCTATATTGATATACTAAATATAGTGTTATAAACATAAGTTCACTAACTAATTTTAGTTTTAGTTATAAAAGTATAGAAGATGAACTTGAATATAATTCAACTAGTAAAGATACATACATCATCGACTATGAGATTTTATTTAATTAATATCAAATTTGTGGTAAGTTAACATATTAGTTTTTAATTTTCTTTACCAATTTCTTTAATTTAAACTTGATAATTTTTTTTTAAATTTGATCCAATGAAGTTAGATTATTAAATTTCAAATTAAAGAAGTTTTTGAAGTTAAATTAGTTATTTATTTATTTTTATTTTTATTTTTTTAAAAAAAAGACACACACAACTAAACCTCAAAAGTGTTCCTCCCTCTCAGCTAGTACCCTTTTTTGAAGTACTAAGGTGTGGTGTACTTATGAAAATTTGGAGGTTTGCTGTTTCACAAATCCCAAATGAATAGTGTTACAAATTTTTATATGGTCAAATCAAAATAATTTATTGGATTAAGATCACAATAATCATCTTATTTTGGAAATATATGGTAGACAAGATAAGCAATCTAGTACAATTTGTGGAATTTTGGTTCTCTCCAACAACCAATAGGCAAAGCTCTAAAGCAAAAATTCCTTATTCTACTAATTGCCATGCATCTCACACATGCCTAAGGTTGCATGATTAGTGACCTCTCTGAGTTTATTTTATTAATTAATCAAAAAAGTGAATTTTCAGTTTCTTTAATATAATAATCAAAATTTAAGGTTTTGAGATTAATATTAACTCATTAGTTAAATATCATTGATGGATGTGCCCTAAAAGTTAATTATATATCCCTTGGGATCATAAAAGCCCCCACAAGAATAAATGGTTATGATTTTGTTTGGTGAGAATCTATTGAGAAAATCTTTTTACATTGCAATGCAAATCTAATTAGCATGGTGGACATTATAGAAAAAGAGACGACAAACTTTCCAAACTCTGTGTACATAATTCAGAAAAAAAAAAAAAAAAAAAGGCTAAATTATTAAAAGTGTCTCAAAACTTTCCCATTTCTTTTAAAATATCTCAATATTTTCAAAAAGTTATAATATTCTTCTAAATTTTTATTAATATTTCAAAATTACCACTAACTAGAAATTATTTCTAAACAATTTTAACCTCAAATGTAGTTTTGAAACGAAAATATTATAATTTTTTAGAGTATGATAGAAATTATTTAAAATTTTGGAAGAATTAGAGTAAAAACTCTATAGAATTTTGATTGAATACTAAGATATTAAAATGACATGGTAGCGTCACCGTAGAATAAAGGTTTAGATTAAAAAAAAAATTTGAAACATTTGATTGGAGTTGAGAGATAGTACTCTAAGTATCTTTTTATAGAAAAAATTTCAGTGTTGGGAGCTGCACCTATATAGCTTATGCAACTCATTCAATTATCCAATGAAAATTTGTAAAAAAAAAAAGAGAAAAGAAAAGATTGCATGATATGCACCTAATTATGCCCTTTTTTTGGAATGAGAACAAAAAAACAAATAATTGATATAGATAGAAGAAAATGGAATTTTGATTGGAGAAAAAATGGATAATGAAAAGATGAAATTAATTTACAGTTTGTTGATGGTTTGAATGTTGGTGGTTTGATACACAGGCAACTCAGTTGAAGAATAACAATCAAATTTATCATAAATCCTTAACTCAAAAAGATCAGAACTTGAATCACTCTCAGCCCCTTCATCTGGATCGTTGATTTTTCTCATCTCCGATTTTTGGTTAATCCCATTTCCGAGATTCTTGGAATTAGCTGCCCGTTTCTGATTCAAAAAGCTTCTGATTTCCTTGTAATTTTTGTTCGGAGTTTGTACGGTGCAGCAATGGGGAGCTGGTGGAGTTCTAAATCCTGAAATTTTTGAAGAATTAGATGATGATTTTGAATCAATCAACGTACTTAAGCTGCTTCTTCTTTTTTTTCCGCCCATTTCGTGATGAAGATCTTCGTTTTTTATTGGATTTTTGGGTTTCTTTTTCTTTTTGGAAGACGATTGATTGAACAGAGAATTCAGGAAATTGGCTAGGCGGCCGCCGGGGGAGCTGGGTTGTTGCCGGAGTTTTTTCTGGTCTTTAATTGTTTGTTTCTCCGCCGTGTACGCCGGTGGTGGGAGAGGAATCACATTGCTTCTTATTGGTAAGTCGAGGCTCATTCTTCCGCCTCTCCGGCCACCGTGATCCTCTCTGAAGATCTTCTGAGAAAATAAGGAAGTATCGTAACCGACGGAGGCGGCGTTGTACTGGAGTTCATTGCTACCGGAGAAGTAGCCGGCGGCTTCAAAGACATCGAGCTCGCCGGAATCTTTCCGCCGGTGAAGTGATTTGCGGAAGAGTTTATCTGGGTTGCCGGAGAGGTGGCCGGTGACGGACATGATTGGAGAGGGAATTCGGGCGGAGAGGTTTTTGGGGGAGAAAGGGAGAGAATTTTGTGGGAGAGGTGGGAGGGGGGAGAGGGTAATATATATGGGAAAAAAGGAGAGGCTGTGTATCCCAATTTTTAATTTATATATGTTAAACTCATTTCATTTTTTAATTAAATTATGTATAAATCCTATGATATTATAAAATAATAATTATACAGAATTTTTAACCTAAAATATTTTTATAAATTAATTAATAATAATAATTTATATTTAACTTAAAAGTTACCGAGTAACTATTTTATAATTTATAAATATCTCATCATAGTACAACTAACATCAATGCTACTTTAATCTCTATATTTTTTTAATTTGGTTATTTTATATTTATACTTTCAAAAGTTTCATTTCAATCCTCGTACATTCAATTTTGGTTAATTTAGTTATTAAACTTTGAAAAAGTAATCATTTTGATCCTTTAATTAGAAAAAATGAAAAAAAAAATATGAGGGGATTAAAATATTCACTTCTTAAAAATACAATGACAAAAATGAATATTTTAAAAATATAAAAATTAAAACGAATCAAAGTTAAAAGAACACAGACAAAAAATAAACATAATTAAAATACATAGACTAAAATAAATAAAAGTTAAAAATACATCGATGAAATAATATTTTAACCTTGTTTAAATTAAAATTCACTCCCTAAAATTGTTGCCCAACATAAATCTAAAATCATTACACATAAAATAAAATTCAATTCAGTATTTGTTACCGTAAACTATTTTGTTAGATTATGTTATTCATAAAAGATTATTTAGTTTAGATTTGCAATTTTAATTAGTTTTGTTTTAGATCAAGTTTTTTTTTTTTTTTTGGGAGTAATTTGAATAAGTTATTCGGTATAAACCCTTGGATTGTATTATTAGATTTATTTTGTTATTACTATAAATAAGTTTTTTCTTTTTTTTTTTGTTAATACTATAAATAAGCTTTTAAAAATTAAACTAAGCTAAATGCATGGTTTAAACCTAGCGTTATTGTTAGAGTGAATAGTGTGGGATTAGTGGATGGAAAAAAAAAGTGAATGCAGAGGTAACTTTTACAATAATATTTCAAATTTATGATATTATAATATTAAATGATATATCTATATGAGTGTCTAATCAACTTACGCACACCTCGATTAATTTTAAGAAACAACTCGTTTGACTCTACAACATTTAAGTATTAAGGAAACCATAAGATATTAAATCCTAAGTAGGTGGCCACCATGAATGAACTCATGACCCATTAGCCCTTTGACTTTTTTTTTAATGATAGATGTGTATCTTTTTTTTAATCATATTAAATGATGGATGTATCTTTTTTGGAAGAGACCCCCACTTAATAATAATCTTGATTTGGCAAGAGAGAAAAGAGTAACCTTTCCTTTCCTTTCCTTTCCTTTCCTTTCCTTTTCTTTTCTTTTCTTTTCTTTTCTTTTTCTTTTTCTTTTTCTTTCTCTCTTTTCTTAGTATAATTCTATCAAAAGGCAAGTTAAAATCCAGGTTTGATTAATGGCAAATCAAGGTTTAAATTAAAACCCATTATGGTGTTGTTTTTTTTTCTTTACTCCATTGTATTCTCTCTTAAGAATTTGTTAATTTCACTAAGCCATATCATTATGTAGAAAAAATAGGGTAAACAACACATTAATCTTATCCGTATTGTTATTATTTTAAATGTATGCTTTGAATCACTCCCTTAGAAAAAAAGATTAATTGTTTAATAGTGGCCCATTAACATCTAGCTACCTCCTCTCCTTTGAAATGGGATGGTAAGCCATCAACATCTTGATCTTAGGAGAATTTCTTTAAAAAGTTCAAAACTCATCTAACTTTTTTTGTAAAAGACTTTTCAACTTTACGAAAACGTCAATGAAAATATAAAAAAAATGTTGATGCCACTAAATTTTTTCAAAAAATTATAAAAAAATTTATATTAACAAATATATATTTCATGAATTATTTTAAAAGATATAATGAAATGCCAATTGATCTTTCATATCAATATCCAACCTACCAAAAAAAAATGTAGAAATATCGATTGAAATGTCGACATGTCGACGAAAATACCATACTTTCAATATATAAAGGAGATAAAGACTCGACCTGCAAATAAAGACAACTCAAACTTGAAAAAAAAATGATTTTAAAGAAAGGGAGTTGACAAGAACAATGAAAAAGGTCATTAGCAAGGACGAATGGGAAAATGTAGAGACTTCCCTCACAGATCATCAAACTTGCAAAAAAAGAAAAAAAAGAAAGAAAGCATTAAGGAAAATTGGTCCATTCCACACACTCAAAAAGATAGCGATCGAGTTAAAATGGTTTGGACCAATAGCTGAAAGGGGAGTTTTTGAAGCTTCCCCATCAAATGAAAACTACTGTTCATATCATACAAAAAGTCCCAACCAATAAATTTATTTTGATATAATATTAAATTTAATTTCACTCATTAGTTCAAGGTAGTTTTTAGGTTAATTGAAGATTTAAAATGGTATTTAAACATATTATTTCGAAGGTATGTGTTCAAATTCTATGAATATTGTTTTTTTCTAATTAATATTGATATTTCCATGCTCTTAGGTCAATCGATGATTTAAGATTATATAAAAAAAAAGGTATAGAAATGATAAAATTGAACAAATAGTTTTTTATTTATGGATTTAAAAAAAAAAAAAAGAAGAAAGGAAAGATGAAAGACCCCATTGCTGGTGTGGTAGTCCAAGGCTGTCTGTTTTAGAGTACACAAATGCAAAGATATATGTATGTATATAAAATTTAAAATACAAAAACATATAATATTGTGTTTATAGCAACTAACAATGGATTGGATGTGAAAGCTTTTGAGAGAAAGAAAAAATGCTCGAGAGTCGTTTTCAATTCAGAAATTCTTTTAATCCATTCAAAATAATATTTGTTGTCGGGTTTGAGATATGATGTTAACCTAATTGATATTTTTGGATACGCCTATTAATCTTATTATCAAATATTTATTTATTTGATATTTGATTTTATACTTTTTAAACACAGTTTTCGTACAATCAAAATTAATTTGATAATCAAAATGTTCCTTGGGTGTGTAGCTAAAGATAATTCGGTTCCTATATTTTGTAATTTGTTCAATTTTAGTCTCTTTACTTTCAATAAATCTTAAATTTAATCCCTCGAAATTAAATGTTATCGAAATTGATTAAATAATCACAATAATTTTCATGCAAAGAAACACAATATGGAAATATTTTTTCAAAATCCATAGGGAAAATGCTAATAAAAAATAAAGAGTAATGAAAAAATCTATAGGGACTAAATTTAAGACTTATTGAAAGTATAGGAACTAAAATTGAACATTTGAAATAAATATAGGGACTCAAAATTGAATAAACTCCAAAGTATGAGGACCAAAAAAATATTTTAACCTTAAAGATATTGGCTAATTCTAGTTTATTTGTTTTAACCATGTGACTGCATGTTGAAATTTTTTTGGAAGGATGAAGAAAGTCTCATAAATAATTCATTTATTTTCAATTTTAGGACTTTTATGTTTGTCAAAAGTTTTATTTTCTTTTAGGATGTTTTCAAATATAGAAAAATAAATCAAAATATTTACAAATATATTAAAATTTTATTATCTATCTGCAATAGACCACGACATACTATTATTTGTGTCTATCTTTGTTATGATAGACACAGCCAGTAGTCTATCGCAGTATATTACAGATAGGCTGTGACATTTTGCTATTATTTGTAAATATTTTTAACAATTTTATCATTTAAAATAATTTCTTATTTTATTTGTAAAGTTTTTTATTTTACCTATAAGGAAACCAAAGCTTTTCAATGTTATTAAATTAGAATGGGTAAAATTGAATATATAAGATGAAAAAGTATTGTTTTTTTTATGGGTTATCTCACTTTTAACATAAGTTTAATTTTGATTTTGTTCCTAATACTATTACTTTGAGATATTTTGAGTGTGACATGTGTATATTATAACATTGAGATCAAAGCATGTTAGTTATATTTAACTAACACAATAATAATTTAGTGAGGTGGAGTCTTCTATTTAGATATTCATAACCTTATTAAGGATAGGGCAATTCTGTTAATGTCTTTTGTTTTTGTCATGTTTTCGTGAAGAGAATAAAGTGGCCCATGCTTTAGCTTATTTGGCATTGTTTTAGGATTGTTCTTTTGATTTGGAAAGATGTTTTTCCAGATAACATGCTCTCTATCATCTCCTAAATGAGAAGATTTAGATTGTAATTGTAGCTCATTCTTCTATTTTGCCTACTAATCTAAAAATAGTTATAACTATTCAAATAGAACAAACACAAACTTATCAAATTGAACTCTACTTGCCCATTAGTTTCTATATCCATCAAATTAAGAAACTTTTGAATCTTATCAAAATTAAAGGTCTATAAACTTAAGCTAGAATTGAAAAGCTCCAACATACGTCAATATCAATGCATAATCCTAATCAACATTTCAACCTAAAAGTTTGTTAATCACATGATGTTAGAATGACATTTATCCGAACTATTTCTCTAAATTTCATTTTTCATTAGTTTCAGCTTATACACGTGTGAAGATCTCTCTACCCCTCATTTAATAATCGAGTTGATTGTTCTTTCATTATGATCATATACCGATTTTGGATATAAACAAACCCTCGAGTTAAAATTAAACCATTAGATTTGATGAAAAATGTTTTTGGGCAGCCTTAGAAACACAAAGCAACATTAAAAAGGTGTAAATAATTGCATTAAAAACCTTAATTCTGAGAAGGATATGAAAATGGCGGTAGAGAGCAAAGAGAATTGAAATAGTCGTTTTCCTATGCATAGGTAGTGACAGTTCAATTTACAAGGTCATTGTCTGCCCTTCTCTCAATATGATTTGTAGCAATCGATGGGGCCATTAAAATTAAATTTTATAATAATAATAACTTAAGTTGGAAAAAAAAAAAAAAAAACAATAATCCAACCACTACTTCTTGAACACGACATATTGTTTGTTTTCTAATCGATATTGGGGAAATGTTTTATTTCATATATGATTGGCAACTAGGCCTTCGTAAGCTTCTTTCCTATTAATCAATCATATAAATATCTTTTTCATTCTGAGGGTGACTCAACTTGGTTGACACTTAAACTTTTATAATTAAATTGATTTAAACTATTAGTTAAATTTTTTTTTGAAAACCATCTTTACACCAACTTTAATATATAAGATCGATATTTGAATGAGTCTACAAATGTATGAGAATTGAAGCATAAATGACTTTCAAAGATAATTGTAATAAATGGTCTAATTTATTATAAAACTTTGGCCTAGTAATTATTTTTAGTTTTTGAAAATTAAGCATATAAACATTTATTTCACCTCTAAATTTCTTGTTTTTCTATCTACTTTTTACCAATATTTTAAAAAATCAAAGCAAATTTTGAAAACTAAAAAAAATAATTTAAATTTTTTTTTTTGTTTTTGAAATTTGGTTAAAAGTACAACTCTTGTACTTAAGTAAAGTGCAAATCATTGTAAAAAAATTAAGAAGAAATTGACTTAGTTTTCAATAAGAAAAAACGAAACGGTTATCATAACACGACGTTAGAAGTTGAATTAATATAAGTGATAAGTTTCACACTAATATTTGTCAAACAAAATATAGAAAGATCGTGTAAATTGATGCACTACAAGAGCTAAGGATTTGAATTGATTTCGTAGTTTAATATTTTAATTGATAACTTTGATATATTTTTATAATTATTTAATGTTATTAGACCAGATAGTGACGTGGCAACAAATGAAGGGAAATACTTCTCATTTAATCCATCAATCATTTCCCTAATTCCCAACTGCTTTTGTCTCCTTTTCATATTGCATTTTGCCTTCTACTCTTTGTTTTCACTTTTTCTTCGTTTCTTTATACTTATTTCTCTCATTAATGATGTGGAGTTTCTCATTAGCACTATAAACACGTGATAATCCTAATAAAATGGCTACTATACCACCTATTTTTGTCCAATTTTTTTTTTTAATTTTTATTATTCATTTCATCTTAATTTTGAATTTGTGTCGATAATAATAAGAATAAAAGGAAGAAGTGAGAATAAAATTAATTGGAAAAATCTTTTATTTAGGAAGATTTGTATTAAAATAATCTTGGAAGATAATCACATAATATTTTACACAATCTACCATTCATTTTTTTTCCTTTTAAAGGGTTATTTTAGTAACAATATATTCTTCTCCATGAATTTAAGGTTTATGTCTAGTTAGTTTCTAAATTGTAAGAAATATCTAATAGATATCTAAATTTTCAATTTTATACAAAATTAGAAATTTATTAATTTATTGGAAAAAAATTAAAAGTTCTTAAAGACCTATTTAATGACTTGGTAGTGTCCACAGGAGTGAAGATTGAGCCAACATATATCAACATGAAAATTTTCATATATGCTTGGAACATTCCTATATTTAGTGATTTTAATCATACTTTATATTCTCTAGATCACCTCTCTTTCGGAAGTAATGTCCACTCGTTCAAGTACACAATCTTTTCTAATCACACATCAACATAGGTCTAGTAATTAGACACAAAATTAAAAATTCATAAACATGTGTACTAAACTTATATCTTTTTTTTTTTTTTTTTTGTGTAAAACGTTCAAGCCACGCTTATGGAAGTTGTGTGGGAGATATGAATCCAATGAAATGTGCAGTTGTGATTGAGTCCAAGTAGATATCAGCCACCCACACATAAATCAGTGGTCCTTTTAGAGGTGTGACAAAATTCAAGAAGTTAATTAAAGATGGGATGAAATGAAAAATAGAGGCTTCATGTCCCCCAACCTCATCCCATCTTTCCAAACCCAAACCCCTTATAAAAATAAATAAATAAACAAAATCTTGGACAGATTCATGTCATATTTTGATGATATGTTTTGTGGCTTTCTTTTATTCTCCACCATGCATTGTTAAAGTCACCTTCCATGGCCATAATTTTCCCATCAGTCCCATCTCTTTCAAACTCCCCCCTATCCCTTTATCACATCTAATTTAATCTGCCCTTCAAATTTAAGATCCTCCTATTTGCATGTGCAACAAAATTCAAGAAAAATTACCCTCTCCTTTTAATCTCTCTAAATTAAATTACATTATTCTTTCTTTATTCTCAACATTTTTTGCATTATTATTATTATTTTAAAAAATGAAAATTATCTAATTCACAGTAAATTAGAGCACAGATTTGATTCTACATTGTGAAAAGGTTTTTGTTTTGATATATTGCATTTGAGGAAGGTCCAGTAGACCCAGTTGTTGTGTCTTATGGGGAGACAGTGTGTAGGACATCAACCAAATTCGGTCTCCCAAATTCATGGTCTTAATGCCCTACAAAAGTCATTACATTCACAGATAAGCAACATCAATCAACCAAAAACTGTTCTCCAATTAGGGTTTATCATCTGATGATGAATGTGTTAAAAAGCAAAGAGTTTTTAGATATGTGGATATGGGATTTCCAAGCCAGGATCAAAGAACACAAAAAAAATCTTAAATTTAAAGCGCAAAAAAAGACATCAACTTTGTAACAAAGTTTATAGTTTTTGTGAAAGTTGAGTATTGATATAATATTAAATTTATCTTAATTTATGAGTTTCAATTTTTTTAGTTGTTTGGTTATTTAACATGGTACGAATAGAAGATCTGAGTTTAAATAACCTTGTAAATGAGAATGTGTCAAGATATTGATATAATATTAAGTTTACCCTAAAATCTATCAGTATAAATTTTTAAATTGATTAATGATCTAATATGGTATGAGTATCAGCATATATTAAATTTATCATAATTTGAAGGTGATTTGTATTTAATATCTCTATCGGTAAGAATCCAAGATTTTGTTAAAAAAATAAACGTGTTCCAATTTGATTCACATACAGTGATCAAATATCAAAAAAGAAAAAGAAAAATCCACTGGAAAAAAGGTTAATAAACAAAAAGGAGACAACTTTATTGATGGGTTAATGTCAAATAATGTATACTATATATATAGTTAAGCAAAATAGAATTGGTGCATGTGAGCTCTGCTGATGAGTTGTGAATTTTATCTCTTTGGATTTATTGGGTTGATGCCATTTCTTGTCTTGATTATTCATTTCTAGATATATTAAACAAAGTTTATTAATTATTATTGTTATTGTTTTTTATAATATTGGGGAAGGAATTTGAAAGGTTTATTTTCACCTAAAATTGAGATTTTTGCTTCGACATTATGAAATAAAGACCGCTTGAATTAATTCTCACTCACATCTCGTGACATCCCACATTTTCAGACAACTTTAAGTCATTTATCTTGATGTAATTGGATTAATTGTGGGATTTATAAGGTTTAATTAAATTTAGTTATAAGGATTTATAACATTTATCTTGCTAAGTAACCAAATTATGTCAACTTATTAACAACTTTTTTTTTTCCTCAAAAAGAATTGAGTGATCACCCACTATTGCTAAGATATATATATATATATATATATATTCAAAGTAAATTAATAAAATGTGTGTTTTGTAGTAGAGATTTTCTCTTTTAGAAAGAACAAAGATAAACTTTAGAGAGGATGAAATAGCATGAGTACACAGATTTTGATCTATTGAGTTGTGTCTTTCAAAACCTCCATACAAATACTGTTTATAAAATTTACAATGATGTAGGTCACAAGATCATATATCTTGCGCAAATTTTGTAACTCATGGAAATTTTTCTTTAATTAAAATAAGTGAAAAGTTATTGAGAAGTTAATTAAGATGTGTCACATTATAAGGATATTATAGACATATATTCAAGTAAAATTAAGAATATTCATTGATTAAAAATTCATATGATTTTCTTTTATGTTTCGCCATTCCAATTTAAATGTTTTATAGAAGATAAATATTGGAAATAATTTTACAATAAAAAGAAAAATTCAAAGATTCCATTTGATAATAATTTTTTTTTAACAATGATTAGGTACGGTCTTATGTTTCTTTTTCTCAAGCACAATTCTTTTAAAAGAATATTTGCCACATGAATCTTTTTTATTAAACAACGGTCTAGGATGCACAAAGATAGATTCAATGTTTAAGGTTTTTTCATTTTTTTTTTACAATTTTTGGGTGGGGTAATTGAACCTCTCACTTTGAAGTGAGATAGTACAGACACTTTGTCAGTTAAGCTATATTCATTTTGATAATTTCTTTTTTAATTTTATGTTTTCTTTTAACTTATATGTGTTTTCTCTTTTAAGTTACAATTTCTATAGCTTCACGTAGAAATGTCTGAATCCAAGTAGGTTTTCAAAAACAAATTTGATATATAAAAAATTGTTTTTTAAAATAATAAAATAAATTAAAGTACTTCCTAAGAAAATAAACGAAATTAGATTAAAAGATGGAACCATTTCGTACTGGGCCAAAAATTAGTTTTAAAATGGCCCATGCAGGTCTCGAACCTGCGACCTTCGCGTTATTAGCACGACGCTCTAACCAACTGAGCTAATAGGCCATGTTATGAGAGTTACATCTATTTAATTTATATAACCTCAATGTAAAATATTGAGAGGTTTGCTCAATAATCCATTGTGTATTCATCTGGTGAATTTTGCATCACTCTTTATTTTTGAGATTACAATTTAGCGTTTAATAGATCCACAGTCTTTAAAAATGTTATGGAAGTTTGTATAAGTTCGTTTGATAAGTATTTAATTTTTTATTTTTAGTTTTTGAAAATGAAGGCTATAAACACTACTCCTACCTCTAAATTTCTTGATCGATTATCTTCTATTTCACAATATTATAGAAAACTAAGTCAAATTTTGAAAACTATAAATAAAAAAAATATAATTTTTAAAAACTTTTTTTTTGTTTTTGGAATTTGACTAAGAATTCAACTCTTCTACTTTAGAAATATGAAACACATTATAAGAAAGTAAGAGGAAATGACAAAATAGTCACCAAATAGCCTAAGCTTTCAATTTTGTGTTGTTCTAATTTTAAAATTTTCTACCAACTAGGTTTATGAGTTAAAAAAATGTGAGATAAGTTAAAGACGTATTAGAGATAAAATAAGAAGTTTAAAAATTTAGTGGCTGCAAAATCTAAAGAATCAAAACTTACTAACGAAACCTATTGAAAAGTTTAAAGAGGAAATTTGATGGAAACCTAAGAGAGATGAGTTTAAGTGCAAAACCTCGGGTTGTGTCATTACATATTGTTGAGAAACAGTGTGGGCCATGGCCCAAGAATAGAGATCCAATGGCAGACTTTGGCCCATTAATGAGTTCTTCTTCCACTTGCATTATGTCAACTTTTCCATGATTGCAACTTGCTGTGTTTTGTAGAATAATGCAAAAGCCCAATCATTCACTTTCTCTCATAATATTTAATCCATTACTTCCTATACATTTTTTCTTATCTACCAGAATTTGATGAATATTCCATTCTTTTCCTTTTTTGTCTCTTTTTTTCTTTTTTTTTTTCTTTCTATTTTTGGTTGTTGTGGAAAATCTTCAAATGAAATCTCTTTCTTTATGAACCTTTAAACTCTCAACACTAAAACAACAAGACCAACAAAGCCACATAACTCTCTCCCTGCAGGCTTGGGTCAGATGAAATGGCCTTTCAGTTTTAGGGTACACAGTCAAAACATAAGTAGAAAAAGTAAAAAGAAAAAAGAAAAAGGAAAAAAAAAAAAAAAAAAAAAAAAACACCTTTTGACAAAGTGAACTCTCCCCTTTTTGTAAAGATAAACACCCTAAGCTTTAAAAAACATGGACCAAATAAAATTGAAAGGGAAGTGAATAACCTTTAAATTGGGTTAATTTATAGATGGGTGACCTAAGGTTGTCATAATTCCAACTTCTTTTTATTGGCAATTAAGCCTTTTAATAATCAAATCCAAATTAATCACTCTTTCAAACCATGACTCATCAGTTGCTTTTGGATTACGCTAAAAAAAATAATAATAATAATAAAGAAAAAGGGTGTAATGATCAAGTTCTCAATCAAGGCTTCTAATTATTTAATCCCCTCATCTCTTCCTTCCTATTATTTTCTCAAATCTACTTAGAAACACCATTATTTCTCAAATTTTCCCAATTTTGTCTGAGGAGTGAATATATATATATATAGTGATCCCAGTAATAAATAAAAAATAACTGAAAATTTTAAAGAAATCAATAATAAAAGTGAATTACAAACTAGAAAAATTATTACAATCACATAGGAATCGCTCTAATATTTCAAATTTTTTTTTTTTTAAAAAAAAAATACTATCTCAAAGCATTTATACCACCCATGTTATTTTTCTACTCTCGAAGCAACTAGAGAATGTAAAAAGAAAATTGAAGTAGAATTATCACATTTAAGCTTAAAATGTTCCTAACTAGGACGATTTGGAACCAAATGGATAAACTCCATATCTTTCTAGAAGTCTTTATTTATGTGAAACAAAATTTGAGTGATGGTAAGATAAAGAAATTAATTTGAATATGGCGAAAGGAAAATAAAGAATGAATTTGTAATAAAAATGTCAAATTCGGAGAAGTGAAGAAAACAGGCTGGCTTTAGCGAAGAAGATGATGGGCCTACAGTATACACTGTTTCATGACGAGCACGTTCGGTAATAAGCCCCCACACACTCAAAAATAAATAACAAATAACAAATAACAAATAAAAAAACCAAACCAACTGAAATCATTACAAAGCAAACATAAAAATTAAAAATAAAAAAAGAAACTAAAACTATGTGATTCACAATCACAATGTCTCTTTACCGACACAAAGCAATCTGTTGAATCACACTCCAATTCTGACCAAAAAGAAAAACCTTCCATTCTTCTTCTTCTTCTTCTTCTTCTTTCTCATACTCCAAGCAAACCCCATCTCCAGAAATGGGGAAAACCGGGGCCAAGTTGCCAAGTTTCTGCCTGAACCGGATCCGGCCTCATGTTCGAGTTCCTATTCAATCCAAACCGGACTCTGTTTCTGTAAAAACCGGTCCTAACAAGAAGGCTGATGATTCCGTTGATGACATTCAAGTTGGAGCTAAGCCAGTTTTGGGAATTGGAAGGAAGATCATGATTGTGGTTGATTCCACCATTGAAGCTGAAGGAGCTCTTCATTGGGCTCTCTCTCACACTGTCCAAAATCAAGACAACATTCTTCTTCTTCATCTCACTAAGCCTTCAACGTCAAAAGGTCTAAAATTTCCACCCACATTTTCTCTTTTTTCTCAAACTTAATTTGTTTAAAATTTTTGTCTGAATGCCTTGAATTTGTTATATGCCCCTTCCGCATATTTGTTCTTGGATTTACAGGAGAAGGACTGAGTAAGGAGACAGCACCGAGAGCTTATGAATTGGTTCATTCCATGAGAACTTTATGCCAATTGAAGAGACCTGAGGTAAGATTTTGATTGTAATTACATGGCATCAGAGCCAAAGATTTGCGTAAAAAATTTGAAAAGTTTGTTTTGTTTAGGTGGAAACGGAAGTTGCGGTGGTGGAAGGAGGGAAGGAGAAAGGGGCAGTGATAGTGGAAGAAGCGAGAAAGCGAGGGGTGTCGTTGCTGGTTTTGGGGCAGAAGAAACGGTCGACGACATGGCGGCTTCTGATGGTGTGGGCAGGCCACCGGTGGGGCGGCGGAGGCGGCGGTGGCGGTGGCGGTGTGGTGGAGTATTGTATACAAAATGCGAGCTGTATGGCGATTGCGGTGAGAAGGAAGAGCAAGAAATTGGGTGGTTATTTGATCACTACAAAGCGTCAAAAGGATTTCTGGCTTTTGGCTTAATTTATTACAAAACCAAATTTAATTTTGGTTTTGAATATTAAGGCTGTGTGGCTTCACAAATCTCTCTATTTTCAGAGATGAGATGTAAATAATGTAATTGAGAAATGGAGAGAATTGTGAATTGTGAATTGTGATTTAGAATTCTTTTTCTTTGGGAAAAAAGTGATGGATAGGAGGTGAAGTGTTTGATGATTTGGGAATCCTATCAATGGCTTGGGGAAACTTGACTGTCCAAGACTTTGCCTCTAATTTCTAATTTCTTAATGGATTAATTTGGCTTGGTTTTTTTCTTTTTTCTTTTTTTTTTTTTTTTTTTTTTTTTTTTTTATTGTGTGGCAATGTTTTTTCCCGCTTCAATTTAGTTATTATTTTCTTAGGTTGGAATGGGGTTGATTTTTTTTTAAAATAAAGTTATATTTTGATAAAGTTGATGAATTTTTTTTTTTTTTTAAGTACAATTAGAGATAAAGAAATTTGAACTACAAACCTTGTGGCAACTATAGTTTAATTGAGCTATGTTCTCTTTGGGTATAAAGTTGGTGACTGTCAACAACTCGTGGAATCTTTTACAATAAGAGGAGTCCATAGCATTGTTAATAAGAGACTTTGGTGCCCAATATAAATTTAAGAACTAAATTGTTTTGTGATGCATATCTTTTTAAATCAAATAATTTTGAAAATAAATTGGTTTTTTAACCAAAGCAATTTGGCTTATGATATATTTTAATGATAGGTCTTTCAAACATTTGATTAGAACTTTGTGTACGTAATAATGTCAAGATTTCAATTTTATAAAAATTTTTTAGAAAATATTAATAAAATATCATTGTTGAGGAATATTTTAAAAAAAGATCGTAAAAACAAAAAAAATTTAAAGATGAGGAAAAAAAAGTACATTTTTTATTTCTAAATTTTTGGTTTAGGTTCGATTTGGTCTCTAAATTTTAAAATATAACAATTTTACTCTTCAGATTTGAATTTTGTTTCGATCCATAAATTTCAAGATTTACACATTTAGTCATTTAGTCATTAACAATTTTACTTTTCTTTTATTAGTTATCTGCTTTTAGTCATTAAAATCAATGTCTATTAAATAAAATAATTATGAAGTGACCTTTTATATTTAATGTTAGAAAAATAGTGAATGAAACTTTATTTATTAATTATGATTATTTTAAATTAATTCAAATACATTAACATTAAAATATATATATATATATATATATATATATATATATATATATTTAGTAAAAAAATCAAAATTAAAAGTATAAATATTAAAATTCAAGGGACCAAATTGAAACAAAATTTAAATCATGGAGACTAAATTAAAACAAAACCAAGCACTCAAAACTATTTAATTTATCTAAATAGAGAGATTTTTATGGGGGTAGTAATAACAAAACTTACATGAAGCTCCCATTTCATTCCATAGTTTGTGTGAAATTTGTAAATATAATTGAATAATTAACTTAATTGAAATAATCTTTACCACAGTAAATAGATGAATAAATAGACACGACGGAATTAAAAAACAGAAGAGAACAAAAAATAATAATAATAATGATAATAAAAATAAACCCTAATCAACTTCACTGCATCTTCCTCATCACAACATTCATAAAACAGGAAAGAAGAAAAGAAAAAACTAATTAACTAACATTGGGAGCTTTCTTTTCTTGAGATTTTAAGTTGGATGGTTTCTTGCGTAGGTCTCTGAAGTACTTAGAGGGATTTCTTTTAAAACTTATCTCTGGAAATTCGCTCCCTCTTTTTTCCTATTAGCCCTCACACTAAATTACTGAAATTGACACCTTCAAATTAGGTTTAGGAAATAAATATTGAGTTGTACAATTTACTTAAACATAATTATGAAATGATGATGGAAAGTTGAAAATATTTAAATAGTATATTAAATTTGTGTTCACCAATTAACTTAAGTTTTTTCAAACTATTGGTGATTGAAGATGGTATAAAAGTAGATTGCTTGAATGTCTTGGGTAATAATTTTTTTTTTTTTTAAAAACAAACAAAATGAATTCACTCATTCAGTTGCGAGTCACATATTGAACCTTCAAATTCTCTAGACAAAATGCATGCCAATATACTAAATCAAACTCACTTTAGCTCTTTATCTCTTCTATTGTAAATTTAGGAAATTAGCATATTACATCACTATTATTTTATAAATGTTATTAAATTTATTTGAATATTAATTTTTCAAATCTGGAATGACGTCATAAAAAAAATTGGGACACTCATAAAAATACTCCTTTTCTTAAAAGCAAAGCATATATATTCTGATTGTACCATAACATGTACACTAGTGACCGTAATTGAAAAAACTTCTGAAATCATCTTTAAATAATCAATCAATAAACATCAGTTCCACGAGATCCTTTTGAAGAAGACGGGTGTAAGGGGATTTAAATTTAACGTCTAAAACCCATTCTTTTATATATTGAGCATAAAAATCAGTTTTCAGAAGGCTTTCGTATTTGAAAATTGTAAACCATGGTTTTTCCTTTTCAATTATATTAAAGGATATTGAAAAATTAGAGAGGACGAGAAAATCATTGAGTTTCCTTTTCCAATTGCAATTAAAAAATCGTAAACCAAAGTTTTTCCTTTTCAATTACATTAATTTCATGCATCTCGTGACAAACTCTTCTCACTATTTTTTTTTTTCCTTTCTTTTTTCTTGAATAATATTGATTTTGATTTGTGTGTGTGATTACAGTGACATGCATAAGTATTGGTTAATTAAAATTAATCTAAAATTACCAAATTTTCCATGAAGCTCCCATTTCATTCCACCGTTTGAAACTTTAAGAACAACTCACTCACTGTATCTTCATCATCGCAACATTCATAAAACAAAAAACCATGAACATACTACAACTAGTTAATTATTATTAGGAGCTTTCTTGAGATGTGTAGTAGGATCAGTTCTTGCGCAGGTCTCTGAAGTACTTAAAGGGATCCTTCTCAAACTCATCTCTGTATATTCGTTCCCCCTGTTTTCCCGGAGCTTTCATCATTTTCCGATCACCGGTGGTTTCAGAGTCCGCCGACAACAGGCTCGCCACACACCCAATGAACGTGGCGAACCCCACCACTGCCCCCACGATCTTCGCCGCCTTCGACCCTCCGTTCTCCGGCTATTCCCACATTTGGATCTCTCTGTTTTGTGTGATTTTGGGGCAAAAACAGAGAGGGGTCTAAATAGATCGGTGGTCGTCCTCGCCGCCGTGGTGGTTGAGACACGTGTCTAGATTCCAGTGGTCATTGCTGGGGAGTCAAGAAGCATCCGACGGTGTCATTATTACATGGAAAAAGTACGTTCCATCAAATGGGTAGTTTTAGAAAAAATTTAGGTGGGCGGGGTAATTCCAAAAATGACATTTTTTTAAAAAAAAACTATTTTTTTAATGTCAGTTTGAATTATCAAACTTATCTGAAAGTCATAAGGGGAGAGTAAAGTAAGATAACACTTTATGAGAAACTGTCACTTTTTTTTGTAAAGTTATGATCAATATTTTACGAAAAAAGTGACAGAAAGTTCAATTTCTTCTTGATAAGTTCAAACTTATTGGAAAAGAATGGGTTTCTTTATCACTTTTCCGTAAAGTCTTAATGAATCTAAGACAAGTGTTACAATATTTAATTTAACATGCATATTCTAATTTATCATCAAAATATGAGAACATATTCATATATGTATAAATCACCGATTGACTATGATTAAAGACATTTATAGAGTACAAAATTTACAGTGAAAAGTTTTGTAATTTATAAAATACAAATTTTTTGTGCTGTTTCTAACCACTGCCGATTAAGTTTGTGAGCAAAGTATGATTTGAAGATCAAATATTCAATAAGGACTGTGAAAAGTATTTAATATTGTTAAATTACAAGTTTAGGCAACGCATGTTGTTTGTGTCAATTTTGTGTTCAATAAGTTATTGTACTTAAACAAAATGTCTAATTAGGTCTTAAACTTTCAATCTCATAACCAATAAATTCCTAAACTTCTAAATTTCGTTTTTAATTCATCATCAACCTATTCAATATTTTAAATTTTATAAATTTACTAGGTGCAAAATTGAGATCATAGAGTTTCATTAAATATAATTTAAATTTATATTTCATAGATCCATTAGTTTATGATGTAAATTTATTTAAAAAATGATGTTTCAAAAATAAAAAACTATTGAAAATAGTTATAAATATAAACAAAATTTTACTTTTTATCTATGATAGACTCAAATAAATATCTATCAGTAGATATTTGTCTTGGTCTATTGTGGTCTATCAAAAGTAAAATTTTGTTATATTTGTAAATAGTATGATATATATTTTTTTTATTTATAATAACTTTTCTTTAAAAAACTTATGTTAAAAAAATATATGACCATTTTTATTAACATTTTTTTTTAAAAAAATGTTGAATATTTAGGGAGGAATTTACTTATTTATATATTTATGTGAGTAGTTGGTCAATCAGGTAATTCTGGGAAAAGAAAGGAAAGTGTGAAGTCGCAGTAAAAGGTCGATAGAAACAAAAATATTAAAAAAAAAAATACATATATTTAAATTGATAAATAAACATTTTGTACCTTTTAAATAAGGTAGGAGGTATATTATCTATATTATATTTAATTATTTGATTTCTTGTTTCTAATGTAAAAATATTGATGACAATGTCAATGTACCGAGAAAATTTAATACAATGATCTAACACGAAATTTTATTTTTATAAGCTTTTCCTATAAGTATAAAGACGACCGTCCAAAATTGTATAAAACCCAAAACAGTCTTTTTCCTGATTTTTGTAGCGTTATATTTGTTTGTTAATCCAGTGGGGGTGATATTACCAAGAGAAAGATTAATTATAAAGCAAAAAAGGAGACAATAACAAATAAAACTATAAAAATATAATTAAACCAACAATTCATGAAAAGAAATCAAGAAAATGAATCAATCTTAAAAAAGGTAAAGCCCAATTCAATTTACATTTAATCAAAATCAAAATCAGTGCAACTTTTTACTCATTGAATTTGCTATTAGGTTTTCTTAAAATGGGACTCAACCAAACAAAAGTTAAGCAAAATTTGTTATTAATTTCTTGTTTAAATAAATAAAAATTTACAACTACATTTCGTCAATAAATTTATTAATAATTCATAATTCACAAAATATTGTTAATTGACGTGGTTTGATAGATCTCACTTTTTATATTACTATTAATTAATTACGTAAAATGTAATAAAAATAAAAATGAAATGCCAAAAATGACGTACAGAGATCGAAATACAACTATAAACAAACAAAAGTTAGAAGGAAATAAACACTAAAATGAATGAAAATAAAAAATAGAAAGACTAAAATATAGATTAATAATGTGCAATTATATTTGATTGGTGTGTAGGCAAGTGTTGATGACTTAAGTAATGAGGTAAGCATTTTGATATTTTGAAAAAATGAAATCTCAATAAGGTTATCATTGCCATTTAATAATTATTTCCTTATATATGAAGATTCCAAAGAGCCATTTTTAAATTCTTGTCACAGCATTAGTACTATATATAAATCCTCAAGGCAAATATGCTTTCCAAATTGAGTAGAAACAACATGAACTCAAAGAACAAAGAGGCAATAATAATGGATATTGCAAGCACATACATTATAATTCCAAGTCTTGTATTTGGTTGTGTCCTTTTGATCAGCACCATCATGAAGTTGCTGACCAAATTTTGGTGGACTCCCATGAGAATCCAAAGATTCATGAGGTCCCAAGGGATTCAAGGCCCTTCTTACAAGTTCATACAAGGCAACATGAGAGATATGTACACCAAAAGAATGCAAGCCATAGCTAACCCTATGGACCTCTCCCACAATATACTTCCTAGGGTTATACCTCATGTTCATTCTTGGCTCAACAATTATGGTACGATGCCGAACCTGTTCTACTCTTATTTAGTCTTAAGTTTTTGGGTGACTTTGATATGACTTTTAAAAGAATGTTTTGATGTTAAAAGTACAATTTTTGTAAATGAGATTTTGAATTTTGTTCGTTGATACGACTTAAAAGATGTTAATTTTTTTTTTTTTTTTTGTCCTATGATTTGTCAAGCGTAAAGTTTGTCAGCCAAATTCAAAGGAAAAACTAAAAGGATTCCGTCATTTTTTACCCATACTGGGGTGCATTAATCTACTTTAAAGGCATGCACAAAAGAAAAAAAAATTTATCACGTAGCAAATAATGATTGGACAACTCCTTAGGATGCACGAAAATGAGTTACACACCTAAGTACTTTTTCTAAGTTTTTATATTAAAATTACAATTTTAGTTCATAAAGTTTCAGATTAATTAATATTTATTTTGGTCTTTAAATTTAAAAAATGCCTAATAAATAGGCCGTTGACATATGCAATTTTTTTATTAAAAAAATGAAATGATATGTTTGATACAAAATATATTTTATGTCTAATGGAACCTTTAAAACTTTGATTGTTGTGTCATATAGATCTTTCAAAAACTCCATAAATAACCACCTATAAAACAAAAAATGAAAAATTTCACACAAAATATAAAGTTAAAATGAGTGTAAATCCTCCTAGATTTTAGAATGTTGAGATCCAATTTTGTTAATTACCCAAATTTATATATTCTAAACATTTTGAAAAGTGGTTTTACAAGAGATGAACCCAAACTGTGATGATGTATGGAGTATTTGATTAATGTGTGGAAAGGAAACAGGGAGAAGCTTCCTGCAGTGGTATGGCAATGAAGCTCAGTTGATCATAACAGACCCAGAAATGATCAAAGAAGTGTTGAATGACAAACAAAAAAGTTACCCAAAAGCAAAACTTGGTAGCCATTTACTTAGAATTTTTGGAAATGGACTTGTCACTTCTGAGGGTCAAAGATGGGCCAAGTCTAGAAAAATAGCCAACTTTGCTTTCCATGGAGACAGCCTCAAAGTAATATAAACTAAATTATAATTCATTCATATGCTTTAATTTGGTTATTATATGTGTTGTTAATTGCAATCTTAATTTATTTTTGAAGAACATGATCCCAACAATGATTGAGTGTGGTGAGAAGATGATTGAAGGGTGGAAGAATTATGAAGGCAAAGAATTGGATGTGTTCAAAGAATTCAAAGTATACACTTTGGATGTCATTTCTCATACTGCTTTTGGGAGTAGTTATCGACAAGGAAAGAATATCTTCCAAATGCTACAACAGCTCACTGACCTCTCAATCAGAAATGGTTACAAAATTAAGCTGCCTATAATCAGGTATTTCAATAACTTAATTAACCACATATCACATTATAACAATTTAAATATATGGGCTCTTGTTCTAATATAATGTTAAACCATCACAATCAACTTGAAAATTTAACTTAGTGGGTTGCATGGACTATAATTTAGGGCCATTTCGATTGATTTGAAAAAAAAAAATGTTTTTTAAAAAAATTCATTTTTATTTAAACTCTTTTCATAAAAACGGTTTAAAATATACTTCAGAACCCATTTTTAGTGGTGATCAAACCCTCTAATTTTTTTCGGAATGACTTATTTTTTAATTTAAATACCTGAAAATGTATTCCATGTTTTTATCGTATATTTTATAAGTGAAAAAATGATATAGAATAAGAAATTATAGTTATGTTACCAAATTGCTTTTTTTTTTTTTTAAATTAATCCAATAAACATCACTTTCATTTATGACTTTCTAAGTTTTCATGTCTCAAATTTTAGGAGTGTTTTCAAAATCATAGCCACAATTTGAAAACTAAAAAAATAAAAAATAAAAAAAGCTTTCAAAAAATTTGTTTTATTTTTGGAAATTGGCTATGAATTCTAATGTTTACATAGGAAATATGAAAATTATGGGTAAGAAATTATGAAAAAAAAAAAAAAAAACAAACACAATTTTCAAAACTCAAAAATTAAATGGTTAGGACCAAACAAAGCCTTAAGTTAGTTATAAAAAAAAAAAAATTACCTTAATTTTAAAAGCATAGTAGAAAATGAATAAAAAAAGAAAACAAAAAAACTCATAGGAGTCATACATATTAGCTTAATTTTCAAAAATTAAACTAAAAACAAAACCATTATCAAACCGGTTTGTTGGCTATATAGTTTTTCCCAATTGATAAAACGCGTAAAATTGAAGTCCTCTATTTGATAACTATTTTGAAAATTGTGTTTGTTTTCTCATATTTTCTAGAATATACATGCAGTAAGATATTGAAATCTAAAGACGACATAGAAGGAGAGCGGCTGGAGAAGAGAATGAAAGAATGTTTCATGGAAATAATAAGAGGAAGAGAAGAGAAGTTGAAGAATGGAGAAGCAGAAGGGTATGGGAATGACTTTCTAGGAATGTTGGTGAAGGCAAAAAACGAAGGTGAAGAATCAGAGAGGATATCAGAGGATGTGATAGTGGATGAATGCAAGACATTTTACTTTGCTGGCCATGAAACCACCAACGTTTTGATTACTTGGATTCTGTTTCTTCTTTCCATACACAAAGAATGGCAGCAAAAAGCAAGAAATGAGGTTTTAAGGATATTTGGACACCACAACAACCCTACATCCGAAGGCCTTTCAAGATTAAAAACAGTAAGAATCATCTTTTCTTACATGCATTTCTTAGATGGAGGTGCTAACTCATTAAAATTCCGTTTCATAACTATGTGGTTTTTGTAGATGACAATGATCATCCACGAAACCTTGAGGCTGTATCCGCCGGCAATGACAGTATCACGGCAAGTGGTGGAGAAGGAAGTGAGATTGGGGAGCCTCCTTCTTCCAACGACGTTGCAGCTGACAATCCCGACCGTCGCGGTCCATCACGACAAAGCATTTTGGGGGGAAGACGTACATGAATTCAAACCAGAAAGATTTTCAGATGGGGTCTCCAAAGCCATGGAAAGAAACTCCGCTGGGTATTTGCCATTTGGGTTGGGTCCTCGAAACTGCGTGGGGATGAACTTTGCAATGAACGAGGCCAAAATTGCAATGTCAATGATTCTACAAAAATACTCATTTACCCTCTCGCCAGGCTACGCTCACATGCCCATTCAGCTTCTCACTACTTGCCCCCAGCAGGGACTTCACCTCATTCTTCATTCCATATCAAATTAGAATCACAAATAGAAACGTGCTTCATGTACGCCACATAATATGAGAATATGTTATTAAATTTTCTGTGGACATAACATATACACATTTTCACATCTATCCTCCATGAATTTCACATAGATTCTCATTAGTTTGTAAGAAAAATCAGTTAAACATTTAAAATCTATATGCAACAAAATGTCATTTCAACACTTTCAAACTAAGTTTTAATTTAGTTTGGCTCAACATTATTTAAACAAGGCTCATAGACTTTTGGGTCCATGTAAAATCTTGGTTTTACGTTTCGACGTCGAATTGAAATCCTAAGCATAACTCAACGTCTTTTTTTAGTTTAACAAATGTGGGGGTATGGAGATTTGAACCTCTCTAACTCAAGAGATAATGAGTATATGTTCATAATATAACTTATGTACTCCATTTATTGTACTCTACTTTAAAAAGAAAAAAAAAAGTCATCAATAAATCATAAATTTTGTCCCTACTATTTTTTTTAATATTATTATTATCTATTAGCATTTACATTATAAATTTTAGAAATATATTCACATATGTTTTTTTTCTATAAAAATTATTATTATTATCAGAGCTATTCTCAAATATAGCAAAATGAGTTACTTATTTACAAATATAGCAAAATGTTATTGTTTATCCGTGATAAATAGTGATAGACACGGATACTAATATATGTCTATCAGTGTTTATCATTGTAGACAATAACATTTTGCTATATTTAAAAATATTTTCAGCAATTTTACCATTTAAAACAACTACCCTTATTATTATTTAACCAATTCTTATAAAATTTAACCGTAAAACACTCCCCTTAAGATTTATTGAAAGTAAGTAAATTGAGCATTTGAAAATATATGGACTAAAATTGAACAAATTTTAAAGTACAAAAACCAAAATGGTAATGTCAATGTGAGTTTAACACAATTGGCATATAAGACATCCATTGAAGACTAAAATGGTAATTTAATTAGAAAAAGTAGTTGAGAGTATCAAACTGAATCAAAGCAACGTAAGTTTCAACTTTTAATCCTTATTCTAAACCAATAATTCCGCTTGTCACTTAATAATTACACATGGAAGTTTCCCAGAAGCCACTTGCCAGTCAGTGACAATATCAGATGCGATCTTGAAGCCATTAGTGAAATGCTTTTGAGCAACAAACAATAGTGAATTCAAAGAACAGAGGAAAAGTGAGATGGATTGTATGATCATCATTTACATTTCAACATTATTTCTATTTGGGTGTCTTCTTTTTGGTGTCATCAAGCTCTTTGTCAAACTATGGTGGACTCCCATGAGGATTCAAAGGTTCATGAAATCACAGGGGATTCAAGGCCCTTCTTATAAGTTCATCCAAGGCAACACTAGAGATGTTTACACAAAAAGAATGCAGGCCATGGCCACACCAATGGACCTTTCCCATCACATTCTCCCTAGAGTTATGCCTAGTGTTCACTCTTGGCTCCCTCTTTACGGTAAGAAACTCCTCTTCACCTTTCACTTTTTCTGTTGGAATGACTTGAATCTATTATCTGGCGTTTTGAATGAAAATGACTAAGCACGGGAGATTAGATGTCTTGTCCCTCTATCCATGAATGTAGCTAACACGCTACTAGTAAACTATGTGTGTCGATCTTTATTGTTTATGCTTTTCTCACTTCCTTTGCTTGTTGGTTTTCGATTAGCTCGTGAGTTTGGTTTCTGAACTTTTTAGAGCTATGCTTTTAAGAATAGATTCTTGAATTGTAAATAGTGTGGAAGAGGTCTCTTAACCATTATGTTTGAGTCTAATGTCTTGCAAAGCGAATACTTAATAAACAAAATTGAATGTTAAAAGGGATCTATTAAACATAACTTTTAAAGTTTATGAATTAACTTGTAATTGAACCGTTTGTTTTTCATTTAGATGTCTGTTTTCTATCTGTATGAGTGTGGATTTGTGCAAACAGGGAGGAACTTTCTTCAGTGGTCTGGAGTTGATGCTCAGTTGATCATTACAGACCCAGAGATGATCAAAGAAGTGCTCCATGATCGACAAAAGAACTTCCCAAAAGCAAAACTCCAAGGCCACATTCATAGAATTTTTGGAAATGGACTTGTCACAGCAGAGGGTGAGAGATGGGCTAAGTCCAGGAAAATAGCCAACTTTGCTTTCCATGGAGACAGCCTCAAAGTAATTAAGTCCATGCTTGATTTTAGTTTCAAATTTTTTGTGAAGTTTATGTTGAGATTTGATTGAACTTGGGGCTGTACTGCAGAACATGATCCCAACCATGATTGAATCTGCTGAGACAATGGTTGACGGGTGGAAGAATTATGAAGGGAAAGAAGTGGATGTGTTTAAAGAATTCAAAGTATACACTTTGGATGTTATTTCTCATACTGCTTTTGGGAGTAGTTACCAACAAGGAAAGGATATCTTCCACATGCTACAACAGCTCACTGACCTCTCAATCAGAAATGGATACAAAATTAAGCTACCTGTAATCAGGTAGTTTAGCCTCGTTTGATAACCGTTTGACAAACACTAATCTTGATAAATTTATTGACAGAAACAAGCATAAATTTAAAAAACAAAATTGTTATCAAATAGGGAGCTTACTTTTGTTAGTTGAGTTCTTAAATTTCTTGATGAAAACTGATGATATGTTAATAGAAATGAAGCTGATTTTGATTTGTTTGCAGTAAGATTTTGAAATCCAAAGATGATTATGAAGGAGAAAGGCTTGAAAAGAGAATGAAAGATTGCTTCATGGAAATCATAAAAGCCAGAGAAGAGAAGTTTAGGAATGGTGAAACAGAAGGGTATGGGAATGACTTTCTGGGATTGTTAGTGAAGGCAAAGAATGACCCTGAAACATCACAAAGCATTTCTGTGGAAGATATTGTGGATGAATGCAAGACATTTTACTTTGCTGGACATGAGACCACCAATGTTTTGTTGGCTTGGACTATGTTTCTTCTGGCATTGCATAAAGAATGGCAAGAGGAAGCAAGAAATGAAGTGTTGAAGGTATTTGGAGGCAACAATCCAACATTAGAAGGCCTTCCAAAATTAAGAACGGTAAGATCGATATGGCAACTGAGTTTTCTACTCATCTGATACCATGTTAATAATTATAGGACGTGTTTGTGTTTGTTTTTCAATGGATAGATGACGATGATCATCAATGAATGTCTGAGGTTGTATCCACCGGCGATGTCAGTATCACGTCGAGCAGAGAAGGAAGTGAGACTGGGAAGCATGGTGGTTCCGCCGACGATTATGCTTACGATTCCAACAGTAGCAGTTCATCATGACACAACATTTTGGGGGGAGGACGCGCGTGAATTCAAACCAGAAAGATTTTCAGAAGGGGTGGGGAAAGCCACCGAAAGCAACTCGGCTGCGTACATCCCATTCGGATTGGGGCCTCGAAATTGCGTGGGGATGAACTTTGCAATGAATGAGGCTAAAATTGCAATGTCGATGATTCTACAAAGATACTCCTTTAGCCTTTCACCAGCCTACGCTCACATGCCAGTTCAGTTTTTAACCATTTGCCCCCAAAATGGAGTTCAAGTGATACTAAATTCAATAACAGATCACAAAGCCTAAAATGAACATTGTTTGGGTGTTAATAAGAAATAAGATGTATGGTTGGTATACTCTAAATTTGAACATGGGTATCTGGAAAGCACTTGTTTAGTAAATTTTAAGCAGCTTTGAGATGAACAAAATGCAGCTAGAGAGATGGGCATCTACCTATGTGAAATAGATTGGGCCCATTGTGTGTTATTTAATCTCAAGAAAGTTGGTTGTGTATAAGAAGAGATACTAAACCATGTTACCATTGCAAAGATCGATTTGATCTTTCAACTTCGTAATTGGAAAATGTTAAGTTGTAATCAAAATTCAAAAAGTATAAAACTTATTTTAATGGATCAATTAGTGAGCGTCATATAGTTTGAAACTAAACTACTTGCTAAGTATTCAAAATAAAAAAAGAAAGAAAAATTATACTTGCAAAACAAGCAAAGTAATCTCACAATTTTTTTACTTTTCATATATATATATATATATATTATTGACGCTTAGATCTTTTTCACATTGGGCTTCGTTGTAGATGCTTGGTAGCCTTGACCTTCTGCCCACTTCCCTTTAATTTGGTCTTGGTATGTTCCAAGTTGACTTGCGCAAAAGATTCTGTACTGATATGGTGTTGAGTCTACTAACTCTGATGCTTAAGTAAATACAAGGAGTGGTTAATTTAGCTAACCACTAAAAGAAATGAGGTCGAAAGTGGTTAATTTATAAGCTTGTCCTCTGATACACATCTACGATTACGTGTGATAATAGTGGTGTCAAGGACGTTTCTAGCGCTTGAGGTTGCAGAGTGTCAGTTTGGACCTGATTCGATTATTTTCAATTGATATGTATTCACCGACTTGGCTAGTCAACCCAAACCCCAAGGCACTAATATTTCCTTTTGGGAATTAGGCCACCCATGGGTTTTGGGCGTTGCCTAGAGTAACCCTCATTATATATGGTTCAACTAACTTAAAAGCTTACACTACTAAGTTATATAGTTATATACACTATTAGTCCCAAGTTCAACTAACCCTCATTACCATCAATCTCGAGGTTAGAGGTCTAACTTTCTCTACCACACATATTGTGTTAAAAAAAAAAAAAAAAAACTGAAAATAACAAATCAAATAAAAAACAAGTACCAAATGATCAATGTTTTTCCTTAATTATCAATTCAACCTAACTTAATAGGTAAGACATTAACGTTAGTTACAATTAAAAAGGATTTTTTTTTATTAAAAAAAAAAAAAAAAAAAGTGATTTGTGCAATGACGCTTGAAGGTTTGAAACGTATGTTCTCCTCCAAAGTTATATGTTTGACATCTTATTTATTTATTTTACAAAATATATAAAAAGTCAAACATACAACTTAGTAGAACTAATTAAGTTATCCACAAGGATATAAAATTGAATTATCAATGTATTTGTTTTGTAATATTTAAATCAATAGTTGCAACGTGTTATTGACCAATGTTCCCCAAAAGAACCGGAAAGATCCCCACATGATAATTGCAAAAATAAATAAAAAAAAAACTAAAGTTTAAAACCTGTTTTTAAGGAACACAAACAGAGGATGAAGTGATGAACTGCAAAAAGAAAAAAGGTGATGAAGGTACAAATTCCATTAATGGATGATATAAGCATTAATATTATTGTATCAACATTAATCCTATTTGGGAGTTTCCTTTTGGGGGGTATCATCAAGCTTTTGGGAAGGCTATGGTGGAGTCCCATGAAGATCCAAGGGTTGATGAGATCGCAGGGGATCCAAGGGCCATCCTACAATTTCATCCAAGGCAACTCCAAAGAGATGTACTCAAGAAGAATGAAGGCTATGGCCACACCCATGGAACTCTCCCATCATATACTTCCTAGGGTTCTTCCTCACACTCACTCTTGGCTCAACAATTATGGTATCCAAAAACCCATTCTAATTTCCACTTTTACCATCTCTCACTATTGCTCTAATTTTCATTTTCTTAAGCCCTATTATGTTTTATGTTTTTGGATTTAATGAGTCCAGTAAACATGTGTTCCCACATCATCTCGATTCTGTTTCTGAAAATTTGTTTTCAAATTCTGTGATTTAAACAGTGTAAATTCTGAAAACAACATTTTTCATATTTTCATTTTATATGTATTTTGAATTTTAAATTTTAAAATATTAAATAAGGATACAAAGTTTTGGAATACAACATGTCATGTTATAAACTCAATTTTTTTTGTTAAGTGTATTATAAATTATATTATATTGTAAAATAATAATTTTACATATTTTTTAATTGAAAATATACTAAAAAAATTAATTAATAATAGTTTATAGTCAATATAATATTTAGTGGGTGACTACAATCAGCTTTATGATTTATAAATATAATATCAAACATGGGGTTGTTTTATTTACAAATATATCAAAATTTCACCATTTATTTCTGATAAACCGTGATAGACTGTGATATTTTGTTATTATTTATAAATATTTTTCAGTAGTTTTGTCGTTTAAAATAATTTTCCATCAAAACATGTTTAAATTAAAATCCAATTCCTAAATCTACTATCAAATACAATATATAAAATACAATCATGGTTTTATTGAATCCCTTATTTTTAAATTTCTTTTTCCGGATTCCCTACCAAATAAATTATTTTTTACTATCAATTAGTATAGCCTAAGACACATTATATTTGTTGAAGATCCTATATTGAAAAAATCAAAAGGCCTCAAAATTTTTATAGGATACATAGGTTACTCCTCTTATTGTTAATTGATTTTGAGATATAACTCATGTTATCTAAAAATCAAGGGGTCTCACATTATATGATACACGGGCTCATTGTAGCGGTTTAAAAAACATCTATTGTGGGTCCCAAGACTTCACAACTCCACTCCTTACCCCGATCGTTTCCTAAATATTTTTGTGGTGTGGAAAAACAGGGAGGAACTTTGTTCAATGGTTTGGTGCAGATCCTCAATTGGTGATTACAGAGCCAGAGCTGATCAAGGAAGTACTCAACGATCAACACAAAAACTTCCCAAAAGCAAAACTTCAAGGCCACATTCATAGAATTTTTGGAAATGGACTTGTCACAGCCGAGGGTCAACGATGGGCCAAGTCTAGAAAGCTTGCCCATTTTGCTTTCCATGGAGATAGCCTCAAAGTAAATTATTAATTAAAACCCAACCCCAAAAGTTTTGTTACCTGAGGCCCATCAATTTTAATAATTTTTTTTTTATAAAAAAAAACCCCATTGTTTTACAATTTTGCAGAACATGATCCCATCGATGATTCAATGTGCTGAGACAATGGTTGAAGAATGGGAACATCGTGAAGACAAAGAGGTCGATGTGTTCGAACGTTTTAAGGTTTACACTTTGGATGTCATATCACATACGGCTTTTGGAAGTAGTTATGAACAAGGAAGAAATATCTTCCAAATGCTGCAGAGATTATGTGAGCTATCAATCCGAAATGGATATAAAGTTAGGCTCCCCGTAATAAGGTACTTTACCCTTACGACTCGTTTGATCATGATTTAGTTTCTAGTTTTTTAAATTTATGCTTGTTTGTTTACTCTCGATTTCTTTATTATGTAAATAATTGAATTCCTAGTCAAATACTATAAATAATTACTTTTTGAAAAAATATTTGGCTTGGTTTTTTTTTTTTTTTTTTTAAATATGAGTAGAAAGTATATAACAAAAAATAGATACTTATAGGTTATGTGGAAGTAGTGTTTATAACCTTAATTTTTTTAAAAAAATGAAAAACAAAAAAAATAAAGTTCTCATTTGATACCCATTTGGTTTTTGGTTTTTAGTTATTGAAAATTAAGCCTATAAACATTCTTTCAATATCTATTTCTGCCAATGTTTTTAAAAACTAATTCAAGTTTTAAAAACTAAAAAAAAAAAATGTAGTTTTTAAAATTTTCTTTTTATTTATGGAATTTGACTAAGAATTCAACTTTTTACTTATGAAGAAAATCATGGTAAAAAATTGAGAGAAAATAAGCTTAATTTTCACAAACCAAATAGTTAAACGGGGTTTGTCTTGGTATTTTAGTTTTAGTTTTTTAGAATTGCTTATAAACACTACTTTCATTCATAAGTTTATGTATTTTATTATCCAATTTCTCTTTATGTTTACAAAAAGCAAGCCAAGTCTTGAAAACGGAGAAAAAGTAGTTTAATTTTTGAAATATTCAAATGTTTTCTCAAGATAACGTGAAAACAAAATTAAGAGTAAACAAGTGTAAATAACAAAAAAAAAAAAAAAAAAATTAGCATAAATTGTTATTCTTGAACTTTATGATATGTATGTATGTATGTATTTGTTTTGAGGATGCAGTAAGATTTTGAAATCAAAAGATGATGTTGAAGGGCAGAGGATTGAAAAGAAAATGAAAGATTGCTTCATGGAAATCATCAAAGCAAGAGAAGAGAAGTTGAATAATGGTGAAGCAGATGGATATGGGAATGACTTTCTAGGGTTGTTAGTAAAGGCAAAGAATGAGCCTCAAATATCAGAGAGAATTTGTATGGAAGATGTTGTGGATGAATGCAAAACATTTTACTTTGCTGGACATGAGACCACTAATGTCTTGTTGGCTTGGACTATGTTTCTCTTGGCATTGCATAAACAATGGCAAGAAGAAGCAAGAAATCAAGTCTTCAATGTATTTGGTCACAACAACCCAACTTTGGAAGCCCTTCCCAAATTAACAACGGTAATTATAAATTTTAATCTCTCACTAATTCTCACCAAAACAAAGCTAACACAAGAATTTACGTGACGTGTGTACAATTATTACAATCACACAAAATTCCTTCTCTTACCCAAGTTACAAAAAAATACTTTTCAAGTACTCTTTCTAATGAAGATGATTCGAAACCAAAGACATAGACTCCATTTATAAAGTTACATGGATCTCATCATTGAAATTTATATTTATTTCATCTCAATTTTTTTAATTATGATTTTCACATTTCTTATTCATACACTTGAACCCATGGTCAAATTCTAAAAAATAAACACAAAATTTTAAAATATTATGAAAAGTAGATAACAAAACATTGAAACTTACAAGTAGAAGTAGTATTTATAAGCTTAAATTTTCAAAAACCAATGCTTTGTTTGGTAATGATTTTGTTTTTAGTTTTTAGTTTTCGAAATTTGTGCTTGTTCTCTCCTCATTTTTCAATTATGATTTTCACTTTTGTTAAAATAAACACTTGAATTCTTAGTAAAATTCAAAAAACAAAAACATTTTTTTCTTTTAGTTTTATAGATAAAAAACGTGTTGATAAGTGACTAAATAGTTATCAAACGAGAATTTAGTTATTAACTAAACTTTGTTAGTATTTGTGTAGATGAGTATGATCATCCATGAAAGTCTAAGGCTATACCCTCCGGCGATGACATTATTGCGAAGAGTGGAGAAGGAAACGAGATTGGGGAGGTTGGTTCTTCCGAGCGGAATGCGTGTGGCTATACCGACGGTAGCAGTTCATCACAACGAAGAGTTATGGGGGGAAGACGCAAACATTTTCAAGCCAGAAAGATTTTCGAAAGGGATAGCAAAGGCGACCGAGAAAAACTCGGGTGGCGGTACGTATCTCCCCTTCGGTTTGGGGCCTCGAAGCTGCGTGGGGATGAACTTTGCATTGAACGAAGCCAAAATAGCAATCTCCATGATTCTTCAACGATTCTCTTTCACCCTTTCCCCTACCTACACTCATTCCCCTGCTCTGTTTCTTACGGTTGCTCCTCAGCATGGACTTCAGCTCCTTCTTCATCCTCTTCCCAAACATCAACAAAACACTATCATTATGTAATTCTCAATCCAATATTATCTTCAAATTGCATTAATTACTAGTAATCGTCAACAATATGAAGATTTATATTGTTATAGTACGGAGTTTTTGGAGCGTCAAGTTGTTACTAAGTTTGGAGTTGTTTAGTCTGTGGAGTTGAATAATCTATGTTTAGAGTGCATAGTTGTTTAATTTAGGTAGAAAAAGTTGTGTTGAAGTAGAGAGCTGTTTAACATGAAATTTTAAAGTTTGTATGTTCGACTTTTTTTTCCCTATGTATTATATAATTAGAGTTGTATTATAATAAGAATTTTCAATAATAACACATTTGGTTTTAAAAAAATTTATTGAATAAGAATCTAATAATTTCTTTTAATTTGAGATCAATTCTAAGTGATTTGAATTTGGATTTTACATTTTAAACTATGTGATCAATGAAGCTTAAAAACTTATGACGATTTTTCTTAGCAAGGAATATAGTTTTGTATTTTCAATAAATCTTAAATTTAATCCCTCTAAGTTAGTTTGTGATAAACACTGAAAGACATCTATTAGTGTCTATTACTAATAGAAGGTGATAAATGATAGTAGTCTAGTATCTATCATTAATATTTTGCTCTATTGGTAAATATTTTAGTTAATTTTGCTATATTTGAAAACAAACTTGATTTTTTCTAAAATTAATTAAATATTAGCAATAATTTCCATGCAAGAAAATATAATGTGTGAATATGCTTTTAAAATTGGTAGTAAAATACTAACATATAGCAAAAAGTTGTCTAAAAAAATCAATAATGGAGTAGTAGAGCAACTAAATTTAAGATTTATTGAAAATAAATAGACTAAAATAAATAAATAAAAAAAAATCAAAATTTAGGGATGAAAATCATATTTTTATTCCCATTTGGTCCTAATTTGATGAGTGTGCCTAAATTCCCAAGAAAGAACCAAAGTTGCATCCATTGTCTTAAGCACAAACCTTTCCACCAACACATAACATCCAAATCTCTTCCACACAATTCCCACACCATCAAATTCCTCTCTTCTCTTCACTTTCACTTCCTTTTCTTTCCCTTCTTCAACCCATTCAAATCCCCCTTTTTCCTCCAACCATTTAATCCTCTCCACAATCGCCAAGCTCAACCCAACCCTCGCCGGACTAAACCACACAAAACCATCTCCGACATCTCTTTCACCCACGGCCACCCTCTTCCCTAAAACCGCCGCCATTTCCTTCTCCACACAAACACCAAAATCCACCACTCTGTTTCCATCCTCGAAATTTTCACACCTAAAAATCTCCTCCCACCTCTGCTCCAGGGTCATTTCGTAATACATTGATCTATCCATCTGAACATCCACGGCGCCGTCTCCGATGAAAATGAAAGGGCAGTACCATTTTCCGACCACCACAGGATTCGAAATCTTGCAGGGTAATGGAAAATTGAAATCTGGGAGTTGGGATCGGAGAACAGAGTCTAATCCTTGTGCTTCCATGGACTCCAAGCCATGGAGTTTTGAGGTGTGGGCAGTCCAACCTGGTCTTCTGAATTAAAAGGGAGGAATCCCATCAGCCGCCATTGAAATTGCTTCAAAACCTTCGTGGCCGGAATAGGATGTTGTGGGGTTGAGTTGGAATTGTTGGTACGTGTTGTTTGGATCGAATTGTTTTGGGGGAATATCTCGAACCACTTTACAGCAACAGAAAGTGGCTTTATCTTCCTCGCTTGAACTTGTATATGCTTTCCTGTAATCATCATTTTGAGATTTGTGATAACCCCAAAAGCTTAATTGGAAAAGCAAAATGATAGAAACTCGAAGCTTTCGAAATTTTAAAAAAATGTTTTCAAAATTTCAAGCTGAATTTCAAACACTGCTAAAAGTAACTTGTTACACAAAGATTCAAGATGAAGGGATCCACCATTTTTTCAGAATAAAAATTTCTAGAAAAATTCAATTAAAAAAAAAAAAAAAAAAAAACATTCTTTAATCTTGCTAACAAGAAATATTAGTTTACCTTTCAACCAACAAGAAATAGAAATAGTTAGGAGAAAAGAAAAAAATACCCGGCATGTTGACCGTGAGTTTGCAGAATATAGTAGCAATTGGAAGAGAGGGGTTGATTAAGAACAGGAATGAAAACACCGTAGAAGTAATCGTTGTTGTCGTGATGTTCAAAACCATAGGAATACTCGAGGTTTAATTTTTTGTTCTGTGGGAAAGGCAAATCCATGGTCAAGTTGTCTCGAAGAATTGAGAAACAGCATCTTCGTTCGGCGTTGAAATCTTGGACGATCAATATCCCGGAATTTGGGCCGGCGGGAGGCGGCGCCGACAGCTCCGACGGGGATTTTTTGTACAGAGAAAGAGGCCTTGTGACGTACATGATGTTTTTTTTTTTTTTGTTTTTTTTTTTTTTTTTTGCTTTTTTGTTTTGGTTTGATGAAATTATTGGCTTGATAGGGTTGTATTAATAATTAGATAGTATATATCATTACAACTGGAATTCTGACGCTTGGTCCAAAAAAAAAAACAAAGAAAGAATTCTTTTCAATTTGTGTTTGGTTCAAATGGTTGACTTTGAAAATTTTAAGCAAACAATTTACACCACGTATGATTACGTTTTTTTTCTTTAAGACCGTGTTGGTTTTCTTGTACCAATTCATTAACTAATCTAAACATTTGAATTTGATAATAAAATAAATAGCGTTTATAAGTCTCATTTTTTAAAATCAAATAATTATTAAATAGGATTGTTCATCCATTAAATGCAAGTCAAGTGATACAACCAATTTCTTTGATATATGTATTTAGGAAATGAAACCACAACCATAAAACTCAAGGTATGAGAGAGAAATATCATATGAGCTAAAAAACTAAGTCGATAGCTTAGTGGACAAATTACCCGCCAAATGATTATTCCGTTAATCAGCTGATGGTTTTATTGAAATATTTTTGGAGACTAAGGTCCTATTTGGTAAATATTTATTTTTTTATTTTTAATTATTTTAAATTAAACCTATAAACACTTTGTCCATCTGTCATTTTTTTTTTTTTTTGTTATCTATTTTTTACTAATATTTTAAAAAAATAAGCTAAATTTTAAAAATTAAAAAGATAAAGTAGGTTTTTTTGTTTTTGAAAATGGACTAATAATCCAATTTTGTCCTTGAAAAAAAGATGCAAATGAAATTGAGAAATATTCAATATATATATGGATGTCAAACATGCCTAAACCTCAAGTGATTTTAAAAGGGAATGGAACGTGGGGATAAATTGCCAAATTGGACTTAAAATGAATCCATTTGGAATGTGAAGTTGGGCCGACAAAAAAAACCCAAAATTGATTAACAAAGGACGCGTATTTCGTGTGTGTTTGGATGCCAAAACCAGACAATGAGATCGAACAAGAACAACAACTTAACAACTCTCGTTAAGGAAAGAGAAGATATTCAATATGTCTCATTTAAATTCAAATTTAAATAAGAAAAATGAAAATTAGTTGACAACCACCACCATAATTCGGATGCATTTTCTACTTTAAAGTTAGAGGTTCAATTTCTCAAAAGGGTTATACTCTTTTGTGGGTAAAAAAATATGATTAAGTTTTTAGCTATAAGAGGATAACTCAATAATCATTTCAGGAGAAGTACTTTATTTAGCTAAGTATAGTAGCTAACTATAAGAGTTAAAAAGATCAATTCATGTTAATCATACGATCAAAATGAGAAAAAAATAATGTATTAGTATGGAGACCAACCCTAAGAAGGTGGACAATGATGAACAAATTATGACCAAATGGTCATCTATTAAGCCAACTACATGTGCTTAGATTTATTTGTAACGGTCAAATTAATTAATCAAGTGACTGTTATTAAACAATTTTTCTATATAAACAAAAGAGTTAGAGATATTTGAAGTAGGTTGAAAACATTTAAAGTTTCTCTATTCTCTAATTTTCTCTAAATGATTACCAACTTCATCGTCAGTTGGCAGTGAAACACCATACCAATACAAAAATTTCTCTATGGTACAAAATAATTGTTTGATTCCGCTAAATATTACAAATAATTCACACGTAGTATACTAAAAAAAATGGAAAAATTGGTTGGACGACCAGGTCTGTTTCACAAAAAAGGCTGTATTGTCCCACACGACCCTTTTTGTATCCTTAATTATTAAAAATAATGTGATGTTTGTTTTACCGAACCGGGTTTATAATATTTTTGTCCCAACTCATTTGAACCCATCTCAACTTCTATAGTTCTACACTTTGTGTGTTGTCGTTTTGTACAATTTAAGGTTGCGTTTCGACTATAAACTCCAAACATAACATAATCTTTCTCTCTTTCTTCCCTTCCTTACAGACACACACACACACACACACTTTGGTTGTTTGTAATGTCTTTTTTTCCAATGGATTCTCTCAGGTCCTACCCCTACATTCCTTCCTCCCTCTATTATTTCCATTTTAGCTTCTTTTTCTTCAAATTTCACTTTACAAATTCCATCTAATTTGGAGACTTTTCATTTCACCCCTCTACGTTTCAAAATATTATTCATTAGTTTTGTTTCCAATTTTTATTCTATTTAGGAACCAAAAATCAAGGATAAAAATGTAACATTTTCAAACTCAAAAATCAAATGAAAATTAAACTCAAAACTGTTCATAAATTAGGGATCATAATTTGATGTTAACCGTGTTATTTTGATTTATTTCAAATTGACCAATGTTTTAAGTTTTAATTCACACATATTATCATTAAATAATAATTCTCAAGTGGAAAAGATTAACTTAAGATAGACCTAAAACTTCTATCACGTTTGAAAAAATTTATAGTGTTTCGAAAGTACCATACTCTCTTTATACACACCCGGGAACTTAATCTTAAAATTAGTAAATTAAATTAAATTTTATTAAATACGGTCACACGTGGTTTTTTTTGGGGAACATGGTAGCTTGGTATTATTGTAATTAATAATGAGAAGAAAATGTGTTGTGGAGGGCATTTATGAGAATTGAAGGTAGCAATAAAGTGGGAAATGAATAGTTTGGTTTAAAATAAATGATTTGAACGTTGATATGATACGAATTAACTACTTTCCCATAACTATAACCATAAATAAATGCTTTGTGTACAGATTCGTCCCCATGTTCATGCTCATAATATACGATCTTTTTCCCACCTTTTTTTTTTCCTTTCCCTTTTTATTAAATATTAATTATTAAATTAACTTTTTTCTTAACTTCAACCATACATGGAATGAAATGGAAATTCAAATCCCTACTAAGTCGAAGTTGTATGTTTTTATGTTAGTTGAGTTATATTCACTTTGACATATAATTTCATATGTCGCATATAACCACTATTATATTTATCTTTCTTTTTATTGTGACAACTCTTAAAAAATACTTTTCGTATTTCTATATCATGTTAAGAGGATGAAAACAAACTATTTTGCACCCAAATTAGCACTATGCAATGACTAGAAAAAGAAAAAAGTTGGAGAAAGAAATAAGAAAATCGAGAGGAAGAATGAGCGAAAAAGATTAAAGGAATTTTGGTAATGCTTGTTAATGATGATGTAAGCATAATTTAAAAAAAAAAAAAAAATTTTTTTTTTTTTACTTCTATATAATTGTCTCCTTGATTAAGGCTTATATTCTCAAGAAAATGTCAGAAATTTAGATTTCCTTAATTGTTGATATAACTTAACTTGAAAATAAATACATTTACCATCATTTTAAAGTTTATAATTTAATGCATTTTCTCACCATAACTAAAAAGACATAAATAAATCTAGTTTAGAATATTATGAGATAGTCTTTAAAAAAAAAAAATATTAGGACAAATTGTAAAACCATCCCTAAAGTACGATGTTAATTGCAATTAGACTCTCAAACTTCCAATTATAAAAATTGAGACTTTAAACTTCTGCAAGTATTAAAATTAGACCCTCAAACTTACAATATTTATAGAAATTAGACCCATAAATTATCAAAATTCAACTCTTAAACTTATACAAATGTTACAATTTATACAATTATATAAGTTTGAATATTCAATTTGACTCAATTTTAACATTTATATAATTTTGAGGGTTTAATTTTTAAAATTCAAATTTTAAGGGTCTAATCGCAGCTATCACCGTACTTCAAGAGTGGTTTTTGCAATTTGTCCAAAATATTAATTTAGAATCAACTGATTTTATTAAAAAAAATATTTAGAATAAAAAAATCAGAATTTAAAATGATTTCATACAATGGGAATTTAAAATCTAATTTCTTTTTTTTAAAGGGTAGGATGAAGTAGATTCGGAAAGAAACAATTTAAGCCACCAAATTTAGATAAATAAATAAATAAAAGATTTTCTTTCTATTTTTGTTGTGCCCATCATTTTCAATTCAAGTTTAAGAGTTTCAAAACCAATAAATTAAAATGAATTGGGAATTGACAATAACTATTTATTTTATGGTGATTATCACCGGGAAAATACATTATACCTTATTTTCTCAAAAATTAAGCATTAAATGCACATAGTTTTGTTTTCTTTAGCAATTATAGGAAACAAATAGTTATTGATTAATTATTGGCATATGGTTTTTTAATATGATTTCACATTGTATTTGTTTGAATAATTTCATTCAAATTTTTGTTGGAATTAAAATCAATAACATTTTTGTCAACGGTATACTTTCTTAATCAAATCAACGCAAGCATAATTCAACCGCCATAAACTTGTATTATCAATCTCAAGGTCAAAGATTCGACTCTCTCATTCCAAATATTATAAATAAAAATAAATAAATAAATAAATATTTAGTTGAACTACTCAACAATTTGAGTGACTTTTTTCTCATTTTTCATAACGAATTCTAAGCGTGTATTAAATAAAGGTGCATCAATTATAGTGATAATTTATAGTAGAGTGTGTGGTGCGATACAATGAGGTTATTATAAGTATATTGTAAAAATAAATATATAAAAATAATTACACATATGTATGTGATGTAATTTAATGTTTTAACTAGTTAGGTTGGGTTCAAATGTAATATAATTTTGTCACCAACTACATAAATAGTTGTTTATTACAATTATGCACACCAACCACCATCTTATTAAAGTTGAGCTACAAACTTTATGGGGCTAATCTCTATGCTTTCTTTATATCGTTTTGAGTTTTGAATACATACTTAGATACTAGTTGAATTATGTTTGGCTGACAGTAATTTTACTTCTTCTTTTACTTTTTCTTTTAAGAAAAAATATTGCTCAGGGCTCATTTAGTAACCATTTGATTTTTTATTTATAGTTTTTGGACACTAAGCCTATTTTTACCTATTTCTTGTTTTGTTATATACTTTCTATCAATGCTTTTAAAAAACAAAAAAGAACTAGTTTTTAAAAACTTGTTTGTATTTTGAAAATATAGTTAAAAATTAAATTCTTTTACTTAAAAAAGATGAAAATTATAGTCATAAATTTAATTTTCAAAAACTAAAAGAACCAAATTATTACCAAACGGGTACTTTAACTCTTAGATTATCATTTTTATATAGTTTCACCTTTTAATATATCCAACCTTAGATAAAAATAGGTATTTTTAATAGTGAAGGTATATTGATTGATTTGAGGCATAAATTTTGGTGATTTTTTTAAAAAAATAATATTTGATTGGAAAAAAGAAAAGAGGAGACAAGCATGAGAAGAAGCTACTCAAAACAAGCCACATGAGAATGTTTGACTTTTGATGTGACATGTGGACATGCCACATGAGATGTGTCAATTCTCACATCCATACATAGAGATTATGACACATGCGTACGTGTCATTTTATATGACAAAACTTTACTTAAAAACAAATAGTTTCCCTATAACCCTATTTCATTATTAGGTTGGATCATTACAAACTATTTGGGAGCAACAAAACAACCACAACCCAATTTTGTTGTGTAAAATTATCAAACAAAATTTCCCACAAAAAGTTAACTTTAAAAAGAAAATTGAAAGTTGTAGCTATGAAGACCTAAATTTACTAGAATAATTGTTTCAAGTGATGTGACTAATATGTCAATGGTAGTAACTTTTAAAATAAAAAATCCGTAATCACCCTATCATGTTTGTAATATAGTTCGAATGAGCATCTTATCCTCACTACTTTTGATTACCTATTATCCAAATAGGTCGTCACTTCAATAATATAATACCAACTATGTAACTAGAAAGACACAGTAGCTTAATGCTTGGGTTTAAATTTAGGCATATAAAATTTCACCCATATGAAAATAAAATGTCATCTAATCTAATTTATCTTTCGTAGTACATGAAATAAAGAAAATATTATAATTCAAGCAAATGAAATATAATAATCCTCGGTTTGGATTCAATAAAGTTTAAGAAATGATTTTAAATCATGTTATTTAGAATTCGAAAAATAATTTTAAATTAATTACTTTGTTTGGAAAAAAAAAAATTAAAATGAATGTATTTAAAATTTTGTGTGTGAATAGTTATGGAAAAAGAAAAAGAAAGTTGAAATTTTATTAATATAGATTTTTAAATATGGTGTGTTAATTGAAAATTAGAATTTAACAAAGTTAATTAAGTAATTTACAAAATTCTCCAAAATTCGAGTATTCTAGTTAAGAATTTTTTTTAACTTGAAATCAATTCGAATTTTAAAATCATTATAAGGTTCTAAATAGGGAAAAAAATAATTTTTTTAGAGTTAGTTAACCACCTGTTGTGGTGGCAAATCGATTCCATTTTTGTTTTTTTTTTTTTTAAATTGGTGTTGACTTTTAATTTTATTAATTGAATGCCTTTATCTGATATTGTTTTAGTTAAGAAAAAGAGGAAGAAAAAGAAGAAAGAAAAAAAAAATGTGACAACTTTGCTTGCTTAGTCGGTTTTCTTAACAAATAAATGGTTAGCGTTAGTATTACTTATGAAATCAAATACCAAAGCAATCCACTTATGTCAATAGATCATAATTTAATTATCTTTTTTGAAAATAATTTTTTTAATTAAAAAAAAAAAAAAGAACTCTTTAGTTTAATTTATAATATAATTAATCAACTACTGTCCTTTATTGGTGTACAACCCTCCTAAATTAAATATAGTTTAAGGAATAAAATATTAATTAGTCAATGATTTGATATCTTATATTATTGTTCAAGTAGATGGAACAATCAAGGTCTTAGAAGCAAAGACCATTTGTGATGGTTTTCATATACTTGCTCCTTTCAACAATCATCATGTTTTAGTTGAGTCGAATTGTTTGAAGGTCATTTACTTTACTTAAAGTTAATGCGGCCTCCAATGTATCTTTCGAAAAGTCTCATTCTTCATTGATGAGATGGTATCTACTGAGTATGAGGTGGTCAACGTTTCCTTCTTACCTGGCCTATGAGGTGTTGCCACAATGTGTACTATGTTGGTGTATTTTCTCTCGTCTAAGACACTAGAAGAGCAAGTTTCTTCTCTTTAATCTCTTATGGCATTTATCATGCTTGTGAATCATAATGTCATTTTGTAGTGTTTCGTATTGTTGTTCGTTTTCTACTACTAATAATAATATTAACTACTTGCCATTATTATTGTGAATATATTTAGTTTGAAATATGGCTTCTTATAATAATAATTAAAAAAAAAAAAAGTGTGCACCTGCAAAACATGTTCATGGTTAATGTGTTTATTTATTTATTTATTCAAAGTAATAACTTTCAAATTTTTGTTGGGTATTTTACAATTAACTAGTATAGTAATAAAAATTGTTGCAAATTGCATCATAAAAAATGAATTTATATGTTTCTCGATACTAGATAGAGAGGCAAGAACTTAAATCATTTTTAATTATCATAATTCTTTCACTTAATACTAATAAATTCACATATAATCGAGCCAACATAGCTTAGTTAAGCTTATGTTATTAACAAGTAAGATGCATGCTTGTGGTTCCAATCTCTACATCTATTGTACTAAAATAATGATTTCACATAGAATTAATAGCATTGATAGGTTGTTAATATATTAATTTTTCTCTTATCGATAGGTACACAAATAAATATTTAGCTTGACACATTATAAAAATATACTTTTATAGTTGAATTACAAGTTTGATTTCTAAACTTTAAATTTTCTAAATTTTAAAAAGTATTAATCAACTTTGAACTCTATCTAATAAATCCATAAATTTAAAAATGAAAAATTGATTTTCGTACATTTTAGTAAATTTTTGTACATCATACAAATAAATAAATAAATTTCAAAACTAATAGACAATTAAAATTCTAATAAATTACAAATAAAGAAATGCAAGACTTTTTCACACGAATTTAAAAATGAATTCTAAAATCCCATAATATATCTCTAATTTCAAACTCAAATATAACCTAATATAATCATGCATTTGCCAAAGAAGAAAAAGAAGAACACGATATATCATCCACAAACAGAAATATTGGTGGGATGTCAATTTGATTATTTCAAATGATTTCAAAGAATTTCTTTATAGGGATTAATTTTATAAACACAATTCTAACAAAATATATAAAATAATTTCCTTATAACCACTTCTTCTATACATGGGTAGGTTAGATTTATTACACCATTAATATTTTTAGAATCGAATAATCATAACCACTTTCTCCACCAACAGCTTTATTTATCATAATTTATTTTAAAATACACTTACAAATCCAATAATAATAACAAACTTCCCTTGAGGTCGTACAGTGAACAATGAATCAAAAATAGATAACACACATCTCGTGCATTCTACTCCATACTCTAATTAAAATTCCTTACATAATATTTTTCTAAAAATATATTTATATATAGTTTTTTATTTCTTAATCCTACTTTCATATCTTAAAATTTATGATCTCCCAATCTCCCCGTTGATTGATGCTAGTATCCTAAACTTGGGATATTACATAAAACTTGCTAAAATAAATATAACTAAATTCTGGATCCTTCCAAGTTGAAAAAGAAAACTGATAATAAACTTTTTTTTTTTTTTTTTTGGCCACTAAATTAGTTGAATTACCAAAAATAGTAGAGCACCTTGACCTCACTACAAGGGAGCCGGAAAATGTTTTGAAAAAGAAAAATCCTAATCGTTTAAAGCACATAAAAAATGAAATCACCCAAACAAAATATTCACCGTATTGTGCAATAAAAAAAGGAGGAAAAGAAAGCGTTTGAAGGAAATGATGGCATAAAAATGGCGAAAATATTCAGAATCCCAATTCCCAAATCGGAATGATACGAAAGAAAAAGGGACCCACAAAAATATAGAAAAAGAAAAAAGGGGACCGCTTCTGATCCGAAAAGCAGGGCAGAGCAGAGGTTTTGGGTAAAATACAGAGAGACGAAGAAGGAAGCAGCACCCAAAATCAGAAAATCAGAATCAGCGTTTCAATCCAAGCTGGTAGACTACTCTAATCCCCCACTCACAAGGAAACAACTCCCCCTCCAGCTAATTCCCTCTGTTCTCACTTTTCCCGGCATAAAAGAAGAAACCATCAAGCAAAACAAATTAAATTCCTCCGCCGGTTGCTTTTTCAGGGTGTAGAAATGGAAACATGTCTCGTTTTGACTTCAGAACATCACAAAAAACCCCCTCTCGGTTACAGTTTCTTCTGACATGATTGTCACCCCCCTCGTCTCGGTTTAATTTCAGAGGCCGATGATCATCAAATCAAATCAGGGACTGACTCACTGCAAGAGGGTATTCGGGATTGCTGCTCCATCCATTTTAAAACAAAGCCTACATTACAGTAGAGCTTTCTTTGGGTAGGTAAAACGAATTTCAACCCATTTTTCTATTTCGTTTTTTCCGGGAAAATCTTTCCCCTGTTTGAGGAGACGGGAAGTTTTTTAATCTGGGTTTTAGTTGCTAGAGGAAGAAGAGAAGTCAGATTGGTTTGTTTAAAAAGGAATTTAAAAAAGGGTTTGCGGATTCATGAAAGAAAGTGCTAAAAACCAAGCCATTTTACTAGACCGTTCGCTTCCCTTATTAATTGCAGAGAGAGAGAGAGAGAGAGAGAGAGAGAGAGAGAGAGAGAGGGACGGTGCTTTTCATAGTTGACCTTTAATTAGTGAAACAGATAATAACAACTCATTTCCTTCTATCTCTTTCTGTGTGTGCGACCCCATTTATTCTCTCATCTGCTTGTCGTAATAATCTTTATTGAGGCGCACCTCTTCGTTTCAGGCTGTTTGGGGGATTCTTCTGTACAGTTTTGCTCTAACATACTGTGGACTGTATTTTCCTCTGTTCCTATTGGCCTCGAGGTTCTCTCCCTTTCTTTCATCTTCCCTTTTTCTTTTCATTTTTCTGTATTAACTGACTGTTTCAGCGATCATGGTTCTCCTCCTCAATCATTTTGTTATGTTTTCTGCTTGGCTGTTTCAAAGTCTTACACCCACATCAACATAGTTCCACTTTATGTTTTTTTTTCTCCATCAATTTTCACCCTCTTTTGCTTGAATCACATACTGGATGGCCTCTTTTCTTATGAACATGGAGAAAGGAAAGTTGGGATTTCTCTTTTTCTTTTTCCTTTGTAGCTCTTTAGTAAGTCAACAGTTGGAACATATTTTATTGGGGTTGAAATTTTGTTTGGAATTGGATCTGTTTTGTTAGTCAGATTTCTTATTCATATGAATTGGATTCTCTCTCTCTTTTGGATTTCCACCCATCAGTGCACAGAATTGATGAATTGCTATCTGGGTTTTCTCTCAGTTCTTTGGAACTTTCTTTCATTTTTGTTTTCCCTGATTATAAGATTTAATAACAAGGTAGTCGGATCTAATCTGGACTACCAGACAAAAAAGGGTGGTGGGAAATTTGAGAGGGGCCGATCTCAGATACACTTCGATTTAATATTTGGATTTGGGTTTTAATTTTTCCGTTCAGATTTAAGAAGTTTTCGTAAAGTCAAATCTTCTGTCTTTTAGCATGAACAGGACACTGGATTTGCTTGAAAATTTTACCCACACAGCATTCCATGTGTACAGATTTTTGTTTATAGTATTTATGTCTGCCCCTTGGAAATTAAGTTCTTGACTCGATCTCCTCTTCTGATCAGTTTGCTATGTTAACTGTGGACGAATACATACTTTATGAAGCAGCCTACATTTTAGAAGGACACATGACTTTTTAATTCTAAGCAGTGAAAGTGATCAAGTGGATTATTTTTTCTTGCTTATAGTCAATGGAATAATAATCTTGATTTTTTGACTTCTGGAAACCATTTCCTGGAAACCCTTCTTATTGTGACTTTAAACTTAAAAGTTGGCCTCTTTTATACTTCTTGAGCTGACCTTCTGCTATGTAAATTGTTAATTTATTATGCAATTGTACGAAGAAGGAAGGTTTTGACTTAGCTTTTTCACTTTACTTTTCTTGTCTGTGAATGACAGAATCTTCACATAATATCCATCTCAAGCCAACTTTGATGCATGTCTTGAGAAAATCCATTTGAACAGTCCATGTGAATCATGAAAGTTGGTAAATCTCATATTCTTCAAGTTTTTTTTTTTTTTTTTTTTCCTTGAAGGAAATACCATTGAAAAATTTCATTCTTTTCTGCACTAGGCATCTGTTAACCTGTGAATTTGTTTAAATTATTTAGGCTGCCCAGTTTACCAAAAATAATTCAAATTTTTTCTATATCAAATTTCTTCCAGTCATATGAAAAATTAATCATACTCAAGTCGCTAAAAGATTAAAATATAATTCTTCAGTTGACCTTCCCCTTTGCCACTGCCCAGAAAAAGTTATAAAGAAAACAAAATTTCCCTTGGGATTTATATTTTATTTCTTTTACAGAGGGTGAGCCCATAGTTTGCCGTTCAAATGCTTCCCCCAAGTTTGTTCCCAAGTCTTTTGAATGCGATAATGATGCTCTTGATTCTGGCGGGATGAAGCTTGAAGATCAGAAAGAATTTACAAGCCTTCTCAAAGGTAATGAGGATGCCGATCACAATAATACTGCTGCTGATGGTTGGGTTGCAATGAAGCATGAATGTTTAGATCTTGATAATTTTAATGAGTATGACGATGTTAAAGCCTTTGTGTCACCACTCACTAACTCTTCTAAAGTAGACTTGTTTGAGGAAGACTCGGAATTATACATGGAAAAGAGTATTGTTGAATGTCAACTTCCCGAACTAATAGTTTGTTACAAAGAAAATATTTGCAATATTGTGAAGGATATTTGTATTGACGACGGAGTACCTTCTCGGGATAAGCTCTTTTGTAGTAGTAGTTTGGACGAGAAGGATGCCTGTTCCATTCTCCCTCCTAAGAAAGATTGGAAGGATGAGTTGGTAGGAGAACTAGAGAAAACAGATATGTTTGCTTCAGATGATTCAGAGCATTCAGAATCTTTTGGCAATAAGGATTCACCCAAACAAAGTGATTCCAACAATTTGGCTAGAACGCCTGAAGCAGAATATGATGTGGCATATTTTACTGACAATGATATGCCTAATCTTCCAATGACAGACTTGGTTACAGAGAGCTTAAAGCCACTGACCAACAATAAGAATGAGCCTCACCCTCAATCTGAACAGGTATGTTTCTTTAACATAATAGATGTTCACTTTACATCTTGAACATGTTTTTATTCAACCTTTAGTCGGGTTTTTCATTACTGTTCTTGTAACTAGCTTGGATTATCATTCATCGAGTGTTTGTGCACAATTAATTGTATGGATCTCTTGGAGCTCTGGACATTGTTGCCAGTATTGTAAGTTTTAAACTCTGTAATTGTAGCCCAAGACTAGGTGGTGGGGCTTGGCAATGACTAAAATTTTGAATTTCCAGTTCTTGTTGGCTCTTTATGGCTCTACGAGAGTCATGTTGTAATTATGCTTGGGGGAGCAGAGTGTGCCAGAAGGTGACTGTATTTTGTTTGTTCTGATGCAGGTTTTTATTGAAACTACGAGTTTGGAAGTCCCTGTTTTGGCATGTGTAGCTGAAGAATCTTTTAGTAACACCAGAGAAGCAATATCGGAGGCCACTACTTCAGCCATAGCACCTGAAGAGCCCAAAAATAGTGATTCTGCGAATGATACATCATACAATAGTAAAGTGGACAAAGGAAACATTACTTTTGATTTCAATTCCTTAGCATCAACAGCTAGTGATGGACTGGAGCGTTGTGATAACGGTGACGTGAACTCTTCAGCTCCTTCGACCAGTGCCTCGGTGGGCTGCGAAGAGACTGGCAGCTCCAACCCTTTAGCTTCTGCCGACAAATGTCAAGCACAATGTCACGATATTAGTAGCAACCCTAAACATGTGGAATATGAGGACTTACCACGAGTGGAATATGAAGACTTACCTAAGACAGATGTTGGGAATTTTGATAGTGATACAGTTTCAAGTCAAGTCCAACATGGCATAGGTGAAACAAGTTTCTCTTCTATGGTACTTGGTGAAACAAGTTTCTCTTCTATGGTACCTTTGGGGAGTCTGATTTCTAATTCAGGCCGTATAGGTTTCTCGGGTAGCATCTCTCTTCGGTCTGATAGCAGCACGACCAGCACCCGTTCGTTTGCCTTTCCCATGTAAAGCTCTTGATCAGCTATTTCTCTTGTAGTGTGTGAACATTTTTTTTTCTTTGTCATTGTAGTTCGGAATTAATGGGACCAAAATCTTTATCTTCCTGCAGATTACAATCTGAGTGGAATAGCAGCCCTGTTAGAATGGCTAAAGCTGATCGAAAGCATCTACGGAAGCATCGGGGTTGGAGACATGGCATTCTGTGCTGTAGATTCTGAAAGCTTCTACTAATTTATCCATAGTTTAGTGTCTAAAATATACATCACCCAAGTCTTTCCTCGCCGAGTCGCATGAATATACTCAAATCTCTGCCACACTACCTTCATTTGTTAGGTTCTCTTCCGTATGCAATGTCATACAGGTTTCTAGAATTTCTGTCTTTTAAAGAAGCGCCATTACTGCTCAACTTACAGAGAATGTTTACATGTTGTAAGGTCATTTTACGAGATTAGCTGAAATATATGTTTGTTGGTTCGAACACCAAGTGATTATAAAAATGAAAAGGCTGCAGATTAACATTGTTTTAATTGTTCTTAACCAGCATGGTGACTGTAAAAGGTCTCAGTGAGTTGGCCTGCCTCCACAGTGGCTTGCCTGAGTGTTTCTATGCTTAAGCTAAACCAAACACAACGAGAAAGAAAAATAATTTTCTTGGGTTTCATGGTATGGGAAAGCAGAATGCTTGAGGGGAAAAAAAAACGATTTGGTTGGTGGAATGGGAAAAACTTGCAGTGCTCAACCCTGGTGTAGAAAAATATATAAACAAAAACGTCATTACTTATAGTGGTGACAAGAGTTACCTGAATTGTGTAAAGTCAGCCTCCTCAAAAGTTAACTAATAACATATTATTTTCTCTCTCTCTCTTTCTCTGTATTATATATATTTCTCTGGTCACTCACTTCGGCAGGAAATCTTTTACTCTTTAACCATGGGTTTGATAGTCATGGCCATACTTTGCTGTGTTTCTCTCTTGATTCTTTTCATACCTTCTGCTTCCTCACATCATCTGGACCAGGCCTCTCCCTTGCAAGGTGTGTTTTCTTGTCTTCTTCTTCTTCTTCTTCTTCTTCTCTCTCTCTCTCTCTCTCTCTCTCTGAGAATAATGGAGTTATTTGTGATCTTGCAGCAACTAAAGCAGTGCATTCTCCTCGTCTTGTTTTGGGAAGGAAGTTCAAAATGTTAGAAGAAGCAAGAGTGGATGAGAAGGTATGTTTGAGAGTGCGTTCAAAATAAGTCATTTTGATATAAATTACTTTGAGTAAACTATTCAAATACTTTAGTATAAAGTCTTTAACTATAAGTCAATTTTGTTTTTGTTTTCATTCTCTTAACAGTGGTTGTAATGTTTCCTTGACAATTATTCTTCCTCACAATGCTCTTCGTCTCAAAAGATTTTGTGTTTCACTTTTAAACACCGAGTCCAATTAAACCTAGTTTTGATCAAGTTATAAATTCTTTTAGCCATACCAAAAAAACATTCACAAACATAGCTCTAGAGCAGCGTGTTTAGAATGACTTTTTTAAAAATTCCTTTTAAACACTTAAAAAGTCATTTTCGAACATTATTATATCTGTCTTTCTTCTTTGCTGTTGAGGTTGTGATTACTGATGATTTTCCTGGAAACACAGGTTGAAGCGCATGGATTCCAAGTTGCCAAACAAAAAGATAACCACAAGGAAAATGTTTCAGGTGATTGCTACATTTTCTTTCAAAGAATGTCCAAAAGTATGCAAGGTTCTTAAACATAAGTCATCCCTATCATGTCTGCAATCTTGCCAGTTCTTTGACTAAAATATGCAACAAGATTGCTTCCTAGAAGTTGGAAAATTTGAGGCATTGCCATATTTGAGTAACACCACATTAAAGGGGAAAAAAAAGAAACTAAGTACTTTCTTTTTCACATTTTAGATACATATCTGCACTTTCAGACACTTTCCCTGCCATTAAATTCATTCCATTTTAGCTACTGTCCATTTAAAATTAACTCACCATCAATTCCTTCCCTTAATATCATTTGTTTAAATTAGTCGGGCTTTTATTCAAAGTTGTCATTCATCTCATTCACCAACCATGCATTTTTTACCACTTTCTTGTCAAATTAGCATAATTCAACTAGTCTACGAGCAAGTTTAGACGTTTGAATTCACCAAATCTAAATATTTAATATGAAGTTTCAAGATTTGAACATTTGACCTCGTAGAAGCATTGGCACGTTAATACAATATTGAAGTCAGATTTGTACGATGATTAATATATTATCTTTTTTAATAAGCATTGGAAAAAGGGAAATTAATGTAATTGCAACATTTACAGGTCATTCTTATAAAAGAGAGGAAAAAGGAATGAACTTGAACAGCGGAAAGGGGAGAAAGTGGGTGAATGTGGCCGACATGTCGTCACAGGTTTTCACAATGGACTATGCTCACCTAAAACGGCGTCGTCCTGTTCATAACATGTCGTTCAAGCGTCCTTGAAATTGACTCACTTTTCTAATCTAACCCCTTAACCTTTCTCCTTTTCCAATTTTTGTCCCCAAAAAAAAGGAGGATCCGTCGTGGCCGACCAAATAGCAGACTAATTTAGAGACTTGTTATAACTAATTTAAATAATTAAATTAGGGGGACCCATCTGGAGGTCTAATGTATGTAATTATCGTTTCTCTATTAAGTAATGGATTTTTATTTTCTTTTTTTAAACATAATTTTGTAGTGCTTCTACAGAAAATTAAGGATGTTGTCGTTACCATCAAACATATGTCGGCAAAAGTAATTTCTTCTCTATTTGTATATGCCCGAATCTTTGACCTCTTTGTTCATAATCAATTTGAATTTGAATTTGAATTATTTAAATTAGTTCAAAATTATTGCATCAAAATAAATTACAAAATTGTAAAAAAACAACCTGAAATTATAGGGGTCAAATATTTAATTTTATCTATCATTTCTTGAACTTACAAAATTTTGTAGATGAGCTCTTAACTCTTAGATATAATAAAATGCACAAATCAATCTTGAGTTATAAAGATGGTTTAAGAAGACAGAAAATTAAAGAAAATGATTTGCTTTTGATTGTAGCAATCTTGTACTTCGATTGTTTGATTGGAACAACTCTTACAATTCAATTCAATGCATGGTAGTCTCGGGTTGGTTTTTAAAATCTTTTCTTGAAAATTATTTTTAAAATCCTACAAATTAGCAAAGTTAATATATATATATATATATATATATATATATATAGGAGTTGTTTGACCCCAACCTCAAATTGGTGGAGCCCATTGAATCTTCGAGACTTAAATTACAATATTTGGTATTTCTAACTATTATAACTCCTTCAAATCCTTTTTGTTACAGTGTTTTCTATTTTCTAGTCATCTCTTTCCCTGTTTGTTATATACCGTTTACTATTTTATATTTAGACTCAAATAGTTTATATCCTAAACACATTTTATTATAATTCAAATTTAAAAAATAGCTCGAAGCACTGAATTATAAGCCCATTACACTCAAAACGTCAGGTGACTATGATTATTGACATATACTTCTTCGCTTGAAGTTGGAAGTTCAAATCTTTATATCTCACCTCATTGAATTTATAAAAAAGAAAAATTCATTTAGATTTTTTTTTTTATTATTATTTTTTTTAAGAAACTTAAAATAAAATTAAGTTTAGGTATATTTACAATAATTTGTATAGTATCATTTTGCTTCGCGTAGTTCAAAAGTTTAATTCTAATGATTTTTAGGCCAAATATCAATTTATATCCTAAACTTTGGGGCTATATCGATTTAAACCCCAAACTAGTAATTGTATCAACTAAAACTTTGAATTTTCATAAGTATATCAATTCAAACCTTAAACTTAAATAAGCATATCATTTTAAACCTTGAACTTTCATAAGTGTATCTAAATAAAACATAAGGGAGGGTTTAAATTTATACACTTATGAAAGTTTTGGGTTTGAATTGATATATTTATGAAAGTTTAGGGTTTTAATTGATACAATTATTAATTTGGGGTTTAAATTGACACACTTATGAAAGTTCGGGATCTAAATTGATCCAATTATTAGTTTAGGGTGTAAATTGATACAACCCCCAAAGTTTAGGGGTGTAAATTGATATTTGCTCTAATTTTTATAATTCTACGATAGAGTGCACCCTCGTGAAAGGAGTATCGAACTAATTGTTAATATTTTTACTATAAACCTCGGAGACAATTGTTGATTTGAGGGAGTAATAATAATTTCATATAATTTGAACCACACTTAATCTTTGTTGTTGGTAATCCTTTGGTTTCATAATATATTTGGTCGTTTAGGTGTAGTATTATCATTCAAGTTTTGACTTTTAGTTGTTCAAATCTAAGTTTACAAACGTTGCTCTCCCCTATAATTTTTTATATTATTATTTTTTTACTTTTTAAGAAATTTTCAAAATTCAAGCTAAATTTTAAAAGTTAAAAAAAAAAAACTCTTAAAAAATTATTTTTTATTTTTAAAAATTAACTAAAAATTCAAATATCTATATTAGAAAAATAAAAACTATACACAACAATTTTCAATAGACAATGATTATTAAACGAACTTTAACTTTTTAGAGTTATGTTGTGTTAACTTGTGTACTAAAAAAAAAACAAAATAAAAATTAGGTTTTTATCATTGCTCTATAATTTTTTCTTAAAAAATTTGAAGATGAAAGTTTACAAAGTTAAGATATTTATTTTTAGTATGATAGAAATAATGGAAGGATTCAATCGTTAACACATACTACGGCTTGATATAAACATTTAAAAAGATAGAAATGTATTCAGCATAACTTTACTATTAAAATCTGCAATTATTTTTTCTTTTATAAGATCAATTTTGTAATTTACAAATTTATAAATTCAGAAGGAAAATAAATGGGCCGAAGCCCAAAGAAAAGGAGAGTCCAAAACTGGGCCGAAGCCCAAAAAATGGAGAGTCCAAATAAAGGCTTGTAATTGTAAAATAAACGACGTCCTTGAGTACAAGCGCGTACCGGTAACGATAGTCGACAGAACAGAATAGAACAGAACAGAAAGAGAAACGAAGCTAGAAGAAGACGACGACGACGACGACGACGAAGAAGAGAAGAACAGTCAATGGAGGATTTATGGAAGAGAGCGAAATCGTTCGCAGAAGAAGCGGCTAAGAAGTCCCAGACCTTAACGTCCACCTCAACACTCTCCGAATTGGTCTCCGAAACTGCCAAAAAGTCCAAGGAACTTGCCGCCGAGGCCTCCAAGACTGCCGATCTCATCAAAACGGCCGCCATCAAGCAGGCCGATCAACTCAAATCACTCAACGTCTCCGACATTATTCCTCCTCAACTCTCTTCCATTTCCATCCCCAATTTCTCTGCTCCCTCGCCTCATTCTCAGTCTGAGCTCGAAAAGTTTGGCCTCAACGACGATCTAAGAGAATTTGTCAGAGGCTTCACTCCGACTACTTTCCAGAACTTTCCGATCCAAGGTAGGAGCACTTTCAGCGGTTTGTTTACGGATTCGAAATTGTTCTATATGCGTAACCGATGCGGATTGTTTTGATGATTAATGTAGACGAACCGGAAGCGTCTGACGTTGCGGTTACGGCCTCGAATGTGCGCAAGGATCTGACAGAATGGCAAGAACAGCACGCCACACTGGTTCTCACCAATGTCAAGGTGAAATCAAAATTATTTATATCCTCTTAATTTTAGATCAATTCGATCAAATCATGCACCAACTGGCTAGGAATTTCTTGTCTCTAATGATTTATCGAATCGTTTATCATTCTGGGATATTGCGCTATTTACTTTCGAATTAAACAACATTTCGTAGATAATTGAGAAACGTACGGTTGAATACTGTGGGAACCCAGCACAGTCCTTCAATTCACCTAAATCACGATTCGGCTGAAAACTTTTGGTTTTGAGTTTCTGCCCATTGCTTTTCCACAATTGTATCTGATCTTTCTGGTTCTAAACTTCATTTGCCTCATGTATGGCACTTCACCCGAAGAAAAAAGAAAAAAAGAAAGAAAGAAAGAAGGAACTCTTGCTACTTCCAAAGGTTATTGTTGGCGTCCAGCTTTTTCTGTATATTTAATTTGTAGTGGTGTCTCCCACATGCTTAGTAGTGAGATGGATCTCATTCTCTTTCTCGAGAACTTGTGCGACAAGCAAGACTTGGGAAGAAACATATGGGAAACAGAGCTGTTCTGATGTTAAACAAGGGAAACCCCTCAACTCGTTGCCTTTCCACTGTGGCGTCTTCAATTCTCCCCTGTCAAATTACTAAATGCTTGTTCCTTTCATATCAATCAATGAACGGGTACCAACTGGCCTTGTCTTAAGGTGTTTACTAGTGTTTGGAAATCCAAATCTTGCCTGTGGTAGTGCCGAAAGCTTGAAATGTGATTTCAAGAAGTTTAGTTACTGTTGATCCTAAATTATGCATATCTTACACCCGGACCCAGGAGATGCGATGAATTTAGGTGGACTTGATTTATCTGTTAGTTCAGAGTTGTTAGCCTTTGTCCGGTTTCATCAGCAAGAGTAGATCATCGCCTTTTCATTTTTCCCTGGCATGAATCATGATAACCATAACTGATTCTTATTTTCATCCAAATAAAAGTTAAAAAGTACCGCTATTCTTATTTCTTTTGCAGGAAATTTCACGATTAAGATATGAACTATGTCCAAGAATTATGAAAGAAAGGATATTCTGGAGGATATATTTTACACTTGTCAGCAGTCATGTTGCTCCGTAAGTTGCAATTTATTTTAATTTAGTTCCTTCTGTTTGATCTTGAGACCAATCTTTGAATGCTACGTTGTTTCTTATTGTGAGTTCGAAGAAATATGCCACCACATGCTAAGCATCTAATACAGTGTTTCTACCATCACGAGAAATTTAATTGTCGACTCCACCATTTTGGAAAATAGTAGGTCAAAGGTCTACGAGCTTCCTATTTTATCGCTGTACTTTAACCTCCTTAATTTGACTGAATTATTGAAGTATCTGATTTTCTGTTGATCATACACACAAATTTGGCTTACATATATAATACGTTTTTTTTTTTTTTCTTTTTTAATTTTTAGGAAAAATATATTGGATTACAAGCCATACTTTAGTAGATCTGGGTGGGTTGTACCCATCTTTTTTACACTTCACTCCAACCATACAACCGAAAAAATATATATATATTTTAAAAAAGAAAGAAAAGTTCCACTTGATAAAATTGTGATTGTAAAATCATCAAAATCACTTTTGTCATTTTTAAAATCACTCGAAAACACATTTTAATTCCTCACAAGTAATTTAGTTTTCAATTTTTCACTTTTATGCAATTTTCATATTATCAAAATTAGTTTGAATGATTAAAAACATGTTTTACAGTGATTTTGATAATGACACAAGTGATTTTAGTCATTTTAAAATCACTCTCAAATATGCCCCAAGTAGATAACAAAAGGATAAATGCAGTCTAGGATGCACCCATCTATTTTTATTTTTCTATTTTTTATTTTTATAGATAATTAAGTATATGAATCTTTAGGGATTATGGAAGGTTTACAATATTGTGGTATAGCCTGACGTAATATACCACTTAGAATAAGTATCACGTTGGCGAATGACTTTTTGTCAAGTTGCTGCATCTAATTTCTCTTTATCTTATCATCAAAAGATTCTGTTTTAGTAGCATACACCCTTAATGGTTAAAAAACACAGGTACGAGAAGAAATACATGGAAGAGATTAAGCTGAAGTCTGAAGAACAAAGACAAGCTGATGAAGCCAAGCAAACTTCGTTGGTTGGAGCCTCTGAAAAAGTTGAAGGGACGGAAAAGAACCTGAAGGGTATAGCTTCCAAATCGTCGTCTGCTGACCAAGACTTGGATACTTTTCTTTTGGGAGATCTTGAAGACAGTGACGCAGGAGGTGCAGGTAAATTTAAATCCTCTCCCCGATCGATTTGACTAGTTTTGGTCTACTCTTGAGCCCTTTACTACTCACCTCGGGCTCTTCCATCAGCAAAATTCTTACCCCAGAGTCTAGTTCAGTCTCATGGCGGGGCCTTTTGAAAATTGTTATTCTCAAGTATGAATGTATCTATCATCTTGTGGGCAAAAACTAATGCCTGTCCTCTTAAAATGGCCGCTAAACTACACACTTAACAGCATTCTTCTTCTCAACATATAAAGTTGGTTTTCATTTTTCTTTTTCCAGATGATGGTGACGAAAGCTTCGATGATGACTTCGACAAGATTGAAAATTCAGTAAGTTTATGCTTCCCCTTTTGGTCTTCCTACATAATCATCATGGCTGCAAACTTCCAATCTTAAACTGATCTGCAAACTTCATGGCTGCATACAGGATGTCGATGAAGAAAATCCCAAGGCAAAAGCCACAAGTAGTTAGAATATAAAGAGTACAAGAAGAAGAAGATGATGCAACAGGTGAGATGGGGTTTTTAATAGGATCGTGGCCTTGGCTTGGTTTCCATGAGAAAAAGAAGGGGCTGTTGAGAAGAAAGTGGTGGTGAATACTAATACGGTAATACCATATCGAAGAAGTATTGCAGGTTGTTTCATTCCCAAAAATAAGAGAAGAGAAGAAGAAGATTGTTGTTTGTAGAGAAATGTCCGCCAAGTTTTTACTCCCTATCGATTCTATTCAATTGTATAAACAACGCTGTCATGATTGACGTCTGACTCTCTACATAGTACTGGGGATAGCTGGTTTTCCCTTGCTCTCACATGTACAGAATCTATAGATCACTTTTGTCAATTCGATTGTGGTTGTTTTACATTTCAAAAGATGGAACTATTTTCTATTGGTTTTCATTTTTTAATTTCAGTTCCAGAAAAAGAGAAAAGTAAACCATAGAATCTTAGGCCTTTTCTTTCAATTCTGATTTTTTTTTTTTTTTTCCTTTTCAAATATGTGATGGGAATCCAACTTCACACTTCAAGCTTCATAGTTCAAGCATTATATCAGTTAACCATGCTCATTCTAGCTGATGTTTATTTTCTTAATTCACTTCTCAACAAATATATTACTCCCTAAACTTCAACTTAATCTTTTTATATATTGAACTTTAAAACAATTCTAATATATAACAATTAAATCAAAAATGTTTATAAACTGCATTGATTAAGTGACTACATGATAATAAATTGTACATGACAATTTTTATGAATCTTTCATTCAAACTAACTCTAAATTGTTTTAGTATAATGTAGGGTATGAGAATTTGAACTTTCGACTTATAATTTTCATCCAAAACAATAAATCAAATGATATTAATGTTGATAATATAAGTAGGATGAGTTATAGTTATTTTATACTTATTTTAGACAAAATGATAATAATTGGTTAAGTTGTTAGAAATAAAAATCTTCCAAAATTTGGTAACTTTTGGAGAACCTGCTGATTATATATACGAGTGTGACTAATAGTGGTGTGCCTCCATTTTGAAGCAGAGCAGCATGGCTCTTATATCTCTTCTAAAACCCAAATCCTCCATTGCAAAATTTTTCCTTTCTTCTTCCCGATTCTCCTCCTTCTGCAAACAACCCATCTTCTCACTCCCTTCCCAATCCCCACCTTCTCCTAAGAAACTCCCTTTCACTCACTCAGTTCATGGCGTTACATTGCAAGATCCCTACCACTGGATGTCCAACACCCACGACCCTGATCTCGCCGACTATCTCCGTCAAGAAAACTTGTATGCTCAAGCTTTCATGGCCGACACTCAGATTCTGCAGCAGCGCCTCTTCTCCGAGATGACGAACCGAAATCCCGCTAAGGTTTCCACTCCCCCCGAGCCTTGGGGACCCTGGTCTGCTCTTTTCTCCTACTTCTAAACTCATACTTTTAACTTCGTTGATGTTTGACCATGGTTGAAGCTGAATGTATCGATGCACCTCATTAGGTTTTACTACCAATACATTCCGGAGGGGAAGGAATACCCAGTTCTATGCCGTAGGTTACAGAATGAGAAAAGCAGTTGGTTAAAGAAACTTATACAATTTGCTAAAGGAAAATTTGGGACGGAAGAGCAAGTTTTACTTGATTGGAATGAAATTGCTGAACAATTTGGTAAGTTTCTCAAGGCCTGCATTCAAAACAACAGCTTCTAACTGCACACTAGGATAGGCGATTTTTTTTCTAACTGGCTTTTCATTGAGATCATGTCTATTTTATTTGTGTCTATTTTGAGCTAAAGAGTATTGATAATCATTTTTCGTCATGTTCAATCTCAATTCTGAACAGTGAAAGAGCTCAAATACCACTATTGTTTCTATAAATCATAAATGCCTTTTTCTTTTTGGGTAATACATCGGTGATGATTGGTGCATTGTGTTCATTAAAGTAATCTTCATTTTGGATCTTAATTCCAGCTATGAGAACTATGGCATTTCATTAGATTTTACGATGAGCTGCTCCCAATTGTAGGCTATGTTCACGTGGGAACTTGTCGTGTTTCACCAGACCACAACTTTCTAGCATATACAGTTGATATTACTGGCAGTGAACACTTCATGCTTCAGATTAAAGACCTGAAAAGTGGACTGATAATTCCCAAGTTACGGAAGGAGGGAGTTGTAAGTTTGGCTTGGGCGGAAGAAGGCAGGATGCTTTTCTATACACAAACAGATGAGAATCAGCGACCTCACAGGCAAATTTTTGTCATCATTCTCAATCTCAGCCTTCTTTTTAAGAAATACATTTACCTAACATTCCTTTTCTTGACAGGGTTTTCCGCACGAAAGTTGGATTTAACGACACAGAAGATGTCTCAGTGTTTGTTGAAAATGACCCCAACTATTGTGTAGACATAACGAGCACAAAAGATGGGAAGTTCATCACTGTGAATTCGAACTCGAGGACTTCGTCTGAGGAAGGAACTTACCTACTTCAATTTTTTTTTTTCTTTTTCTATCTTTTTTCTTTAAAGAAGATTTTATTTAAGCCAACTTTAGACTTCTATTCTGAAACTTTATTGGTTTGTTTAATCTAGGTTTATGTTATAGATGCTAACAACTCATTAAGTGGATTGCAAAGAATACACAAACGCATTCCTGGTATTCAATACTTTCTGGAACATCATCATGGTTTCTTTTATATCCTAACAAATGCTCCTCTTGAAAAGAATGGGGATTGTTCGAAGGAAGATTATTATGTAGCTCGATGTCGAGTTGAAGATATTAAGTCAGCAGATTGGCAGGTTACTGTTATGCTAGACTTGTACCACATTTGATCTCAGTGTCCCTTCTTTTATCAACCATTCAACCTTGTGTGTGTTTTAATTTAACTTTAATGAGTTACTTCCACTCTACTAATCTCCCTTTTCATCTTCCACACATGCCTTGCTGTGTGTGCGGATTTTAGGATATCATCCTTCAGAGTGAAGATTTCAGTATACAGGACATGGACATGTTTAGTGGACATCTTGTGCTTTTTGTCAATAAGAATGGTGTTCCGATGTTATGTTCAATCAATTTACCCTTAGATGCTAATGATAAGGTGGGTTTGTTTTTCTTGGCTTGTTCTATGGCTAAATAAGTATCAGTATAACAAATCTTATATATCATCTCATTCTACTTGTTCTGCAGCAAAGATTGGAGATCAAGAAACTTGACCCATGGTTTTTCCCTCTTCCCTCAAATTCCTGCAGCATAGCTCCAGGATCAAACCATGACTTCATGAGCTCATTATATCGTGTGGTGCTTTCATCACCAGTGGTATTATTTTATAATTTTACATACCTGCATATGCATGGAATATCTTAGCATGTACTTATATCTGATTGTCTACTGAGTGGTTATACTTTCTTCTCCCTTATATTTTTGGTTTCCTTTGAATTGTGATAGATTGTTGTTGTCCTACTCCGAAGCTCAGTTTTATCTACTAAGATCATGATAAATTTATTGAATTATTTGCTTCTTATGCATCTTGCTATAAACTAGCTAAAAATTAATTTTCCCTACAGTTTTTAATAAAATTACAAATTTATGAGCATTATCGTCTTTAATTTGCAAGCATACGCGGTCATAATTAGAACTTAAAATAGAGTTTAAAATTTAAAACTTACCCCATTCTGCTGGCTTCACTGAACTTTTCTTTCCATGTTATCTTGGAACCACCAGATGCCAGATTTGATTGTTGACTATGACATGTCTAAACGGGTCTTCTCAATCATTCAGCAAGAGGAAGTAAAAGTTATGCATGGTGTTAAACTTAAAACATACTTACCAGATGCGTTGGATATTGAAGAAGTTTCAGATGCGCAAAACAAAAGAGAAAACTTTCAGATTAGTGAATCCCAAAATTGGAAGGACTTTTCTAACGCATACTGTTGTGAGAGGAAGGAAGTTACATCACATGACGGCATCATAATACCATTGACCATATTGTATTCCCCAATGATTTTTAAAAAAGGACAGTCACCCGGAGTTCTACAAGGGTATGGAGCATATGGTGAAATCCTGGATAAAAGTTGGTGTAATTACCGCCTGAGTTTACTTGATCGTGGTTTTGTGCTGGCATTTGCAGATGTCAGGTAGATTCTATCGTGATTAAAAAAAAAGAGAGAAAATTATTGTTTCATTTTGTTTCATTGAAACTTAGTTTAGAACCTTGATTGGGCCTTTGAGAATTTGAGTTCTTACTTGACATGGATATTTTGGCGGGCAGGGGAGGAGGTGGTGGTGGTGACTCTTCATGGCATAGATGTGGGAGTGGGCTTGAGAAACAAAACTCTATACTCGACTTTATCTCTTGTGCAAATTTTCTCGTTAATAATGGCTATGTTCATAAGGACCGGCTGGGTTCCATTGGATACAGTGCTGGAGCTCTTCTTGTTGGGGCTGCTATCAACATGCATCCTGACCTGTTTCGTGCAGCCATTTTGAAGGTTAGTTTTGAGCCATACAGTTGCCTACTCCCTGAGCTCCAGATCTTGTAAAGTAGATTGGAAATGCATCTAGTTTTATTTACTATCTTTCAACTCTTGAATGGTTTTTTTCATGCGGCAATACATTTTGAGTCCTTTTCTTTTACTTTCAAGTCTCAAGATTAGGTTCCTTCGCTAACAGGAATGAACCCAAAGCAGAGGAAGATATTCCTGGAAATGTCGGAGGTATTGAAGAAATTGAAAAACGGATTGATCTTACTAGACTAGAAGCCGAATAAATTTTTGTGAGGTGGAACTGGTGTGTTTTCAGTATAGAAGCAATTGTACTTTATAATTAATTAGGTACAAGAGTGATCTATCTATTAATACACACAGTGGAAGAGATGGTCTAAACAAGGAAAAGGAAATATACAAGGAGAGAAACGGCGACTTTGAAATTTTCAATTTTCTGACTTTATTTAATGAAAGGAAGAAAGTTCTGCTTTGTTATTCTCAGGTATTAATTTATGGTGACTGAAGTTTTGCTAATTTTAATCAGGTTCCATTTCTCGACATATGCAACACCCTCCTGGATCCCAGTTTACCTCTCACCATTCTGGATTATGAAGAATTTGGAAACCCACAAATACCAAAGCAGTTTGAGTCTATCTTAAGCTATTCTCCTTACGATAATATATCGAAGGGAAGTTGTTATCCTCCAATGCTCGTTACAGCATCATTCCGTGATGCAAGGTAAATTCTTTTTTCCTTTCAACTGTTTATATTGTTATCACATCTGTATATTTGTTTAAATATGTCAATGTTTGTTCATGCTTTGGTCTTAAACATATGCTGGAAATGGTTGAACTTCATTCTCAGGGTTGGAGTATGGGAAGCTGCCAAGTGGGTGGCAAAAATTCGAGACACTACATGCTCTCGTTGTTCAACTTCTGCAATTTTAAAAACCAATATGCTTGGAGGACATTTTGGTGAAGGTGGTCTCTATGGTGGATGTGAAGAGACAGCTTACGAGTACGCTTTTCTCATCAAAGTCCTCAGAACTTCTGACCACGAGTAAACTCTTGCAGACTGTGATGAATGAACTCCGATCTCCAGCAACGGTAAGGAGGAATCCCTCAAAATTTATCTTCAACTGTTTATTTCTTGCTATATAAGAAGCTATAATCTGTATCCAAATACTTAAGCTTCGCTTCTCTGTGTTAAACACATTGATGTGGTGCTAGTTCTAATAGAGTGCCCCCTTTTGCTAATTTTTCAGTTTTGGACTAGTAAATTGACCTCTGGCCTCCATGAACTTCGGCATTTTTTTTCCATACTGCCTAAGATTATCTTGTGTTCTTGAAAATTGCTTATAAATTTCTTCAGTCTAGCGCGAACCCATTTTGTTCTATATCCTATATGCTGCTTGCTTCTAGGTAGACCAGGGCATTGAATGTTAAATATCATACCATCCATACAGCTAATGGAAACTCATCACAGTATTTAGTTTTACACTCAAAAAAGCATAACCTATACGCTCTTTTCATTTGGCCGATAGAGACCACATAATTAATTAAATCAATTGACGCTTTTCTTGCTGAACGGATGTGCTAAGTATGTACTTAAATGACCATATTGCATAGGCTATATCATATTTATCAAATATATAACTGTGTCATTGTAATGAATTGGAAAATCTTGAAATAATACATGCTTTAACAGGGAGTATTTGCCATTACATAACTTGATGACCTGGGCCTTCCATGTTTGGCAACCAAGTCAAGCCAAGATTTCAGGCAACCAAATAAATTTATCTGGACCGAAAATGGTTTGGAGCTACATAAAATTATTTGAAACTTTTGACACGTGATGAAATTGAGAACTGATGGATGTTTGTTGAGCTGCAGAGGACCAGGTTTTGCTCAAGCATGTATGAAGTAGTAGACATTGGCTACGTGGACATATGGATGAACACAAACCTAACCGAACAGCACCTTGTGAGCAGAAGAGAAATGCTTCGCTGCGGCTACCATGGCAGCCTCTGGTCCAGATGGAGGCGCTGTAGCTTTGGATGCCTCTGCATTTCCACCATTGAAGCCAAGTAAGCAATTAATGAAAGACTTTATAATTGACAAAAACAAATTCTCTTTGTTGCCTCCCATATTTGTTTTTGACATTGGAGGAAAAGAGAAAAAAGAAAAGAGATGCTATTGGGAAGTAGAAAACAGGGGGATTCTGGGTCTGAACTTTTGGTTGAAAATTGAAATATTGTTAAGGGGACTGAAAACTTGTGTGTGTTATTGCATATTTATAGGCTGAAGAAATGAGGCTGCTTGACGATCAAGAAAAAGAAAAACATAGCGTCCTTGACAATTTGATTTTTCAGACGTTTTTTAAAGAAAGTTCATCTTTCTTTATGCTGTTGGTCATGGAAACTGCCCTTTTTTGGACTTAGCTGCATTTCAATGGTCTATGTATTGAGGAAAATAAAGGCCTTTTTTTAAGGTGGTTTTTATTTGAATTTATTTCGTTTTGCCCAAGCAAGAACGCTCTTTTCGAAGTGCCACATTTTAGTTTCATCGGCAAAATTCACCTTCTTCGCTTAGGTCTGCTATAAGATTACGTCATTCTTTCTCCATACAATTTAAAAAAAAAAAAAAAAAAAAAAAAAAAAAAAAAAAAAAAAAAAAAAAAAAAAAAAAAAAATTTAGTACTAATTTAGTTCATCTAATTCTAAGTTTCTAACAATTTAGTATCTATATTATGAAATTTGTAACAATTTAGTTATTATCTAATCTTTATTATGTAATAACTTTTTTATTTATAGTTTATAAAGTATTTGATATTTATTAGTTTATTGATCTACATTTATAATCTTTTGGTTCAATTACAAATTTGGTCTCTATGGTTTTGAGAGAGTTAAAATGCAATTCCTATGATTTGATAAAATTTCATAAATAGTATTTATGGTTTGTTATTTATGAAGGTTTTATGAAACCATAAAAACTAAATCCTATTAAAATTAGTGATTAAACTTTTAATACAATAATTACATCCAACAGTACATCTAAAAACCATTTGCTTATCACCACTAAGTTAAACTTAAGATAGTCCGCAAAATGATATGTTACTTGTCAAATGTGTTTTAGATGTCTTATTCGTATGAAGTGTCAATGTTTGTTTATTAGTTTTTACTATAATTTCTTTTAGTGTGTATCTTCGTAGAAAATGAATAGTAATCAAACACCCAGTCCTCGTTAAAAGTCAAATTCTTACATATTCCTTTATTTATTTATGTTTGGAGGAAAAAAGAGTCTAGGTGTGCCAAAGGTGACGAAAGAGAGTGAGAGAACTATGATTTTGGGCTAATTACATCGATATTAGAAAATTCGAACCTCAACTAAGCAATAAAATCAATATGAACACTCCTTTCCATCATTCTATTATATGTATTTCATCCACATTATTCAATATTTTGGGTCATTTTCTGACAGCTATCAATCTTTTTTTTCTCTCTCTTGACATGCACCAAGTATTAGTTTGGGTTGATATAATAAAATTTACTATAATCCGTCAATTTAAACAAAAAGTTAAAATCAGAAACGGAGAACAATATAATAGAGAATAAACAAGAAGTTTAAGTTCCAAATTAAGATATCATATCTCATATTTTATATGAGAATTAGCTGAAACTTAATTTTTTTATCCTACTCAAGTTAGGATTGTACCGGATTGACTCGATGATTAATTGACCCTATACTCATATTTTGTGGTTCAATTTTACATCCATATTTCATTGACTCAAGTACCTGTTCTTTCAATATGGGGCCTTAGCCTTCCACATTTGGGCCTGTGGTACCTTTTTCGTAGGTTGAGAAGTAGGAATTCAATGAATCAATATATCAAATCTAACTTTAGAAAATAGTCTCTAAAACCATGGGCTGACTTGTGAGTGTGCACTACTAAACTTTTCCTATCCATACCTTTATTTTGCTCGTCTTTATTCTTTTTAGTACTTATATTTTCAATAAATTTAAATTTAATTTTTATAATAAATATCTTTTGTTGATTTGTTTTAAAGTAAAAAGTATTTATTAACACTTTCTCTTATATTGTTCGCATAATGTATTTTCGTACATGAAATTTATTACTATTTTTAATTATTTTCAATAAAAATTAATTTTAAATGAGTAAATTTAATACTTGTTGAAAATATAGGAACTATAATTTGACAATTAAAAGTATATGAACTATGTTGAAATTTGACAATTAAAAATATATGGATTAAAGAGAAATGAAATGAGATATTGTAAGAAATAGCTAGTTTCACCTTTCATAATTAGTACATTTTAGAAAACAATTGATAGTTATTGAATCTTAGTCTTAATCCAGGTCGAGATCCTAACAAAAAAATCCAAAACAATCAATAATTTGGATATAAGAGGAAAATTACGATTTCTCATTTAAAGTAATTCAGCAAATTAAAAAAAAAAGGAAAATATTTAAAAATTGTTTCTGACCGTTTCCATGAAATCCCAAGTAAATGGTTATAATTTTATTTTATTTTTACTTATTTTTGGTTGAGTTGAACGATGGATTATGATGGGATGGAAAATTCAATTTCGAGCTTTCAACAGAAAACAGATAAATTATCCGTTCGTGTTTATTATTATTATTATTTAGTTAAATATAAAAATAATAATAAAGAAGTAATAAATTGGAGCATTCAAAGGAGAAAAGCGTGAGGCAAGGATGTCGTGTCCATGCCGCGGTTTCGAAGAATCAAAAGACACGTGGGAGGATAATACCGACACGTAGGACAGATAATTTTGGAGTTACAAGTAAGATTGTCGTATCTTGTTTTCGCAGCGTGCCATCCGGAAACGGCACGTGTAATTCTCATTCATGCGTGGACTCTGACTCGGCTCTATCCCCTCATTCTCATTGGTCAAACTCACCAAAACTCTTTTATTTTAACCTCCACGTGCCCTTTCCGCTTCTTACTTAAATTCAACATCAACGCAGTTTTAAATATAAGGTAGAACCATTGATAGGCGTTCAAATATTTACAAAGATAAATTTATAGTGTGATCATAGGAAGTATTAACTACGAGAATACTAGAAATCTTCTCATGTCTGCCCTTACTAGAATTATTCACGTATCAAATTTCTTTACATGGAAATTATTGTGATGGTTTAATCAATTTTGATAAAAATCAACTTCGAGAGACTAAATGTAATATTTACTAAAGGTATATGAACTAAAATTGAAAATTTAAAAGTCATAGACTAAAATTGAATCGTTTTCAAAGTATAGATACTAAAATGGTATTTTAACTTTTATTTATTTATTTATTTATTATTATTATTATTATTATTCTAAGTTATATATGACTTTTTTTAGTTCAAATGCATAGTCTAGGAAGCAAAATGTTAATAACTAATTGTCATTGTTATGAAAGTTGGAGTACCTAAGTTATATTTTAACCTACTTTCAACAATATTTCCTTTTGTTTTCACACCTGTTTTCGGAAACATATATTCAGCCTATTTGGATTAATTTAAGAATTAAATGTTTTTCAAAAATTCATTTTAATTTAAACACTTTTAATAAAAACATTAATGACTTTCAAAATTCATTTTTAGAGGTTGTCAAATACTTGTATTTCTTTTAATTGAAAATGTGTTTCAAACACACACATAATTCAGTTTCAATGTTGAAGATTGAGAAGAAGTTTTTTTTTTTTATTATTATTATTGAAAATTAGTTCGTTTGTTAAATTAAAAGAACTACCAAATGAAGAAGATTTGGGTATGAGACTTCTTTAAAAAAAAATAATGTAGTAATTTTTAAGTAGAAAATTATTTTAAATGACAAAATTGCTAAAAATCTTTACAAATAATAGCAAAATATCACATTTTATCTATGATAGACCAGATAGACTACTATAAGATAGACACATATAACGTTTTATCGCAGTTTATTGTAAATATACAGTAAAATTTTGTTATATTTTATAAATATTTTGGTTTATTTTCTTACATTTAAAAATAAATTTAAACAATTTGTATAATATCCATCGAAGTGGAATTGTTTTTAATTTATGTAGGCATTTTGGAATATGTTTTCGTCCATACTCGTCCTGTGACGATGCTTTAAATATTAAAAATAAAAATTGATTTACAAACTTAAAACTTGGAGTTCCTTGATTTAAACAAAAAAAAATAACATTTTGACCTACTAATTTAAAGTTTATTTTTGTTTTTAAAAAAAAAATTAATTTAAGAGTAAAAGAATTTTAAGGAGAGGATTTTGAGAGTTGAAAAGATTTAAAACAAGACTTTTTAAAACCAAAAAAATCAAAAGTTGTAAACAAAATATACGTGGACTCAATTTAGGGGGTGAAATACATATTTAAAAAAATATATAAATTTTGAATATTGGTTGGTTCAAACCTGTTATCGTGAATACGTAAATATATATTATATTCATTTAAACACTATAATTTTAAAGTATTCATTTTGATTTTTGTACTTCTAAGCTTGGTCTTAATATCTTCATTTTTTTTTTAAATGACTAAAATAGTTATTTTTTAAAAATACAAAATAAAGATGAACCAAACTTAAAAGCGTTAGATTACAATGAACAAATTTAAAAGTATAATGACAAAAATTTTAAAAATACAAAGACTAAAGTAGTATGTAATATAAACGGGATTTAATTATAATAAAATAATCAATATTATTGAACCAAAAATTAAAAGCGTTGACAGTCAAATTGAAAGACGATGATAGAATTTGACAGTGACATGTCGTTCTCACAACCAGCTGGCATGCCTTACATAACAACGACCGTTTTCTCAATTATCAAAAGCCCAACAAAATTTAATAATTATTATAATTAGAAACAGCGAAATCAAAAAAAAAAAAAAAAAAGAGAAAGAAAAAAAAGGCATTTCTGCAATTATAATTCCTCCAATTCTTTTGACAAATTTAATTCAAAACCGCCTTTCAATCGTCAAAAAGTGCATAGACCTCCGGGGCTTTTTGGTAATTTTGGCCTATTATAAAAAATAAATTAAAAAACAGTTTATTATTTTAATCCAAAACATCGTAGGAAGATTTTATTGAAATGCTTTGTTTAATATAACAAATCAGTAGAGCATGTCATTAATATATATTTTTAAATTTGTTGTAACAATCTTCTTTCTACTTTATTGATTTCCCAACTCTCCTTTCCTTTATTTTATTTATACTCTTTACTTCTCGCATTTATATAAGGTTTTAAATGATTGCTCAAATAGGGATGGAACAAACATGGGCCATGCCTCAAGATTTTCAATTGTACAAGTAAATTTGCAAATATTAATCAAATTTATGGCACACCAATTGTGTTAGGACCATTTGACTCAACAGAAAAAATATTTTTAATTTTTTTTAATAAAAATTAATTAAAATACACTTGAAAATCTATTGTGAATGATTGCTAAATACTCAAATTTCTTTTTAAATGATTTATTTTTTAAATTAAACTGTATTTCAAACCTATGATATTTATACTATTAATTCTTTAATTTTATCTTTTTATATAAGCGCCTTTTTTTTATAATTATTTTGGATTTGAGTTTTTAGTTTTTGAAAACTAATTCTACAAAAACATACATTTCACCTCTATTTTTTTTTTCATATATTTTTAACCAATGTTTTAAAAAATCAAGTTAAGTTTAAATTTTTTTTTAAAATTAGTTTTTGTTTTACAATTTGGCTGAGAATCTAACTCTTACAAAAATTAAGAGGAAATACACTTAATTTTCAAAACCAAAAATGAAAAACTAAGGCCCCATTCAGTAACCATTTTGTCGGTTGTTTTTAAAAATTAAGCCTATAGAACCTGCCTCCACCTCCAATTTTTTTCATTTGTTGTCTAGTTTTTGCCAATAATTAAAAAAAAACTAAGCCAAAATTGAAAAATAAAAAACATTAGTTTTTTAAAATTTTGTTTTGTTTTTGGAAGTTGACTAATAATTCAACCATTGTTATTTCAAAAAAATGCAAATAATTGTAAAAAATGTGAAATAGACTTAATTTTAAAAAACGAAATGTTTATCAAACAATATCTAAATTATTAGCAAAATATTTCAATTCTCATTAATTGTTGTTTATTTTCTATCAATATAATAAATTTGGGAGTGGAAGTTTGAATTTCTAGCTCAAGAAAATGAACAATTATCTTAATCTATGTTATTTTTCATTTTATTGTTATCTTTTCCTAAATTTCGTTGTCATTATCTCTAAGTTTGAACTATTTAATATAGCAGGATAACATGCTGATGTCTATGCATGTATTGAGGTCATGTATATGTGTGTTGAAAATTCCATGGACGAAATGATGTCACAAAATCATAACAAATACTAAAGTAATTGATTTTTTTCAATAAAGAATCAATAAATAAGAAAGGCAAGGTATTTTTTTTTAATTTTAGGTTTTAAAAAAAAAACAAATTTGATATTTTGAAAGTAAAGTAAATATAAATATGAAAAATTCGAACTTCCAATTTTAAGAGGGCGAGTAAATATCATAAATGTTGAATTGTGCCTGTGTTAGTAAAAATTCTAAAGGTGAAGTTAAATAAATCTAAAAATTAAGAAGCTAACATGAGATTTGAATGGAGATTTATATTTTCATTTTAAAAAATTAAAATATTTAAAAAGTTATCATATAGAAAGAAGTCTTTTTTTTTCTTTTTTTTTTTTTAATTTAAGGACATATTATGCTTTTGGTGTTTCTATTCTTCCTATGAAATTTGGAAACATTTTAGTCTACAAAATTGAGAAACTAGTTCTAAAGAGATTATGAGAATAATTAACAATGTGGTGTAATGGTTGGACTACAATCGAAGTTTTTATATTAGTTATACGAGAGAAATATCATAAATTTAGTCAATCTCCATTAGTATGAAGTATTTTAGATGCAACTAGAAGGAAAATCATACAATATACTTAAAATGAAAAATATCATATAATTGTAAAAATATCTTATAGAGTAATTTGAAGGGTTAAAACTTTCACGATAGTAATAATTCAGTTCTTAAACTTTAATTGGTAACAATATAGTCTTTGTATTACCAAGTAAAAGTTTAGTCTTTTAACTTTAATAAGTAGTGACCTAGTAATTATACTTTCCAATTTGTCACAATTTAGTCCATATCATGAAATTTTTCATTAAAATTAAGCAATAGCTTTTATTACCCAATGACTTAATCTTTATAGTATATAGTTAAATTTGATATATAACAATTTAATTAAGGTTAAGATATCCAAGGAAAAAAAAAAGAAAAAAAAACCAATATATTGGCCTTGGCGGGACATTTTGGTAAATTGAGTGGCCGTTAAAATGGACGGTCAGATGGGCCAGAAAACTAGGTAATACACAGAACTATAGATTCGAAGGTCCAAACCCAAAAAAGAAAACCCGCCCTACCCAGCCGCTGATGACACCAGGTGTCCCGCCATTCGACGGTGACCCTGCCACGTCATTGACGAATCTCTTATCTCCACGTCACCATCCCTTTCATCCTACGGTCGTTAATTCCAATATCTCTCATTATCTGACGGCTCTCCCTCCCCTTCCAGAGTGTTCGAATCGCAAAGGCCAGAGCCAGAGAGTGGGTCGGCATGTAACCAGGGTTAGTTATTTTAACCAGGCTTCTCTCACTCAAGTTAAAGAACGTTCCCAGAAGCCGAATTCCGTAGAGGCAACAAAAACACAAACGCAACACAGCAAACAAGCGGAGAATAGAAAGAAAAGGCAGAGAAACAAAGAAAGAAAGGAAGGGCAAACTGCGAAGGGATTTTTCTCTCAGTTTCTTTTTCCTTTACTTATAGCTCGGACGATTCTTTGCTGCTGCTATCTTCTTGGATTTGTTTTATTTGATTCATTGAAGCCATCTCATTTTCTTCTTTTTGCAAAGTTTTTGCCGCATCAGTTCACAGATAGAGACGATTTTTGGTGGTGAATCTGATTCGTTCGTTTGTCGGATCTTGAAAGATCTATAAAATTCCGGTGAGTTTTCTTTCCGATTTTGTAATTCTCACCGAGTAATGCTTGTTTTTTTTTTTTTTTTTTTTTTTTTTTTTTTTTTTTTTACGAGTATGTGTTCAATGAATGATTCTTTTTCTTTACTTGTCTCTCATTGTTGAATTTCATTTCTCTGATCAGTCTCCACTCCAGAACGTCGTATTGAGCTTGGTCTCTTTTGGATCTTCTCTCCTGCCCCGAGGGGAGGGGGGAGGAGGGAGGAGGGGTGCACCTTTCACAGATTTCGTTTATCTGTTGGGATTTGTTCTTGACCGCGAATGAGGATCTCGTTCCGATCACTTGTTTGCTTACACGATGAAGTGGTTAGAGAAGAGATCCTTCTTCTTCCTCTTTCTCTATCTCTGGAAGAATCTATTTTTGAAATTTTCGTACCGGGGCCTTGGAATTTTACTTATATAGCGAACACTGTTCGCCCTCTCTTTTATTAAGTCTGGACGACGTGTAAGCTAATCGAAGAATGTGTAGTTCATTCTACCGGGATTCTGCAAATATCGATATTATGATCTTTCTATGAATTTTGGTTTCTTATGGAAAAGGACCGTTAATAATGTATCATTTAGTGTTCTTGGTGTATGCATTTTTCTTTTCAAACCTCTTTCCCAGCTCGAGGTTTGGGGGTTCTAATTGTCGAGTGTAGATGAAGTCACCATTTTTTTTTTGGACAGTCATCCAATGGAAGTTAATTCTGTATCAATATTCTTGCTTCTTCTGGTGAAGTTTTGATTTTCACGTCTCTGTTTTACTTCTGCAGATTATCTGGTGCTGTGAATTTGGCGAAATGGATCTGTAGGTGTAGCTTTCGGCTGCTTCCTTTTGTCTGTGGTGTGGTGTCTCTTCGGCCTTGGAGATTTGTTTCTTTGAGAATGATGGCTAGGATTGAGGCTTCTTCTATCTATTAATGATTATTCGGGGACCTAGACTCTGGTTTTGTTGAACCAGCATTCTGTTTTGAGTTGGGCGCCTTCTTGGGAGGGAATTCATTTCTCTTCCTTGGCCATCTCAGTCGTTTGGCTGCAAACACGTCCTCCTTTTTCTTTCATTTTTTAATGTCACGGAAGTTGGACAGTCCAGTTCAGACTCAAATGGCAGTTGCAGCACTCAAGAGCCCACTCAGCAGGGATTACCGCTCGAAAAATGGAAGGGATGAAAAACAGCCTGTTGGAAGGAGACAAGTGTTTGTGCAAACTGATACGGGATGTGTCCTGGGAATGGAATTAGATCGTAATGACAATGCTCATACGGTGAAAAGGAGGTTGCAGCTTGCTCTCAATATTCCCACAGAGGAGAGCTCGCTGACGTTTGGGGATGTGATACTAAAGAATGATCTTAGTGCCATTCGAAATGATTCTCCGCTTCTTCTCACGAGAAATCTCTTACACAGAAGCTCATCGACTCCATGTCTCTCACCCACTGGGAAGGATCTCCGGCTTAGAGACCAGAGTGGGCCTATTGAGATATTAGGGCATTCAGATCGTTTTTCTGGCACGAAACGGTTGGTCAAAGAGATTGTGAAAGCTATCAAGTTGGGTATTGATCCGATTCCTGTTCATAGTGGGCTTGGAGGCGCATACTATTTTAGGAATGGGAAAGGTGAAAGTGTGGCAATTGTGAAGCCAACCGATGAAGAACCTTTTGCACCAAATAATCCAAAAGGTTTTGTCGGAAAAGCTCTTGGACAACCTGGATTCAAACGTTCTGTGCGTGTTGGTGAGACTGGATTCAGAGAAGTTGCAGCCTATCTTCTTGACTATGAGCATTTTGCAAACGTGCCTCCTACAGCCTTGGTGAAGATCACTCACTCAATCTTCAATGTGAATGATTGGGTGAATGGTAACAAGCCTCAGGCTCACAAGAAGAAGTCAGTTAGTAAAATTGCTTCCTTCCAGCAATTCATTCCACATGATTTTGATGCCAGTGATCATGGGACTTCTAGCTTCCCTGTCGCTGCTGTTCATCGTATAGGTATTCTAGATATTAGGATTTTTAATACGGATAGGCATGCTGGGAATCTCTTAGTTCGGAAACTTGATGGAATAGGAAGGTTTGGACAAGTAGAGCTTATTCCTATAGATCACGGTCTTTGTTTGCCAGAGACTTTAGAGGATCCGTACTTCGAGTGGATTCATTGGCCACAAGCATCAATTCCATTTTCAGATGATGAGCTCAAGTATATTGAAAATCTTGATCCGATAAAAGACTGTGAGATGCTTAGGATGGAGCTACCCATGATCCGTGAAGCTTGCCTTCGGGTTTTGGTACTGTGTACAATTTTTCTGAAGGAAGCTGCTGCTTCTGGTCTCTGTCTTGCTGAAATTGGTGAGATGATGAGCAGAGAATTTCGTAGTGGAGAGGAGGAACCCAGTGAACTTGAGCTAGTATGTCTTGAGGCTAGGCAGATCATAGCAGAAAGGGAGTTCTCTTCTCCCACTTCTGATTGGAGCAATGAGGAATTCCAGTTTGATTTAGACTGTGAGGATGGAGAATTAGATTATAACTCAGGTATGGCAGCGGATCAGTGTTTGGGCTGGTCACATTACCAGCTTGGTGGACTTGGAAGCCTGCATGGACGCAATCCACTCTCGAAATTGGAGGAAAGCATTGAAGAGGAGGGAGAAGATAGTGGAGGGGAGGAGCAAGGAGAAACAGCTACCTTTCTACCTTCTGAACCAGTTTCTGTTGTGTCAAAGCTTTCCATGTCTCTCAAGAATACCATACTGGGCGATAAGAATCAGAAAAACCAAAAGTACCAGGTCACAAAACCTGAATGTGGATACATTACCAACACATCTGCAGGACACAGGAGTGCAAATGAGCAGTTTCCTCCAAGTGTCAGCTTTGTTAAGCTTGGGGATATGAACGAGGAAGAGTGGTCACTTTTTCTGGATAAATTTCCAGAGCTGCTTCGTCCAGCATTTGCCAAACGCAAATCTGCGGCAGTGGGGCAGAGGCAGAGGCAGAGACTTGGTACTTCTTGCCAGTTTTGAGATGATGAGGTTCAGTTCAGTGTGTTGCTGTGATAGAGCATATTATATAGATTAAGTAATAGCATTAGAATTATGGAAGTGATCGACGACTCAGTATTAGGATTGGCTTTGCATTGTGGGTTTTAAATCCTCGAGATATGGAGCTCATAGTTGAAGCTCAGTTTGAGGAACTTGCTGTATATATTCTTCTCATCAGCTAAGTGAGACCAGCTGAGTAGAATTGTTTGTATTCCTTGGTATTTTCTTCCTTTCTTCTTCTTCTTCTTCCCCTTTTGACTTGTGAACTTGTTTGATAAATAAATTGTATGCAACTTAAAACCCTGAAAAGAGGTGCAATGTAAATAGGTTACTTTATGGTTCTGTACCTGCTTTAACTTTATTCTTATATTCTTTTTCCTTCAGCCAAGATGTGGTGTGCCAATATGATATATGATGCCATACTTCTTTTTGTTGACTCGATATTCTTTGTACACTTAATCATTATATTTAGTTTGGAGAATAATTTAGCTATCTTAGTGAATAATTATAATTATAATTATGCTTTTTTAATTACTAAAATATATTTGTTGGCATGCTTCTATATATTTGTTGATAACCTCAGGACTTTTTCGATTGTATTGCCTCTCTTTTTCTTTTAATACAGTTGGCTGCCGTCCATAGATTGCTTTTTTGATCTCTTTCGGCACATGTCGGTTTTTTCTCTTTTCTTTTTTCTTCCAGTAATGCTCAACCCTTTGAGCAGCCTGTGTAATCCGACAAGGACAGGAGTCATGTTCTCTCTTGTATTAAGTATTAATTTTTGGGAAAAAAAATGATTAAAGTCATTCTTTATTGCATGAAAAGAAGAAACAAAGAAGGATCGCTATAATCAGCAAAGAAATATCATTTATCTTTTGGGCCCCATGGATGAATTATTAGATTCCAGTTAAGTTGAAATTCATCCAAGTGATGGATTTGTACCTATACTTTGATCTTTTCTTCCATTGTATTGCTCATTCTTTTTGACATCTTCTTCTTGCTACTATCTATGTACAAACCGATTGTACTAGGATCAATCTTCTTCGATCTCAATTGTATCGGGTTGAGTTATATTAGTTTCTTTTTGGGATCTTCTCTATTTTTGCTGGGAGTCACTCTTTGATCAGTGTACCTAACAAACTTCAGATACTACTTACCCATCAAAAAGCTTCTTTAAAAATTCAGGTTAAAGTTTGGTGGAGATATGTAAGTCAACGGTCATTATTAGTTGGACAAAACCTAACCATCACTGGGATTAATATGAAACTAATCAAGAAGTTAGGTTGAAAAATGGTGGAAGGGAAAGAAAAAGGGTGGATAGAGATTGTAACAGGTGAAAGAACAGATGAGGTGGAGCCAAGTTCTCTGATTTGACCTGTTTTGTTTTTATTTCTTGGCCACCTGTCTATTTAGTGGGGGTCCCGTTTTATTCTTTGGATGGTTTGTAATCCAAGCTAAAATGATTCATTACTTGGGAAGAAGAGGAGAGAGACAATTGTGGGGCTTGAAACCTATCTTCCTCCTGTTTTCCTTGGACAGAAGTTAAGCAATCTCATACATGATACAACAGAATGTTGGAAGTCTTCTCTATAATTCTGTGGAATCATATGTGAAAAGTTGGTCACTTTACAAATTGAGAGATATTTTAGTCCATTGTCATCGGAGAAGGTTGAGTTTCGTTAAGGGAATCCTTCTAGCCGGATGAATTCAATGGAGTAATTTAAAGCGTTGAGAATCTCTAATTTTGGTAAAAGAAATTCTCCAAGTATAATATGACAACATAACTTATCGATCTATACCTTATCATATTCTTTTGAATTAGATAAGAACTCAAATCATCTCAACTCATAGTCTAAATGTAAATGATAAATGTGTGATTCTAGTCTCGTATCCTGGCCTGTATCTGAGCTGATCTGTGAAACAAAACCCCCCACTAGTAGATTGCTTACCCAATATGATCTGATTTTTAAGTTATTACTAAGTTGAAGTAGTGTCCACAGTTGAGCATAGTAAGATTGTGTACCTTTTAAGTTAGGTGTGACTTCTCTATTTATATTAATTCCTTTCATCGTTATGGAGACTGGAAGCTTCATTGTGTCAATGGAGAGATATTGGGTTAGGTCTGACAATTTGACAGCCTGCTTGGTTTCATTACTCCTTTGGGTGCTTGGTCCTCGGCTCGTCTTCCACAATTCTCGAGGACCTTGATTTCCCTTTTTGGACTTGTGGGCCTGAGGGCTTGGTGAGCTTTTGGCCCATGGGCTATCAAGTTATCAGCCCATAAAATCCCCAATAATAGTTGAAACATAAATCATTGTCAAGGCAAAACTATTTTTAACTTAGACCCAACAGATATGGGAGAAATGATCCATGGACTTGATTCTCAGCCAACTTGAAGGACCAAGCTCAGATCGCCATAGTGAAACTCAATCGACATTTCTCAAGGCGAGGAACAATATAAGGAGGTTGCATTGCATTACATATTTGGTCCTTGTGAACCGTAACTTGACTGCATTTTTCTATAGTTATATATGCTCTGATTGATTTTAGTTGTATCTTGAAGTTCTTTATGAACTAAGCACATTCTAAGTTCTCTATGTCTTGAGCAATGAGAGCTTGCTTAGAGAGTATGAGAAAGCACATGGATTAGCACTTTTGAACCAATTGCTTCATCTAACTTGATTAGATTTTGAAACAGTAGTAAGATGAAACTCAAGAGATCCATATCAAACATCTAAAATAATTAGTTTCTTATATATCAGAAGCATAATGTGAGGATTTTGAAACACTCCTTTATAAAATATTAAACAAATTAAATACACCATTCTTATTCTTCACCAGCTTCAACTTGTCGATTACCGTTACTCCGCAACTGTTGTAATGGTGAGCTCGGCAGTTGTTGATGATATCAACGGATCACATTCTTAAGGTTCTAAGTTCAGTTGCAGAATAGGCCATTCTAACAGAGACTGATAAATAAAGAGTTGATAAATTCTTAGTTTTTCTCTCTTTCTCTATATATAATTATTTATATTTTAACTTAATGCTCACAAAACAACCACAACTTTGAAGGGAAATTAAGAAATGTTGAACTCAGATATGTCTCCATGGCCTTTCTGCAAGATTTACACATTCACCGTGTCGAAAACAATCGACAAGATGATCGATTGTCAACCCAGCCGCTTGCATGAATGAATAGACAATCACTGGCCCAACAAACCGAAAACCGCGCTTCACCATGTCCTTGCTAATGGCTTCTGCTTTGGGACTTCTCAAGGGAACATTTCTTGGATGTCTAAATCTGTTTACTGTAGGTTTAAAGTTCATATAGCTCCACATATAGTTACTAAACGATCCAAAATCTCTAGCTATCTGCAATTGAATTAAAAACCAATAATTCTAATTAATAATACAATCTGTGAAACAATTGGTTTAAAAGATTAGTTGAACTAGCTTGCCTTCAATATGCATTTGGCATTGTCTACTATGCACCTCACTCTGCTCTCCACCAACATGATGGCCTTATCAGATGCTAAATCTGTTATCTCTTTCTCCCCCATATTGGCAACAATACTTGGCTCAAAGCCAGCAAAAGCTTCCCTATTGAGTATTGACCAACCAAATGTGTAAATACATTTATATGTGATTGAAATTTATCTTAAGTACATAAAGTGTAAGTTAAATATTACCTGAATAGTTCCCTTCTTTTCACAATTTCAGTCCAATTGTAGTCCATCAACATCCCAGATAGTGCGAGTAGCTCGAAAAGTCGGCTGTATGGTAATTTTTCTCCAAGGTTAACGTACAAATCTATTAATTTATATGTAAGGTAAATGAAAAGTTACATAAATAACTTACTTGTCATCGTATACCGGGACGCCCCAACACTCATCATGAAATGATACATAGGCTTTATCTGTGTCAATTACGAAAAACATCAATCATGAAGAAGTCTAGCATGTGGGGAAAGTATTCTATGAAGGGAAACTACTTTTTCCATTTTTTTTTTCAGTAAAATATAGTGTTTCTAAGTCAATATCAGAACTGTATTATGCTGTAGTTATTGTTAGAAGCCACAATCTCATTTTATGAAGAAATAAGACAGTGGTAGTAACTACTGTCCTGAGTTTATGACATTATTAATCATATCAATAGTTTGAACTTCCTAAAAAACTTTGTTGACTTATTTTTCTTGGACAATGCTATATTTTCACTTGCTAGGAAGAATTTATCCAGTTACGAGAGTGAAAAATATTATAGCTATGTAAGTGTAATCTTACCACTGGTATGAGTGATCCAGTTGCACCTCCTCAATTCCCCATCACTAACTTCTTGACTTTGTTGTTGGATACTTTTAGGCAGTGGGACTTCTCTTCTTCCAGGAGGCGGCGTTATGAGGCGAATTGCGTACAAAATTTTTTGATCTAGTTGGATTGAGGAGTCTGTAAGAGAGGAGTCATTTGAATTTTGAGACAGAGACAATGATAGTGAAGATAAAGATAGTGATGAAGTGGTTCTTTGTAACCCAATTGGGTAAATCTTCTTAAGATGTTTGGACAAAATGTTTTGGCTTGTCCTATCTTTCTCTTTAGGACATGTTTGCCTCTCCAGAATGTGTCTTCTAACAGTGGCTTTGGATGACATATTGGAAGAAAGATAAGGCTTAATGGGACAATTTGATACAAAAGTGGATTGATATTATAAAGGTTTGTGGGAGAATGAGAAAGTGTTGAGTGAAGAATTAATATTTGAGTTGGCTTACCATATTTCCCACACTTACCATACTTGGTTGGTGAAATGTGAGCTTCAACATTATGGATCACCATATTTCCTACTTAGTTTTCAAGCAAAATCTATATAAGAAGTTTATTACACTATTAGGACTAATATCTTCTATAAAAGACATGTTTTCACTTTTTTATACTTAAAATTTCCTCAATTGTGTAGCCAAATTACCATAATGAACTATACCAAAGTTCTACACTTCTGTATGATTGAAATCTTTATGTCAGAGATCAGCAAGTTACCTACCAAATTCAGTTTCCACTAGGTTTTAGTATTTTTGTGTTTGGGCAGTTGCTTTTCGCAACTGCCAGACACCTTTTTCAGTAAAAGTTGAGCATTGGAATGTATTGAAAATGGCAATATCCAAAGCATAAAGAATAAAAAGAAGTTAAAACTGCTAATAATCCTCTTTTAGTTGTACAGTTTGCCTCAAAGCAAGTGTAAATGGGGCCTATCAGTCCATGACATTCTTAGTTCTTACTCCTTTACCTTAAAGTTTGAGGCAAACCCATTGCCTACATAGATTAAGATATGCCATCCATCATTCTTCGTGGGTCTTCTTCTTTTTCATTATATATTCTTTTTAGTGTTTCCATATGTTTCATCCTCCACTCTACATTCAATACACTGATAAAGTACTTTATTAAGTGTTCAGAAAAGGGAGGAAAGTACATTGAAAAAACACTTCGTATGTGTATTTTCAAAATGGATTTACTGATATGATGACTTACATAAAAAGTTAATTCTCCAAATTATGGCAAAGCTTACCAATTTAAATTGCAATAAATGAGATATATATATAACCATATTAATGTTGAACAGAAAAAAAGGGAAAAGAAAAGGCTTAGTTTGTAGTTTCTTTATCCAAGTGTCCTATGTCAACATCATTGTATTTCAATTAAGATATTGAACAATCATTAAATTCTGTAACTCTAAACCATCATCTTAAGGGGTTAGAAATAATTTTGAAGGGGAAAAATGTTTTTGAACATTTAGAAAGTCATTTCAAATATGTCTTTAATAGAGGACAGATTTATAATCTTATGTCTAACTCTCTGATCTTTCAGCAGCTGATATTTTGTTTATGTTTACAAAGTAACTTGTTGATCTAGCAGCAATATACCAATTCTTTCTAAATGTAAGTCTCTTAACATAAAGTTCTAGATCTGTCATTGACTTTTAGACTTAGTTTGAATTAGCATACATAATCCATGTGGAGAGAATATGTTACTAAACTCAAGTTTTCTTTGAGAAAGAGAAACCCATGGGTTGGGCAGTAACGACATCTTACACATAGTTTCCTTAAACTTAAGCTTCTTTATTGTGCAATACAAACACATTTAGTAAATAGCTAATCCAAATCTTTAGAACCTTTGCCTAAACCTTCAAATTGCAATTAGGGCACAATTCACCAACTAATATCTACTTTATTTGAGATCGTAGGTTCAAGTTTTTACTCTCTGAAAAAAAAAAAAAAATCTTAAATTTTGGATACCAAATTTACAACCCTAAAATATAAAATTTTAATAACTTAAACTAAATAGGTCATTGACTCACGATATAGATCTGACAAAGTTAAGCTATGGCAGTCTCCTTAAGAAGGTGTTTGAAGTGATGAGTTGAATTATGAAATTTGAAGTTAATGTGTTGGAGTTAGAAATTTATACTTTAGGTGTACAGTTGTAAGATGAAGTTCCACAATAAATGTGTAAATAAGAAAAATGAGTTCTTTGATAAATGTCTAAACTTCAATAGTAAACACTTATGAAACAGGTGGGCCAAATCTCCCCCTCCCCCTAAAATTTCAAATAAACGGGTGTATCGGAGAAAATTATGCTATTTTGCTATGCTTGCTGTCGATTGTTAAAAATGACCACACCCATGTTTTATGGTCCTCTCAATAATTTTTAAAGTGATTTATGGTCCAATAAATAATTTATAAAGTAAGCTTTGTTGGTAGATTAGAGATTTTAAATTAAGTCTCAAATTCATAATTTTGCAAAATTAATTGTGATTTTTGAATTAAAGATTTTAGTTGGAGCAATCGAAAAGATTTTGTGAAAAAAAGATAATTGGGCAAAGGAAAAAGATTAAGAAAGTAAACTGAGAAAAGAAAAAGAAGAAACTAAACTCTAGCTCCATCTTCTTCTTCCTCCCCCTAGCCGCCGACACCCCTTCCTTCAGTCTTCTTCGCCGGCGACCTCACCCACGAGCAGCAGCGTCCACACAGACGCCGACGACCAGTCCTCGCGCATCAGACGATTCAGACCGACGTGCTTTTGCTCCACGTTCGACGGCGGAGCTAGCCTGCGACGTGAACACCCACTTCGAACAAGTTCCGAAGCATTGTTTCTTCTCCATTTGAGACTCTAATGTGAACAACAAATTTTGCATTATGTTTTCGACGGCTGAGTGTCTTGCAGCAGCGTTTTCGACTTGGGGGTAGGCTTTGGATTGGTAGCCACACTTCAAATTAGTTTGCCCATAACGTTTAAGGCTCAGATCTGCAAGTTCGGACGTTTTCGGACACCAACCAGCAAGAATGAGAGCCTTTTCGGTAAGGATAATTTCTTCAAATAATTTCGAATTGGACTGAAGTGTTCGAATATTATTCTGAACTCTTGGAACTTTGTTGGTTGTTATGTTTAGGTTTCTAAGTGTTTGATTAAGGTTCAGCAAGTTCGAACGCTTCTGGCACTATTTGGACTCAATTAAAGTATGTTAGAGCAGTTTTAACTTGTGAAAGGCTTTTGGTTGTAGTTTTGGACTAATTCAGAGTGATTAGTCAAAGTTCATGGTGGGTTTTGGACAAGAATATTCCTATTGAAAAACCTCTCAGTGTCAATTAAGGTTTTCGAACTGCGTTCTAACACTTAAACATTATGTGTTTTGTCTAGGTGTCTAAAAGTTAACGTTCATTCAAGGACAACTGTAAGTTGTTCATCGAGGTAAGCAGTTTCCACATCCTTTCCATGATGTGGATTTTGATACAGATATATTTTTACTGTTGTGATTTTATAAGTGGTTGATGGTGTGTTTTGGATCTTTGAAGATATGTTTTGTACCATTTGAAACCAATTGAATTTGTTTTGGATGTTTTAAATGTTTTCTTATTAGAAAACATGTTTTATGTGATTTGAGAATCGACTGAAAATATTTTGTATATTTTCTGTTGATTTTGTCAAATAAAAGTATATGCCCTTGTATTTTTTTTTTTTTTTTTCTCAATAAAACTATTTTGAATGATGGTTGGAATTGTTTTGATTGATTTTGAATTGAAAGTGTTTCCGTCTTGGTTTTGGTTACTTCTGAAAACTTTTGAAAGATTTGAATGATTTGATTTGACGAGGTTTGCTACTAAAATTGCTATTCGAAACTTTATATTTTGTTTCAAATGTTTCTCACATTTTTTGTGGTTTAACCTTCTTTGGAATGAAGATTCATGTGTGTGTTGCACTCACATGGCCTCACACTTAATCGACATTTCTGCTATTTTGGTCGATTGTTACTCGACATTTCTGACTGGTGTTACCGACAGATAACCATTTCTGCTTGGTTGCTTCAACTACGCATCTTTCCTACTATGTATTTGAAAGTTTTGAATGACTGAAGGTTATATTATATAAAGTATTTGACTAATTGAAAGTTTTGTTGATTGAAAGTATTGAAAGATTAGTGTTTTGAAAAGTATGAAAGTTTTGTTTATTAAAGGTTTTAAAAGTTTATTCGAACATTTTGGTTTTGTTGAAAGACTATTTAAACGTTTCAACTTGAGATGTTTAGTTTTGAAAGTGTATTTGCTTGAAAGATTTTGATTTTGAGAGTACGGTTTTGTAGCAAACTTTTGACTGAAAGTTCTTAAATGATTTTGTAATTTTATTTTGAGAAGTTTTGAAAGATGAATTTCGAAGCTTGATATAGTAATTGCTTATTGAGTATTTTTGTACTATTTTTGTTTTTTCAAAATGCTTTCAGATGAAGGATCAAGTGGTAGTTCTAAAGATAGTGAAGCTTGGCGTTCTAGCACAAGACATCAAAGATGTTTCTTTTAGGATTTGATAGTTTGACTTTGTTATGTTTTTCGCATTTCTGTTCTAATAGCTGTATTGGAAAATACAGGCTGTTAAAATCCTGCTTCTATTTCCATGCTTAGTCATATTCATCAATGGAAGCCATTACATTTTCTGAAGAAATGCAGGATCCTCGCTTCTTTTAGTTCTGTGATCCTTGCTAGGCCTTCAGTTTCTGCCGCTCGGCTTGAAGCGGAATCCGTCACTACCTCCTTCGTTCTGGACCAGAATGACCCAGTTTGTGAAATTCTTACGGGTTTAAATTCCTTTGGGTTTAGAGCGTATGTTGGTGGATGTAACTTTCGAACTGTTGTTTCTACTTTGAGCGAAACTGTAGTGGATGAGGTTCTTGATAGCTTGAGAACTCAGAATCCTGATGTTGCTGTGGCTTTTTTCTATTTGTTAAGAAATGAGTACGGATTTCGGCATTCCAGATTCTCCCAGTTTGCTGTTTCTCATATTTTAGCGGGTAAAGGACGATTCAAGGAGTTGCATTCCGTTATAAAGCAATTGCTTGAGGAGCAAGGTATCAGTTCTTGGCCTTTCTTTTGTCATGATTGATTGGCTGATATTAGGGGCGCTGCTGGGAAAAGCAGAGAAATCAGAATTCCCTTTCTTAATGCCTAGTGTATATATTGGCTTAACTAAGAGATTTGGAATTATCATGAGAATGTGCATACTTCGGAGTCAAAAAAATGGGAGGCTTATTCCCCACATTTTTCTGCAGTTGAATAGCACAATGCTTTCTACGAGATGTATACCCTCCCTGTTTTTATTTATTTATTATTTTTTAAAATGTATATATAGACCTCTTCTTTTTGACCTTCTTGTTTTAGACCGTCCTTACTTTGAATTCACTAACCTATTTTTCTTTTGTTGATATTGGAATTTCTATTTTATGTTGCTTATGTCTTTTTCGATATTTACTTTCTGCTAGGGTCTGGTTCTGCATCTACATGTTGTGACCTGCTCTTGAACAAATTCAGGAATTGGGATTCAAATAGTGTGGTATGGGATACGCTGGCATTTGTATACTCTAGACATGAAATGATCCATGATGCCCTCTTCGTCATTGCAAAGATGAAGGATCTAAATTTACAAGCTTCAGTTCCAACTTATAACTCTCTATTGCATAACTTGAGGCACACTGATATTATGTGGAATCTATACAGTGAGATAAAAGTTAGAGCTCCCCATAGTGAATATACTAACTCAATACTTATGCACGGCCTATGTGAGCAATCCAAGTTACAAGATGCAATTTCATTCCTACAGGACAGCAATGAAGTAGTTGGACCTTCTATTGTGTCTATCAATACCATAATGTCAAAGTTTTGCAAAGTGGGGCTAATAGATGTTGCGAGGTCATTTTTTTGTTTGATGGTAAAAAATGGACTGCTTCCTGATTCCTACAGTTATAATATTCTTGTTCATGGGTTATGTGTAGCAGGTTCCATGGACGAAGCTCTGGAATTCACAGATGACATGGAAAAGCATGGTGTGGAACCTGATGTAGTAACATACAACACACTCGCCAAAGGATTTCTCCTGCTTGGTTTGATGAGTGGGGCCCAGAAAGTTGTCCAGAAAATGTTGCTGAAAGGTCTAAATCCGGATCTTGTGACATATACAATACTGATGTGTGGACATTGTCAAATGGGAAATATTGAGGAAGCTCTTAAACTGCGGCAAGAAACTCTTTCAAGGGGGTTTAAGTTGAATATCATTTCCTACAGCGTGCTACTTAGCTGTTTGTGTAAAGTTGGACGTATAGAAGAAGCATTGACATTGCTTGATGAAATGGAAACTTTACGTTTAAAACCTGATTTTATAGTATATTCAATCCTCATTCATGGCCTCTGCAAGGAAGGGTTTGTGCAAAGGGCTTACCAACTATATGAACAAATGTGCTTGAAGAGAATTTTTCCAAACTACTTTGCTCAACGTGCTGTACTGTTAGGTCTATTTGAGAATGGAAATATATCTGAGGCAAGAAAGTATTTTGATGCTTTGACTCACATGGATCTGATAGAGGATGTTATTTTGTATAATATTATGATTGATGGTTACGTAAGACTTGGTGATATTGCTGAGGCTATGCAGCTATATTGCAGAATGATTGAAAGGGGGATCACTCCAAGTGTTGTCACTTTCAACACTCTTATCAAAGGATTCTGCAGAATGGGAGACCTAGTGGAGGCTCGAAAGATGTTGGAAGTTATTAGGTCGAATGGATTGCTACCTAGTGTGGTAACTTATACTACCCTAATGAATGCGTACTGTGAAGTGGGAAACATGCAGGAAATGTTTCATCTTCTTCATGAGATGGAGGCAAACGCTGTTGTTCCAACTCATGTAACTCATACTGTACTAATCAAAGGACTTTGCAGACAGAATAAGATGCATGAGGCCCTCCAGTTGCTTGAGTATATGTATGCAAAGGGTCTAATGCCAGATCCGGTCACATATAATACAATTATCCAATGTTTATGCAAGGGAAGAGACATTGACAAAGCTTTCCAGCTTTATAATAAGATGTTGCTCCATAATCTTGATCCTACCCATGTAACTTATAACGTACTTATTAATGGTCTTTGTATATATGGTGACCTAAAGGATGCTGATCGAATGCTAGTTTCTATGGAGGATCGAAATATAAGCTTGACAAAAGTTGCTTATATGACAATAATTAAAGCACATTGTGCAAAGGGTCAGGTCTCTAAAGCGTTAGGGTTCTTCAATCAAATGTTGGCTAAGAGTTTTGTTATTTCCATTAGAGATTATAGCGCTATCATTAATCGGCTGTGCAAAAGGGGTCTAATTACTGAAGCGAAGTACTTCTTTGTTATGATGTTATCAGAAGGCGTAACTCCTGATTCTGAAATTTGTGAGACAATGCTTAATGTTTTCCATCAACAGGGCGACAACAGTTTAGTGTTAGAATTCCTTGCTATGGTGGTTAAATCTGGCTTTATTTCACATCGATCCATTCCTTGCTATGGTGGTTGAATATGGCTTTATTTCACATTGATCCATCTGAAGTGATCATTTGATCACATCATGCTGTTGCAGATAACTTGTCCTTTGGCATAAAAGGTATATGAGATACAGGTGACCGTTATGAACTAAATCAAAATTCAATGATGGATTTTACCCCTAGATTCTAATTTCTATTACTGTGACAATGGCACTTCAAAACTGTTCGCTGTTATTTTCAAACTACTTTGACCTTCTGAGTTTCTCATGGGACTTCCATAGTTAGGAATCCTCTTCATTTGCTAAAACTTTCCAGGGAAGTTAACGATCAGTTATATGACTTGCTTGGTTATGTTGCAGGGTGTAGAGGATAAATTTCCCTCGGAGGAATATTTCAAACTTTATGCCACAGATCATCAACGAAAGGAAAATCATGTCAATGACCCTCATGGGGAGATCTCCCAGCTTTGGAGGCTGCAGCAGACTTATTGAGAGGGTGGTTATGACGAGTTGTGCTAACAACTATAAGCTGAGCTTGATTCCTTGCAATTAGTTGTATTGAAGGTAAGGTATATAGCTTCTCAGATCCTCATGTGGGAGATCTGATGTGCAAGCCCCTTCCCAACTGCTGTCATGGAGGTGAAAAATCTCTAGACATATTTCTAAGCGATGCCGTTGTGCAGGAATTCTCGGAACCTGAGCAGCATCACTTTCAGAACCCCGTCTGTATTTGTTAAATATGGTGGAGGGTTGCTTCGGATCGGAAACCAAATTCTGAAACACCAACCATGGATACTTGAAGGGATTTAAAGATAAATCAATGACTATATTTGATCTCTGATAGCTCATGACAATTGGTAAGATCTTTTTGCTTCTCAGTTATTGTATTGATGCCCAAATGCTGCTCTATTCTTAATGTAAATAAAGAAGAAAAGAAAGTTGACAATTCGATAGGATAGGAAATAGTTTGTTAAAACTTTACCAGAAGAATTCTCAATTAATTCTTTTCGGAATAAAGGTGTTTGTTAACTAAAGAATTGATGTACATAATGTGTTCCAACATCAATTTCTTATGAGTAGCCATGTGTTTATGGAACAATAATTGGATTGTTTGGTATATTTTGTATACATTTAATGTGAAACTACTAATTTGTAGTTAATTCTGTGAGTACATAAATGTTAGCATCTAGAGATCATCTGCTATCAGTTCCTTCAAAGATATAAATTCTCATGAAATTAGATGAACGATCGAAATCCCTTTGTTGTTAATAGAAAAGATGTTAGTAACACTGGATAAATATTTGATGTAATACAAGATTTATTTTCTAAGTTCTAAATAACTTTAGTTAAAATACTATTTTAGTTTCTGGTATGTATGCTTCGGTTATTTTTAGTTTGTGTCAAAATTAGTTAAACAATAATAATAATTTTTATGCCAGAAAGACACTTGGTTGAATTATTTTCAAAATTTATGAAAACAACACTAATGGGGACTTTTTTTAAAAAAATAAATAAACATACAAGCAACTACAAGGATTGTTTTTAATATTTATTAAAACTCCATGTGTTAAAATTAGATATTTGCAAGCATTTGGATTAAAATGGAAAGAATCTCAAAGAAAGTATATAGATTAAAATGATATTTTAACAAAAAAAAAAAATCAAAGATTTATGAAAATTGATATCTTCTCAAGGTTTTTGCAGACTGTTGCATAAGATGATATAAATTAAGAAGAAACTGTCATGTATTGATTTTATAAATTGAAAATCACTATAAAATATTAAAATAAAAAGAAAGACAACCTAGGTTAATTTTTGTTACTCAATCGTCAAAGTAAGCATAACTCAATTAATATAAATATAATTATTTTTAATTAATTACTTTATAAACTTGTTTATATTAAAAATTTGGTGTAATTCTTATTTTGTCAAATCATTTAATTTATGTATATATACATTATAACAAACATACTTTCATTAATCAATAATACTTTCTCTGGAAGTTATGAACATCTTTTTTACTACTCGAAACCAACCACGCCGATGGAAATTAGAAAGCAATAAAAGCGAAATAGATGATAAGCCACGATGGGACAAATCATGAGCTGTCCTATTCCAATCACTTCGCACAAAACAGAAATTAATGGATTAAAAGGAAGACGTCAACCACTAGATATTCTCAAGAAACATAAATTACGTAATAACCTCATATTAAAATATATTATTTATATCTTAATTGAGTTTATAACATGAAATACAAATTCAAAGATGTGTTTGAAATAGCTTAGTGAAAAAACTTGAAAAGATTTAGCAAGTGATGATCCAACATAGTAATACAATTGTAGTTGTAATGGGATCTACTGCATTACACCAACTAAATAAATATTTAGCCATGAAAAAACTACATGTATTGGTAGAAATATCAGTTGGATGGTGGAGGAAGGCTAGCCAGCTTATTGGCAAATTCTTGGAGGTCTCTCACCGAACTCCCATTGGGGCCAGCTGCATCCACCACAGCTTTGCTCAGAGCTTTGGCTTTCGCTCTCAGTTCATCGGAGCTGAAAGACTCGGCGATGACTTTCCCCAGTTGGTCCGAGTCCGGCACCGACTTCTCCCCATGACACACTTGCACCGCCACTCCAACGTGATCCACCAAAATCTTTGAGTTCATCAATTGATCCCCTTCCATGCCCCAACCAAATATTGGAATTCCACTCACTAAGCTTTCCAGTACAGAGTTCCACCCGCAGTGGCTCAGAAACCCTCCGACGGCTCGGTGGTTCAGTATCGCCACCTGCGGAGCCCATCTCCTCACTACGATTCCACGATCCGACACCCGATCCTCAAACCCAATTGGAATTCCGTCGGACCCACCGACTGTTTGATGAATTGTCTTTACCACCCACACGAAGCGAATCCCGCTTTTCTCAAGCCCCGATGCTAGTGCTTCCATTTGCTGTTGATTTAGCTGCTTTTGACTCCCAAAGCTAACGTATAGCACCGAGTCATCAGGGCATCCGTCGAGCCATTTCAGTATCTCATCTGAACTCGAATCCGCAGGTGGGCTGTGGCTATGGATGAGGCTTAGCGGTCCGACTCCAAATACACTTCCGCCGTTGTTTAACTTCCTGAAATAGTCCAAATAATCGTGCTCCAACGCCTCGAAGGTATTGAAAACACCAGCCCAACAGGTCCTAGTTTCAAACCAGTCGGATCTTATAGTTTGCCATTGGGGGTCAGAATCTTCGTATATAGTGACAAATTCCGGCAAATCCTGATTAGTAAAGGAGGGGGAATTGGGTAGTTCAGTCATATGCTTGACTGGCGATTTACGGAAATCTTCAGATTGTATATGACGCCAACAGTAATCGAGGATATCGACGACCCAAGCACCAGAGGAGTAGAAAGTGACTCTGGGAATTTGAAGTTTGCGGGCGAGGGATTCAGTCCATCCGAGGAAGAAATCAGAAATAATGGCGGAGGGAGGTGAAGGGTGAGATTTGAACCACTCAAGAACAGGGTCTTGGAGTTGGCGGAGAGCCACCATGATGGGGACGTTGCCTTGGCCGCCGATGTCTTTGACATTTTCAACACCGGGAGGCAAATCAGGGACAGAAGGGAAAGGGAGAACAAGGGTTTGAACTAAAGGGTGAGCTGAAAGAAGGGGTTGAAGGATGGGGAGGTTTTTGGGGGTTACCAAAATAGTGATGGTGAAGCCATAAGAAGCTAAGAAATGGGTGAGATCGAGGAGTGGGAGCATATGGCCTTGAGCTGGGTATGGGAAAACCAGCAGATGCGGTAATGGCGATGAAGGAGGAGACGACGCCATTGAAACCAGATCTGATTGAGCTCTGATGAGAAAATCGTTACAGGAGAGAGCTGCTGAATCTGTAATGGAATGAGAGAGGGAGATATTATTGAATGAATTGGATGGTAAACGTATTATCTACAACGTGAAAAATGTCTAGAAAAGTCGCTACTTGGGCCACTTGGGGACTGAACTTTGAAGTTGTCACGTGTCAGTTTTGCACTTGCAACCAAGGAAATCAGACTAAAGCAAAGAAGGGGAAAGGAAATTTTAAATGGTCATTTGAGAGGTTTGAGTTAGAAAATTTGTGTTTAAAGTGTAGAATTGTTTGGCCTGAATTAGAAAACATTAGAAGGAAAGAAAAAGAAAAAAGAAAGATAAAGTTTTTAGATAAATGTTTAAAGTTTAGATGTGTTAAAGTTGAAGAAGTCTAGTTATTTAACACACTTACAAAGTCGGTAACCAAATATCTCAACAGAAAAAAAGGACAAATTTTAGGGAGGGTAAGAGATTTAAGAGCAAGCAAAGAAGGGGATGGGAATGAGCTGCAGGATCAATTACCATCTTCCTTCCAGTATGAGTGTAGGAGAACGAGCCACGTGGGGGAAAAAGGTGGATAATTAAGCGGCTAGATAATTTGAACTTATCTTGATTATTGCTAGTTTTGGGAGGTTTAGGAGGGGGATCATTTGTTTAATGACTATGAGAGAAGAGTTTCAGAGATGTGGATGCTGGAGAACAACAGATGGTTGAAGCTAAATGACGAGGAGATAGGCCATATTTGAGAGTTTGAGAAGCCATGGTTGTTTTCTGCACAACGCTTGATGGAATTTATTATGAAAGTCAACGACGGATTGCATAAAAGAGAAGCTTTCTGAACGATTCTACAGGGGAACTAACGTAAAACTTCGTCTTTAGTTCAAGAGAATCAAGCAAGTAAGTGGCAAAAGTTAGAATAATAATTGTGTACGAAATTTTACATTTCATATTGTTGCTACTTGTGGATAATTTCCATACACACTCTCTGGTTCAGATTCTCAATTCCACCCCATACTTTTGCCCACAAGTCAAAAGTTGTGTTCTTCAGTTGCTGACAAAACTAACAAAGAAGAGAGTGGAAGATTTATATTCGAGAACCAGCACCATTTGTTTCCAAGTTCCAGAGATTTATAAGTGTATATGAAATAATAATTGATCATTTTTCTTTGCAGGTTGTTAGTAGTTTCACAGAGACGATGCTCAAACTGACTTTGACCAGAGGTGAAGAGTTCAGCTGAGCTAGTGGTGAAACAATGATGCCCAAATGCTAAAGTTCAAAGCTAGACCACTTAACATAAAGGTAATAATGGGAACCTGACACCTCCACGATTCTTCTGTCTTTTTACTTAGTTGATTGATGATAGGCAAATCTCGACCTCTAGGATATAGAGATTTTCCATGAGGAAATTTAGTCAAAGAACTGATTTTAATTAAGATTTTTTTTTTTTTCAAAAAAAAAAAATGTGAATGGGTAATAATTCTCCATGGGCTTGATCTCCATGAGTTCTTTGTATGAAAATCCTTGTTGCGATCTCCTCAAAATTTAATGGCAATTTTCATGGCCACAGAGAATGAAATAGGTAGCTTTTCTGTCCTTGTCTTTATCAAATTCTGTCTTTAGTCTTGATATTATAGGATTGTGAAGTCTTAATTAAGAAAACTTTATCTCATGGCATAAAAAAAAACTTCAATGTAGACTTGTATAATGAGAGAAATCAACCAAACTCCTTAAGATTAACAAACTCCTTAATACTCAATATCTACTCATGTTTTTGTATTTGAAATACATGAGTAATAGTAAAAAAAAAATTATACAGAATGTTTGTTTTAAAAAAATTATACAGAAAGTCAAGGAATTCAATATCTCAAATCAAATAAGAAATAGGTTAAACTAAAAAATTTTCTGTTCAACTTTTTATTGTTTGAAAAATATTTCATACTTTCAAAAGTTGCAATATTATCATCCTTAACATTTGATAAAATATCCCGTAACTATATATATACACACAAAGCGTTTAAAATTTTAAAACAATGGAGTGGAGATCTACCAAAAATTTAGATAACTACACTATTCTAGATCACTGCCTTATTGTTTATGGTTTCAATTTTTATTGTTGATTTCCATTAGAAAATTTTAAGAATTTATTCTCTAACAATAGTTTTGAAAAGTTTATAAGAATTATAACTAATATCGAAACTTATGAAAAAAAAGAAAGGTATAGCCTAAACAACATATCTAAACTAACATATAATTAGCCAAAAAGGCCCTAGAACTCCAAATGAAAATGTTAAAAAATTACTATTTTGACATCAACTTCAAAATATAAAGTTACAAATTACAAGCATCGACAAAAAAAAAAAATACAACAAAAAACCAAATACAATGTGTGGTGAGGTAATTTAATTATAAAAAATAAGACGTTGAAGTCTTCATCCTACAAAATTAACATCATTTTTTAAAACTAGTCTAAATAGTTTTTTTCGAACCACATCCCATAAAATGCATATTTCTATAAAATTTGTAAATAAAAAGATTTCTATACATTGGAATTCAGTAATCTTTATATCCCAATGATTATAAAAAATCTTTATTTTATTATAAATTGTTATTTTTTATTTTCACTAGAAATTTTAAAGAATATTTAGTCTGACAATAATTTTGAAACCTTTATAAAAGGTGAACGGTAACAGCTTTCGGAAAAATAAAGGTATTTTCTTTGAACAATCAAAGAAAAGGTTAGCCTTAAGAATATATTTATTTATAATCAGTTAAAAGGTACCAAAACTGTTCTTTAAAAAAGAAAATAGTAAAAGAAAATAATAAAACATTGCTAAAAGGTATTTTGACATCAACCTCAGAATACAAAGTTACAAATTACAAACATCGAGATTAAAAAGAAGAAGAAGAAGAAGAAGAAGAAAAAAAAAAAAAAAAAACTCAAAGAAAAAGCCAAGGTAATGTCATTTGCTTAGAGGAAGATGTGTCAGCTTATTGACCAAGTCTTGCATATCCTTCCATGAACTCCCATTGCTCCTCACTGCTTCCATTGCCTCTCTTTTCAAAGCTTTTGCTTTCATTTTTTCCGGCGACTCTTCCCTCAAAGACCCGGCGATGGCCTTCTCCAACTCGGCCGGTTCAGGCACCGAGTTCGCCCCCTCGCAAACGCGGACAGCTACTCCCAATTCTTCTACCAGTAGCCTCGCATTGATAAACTGGTCCGCTTCCATGGGCCAACCAAGTATCATTACTCCACCCACTATGCTCTCAAGCACCGAGTTCCAACCACAGTGACTGAGAAACACCCCCACGGCTCGGTGGTTCAGTATCGACACTTGCGGCGCCCATCCCTTCACCAAAATTCCACGATCTGACACACGATTCTCAAACCCAGTTGGTATTCCATCCGACCCACCATCTGTTTGATGAATTGTCTGAATCACCCACACGAATCGAGTACCGCTTTTCTCTAGCCCAGAAGCCAGTGCTTCCATTTGCTGCTGATTCAGTTTCTTTTGACTCCCAAAACAAACATAAACAACAGAATCATCAGGGCATCCATCAAGCCATGTGAGTAAATTTAAACTCGAATCTCTAATTGGGTTACGCCCATCCTTGGCGCCAATGGGATTCAGCGGTCCAACTCCAAATACATGCCCTTCGCCCCTTACTTTCCTCAAATGCTCCAAATACTCATGCTCCAAATTCTCGAACGTATTTAAAACACTACCCCAACTGTTTACATTCGCGATGGCGTCATCCCTCAATACAACCCAATCGGGGTCTGAATCCTGGTAATTCAGGGACATGAACGACCAATGCTCTCTTTCAAAGGAGGGTGAGTTTGGTAAGTTAGGAATCGTGATAGAAGAACGAAGATTTATTGTTTTTGTGTGAATCCAGCAGTAATCCATGACATTAACAAGAAAGGCACCAGAGGAGTAGAAAGCAATCCTGGGAATTTGAAGATGCTCAGCGAGAGATTGAGTCCAGCCGAGAAAGAAATCGGAGATGATGGCATTGGGAGGGGAAGTGTGGGAGTTGAACCACTCAACAATGGGGTCATGGAGCTGACGGAGAGCCAACAAGATGGGGATATTGCCATGGTTGCCGATATCTTTGACGTTTTCAACGCCATGGGGCAATTTGGGATGATGGGGTAAGGGGAGAACCAGGGTGCGAACAGAGTCAGAGGAGTGGGCGAAAAGAAGGGGTTGAAGGATGGGGAGGTTTCTGGGGGTGACTAAGATGGTGATGGTGAAGCCGCCATGAGAGGCTAAATGATGGGTGAGATCGAGGAGTGGAAGCATATGGCCTTGAGCTGGGAAAGGAAAAACCAGGAGGTGGCGGCGGGTTGTCGACGGCGGCGGTGAAGATGACATTATTTCAGTTTAAGGGCAATGGAGGAAGGTTGATGAGTCAAAAATTTTCAATTTATCACAGCTATAGCAAATTGGGAGACGACCATAAACTCGGCTGCAAAACGTGATGAGAATGAGAAAGAATAAATAGCTCTTCCTCCAGTTTCGCTGTGTACATGCGAGGATCTCCTTTTTCCTCTCACTCAAACAAATTACGCAATTTTTTTATTAAAAAAAAAAAAAGAAAAAAAAAAAGGGAAATGATTCTCTACTTCTCTTTACACACATAGTGGTTACTTAAATTTGTGACAAGGAAGAAATTATTGATAACTAGAAGAAATTAGCAATTTTAACCTATCGTGTGTTAGATTATATCAATGGTTTAGATTAACCTAATTTAATTAGTTTAAATTTCTTATAGTTTAGGTTTATAGTTTGCATTCGTATTTGGAGTCTACCCCTCTTTTTTTCCCTTAAAATTAACACTGTTATTAAAACTCTCTTATGCTTTTCTTTTATCTTAGTTGTCAAAAACCTTACCAAGTTCACTACAGATTTCAAAAGGGTAAGTGGAGTATTAACACGTTTGTATTGAGGACATTAATTTTATTTGAAAATTAGTTAATTCTTCTTCCTTTTGTCATGTTTTTCCACGTAAACAATTTAGTAAAACGACACATGCTTTTGCTGTTTTAACATCATCTCTAGATTGTTCTTAGATTTAGAAAAATATTTTTTTAGATAATATTCTTCCTTTATTCTTGATGAAGATACAAAGTTGTAATTATCCTAACAAATTCGATATTTTAGGACATGTATATGTTTGGCTACTTCACATAGTTGTCATATGGTTTGTCTTATATCACCATTTTGTTTGAAGTTGTGTGGGGACTGCCAAAGAATAGAGACATAAACATAATGTAAAATTTAATTCCAAAAGATTGGAGCATGAAAAACTATTCCAATTACACACGCAAATATATTTCATTATTGTCACGGGTTGTGGTTGTACCTTAATTTGGAGTTTTCTTCATTTTTTTATTTACTTTTTATAATAAGAGTATAGAGATTTGAATTATAGATCACTTGATTGTTTACACACATCTATATATTAGTTACATTTATGCTTGCTTTTGTAACTTCTCTTATTTTTTAATTGATTGTAATGATAAAGACATTCCACAATTTTTTTTTCAAAGGTCAAGAAATTAATGACTTTTCCAGTTTTAGAAAACCATTAATTGTATCTTTAAAAATTAATTAACAGTGTTAATTTGATTTCCAAACTTTCCTTGAACAATTAATTGTAATAATTAACATAGAAAGAGGATGAGTAAACTTGGCAAAAAATAATAATAATAATAATAATAATAATAATAATAATAATAATATGTTACATTCCTTTATTTTATGGGTAAAATTAAAGATGTCAATTTTCTCTTATAAAATCTTCTTTTAACGAGGTATGAAGTTTGCATTTAGACGAAGAATGAGGAAGTGAGTGAGAGAAAAATTTCTCGAGCTAAATGGGGATGGGGATAGAGAATATTTCCCATTCATGTTTCCCGTTCCGTTTAATTTCATTATCATTTTTTAAAAATGTTTGTGTGTATATATATTTGAATTAATTTAAACTCTTATGTATATGGATAATGACATTGTATGAATAACTTGACATGTTTGAACAATTTTTAAACTCTTATGTATGGATAATTATAATACTTAATATGAAAATTTTATTTCGTTTCATTTACAAGGTTTAGAATTTTTCAAAAACAATTAACCATTTAAAAGATAATTTAGGAATGTTTTCAAATATAGCAAAATAAGTCAATTTATTTACAAATATAGGAAAATATCATTGTGAGGACAATGATAGACATTGATAGACTACTATCAACTATCATTGTCTACCAAAAATAGACAACGACAGTTTATTATATTTGTAAATATTTTCATCAGTTTTGTCGTTTAAAACAATTACTCTAAATTTATAAGAAATTAAGCATTTATGTTTTTAGATTCACTAAATTCAGCAAATATGTGTTTGAAAGACCACTTGAATTCTGTTTCTGAAAACTGTTTTGGGATTCTATGATCCAAACAGTGTAATTCTGAAAACAACATTCTTATGTTTTAATTGTATATAGATTTTGAATTTTGAATATTAAAATCAAGAATTATATTAAATAAAGATAAAAACATTTACAAAATACAATATTTCATGTTATAAACTCAATTCACTTTTAAAAAAAAGCAGTACCTAGTATGTAATGTATCATAAAATATATAGAGTTACAAAATAATTATTATATAAAATTTTTAAATAAATTAATAATAATGTTTTGTCAACTAATTATTATTGAGTAACTGCAACTAGTTTTATGATTTATAAATATATAGTATTAAGCACATTTTAAATAACTGTATAAATTAGAATTCAATTTATAAATATGCTACCAAACACATATCTGAAAACTTGAAATACAATTCTATTTTTATTATAGCCCTTGTTTTCAGATTTCTATTTTCGAATTTTCTTCTAAATCACACCCTAACTATTTCATTGAATTTTTTCTAAAAAAATATTTTATTGATTTTTTTAAAAGAAAAAAAAAATCAACAAATGAATAGTTCTGCAAAGAACTTGATTCCGCGAGCTCTATGCAGGGAATTCTAGCCCCCAACGCCCACAAAATTAAATGGAAAAGTTTCGCAAAGATGGAGGAATGAAATGGGAGTGGTGTGGATATCTCCCAGTAAATTGACATATAGCTTACTACAATATGGGTAGAAAATTTGGTACAATTAGATAGACTTTTTATCCCATTTACTTAAAGGTAGTACACCCAAACTTCAATGTTTCTAATTGGAACAATGTGAAATTAGAGTCATGACCTATTGTTATAGTGATTCGTAGTCCATTGCTTCCTTAAACTTCTTCGTTGTGAAATTGCAAACTTTTTAATATTTTATCAAAATCCTACTTATTTGAACTAATTATGATGTAAATTATTGGTTATTGTCTAAGTTTGTAAATTTTGGAGTGCAAAGAACAAACTTATGATTCTTGGTCCAACAATATGTTTTTAGAACTTCTTACTTGAGAATGTATATATTAATTGGTTTAATTACTACTCAAATTGACAAACAAACTTATGTTAGTTGCAAACGAGTTTTTCTAATGACTTTTTAAGTTTTGATCTAGCATTTAATTGAATTAAAAATAGATTATACCTTTCAATGGTTTTAAAAAATTAGAACATGTTTGAGAATGATTTTGAATTAGTTAAAGATTTAAAATCACTAATGATGTTATGCTTGCTTTTGGTACTCTGAAAAAACAAATCTTAATCCAACCTAATATTACCTTTTAATCATTCAAAATCATTTTAATTTTTAACTTTTTGACTTTAAATGTAATTTATATATACTCAAAATTAATTTAATTTCATACCAAATGTTGGAGAGTTATCATTCCTAACAAAGTAATCATCATTTCCTAACCAATAAGAGAGGAAGGGTGATAGGTCAACTTAGAGTAAGGTTCCTTCAAGGCAAGCAATCTCAAAACTAGCTTAGTTAGAAAAATGTATAGTACAGATACTCCCTCTATTCCTACTCTAATTTTGTCTTCATAGATCTTATCTCATCTTCAAACTAATGTTGACATGACAACTAATTAGTAGAAGTACTATCTATAATACATTAATATAGAAATTTTTTTCGTATTGAAGCAATGGCTTCCTCTTATATGTTTTTATGATGGTTACATAGACGTTGGTGAGATGCTTTTGACCCTCTTTGACAATTAAGACGTTAGCAACGAATAATGTCAGAGTTAAGCTAAGAAAATTAATATCATAAATTTGTAATTTAATCCAAACAAAAAATAGGTTAAAAGCACGGGTACTCATTATCAAATGTTTAAAAATCTTGCAACAATACATTTGTCTAACTTACTGGTAGTTGGATTAGCTTATTGACCAAGTCTTGCATGTCCTTCCATGAACTTCCATTAGGCCTCACTGCCTCCACCGCTTCTCTTTTCAGCGCTTTCGCTTTCATTTTCTCCGGCGTATCTCCGTTGAAAGACTCGGCGATTATCTTTCCCAACTTGTCCGATTCAGGCACCGAGTTCGCCCCCTCGCAAACGCGCACCGCTACTCCCAACTCCTCTACCAGTAGCCTCGCGTTGATAAACTGGTCCGCTTCCATGGGCCAACCGAGTATCGTTACTCCAGCCACTATGCTCTCAAGCACCGAGTTCCACCCGCAGTGACTCAGAAACCCGCCGACAGCTCGGTGCTTCAGTATCGACACTTGCGGCGCCCATCCTCTCGCCAATATTCCACGATCTGATACACGATCCTCAAAACCAATTGGTATTCCGTCCGACCCACCGTTTGTTCGATGAATTGTCTTAACAACCCACACGAACCGAGTACCGCTTTTCTCAAGCCCGGAAGCCAGTGCTTCCATTTGCTGCGGGTTCAGTTGCTTTTGACTCCCAAAACAAACGTAAAGAACTGAGTCATCAGGGCATCTGTCCAGCCATGTGAGAATCTCTGAACTCGACTCTCGAATTGGGTTTCGTCCACCCTCTGCAGTGCCGACGATATCGAGCGGTCCGATACCAAATACACGCCCTTCGCCCCTCAATTTCCTCAAGTGTTCTAAATACTCGTGCTCCAAATTCTCAAACGTATTAACAACACAAGCCCAGCTGGATGTATTACATAAGGCGTCTTCCCTCAATAAATTCCAATCGGGATCCGAATCCTGGTACAACCTTACTAACGATGGCAAATGCTCTTTGCTGAAGGAAGGCGATTTGGGGATTTCACCGAACCGTATGACAGGGGAAGAACGAAAATGATCTGATTTAATGTGAACCCAACAAGAGTTCATTACATGGATGAGGAATGTAGAAATGGAGTAGAAAGCAACTCTGGGAATTTGAAGATGGTCGGCGAGGTGTTGGGTCCAGGCGAGAAAGAAATCGGAAATGATGGCGACGGGAGGGGAAGGATGGGAGTTGAACCACTCAACAATGGGGTCATGGAGCTGGCGGAGGGCAGCCATGATGGGGAAATTTCCATGGTTGCCGATGTGGCTAACGTGTTCGACACCAATGGGGAGTTTGGGGTGAGAAGGTAAGGGGAGAACGAGGGTTTGAACAGAAGGGTGGGTTTGAAGAAGGGGCTGAAGGAGATGGAAGTTTTTGGGGGTAACCAAAAGGGTAATTGTGAAGCTGCCATGAGAGGCTAAGTGATGGGTGAGATCGAGGAGTGCGAGCATATGTCCCTGAGCTGGGTATGGAAAAACCAGGAGGTGGCGGGAGGAGGCGGGCGGCGGCGGTGAAGATGACATTGTTTGAGTTTCAATTCAATGGGTTTTAATTGATTTGGTGTTTGTAAAAAGGAAGAAGAAAAACAAACAAACAAACAAAGGCAGAAGAAAGAGGAGAAGTAGAAGGGGAAGACTCAGAAGTGATGGTTGTGTGGACTTGAAGTCTAGACTCCAAAGATGCTAATGGAAAAAGTAAAAGAAAATAAATTGACGTGATATCAAAAATAGGAAAATTATTTTGAGAATGTGGGTCCCCCACGTTGGTGATTGTCGAGTGAGTGTCAAGTAGGGGTCAGCTTGGTCGGTTAACGTCGAGCTGGAGATGAATGAGATTGCCGATCGGCCGATCATGCGGGCAGGCGGTCTCGTCGAGTTTGATAAGTATAGTGAACTGAAAAATGAGAAGAGGGCAAAGTAAAGAGACGAAAAATAAAAAACATAAAAGAGGAGAAGGGACAAAATAAGGAGAAGAAAAAAAATGAAGAGAAAGAAGAGAAAATGGAAGAAGAAGATAAATGGAGAAACAGAAAGAGGAGAGATAAAAAAAAAAAAAAAAAAAAAAAAAAAAAAAAAAAGGGATGATTATTGGAAATTGGGAAAAGAAGAGAAGAAAGAGAAAAAAAAAATTATTATTATTTTTGGAAGTTGGGAAATGAGAGAAGCATTTAAAATATATTTTTTTCTAATGTCTCCTTGATTTTAAGATTGAATCTCACATACTGAAAATATTATTTCGTCCTCGATAAATTCAATTTTACATCTATATACATAACCTGAATTAACACATATTTTTTCAACTAAGAGTAGATAAACTAAAAAAAATTACAGAAATTTATCATTAATTTTCGTTTATATTTTTCTTCAACTAAGAATAGATAAACTAAAAAAAAAATTAACACATATTTTATATTTGTTCAAAAAATACACTGTTTTTATTTTATTTTTATTTTTTAAATGAAGCTTCAACTTTCTAAATGGGTGACAACATATTTAAAACTAAATGAAATATTAAATACATTTAAATGAGAGACAAAATGATATTTTCACCACATGTCATCCTTTCACTTAAAATAAAAAAGTAAAAAGAAAGTTAGAAAATGAATGTTTTAAAAAAATTATTACTTATGTCTCGTAAAAAAAATTTTAAATTAGAAATAGCAGTTGAAAGAATTATTAATTTATAAAGTACATGAAGTGGTTTTGTTAGAAAACAACTAGTACACATGGTTTTAGGCATTAAAGAGCATTAAATATGATGCAATTATACATCATTGACCATTCATATTATTTTTACCAAACCGACTCTGACTGCCTGCACAGGAAAATCGGTTCGGTTCAACTCACCCGATCTATCATTTGACTCAATTTTTTGACTAGTCATGCTCATCTTTAATGTAAAGTGGTAAGACTATAGCCAATATATCTAAATTTAAATTGCAACTCGAATTATAGCGCAATCTTCAAACTTTCAATAGTAGTAGAAATTGAATCCTAAATGATAAAATTTGAACTCTCAAATTTATACAATTATTATAATTTTAACATTTATGCAAGTTTAAGAATCCAATTACACAATTGAAGACTCAATTTTTGTAATGGAAAGTTTAAAGATTTAGTTACAACTCTATTTAAAATAGATTTTTGCAATTTACCAAATTTCTAATAGTATACAAAATTCTCTTTATTCGCACTACAAAATTGGTAGACTTACACACCATTTTTAAAAGATAAATGTGACAAGAATTAAACCATTTTTAAAGGATTAATGTGACAAAAAATAAATGGACTATTCTGGTATTGAAATTTTTCTATAAGATAGAGTGAGGAAGCCAAAATCCTAGAAGAAAAATTGAAGAGAGCGGGAACGGTTAACAAAATTAAGAAAACAAAAAAGAAAAAGAAAAAGGAGAAATCGAATGAATACTAGAGGATTACTCAAGCAATTTAGAGTGGAATCAAATCGTGATTTAATTTTATTTTGAATTAAAGTATATTTTTAAATTTTCACATACATATACATTATTATTTTATTATTTATTAATCACAATTCAATTCAATCTGTAAATACTTAATATAACCCTATAATTATCAAATAAAAGAGAGTAAAAAAATCAATCATGAATTTTGAAAAAAAAAAAATACGGTTTTGTGATTTAATTTAGAAGACACTAACATGTGATAACGGAGTATTGAATTTAGAGAAGAAAAAAATAACATAAGTTTGAGGTTAAAATAAGGTTTAGTTCCTAAATTTTCATAAAAATAACAATTTAGTATTTTAACCTTGGTTTGTAACAATTAAGTATTTGAATTTTCAATAGTCCCTAAACTTTACTATATTTTGTAATTTAAAATTTGTAATCATTTAGTTTATTTTGTTGAAATTAGTGTTGAGATTTAATGAGATTCCTTGCATAAATAGACCAACAAATTAATTAGAAACTTGATGTTTTTTTTTATAAAATACAAAGTCTATATCATAAAATAATAAAATTGACATCTAATTTTGATTATTTATTTATTTTTTATATAAGAGACTAAATTGTTACAAATTTGGAAGTATAATGACTAAATTGTGACATATTAAAATTAAAATTAGTAGCTAAATTGTTACAAAATTAAAAATAAAGATTAAATCGTTACCAACCAAAATTTAGCAACTAAATTGTTAAAAGTTTAGATACCATGATATTTGTTAACCTAAATTTTAAAAACGAAGTTCTTACCAAACACAAACTACATAATTATGGGGGCGATTACGTCCCTCTTGCAACTTTTACGAAATGTTGGCCATTACCGAGATATATGGCCCGTTCTATGTGAGCCCATTAGGCCCAATACGACGAGCGGACTAGCACAGTACGGACACGAAATGGGTCGGGTATTGACCCGTTCGAAGAACGGGTGAAGGAAAATGTCTAGGAGGACGTAGGTTTAGGGAGGGTTTAATGGCGGCCACTTGGGCTCTCTTCTCCAGTCTCCCACTACTTTGAGATCTTTACCTTCACTCCCTCCCTTCTCGCTTTTGAATTCTTCTTCTTCAAGCTTGTTTCCTCAGTTTCTCCCTTCCTGAAAGTATTTCGGAGAAACTACACATGTCGACCATCATATTTTCATCTTCTCCACATCCATTAACTGCTTTCTGGATTGCTTGAACTCGTTGTTTCAGGAATTGGGAATCCCTGGTACCAAAGAATGTGGAGAAACATTGTCAAAAGAGTTGCTTCAGGGAAAGCTACATTATTCTCCGAGTTGTCTTCTTCTAGCTCAAGAAAAGTTATTGAAGACCATATCTTTCTCGATCAAATTAGATCTTCCGGGACGCTCGAAAGCTTGAATACTTGTTGCCAATTAGCGGGCTCTCGTAGAATCAGCTTTTTCCATCCCCACAAAGTTGGATTTACGAACTCCAATTTCCCACATTCAAGCAACACCGTAGCTTTTTCTGGGGTTCAAAACCATGCCAAAGGCTACGCTACTGCTGCTGAGGCAGCCATATCCGAGGAAGATTTATCGGGCTCCGAAGAAATTCAGGAATTGATGGAGGAGCTAAGCAAACAAGATAAGCTGGAGCCTCACTTTAAGCAGCCTAAGAAAATGGTCGATGGCATGGGGGTAACTAAGTACAATATGCTACGGAAGAGACAGATAAAGATGGAGACGGAGGCATGGGAAGAGGCTGCCAGAGAATACCAAGAACTTTTAACAGATATGTGTGAGCAGAAGCTGGCGCCCAATTTACCTTACATGAAGTCTTTATTCCTTGGTTGGTTCGAACCTTTGCGTGATGCGATTGCTGCGGACCAAGAATTTTCCAAGGATAAGAAGAGTCGAGTGTCTCATGCTCCTTATTTTGATCTTCTACCGGCTGATATGATGGCAGTGATTACAATGCATAAGTTAATGGGGTTGCTGATGAGTAGCACTGGAGGCAATGGTAGTGTCAGGGTAGTCCAAGCTGCCTGTCAGATAGGAGAAGCAATTGAACACGAGGTTGGTTAGTTTGAAATTCTTATTTTGATTGTCTACATTTTCGTATTTGGTTTAAATTTACAATTGATAATAAGTTTGTCAGAGATTATAGTGAAAAACTAGGCTTGGGGTACTTTTGGCATGAACATTATTTTTAATCTAATACTTCTCTTGCCCTTTCTTTTCTCATGTCCTTGTTTGGTCATCAGCTAGTTGGACTTTTAGTGGAACGCTGTCAAATTATTTGAAACATTTATTTGGATGATTTTCTTTTATACGAAACAGGTTAGAATATGCAGTTTCTTTGAGAAGACAAAGAAGAACAGTAATGGAAAAAATATTGAAGAAGAAACTGAGCCTGTAGCCGAACAACAGGAGAAACTAGCCAAAGATCAAGACAGATTGAGGAAAAAAGTCACCAAACTGATGAAACAACAGAAGTTGCAGCAAGTGAAGATGATAGTTAAGGCGCATGATGATTTAAAGCCTTGGGGCCAGGATGTTCATGTGAAGGTTTCTGTTTTTCATTTTTTTGTCCATAGCCTCAATTAGAAGTGATACATAAATTCTGTTGTGTACTTGCTGTGAGTGGCGGTGGATATGAGGTACACATATTAACAAAGAAAACCATTTAATTCAGGTAGGTTGCCGTTTGATTCAGTTGTTGATGGAAACAGCTTATATTCAACCTCCAGTTGATCAGTTAGGAGATGGTCCACCTGATATTCGCCCCGCATTTGTCCATACTCTTAAAACCATCACAAAAGAAGCACAGTTAATAAACCTTCTGCTTTCTTGATTTATTTTTCATATTTATCTCACTTGGATTTTTCTACATGTTCTTTCTATGTCTGATATATATTACTACTACTGTACTACTAGTCTACTAATACTAATTGTCAATATTTGGTTTCTTCCCGTAGGAAGACTAGCAGGAGATATGGTGTTATTGAATGTGATCCACTTGTTCGCAGAGGGCTGGAGAAAACTGTAAGTAGAATCATATATTGTGGGCTGTTCTGTACTTGATGCAAATTTGGTTGCATTTCTAAAAATATTTCTTAGACATTCTTATGGTCGTCTGATTATGCTACTATGGTTCTGCAAGTCTCTCTCTCAAAATTACTCATTTTATGTCTTGGATTAGTGATTGTCTTCAGTTTTGTCTCAGGCTAGACACATGGTCATTCCGTATATGCCTATGGTGGTGCCTCCTCTTAATTGGACAGGGTGGGTAACTCTATGTTTGTAGTTATTTCAATATTTCCTAATAGTTTTCAAGAATAGTCAGAGAGTGAAAACTTTGTTTCATGTAAATATATACCATTTGTTGGAGAGTAAAGATTTGAATGATGCGTATTCTATGAAGCTTCAGTTTCATTGGTCAGATGCTGGTTCTGTTTGGTATTTGATATTTGCTAATCTTGTGTAGGTATGACAAAGGGGCATACTTATTCCTTCCATCATATGTAATGCGAATACACGGGGCAAAACAGCAACGTGAAGCAGTTAAAAGGACTCCAAAGAAGCAACTAGAGCCTGTTTTCGAGGTTTGAGAGTTCCAGTGTTTGTTCTCCTACTTCGATGATTTTTATACATACCTTTGATTTCTCCCAACCTCTTTCCCATATACCATGTTGAAACATTAATATCTCTAGGGATGATCATAAGATATTAAAAACTTTGTTGAAGAAGAGTTTTTCTTTGATTTCATGTTTCATGGACTTTGTCTTTGAAGTTGTGATACCACCAGAAGGAGCTTCTAAGAGTTGACCTTGACCCTTAGGAAAAAAATTCAACTTGAAGTTTCTTTTTGAATTCCAGTTACAAAAAATTAAGAATTCTCCTCATTGGATTAAGTTTTTTTGTTATTGATAACCATGGGTATGGGTGCTTGTAATAGCTAATTTAGCTTATACACGATTTGGCTAATGTCATGAGACAACCCTACAATTTTTTTACTTTGTAAAACTTGAGGGGCAATAATATCATATGTTGATAGCTACAAAGATTCGGACACATGACTTAAAAACATGAATTTACTACTTATCTCATTAAGTACTAAACCAAACGAGGTGGCTTTTATTTTTTTAGTGATAGAAAGGGGAGTTTTACCTCCTCTTCTTCTTCCTTTTTTTTCTTTTTTCTTTTTGATTTATAATATAAGAAACGAAGGAAATGGAAATAATTATGCTTCTATCTTTGTTCGACATATACAATAATTTTTGCATTTCTAGGCTCTCGATACACTTGGAAGAACCAAATGGAGGGTGAACAAAAGAGTTCTTAGCATTATCGAGAGGATATGGGCTAGTGGTGGTCGTCTTGCTGACTTGGTTGACCATGAAGATGTACGCCACATAAGTAGAATGCTTTTCATTCCTATTTTCATGTCTTTATATCTTACGAAATTTATATCATTTTTGCAACTTTAACTTTGATTTCAATCTGTATAGGTTCCTCTGCCGGAGGAGCCAAGTGGGGAAGATGAAGCAGAAATTCGAAAATGGAAGTGGAAAGTTAAGGCTGTGAAAAAGGAGAATAGTGAAAGGCATTCACAGCGGTGTGACATAGAGCTTAAGCTTGCGGTAAGAACTTATTGGATGAATTGAATTTAAATTTGAATCTGGTTGTCAGACATATTTGAATTTAAACTTTCATTGTGAGCAGGTGGCCAGGAAAATGAAAGGGGAGGATGGCTTCTACTATCCACACAACCTAGATTTTCGAGGTCGTGCATACCCCATGCATCCATATTTGAATCATCTTGGTTCTGATTTGTGTCGAGGAATTCTAGAATTTGCAGAGGGAAGACCTCTTGGAGAGTCAGGGTTACGTTGGTTAAAGATACATTTAGCAAATCTGTATGCTGGTGGTGTGGATAAGTTATCTTATAAGGATAGAGTATCATTTACCGAGAACCATTTGGATGAGATTTTTGATTCTGCAGACAGGCCTCTCGAAGGAAACCAGTGGTGGTTGGGTGCGGAGGATCCTTTTCAGTGCTTGGCAGTGTGTATTAATCTGTCAGAGGCTTTAAGAAGTCCCTCGCCGGAAACTACTATTTCCCATATGCCTGTACATCAGGTACTGCTTTCATTATTCTTGTTATTCATTCCTAAATTATTAATCTATTGTTCGTTTCTTGCTATAATCTCTCCAACTCTCTCCCTTTCTAAACCATGACCACATAGCTATTCTGGAAGTATTTATCACTGTTTATCCTTGTTGATTTCCCCATAATTTGGCAGGATGGTTCCTGCAATGGCTTGCAACACTATGCAGCTCTTGGGAGGGATAAGGTAAAGAACTTTCAATTTCTGTAGTTAGATAAGATTTATTAAGATACAAAATCAGCTAAGAAGTGAAGCTACTTCCATTTTTATCATTTCTTAATGCTGCATGTTTGGGGATTGAAAATGTTTCAATGCTTGCTTGGTTGATGCTCAAAGCACCTGAATTTATATAATGCTTCTTGTATTCCACATAGGAAATTAAAAATATTTTCTGTTCTGCTTTTAAGTCGCAGTTTATTTCAAGTATAGAAAAGTTTCTTTTATCCATCTGTATTTTGGGCATTCTTTAATTTTGACAAAGAAAAGTTCTCTTTGAAATGACACGGTCAATGTTTCCTTATTAGCATTTAACATTGTGTCATTTTTCTTTAGTTGGGAGCAGCAGCAGTTAACCTTGTAGCAGGTGACAAGCCCGCAGATGTCTACTCAGGAATTGCGTCCAGGTTGCTGCATCTCTTGCCTGCATGTTTGATTGTATGAAGGGTTATTATAATTGTTCTTAATTAAAAAATTTTATTTTCTAAACTAAAATTTTATTTTCTAAACTTTTTCTTGATGTTTTTTTATATGTGGAAGTGGAGTCGTAATAACCCGGTTTTGAATCCCGGTCATTATGATAAGGGACCTTATATATGGGTTCTACAAACTATAGAAAATATAAGCGTACTCAATGCAGTGATATTTGAGATAAACTCAGTGACTGTGTGCTCTATGCATTCTGCTTTCGAAGATTTCTTCACCAATTAGTATGGAAGTAAAATTACAAATTAAGACAGTCTTCTCGATGCTTTAATGCATAAGAAGTTAGTAAATATAACTTATGTTTTAGAGCATATTTTTGGCTTTCGGAGGAGATATTGTTTCTATATTTATATATTTTTCTGGTGCAGAGTTCTTGACATAATGCGAAGTGATGCAGAGAAAGATCCTGCAAGTAATCCACATGCGTTGCATGCTAGACTCTTAATCAATCAGGTCTGGTAACTAATAATTCTAGGAGAATATTATTTTATTTTTTTTAAAGATATGTTTGTAATAGCTGCTTGTATGCTTTTCCTCTAATGGATTCATATATTTGCGGCTGCAATTAGGTGGATCGTAAACTGGTGAAGCAAACAGTCATGACATCAGTTTATGGTGTTACTTATGTCGGTGCTCGAGATCAGATTAAAAGAAGGTTGAAAGAACGAGCATCCATTGCTGATGATTCAGAATTATTTGCGGCTTCTTGCTATGCAGCTAAAGTGAGTCAATAAACTGCAATATGCTTGTTAGAAAAATGTCACACTTGAGCCTATGTGCATGCATATGAACAGTTTGTTGCTTCTTTTTACATAACTTTTCTCTTTCAATTCCAAGAAAGTTATGTCTTTGTGTGTGCGTGTGTGAAAGTGAACATTCTTCTGATTTGAGGAGTTCTCGTGCAGACTACCTTGATTGCTTTGGGGGAAATGTTTGAAGCAGCAAGAAGTATCATGAGCTGGCTTGGTGAATGTGCAAAGGTGCGTTTTCTCAATTAGTGATATTGTCCTCTCCTCATTAATTTAGTTATTTTGACAAAGTTTGTAATCTCACCAACTTGAAATTGGAATTATCCGCTAGTCTTCCTGCCTCTTGTAAATGTTGATAGTTTCTGAAAAGAAATTATTTTTCATTGATTAGTGAAAAGTTTCAATGCAAGATATCCTAGTTCCTACCCCACAATTCCTAGAGGAAAAATTAAAGCTACAAGCAACTCCACTCCAATGTTATTACAAATTGATTTAGACTTGTTAAAAAAAAAGATTTAAAGAACACCATTGTCTTGGGTTTTCTCATTTCCATTGTTCAAAGCCTGAGGCACTAAGGTGCGATTGGCCCTCCAAGGCTCAAGTGCAAGGCACTTTTTTTTTTTTTTTTTTTTTTTGGGGGGGGGGGGGGGGGGGGGCAAGGTACACTGTGTATGTGTATATAAAAAAGTATAGGTACACGGAGAAGAGAGTGTAAGGCGCAGAAAAAAAAAAAAAGAAAAGTACCAACTTTTTTTTGGCAAGGCACAGTGTGTATATGTATATTAAAAATCATTTAGGTACACGGTGAAGAGAATAGGTTTTATGAGCATGGAGAAATGGAGTAGAGTAAGTTTTATTATTATTATTTTTTGACTCTAAACGTAGAACTACACTCATGCATCGGCCTCCCACCACAAAGAATCTTCCACCTTGTCCACATCCTTCAGTACAGTCAATAAATCTCCAAACACAGCCAACAAATATTTTAAATTTCTTCTGACTAAGATTTTTCTCAATTTCATTTCAGTTTCTCACGTATCCCTTCCTTAACATCTAAGAGCCACGACCTAGATATTGGGAAATTTTTACATCAATGGCTGTTTCATCAGCCATATTTCCTGGAACCTCACCCCTTCACCCAAAACCATCTTTTGAGCTTTATTCTCTTCAAACAAAGATCATAGTTTTGAAATACAACTCCAAGGATTTTGATCTCCACCATATTTCTTCAACTTTGTGACTCATCCACCCTCCTCTTAGCCATAGATCCTCCAAATAACTTGATTTTATATCATCTTGGAGACTGGGTTGGTTTTAACAACATTGCCTCTCTTGTCTTAGTTAAGCTTACAAATCTGATATTATAAGCATTTCAGTAATCTTTTTTCTGCCTTGCTAATCAACTAATGTGTAGCTTTTCTTTGAACGTCCACACATTTAAAATTTTCAACAGGTAATAGCTTCAGAAAATCAGCCAGTTCGATGGACAACTCCTCTTGGACTGCCGGTGGTGCAACCTTACCGGCAACTAGGAAGGCATCTTGTAAAGCTCTAACTAATTTGTGAAATTTATGCTACCAATATTTAGAAATTCTATACAACTTGGACCATTATATTGTTGATTCTGTATGTTACTGAAGAGCTGTACTTGACTTGTTGCAGATCAAGACTTCCTTGCAAGTGTTGACTCTACAACGAGAAACTGACAAGGTAGCTAGTATTCTCCTTTTCCTTTGCTGTGGGCGAGGAAAGCATATCAAGTAAAAGATAATCCATCCGAGAGTAAAATGGCCAATACTTTAACGTGACAAACTGACCATCAGTTGGTTTGACTTATAAATATTAGTCCCAACCTGAATTATCTATTGATAAATGTGTTAAATAATGGCAACCAGATCAGGAACTATTGTGTGGATTCAATTTTTCGAATACCCCACAAAAATATTGCATGCCTGAGGTGTCTGGAGAGACGCTTTATATTTATCAACTCTCTTAGGGTCACTGTAAGAAGTAGTGAAATTGGGTTGCAGCATGTGTTTACCAGCCAGATAATTCCTTTTATTTTCTGTAGGTCATGGCTAAGCGTCAGAGAACAGCATTTCCTCCAAATTTTGTACACTCGCTTGATGGTTCTCATATGATGATGACTGCTGTCGCCTGCAAAAGGGCAGGCCTAAACTTTGCAGGTTCACGTCATTTTAACTTTTTCTTTCCCAACTGGGTCCTTTATCTCAGCGAACTCAGTGAATTCCAATGATCAATCGTGATCTTATCTCCTTACAATGTTCCATTACAGGAGTCCACGATTCATATTGGACCCATGCATGTGATGTCGATGAAATGAACAGAATACTTAGGGAGAAGTTTGTTGAGCTATACGAGGCCCCTATTCTGGAGAATGTAAGTATCTCTCCCCATTTGTACTTGATCGACTAAATTATTCTGATTGTTGGAGGCAAACGATTGTTTTCTTGTGATAAAATAAAAAATATTGATTGTATATTATCCTGTAGTCAATCTTTCGATCAATACAACTACAATCTAGTTGTCTTTTTCTGTACTAGAATTTATTTCCCTTATAGACCCAGTGGTTTTTTTTTTAAACAGTTACTGGAAAACTTCCAAAAGTCCTTCCCCAAGTTAACGTTTCCTCCCTTACCTGATCGGGGAGACTTTGATCTCAAAGATGTTCTGCAGTCTCCCTATTTCTTCAATTAGTGCAACCTAAGAATGCTTCAGTTGGATGCTCTTTCTCATATGTGCTACGTTGGTGGCGAACATCAGACCTATGCAACGGTAGTAATCCTTGATTCATTGAAATCGGTCTCTGAGGGCAAGTAAAATTTGCTTCTTGAAGGGGAGACAAGCATGCTTGGGGTCAAGCTGGTCAAGGGCAGTGCTGTCCTGATACTTGTACATATACTTCAGATTTTGGTATTCTATATACATCTTGGAACTTGGAATTTCATCTGCTTTTCACATATTCAACCTTGAAAGACTTGAGAAAATAAAGAAATGCTGCATTTGGGAGCTACAGAGTTTCTACCCCTCATGGTGCTCTGATTTAAACTAAAGCTCAGATATACTGCAACCAATCAGGGATTCAGAAATACCGAAAGACATGGCTTTCAAAGTGATAGACAAAGGAAGAACTCGGTGCAATCTTGTTAATTTGGAGAGGAGTGATATCCATGGACATCCTCTTCCATCGTTTTCAGATTGCTGGAAACTTCTTTGGGAGTGTTTGTCATGTAGTTTAAATGTAATCATTATTTATCACATATTATTTATGTAGAGTTCGAGGAAAGTACTGCTGCGGGGTCTTTTGGTTTCTGTGTTTTAAATTATTGATTCATTCACTATTTTAAGGAAGAAATATAATATCTACTATTGTTGGGGTCGATATATGGAAAATCGATCAGCACCACTTTGGCAGATTATCTCAGTTTTTGGTAAAGCAGGCTATGTGCCATAACTGCTATTTTGATTTTAGCCCTTCACATTTGAATTTGGCTCAAGAAGTTCCAATGATGTAACAAACTTTCTAGAAAAGGTCAAATTGTAGTAGGAATGCCTCAAATCTCATCTACCTAAAAGCTAATCAAATTCAGAAGTAACTTTAAATTGAAATTAAAATATGAACCTAGCATTCACAAGTAGAATGCCAAGGCATTTTTCCACTTTTGAATTATCTAGATGGTTGCATTTTCATTATTTAGCATACAATAACCTGCCTTGCCTTGAAAAAGGTTAGAAACTTTGAAAGCTGAAAGGTTTGGAATTTATTAATCATAGATGGAATCAACCTTGTCCTGAGAGAAGATCATGGCCAAGTCACTACAAAACTACACTGCTGTTAACCACATAACATACAATCTACCAATAGGAAAACAAGATCATGGGGAATGAGACGAATATTAAATTAAGGAAACAACTAATCTAACACGTCATTTTCTTAGTTATATGATATTTCTAATAAACAAACATTAAAAATCGCAGTTTACTCCATTCATTCTCACGCTGGATTTTGACCCAGTCTTTTATATTCCCGTCTTTCCTATCAGTTTTTCAACCTCCAAGAACATTTAAAAAAAGAAAAGAAAAAAAAACATTTACGGAAAGGAAATATCTTTATATTTACCTTCACATAAAGAAACATCCTATGAAAGGTAATAAAAGTGCCAATTCGGGAATTTGATTCGACAAAGCTGGGCTGTGAGTAATTATTGATCAAGAAGCCAGCCAGTTAACAAGGACTTACAGGGGTTTGGGATCATATCACAAGCAGCAGCTTCAAGCCTGAATCTTGGGTACCTCAAACTTTTGTACTCCTAAATTCATCTGCTTTTCTAGGCCTACTTTTGTCATATTAGTTTTTAGGGTTTTTTAAGTCTTTAACCAGAAGAGTTTGGTAGAACTGTGAACGTTTTCTGTATATGCAAACAATTTGAAGCAAATAACATTCCTAAGAAAAAATCCTTACCTTGAGTTGTCCCAGTCCATTTGGCATGTGATCTGTATGATCACCAAAGTTCTGTATCTTCATAATTTGCAGACTGTTGCTGATTCTTTTCAGCTCTACTAATTGTGAATCAAAGCCAGCAAGTAGTGGCATATGGTACGAAATGTGTATTCTTCAAAGGGAAACTGTGGAAGTTACCTGGCCACCATGAGCTGAGAGAGGAGCAACTCTACTTATGTCCAGAGCAATGACGACAAAGCCAATACTGTCTTTGGCTGAACTTATCTTAGTTTCCATCTCAGAAATCGTAGATTCTACAGAGTACACTGAAGAAGAACATGGGAAATTTATTGAGATTGGAAGCTACTTTTATCGAGCAGCTCTGGCTGTTGTGGAGTTGCAGGGAATAGATCCAATGCCATTTGATGAAATCCTCCAATCTCTAAACAAAAGCATCAATCATGCAAAGGAACTAGTGGAAAAGTTCCTAAATGGCATTCAACTAGTCTCAGATTCTGATCCAATTACCATTATAAATCCACTAGAAGAGGTGATAAAGGAAATGGGTGAATGCTTGAACAAGATAGCGACCGCTACATTTGAGGAGCAGAATTATGTGAAAATGGCAATTCTATCACTTTCAGATGAGATGAAGAATATATCCACTAAAATTGTCCAAGCTCAAGCCATGATGAACATGCAAGAGATTAAAACTTCTTTGAAGGAACAATCAGAAAAAGAACTAGAAGTTATAGAGAAAGATCTATACCCCATTGATATGGACTGGGATACAAACAATACACAATCCCCAGTTGTATCGGAGTTGAGCGAAGGTGTTACAAATACAAATGGAAGAGGAAACCAAATGAAGTATAGCAAGGTTACATCAGCCATGGCAGAACTACCCTCAGTGACCCATTACATAGAACCTCTCTTTGAGACCTTCTTCTGTCCATTGACAAAGAATATCATGGCCGATCCAGTTAGCTTAGAAACGGGAGTGTCATATGAAAGACAAGCAATTGTTGAGTGGCTTAAAGAGTTCGAAGAATCCGAGGAAATTTTCTGCCCAGTCACAGGGCAAAAGCTTGTGTCCAAAGCTTTTAATTCCAACAGAGCTCTGAAGTCTACAATAGACAAATGGAAGGAACGCAATGAGATAGCAACAATCAAAGTCGCCCGGGCTGCTCTGTCTTTAGCCAGTTCAGATGAAATGGTGCTTGAGGCAATCAAAGACCTGTCGAGTATCAGCAAAGGGAAGCAGTTCAACATAGAACGGATCTTCAATTTTGACATGTTACCTTTGCTCGCTAACTTTTTGGAGTACAGAGACAGAGACGTTAGATATGCAGTTCTAGAGCTATTGCATCAAATGGCAGAAATCAATGAAGACAACAAGGTTCAAATTCACTCTAGTTGTCTTATTATTATACACAATTGATTGCTGTCATGTCTCTGCAGTTCCTCCCTCTTCCCATACCCCCACCCCAAACAAAATAATAAGTCAATAATTAAAAAATAGAGAAAGAAACAGCTTTTGCAATTTATCCTTGTTCATGCTTCTAGGTACCATCGTTTTTAGATGAATAAACTAAAATCAAGTGACATATAAACGTTAGCCTTAAAAAAACCTACAGACTTAGAATCCACTGGGGTGTTTGGGCCAAGAAATTGGAGATGAGAAGACTCCACTCCTTGTTTGGTCCAAGGAGTTCATGAGCCTCACAACTAAAACATCTATTGTATGCTTTATTAACTCCTTACACTATAGGCCCTACAACTACAACTTCATAACTCTCCAAACTTCATAACTTTTAATCCTTACCCCAAACACCCCCCAAAAGTTCAAAACTACAAAAACGAAAAACTAAGATCGATACTAGGAAAATCTGGCTACTGGCCATCTAAACAATTACAATTCAGCTATCGCGACCAAAAAAATGGTAAAAAGAAGAAAAGAGCCCAAACTTTTATCTCTGGTCAATCCTCTAATATATAAACATTTAATATTACAACAGCCACCGGTTTCCAGTGATCATTTTGTGCATTTTAAACTATCATTATGAACCTTCAATATCTACGACCAATTAGGATAGATTAGAATTATATAGGCTAAACAGTATATATATTGCCCCTTGGCACTAAATAACACAGCTGAATTCTTTTAGGCCAGTCTCTTGATAAGAAACCATACGGCAGAGTCTTCCAATTCCATGATTCTCCCACAAGCCACAGGGAAATAGTTTCTCTTTCTTCAACATATATAACATGGTGTAAAATCATTGCCATTACTTTTTCATTTAAAAGAAACCAAGCTTTTGTTGAGAAAATTGAGCAAAAAAATCATTGCTATTACTGATTAACAAATGAAATAAGTTCCCCTTCCTAGTTATACAATATAAATGCTACATTTTTTTTTAGACAGAATGATACCATTATCCAAATCTGTTTCTGAAACAGTTCTACCACTTCTATATGTTGATCACATCAGCTACTAGTACCTTCGTTAGCTATCAGTCCCTGGCTTGTGTTCATTATGCCAAAATTTAATGGAGACTGAACGCCCACAAGTCTTGGTTCTGCCCTCTCGTGCATTTATGCACATTCATAAATACCTATAATTAAAGATAACATAATTAACTACGGAAAGTAGAATACAAATCTTCAGCATTCTTACAATTCAAAATAAAATAAAATAAAAATAAAACAAACAAAATGAAGTATAGACACATCCTTACTCTTTATTCTTATGCAGATAATGATCTGTAACCAATTGGACGTATCAAGAATAATCAATCTATTATCAAGTAGTCACAGTTCCATTCGGGATAGAGCCTTGCTTCTGTTGTTTGAGCTTTCAAGATCCCAGTCATTGTCAGATCCAATTGGTTCAGTAACTGGGGGGATTCCAATGCTGATCATCATGAAGGACAATAGGTCCGATGAATTTGCTTCAGAAAAGGCAGATGAAACCTTGAGAAACTTAGAGAAATCTCCAACGAATATCAAGCATATGGCAGAAGGTGGACTCATGGAACCCCTCATAAGGCATCTTACTGAAGGTGAGTGTAAAATTCTCAGGCTCTCAACATAAGCATCCTTCATACAATTTGAAGAACAATTAGCACATAATAATACAAACTACATCTGGAGGCTTATAGGTTGAAATCATTGAATGTACTTAACAGGTAGCATGGAAATTGACTGCTAATTTAATGATGACACTTCACCTCGGAATTTAATATTGCTAATTCAATCACCATATGTCAATTAAGTAATTTAAATACAGGTAGTGAGTGGATGAGAATAGAAATGGCAAGCTATCTTGGGGAGATTGTCATTAGACATGACTGTATGGCATATGTAGCTGAGAGGGCCTCTTCAGTTCTTGTCAAGATGGTGCACGAGGGAGATACATTCGTCCGCAAGGCAGCATTTAAAGCTCTATTGCAAATTTCATCTCACAGGCCTAATGGTAAAACACTTGCAAAAGCTGGAGCTGTACAAGTCATGGCTGAAGAGATGTTCACTCGTACCATTTGTGATGAACTTAATGATCCAAAAGCAGATGCAACTCAAATACTGGCAAATATATGCGAATCCTGTCTTGATCTTGGGACACTTCAAGTTAACACTCATGGCTACACTATGAGTTCAGATTATGTAGTCTACAACATTATCGACTTGCTCAAGAACTCAACTCCAGATGAATCTAAATTTAGCACGAGTCTCATCAGCATACTATTATGCTTGACAAAATCTCCAAAACCAATGGACACCCTTGTTTCGGGTGTAAAAAACACTGAAGCATGTGATAACCTCATATATTTCATCAGTAGTCCAGATGAAGAACTTAGAGCTGCAGCAATAAAACTGCTCATATCGCTGTCCCCTTACATGGGCTTCCCAATGGCAGAAAGACTCTGCAAAGCCAGTGACCAAGTGGAGAACCTTACCAGTAGCATTACCTTGACAAACCAAATCACAGAGAAGCAGGCACTTTCAGCAACATTCTTAGCAAAACTACCTCACGAGAGCCTAGCTCTCAACACCATGATTGTAAACAAGAACATCGTGCCCAAGCTCCTGCAAACAATCATTCAAATACAAAGCAGTGGAACAGGAATGAGCAGGTATGCAAGTGCTTTACTAGAAGGTTCGGTGGGAATTCTTGTCAGATTCACAGCAACACTTTATGACCCGCAAATGCTGTTTCTGGCAAAAATTCACAATTTTACATCAGTATTAACTAACCTGCTCACTCAAACATCAAGTGATGAAGTTCAAAAGCTATCCGCCATTGGGTTGGAGAAACTATCATCAGCATCCGCGAGTCTATCCAAGCCCCTGAACATTAAAAGCAACAAGATCATGAAATTTCTCCACTTACCCAAGCTTCTATTGCTAGGTCCATCAAAGAAGGGTTACTTACGAGTATGCCCAGTTCATAAAGGGGCTTGCTCTTCACAAAACACATTCTGTTTAGTCCATGCGAAAGCAATTGAAAAGCTATTGACGTGTTTAGACAATGAGAACGAAGAGGTAGTTGAGGCAGCTTTGTCCGCCATTTGTACGCTTGTGGATGAGAAAGTGGATCTGGACAGAAGTGTGAGCCTGCTGAACGAATTTGACACAATAAGGCATGTCCTGAATGTGGTGAGAATGCATAAGCAAGAATCTGTGTGGCATAAATCATTTTGGTTGATCGAGAAGTTCTTGATCAAGGGTGGGGAAGAGTCACTTTCCAATATATCACAGGACAGATCGTTGCCTGCAATATTGGCTACTGCTTCCCATCAAGGGGACAGCGAGACGAGGCGAATAGCAGAAAAGATATTGACCCATTTGATTATGGTACCAAATTTCTCTGCTCCTAATTATATTCCATGATCTTGCCTTGTTCGTAACTTCTCGAAATTTGCTGCTGGCTGCGTTTGTGAAGGTGATTAACGACAGTCAATAGCTCTGGCTTACATCGGTATGACAAGATGGAATTCAATTCACGAGAAAACCTTGTAAATTTGTAGGAACGATTAATAAAGGAAATGCATGGCGAATTAAGATCAAATGAAAGACTAACCTCGTTTCTCCAACTTTATTTTGCTTGCAGCACCTTGGACACTGAATAGTACTCAGTAGTAGTAAGTAGTTTCTCGAAAACGTCTTACCATTCCCAATTTAGAAAGAGAACTTTAGATATTGCTTTATAGATCATGAAGGAAGTTTGAAACCCTTTTTCTTTTTCTTCAACAACTGAATTATGAAAGATCAATCCTTCAACCTGTTAGAAGGATGATCACGCCAGTTCTCCTTAAGAGGTAATTTGAAACATAATTATATACTAAAAAAAGGTTCTTTTACATGTCTTATCCACTATTACCAATAAATAAATATATACACATATTAAATTAAAATTTTAGTCTTATATCTTTTTGAAAATTTTTGACTTCCATATTTGTGTTTGATATTTTGCCTCCACCTATAAATTCATTTGCAACAATGTGTCTATTTAATTTTAAAATTTTTAAAATAATTAAATAATTGTACCTTTGAATTATTTAAAATTTATTGATACATGAGATAGAAAATTGAAATTTTAAATTTATATTTAATAGAACAATTAATCTTTAGATTTTTTTAATTTGTTGGTGACTTATTAGAAAAAGTAAGTTTATGGTCTTATTGAAAGTCTAGAGGCCTCTACATATTTAAAGTTCATGAAATGGTAGATATATTTATTTTTAAATATAGCAAAATGAGTCAAAATTTATATAGAAATAGCAAAATATCACGATAAATAGTGATAGAAACGGATAGACAATAACATTTTACTATATTTGAAAATGTTTTCAATAGTTTCGTCATAAAATCAAGAGACATAAAGTTCAAATTTATATCTAATAGAGCAATTGATTTTTAGAATTTTTGAATTTTTTTGATGACTTATTAGACAAATTACAAAAGTAAAAATTCATGGTCAATTTAAAGATCTATTAAACACTTATGAAAGTTCATGAAATCATATACCAAGTAGACACAAATTTCAAAGTTCAACTAGGCTTCAAATGCCTATAAATGGTTTTGATTATTCAAATTATTTTGGAAGACATAATAATGATCACGACAATGCAATCTTGAACTGGTAAGAATATCTGAACTTTTCTTTTACGAAAGTGTCGTAAAAAAACATTTTCTTAAATGTTTAGTAAAAATAGAAAAATATTTTTCAGAACAATATTCATTACAAACTCCAAGAATTGAAAGTCAGCTTGCTTAAACAAAGCCTGCAAGCCTGCATTTTCAACCTCAACCCAATAACATAAAGCAGGTGTAAGGCCGGCAACTGCAACCCACTGTAGCATATATATATATATTAAAATTATGGAACAACAAGCGACCATGAATCATATTATTTTCAAGTAATCTCTGTCGTGTTCTAAGCAAAAGTGCTTCGGTTTGGCCGTAGCAGTTGAAAGCTTTCCCTCCTTTCCATCTAATCTCTGATAACATCATTGTCTCATTTTAAGGTGGATGCTGACTTGTTCTCTCATTTTGCTATGAGTACCTATCTCTTGATATTCAAGATTTCACATCCTTTTCATCATCCACTTTGGCAATATTTGTTGAACAATTCTCTAAACAAATGAATATGAACAGCAAAAAAAACAGTTAATTTGAAAAACCTTGGTATTGACGAAATCAAATGCATCACACTATTTTATTGTTCATTGATAAGACAGGGTAGTGGAAACGCCCCACCTATATATGACCTCTGTTTGAAGTTGAATAAATCTCGATGTCGACTTTTTCTCTATATTCAGGTGAGTTTATTGTTAATATTATAAACTCACCTCTGTATAAAATCAAATTTCCATGCCTAATTTATTGTTACAAAGGCAAAACACTCTACTAGGTTAAGTTTGTAAATCTATAATAATATTTTAAGTCCCAGGCGTGGCTAGGTGAAAGATCAAAGGTGAACAAAACTTATATTATCTAGAGTGGTTTCAGCAGCAGGAATCATTGGTCTTCCTTTGAAGAAAATGGCTTCTTTCTCGGTGGAGGATTTTGTGGGAAATGGGGTTCTTAAGGATCTGCTTCCCACTTTGCTGGATGAAGGCTGGGATGATGTACCAACCTTGAAGGTCATGAATTCCGAGGATATGGATGCAATAAATATGACACAACAACAAAAGGTTGGTAATCAGTACTTTTTCTAGTTCTAACACAGAAAGACACCCTAATAAGCAATTTCAGATGTTAATATCATACATGATTACTGAATTAGAAACCTCATATAATTCATCCAATTGATGAATTTACATAGCCAATCAAAAATCTTTTGAACAATTCTCATAGACGGCTTTGTTATGACAGGAAGCAATGGAGATAAGAACTTACCTGCATGACAGATCTCTGATGCAGTATGCAGATAGGCTAGAGTCCTCCGGGAAATGTTTGCCTGAACTTCTAAGCTTAAGCGTTGAAGATTTAACATCTCAATTCCGTATGAAGAGAGGCCATATTGCACGTTTCATTGATAGAAATAGTTCGTGTGTGGATCCCTTGACCAAAAGGTTTGATACCCCTTCCCCATCTACAAGCATCAAGAGGACTTATCAGTCTAACAACTCAAAGAGGATGCAGAGTATGAGAAGCCGAACCTTTCAAGATAAAACAGTTGAGCAAGCACTGAGTGAATTTAAGATCGAAGATGGGTATGTGTTCAAGGGGATTGTTGCAGCAGAACCAGCTGGTCATAGAGCATGCGGTTGTGTGCAACCACCTCCTATTGTTGATAAAGTTGCTCCTTATTCTGCCATTGAAAACATCTCCATTCAGAAATTAACTCCAGAATATAAGATTGGAATGGAGCGTTTGGTGAAGACTAAGACTCCCCCAATGAAGGCATCAGCACTGTGGCAGGATACGCCAGCCATTATCCTCTGTATTAGACGTCCTGGGTAAGTTTAAGCATGTTGCTTCAAGACCTGGTTTAAAGTTGCAGATATCTGACTTGTATTCATGAAGAAGATGGTTTAAACTTGAAACATAAACTTAAAAAGCACAAATGAAAGGAGACTTCCTAGTTCTAGTAGATGTGTTTCATATCACTATTCGATATTGTTATTAGTGGTTTAGCCATCTTGAGTAAAGTGAAAACTTATATCTTTTGAGTTTGAAAACAGGTGCATCATGTGCAGAGCAGAAGCTCACCAGCTATATGCCAGAAAACCGATATTTGATGCACTAGGATACCAACTATTCGCTGTAATTCATGAACACATAGAATCAGAGGTATCCATAAGACTTCTAGCTCCTTCAACCTATCCAACCTGTTTGACTGAAATTGTCGTGATGCAGGTGAAAGACTTCTGGCCCAGGTACTGGGGAGGCGCTGTAATCTTTGACCAAGGTAGAGGATTCTTCAAAGCTCTAGGTGGTGGTAAATTAATGAAGGAAAAGTTCCTGTCAGGATTTGTTTTCAACCCTCGGGCAATAGCAAACTATAAGCGTGCAAAAGCAATGGGAGTGAAGCAAAACTTCAATGGAGAAGGGGAAATTAAGGGTGGTCTGTTCATTCTTGGCTCAGCTAAGCGTGGTATTGCTTACCAGTTTATTGAGCGGAACTTCGGGGACTGGGCGCCTCTTTCTGAAGTAATTGAGATCTGTACAAAAATACAGGTAATAGTTGCCATCGCCTCTATCCTTATCTCCAGTATTAAGATCATATTTTAATTATGCAGTATTTCACATGATACAGAGCCAGCCACAAGCTCCAGGGGCATCCATCAAACCATCCCAAGAAGATAACCGAAGTTTGTCCCTAGAGTAATACATGTTCTCATCTAGAGTTTCAATATGGTGCTTAGGTGATCGATACTTTCTATGACACATGAGAAGTGTTTCCATCCTTCTTCGTTCTCTTTTCTCAGATGTGCTTTAATTAATTTACGTGGCCTGGCTGTTATACAGAAGAACTTTAATTATTGCTATGATTTTTCTTATTGCTTGACCACTTCATGTGGGCAAAGCGGGTTTAGTTTAGAAGCAATTTGCAACATACTTCAATGCATTATTCTAAAACCTTCAGAAATGGAGGAACAGCAAGGCACATTTTTATTGAAGAAGAAAACCTTATTAAGTGAAGGAAATATACAAGACAACAAGACAATAATCAATAACCGAAACTAAAAGAGCCCAAGACATAAAGTATGAATTGGGAAGAATGTCTTCCCTGCCTGATATTGTAACTGGTCTTTACAATTCCAAACAATTGTGCTTTAATCATATTCAACCTTTAAAACCTTTTCCAGGTTTGACACCGTCAAAAAGTTTAAAAGATGGCCAAGAAAAATATAAATTAATTAAATCTTACCTTGAAAAAATGAAGGAGAAGTGACAGTGGTTACTCTCTGAATTCTGGTAGTTTTCTATGGGGACGCATCAAACTAGGCCTGATTCAATCCCATTTCGTCACTGGAATCAATCTGCAGAAAAGTTTGTCAATACCACTTCGGAAACACAGATCAAGTACTTGTGTTGGTATTCTACCAGCACGCTTGCAGCTGAAACAACATACTGGAACTTGAACACTTCAAGCAACCATCATATTTCACACAAGCTAGAAATATTTCCAATATTCTTTAGATAAATTCATCTCGATACCTCCAGCAGCTTTACTGAACAATGTAATACTCAATGGCTCGTAGCACAAAAAAGTTCCTTCTTCTGATCCTTGAAGGAATTCTTGTAAGTTCTCAATGGCTCGTAGCACAAAACAGTTCCTTCTTCTGATCCTTGAAGGAATTCTTGTTCGGTAGAACTTACGAGACAGTTCTGAATCACATGATAGCACAAAATAATCATCAAATCAAACTCACAACAAGTATATACACATTTGATATTGATGGTAGGTCTCACGCTCAAATAAAACTGAGCTTGTTCTGCATAACAATTCTGAGGTTTTGACATCTTTGGCTGAGGTTTAGACAGGCAAAATGCTTACCAGAAATCCCCACATGAACACACTCCATCCTTGAACAAATGGAAACGGACTGCATCTCTTACAAGTATCTCTCTCTGGGTGATCCTAGAAATGTATTTTGTGGCATTGTGGCAATCGCCACAGACCCTGAGATTTTTTACAATTCGTATTTGAAGGCCATCAGGTATAAATATCAAACCAAAGGCAATAGCAAGTTTCTCACTATGGTGATTAAGCATATTAATCTTCTCTGACTTCTCAACATCTTGAAGAACAAAACTCATATCGGGCACATATCCCTCCTCAATCATTTTTAGGTACAAACTTTCCAACTTGGCATATATCTGATCTGCAAAGGGACTTGACCGGTCATCTGCTGAGAAAATGTGCACTTTGTTTTTATATTTGATCCAACTATATCCTGGTTCCTTTTTCACTCCCTTTTCCCTCATTCCTTTCCTCAATTTTGCTACATCATCCCATTTTCCTTTTGCAGCATAAATGCTTGATAATAAAACATAGCTAGCAGGGTTATGCGGCTCTAGTTCATGAAGAGACTCGGCAGCCCATTTACCAATTTCCAAATTTCCATTGAGTCTACAAGAACTTAGCAGTGTGGCCCAACCAATTGCATCAGGACTAAAAGGCATCTGATTAATGAAGTTTTTTGCTTCTTCTAATCTTCCAGCTCGGCTGAGAAGGTCAATCATGCATGTGTAGTGGTCAGGGATTGGTGTGATTCCATGTTCCTTCACCATACATTCAAAATAATGGTAACCTTTCTCCACTAAACCTGCTCTACTACAAGCTGAGAGAACTCCAACGAAAGTAACTCCATCGGGTACCATACCATGAGCCAACATTGTTTCAAACAGAGATATTGTTTCATTGGCTTTTCCAAACTGTGCATAGCCGGAGACTAAAGCTGTCCAAGAAACTTCATCCCTGATTTTCATTTCATGAAACAACTGGTGGGCATATTCAAGGCTCCCACATTTACCATATAGAGTGACTAGAGCATTTGAAACCGTAACAAAACAAATTAAACCAGAAGCTAAAGCTTGGCCATGAAACTGGGCACCCTCTTCTAGGCTTGCGAGGTTTGCACATGAGCTAATTACACTCCCTAGTGTAAAATCATCTGGATGAGTCTCATTTCTCTGCATATCACGAAATATCCTAACAGCTTCTTCACTGTAACCATTCTGACCATAACCAACTAGCATTGCTGTCCATGATATTACATTCTTGCGCCTCATTTTTCTAAACACTGCTTCCGCAGATTTTATATTCCGACACTTGCAATACATATCAAGTAGAGCACTTCCAACGAAGATGTTATCTTGATAATCAGTTCTGATAACATAGGCGTGAATTTGCTTTCCCTCACTAAGTGCCTGAAGACCGCCACATGCAGTCAACACACTCCCAAAGGTGAACTGATCCATGCACAAACCTTCTCTTCCCATTTCTTTGAACTTATCGACTGCTTCTTTAAACAAACCATTTTGGGTAAGTCCAGTTATGATCGTTGTCCATGAAATCGAATCTTTTTCTGGCATATTATCAAACAGTTGCTCAGCTTCTACAATAAATCCACACCGCAAAAGACCTGTGATCATAGTATTATACACAACAATATTCTTCTCAGGTATCTCTTCAAAAATCCGTTTCGCATCATTGATAAATCCCGTTTTTGCATACATATCTACTAAAGGACTGCCAACAAACAGATAAGATTGATAACCAAATTTGAAGATTTGCCCATGAATCTGCCGACCCAAATCAACAAATCCTCGATTAGACGAGAGTATTAACATAGTAGAGAATGTAATCCTATTCAAGTTAACCGACCCATCCTTTAACATCATGTTATAAACTCTAACCGATTCGGAAATCAAACTGTTCCCCGCATACCCGGAGAGAAGCGAGTTCCAAGATACCACATCATGCTCCGGCATGCGGTCGAAGACCTCTTGCATATCTCGAAGGTGCCCCAATTTTGAGTACGCTGAAAGCAGCGTGTTCCATGAAAAAAGGTTCGGTTGAGGAATTTGAGCAAACACGTTCCGTGCATTCTTCAAGTCCCCAAGTTTTCCGTAAGTATTGATGAGGTTATTATACAGAAAGGTTTCTGGATTTGGTACAGTTCTGATGATGCGGCAATGAAGCTTCTTAACTTGGGCCCGATTCCGAGCTTCGCAGCAAAACTTAAGCGCAGCAGTGTAGTAATTTGATGAAGAAGACATATTCTTCTTCAAGAAAATACTTGGCGGGAACGAGAACGAGAACGAGCGTCGCGTTTATACAATCGGTTCCCCAACCCGAAGAAGAATGATCCAAATTACTTCGGATTCTCTACCATTTAGATCTCTCGATCCGTCTCCAGGCCCAATTTAATTCTACACACAGTTCGATTCGATTCAATGCACGAGCCTTCATACGCCCATGGCCCATGTATTCTCGATGGCTTGGCCGGACCCAAAAGAATTCGTCAGGTCATTTTATAGCATTCAAGTCGCAAATATAGCAATTAAAGTCAAAATAATTATAGATATAACACAATACAAAAGAATTTGCATACATAATAAAATTTATATTTTGCTTTTTAAGTCTAGCAGGGATCTACCAATGATAGGTCAAATTACAAGTAGGGGTCTATTAGTGATAGACCATATAGCTAGTAGAGCTTTTCAGTGATAGACTATATTGTTGTTGTCTACATCGATAGAGTCTATCACTAATAGATTTTGCTATATCTGCAACTTTTTTAAAATGTAGCTATACACTTAATTATTATTCATAAAAATGCTACCCAACACAATTACCCGAAGTTTTTCTTCTGATGACGATTATCTGTCAATCTAAGCATAATTTAATGGATATACAAATATGACATGACTTAGAAAGTGAATGTAAGTAACTAAATATGATTTTTTTTAAGTTAAAAAAATATGTGAGAACGGTAGGGATTCAAACTTATGATTGAACTAGAGTATATATCTAAACCAGTTAAGTTATTTCAAGTTGACATAAAACATGTTTTTAGTTAAATTACAAGTTTAAGTATTGAACTTTCATATTTTTGTTTATTAGTCTCTAAACTTTTAAAAGTATTTAATTGGTCTCTAACTTTTAATTTTATATTCTAAGGTCCTTAAATTTTAAAATTTGTTCAATAGATTCTTAAATTTTTAATTTTGTGTCCAATAGGTCTTTAACATATTCAAAATCTTTTTAAAATTCATGAATTTAACGAACACAAAATGGCATGTTTAGAATTCGATTAGCTATAAAATTCAAATTTATATCTATAGAACCATTGACTTTTAAAAAATTTGAATATGTCAAGAATTTAAGAGATATAAAATTGAATGTTCAAAATCTATTATACAAATGAATTAAGCTTATAAACTTATTAGACAAATAGAAGAATCAAACTTCTGATTTCAAAATTGATAATACAAATATTATGCAGATTAAACTATACTCATCTTGGTTGGACTTAAAAGAGTTCATTTTAGAGTAAACTTTTAACTAATTTTCTATTTATATATATAAAAAAAATGCTTACATAGGATACGTTTTCCTCACTAGAAAAGGGTAAAGAGAGAAAAGGTTCTAAAAGACATGCCAAACTTAATAATAGCAGACAGCTCTTTTCATCATGAATATTGTTTTTATTTATTTAATAAAAAAAGATTAAAGTGAGTAATCTTTGACAAGTGGCTCAAACATTCATTACAGATTTATAGGTGATACTTGAGAAAATGACCCTTTCCTCCTGCATCCACCATGGAAGCCAAGGTCCTTTCATGTTTGATACAGCAGAAACTCATCAATTGCTTACTAAGCTTAAAGATGTTTCATGGATCTCAATTCATTCACAATAAACAACAACATTTCCCTCAGCAGAGTTGTAAGAATTACAGCCAACCCACTTCAGCTAGTGAAATCACACACTATCATCTGTTTTCTCATTTTCTTAACAAGAAAACACACTAAACCTCAAGCGGTTCCTCGGTTTTCAGATATCGATTCCTCGACCCCTGTACATCGACTAAGGCAACAACTCTCCTATAATATGAACTAACGAGATCAGAAACTAGTTTCTCTACCAGGTCACTGATTTCTGGGCAATTGTCACGGGGCAATTTCTGCCTCGGTTAGTATCTGCCGATCTGAATCAGTCACCCGCTAGAGTAACGCAGCACCAAAAACAGTAATGGTATTTCTTATAATCACATTAGACAACTAAATCTCGCAACTTCTTTCACATTACCACGAAGTAGAAATAGTTCGCGGCAATGAATCTCATACTAATACTAATACAAATGCAGCTGTACATGAAGCAGAATTGGTTCATGGCAATCAAGAAAAAATTTCAATGTTCAACTTTTGTGTTGCCTGGTGAATCAGATCCTGCATGAAGAGACCAATTTATATTTCAGTTTAAGGATTTCAGGGTGCAGTTTGAATGTTTTTGTCATGAGGGGTAGTTTTTATAGAACCTTCAATTTCTAAACAATTGGGGGTAGTGGACATCCCAAAGCTCATCTGCACAATGTTTTGGAGTTCACCATCCCACACATTCTTTATCTGTGGACATATTTTTATACATTTAGCAAACTATTGAAGAATATGAACAAAATTTTCCTTCAGCAAGGTAATTAAGTTAGTACCTGAGTAGGATCCTTAAATCCACCCGACCTTGTAGTCATCTGGGAATTCATTGTGCTTCTTAACATCTCAGAGCTCCCTATGGCAGGAAAATTGCTTGGGATATGTCCATTATGAGAAATATGAGGTGGGGGACAAGCAATGGGCATATGTGAAGAAAATCCCAATGTCGACGATGGACCAACTCGTGATTGAAGAATCTAAGAGAACTATGTGTGTTAGAACCAGAACATGCATAAACTGATTTTCTCAAGAACTTTGACTTTCTTTAGTGCGAAATCACACTTACATCTTTGGCTATGAGTCCATCAATGTTAATATCCAACCTTGGATTCACGGTAGCGAGTTTCATTGATAAAAACTGCAAATATCATGGAAATTCAAACAAAGATTTAGAAATCAAAAGTATATGCTACTGACTTCCTCGGTGTGCAAAGAAATCTCATATAGACTAACTGGTAGGATTTTCCAGCAATTTTTATCTTCATCCAATATAGCAAAAGATGTCTACCCTGAGAATATGCTGAAACTATGGAGCATATGAACTGAATTTCATACCTCGACTTGTCGCTGCAGTGATTGGACATAGTTAATGATTTCATCTAGCATCACCGCCTTTCCAGTAACCTGCATAATAGAACTTTAACCGAGTGAACATAGACTTCGTGGGGATTCCACCATCTAAGGTTCAAAGTTAACCATCAAACCTTGCTGCAACCAGGGACTAGTTCTTGAAGAAACTTCATCCTCTCACTGATCTTCTCCCTCCTTACCTATAACAGAACTCAAAGTCGGTCAACTTCTGGTTTTCATGCTTAGAGAGCTATGCTAATATGCTTTGAGAGATTGAATGTGACATATATTACCCTCTCTGCAAGACTATGGCTGTTTGTTGCCTGGCCTCTTCGAGCTCTAACATGAATATACTCTTCCTTTGGTGGATCAGAAGGTTGAGGTACCTGTTTATTATGTTTTCCTGTACACTTGTTTGCAGTTGAACTCGGATTTTGATCTCCTTTTCGCTGAGTTTCAGCATCATCCTTAGCTGAAACCGTAGTTTGTTGCAGAGGTCCATTGGCTTGATCAAGTTCAGTCTTCTACCCAAAACAAAATTGTTGACAAAATTAGGAAAAGTTCAAAACCAACAAGCTAATTAGTAATAATTATCCTCACCCAACACATGAGGGGAAAAAAACAAGAAGTGTTTATTACCTGTCCACTTCTTTTCCTTTTCCTTGAGCCGAGGCCCTTGGCAGAAAGTTCCTTACCTGGGGCCTCTAACGTACATGGCTCACCTGAACCATCATGACCGCTAAACTCAGCTTCATCAGATTCATTAGCAGAACCATCAACAGCATGTTTACCACGATCATCCCATTTCAAAGGGCTTCCATTTTTAGGTGATCCCCTTTCAGTAGCTCCATGTTCATTAGTCAAAGAAAGAGGCTTGGAAGATTCACTGTTAACCATGTTTCTTTGAAATTGTCCTCCAGTTCCGAATACTGAACCTAACCCATTTCGTGGAATCTCATCCCATCTCTCAGGTATTACTCCCATGCCTCTGGAAAAAACACCAATAGGCTCAGGAATGCTGAAATGGCCAACAATATCACCAAAATTTCCACCACTAAAGCAGGAAAACCTGGCTGCACGTTCAATAAATGAAGAATCAGCTGGAAGTTGAGATAAGCTTGGCGGGATCACACTGGGAAAATTAGGTAGGTAAACTCCCCCTTTTAACATATTATGTGACAGGTTCCAGCTGATGTCAAGTGTTCTATCAATGTCACTGCTCAAAGAAACTGGACAGCCACTGGCCTTACTCATTGCTATGCTATTTGAAGTAGTAGAGTTGTTATGGCCTTGAATGTTGCAAATTCCCAAGTTTTGACAATTAGCTGCTTGTTCCCAGATAGTAGAGCTAAATGACTCTACCACAGGAGCAGTGGAAGAAGAACAACCAACCATATCCTGGTTCCTAACTACATCCACATTCCCTGGCAAAACCAAACCGATTGGCATACTCGTAAGAGTCATTTCGCTGAATCGCCAATCTGATGACATGCTATTTGAACAGTTGATCGAATCCTCTATGCTACTTTCTAGTCTAAATTTATCTCTGTCACCAATATCCATACTATGTTGACTAAGATACGCAGAAGAAGCATGTATAAGATACCCAACTTTTACAGTTCCTTTTAACCACAAACCTCAAAATCTACTCACTCCAAGCAGAATCTATGGACTTTTCACAATGAAGTATAGAACAAGAGAAACTACATAAGAACAGTTTAAGTTTATACAAACTCTCCCAATTCAAGAAATTAGTTGAAATCTTGCAAGTCACTCTGATGAAATGGAATAAATGGTGGAAGAATGTGAAGGTGCAAACAGTTAAAGCTTGAAAGGGAGAAGTAAAATTAAAGAAGACAACAGTGTAAGCTTATACAAACTCCTCCAATTCAAGAAATAACTTGAAATCTCGCTAGTGACACTGGTGAAATGCAATAAAAGCTTGAAAGGGAGAAGTAAAATTAAAGAAGACAACAAGGGGAAAGAAGAATGAAGCAAAAGCAGTAGTGTGCATAAAGAAGATGGTAGCAAGCAAAGAAGACAATATTTATGAAGCTACCATTTCCGAAGCAAGGAGAGAAGTTGAAGTAGTAGTAAAAAGCAGAAAATGAAGGCCATCAAAAGCCAAGAGACAATAAAAAGCGACAATTCAAAGCGGAGGTGAATAGAGTGTAAAGAAGCAGAAGGCAGTCAACTGATAAAACAGAGAAGAGAGCATTGATTTCAGCATAATAAATAGACGTTGAAAGCCCTAGTCAGAGTGTGAGCAGAAAAAACCAAGTTTCTGAATCACAGAGAAAGAAAAACGGCACCAAAAGTAGCAAGAGAAAGATACCCATTTCAGATATGTACCACTTTCAGTACTCCATAACCCCATTCAAACTTTTCTTCAAATAAATTCCATTGAATTTCGACTTTATGTTCGAACCCCTTTTTTCAATTTTTCAGCTCAGACCACCAGCCTCTGCCTCTGTCACGCCTCAGAGAGATGCTCACACAGAAAAAGGAAGATTGCATCAAATACAGAGATAGAGAGAGAGAGGGAGAGAGAGAAAGAAAGATAGGCAGTGGAAAGATATACAAAGAAACGGGTTATTTAAGCAATGGTGAAAGGGAAGCTACAACAGTAAAGCTTCTGCATTTATAACCAAACTTGCATGAAAATGAGAGCTCTTGATCATTAAACCACGGTTGCTGCTCCAACAAAACCATTACATTAATAAAATAATATGCTTTTCACACCTTTTACTCCTATTTTCCATTTTCATCGCTCTACTTTTGAATTTTGAATTCCTCTCTAATTTTTCACCTCTTTTTTTATTATGGTTATTATTTGTTTCAATTACAAATGTGAGAGTTACAATCTAATCCGTATAGTTAATTATTAGAAGTTAGTACATATAATTTTTTAAAATTCTCATAAATAGTAGTCATTAAATTTGTATTTAGCATTTTGAACGACCAAGCATAAAGGTCTTTATTTATATTTATGTTATTTATGATTTTTGTTCTATAATTTAGGGGAGTACACTACATAGAAACTCATTAACCATAGAGTCGTCTTTATAATGTGTAATCTAATACTTCTCTATAATAATAAAAGTGTTCTCTCTCAGCACGTGAACATGCCTAACACACTATTAGTGAATCACGCAAATTTCTATGTCGATTTCTCTACTGTTTACGTTTTTTATTTTCTTTTGTTGTAAATTTCATAACATAGCCCTTACAGTGAAGACTATTTATGACATTTTATCAAATTATAGGGGTTAAATTCTTCAAATAATAGTGACCAAATTTATAGTTTAACTTTTTTTTTTTTTCTCTCTCTCTCTTTTGTCTAAAAAGTTGGAAAGCTCGTTACTTTCAGCCTTCAAGTTTTCTTGAATTACATACTTTTTCCAATCACAAAAAGAAACCCCATCTATCAATTAAAAAGGATAAAATTTTGTTATCTAGATTATCACTTTAATGACATAACCTAAATGTGTGAAGCTCAATGAGAATCCAATAATTAAAGTTAAAAGTTTAAGAATTCCAAAACTAAATTAACAAATGGGTCATCAAGATCATAAAATGGATTAAACTACTAAATATATATATATATATATAGTTCCAATTCCATTATCACTCCTTCCTCGAATATTTTTCTCACAATCCCATCAATATTTGACCAAAAAGTGAAGCTCAACCAACCTCATCAAAACTCCTATTTATTGATCACTCTCCTCCCTTCTTACATTTACTTCATGTTATAAACCAAACTAAAATGCCAAACTTTTTGCATCAAACCACACCTAGCAAATCTATCGAAGATTCTTTCACGTGAATTTTAAATCCAAAAATATAAGTGAATCTCGATATTAAATTAGAGAACTCAACAACACACAATAACTCTCTAGATACTCTAGAATCAATTTAAAATCATTACTTCATGTTTTTCTTAGTTCAAAATGTATAGAAATATAGGACCATCTCATTTCAAACCCATTAAACTATATAATTTAAATTATTCAGTATTAAAAACTAAAAAGTTGGTATATAAAAAGCAATATATTTAACATAATTTTAAAATCAACAAATTACTTGGTTGTAACTATAACCATTAAGTTGGATGTCAGTTGACAGCTCAATTAGTAGCAGCCAAAAAATAATAACTAGAAGGGAAAAGGGTGAGTTAATATTGTCCAAAATGTTGTTGAAACTGTGGCTGAGGCAGCAGAGAGTTAAATATCATAGAGATGCAGCCACTGATAATTGATTTCAATAATTCAAATTATTATTGTGGCCATTTCATTTATTAACTCTAGGGCAAGAGGAATGCTTGCAAATGGATACTATTGGTGTTATTTTGTTGGCTATGTTAAATATGGAAAATTTCTTGTTGTTGGGTTCCTATCTTTTGTTGCCAGAAGCTGCTTTCCAGATCCAAATTAATTCATTTTTTTTTATAGACTTCCTAGCTATATATACAATAAATTAATCTCATATTTTAGAATGATTCTAAAATAGTTAAAATTATTTTGTCATTTTTAAAATTACTTCGAAAATCTTTTTAATGAAAAGTACGTTTAGAAATGTAAAATTAAACATTGAATTAATTTTGTATGATTAAAGGTGTATTTCGTTGTGATTTTAAACATGACAAAAATGGTTTAAACCACCTTAAAATCACTCACAAACATGTTATAAATTTTACTTCAATTTGATTAATATATATATATATATATATATATATATATATTTTGTTAGAAAATTATGGTTCTACTCTCACCATTTGGAAACTAATATTTGAATTATTTACCAAATTTTAAAAACAAAAACAATTACTTTGTTGTTTTTTAGTTTTCAAAATTTTGATTCAATTTTGAAAACAAATAAGAAAATAGAAATAGTAGGTTTATAAAAATCCAAAGACCAAAAGGAAAGTTTAAGGCCAATTTGATAACATAATCATTATTTGATTTTTGAAGATTAAGCTTATATCATTTACTTATAAGTTGATTTGTTTTGTTATTCATCTTTCAATTATTATTTTTATAAACCAAAATCAATTTTGAAAGTTAAAATATATATACATATAGTTTTTTAAAAGTATTTTTTGTTATTAAAATTTAACTAAAATTCAATTTTTTTTTTTTTTAAGTACAAATTATAGTATGAAAATAAAGAGAAAATAAGCTTAAATCTTAAAAATTAAAAACAAATTTGTTATTAAAGGGGCCTAAAGTCTTACCTTTTTTCCTTTTTCTTTTTATTTCTTTCTTTCTTTCTTGACAACTAAATGTTACCGTTGATTCACAGCCTTAGTTTTATATGTTTAACTCGTTGAGATCTCTCTATTATTTTTTAAATATAATTTAAAGGAAGAGCAAGTTGATTAATTGAAAAAATTGCATGCATGCTGTGTTTGTAGTTATTTTTTTAAAATGTTGGGTTAAAAGCATTGCTTTTTATTAGGATAATTTTTTTAATTAAAAATATTTTTAAATATATCAAAATGTGATGGACTATCATTAATAGACATTTATAGAGGCTTATTATGTCTATCACAATCACATATTTGATATATTTATAAATATTTTAATTTATTTTATTTTCTTCAAAAACAACTCTTTTTATTATTAATAATATTTTTATTATTTTGAAGTTAGATTTCTTGAAGATAATATACTTAGGTGTCTTGGAGTTTTTTTTTTTTTTTTTTTTTTTTTAAAAAGAAACCTTTTTGTGTAATGTAGTTGGGTGGGCCGTTAAAAATAGGTGCAATGCATTTTTTTTTTTTTAATTCGAAGAAAAATATTAATCTTTAATGAAGCATAAAAGATAGTTAACACGTGGCAAATTTTGAATTAGGCCACATAGCCATCTAAAACTCATGCATGCTAAACAAATCACAAGTTCAAATAATTGTTTTTCAAAATTTGAAATTTAAAAAATATGGACTTGAAACCTCATTTCCTAGTTCAAAATGTGGCTTAATTATATTGGTGGATTATTGAGGTGTTTCTTCAAGGATATTCCACATAATTCATTATATTGGTAAGTATTATTTTTGCTTGTCGTGTCTTTACTTTATACCAATAATTGTTATTAGATTTGTAAAAGATCATACACTACTTCTAAGGGTTTAAGAGAGAGAGGGAAAAAAGAAAACCTACTAAGGTTTTGTGAGGTGTGTTACAGAGAATCTAATTAATATGATCTTTATAGATGTTTGTGCCCTCCAATTAAGGTGTGGTTTTTGTGATTATGCATTAGCTAAGTTTGACCATAATTGTTAACACAAAAATATTATTTAGAGGGAATTTAGAATACTAGGAAAATAAATCAAACTATTTATAAACATAACAAAATTTCATTATCCATCTACGATATATCGTGATAGATTACTATCTGTGTCATGATAGACATAAATTGTAGTCTATCGCAATCTATATCTGTCTAGTGTAGATAGATTGTGATATTTTGCTATTATTTATAAATATTTTTAACATTTTTTTCATTTTAAATAATTTATAGATAAGTAATACATTATAAACATTCCACCCTTTAATATTCGTCGATTATCTTTCCCATGGACATACTGCCCCCAGACGTAGGTAGTTATTATTGAACTAGGTTACCAATCTCTTAGTGTTGCTTCTTAATTCTTTGGTTAATTTTATTTTGTTATCATAGAGCGAACTTAAACATTCAATTTAACATTTGTTGTTTAAGTGGCGAGTCATCTTATTTTTTTTTATTTTTTTTCATTTCGTCAGTACAACAATTATATGGATGGAGGATCAAACCTACAACCATTAAGATAGAAGATTACGTAAATTATCGTTGAGCAAAGTTCACATTGACAACTTCCGAATCTTAATTTAGAATTTTTTTTCAAGTATAAACTTAAATAATTAAATTGGTCTCTACCCCTAAGCCCATATCTACATTACACTACAGCCTCATTCTTGTAACAAGATTCTTATTTGCAGTAGGGAGATTGATTGATTTTCAAGTTGAAAAAGAGGATTGATTGATTGATTAAAATAAAAGGAGAAAAGAGGAATAGTTTATATGATATTAAAATAATTTATACGGCTATATTACTATATAAGAAAAAAAGAAGGAAATAATTTAAATTATTTAATCATGCCTTTTAAAAAGAAATAGCTTTAAGATATATAAAATTTTGAATTTCAGAATGGGGAAAAGGCGTCCAATATTTAAAACAACGTCACATAATAATATAATATTCATAATTCCATGTTCCCTTGGAATAAAAAAAAAATACCTTAAAATCCTCAAAAAGGGGTCAAAGGACCGGACTGGAATATAGGGAATGGAAAGTAAAAGGTAAACAAATCGGACGGCCAGGAAAGCATCAGAAATCCGACGCATAGTTAGAGGAGTTGACTCGTGAATTATGAATTGGCGTCGAAGAAAGTGCCGGCAGTGCAGTGATCGGCGGTGTGTCAAGATTATAAAATAATTATTGTTATAATAAATGGTTTATATATATATATATATATATATATATATATATATATATATTTTTTTTTTTTTTTTTTTTTTTGGCTTGTACTTTCCAGTTATATTCGAAATCAATTAAATAATATTCATTTGTACAATAATAATAATTGGCTTTAGTTATTAAGGCGTGTTTTGTACAAAATCTACAAAATAATTTTTTTAAAAAAACAGGAGGTTGTCTGAAAATAATGTTGCATTTTATGATTTCACAAAAGTGTATTAAAGAATTGGGTATCAATCTAAAGAGTTATTCAAAATGTTTTTTTTTATAATATCCACAAATCGAACATTAAATACTAGGTTAAATATTAACATTACAATTAATTTATGAAGATGATTTATCTTTAAAAAGATATAAAATATTCTATTTTATAACATAATATATGATGTTATAAATATTTTAATTGAATAAAAATAGATTGAGTTTAAAACATAAATGACGTATTTTAAAAATATATAATGACTCTATTACATAAAATAATATATTATATTATGAGATATAATATTATAAATGATGATAGATAACATGAAATTTTATTTCAAAATTAATTATCAATGAAAAAAGTAATTATTCGTCTATTTTTTAAAAATTGTGAAGTCCCTTGAATTTTTTTCAATGTGATATCTTACCATGCCTCTCAAAATGGTGTCTCTTTTGAGTTTACTATTCTTGAATCATATTTTAATTTTTATTTTTGCCCTATTAACTATTTGGATTTTTGTGGCATTTTTTTTAACAGATTTTTATGGTATCTAATATCATATTGTATAACATAAGTTTACATTTCAAAATTAATTGTTAATTGAAGAAGACTAAAGAGTAATTCATATATCTTTCAAAGACTATAAAGTCCTTAATTTTTTCAATGAAGGATTCTCAGCATCTAAATATTGAAAATTCTCTCTTTGTTTGTTGAAAGAGAAGCTTTTCTCATATTAATATAGACATAGAAATTATTTACACCAAGTTGGAATAAAATTGTAAAAGATATTTACAAATAACATCAAAATATCACCGTATATCTGCAATAGACTATGATCAACTACTATGTGTACAGATAGTAGTCTACTGCAGACTAGAAATCTTGTTATATTTATAAACATTTTAGTTCATTTTTATATATTTGAAAATAACCCTAAAATTAATCTAATTATTGATTTTTAAAAACGAGATAACTCATAAAATTAAGGAAAATTATAATAAATATAAAAAATATCAAACTATTTACAAATATAGCAAAAAAAAATTTTTTCCGTGATAGACCTAGATAAATAGCTTTTCGTGTTTATGTCATGTTTAAATTTTGCTATATTTAAAATGATTTTCAATAATTTTTTTTTTAAAAAAAATATCTCTAAAATCAAAGACTAACACAAAATAAAAAGAATTTTAAGAACAAAATACACTTAAAAAACCCTTTTGAATGTTTGGAAAATAAATTCAATTTTTATGATTTAAGAAAAAAGTGGGTGAAGAGTTTTTGTTTTCTAACGAAAAAAATAAAATAAAATAAAATAAAAAAAGGTGCAAAATCTTTTACTGCTTTATGGCTTTAATGGACTGTCTCCAACCTCTCTCTATGTGTCTTTCTTGCCTGTCACTATCATTAGTTGGCATTGGGACTTGAAAACTCAAAGACCTATGCTTTCAAATAATACAATCTCTCTCTCTCTCTGCTTTGCAAATTACAACTTTAATCTTGCTTTACAAATTTGGCAATATAATACGAAACATAAGACCAACCATGGTAATTTTAAAAAAATAATAAAAAAGAAATGATATCCTCGAAATCTATTATTTTCCTCTTTTCTTTTTAGAATTATTTTTAATTTAACTACAAGAATCTTAAACCTCTTTATTGGAAACTTGTGACTAATTAATTGAATATTCAAATTTTTTCATAAAAGTTGAAAGGTTCATTCAAATATGTAATCAGTTCTCTATATATATCTTTCAATATTATATGGAAGTCATAATCTCTTCCTCTGATTTTTTGTGAAAATTATATCATGTTTTAATCGGTTTGAGATATCCGACTTAAGTTTGCAATTTTATAATCATACATGCATATGTTAGATTTGCATATAATATCTTCACTTATTTAAATAGGTTCTAAAAAAAAAAATTAAGAGTAGTTGCAAATCTAGTCGGAGATAAAATATCAAGAAAATTTATGATCTATAATTTATATAAATTAGAGGGAGAATCTTTATTTTTCTCTTTTGCCCCTACATATTTTTATAATTGTAAGTTTGCCCTTCAGACTCCTTTTAACTTACACTTCACACCTAATTGGCACCTCTCGAATGATAACAACACAAGTCCCCTTCCATCTACCTCAGACTTCATGCCAAAATTGTAACCATATAATTATCTATTTAAGATCCCCTCGTAAAATATGAGAAAAAATATGAACAAAAAATCTTGAAAATGAACTAGAAGCTTCTTTCTTTGGTGGCAATCAAATTAGTAAACCAAATTGTACTATTGAAGAGAAGATATCACTAGAAGCACATAAATCGTCGAAATTTAGTTTTAATTTTTTTAAATCTATTTCAATTTTGGTTTTTTTCTTGTTAATGCCTCATTGTTTTGTCTATGGTGGTTGCAAATTGTAAGAGTTATCAATGTGAGACTTTGTTTCTTGTACGGTGAAATTAAATTTTTTCAAATATGTAAGTAAGTATGATTTATTTACGTCTCGAAATTTTATTTTAACTTTATTTTAGGTAGATGGAAATCGATGATTAATAGTAGAATTGTTACTTTTTGTTCTTCCTCATATTTTTCTTATTTTTTTCTTAGGTATTTTCATTTACTTTATCACGTTTGATTTTTGTTTGTTTGTTTCATTTTGTATTTTGTTTGTTTTTTTTTTTTATTTTAGTTTTTGAGAGATTTGATTTAGGGGTTTGTTTATTTTGTTTGAGTTGTAGAGATTTAAGGAAACATCACCCATTCTACAAGTTTCTTAGGCCCCGTTATTTCATTTTTTGTTTTGTTTTTTAAAATCAAATCTATTTCCTCCTAAATTCTTACATTGATTTGCATCTCCAATAATTGAATTTTTTGCCAAATTCCAAAAACAAAAGTTAAAACTATTTTTCTTAGTTTTCAAATTGTGGCTTGATTTTTTAAACCATCGGTAAAAAGTAGATGACAAAGAAATATACTTGAAGGTGGAAGTAGTATCTAGGCTTAATTTTAAAAAACAAAAACAAAAAACGAAATGGTTACAAACAGGAACTTAGATATTTTGATTTTCTTTTAAAGTCATGCAGGAATTCCGATTATCTTTTGTTATCTATTTTAATTAATTTATGTTTTCTAAAAAAATTTGTAACTCATTTAATTTTATATGTATTTCTCACTGTGTGTAATTGGAAAAGGAAGGAAGAAAGCCTATGGAATCGAAGGATGAAAGATGAGAAAGAAGAAACAAAAGAATCTCAAGTTGTCCTAACTTCTCTCATGATTTTATGATTTTATAGATCATGTCATCTCCATCTAATTTGTTTTAGCCAATTTTTATTGTTTATTTTCTTTATCTAATTGCAAAGGATTTAGATATGAACACCACCCGAATAAAACTTACTTGATTTTATAGATGTATTTACTTTGCTCCATTTTCAATATTTTTAATTTGTGTTTTATCTAATTACAACGTATTTAAAAGTTAATACACACTTTCATAAAATTCATTTGCAGCAAATAATGTTTGGATTTTTATTTATTTATTTATTATTATTATTACCTTTTTTTAATGAGATGTTAGGGAAGAGACAACTATAACATGTAGAGGAGAAAAAGTTGATTGAGGTGAATGGAGAAAAATAAGAAAAACAGAGAAACAGTGGAAAGACTTAAAAATTAGGGAGCATGAAGAAAAATCATTTTTTAACAAAAATAAAATAAAAGTCAAGTTTTTTTTTTTTTCTTTTCTTTTGACAATATATATATATTAAAATTAGAGTCTTGAGATTAATTTTTTTTTAATATTTTACTTTAATATTTATAAAAGTAATATCTATTTGTAAAAACATGACACAATATCGAAATTGTTGTAAAAGATATTGAATAATAGCAAGAGCTTGTTATTTTTTTTTAAAAAAAATTAACTATGATATAAATTGTAAATCAAGATTTCACTTATTTGTGAAGAAAAAAAAGGTTGTACCAATTCATTTTTTCTTTTTAATTTTTTAATAACTTCCTGGAAATGCAAAAAATCAAATTTACAATTTTAAAATAAAAAATAGGCTAATTGTTTTAAATAAAAAAAACCTATTGGAAATATATCCAAATATAACAAAATATTATTATCTATCAATTATAGAAAATGATAGACACTAATAGACTATTATCATTTATTTCTATTATTTATCACTTGACGCCATATAGTGATATTTTGTTATATTTGTAAATAAGTTAGCACATTTTGCTATATTTAAAAAAAAAAAAAAAACCCTAAAAAATAAAAGCAATAGTGTACATATATAAAAGTAAGATCAAATTTGTAGAAAAATAAGTAATAGTCAATAGGTTTTTTTAAACAAACAAGTAGCATTTTGTCTAATTTTGAATGGTCGTGCCCGGACTTCTACATATATATATACATCTCTACAAAATACAAAAAGGTCTAGAAAGTAAAATCTTTTAATTAAATACCTACTTTGCTCTTACATTTTTATTAAATTCTTATATTGTCTTTTGTTGATGGAATGCGAGTAAGAGTTTGTTTAGAAAATAATAGAGGTGACCTTTCCAATATTCAAACAAACTTATTTTTCAACAATTAGATACAACATACGACACTACTAAATAAAAATCTAACATTAAAACATGTTTTTTTTTTTTTAATAATACAAATTACAGAAATGGTACCAAATCAAGATGCAGTCTTAATACTAAACATGATCTTGATTTTATAAGTGGAGGGGAAGAAAAGGGAAAAGGAGGCTCCTTTAGATGGTTTAACATGGAGATTCTTTGGAATAATTTTGGAGGTTCTATTCATTGTTGTCATTTGTGTAAAGGACAGAGATTATGATTAAAGTGAGTGTTTTATTTATTATGAATATATATATAGTAATTAACGGACAGGTTTGTGTTTCGTGGCTGCCACTCCCAACCGGCTCTTCTTTTGGGAAAAGCAACAAAACAAGCAACCAAATCACTACCTTATTCCACTCGCTGTTTATATAGTACGATTTCATATCCACCGTTTTTATTTATTTATTTATTTATTTATTCAAATAATTTAATATGTGAGAGAGGAAGATCCCATCTCTAACTTCAAGTCGATATGTTAGTTAACATATACAAAATAATCATTTCATTTTTTATTTTATTTTTTTTCTAAGTTAATTATTTTTTTATTTTCACCAAGTAACTTTCTAAAATGTTTATGAAAATTAAAAATAGTAGTTTTTATAATTTTGTTCTTTTTTTTCTTTTTGTCTTTAGAATTAACTACAAATTCAAAATTTTCTTGAAAAGCAATTATGAGGAAGCAAACAAAAATTACAAAAAGAAAATACTCAAGATGGAGTCATTTTCAAACCAAAACATAATTTATGTGTTAATAATTTTAACAAGGACAAATTTGTTTCTAAAATCCAATTTACATTGTTATTATATTTAAATTGAGGTTAGAACATACCACATCATGTTTATTATTATTAAATAAATATGATATTCCATCTTGACTGACAATAAAAAGAGTAACTTATATATCTTATGAAAATTATGATGTCACTCAATATTTCTGAGGTAAAGTTCTCACCAATTATTACATAAATAGAATACATGGTGTATGTTTAAAATAAGTAGATGTATTTAATTAGTAAGATTTGATTCACCACATGAAAACTTTTAAAACGGTAAAATCTAGATTACACTAACCTAAAAAAAAAAAAAACCAAACTATTACTAAACCATAAAAGTCAAAATTAAAACTATTCAATTATGACAATTAACCTTTATTTATATATATATAATTACAGACAATTAAATTAAAACTAGGCCTCAAACTATGATGGTCAAATTAGTAATTTCCAATTTGATAACATAGCAAAATTTGGAATTTAACCTACTTATATATTCATAATAAGTTTAGTTTTTCTTTAGATTCCTAATTTATCTTTTTTTTTTTTTTTGCCATTAAATGAATTTTATCTTTGAGGTGCATTTAATAACATTAATCTTAGTTGATCTGGCAAATTTTTTTCCTTTTTGTGTGTTTGAAAATGAGAAAAAAAGAGAGAGAAAAAGAAATTGAAGGGAAGAGGGAGGAAAAGGAAAGGAGGAAAGAAAAAATAAGTAGTCGATGATTGGCAGTGGGTTACCAGTGATGGTCGATGGACAATGGGCAGTGAAGAGAATTAGGTGATCACCTAAGACTAGCATGATTGACGTCACGTTGTAGTGGGTGAAGCTCCTAAATGAAAGAGTTATTATTTCTTTTTCTTTTTTGCATTGTCAACAATGGTCATTGACGATTAAGACGGTTGTTAGTCAATGGTCATACGATTGATCACCCATGGTCAAACAATTGGTTGCTTACGGTCATACGAGTGGCCGACTAGCGATGGACGCTAATAGTCACCGATGATCACTGATTCTAAGTATGAGATGAAGGAAGATTTTTCTCAAACCATGTCATTCATTAAAAACTCCTATTCCAAATCCATGATGTGGTTTCTTAATTCAGATAATTTGATTCTAAGTGTCTAACACATGAGTGTAATCCCCTAATTTCAAAACCATAGACCTTTAAGAATTAAAATCTTTCATTTTGAAAAAAAAATTGATTATCATGTTCGCCAATAATTATTAAATAGCTTAAGTTTTATGTTAAATATTAAACCCAAATTATGTTTTCACTGCGTTGAATTAAATTATTAAATTAAGTTAGTTCTTCCGTTCATAATGATTTTCTCTCTATGTATGAATAAAGCGAGCCTTTATCCATCAATTAAAGGAAGCACGTTTGAGATTTGTAAATAATTACGAATCTAAATCGTACTAATTAATATCACATAGTTCAAATTATAATCAAGTATTCGTTTCCGAGTGGATCTTTAATTTAATTCATTAATTAATAACTAACTGGACAATAATAATATTGCTTAAACCCTGACAGCTCATCTGAGTTTGACTGTTCACGTTAATATTTAATTAATCTGTTCATAATTTCAATTATTAATTCTGGATAGATGGAGATTGTTTTTCCTCCAATAACAATGAATTGTTTATAAACTATCTTCATATAATATTGTATTTTATATCTTTTTCCACACGATTTTTTAAATAGATTATATTTTAAAGTTATTTGAATTAAGTAAGGCAGTTTAGAAGCTTATTTAAATTATGTGGTAGTTTGGATGAAATCCAACTTCACAAAAATCGATTCATCAAATTAAATTTAAAGTTTGATTCCTATGGTTTTCTAAAGAAATATAAAGTTTTCTTTTGTTTCCTATAGTACTAATTAAAATATACCGTCCTACCAATATTAATAGCATGTTAAAAATAAAGGGATTCAAACATCCGACATTTGAATCATAATATATGCTTAAATGAATTAAGTTATGCTCATATCATCATATTTGATCAATAGTTCATTTCATCATTCAAATAAAACGTAAACGTAATACATTTATAATAATTAAAGGGTTGTTCAAATATAACAAAATGAGCCAAGTTATTTACAAATATAGCAAAATGTCATGGTCTATCACTAATAAAAAGTGATAGACACGTAGATGATAATAGTCTATTAATATCTAACATTATCTATCACAGATAACAATAACATTTTGCTATATTTATCTTAAACAATTTTGACATTTACACCTAAAATTATCATTTTTGAATATATATAGTTTTTGTATCAAACTAGTACAAGTCTGAAAGTTGAATAAAAAGTATGAGAGTTAGGTTGAGAAGTGAGGGATGATAGATATTCCTCGAGTGTTGTGAATTTAATGCAAGCATATATAATATGATTACATAGCATTATGAGATTGGTTGTTGAAGGGTTGTTTTCAAACTTTTATCTTTTTCTTCACTTTTGGGCATCAAAACTTTCTCTTACAATCCACACAAATTTCCATATGGAATCCAACCTTTAATTTCTTCAGCATACAAGTGGGATCTTTTTCTATGTACTTCAAACTTTAATCAATTTCTTCCTCAATTCTGCATTGTCTCTAACAACATCAATCATCTCATGCAATCCACATTATAGTGTTCACATACATATACATGTGTTGCTATCGTAGTTAATGTACAATGTCCCAACCAAATTAAATTTCACGTTTTTTTTTTCTTCAATAAAACGTTAGATCATATGTTTGTTGTACATCAACTTATACCAATTCAAACCATCAAAATTCATAATTTTATTTTTACAATAGTACTAAAGTTAATAGAATAAATAAATTGACATATTAATCAAATTAAATTTTGTTTCAACTTAATAGCATCAGGGTTTGCTATCTATATGTTAAAAGTAAAAATTGAAATATATATATATATATATTAGATCACTTCAAAATTCAAGATTATTACTTTTTTTTTTTTTTCTTTTTCTTGTTTGTACAATTTCTATTCTAAATTGCATAGTACAATTATTTTATTTATTAGAAAAGCATAGTAAGTTCTTGATATTTAGGGATAACAAAGTAGACAATCACTTATAATTTTTCTTTTCCAAAATTATATTAAGAAGTAAAAATTTACCCAACTTATTGAAAACAAAAGACCGTTTCTATCATTTATTCAGCTAATTAAAATAAATAATATCATGCATTACCCCAAATTCAATTGAGTATTTAATAATAAAATATTCTATATATATCTTCCTTTTCACTAATATATACTTTATTTGAAATTTTAGGCTAATTTCAATTGGGACAACTATGGCATTCCATTCCCAAACCTTAAGAGAATTAATAAATTAACATGAAAACCCCTATAGATACATCCATTAATAACTTGTAAAGCATTTCACAATATATTAAACAACCAATGGACGAAATTGTAGGATATCCATGTTTACATTTGTAACGAGGAAGGGGATTTGAATTTTGATTCATATTGCTGTTCTCTCTCACAAATGTCACAATCTTATCCACAAATGTTACCAAAAATGACTAGGCCATGAACCATATACACATTAATACCAAAAAGGGTTTGCCAAACTCTCCTCATCTTGTACTTAAAAAAAGAAAAAAAAAAAAAAAAACTCGTATTCACTCTTTTTCACACTCTCTATTTGTTATCTGTCCATATCAATCCATATACATCATTTTCATTTTCTTCGTACTTTTTAAAGTTTAATAATATAAACATAGAGTGGAATTGAGTAGAATTGAAAAGGAATATGTGGATATTAATTTTTCTCCTACGTCAAGATCTTTTTGGATAGAGATTAAGAAAATAAAGCTACACGAATATAAGTTGTGAATAATATATAAAATAAAAGCTGTTTTTAAATTAACGTTTCTTTGTCAGGAAAATCTAACTATTTGGTCATCTTAAGAGAGTAAGTTCCTTCAAGTCTTTTAAAACCCAATGGAAAGTGTTTTAGTTGTTTAAAGTTAGAGATGTAAAAGCATTACCTATGGCTAAATCTAAATCTGCACGTTTTTCTTACTTATATTCTTCAGCTCTTTGTTATTTTTAACACCCCCCCCCCCCCCCCCACCCCCAATAATAATAATAATAAAGTGTAATTGTTCTAAAACACAAAATTGTTGAAAATATTTTCAAATAGGACAAACAAAAAAAAAATTCAAATTGATAGATATTGATAGACTATTATCACTAATAAACAATGATAAATTACTATCACTAATATATACTAATAGATGTCTATCAGTATCTAGAAGACTACTTTTTGTCATTTACTATATTTGTAAATAAGTTGACTTATTATACTATATATAAAAACAACTCTAATAAGAATAATAATAAAGTGTTGATCTAGGGACATGAATAAAATTTTCAAAGTGATTTTAGAAGGGGCAAAAACACCAAAATGATTACATTAACAAATTTAAGTAAAGCACTATGCTAAGTTTTTCTTAAATTAAAACTTTAATTAAGCCTAGTCAAGCTTCATGCTTCATCTATCACTAGTAAGTTCTTAAAATTTTTAATATGTATGTGAATTTTGTGCTTGATAGATTATTTACGTATTCAACATTTTTTTTAAAAAAAAAAAAAAAACAATCACGAAGTTTCTAAATAGTACATATGTGGATGCATGGAAGAAATTAGAACAAAAGAAATAGAGAAACACCTAAAAGAAATAAACTTTTATTAAGAAATTACAAAATAGACATTTTGAGACCGCTCTCATTTCACAGTCACTACTCACTCCTCTAATTTTGGCTCACTTTCCTCACTTTGCTCACTTGCCACTCACAAGGACTCACTTCCTATTTATAGAAAGAGATTCTTGGAGACCAATCAATAAAATTCTTTAAAAGGTTGATGAAAGGCTAAAATATTTGTAGAGAATTGTTTCAAATTTTTATACACAAATTTCAAGATAAATGCAGAGAATACTATCTATGTAGATACTTAGAGATGCTTTTAAGTTATTTAATTTATTTATATAATTTCGTTTCAACAATTATTTGATAAATTAATGATTTTTATTTATTTATGAGTATCTATGGTAATTTGCTGTTTTTTCTAGTACAGTTTGATGTACCCATTAACGGAAACCCAATTAGAAGTTGGCAGCCCACATGCGTTATAAATGGGCCACTGTAATAAAAAAATAGGTTTAAATCTTTAATGGGCTTCCTCTACACAATTCTCTGAACTTTTATATTTTTTACAAAAATAATATCTTGCCTTAAATGAGTATTAACCAAATTTAATAAACAACCAAAAAGAATTTTAAATTTGACAATGATGTTAATAAGAAGAGAATTAAATATTTCAAAAATTTTGAAATAATGGTAAAAAGGTTAAATTGGTCCAAGATTGAAGTTAAAAACTGTTAACAAAATAATTCAAAATCTAAAATATTTATAAAATATATGACGTACAAAGAATTTTCAGTGTAAAAATTTCTTGTTTAAATTTTCTAAAAATCTATTTTCAAATATAGCAAAATGAGTCAAATTATTTACAAATATAGAAAAAAATTCACTGTCTATTAGTGATAGATTGCCTATCGCTTTCTATTGTTGATAAACAGTAAAAATTTTATGTATTTTTAAATAGTTTGATATATTTTCTATTTATAATAATTTCTCATTTCTAAATTTCTCTTTTGTTCTATGTTCATTTAATTTTGATATAAAATTTATATAATGCGCAATTTATTCCTTTTTTTTTTCATTCTAATTATATTATTTTTGTCCAATAGTTATCTCTAATTGATATCATAAATTCACACCCATGTCAATATGCATGTGTGCACGGACTCAAAGCTGTGCCATTAATTTGTTTAAGAAAATTTATTTTCTTAATATTAAAACTAAAATAAACATTTTAAAAATTTAGAGACCTTAATAAAATAAAATTGAAATTACAAGACCAATAATAATATATATATATAGATATATATGTGGACACACATATATAAACACACACGTATGTATATGTGTGTGTGTGTTTAGGTATCAAAGTGGAATAAATCTCAAATTTTAAGGACTATAATAGAATTTAACGTTAAAATGTATATGCTAAAAAAGAGTTTAAATATGGATTATAAAATTAAAAAACTAGTATCACCTCATCCAAAATTTCAATCTCGATGCTGTCCAAAATCACAACTTGTTTTTTCCTCCTTTTCTCTTATAATGTTATATTTCAAATGTGAGAGGCAAGAGTTTGAACATTCAACCTCTAGAGAAGTCCGGTTACTATGTCCACGCCACTAAATTATGTTAAAATTAACAATAGGATGGTCAATTCAATTCTTCCATCGTGTTTATTCTAAATCAAGTTATAATTAACTCAACTCTTAACTATCATTTACCATTATTGCGACTTCATAAAGAAGATAGCCCTCTCAATCCACTCATAGGACTGGTTCACCACTCGAAGGTCCCAATTAACCCCTAACCTTCCGTAGAATTATTGATCGGCTAGACTAGAAACCAACTCAATTAAAAATCAAACGAATTCTTCCCACTATTTTCTTTAATTATAGGTTGACTACTAAGAAGAGATCTCAATGTTGACTACTCTTAGATTTTTTATTTTTATTTTTATTTTATTTTTTAAACTTTGTATAATGGCTTCTTTTAAGAAAAGCAAAACCTTCAACAATTATAATGCCAACGAGACTATATCAACTTAAAACCCAACAAAACATAGAAATTTTGAGTCTGGCATCCATTTGCTGTCCAACTAGCCAATTCCTCAATAGCCATATTATAAGAATGTATGATGTGACAACTAAATCTCATGATGTGCTCCTATAGACATAATATCTTATGCCACTGATTTTACGAGAGTCAACACCTCTTCGTCTCCAGAGCTATTATGCAATATGATTCCACCACTACAGGCAATTGCACCCGGGAAACCACATCCCATAGTCCTTCCTGAATTGCACACACATTTACAAACACCACATCAAAAAGTCCCTTCACACGCCCTTGCATTGGGAAGGGTTAACATGTTTGAAGTTTATAAAGAAAAATAATCTACATGTCGTCCCTCCTCTTTTAACTCGGGCTTGGGACCGACTGTGTCGAATTAGATTAAACGACACAGGCAGAGTTGACAACATTGCTGCTTCGATTAATTTAGGCTAAAATATAAAAAAATGTCCCTAAACTATGCACTTTGTGTCAAAAATACCCCTGAACTTTTCAAAAGTTTAAAAAATACCCTTAACTAAAAAAAATTAAAAAATACCTTCCCGTAAGTATATAAATAGAAACTGTTAATACATCATTGCAAAAATGACTTTAAAATTAAAATAAATTGCTCCTAATGTTAATATAGTGTTCAATTTGTTTAAAGTTTACTTAAGTTTGAAAAGAATGAATTTTAAAACAAATTATATAGATATTTTTATTTTTTTATATTATAATAAATTATTTAATTATCTATTTTTTTTTAAAAAAAAGAGGAATTAAAACAAAATTATATATAGCATTTGTTTGTTACATACTAAAATTCCACTATTTCTTAAAAAAAGAAATTAATTAAAAATTTCACATGCATAACACATATTTCTTCTTGACTAGTAGAAACTAAAAGATAATTAGAAATTTAGATATATAGTAAGTTTATAATATGAAAAAAAAGAGATATCTATATGCTTTGTTTTAAAGTTCATTCTTTTTTTAATTAAGAAACTTCAAACAAATTGATTATCATATTAATGTTAGGAGCAATTTTAATATATTTTTTTTAATTTTAAAGTTATTTTTGCAACGAGGTATTAACGGTTTCAGTTCATATACTTACAGTGAAGGTATTTTGGAATTTTTTTTGAGTTAAGGATATTTTTGAAACTTTTGAAAAGTTTAAGAGTATTTTTTAAACAAAACTTTAATAGTTTATTTAAAACTAACATCAAAGGTATTTTTGAACTATTTTTAGAAGTTTAAGGATATTTTTGAACATTCAAGGGTGTTTTTGACATAGTTCAGTGACATTTTTTATAACTTAACCGTTAATTTAATTCGATACTAATTTTTCATGTTTCAAATTTCTTTAGAAGACTAAATTGTTTTTTATTTTGGTTGAAATAACCTAATTGAGTTTTTTGTATGGATGGCCTCTTTTGGAGGTACATCCGATTTTTGGCCCACGGGAAAATGAATTAAAGGTGGCCCTTTTCGGATTTCCCTCTTATAACCATCCCGGCGCCTGGATCCATGTTACTAAATCCCTGATCCCCGATTACTCGATACACGCTAACTCAGTAGGAATCGAATTTGATCGAAGATCGGAAATCAGAGTAACCTGGACCCTGACAAGGGAACTCATGGTTGTAGGGGGCAAATCCAAACTTTCACCGATTTAAGCTGACTTTCATTCATCTTCCAGAGGTGGGCTAAATACAAAAAAAAAAAAGAAAAAAAAGAAAAAAAAAAAAAACCTCCATAATTCATGGATTGGTTCTCCGATCATCTGAAGAGCGAGAGCAAGAAGGCCGCTGTTGACAGAGCAAACACCGGCCAAATTATCCAGCAAAAACGCGCCGGAAGGAAGGAGGCCGCCATAAGGAAGAAGATGAACGAGGTTAATACTAAACCGAATTTCTCGAGAATGTTTGCGAATCTCGGAAAGGAATTTCGAAGAGAAACGCCAGAAAACGAAACTCCAAAATTTATCACCAACATTACCTCCGCGATTTGCAGGAATCGAGAAGGTGAAATCTGTGGAGAGACGATCAATCCAATGGCGGCCTGAAAAGCGAGATTCAAACTCATCTCTCCGAAGCTGGTGTAGCGGTTCGTGGTTGGAATTGGATGGCTCTGGAATTCACGAATGACGTACAATGGAAGTGTGCGATGTTGTAATGTCCTTCGACTTGGTGCTATGGCGTGAATAAATGAGGTAATGATCTGAAATCGATTGGCTGAATTAGTTTGGTTGAATTGAGGTAGTAATTTGGAAAAAGCATGTTTTATGAGATTGCGAAAGGAAAATGGTGGGTGATGTGAAGGAGGAGGCGAATGGGAAGCCATTGTTGTGATGAGTTTGAATGCTTGGATTGCACATTGCAAATTCTGCAATCACTTATAAGATGTTAAAAGCTAAAAAGAGATATGAGCTTTGGAAACAAAAGTTGAAATTCAGTCAAAAAGAGAATCAGGTCTTAAACTTAGGGTTTCTTTCATCTCTTGAAACATTCATTTCATTGAAAAAGAAACAAGGTGGTAAATTATTCAACTTTATTAGCTCATTATAATAAATAAAATATTTTTAATGTTAGCCCTCAAAACTTTCTTAATTATTTCAAAACTCCCCATAATCTTGAAATAGAAGGTTTTTATAATTTTAAACAAAAACCGAGAATTTAAATTGTGTAGCAAATCTAAAATTATATGATGATCTATCATTTCTATTAAAATGACTATCAAGCTATTTCATATCTCAGTTTTCGTCTAAAATTCTAAAGAATTTATACTCTAATGATACTTTTGAAACATTTGTGAAAGTTCATGACTAATATTGTTATTTTTAAAAGTATAGGAGTATTTTTGAAACAAATGACAAACCTCAATGTTTTTTTTTTAATTTTTTATTTTTTTTAATTTATAGTTTTAACCTTTTTATTACAACATCCTTAGAAGTAAAACTATTTGAATTTTATTTTTCTTTTGTGTTTAGTATTTTGGAATCACTCGACTAACATAGTTGACATGTCAAACATAAATTATTATAATTAAAATTGTACTGACCAACTCAACGCCTCAAAAAGCCTTTTTGTGTTTGTAATACTAGAAATTTTCTCGAAAAGAAGAGTGGAACAAGAGGTTAATAAGTTTATGTTTTGTAAAACAAATTTAAGTTATATCCATACACATGTTCGTTTTAGGTAGTTTTTTAAATCAACTTTTAGATAATCATAAAATTAGATTTCACTTTTTAATAAATTTTCAAAATTTCAATTCATTCATCAATATTAAGATTTATTTTATAAATCTACAATATTTCTCACATAACAAAAATGCATCTGCAACCAATTTTTTAAAAATCATACCATACCAATTAAAGTTATTTTTCTTAATACTTAATCATTAATATAGAAAAACGAAATGTAGCATTTTAATCAATTGTTTGAAAAATTATAAATTATAAAAATATATAAATGTGTTAATAGTAGATTTATTTTACTTATTATATATAATACAAAATAATTTAGTATTTATTTACCAAACACTATGAATTAACTTGGTTGAGTTCTAAAGCTAAAATTTACCAAACTACTTTGCTCAGTGTTACAACTAACTTTTTGTTTGTTTAAAAAAAAAGCATAGTTACAATAACTATTTTAATAGCTACAACAAATTAAGTTTTACATTTTAGTTTTTTAAACTCAGGTTTTTTTTTTTTTTTTTTGGGTCATTTTCTAATTTTTCAATTATGTTTTCTTTTTTAAAACACTTAATTCATAATCAAATTCAATCGACACAAACATGTTTTTGAAAAAAAAAAAGTTAAAAACAAAAATGTAAATAGTTTTCAAATAGTCCTAAATTTTTCACACAAATTATTTTAATTCTTAATGTTTTCCCTTTATCTAGGTGGTCTAATAAATAATTAATTATTAACTAATTAGATCTTCTTATAAACCTAGGTATGTTGGAACAATGTCACCTAATAATCGTTTGACGTAGATGTGAAAATATGCATGTATACTAATTAACTACAAAATATATATTCGAGATTCTTTTACAAATTTTCTCTTATACATCCAATGGTGCAAAATTGTCATTACTAAACCAAAGTGAGGCCGACCATGTTACAAGGCTCAAGATAACATATTTATATTAACTCGTTTACTCTGTGACATCTACACTACAAGAAAGTTGACAATTTTTGAAGGCTACGACCTTTGAAAAAATAAGGTACAAATCTTTAATATATATTTAGCCTTTGAAAGGTCTCAAAATAGATCCCATCAAAAACCTTTTCAAATGATCATTAACCTTCAAGAATTAATATATTGCGAAGGTTACATGTTGTGAATAATTGTTGAATTATTTGTTGATAAAAAAAAACCTTAGACGTCATCTTTTTCAAAGGTTGCAAGATTATTTTCAAGCTAAGCCTTCAAAAATTTGCTCTTCATCGACGATCTAGAACCTTTGAAATATCAAGTATTAAGACTATTCATTTCTTCATAAAACTCAAGATTCAAATATAACCTTATCCTGATATATTAATAAAAGATGACTATGAAAGGTATAATAATTAGTAGTAGGGATATAACCAATCAATTTAGACGTTGTTTTAGGTAAAGCACAACTTATATAATCTAATTTTCTTACTGCTAGTCTCCCCGATTCCTCCAGGGGTTGGTCATTATTCTAATTCTTATATTTCCAAATTTTGGATTGTGCTATAATAGTTGCAAAGAAATTAAATAAATAATTAATTTATGAAAGATTTCATGTTTCACAACATTGGAAGATTTTTTTTTTCTTCACTATTTCACATACTAAGATATTTTTATTTGAAAACATATATATAATACTTTCTTAAAAGGTTGTTTTTTTTCCTCACTATTTGTTAACACAATGTTGAACAAATTATCTGAGCAAAAGCTTAATTTGAGATGAACCACACTATCTTAATTCAATCCAATGTAAGTTCATAACCCATAACTATACTCACTAAGAAGATATTGGGGTCAAAATAAGCATAATTCAACTGACATATGAATGTGTTAATGATTAAAGAGTTTGTAGTTCGAATCTCTCAACCCTTAAAAGACTATGTTTTGTTTTCTAAATATGAGTGCTAACATGTTAAAAGACTATGCTTTTTTTTTTTTTTTTTTTTTTAACCTATGTTCATCATGGGACGTAAAATAGTAAAAATTATAAAAGTAACACTTCTATGCTCTTTCAGTTTACCAATAATTTAAATTTAAAAATTAAAATGTAAAAGTACACTAAAAAAAGAATTTTGGTAGATTTCAAAATTTCATCTTAAAAACTCATTTCATATATTAAAAAAAATAGAATATGTATAAGTTATTAGAAATTATATAATATTGTAAAATAATAATTATATAAAATTTATAACATAAAATATGTTGATGCAATTATTACAAATTAAGATTAAAATAAATATTTAGTTGGCAACTAACTACCATGATTTTTATTGTTTCAAAATATATTACCATACATCCAATTTTTCTACCCAACACATTCTAAAATAACCCTGAAATACAAGTTATGATTTTGTTTTTTGTTTTTTTAGAATTTCTTGTCTTAAATATCTATTTTTATATTACTAATTATTCAAAGCGAGAAAAACTCAACTGACAAATAACTTGTATTAGCCAAGAGGTTATGATTTAAATTCCTCACTCTTATAGTACTTAAAAAAACTAAACCCACCAGTTAAAAATTAATTTCAGAATTTGGTTATAAATAATAAATCAAACTCAAACTGGAAATATCAAACATGTTATTTTTTAAGCCTCGATTACATTCAAATCATAAAGACAAACGTTTGGTTTTGGAAACTAAGGGAAAAAAGGGTTGTTGCGAATTATGATATGACATTCTGAAGGGGAAAAAAAAAAGTTTGATTAACGGTGCATGTATCGAGGAAATTTCTAAGTAATTTCAAGCACACACAAGTCAATTAGCTGCTTTAGCAGAGAGATTATCTGTCGGGAGAAGGGATATTTGTGTTAGTGGAATGCACATATTTCCATGGCTCTTAGGATTCTCTTTCATTTGCTTTTTTTGTCCCTTTCCACTTTGACTCTTTTCTTTACTCTTTACGTCTTCTTCCTCCCTCCCCATCAATTCCCAGAAGCTTCAAAAATCAACAGCCATGCTTTAGGAAGTTTCTTGGAAGATTCTCATAAAGACTTTTTTTCCCTTGGTCCCGTCAAGATAAGAAATTTCCCACCAGAAGCAGCTTCAAAATAAACTCTTATACAACTATAAATATATCTAAATAACACAGATTCCCCATGAAGGTTCCCTTATATTTTCTTACAATGAAAAACACTAGTTACATCAATACAAGTCCAGAGTCTTCTTTTGCCCAGCATTTCCATATCCTTGGTAAGAAATGTTCAAGCTTGGACATTTCAACCAATCTCTTGTACTGTATATTGTGCTTCTCCTTCAAAACAGTCACCCTTATTCTCTTGTTTCCTTATGAGCAAGTGGATGGGAATCCTGTGCCTGCTATAATCTTCAAAGGCCTTCCATCAACATTTCATGCCTTTCTACTCTCAATTGTGATGGCATTCTCAGGCGCATTCAACGCCTTGATGCTTGCTACTAATAAGCCAAAAATTGCCAAGTTTTGCAGCTACTATTCTATGGGATTTATGGCTTCAGCTGTAGTTTTATTGTTTTGGGCTGTGTTTCAGACAGTTTTTAACCTGAGATAATGGCAGGATTAAGACATGTTTAGACATTTCCCCTACTTTGTTTCTTTCTCGACCATATTGGTTTCAAGGGGGAGGATCTCAGACGTTTCCCGTAACAATAGAGTTCCTACAGTCTAAGACTTGTACTAATCAAAAAGGAGCCTGTTGAATGATTTTCCAATCCAAGACCTTGTGTTTGTCAAGAAAACAGAGAAAGAACATAGACAAAAGAATGGAAATTCTATTTTCTAGTCAGCCAGAAGAATCTCAATCCTTGGGGAAAAATTTTCTACAAGTTGGATTACTATTTTCCACCTTAAACTATGAGTTCATTGTTCCATTTGGTATTTCTGCTCCAGCACTTTATCCTAATAAAAGTTTCATTTCTCAAGTCATGATTCAAGGCAGTATCGTCCAACTCCTAGTCCTAGTATGCCTCCATAAGAAATGTTGTTGTTGTTTTTGTTTTTATTTATTTTATTTATTTATTTTTTAATTTTCTCTTTCTCATTTCGGTGCATTCGATAAACTTAATATGTTATTTTGAGATTTAGCTACGTGATTCTCAAACCTAACTGCATATAACAAGAAACCCCACTACTTTACATCAGAGGGACGTGTTCATCTCTTAGGCGTACATTAAATTCCTTTGTAAAATCAGTTCACAGTAACATACAAGATTTTCAAGGGAGTCCTGAGAGATCATTCCCTTTGTAAAGTAACAGAAAAGCAATAATTATAGGCAATCAAAAGAAATTTGTATATGACTGACCTATATAATTGCCTGCGAGGCTGTGACAATAAAACGCTAGAAATCTACGTGTTCAGGACTTGAGGAACCACCTAATTTGTAGAAGCTGAATCCCTAATCTCTTATTTGATGCCGAACACAGACAGAAGTGCTCTTACAGAAGGCGGGTCTCATGCGTAATTGCGACTTGGCCTAACAAATAAAAAAGATCAGTACCAAGCCATTTAGATTATGCTTGAGGTCATTATTTTTATCATCATCAATATCAAGGTTAATTTTTGACTGTCAAAGATTATAGAAATGGTACCTGGGAAATCCGAATTGTAAGAGCAGTGTGTTCTACTCCTTATTAGAAATCTACTTAATGCATTGATAACAGCAAGAGGATTCTCCAGATGGACAGCATGTCCTGAGTCCGGGATCTCAACTATTTCATGGAGGTCAACAATTGGTTCGTCTTTGATCTTCTTGTCCATATCAATTTGAGATAGAATTTTCTGTGCAATTGTCTTGAATTTTGTATCCTTCTCCCCAACAATGAATGAAAGTGGTGTTTTGCAGTATTTTAATTCATCCCACAATTGCCTGCCATGCAGAAGAGGAAAAGAATACTTGATATAATTCATCCCACAATTTGAAATCGATTTTGCTACATGCTTGATTTGGTGTAAAAGTAAACCACCTTTTAAAGATTATAGTATTTCAACTTTAATTTGACTTCCCTTTATTTCATCGATTTTTTTTTCTTCTCAAAACGATCTTTTTTCTTAAAGAAGAAAAAACTTAACAAATCCGTGGGCAGTCAAGTCAGTATTCAGTGGGGTTAGATTTCTAGCCAAGAATCAGTGGTCAGAAGCCCATTCACGTCCCTCAAGGTCCTAATATGGCAGCTTAACCTACAATGGTCTTGTCAAGGACTTGTTGAAAAAAAATACTTCCAATCAATTATTAATTGGCTATTGATTCAGAAGGAAAGCTAGAATCCTTTGGATGAATGCAGTCCAAACATTCACACGTTCATATAGTTAGGTAGCAATTCGCAAATGTTCAATGAGAAGGAAAAAGATCCAAGAGATGTATATAACAAAGCTAAGTACTCTGCAATTATCTCTAGCTGGGGCATTTTCTTGTAAACCCCAAGGAGGTCTAGATTTTGTATTTAACTTTTCTCTAAATCAATCAAACCAATCGAAACCTCCTTTGAGAGAGAGAGAGAGAGAGAGAGAGAGAATAGATGCCATAGGTCCAAGATTTTATTGGTATCTATAACCTACTTGCAAAATCAAAGGTGTTAATTTCTGTGTAGATCAATCTGTGTTTGAATATGCATGCAGAGTTGCAGCAATAAAGGAGCTTTGGTGCATGTTCACCAACATTGTCGCCAATTGAATTGTGATTTATATTCTAGAAGCTGAAAAATGAAAATATACGAAGGTCACCCATTTTAAACTTACGGCTGCCTTCCAATGCTTAAATCAGATAGAGCTTTTGCAAGATGCTGCACATCATCGTGCTTCAATCGGCTGGCAATAATTTGACTATAATGTGGATGTTCTCTTAAACTGCGAAGATCGAAAGTACAAGACTATAGGAATGGGCATAATAATAGCATTCAAGGTGGTGATAAAATCAAACTAATAAAATCACCTTTTCCATAGTTCCCCACAATACCACGCCTCAAGAAAGCTTTGTAAGCCATAGACCTTAAGGATTCGTGCTCTAGAATCATCTTTAACTCTGCGGATTCTTCTTGCCATCTTGTCTTTTAATCCGGGGCTTCCAGATATTATAACAGCTCTTCCAATCTTCAAAACAGATATCAATCTTCTTAAGAACTAAAACATAAATGAAAACTTAGAAAAATTAGTAGGGTTCATAAATAACCTTATCACCAAATCTCAGGGCCATGTACATTGCAATCCTAGCCCCCATTGAATACCCTACAAGGTTAACTATAACTTTACCAGGAGCAAGATGATGAATCAACTTATACAGTAGACCAGCAACAACCTCCATTGAAAAACTTGGTTCCTCCAAACCATGAACATCACAATCATTCTTTTGGGTCGTTGATTCCCCGTGACCAGGAAGGTCAAGAGAAATGCATCTCGCTGAACCTGAGACGCCTTTCATGATTTTAATCCAGTCTTCACCAGTTCCAAGAAATCCATGAAGAAAGAAGAGCACATTATCCTGCACAAGCTCTAAGTAGAGGGAATATAAGCAAATAATGATACAAGTCACGACTATTGTTAAGCAGACTTAATGATATCAAATAAATGGATGCTAAAAATGCATGAAGATGCTTATGTTCTAGAAATTAAACTGCGAAAGAACAGAAATTGAAAAGTACAAAACAAAACTCTTACTTACGTTTGTTCTTTGTCCAACCTCTAGAACTTTTATTGAATAAGAGAACCCCTTTAAGTCTACACTTAATTTGAACATACGAACTTGCTCTTCAGTAAATTTTCTACAAACAAACTTCTGGTTGATTTCAAAACTATTTAGAAGTCGATTAGCCTCAGCAACAGATGCTTCAATAATGCCGCTATAAGGGTCACGGCGAATTCTGAGAGGATTGACAGTTACATCTTCTTCAAGCCAACGGTAAGTTCCTAGACCGTGGGCTATAGATGGGGCTGGTTGAATATTCATCAGTTTTCTAACATCTGCATTCTGAAGGTCCAGATAACAGGATAAGTGTATATATCCAGACAAACCTACACCACTTTCAAATGCAGCACTAACAACAGCCATTTTTCCATGTTGTTGTGCCCACCTCGCTACTAATGCTGCATTTTCAAATCCGCCAATGACACTTGGTTTTATAACCTAGAAGGAATAATGTAACAGATCAAAATCAAGATTGGTATTAAATATATGCTGAAGTGATGTGAAGCCTCACAACAGAAAATCTTCAATAACAACACATTTGGTTAATATATTTTAACATTATTTATATTTATCCAGGTTATTCTAAATTGTTTTATATTTTTTCCGATATTTTAAAATTGTGTAATCCTCGTGGATCTTTACTATAACGAGCTGTCTTGGGAACATATTTTTTTTTCTTCTACACTAGGCATGAGAAGTCAGGCCATGAACATATGATGCAGGGGACAACAATTCCATAAGAGGAGAAGCAGAGGAAAAGGTGAGCACAATCTCTGTCCAAAATACACAACAATTGAAGACCAAGAGCCATTAGAGGGTCTATAGGGCATTTTCATATAAAGTTGATAGTATTTGTGTATATTTGACCACTGAATTAGTTCTGGAGATCTACTTCACTCTAGATTTGAATAGCTGATTCCACACTTGCACGTGTTACTTGCACAAATGGGGGTTTTACAAGTCACTTACTATAGCAACAATTCCTGGATGAGCATACTTCGCTAGTTCTTTCACGGGATTGTCTTGAATATGATCGACAGTTTCATCCAGTGCAACAGGCAAACCACTCTCTTCACAGAATTTAATAATAGCATCTTCATCCATGACTGGTTCCTGAGTTGAGAAATTAAAGAGGAACATGACTACATCAACGCAATAATAACCAGAATAACAAGAAATGCAAAGGAAGTATAGTATGTACGCACATTTAAATACATGACGACTGTGTATTAAGATCTTTGCATCTCTTTAAAATTTCATACAATCATTCCAGATATGAGATATAATCAGACTTTCACGAGTAGTACCTCAATATATTGCAGGCCACAGTCCTTCACCAAAGAGCTAAATAAAATAGCTTCTTCATAGCTCCAGTTCCGATTGGCATCAACGCGGAGTTCAATTTGGTTGCCAAGCTTTTTCCTTACTTCCTGTACAACTGCAGCATCATACATGACATTCCGTTGTCGGGCTACCTGCAATTGTTTAAGGATTAAGCTATTAATAAGTCAATGTAGTTGCTATAAACCAACATATCTTGAGATACATGATAGCGAGAATACTATGGTTTCCAGTGCAAAAAGAAAATAAGAGATAATCTTCAGAAAATAGTAATGCAGCTTGCCTTTAACTTGATAGCAGGAAATCCTTCTTCGACCAGTGTCTTAGCAACACGAGCAACCTCAGATGGAGTTCCACCAGAATCCAACAGCCCACAAATTTGAACTTTTGATGAAGTTGTCAAGTTCTTTTCTTCATCTAACCGATGCTGGAGTACATCTAACAAGCTGCAACCTTTTCTCCCTGCTATGGCATTGAGAACAGCCATTTCCAAACCACATCTAACACTTGGATAGATTGAACTTGGCTGTATATGGTTCACAATGATAAAGAGTCCTTTTATTGATTTGACAATTTGATTTTAAACGACAAAAATTGCATACGCTGGAATATAGGAGCACCTACTGGTATTCCCAGTTCATGGCAAATCCAAGATGAAAATGAGCCCCTTAGTAGAGGAATGGAGCTGTTGATCTCGGCTCCCTTTAATATATGAATGAGACACTTAAGTTGCTCTTCCACATCTAGTAGGTTCTCTCTGTGGATGTCAAGGGGTGAAACCTGTCAAATAGCACCAGGAAATTAAGTAATTTAGTAATGTACTCACCCTACTTTTTCCCAAGGGGCTATTAGGGTAAAGTACGTAAGGATTGATAGGAAGCATGAAATTGGCATGCTCATATCAGGATCATCAATCTTAATAAACAGGCACTCAATTGCTCGCTACAATGTTAAGTAGAACTAACCTCACCAAGGCCAAGACTCCCGTCCTCCAGAAACAAAGACAAAATAAAACCTTCTCTGAAGAACTTCCGACTGACTTGATCAATAGAACCAGATGAAGTTGTAGGTGGAGCACATAGTGGGATTCTATCACCCAAAGAAAGAGGGGAAGGGAGATTTAGTCAACCAAACTTCTCTAATTACTGTTGTCTTAGCTACTCAGGGCCTCTACAACCTAATATGGCGAATAGATAAATACCTGAACAATGTGCATTCCATTCTACTTATCTTGCAGAGGAAGAGTCCAGGTGAAACAGATTCTTCAGAATAAAGCCTTGAAAAGATGCGTAAACCATGCTCTACTGCTTGACAAGTGAACTTCCTCAAGACACTGGCATGATGACCATAAAGTGTTAACAGCAAATAACAGTTGTAACCTTGAGAGATGTTCTATTTTTCGATAAAGGGAGGAAAATCTAACAACCTAAAGGAATTTACTTGAATAATTATTTTTAAAAAACCTGTGGAAGTCAGTATTGGCATCAATGGAACTTTCGACCTCGATTATGCAATCATTTTCTTCATGATGAGACATAAATAAAGCATCTTGAAGTTCCATCTTTGTCCGTACATGTAAATGCTTCAAGCTGTATCCAATATCAAGTTAAGATGAAGCAAGATTAACACAGAATATGGCAGGAGTTAACTGAGATAAAGACAAACATGTAGAGCAAAGAAAAAATGACAACTTCTTTAAACTTTTACCTAGTTGATCGAGTTACAATTCTCCTTTTCGCGAGCTTGTTTTTGTATGTTGTTGTACATTCTTTCATTTCTCAATAAAAGTTCATTTTTTATTTTAAAACTCCCTAAATTATCATAATGTGTGATGGATTTTTTCTCACCCACATAATTTGCTTATTGTGAATTATCCAAGATTATGCTAGCATCAGCAGTATACATTACCTTCTGGAATTGTCTATTTATATGTAATCATTGAACGCCTAGTTCAAGTTTGCACCTAGGTTGAGGAACTTGTCTCCTCTTTAAGATGTGATCCACCATCTCTATGGTTGTTCGTCTGGTAATTGTTTCAATGGAAGATCTTTGCAAACCCCATACACAGAACCGAGAGCCTTGATTTGTTACAATTACTAACTTTTCATTAAGCACCTGACCTATAATTGAACCTCCGGTACAAAGAGAATCTGATATCAGATTATTACAATTCTTAGGATCCCTACCAGACCCCCAAACCACCACCAGCCTTCCTCCTACTCTCTCAAGCATGCCACAGCAACTTACACATTTATACTGCGTCAAGCTCTCATACTTGACATGGTTGTGCCCAAAAAAGTAAAATATAATAGAACTAACACTACTCGAGTTGCAACATTTTCCAGAATCTGATAAATCTAAAAATTTAATTGTTAATTTTATCACAAAGGAGAACAAAAAGAAAATAAAACTGGTGATACTAATGCTTCAGATTTTTAAATAAATGCCGACGTGCTTGACATAAGCCCCACTTTTGCATATCATTGCTGCATATCAGATGTCATCATGTCAGCATATCACATTTACTTTCCATCTATCACACTTTAATGTTATTTATGAAATCCTACTAAAAAAATTTGCATCTTCTCGAGGTGTCTACGTTCATGGGAAGACTATCCACTTTGCAAACCAAGCTTCTATAATCTCTTACCTCTATTTTAGAGGCTCTTGATCCATAAATTGTCCCACATGAAATGTTGAATTAAAAGTCCACAAGAAATATCCACAATTGAAAATTCAACATCTAATAGAAATGGGATCCACAACCCTCCAGTTCAGTACATTAAAAGATGCTAACTATAAAATTAGGCTTAGATTTGAATCTAACAATTGGCTCTAATAAGATACAGCAACAAAAAAGATAAACCCCATTTTAATTTTAAGCTTTTCAAATAATCAAGAATACTGATTAGATACAAAAGCTTAAAATTACTAATGTTGAATGTACAGTGAACATACTAAATAGACCAATTAATTTCCGTTACAACACTTAAATCATGGTTATGCATGAACAACAAGAGATAAAAGCGTGTTAAATGAAAATTCAATTACAATATATTAGGTATATGCATATTTCTTACCCATGTGCCACGCATAGGCTTCGGAGTGAAACCTTGTGAGAGGTGTGGAAGAATTGGTCTAGTATTGCTGCCTCTACTTTGTCCTTGATAGGAAGGAGACTGAAGATTGCCCCACCATTATTATTGATTACAACTACAGTCACAGGTTTCCTCGTCATCCTTCAGAGACAGCAAGTAACTAAACAATTAGCATGACAACATTTTTTAATGGAAGTACAATGAAGGAAAAATAATAGGAAAAAACTTAGATGGATCCTAGGCTGCACCTATTTTTGTGTATCCCACAAAATACGTCTTTTTCGAAATATTTTAATTTATTTTTTATGTGCGTGATGAGATTGGAATGCATAAAGATAAGTGCATCTTGCTCAAAATAATACAAGCAGCTAAAGAGGGAAAATGGCATACCCTCCTATAAAGGAAAGAAAAAAATTACTGTAACTAAAGTGAAAAGACATCAACCAAGCGAACTAAATGATAAAATAACACAAAAACCATAAAAAGGAAAAAAAAAAAGAGAGAAACCTAAAGCTACTTTAAAGGACATGAATTCCTGAATATAGAAGCATGGTTTAGGTAACATGTGAGACCCCTACGAAGGGTAGAAAAGAGACTTCACAGCTGACAAATTGTTACTGGAATGTGGGACTGTGTTACATGAGAAGCGCGGGACTAGCTGGGGACCTGAGGGGTCTGAAGGTTTTGGAGGCTTAGTTTTGAGGTGTGAAGAGTTTTGCGAGTAGCTGAACTTGGAGAGGATCTCATGCTCTCTCGAATGTGCCCGGTTTTTATGTTTCTGCATTGTCGTTTATTTTGTTCTTCTTGGAATTGTGGAAAGCTTTGTTATCTTTCACGTTTATCAGTCTATAGACTATCAGGGAAGTCAATATTCCCCATTTTTTAGAATCCATTGGGTTTTTCTGTTTGCAGGATAAAACAAAACCTATCATAACACAAGACTAAGAGATATTTGTTCCTTTCATTTTCATACCTCTGGTTCAAAATTGCTAAGCCATTTGTATCATGAAGGAAAGAAACATCTCCAACGACACAAAGCACCTGAATATTGATCGAAACATGAAAGGATTGAGGAGAAAAGAAAGATGAAGAAATGACCATATATATTCTCATCTATAAATACCCTCAAGATTCATGGAATAGCAACATAAGCAAAGTGAAAGTATAATTATTATGTCAATCCGTTCCCTTATGGTCGTCATGCCAAATAATACTCACTCAAAAGGGGGGAAAAATAGTATGTCCCATGACTTGTTTGATATTAACAGAACAAAAGACTTCAGGTATAATAATGAAATATCTATGTAGATTTTGTACATGGCCAGGCTGTTACCTTATTTGAAATATGATATATGGAAAAGGAAGTTTGAAACTGCACTACCATGGCATATGTAATGAATGGGTAAAGTCCTTTATATAACCCATAAGCCCTGTAAGTGATCTGTTTGCAAATAAAATTGTACAAACAAATTCTAGTGACATACTCGTTTGTTGCATCCAACAGAAAAACCAACTGCTGTGCTAAGAAGTCCGTCAATACCACTGGCTCCCCTATTTCCAGAAGTCCATATCCAGCAAAATGGCAGTCGTAAGTTTAATGGTCTAGCCGCTACACTGTCGTTGCATTTTGACCAGCCATATGCATACATATCTACATCACGAATTGGCATGCTGTTCCCCAGGAACAAAACAGAATCAAATGGAAGTGCTTCTGAGATTACCTGAGCAACTTGTGGCTCAGATAGAGAGTAGTTAGCAGAAATTTGAAATTGTATTTCCCATTCAACCTGTAAAATAGGCAAAGTGAAAATGGAGAAAAATTGCAAAGTGCAACCATGAAATACTCAAGTATTACCACTTTCTTAGACAAGAAAAAAATCCACATCTAATTATAACATCCAAAGATTATAAACATTGTCATCACCATCATACTTGTAGGAGATGAATAACAAACTGGAGTTCATCTAGTTTGAGAAGAATGAACTATTCAAATATAGATCCTTGTTTTCTCAAAAAAAAAAAAAAAAAAAAAAAAAAATGTAAAACAAAGTACGGATTGTGGCTTTCAGTTTTAACATCAGTATACTAGCGTTCTATAATGTAAAACTTTATGCTCAGTTATGCTAGTTTCCCTCAAGATACGATCCCAGAACAAAATAAAATGTAAATCTACTGCTGGAGATCAGTTAAATTACCATCAAATTCAATGCTCGTAAAGTAGCAGTCCACTTGTTCCTATTGAGAGGAAAATCAGCTTTAAGTAAACAACCAACAAATTCTAAGACGGTGCTTTGAATTCTATGGGTTACAATATGTGATGGATCATGACGACCTGGATGCTTATCAACCATGATGTATGAACAGGGACTGCAGTCCTCAAGCATCTTTGAAACACGTTTGCTTGTTACCCTGCTTCCAATCTGTAAACATTTTGAAATATTGAGCTAATTAACAGACGGAAGAAACATATCAAAGTGATTCTTGGAAGTTTTTTGTTCATTGAATATGACGTGATTATCTTAGGTAACAGATGTACTTAATGAGTATAGACTCATTAATACTTTACTTACAATCATTATGTCATGAGATTATCCTTTCTCCTTTATTTTCACTCAGCATTGATTCAAAACCACATTTTTTTAATGAGAAGAACAACTTTAATTAAGAACAAATGAAAGACAATGGCAATACAGCAAAGGGAAGTTCAAACCAAGAGGAGCCAAAAGAACAACAAAAAGCAGAAAAGACACAAGATAATTACAAAAAGGGGCTCCAATTCAAAAGAATGAGAGATCAAGGGTAATTACTAAAGTCCATTGTGACAGACGCCCAAAGGGACGCATTGAACCAAATCAAAGTCCAAACCTCCTCCCAAAGCCTTTCCTTATCATAAAAGACTCATTTCAAACACACATTAAAAGCCTCCAATGTCTTTCTAATCTTAATAATTAAGGGTCCTAATTTTTATTCTGGAAGATAAAGATGTATTACGGTGAGGATTATGTTGGACTATAATTTAAGGAGAGTGAGAAGAGAGTATAAGAAAAAAAAGAATGTGTGAGAAAGTATTACCTGAATAATCACGTCAAAATTTAGCCATTTTCTCACCGATTCAGAAAGCAAAGTGTGATCAAGGTGATCGACAAAGAAAAAGTTATTTTCCATTTCTAGGAATGCAGACAAACTCTTTCTTAATCGTAAACCAGACAATACATCAGCCACTATAGGCCATGAAATATGTTTGGCCAATAGAAAAGCAGCCCATATCTCATCCTCTGATTGAATTGATCCAAGAAGTAGAATTCCCTTCCTGGCTCCACGGATTACTTTCAAAACCTCAGCCATTTGACCAAAAGAATCAATAGACATTGGAGACGCTTCAAGTCGAATATATTTGGTAAAAACTTCAGTGCTTGATAACCAAATGTGTAATCCATTTAAGCAACTCAAATTCCATGGACTTGGACTATTTTCCAGTGGCTCTCTAAATGGACAGTTTATGTGAACGGGGCCACAGGGTGAAGAGGTTGCCCAATGTACAGCAGAATCGAGAGTGGTAAGTACCATTCTGGCGGGAATTTGATCAGTTGGAGCAGGAAGATTGAAGAAGAACCTCACAAATGAACCAAAATGGTTTACCTATGAACAACTTCAAATACTTTAATCAGATAAACCATAAAAAAAAAATGTATTTAAATCATATTGGATGGCTGGGATCCACCAGACAAGAAATATAACATGAACCAAGCGCACAACACTGAAAGGTAGTCTTCTCAATATCCTGGAAGGTGGTAGAACATGCTATTGCCTCAAATTATAAAAAGAAAAAGGATAATTGATGCTCTTTTAATTCTAAAATCATTAACCAGACACTAAGATCAGTATAGGTTAGAGGGCAAATGAATGTTAATGGAACTCGACTGATATTAAAGAAAAGTGATAATGAATCTGCTGTTATTGTTGCATCACAATCATGTAGCCTTCTCATATACTTGGTTGTCACAGATACAACATTATCTTTTATCACTACCACATAAGTGATTGTGACAAAAAAAACATCTTTTTAACCTACAATTTGACCACAATGCAAATGTTAATAAAAGGTCACGTTAAATTCTTTTAAACAAAAAACTTGTATCAGGAAGGGGATTAAACAATAAAAGATAGAGATACGATGGGAAAATCAGCAAATTTAATTTAAATACCTGATTAATTGCTTGATTTGCTCCTGCGTCCTGTAGCTCCGGGGGACGGTCAGCTGTAAGCAATAAAAGAGGAAGAAAATCTTGACTAGCTTCAACAACCTACAAAATTACCAATTATAAGTTGAGACAAAATTATGGAATTTCCTCTTGTGTAGCTGCTCAAATAGCTAACTGCTGGTTAAAGAGCCTAGTCATCGTAATAGCTACATTTTAGTTTCATTCCCGATAACCAGAAAGGTAAATTTTATTAACCGCCAAGTTTATTGGCTATTGTGCAATTATACATCTAACTTCCTAATTAGTAATTGTTAACATGTATGTAAGTCATTTTTCAATCTCTATATACGAGAGTTCTGAATGTATTACTTGATAAATATTTACTAATTGAAAAACACATTTAAAATCTAAACTGGCATTAGAGATTCCATTTTTGTAACCAACTGAAAACGCAGATAGAAAAGCTTCAATTAGCCAAATAGAGCATCTGAGGTTCAAAATCCACTAAGAAAGTTAAAATAGACCAAATATTTAGTGCCAGGATATATATTTGACAACTTTTGAGTTTTGGAGACCAAATGCTTCAACGTTATTCTTTGCTTCTTCAATTCACTTATGTTCAAACTGACTAAAGAGAGAAGGAATGTTTCTCATTTAAGAAGAGAGAGAGACGCCAACTGTGTTTCTTAAGTATATACAAAAGTAGAGATCCTTAGGCAGTGCAAACCTGGGCTTGAATTTGTCAAGCTCAGAAGAAAAAACTCCCTGTCCTCGACAGGAGTCAAAGTCTCCAAAGCATTGTAAAGACGTAGGTAACTTCATTACATAGGTTAAAAACTGTGTAATTAATTTTTGGAAAATAGTGAATATTATTTCATGATATGCTCAATATGACTCACAGCAGGAAGAAGATTTGAAACAGCAGTGCCTGACGATGTGATTACAACTGCTGGGCTATGAGATCCTTTGGCATACCCAATAGCATGAAAAGCAAGAGAGCGTTCATCAAAGCAGGCAATACATGTCATAAGGGGATGACTTGCAGCAGCTATGGCAAGAGGGGATGATCTTGATCCAGGAGCTATGCAAAAATACTAGAGTGAATAACAGTCAGATCTGTCTGCATCTATGTTGATGGAAAATATTTATGAATAGTATACATACTGTCAAACCAAGACGAGAACATTCTTCAACTATGAGCGATGCCCAGAGAGCATTAATGTTGGCATGCTCTTGCTCTGAGTTACCAGTTTTGTTGATATGATCCAACTGATGGTTGAAAGGGTCATGTTAGATGGAGACTAAACAACTTTATAACAATATTGTACAAATTGGTTCTTCTTTAGTCTTGCTCAAATCCTCCATAACTGGGAGGCTATGATGTGTTAGTTCCTTCGGTGAGGGGCTTCTCGCCTCTCTGCCTCTAGGTTGTTCATTTTGTGTTTAATACATACCTTTCTGTTTCTAATAAAATAATAATAATAATAATAATAATAACAATAATAAACAACTTCATAACAAGAAATCAATAGGATATGTGCAATCTTGATTCAAAAAGCTGGTTGGCTTGCGAGCCTTATCCCATGGGGTGCACCAACATCATTGGCTCAGATAATAAACAAAACTAACGCATTTTGTTGAAAACCACAGTGAAACACCACCCAATTCAAAAGTTTCAGAGGGAAAGTAAAAGGGGGAAGAGCAAATAACTGATCTCTGTAATAATTTTTCGATGAAACTAAATAACTAAACTTTAAAAGCAAGTAGCAGGCACATGAGTACAGTTTACAAGCATAACAAAAATCATAATTTTACACAGTTCTGCACTTTTGATCATAATTTTACCAGCATAACAAAAACCATAATTTTACAGATCATTTAATAGTGAATCACCCTAGGATAATCTAAGCAACGAAGGACAGTATGCATATTTAGTAAATAATTTTTCACAGTTCTGCACTTTCAGAAGCTTGGAATCTCACCATATTGCATGCAACGGCAACACTTGGTGAAATCCTAATGCAGAATTGATGGGAGAGTGCAGACTCCTGCAATAATTGTGATGGTTATTAAAAAGTTGAACCATAGACACATCTGATATGTTGAACTCGCATGAACAATGTCTGTTTTACTGGAGCATGTTCCATCTGTACTCTTTTCCAGAGGGCGATAGTAGAAATTTTCATTACAGGCTCATTATTTTATTACTGTTATTCTTAACTGCAAAGCTTAATGAACAAGGAAATGTGAACTGAACCTATTCATACTATTGATTTATGAAAGTGGATATCGAAGAGCTATTAGATCCACTTCCCAATTTGAAATATAAAAAACATTATAATTTTCAAATATGCACAAACCATCAGTTGCTAATATGCTTTTGCTTTTGTAATCTAGATGGATCAACAGACAACAAGCTATGACACTAAGTGTAAGGTCCATAACTAAAAAAAATATCAAATTTGAAAACTATAGCAGGAACTCTTCCAAAGTAAATCAAGAATCCAATGATTGAAGGATGAAAGATTACCAGAAAGAGAAGATACCATTTCCATGATGCCATTCCTGAAACTTTCACCAGCTACAGAAAGCACTTTCATGTATGCCTACAATATTTGTACTCTTAAATGAGAATGGTAAGAACCCAAACATACAACTCCAAATAATTTCTATGCTTTCTAGGAAATATATTCATTTATCTAAGTGATTTTGGAGAAAAAGAAAAAGTGTCATTAAGTTCAATCAAAACCGGAATGGTCTGGCAACTTGTAACATGAAAAGAAACATAGTAGTAGTGGAGTAAATATCCATGTAACTTTGAGACCCATATCTCAAGGTAGTTGGACCCACACGTTGAAAGGAAAATGATATTCAGAGGGAACCATGAACTTACAATCATTTCCATCCCCCCCAACCCACCCAGCATACGTATCTCCCTCACAATCAAAGAAGATGGAGGGAAAACAAGTGCAAAAGCAAGAAGGTGATGCAAGTCTTGTATTGGCAATATCCGTCTTGAAAGAATCTGGTAGGTTTTTCTTTAGTCAATCATAATGAGGTGCACTTACAACTTATATATTGTATTTTAGAGGAAACACAATATATAAGGTACAACTTATATATTGTAATTTTATAGGAAACAAACAAAACTTATTTAGTAAGTAAAAGGATAATTACTACGACACAAACAGAGAGGGATGCATTGCAAAGATATACAAAATACACTTTATTTGCCAACCTAAAATAATGGGGGAAAAGTTAATACTAAAATCGGAAGGTGAAGCTGAAAATTAACTTCAATCCCCTACATGTTCAATATTCACACGTTTGTCCTCAAGAACTTTTCTTCTTTCCATTTTTACCAATCAAATAGCCAAACATAACGCTGAAACTGCACAATTCTACAATGACCTCTTCTTTTCAGCGCCCACTTGATAAATCAGCCAAATCTTAATCTTTGTTAAGATTGCCAAACATGTCAAAGTTAATACTAAAATCTATAGTCTCCTTGCCAATCATTTTTTCCTACGGGGAAGGGTAGGAAATCTAGTCAAAAGATAGGGAAAATAACAATTATTAATTTTAAAATATTTTATCTATTACGCTAGAGAGAATTGTACAAGATGTACAGTACACACCATTTGCTGACTAGTCATTTCAATTATGAGAACTGCTGGTAGCACATATCTTAATGAATGCAACAAGCTATATTTCAAGTAACTCATAGACCTGGTTAATCGACTAATTGCTAAAAATCAATTATTCAAACAAAATGTTATATCAAGTTAGTATCAGCAAATAATTAAAAATTATACCATCTGATTTGTTCCATCCACAAATTTTGAAGCTGTTAATGAAGATCTTATATATTTGTACCGGCAGTTTTCAATAGATGGAAAATTAGTGCTGATCTGCAAATATGCCACAAAACAATCATTTAGTATTATCAAGCTAGCACATCAACAATATGATATGCAGGTCAAAAGGTCCCTAAAAGCTAAGTCTCTTGATGTTCTCAATTATCTTGATAATTATAGGTTCCATATTAAAGACAAATTAGAAAATGGTTATCAGAATTTTGTGAGCGAGTACCAATATTTGACTATAATGTAATTGGGGAAATATGGCGTGAACATAAAGCAGCACTCCAAGATACCTGGTAGATAGATGAGCCCAAAGAATGGAGAGCTTCCTCAAATGTACAAGGGAAAGATTCACCCCATGCAAGTGTTGCAGAGAGAACAGAAATGCCCTCGTACTCACTCAACTCAATCTATGAAGACCGTAATTATTTAAGGATATTATAAGCACAAATTCCTCCAGAGAATTAACTAATGTACCAGGATGACCATATCAATGGCATAATTCAGGCATTAAATAAATTGAGACAGAAATTTACTTGGGGAACACAAAAGAAAGAATGACCAGCCTCACTCTTCAGCGAAGATGTCTCCCCGGCATTAGCATTAACAAAACCATAAGCCATAATAGGAGCTGAATCATTCATGAGAAACCTTCATAAAAAGTAATAGAACAAGCTTGAGTAGGCCGAGCTTTCAGTGACATTGAATAGTTAATCAGATACAACAGCATTTTGCACGCCCATAAAGAAACCGTAACAACAGGTATTGTACATAATTCAATTAGAAGTAATTAAGACAATGCAGTAAATGCCAATGCTTCCAAAAACTTAAAACCAGAGATGCAAAAATATGATTCAAGAACAAGGGGTGAACAAATACATTAATTTTTTTATTCAGTAGGACAGAGATTTAAACCTACAACCTTTCAAAGAGTTTCTAATGTCTTGATCAATTGAGTATAGAAAAACACATTTATTTCATTTTACCAAACAAAAGCTACATTATGGATCTACTCTCCACAAATCTTTAAAACTGGACCACGATTGATCTGCAAAAATGCAAATTTCAACCCAGGCCACTTTTTGGATGACTTGAAAAAATATATAACAGTTAAAAGAAGACATACAGGCCACTTTTTCAAAATTTCAGGCATAATCTTTTCCATGACTACTAGCATAACAGAAACAATATGCAGCATCCTAGTACGCTTTTCTTTTAAAGTAATGCTGATTCTAGTACCTAAACCAGTAAACTGGAGGTAAAGGATGAAAGGAACCTTTTCAATGTACTTCGTTTCGATGAAGTGGAAGCCAAGCTTGCAAAGTAAATTGCAGTACCAATTCCAAAAACACCACGGGTATCATTCAAGTACAGTGACTTAATTGTGGCGTCCTTCTCATTGGAAAGGAAAAAGATAGGATACACTTCAGATGACTCTGGTTGACAACAGAACCACAAAAGAGCTCTTGTACTCGGGGGAACAGCCACCTGCAAATTCATCATTAGTTTATTGCACAAGGTATAAACCAAACAAAGAAACTGTTGATAACCCTATAAAATTTTGGCTGCATTTTCAGGCTCATTCTACTCCAAATACAAATACCCGAGGGAAATGATCGAAATACAAACAAAACCTCACCTGAAACCTGAAAACTCCGTGAGAAGAACGTGGAGATTCTAATTTCAACTTTTCAATGGCCTCACTAATACTCTCCAGCCCCTGCTTAAGCGTCAGAGCCGGTGGCAGTGTATGCGTAATGCACATCTCCACCAACAAATCCACATCCTCGAGATCAGATAATTCCGTTGCACCCATTACTGGACAGTCATAACGCACACCCTGAGCAACCCAAAAGCTCAAATTATAACGAGAAAATTAGAAAGGAAAAAGTGAAGTTTACAAAGTATAATTCAACTATGGACCTTGAAGCAGGAATTCTGAGGCAAGCGGACGGAACCTGGTCGAGGGGAACCTTTGGGAATGAAAGCGAAAGAAGAGAAGAGCTTTAAGCGGGGGAAAGAACCTCTAATGAAAGGTCTCACTGGGTGCAGAACAGCAAGCTTATGTGTGCTTAGACTGTCAGCTTTCATTGTGTGTTGTTAATGGGAGAAACCCTGAGAGAGAGAAAGAGAGATTCTCAGCGAGAAGAAGATAACGAAACTGTTTGGGAGGGACGACGATAAGAGAATTCTCAATCTTCAAGGATAATATGTTGGTAACGATATCCTCATGTGGCGGGTAGGCCGTTCTTTTAAGACTTTACATTAAAAAGGACTTTTGGCCAACGACCGTCATTGTTATCGTCAAAACAGTAGCTCTAAGAGGTACATTCTAAAATCACCAAAAAGTAAGGATTTTTTTTCGAGTGGGAAACGGACCGTTTCGATCCCCGTAAAAGTTAATAGTCGTGAAAATGAAATGAGTGGCAGTGACGAAGAAATGGAGCATTTTGTCCCTTTATCAGTTTGAATTACCACCATCAAGAACGTTGCATGGCGGGAAACTAGTAATGTTTATTGCAATATATGCAGCGAAATTCAAAGAGGTAATTCAAAATTCCACTAAGTTGTATTTATATATTGGTTTAAATACTACCTTGGACTTAAAATTTGTATTCAAAATTTCACTTATAGCCTTTAATTTTGTAGAAGATTTAACCTGCTAAAATCGATATTAAATGGAGAGTTACAGAAATTCAAACAAATCACTTAATGACCCAAAAAAACTTAAGGTAATGAGTAAAGATAATATTAATACGCGCAAAATACACTTTTAGTCCCTGAAGTTTGAGATTAGAGTCTATTCGGTACCTAAAGTTTCAAAAACTACACTTTAATCCCTGAGGTTTTAAAAATGGTCCTTAATCAATTTGACCATTGGTTGAATGACAAAAAAAAAATTAGAATGGCATGTTGAGGTGTCAAATTTTAAGTGAGTTGGATAACTTTAATTAAATTTATTTGTTATTTTAGATCACATCGCTTTTTCTTTTTATATATACTTTTTCTATTACTCCCTCTCTCCCTCTCTTCATCTTCTTCTTCTCCAACCTTTTCCTTCTGATCTTCTCCAATGGAATCATCCTCCTCCCTTCCCCTTCCCATCCTTCCATTATCTTTTCTGTTTTTCTCCATTGTGGCTAGTGATTCTTATACCTACACATAAAATTCAAATCCATCAAAACCTAAATTATGGCAGCCTTCGTCTTCTCCAAGTAAGAATAATAAATAGTGTCTGCAGTAGCTACAGCTTCTTCGGATTGCATTAATGAACATTCAAAATCAAGTAACCCGGAAATCAACCAAAAATTGAAAAGCATAATGTATGTCTTTAATAGGTTAAAGGTTCTAATCCCATTATTAATTGCTACACACTAAAATGGAAGTTCGAAGATAATATCACAATCTCATAAAATGTTGCAACTTGTCAATTGGATGGAAGTTAAAATTAGAAATTGGAATGAAGCTTTCGTAAGTGGAAGATTAAAAAAAACAAACAAAAGAGAAGAAATTGGGAGTGGAACATTATGAGGCTATGAGCAGAGCCATTTCTAGAAGTTGCAATTTTACCAGTATTATTTCCCTTTTTGTACCTTTTTTTTTTTATGGAACAACCTTCATTTTTGCAAATCGTCAATGGAAGTTTCTTTCACCAATTCCTTAAATCCTTCATCTTCTTCCAGATTCTAAATCAATACGCACTAAAACTCATGAATGATTCTCCTCATCACAAAAATGAACACCCAAAATTGTCCGTCGCAAAGGAGAAAAGAACAAAAGAAAACAGAAGGGAGGGAGAGAGTAGGATGATTCCATTGGAGAAGAAGATGAAAGGTTGGAGAAAAAAAGTAACAGAAAAGGCAAAAGATAAAAAAAGAAAATTAGAAATTGCACTAAATTTGATACCTCGACATGTCATGTCATTTTTATATTAGTCAACTAACGGTCAAATTAATTGAGGTACCATTTAGAACCATTTTTAAAACATCAAAGACTAAAGTGTAGCTTTTGAAACTTTAGAAACCAAATAAACATTCATCTCAAACTTAAAAGTGTATTTTACCCTATTAATATTATATAAACACTCTCACAATTCGCTAATCTAAAATCAAATGCTCGTCTGTCAAGAGAGCATTCTCTCTATAGATGATCAGCCTCCTTGTCTTTTGACTTTGTTGCTCAACATGCCTTGGATCAGCGACAAATTGGGCTACATGCCCATTGAATGGTGGCTCCAGAGACGAGACCCATTTGTCTGGTGACTAAAGTACCGTGCAGCTGTCTTAAAACAGTACTCCCATTGAATCCCTTCAACTTGAGAATACTCTCCACATACTCTGATCTTGTCCGTGGAGCTAGAGACCCATTTGTCTGATGCCGCCTATAACATCAAAAACAGGATCGTTGATGAAAACGATTGGGATCAGAGAATGAAGGCCCATATATTTGTTAACCCACTTACCTGAGATTGGCATCGGTGTTCTTCTTGGTATGGGTTCTGGTTCCTTCATATCAACTACAACAGCATCGGATGTCAGAAAAGTTTTGGCAACAGAAGCTGCATGCTCCAGGCAACATCTAACAACCTGTCCCAGATTTCAGAAGAGAACTAAAAGTCAGTGTAATGAAATTGTTGGTTGATGGAAAACCACTCTTCACAGTTCACTCTATTTTTCAATCAACCTCCTTCAATCTACATGTTTCAAGTTCCTTTAGCTACTAAAAATTTCAGGCTTCACCAAAAGATGGATGCTTTTCTGCTAATTTGATCGAATTCCTTAAAAAATATTCGGAATGGTAAAACAAGACTGTCAAAGAGGTCTGAAGAACGTTCATAAACCTTTGAAGGGTCCAAGATTCCAGCTTTCATTAGATCCTCGTAACGGTCTGTGGCCGCATTATATCCATAATCCATATCATTGTTGATTAGAACCTTGAGATATAAAGTTAAGTTTACCATGATTGATTAGACTTGATAAGTGAAATGGGAGGGAAAAAAAACTATAAACCGCAAATTAGAAGCAAATTCCTTTGTTCACAGCGACCTTATCTATTACAACATTTCCATTGACACCGGCATTTCTCGCTATTAGTTTTGTAGGATAACTCAAAGCCCTTTTGAAAATTTCGGCTCCAATCTGCAGTTGACCAGTGCAATTGGTATAAAATTAGAGAACCCATCGTATGAATTAACGTGATATTCTAGTTGATATGCCAACTAAAACTAAATCTACCTGTAATCATCATAATCAAACAAGTTAACATTTAATATTAAGAAATTATAACAGAAAAATTTTGGGTAAACCGAGAGGGATACCATCTGTTCGTCATTTTCCAGGACTTTCTTTATAGCATCCACCTTCGTAGACAGCCTTAAAAGACAACAACCTCCACCAACAACAACACCTTCTTCAATAGCAGCCTACAACAAACATAAGGTTATAACTGATATTTGGAACTCATATTCTCAAGGAAAACAGACCAACTATACACCTTTGATGCATTCAAAGCGTCCTCAATCCTTAACTGTCTATCCTTCAACTCAACTTCAGTTTGTGCTCCTACCTACAATTTAGAATATGGACAAAGTGAATGAGTATGGTGTAAGTTGCTATTTCCGGATGATGATAATAGTAAGTATTTTGAGTTTCTTAAAATATCATCACCTGAAGTATTGCAATTCGCCCAGATAATCTTGCAATTCTCTCATTCAATATCTTCTTCGGAAAATTTTCCTCAGTATTCTGCAGAATAGATGATAGTATGTCTCTTGGTGTATTCAACTAAACGTCAAAGCAATATACTTCATCATGGAAATTTGTGTTCTTTTATATTACTCAGAAATGGATCCTGCAATGCAGAAAACCTCGAAATGTAGGATATCTCAGCATAGATAAAGGATGATTCCAGCACCTCCATAAGCTTTTGAATTTGTAAGACCCTTTTCCGAACAGCTTCCCGAGTATTCCCATCTGTAACTATTAGTGTGGAATGTTTTGATATAACAACCTTACTAGCAGAGCCCAATACCTCTTTGCCGGTCTTTTCTAACGTGAATCCACTATCTTCTCTAACCACAGTAGCTGCAAGCAAAACACATAAAAGAGTTGCACTTTGGATCAAATTTTGTAGCAAAACCTTCTGACAGCTTAAAAAACTACACGTAAAATTCCTTTTCTTTTCATTATCATCATGTATATAATATTGAAGATAAGCATTACTTCATTCCATCAAGATGATAGTATATTATTAAATGACGAATATGATGTTACATTTAATTAGTTGCATCATCCTTGAAAATTCATGGTATTTCATAGCATTATCATAATGAAATGTCTTTGACTGAGTTCCCTTCATCTCTGATATACGTTTATGTCAAAATCTCATTGAATATAGTATATAGTGCACCACTCCATGGATCTAGAAAGTAGTTGCATTTATTCATGTTAGCATTAAAGAAAAAAACAGTGCCCTTTTCCTTATTTTTCATCTTTTTCGGGGGTTTGCTTTTCTTTCTTTTTTCCTTGTAGATGGGTTATAAAGTTAAGAAGAATGGGGAAAGCACAAGGACTCAAAACTCTCTTCTAGTATTTTGCTACCTCCAGTTAAGGTGGCTATGTCATCTAAGTAGTGACTCTTGCGCTCGCCAAAGGCAGGAGCCTTGATAGCAGCTGCCTTCAGCACACCTCTAAGTTTATTCCTAATTACTGGAGCCAGAGCTTCCTGCTCAATGCCCTCTGCCAATATCACAATTGGGTATTTCTCTTTCACAGCACTGTCCAATATTTTAAACATCTCCTTTGGATCTGAGATTTTTTTGTCGACCAACAGTAACTGCAACCAAAAATCCCCATTTCTAAAGATTACTTTTTATATAAAAGAAAAACATATTATTTAAAGTCCGGTTGCTACCTTGCAATCATGAAATTCTACTACCATCTTCTTTCTATCAGTAACGAAGTATGGAGATAAATATCCACGGTCAAATTGCATCCCTTCAACAATTTGCAGACTGTTATCGATACTCTTCCCTTTTTCAATTTGGACGACTCCCTTCCTTCCAACTTGACGTAAGGCATCTGAAATCAAATTTCCTACAGCATAATCATTCCCTGCGCTAACTGCGGCCACATGTGCTATCTCATGATCTTCAACCTACAAATTTGAAATATGTAGCAGTTGAATAGATCACTGACAAACTGTTATTAGACTATTACTTGCGGCTAAAATTGATATTTTCGTCCTTTCATTCACTGTGAAGCACGTCTCAGGGTTTTGAACCTTCCACACTGAAAAGAAGCATAACCATGCTTACCTCTCTTGACATCAATTTCAGCTCAGAAACTAGTGCTTTTGCAGTCTTCTCAATCCCACGTGCAATTTGAACAGGATTCATGCCAGACGAAATAACCTATAAAGTGCATTTTATTATTAGTACTTAAAAATTGACCAGGCTATTAGTTGTGGTGAGAAAAATAGTTAAAATAATTTATTATTCTTTCATCATACAGAAAACCCTTATCAAACAGCCCAAGATCCAAATGCCAATAGTCCTTGGAGTCGGAGGTCCTAAAGTTAATCCAAACCAAGGGTTACAAAGTTTAACTAGCCGACCATTCAATCCTTTAAATTTGATATAGGCTAAGTTCATCATGTAGTAATTGGATGGCCCCACATTGGCTAGTTTGACCATTTATCAACCCAATTATAAGGCTATTTGGCCAACTCATTAGGCTGAGCCCAATAATAGCGCCACCGTTAAAAAATTAGATTGTGCGGGGGTGTGTGTAACTTGAATATTTTAGATATTTATATCATAAATCGTGTATCATAAAATTAAGTATAGAAATTTTTTATTTAATAAAATATAAAATTTTAATTTTAATTATTTATAGAGATGTATACAAATTCTGTTTTGTTTTTCACATAGTAAGTTCGCCTTTTTAATAAAATAACGTTGAATGAATCACAAGTTACTGAAAACTTCTTAAAATTTAAAATCGGATGCTGTATTCCATGGTCCACATAACAATACTAGTTGTTCTATATGGCTGATATTCATGCATGGAATTCCATTAACTACCTTCATACCCTCGGCAATCAATCCCTGGGCAAGAACGACAGATGTAGTGGAACCATCACCAGCAAGGTCATTTGTCTTTGCACCAGCTTGTCTCACCAATTTCACCCCAACGTTCTCTAAAGGGTCTTCCAGTTCAATCTAGCTTTCCAACCAGATAATAATCAAATTCCAAAAGGATAATCTTACTTTAGAGGATACACCAAAAGCATATATGGATGATCTTGAATAAGTACTTGTGTCATTATTCATAAGCCTAGACATGCTGAATTATGCAAGGGGATTTTCAAACGAATTTCTTTATCTTTTATCTCTCATCCCAAAGTAATATTACAAAGAAACTTATTATCAAAAACCATTTCAATTTACATTAAGTTGTGAAGGTACTATATAGCTTCACTGAAATTCTTTGTTGGTATATAATATGAGATATATAAAAGAAATCCGCAAGCTGGCCAATGGCCCATACGGTCATAGATATCAAAGGGAAAAAAATCTTTTATGTTTCTAAACCAGATAACTTTCTAACTTTTTAGCCCTTCACCAACTTAGTTTTTCTTTAATCGAATTAATCCCCCAACTGATCGAGCATTTTAGTACTTTAATGAAGATGAAAAAAAAAACGCATAAGAGACAGACCTTAACCAAAAGGTCCAGAAAATATAAAAATCAGAATACCTCTTTCAGGACAGTTTCACCGTCGTTGACTATCTTGGGCGGTCCATATTTGTTCTGAAGTACCACATTCCTTCCCTTCGGCCCTAATGTAACACCCACCAGATCCGCCACCAGATTAACCCCGACCTGTTCAACAAAATCAAACCGTTCAATCATCGAACAAAGCAAAAGCGTTAGAGCAAAGAAACAAGTTCTTCGCCCCAGTACGTAACCTGAAGTTTTTTAAAGGTAGAGCCATCGCGGTTGAAGTAAAGTTCCTTGGGCGGAGATTTGGGGTTGGGGTTCAAGGCAGGAGGCAATGAAGACGGCGGTTTGTTTGGTATTGGTTTTGGTTTTGATCTTGATCTTGGTATTGGATTGGGAAAAGATAGTGGAGAGATGGGAGTCGGAGAAGACGCCATGGTTCTGCAATTCGGAGAACAAAAGCATCAAAATTGAACGATGAAGATCAGTTGCTATAGCAGATTACATTTCGCGCTTGGTGGATAAGGAGGAAGACGCCATGGTTATTTTGGCGCGACTCAGGGTCCGTCATTTAACGGCAAAAGTCTTTTTTTTTTCATTAAAATATCAATTTGGGTATGTAACTCGAGAATTTTAGTCCATATATTTTCTAAATTCATATATTAATAAAAAAAAGATAGAGGGTAATAGTTTGTTTTTTAAAATTTTTTTTACTATATTTAAAAATATTTCTAACAATTTTATTATTTAAAATAATTATCTTAATCTCGTTGATTTTAGGAAAAAAAATATTTCATTATTTATTAATATTTTCACTATATATTTTGACACAAAAGAAGAGCCCCATACTTTATTGATACGCCTAGGAAGAATCATAATTCTCAAAAAGTTCAAAAGCTAGTGAAAAGTAGTTTTAGTTAAGCTTTCAACATATTTTTATTTTCAAGGTAGTTAACCTAAGTATGACTCGTTTGGTCAAGATACTGTGAGTCTGTTTCATAGACAATTTGAAAATAAAAATCTTAAATCAAGAGATTCAAAGATAAAAAGTTGTATTTTATTATCTCAATTTTGTGTTTGGTAACGTATTCAAAAACTAAATTTTAATTTAAACAATTGTTCAAAATGTGTTCGATAATATATCTATAATCCATAAAACTAATTAAAGTTAATCACTAAATATTTAGTTTATGATAAACTATTATTGATTTATTTATGAACTTGATTTAGGTTAAAAATTGGATAATTGTTTTAAATAGCAAAATTGATAGAAATATTTTTAAATATAGCAAAATATTACTATCAACAATATACACTACTATCAACTATCACTTTCTATCAGATGTTTATCAATGTCTATCATTATTCATCACTACAATTACATTTTGTTATATTTGTAAATATTTTGGCTCATTTTTTTAACCACCCTTAAAAATTCTTATAATTATTATTTCATAATATCATATAATTTATAAATATATTATATAGTATATATTTCAATTTAACAAAAATAATTGAATTTATAACATAAAATACTATATTTGTTAATATTTTTATCTTTTTAATATAATTGTGTATTTTAAAATTTCAAACAAAATATAAATACACTAAAAACATAAAAATATTATTTTTTTATCATAAAATCTAAAAACAATTTTCAAAAACAAAATTCTTCTTTCGACTATCTACCGGCATATTCGCTTTACTAAAAGATAAAATAGAATCTAAATTAACTACGAAACAGACAATATCTCCGATAAAAGATAGAAATTTAAATTCATACCTCCACATTTGAGGAACTAAATAACAATATGTCCAAAGTAAATACAAATACACAGAGAAATTTGAGAACATATATCCCATTTCCAGGCAATAAATAATCCACTGGGCTGTATGTCTGTCAACAAATATTATCATCATGTCGGATCCCTAATCCTTATCCATTAAAATAGATCTATTTTGCTTTAGGATTTGATCAGATTTCAATCTTCTGGCAGAAAACTGGCTATTGTTTCACCCTCCACATAGCAGCAACATCGAAGAAACCTTCATTTTAGAAAGTTTTAGAGAGGGGATGAATAAGGAGATTGTTATAGGATTTCCCTATCCAAATCCCCAAGTTGCTCTCAGTATTTGGAGCCAAATTTGATTCTGGAGGATGCAAAATCAGACAAAGGGAAAGAAAATTTGACACTAAATGACTGTTTGGATGACAGTAAAGTAAAGAGAGTTTAATCGTACTACGGCGGCAACAGAACATTGTAGTTGAGAAATAAATAAAGGGTGAGAGCAATGTGATGTGATCATGCAACAGCAATTGTCAATATAAAAAATAAAAATAAAATAAAAAGGAGAGAGAGAAAGATTACTGTTCAGCCACCACCTGAAACGTCACCTCTGATCCAGACAATTCCTTACCGTTGTTAATCACCACAAAGTTTGTGGTTCGAATCCCTCTACTCTTAATTGTACTAAAAAAAACAACAATAATAATAACAGTCAAATGGTTCAGTTTAACACCAAAGTTATGCAACAAATTCTAATGCCTCAACTAGCGAGAGAGAGAGGAAAAAGGAAAAAAGAGAGTCAAATCCTTTGCTCTGAGGGTTTTGCGTGATTGAACAGTATAATTAAGATATAAACTGTTAAGCTTGATTGTTTATATCAGCTTCCAAAAAAAAACTATAATAAACCCCAAAAAAAAAAAAAAAAAGATAAACAAGGTAATAGGGTGTTTTATATCAGTGGATAGCATTTTCAAAAGTTTGGCCTCTTATGGTATTCATTTCAATGATGAGCCACTAACAGCAGCGCCCTCCACCATGGCTTGTCCTATTGTGCCCCTCTTATTTTGTGCAGAACTTTGGCTGTTTTTCCACCATAGACTTTGCTCACTGGACATAAATCTTACTACCTCTGTTATATTGTTTCCTGTTTCTTATCCATTTCTCTCTTTGGTGGAACTTTAATGATGTAAGCTGGTGGGGTTTTAAAAGGAAAATTATGAAGTTATGATTCAGGCATTCATGATCTCATATGAATATATCATTTTCAGGTACTTTGGCTCATCTAGCTTCATCACGTATATGCGGCGGGCAGAGAGTACTTTGTTTCATGAATGCTAATTTTAACAGATACTGAGTGACTCCGGATTCAACCTCTGGTTGAAAATTGAAACAATCTTATTCTACTACTGATCTCATACAAGCTCAAGGCAAAGACTGATGACTAATTAGAAAACTAGACAAAAAGAACTAGAAGTTCTTATCAGAGTTAAAAAGATTTGTCCTCAATGGAGTAGGTTATCTATGGAGTTGGCGATGGACTGGCATGATGAAGATTCGGCTCTGAGATGTGCACTGTTGCAGGGAATATCTTCGAGGTTACTCAAGCAAGGAGTGTAGGGGCTGCCAATTTGGAGGTCACTGAGCATCTGACGAAGATCAGAGGCTTCTTCCTTGAGCCTGGCATTCTCCAAAAGAACCTTTTCGTGGCTATCGGATACATGGTTCAATTTGTCTATCAGTTTATGGTTCTCAGTGCGAAGCCGAAGTACCTGAGACCAAAGCTCATCAAGGTGCTTCTGTTTTCTCATCCGTGATCTACGAGCTGATTCTCTATTAGAAATCATTCTCCTCTGCTTTCTCTCATCAATAATACTCTTCTGTTGTTCCTCTGCATCATCAGATGTTGAGTTGTAGCTAAAACTTGAGGATTGTGCAAGGAATTCATGGCTGGGATGAGGGACGTGAGACATCGGAAGGTTGCCTAAAAAGCTATTGAAATGATGGAGAGTCTGAAAGCTGTTCTGCATCATGCCAATGTTTGAAGGAATTTGAAAAGAGTTTTCGGATGGAAAAAACTGGATGCCAGTCATTTCACCTGGAAGCATATTTGGAATTCTTTTGATAGTGGGTGGCTTCAGGGGGTTTGTCTAGCAGATTACTGATGGTGAGGCAAGTAATACAAGCAGGAGGACTGATGGGTTTTTATAGGATGATAAAGTTGGAAAAGTGGGCCAATTTAGCAAAGTAAAGCTACAGTTGTTAGGAGGCTTACATGAGCATAAGGTTTAAAAATTATTGCAATGACCCTATTAGTGTGCAGCTCTAGTGCTTGATATGCATCTAATGTGGATATAAACACGCGCAGGCACATATACATATATGCTCATAAGTGACAGAAGAAATCATGTCGTGGGTGTAACAATTCAAAAGTTAAAACAAAAGACTAATGGCGTTAAAAGTCAATTCCAGGCAAGAACTTTTCCTTTGGGATTCTCACCACCAGACTACAGAAGCATAATACATTAAACTCAAGCAGCCAATAACACCTGACCTTATGAACCAATGACGTAATGAAAGTTAGCACAAAAAGGCAAATTCTCAAGTTACAATTTTTAAGTTCTGATAACCAATTTAATTAGACTTCTGATGACTCATTAAGCACTGAAATATTGGGTTTGGAGGGACCCATTTAGGTTGTTTGCATCATTTTACCTAAATCACTGCTGCATCTATTTCTCTGAAGCATTTCATCAAACACCTTGTCTGTGAAGTATATGCATAACCATACCAAAAATCTGTCTTTGCGTTGGCTACCATTCCATTCATATTGATTGGCTCTGGTTGCGTTTTTCCCTTTTTGTTTCATTCACTTGCATGCGTCATTCAAGAATACTAAACCTTGTCCTAAACTTAAATGTGTTCTTTCAACGTTGAAAAAGCAAAATTGCTGCACCGTATACCAACCCAATAAAAAACTTGGATTAAAAAGTCGTGTCAATCTTCTTCCTCTCCACCCATTTATCCTACTTTAAGCAATAAAGTCGAGAAACTCCAAAAGGAACAGAAAAATTGCTCTTAATGTCATAAGCTCCAATGTTATCCAAATGATTATTTAAGCACACGACTCCACCAAGTGTCCGCATTAGCAAACCTAAGTCAAGCTTTCCCATAGTTCTAACAATAAATTAATCACATAAATGCTTTAATTCAATTTTTCCATTTGCTTATCTAATCTTTCCTCTTCTTTTCGCCTCTTCTACTTGAAACCCACTTGCATATTAGTTTAGTTTACAACAAAGATTAGATCAAAAAGTTGATAGCAATTGACAAACTCTTCTGCGACCTACTTTACGAAGCCAAACCTTTTTCCCTTACAATCACTAAACTATTTCAAATTCGTAGAAAGATAAACAGCATATATAATTCTTGTCATAACGATTACATACCTTCTTTTTCTCCCTTTTTTATGCTTGCGAATGGAGTGGATAAGAGCGTGGGAGAAGGCTTTTAAAGTTCAGTGTCACATCGAATCCAGATGTAAGTAGAGGAAGTGAATTGGAGGTCGTAGTTCCGAAATGAAGATGTACTAAATTAATCGGTGTCTTTTTGTTTCCTTTTTAAACTGGAAAATCAGCTTCCAACTCCATTGTTCTAATCAATTGCTTCTCGGATTTGGGCGAACAAGATGAAGACAAGCGTACTTCAACTTTAACATCAATTACATCTCGTACCCCAATGGCTTCCGTTTCTCTCGAAAGTGATCTGCTTGCCCACCTTTTCATGTGCCCTTTCCTTCTTCCGCCTCCATTTGTCATAATCCTTCCAATTTTTCGTACTACTTACTTTCATTGTTTTAATACCAGATATAAACTAATTAATATGATAGACAACTGCAAGTAAAATTATTTTAAATAAAAAACGGTTTAAAATATTTATAAATAATAACAAATTATCAAAGCTATCTACAATAAATTATTTATGTCATGATATACATAAATAGTAGTATATCGCGATCTATCATGATATATCATAAAATAAATTGGGATATTTTGATATTATGTGTAGATATTTTGACTAGTTTTGTCATTTAAAATAATTTTCAAATATAAAAAAATAAACTAAAATATTTATAAATATAACAAAATTTCATTGTTTATTTGAATAGACTACGATACATTATTATTTGTGTTTATCTATATTATAATAGTCATGTGGTAGTCTATCACAAATAAACTATAATATTTTTTATTATTTATAAATATTTTCCACAATTTATCATTTAAAATAATTTTGCTAAATTTTAAGAATAAATTTAAAAGCCTTTAACATCCCCTTCCCATATTTGAAAAAAAAAAATTGCCAAACTTGAAAGTTAAAGAATTAAAATTAAATTATATTTGAGATTTGGTCCTTAAAACCATTAGAATTTCCTAGGAAACTCTAAACAACATTATTTGGCGAATGAATATGCTAAAATTACTTTGGAAAAATTATTCATTTTAATTTTGAAAAATTATTATAAATAGAAAAACATCAAATTATTTATAAATTATAAAAAAATTTCACCATCTATCAGCAATAGACTGCAATAGACTTATATCACCTGAGTGGTAGAAGTTTATCGTGGTTTATAGCTCAGTGATAGGAATCTATCACTATCTATCGTTGATGTACAATAAATTTTTCTACACTTATAAATAGTTTAACTCATTTTACTATGTTTATAAATAAATAAAAATCTTTAATTTTTATCCATTCCTTTGCCAAATTACTTAGTTCAATGCAACCATTTCCTTTAAATAATATCATATTTAGAAAAAAATACACATATTTCTATTAATATTTAATAAATAATCTAGAGCAAACAAATGTAAATTAAAATTAAAATCATATATGATACATTTTAAATATCTATTTAAAACACCATAAATTATCAAAAAAAAAAAAAAAAGTTGTGCAAATGTTAATAATATGTTTATTTTAGTATGTTAAGTCATAACAATTTAATATTCATTTATCAATTTAAAACTAAAATTTAACAAACACTAATTTATTTAATTTTACAACTATCTTTTAAAAACATCGAGGAACCAACATTATTTTAAAAGTTACACAATAATCTATAACATAAGTTTATTGGACTATATCTTTTAATTTTGATTTATTTATAACTTTTTGGACTGAATTCAAGGCTATGTTAATTTGGAAAATAGTCAATTGTACGACAAAATATGACCATAGGTCTATGATCAATGTATCCACTTTTTTATTTTCTCTGATAAGACTTCCACCATTTTCCCATTTTAAGTCTAATATGTGTGTTAATCTCAATCTTTCAATCCATTAGATTAAACACAATTAATTTTAGGAACATATTTTCATTTTATAAAATAAGATTTGCACAAAATTGCTGGACACAACTTGTATGGACTTAATTTTAAATATATTACACTATTTCACTCTACAATCCTTTTAAATATTCAGGATTTTCATGTAGATTAAAAATAATATATTTATTGAATTTGTAGTGTTGTGTCTATTTAACCTTTATATTTTAAATAGCATTCACTTTCATGCTTAATAAGATTTAGCTTATGTCGTAAGAAATATTGCTAATGTTTAAACGCTTTTTTACCTACGTAAAATCAATAAAATGATGAGTGAAAAAATTATGTTTATAAATTACTAAGACTAAATTATCACATAAGGGAAATTTACACCTAATTTTGATAGATTTTTTTTTTTATTGGAGAAATTAAACTATCACGTATTTTAAAATAAAAAGACTAAATTATTATCTTTAGAATTAGAGTTTAAAGGTAATTTATTTTATGAAAATTATTTTAAATGGCAAAATGGTTGAAAATATTTTCAAATAATAGCAGACTATCACAATCTATCAGTGATAGTCTATAATAGATTGCGATAGACTGCTATATGTGTCTATCATAACACATATATACATAAATAGTAGTCTATTGCATTCCATCATAGATATACAGAGAAATTTTGTTATATTTGTAAATATTTTGGTTCATCTTCCTATATTTAAAAACAATCATTTCTTTTAATCAAATTGATTTTAATCTTTTCTTTAAAATACATATTTCAATTTTATGAATATATTGATACAAATCAATAAATCAATGAAAATCATTTTGCTTCCAAATTTAGTTATAGATTTTGTCATTACTATATACTTTTATATCAATCTACAGATGATGTCAATATTATTCTTAGTATGCATAAAAAGATATTGTGTCAATCCTTCGTATCAATATCGAATATGTGGGAAATGATTTTTGCATAAATTAGGTTTTTGCTTATGTCTTATTTAATGTATTAATTTTTCCAAAATGTTTAATTACTGTTTTTCCATTTAATGTGTTAATGGGTTTTCTTATTTAATATGTTAATGTTTTTGAACCAAGCTTGCTAATTTTGTGATCTAAAAACAATTTTCAAATTTAGCATCTTTAAAAATAGTGATAGGAATAGAGTTTTTCTCGACCTATGCTGCTTCTTTTTTTGTCGTTGTATTATTCTAGGCAAAGTTTACCAATTCTATTATTTTTTCATGGCGCTTCTTAGTTAAAGATGTCATGTTAACTATAGAAAGCAACTACCGTGAGACGATTAACATTGTGATGGCGCTGAAATTGCTTTCAAAACAATAATAATTCAACAATACAATAATTAATTTATTTGATATTGTAATATATAAGACCTTTCGATTTAGAGATGTATAAGATATATTTTAGTCAAGCCGTGTATTGAAATATTTTGCACAGTTAGTCGCACCATCTCACCGTTGGGCGAGGCGTGAACTGAACCTCAATAAGCGGCCTGCCCAGTGGCCGGTACCCACGGCTCCTCTCCAGCCTCCACAGTGTTTAGATTTTTATTTTATTTTATTTTATTTTTAGGTGTTTCAAAATTTTAATGCCAATAATTGAGGAAAATAAAGGACAATCAATCAAAACAGGGATACAAATGGTGGGTTTTTTAGTTGATTTGATTGAGTTTGTCTATTTAACTGTTTCCCCTTCATGTCTCTGTATAAAGACATTGGGTCAAATCATTCTACAAATTCAAACAACACTTTACAAACAGTACTTTCATATATATATATATTCAAGTCAAATCTTTTTATAGTACACTTTTCACAAACTTAAATCCATTAAGCAATCATTTTTAGAATAATTAAATGTAATAACGAGATTTTAATGATGTGTAAATATTAATAGACTAGTTAGTTACTAATTTATTTAAACAAATTTTAAAAATATGTTCAAGTAAGTATTTTGCAATTATTCTGCTTAGTTACATTCTAATTAAATCCACAGTTCAAATTAGAATAAAGAAATTTAAAACGGGATGAATAATCATTTGATTTAAAAAAAAAAATTATTAGCTTGTAAACATTCACATGTGTGATTGAAAGTTTCAACTTAAGACCTCTTCAATGAATTTAATGAAGATCATCGTTGTGGAAGTTTCACTACCTTGAAGGCAAATTCGGCACAACCATTGTGCTATTCGCGTATGTTGGTTACTCTTCTAGGTTAACACAACATTCAAACTCAGGCATGCACTCGCTAGAGTTAGATAAGAATCGTCGGAAGAATATGCTCAGAACAGTTATAGGAAAATTATAGAGAAGGGAGATGAAGATACATCGTTTTCTGAAATAGAAATTGTAGATTATTTTCTGACATAAAAGTTGCCCAATTTGTTTAAAAGTTAGGGCATTGTTAAGTTTTTCAATATGAGATAATTTTCCTTCTTTTTACTTTACTTTTGTTGTGGACATTGGCCAAGTCCTTTCCAACAAAAATTATTATAAAATGAGTGTGAAAATAAGCACAAATTTTAAAAACTAAAAAACAAATAATTATAAAATTGAGACTTAAAAATATAAAATAAAATAATAATAATAACACTTCATAACATAATTAAGGGTCATACAATGTTTATAACATCAGTGGTATTACGTTTTTTTGAGGTATAATTTGAGAAGAGAAAATGTTAAGAGTAATAAGGGTAGATTGACCTAAAAAAGTTGGGTCAAAATGTTGTTTGATATGGTTTTTCGAAATAAGGTTTTATAATCATTTCTAAACATATTTCAACATTTTATTTCTCTTCTTTTTTATCTTAAGTATACTTCTATTTTGAATACTCACTTTTTCACATTTAGAGTTAATTTTTATTAATTAATTTAAAATAATCATAAAATAAAAATTTTAAATTAATTTCAATAGTAATAAAAAAAAAGTGATACACAATTAGTTATAATCCATTTAAATTAATTAATGAATATTAACACTAAACACTAAAAATAGGTAATTAATAAAATGAGTGAAGTTAAAAATATAAATCTTAAAATCTAACGACTAAATTAAAAAAAAATAAAAAAAAATAATGAAATCTCATAAACAAAATTATAATATTTTGAAATGCAAACTAAATTAAAATAAAATATCTTTAAAAAAGAACAATAATAAAGAAGATGGTGGTGTGGTTGAATTGAATGAGAATTGGTTGAAGCCGATGATTCGAAGGCGGTTGCGTTGCAAAGAAGAAGAGCGTGGGGAGTGGCAGTGGGCAGTGGGCAGTGGCAGCCACAAACAAAATGTACGAACAAAGCTCTGTATCTACGTCCACTCTCTCCACTTAAACAGCCCCCTCCACCCTCTCCCCTTTTATTTTACGCCTTTTTTTTTATTTCTTCTTTTCTTTTTCTAATTATCTGTATATATATATTATATATAATTGACTTCTTCTCTATCTTCCCTCTCCTCCTCTCGTTTCTTCTCCCTTGCATTTGACTATCCCATCTTCGCTTTTCAAATGTATCGTACGGACTTTCAAGTGTCGGCCATATTCCCTTCCAACATAACGGAAACTCCTTATTTTACCTCCTCTCTCTCTCTCTCTCTCTCTCTATATATATATATATATTATATATGTATTACTAAATTATACAAAATAATCCACTTTCTATTAACTTTTCATTTATAGTCTACAAGTCCTTTTATCACCTATTTTGTCACCTATTTGGATTGCATATATTGTTGTTTCTTGAATATGAATATTCAACCTCTTAGATGTGTCTTAGATGTGTTGGTGTTTGTTTTACCAATTTTGTATATATAAACTAAAATTAAACAATTACTTAGTTATATGTAAGGGAATAATTACGGTAGTTATGAATTAAATTTTGTATTATTTAATATATTGTAATATTATTAATTAATTGATTAGATTATATTTATACTATTCATTTTTGTTGTATAAAATTCATGCCTGTATGAAGGGTATTAGAAAACCTTTGTTATGTAAATTTTAAAATTCTCTACTCAATAATATCTTGAAATCATGTTAAATAAACAATGATACTGAATGTCTAGAATCTTAGATGAAACTCATACTTAGAAACATGTCAATGGTTTAGAATTATATGACAATCCAAATTTTCATTCTAGGTTGGGGCACACACCATTTTCAAGCCTAATTTTTTTTACTCAAAATTATAACAAATTTCTTCTCCAAAAGTAATTTTGAAAAGTTTAGGAAAAGTCAAGAGTAATATTGCAATGTTTGAAAGTATAATAATATTTTTTTTAAACAAATGACAAATGTGGGAATTATTTTCTTTATGATTAACAAATAGTTTAGAATACCATTTTGGTTCCTATCATTTGAAATTTGTTCAATTTTGTTCTCGGTATTTTCAATTGTCCAATTTTAGTTAGTGTACTTTTGATAGATCTTAAATTTAGTGCTTAGTGCTAGTTTATTGTTAGACTTTAAAAAAAAAAAACTTTTTGTTAAACTTCGAAGCATGGGGACCAAAATGGTATTTTAACATAACATATATGATAGAATAAAATTTTAATATATTAGTTTTGGATAAGATTGTCTATTAGTAGTTGAGTGTTTATTAATAGCTATATACATCATTTTTGTATTTGGCTAATTGCTCGAAGTTGTAAGAGAAGATTTTGATTTTGAAATTTTTTGGAATTTTATGTTTTAATTTTAAGTTTCAGTTTATATTTTGCTGTGAGAAAATTGGTATAAAAATTGGACAAATAAAAGAAAAATGAGAGTATCTATATGAAAAAAAAAACTTTTTTGACTAAGAGTATTAATGTAACTTTTGAAAGTTCAAGAATTATTTTTTAATCCAATATTAACGGTTTCTATTCATACATTTTTAATCGAGTATTAATAGTTTCTATTCATATATTTACAATAAGGGTATTTTTGAAACTTTTGAAAATTCAAGACTATTTTTTTTAAACAAAATACTAACGATTTCCATCCAAAACTAAAGGTATGGGTATTTTTAAACTCTTTTTGAAAGCTTAAGAATGTTTTTTTAACTTTTAAAAGTTTATTTTTGACACAAATTACAAAGTTTAGAAATATTTTATATAATTTAACTCTATTATATATGTCAAAGTCTATATGTATACATATAGAATAATTAATATGTTGGATACAGGACCCATAATTTAGTTTTTCTTATCTCAAAGTTAATAACAAATAATTAAGAATATAATATGAATGGGTGGATGTTATGTTTGATTTTGGAATTTATAAATAATTAACAATAATATAATACAAATCTTTACCTTAAAAGCATGTTTGGCTTTCACTTTTTCTTTTTTTTCCCATGAATATTGGTTAAGGTTTAAATCCACTACCGTTTGTCATTTGTGGCTGAGGACATCTTATTTTACTTTTATATGCGTACACGTAACACGGGAAGGAAATATATAATTCATATACAAAACCAAGGGCATGATCGTCCTACTTCTATTATTAATATCCAAAACCAAGGGCACGATCGTCCTACTTCTATTATTAATATCCAATCTCTATTCAAACCTATTTTTTAAAGGCTAAGAAAATAACTACATTCAAATCTCTGTCATTGTTATCTATAAGGATAAGATTAATTTTGATATTTTAAAATTCATCTGATACTATCAATTTGAATCTTAAACTTTCAATTTCATCAATTAAGGTTGTAATTTTAATTCTTAACACAATTTTCGCTAATTCACATATTAATTTTAATAAGAAAAAAAATAAAAATCTTTCCTAAACTCATTAACTTTAATAAAATAAAATTATAGGTACAAAAATGTGTTTGATCAATGTACAAATTAACTATTGAGTAACATTTTCAAAATTAATAAATTACATTAAAAAAAAAGTTAAGTTTGAGGAGTTAAGTGTGGAGCTTATAATGCAAGAAGTTAACAAAATACTGAAATTGGTGTTTTTTAGTAGCAGAGTCTACAGTGAGTTCAATTTTCAAAAACTAGTTACACAAAACAAGGAATTCGCTAGTTAACAACTCTGACTCTTACTTTTTAAACTAAACATGGCGTTGATGTAATTGACGGCTATCATATATTAATTCTAGCTGGTTGGTAGTTGGTGGTAACCTATTAATGTATGAGGAGCTTGTTGCTGTATTGGCAACCACTAGAAGTGCCACTCAATGATCAATCTACATCCATCTAGCACAATGATCAATTCACATGTTCACCAAAAGAAAATGCCTCAACTCAAACTTTTAGTACATAAAAAATAACTATACTAAAACAAACAAATGGGAAAAAAAAAAACTTTGAAAAAGACATGGCTCAACCTATCATTGTTTTATTCATATGTTGATACCGAAATTTACACCAATGGTGAATTAGTACTTGTGAGAAAAAAAAAGGCCACAAAATCCTGCAAAATGAACAATACTGAACAATGGTGTGGTGTTGAGCCAAATTCACTTCATGCTCAAGTTTGAATCAAGCTAGTGAAATAGCTCAATCAATAGAAAATGAGTTTGGGTTCTCTAGCGTTACCTTTCTTCGACCTCAGCTCAAAGATTATATAGGTCAAACTCTTCGTAACCGAAGCTTGCATGACCTTTCTACTCTTGAGCCACTATTGGACTTCCCTCCGTCATTACCCATTCAAGCCATGACAGTTAAAGTCACTATACAATCCGGTCATCAATGTACTCAACTCTTGGATGACTCTAATTTGGTATCCGATAAATAATTAATAACGAGCTACTAAACTTTTTACTTAATTATTATTCATTTTTTATATAATTATTGCTTAATTAATAGTTCAGCTACATAAAACGGAAATAGACATCTTATTAATCTCAAAATTAATTATATTAATTAAAGTGGATTTCCTAGCACAAATACATAGCAGTTGTACATGTCTAAATCATACCAAAACACATTCAAGCATGACCTTTGCAGGGTTAAGTCATGGAAAACCCTATTTACTGTATATGTTTAATCCATGCAAGAACTCCCTCAAATTCATTGGCCATGCAACTTCCTTACCTCAAATGGATGAAAGCTCAATTGAGGTTTTGCCGACCCCCCTTGCTCTCTTTTACACCATATGAGGTTAGCTTATTCTTTATGCCGACCCCTGTAGTCGGGCCCCCATAACCGACTCCTCTTGGGTCGGTCTTTCAACTTGCCGACCCCCTTTCTCTCTCTATATATATTCTAATGTATTTATTTGCATGGCTTAAATTTATCCTCAATGTAATGAACCTCGCTACAAAATAAGTAACAAGAAAAGAAAAAGAGTTTCATACAAAATTTTAAGACATTTTTTATTAAAACCAAGATTACAAAGATTATTTTATTATAAACATACTGCTAGTGATATGAGATGACATGAGGAAAAAATATTGCACATAGATAGAGTTGTAAGACATACTCCAAATGGTGAGGTATGAAAAGATTTTGATAGATAATTTGAGTGGTTTGCAGAAGATTCAAGAAATGTAAGATTAGCTCTAGCTATGAATGAATTCAACCCATTTGGCAACATGAGTACATCTTACCGTACATGGCCAGTAATTTTAATTCCATATAACTTGTCACCATAGAAATGTATGAAAGAAACATTTTTCTTCATATTATTGCTTATACCGGGGCCAAAATTTCCAGGAAAATAGATAGATATTTATTTACAGCTACTAATAAATGAATTGAAAGATTTATAAATTAATGACATTAAGACTTATGATGCTTATAGTGGCCAAAACTTTCATCTTCATGCAGCTTTGATGTGACAATTTATCAAGATGGAGTACTAAAGGATATAATGCATGTGGCACATTTAACTCTTTATTTAAATAGCATATATATGGCAATATATCACATTTAACTCTTTATTTAAATAGCTATTAAAAAAAAACTCTTTATTTCAATATATTATTTAATTTAAATCCGTTGGTTTTAATTAGATATTATAAAGCTATATACTTTAATAAACAATTTTAAAGAAGACAAGAAAAAATATGATACGTTAATAATGAAAGTTAAATAAGGCAAACGGAAAAAAATTACAATATATTAATAATATATGTTCTAATCAAAATTAAGGAAATTTGGAATGGGTGGCAAATCTAAAATGTATAATTAAGGTTGTGTCTTTAACATATGGAAAATTACAGATATGACAAAATTCTCAAATTTAAATTTTCGTTTATTCCGTATTCCAATTTTTGCCTTATGTCTTTTAGTATATTAGTCAACTAATATGCCACATTTAAAGTATATCAGTTGCGTATTTTTTCCATTGATTTGTATAATTTTTGTATTTTTTGTTTTAAGCAACATGAGTTATTACTCACTTTAACTTTTGTATTTATTACATTTTTTTATCCCTTTTGTAGTTTTTTTTTTCATTTTTAAATGAGTTTGTTTCTTTCATTTTTAAGTACAAATGTACAATAAGCCGAGAAGACTCAACTTAAAACTCACTAACACTCAGTTTAGTACAAGTATACTCACATTGACAATTTGGTTGTGTTTGGAATAACTAGAGAAAAAAGTATTTTTCAAAAAAATTATTTTTATGATTTTTTTAAAGCACTTAAATAACTAGTCATTTTCAAATATATATCAATAGTATATCAAGTGTATATCAACAGTGTATTAAGTGTGTATCAAGTGCCTATCAATAATGTAACAAGTGTATATAAGCAGTGTGTATCGGGCATATACTAGTAGTGTATCAAATATATCAAGGATACATGTGTATCAAGCGTATCAAATGTATATCAGTAGTGTATCAAGTGTATCAATAGTGTATCAGGGGTATCAAATGTATCAGGTGTATCACGTGGGTTGAATTTTGCTATTTTTTCAAAAGTAAGAAGTCTGAATTATGGGCCTAATTTTTTGAAATTTTGTTGAATTTGCAACAAACCCCAAAATTAATCCCATCAAGGAATCATTTGATCGTAAATAATCAATAAGTAATTAGTTATATTTATTGAAAATTCAACTTTTGCACTAATTTAATATAACCAATCCTAATTAATTAAAACAATTATTTAGTTTTTAATTTTTACTTTTGAAAATTAAGCTTATTTCTTTTTAATTTCTTAAATCGTCTTCATCTTTAAAAATGTTAAATTTTTAGCTAAATTCTAAAAAAACAAAATTTTAAAATTTACAATTTTTTTTTTTTTTTTAGTTTTATGAATCTTGGTTTTATTTTTTAAAACATTGGTAAAAAAGTAGATAAAAAAGCAAGAAATTTAGAGACATACTAGATATTTAAAGACTTAATTTTAAAATTTACAATTTTTTTTTTTTTTTTTTAGTTTTATGAATCTTGGTTTTATTTTTTAAAACATTGGTAAAAAAGTAGATAAAAAAGCAAGAAATTTAGAGACATACTAGATATTTAAAGACTTAATTTTAAAAAACTAAAAATCGAAAACCAAATAGTTATCAAAAAAAACCTAATTATTTTAGTAAATAAGTAATTACAATCATTTAATAATTTTTAATTTGTAAAAAGATTGAGTAAATTTTGTAATAAAATATTATCAATGTATTAAACTAAATAATTAATTAAATTGATTTTAGACCCATTGATTTTTTTTTTTTTTTTTGGTTGAAGATTGGGAGGATTTTAGAAATTTGATCAAAAGGTTTATGTCGAGCGATGTCAGAAGAATAGAGTTGCAACCTTATGTAGAAAAATAGAATTGCAACCTTATGTCTACGGTACATAACTCATTGGGTGGACATGGTTATGTCTAAAATGTGACTATTCTAGTTTAGGTGTCCACTAATACCCTTTAATCTTTGGAACACAACTTTTCGAGTTTAGGCGTCTATTGATTGCTTGTGTGTAGGTTGTTTATACATCAAACAAATGTATTCATTCATGTATGGATGTGATCCACATCAAGTTTAGGTGTTAGTTGAGAGACTTTAGAACAATAAAAGTGGTTCTTCATATTTTTACTTTTACAATAATCCATATAATTTACAATTAATAAATATAAATAAATGTTTAACATTTACATTAATCTTTGAAAAATAAAAAATAAAAAAATAAACTATTAAATTTATGTGAGTCATTACTAATCCTATAAAATGCACTCTTTCTCAGCATTTAATCTAATGGGCCAGTGCGGCGAATATGAAGGTGCGGTTCAATATCAGCCCAACTCGTAGCATTTTCCTTTTCTTTAAAGTAATTATAAAATTTGTATTATTTTTCATGACATGTATAATAAATCGCGGTTATATAAACAAAAATATCGTCTACATTTTACCATAGTCATTTTAATTTTATCGGTTTGAATCTTAAACTTACAACATTCATCATTGTTAGAATTTTAATTTTTTTAATTTTTTAATTTGATTGGAAAAGATGTAGTGATAAGATTGGAACTCTTTTTAATTTTATGAATTGAATCTTAAACTTACATCACTCATATAATTTTAATTTTTTTAAAAAAATTGATTGAAAAACTCTTAGAATTTTAACTTATTTTTTTTAATTGAAAAAGATGTGATAGGATTGAAACTCAAAGTATATACTCTATTCTAATTGGATTATGTTCATGTTGGTTTAAAAATTTAATATTAAACTTTAAAAAGTGGGGTTAGGTGAGCAGCCTTTTACTTTTTTCTTTTTCTGTGTCTACGATTAGGATTTCTCAGTCTCGTCTATTATCAAAACGTCGAAAGTCAAATTAACGATTCCTCGATTGTGTGACTTCTTTTTCCCTTTCTTCAGGTATCTATCATAGACAACAAAGACAAAAATTTGACAAGAACACCTGCACTCGTAGCTCCCATCATCACACCTATTTTATAGAATTTCTTTCTAATCGAGCATTTTGAGTGAGTTATCCCCAATTAATTTTCATATTAGGGTAGTATTTAATAGGAATAATTGATGAAAAAAATATTTTTATGTGCATTAGGCAATAAAATTATTATTATTATTATTTGAATATCATCCCATTATCTAAAGAAAAAAAAACCATCCCACAAATTATAAAGTATGTATTTGATATGAAATTCATCACGTTGAAGTTTGGAAAAAGTTTTAACACTAAAACTATTTTTTCTTTAAATGGTAAATTTTGATGTTCAATATAAATTTGTACCTTCGATCAAATTTATTTTTGTGCATTATTAAAAAAAAAAAATAGTATTGTGCATGTGATTTTAGGCTATTTTTAACACAATTACCACCACGGTAGTTAAAATGTTCTTATTTTACTCTCTATTTTATTTTTACAAATAACAATGTAAAAGAAATAAAATTAAATATTTGTTAATTTTAAATAAATATTTAAAAATATAGACAATTATAACAAGATAAATTTTAATATTTTGCTATATTTATAAATATTTTAACACATTTTACAATATCTAAAAGTAAATAATTTGATGTAAGTATTATTTTCTTTTGAGAAAATACGCAAGTATATTAAGAGTCACATCTTGGCTACCTAGACTCCAAGAGGTCTTGGAATAGGAAAAAGATATATTTTAAATAAAAAATTGATTCAAGAGACAGAAATGCCGAGGGTGAAGGAAGAAGTCGACACGTAGAAATCTACAGTAATTTCCATCGGAAAGCACTGAGGCGTGTCGTAATTTTGCTGCCTCTTGTTAATGGCTACGCCCTTTTTGCTTTTCATTTTTACTCTTACACGCAGAATACCCAGTTGAAGAAGAAGAAGAAGAAGAAGAAGAAGATGATGGTGTTCGGTTTGAGCATTCAAGGCCTACTGGATTTGTTCGTCGCCGGAATTTCTCTCGTCATCGGTTTGGGTATTTTCGCTCTTATTACTTCCATTCTTTGCTCTGCCGCTTTCTTGAACTGTGCCAAGGATGTTTCCTAAGGCTCGGAGGTACGCTACTCTCAATTTTCACCTTCAGCTCTATTCGGAATGGTGTTCCCATTCTTTTCGTGGCCTGTTTGATCTGAATCTTGGAGAGTAATTTTGATTTCAATGGTAACACAAATGACAAGTTGAATCGATTGCTCGTTTGTTGCTTTTTTCCTCTTTCGAATTTCACCGGGAAAAGATCGAATGCTTTGGTAATTAAACTTTGATTGATGAAAGGGAATGAATGGATGCAATTGGATTTGAGCAATTCTGTAATTAGTTTTTCTTTTTCTTTCTCGAATACACCATTCCACGGATCCCATCCGGATCCGCGACAAAACCTAGAGGTCTGTAGAACCCTAGAACGCGAGGCTCCGAATACAATGCGATATTGGAAATGCCTTTACGAAGAAGGTCCTCGATAATCCGCTCGATCACAGCCTTCCCCAAACCAAGCCCTTGGAAGGAAGGATCCACCACCACATCCCATATAATCGCGTTGAACACCCCGTCGCCTGTAGCCCTAGCGAACGCCACCGGCCGTTGCGTTTTACCGTATTGGATCCAGAGCAAGGCGTCCGTGTTCTCCAACGCGATCCTGATCTTATCCGGATCGCGTTTGGGGAATCCGACGGCGGCGAAGACCGAGTTCAGGTGGTCGAGGTTGAGGTCGGAGACGGTGCGGTGAAGCACGAAGCCGCGGGATTGGAGGTCCTTGTCTGAGACGCTGTAGCTAGACTTCGGCGGCGACGCTTGGGCGGAGACGGCAACGTTACGAGGATGGGCGGAGATGGGGTTAGTGAGACGAAGGGAGCAGGAGAAAGGGGCGGAAGTGATGGCAGGGAGTAGCATTGTATGAGGAAGTTAGAGAGAAGAAGAAGAAGACGAAGACGACGGAGCAATGGGAGGAGTGAAGGTTATCTGAAGGTGGAAGCAATGGTTGGTGTAAGGGATGCCATGGAAGTGTGTTCGGGGAGAGGGTTGAAACTTGTGGTGGTAATGGAGGCTTCGTATGTAAAATACAGAGCAGTCGTTTGGAGTTCTTCCTTCTCCACGGGATAAGTGGGCCTCTCATTTCGGACTTGTAAACAAGCAATCACTCTTTTCCTTGCTAAATTGCTACCTTCATTTGTCACCTAACAAACTCTTCTTTACTCATTCTTAAATTACTTCTCTTTTTCCTGTGATTAGAGTAGAATGCACAAACATTTCTCATAAATTAATGTCTTTCGAAAGTGGGTGAATTTAAATTAAAGATATGATCCATCTTGAAATTACTTTTTGATGACAAATACATTGCTGAATTAAACTCAAAATTAAATGCTGGACATAACTTCTGGTTGATTAGACACTCCTTACCATTCAAATGTCCATACTTTCATTCACCCCTTCACAATTGTCGGACTCTAATCCAAAGACACTACTTACCATTCCAAGGTCATAGTTTGATTCACCACTTCACAATGGACTAAAACAGGAGAAAATTTTTCTACTCATACCTACAATAGTGGAAGATGTAACTTATAATTTAGCCATTTTGAAATGAAGCTTATCTTCTTTCAATATTTTACCATCATTTCATCGTTTTCCTCCTTTGTAAAAGAGTTAGAATTTTTAGTTAAATTTTGAAAAAAAACAAGTTTTTTTTAAAAAAAATTCTTATTTTTTTAATTTTCAAAACTTTATTTAAGTTGATAGAAAGTAGATAACAAATCACATAATAACAATAATAACAACAACAATAAAGCAAAAGAAAAAGAAAAAAAAAACTTAATTTAGAAAAACTACCAAATTGGATTAGGGGATGAGGCAGGGGAATGGCAACAATTGAAATGTTTTATATTTTAGTACATTTTATCATGAATCTCCTCGTTATAACTAAAAAGAACTACCGTTATTTTTTATAAAGGTTGGTAAGCGGGATGTATTTTACCTAAGATTTTAAAAAGGTTTTCAAAAGGTAGATAACAAATAACGTAATTGCCAAAGGTAAAAACTACAATTTTAAAAATTTGTAGTTCTGTTTTGGAACAACGTAAAAGGTGGAAACGGTTCATAATATAATATATTCTAAGGGGAAAAAAAAAACAAAAAAGAACACTGAAGTTATTAGTAAAATCCTTTCAAATTTAATCTACGATTTTCCTCACCAAGTCTCAAGCATTGAAGCAAAATTCAAGCCTATAAAGTGGAATAGGCTACAAGGTAATTAAGAATTTTCAATGTCGTGTGTGTTTGGTTTGGATCCTCATTTGGTTTTTGTACCATTTGTTCTACGATTGCACCACCTTCAAGCAATTGCATTAACCCACTCAATCTCTCCGAGTCTACCACCTGTTCTAGAGATATATAAAAATAAAAATATATATCCCCAATTTCATTAACACATTGGCACCTATCCAATTATAATAATTAAAAACAATTTGAAGTGCAATTTTTTAACTTTTTTTTTTTTTTTACACCAACAAGTTTCTGTAAATTAGACTGTCTTGGTGACACCACATCAATCAAAAGATGATTAAAATACTATTGGTTCATGTACAGTCATCTATATTTTTAGTTCAACTTTAGTCTAATTAATATTTTCACACTCGCTATGTAAATATGGTTTCATAATGTTTTAAAAGATTACGAAGGAAATGTTAATAAAGGCAATTTTTTTTTTACTTGGAACAACGGAAAATTGACAAAATGATTCAAAAACTAAAAACTTCTATCAAATTAACCTCTTTTTTAAAAATGTGCTTTTTTACTGTTTTGAGATGTGAAATGCCCAATTTACTCAAAAAAAAAATTATATTTGGATCATTTTTGATATTTAATGTTTTGGTAATATAAGAATAAACATAAAGAGTACAAATGGAGAAGTGATCCATTTAAAACTGAGGACAAACATAGTATTTCACCTCATATATATATAAATAAATAAGAGGTTAGTTTGACATAAGTTTTTGAGTTTTAAGTTATTTCGGGCAATCTCCAGCAAGAATTCATTTATTCTAGCTTTGCTTTGAAATTATTGTTGACATAATGGCAAATAAAAGACATGAGTTTGATAAAAATAACTAAAAAAAAATGAGTCGAATTCATGGTGGCCATCAACCGATGATTTGAACTTTAAGATTCAATATCCCTATAAACTTTTTAATATTCAAATAGATAGTAGAGGTACGCATGAGCGGAAAATTCCAGCTTTGCTTTCCAAAATGCAAGCCAATAGTGTGTGAAAGGCAGCCGCCTTGAAGAGTTGGCCAATGGCCATCACATGAAAACAGAGAGAAAAAGACAGGGAAGAAACTCAAAGTTGGTACTGTGCTTTTAAGGATCAATTATAATTGATTATTGCCCCACTTTCGTTTGGTGACTTGCTCTAATATTAATATCCTCATTCACCCAATGAACTCAACTCTTTGTTTCTCTTCCTTCCTATCCTTTTTGGGTTTCGTTTGGAAAAGGCAAAGAAGACCCAACAACCAGACCAATATTAGTTGTTGCATCCTCTGTTGACTAAGACACTCGAACGCAGCCATGCAAGAAAGCAACTTCTTCTATAAAAATTTGAATCGCATTCCCATCTCTCCCACTTTCTTAAACCCCAAAAAAGAATGGCAATCTCAAATAGAGTTTATGAAGTGATGATGATGGTTTGTGTTTTCTTTGTTGTGACCCACAGCTTGTTTGAAACAGGGGAGCCTCCATTGACATTGGATTACTATGCCAAAACCTGTCCCAATGTGTTGCAAGTTGTGAGGAAAGAAATGGAGTGTGCAGTGCTTTCTGAACCACGTAATGCAGCTTTTGTTGTCCGATTACACTTTCACGACTGCTTTGTTCAGGTTCATTTCCTCATTCAATTCACCTTTTTTGTTTTGGTACTTCTCTTTATTATACTGAAATGTCTTGTTTCTTTATAGCGCAGCTTGCATTTAAAGTTTATAGCCCCACTCCTGATTTAACTTTTTACTAAAACTTAGCTTTTGTGAATTTAGGCTTGTTTGATAACGTTTTTGTTTCGTTTTTTTCATTTTTTTTTTTTACCAAAAAGTTTAAGCTGATGTGTGAAATAAAATTTAATATTATATACCTAACACTCCCCTCGTTGCGTACTTGGTATAAAATCCAACAAGTGGAAATCAACATTTATAAGGAAAAGATAACAATACAATGGTTTTAACATAAGACCTCAATCACTTGCTTTGATATCATCTTAAATTTAAGGGAATATAAGTATTTTTCTCATTGAATATGTGCAATTTTTATTTCTTATACGGGAGAAAGACCTCTTACAAATATGGAAAAGAATAAAGGATAATAATGGAGAAATATTTGACCATTAATATTTATACGCAAACATTCATAAATAATATAAATTCCAACAACAAAAATATGTAAGGTTAATTGTTTCGTTGTTATAATAATATGGTAGTTAAATTATAAGCTTCGTCAAATTTTGAAGTTTGTGTCTATTTGGTTCCTAAGTTTTCAAAAGTGTTTAATAAGTTCCTAAATTTTTTATTTTGTGTCTTATAGATCCTTGAACTTTCAATTTTATGTCTTATAGGTCCTTGATAAATTCAAAATATTTTAAAAACTAATTGATCTATTAAATATAAGTTTGAATACTATGTCTTATGTAAACTTAAATTCTCAATTTTTAGTCTAGTATATTTGTGATTGTAAAGAATTTTAAAGCTCGGGGATTGAATTTGTAATTTTAAAAATCTAGGAATCAATTAGACACAAGCATCAAAGTTTAGGGAGTAAGGAAAAGAGAAACTAAAGTCCCGTTTGATAACCATTTCATTTTTAGTTTTTTGTTTTCGAAATTTATGCATGTTTCTTCTTGATTTCTTATTATGGTTTTCACCTTTCTTGAAAAAAATTGAATTACTAATTAGATTATAAAAACAAAAACAAGTTCTTAAAAACTATCTTTTTCATAGATTTCAAAACTTGGCTTGAATTTTAAAAATGTTGTGAAAAAGTAGATAACAAAACGAAGAAGTTCATAAATGGATGCATTGGTTATAAATTTAAATTTTAAAAACTCAAAACCAAATGATTATCAAATTGAGCCTTAAATTTTATGATTTAAAAAATGATGTACAATTTTGGGAAAGGTTGTTACCCATGGGAAAGGATAAATAAAGAACAATTAAAAGTGGAATATCACCAAAGGATTCCACATCCCATAGGTAATCAAGTCTTCTTTTGACTGGCCTGTGGACATTTGTATTTTTCCTTTCTGTCTTTTGATGTCCTTCTCATAGTTCATGTGTCATGTTTTGTTTGTTAGTACTTGTGTGTATCTTAGTCTTGTTTTTATCTAATTGAAAATTTCAATATAGGCAATCTATTAGTGCGAACTGTACTCACAATTGTTAGGATTTGAAATAGGGATGCGACGGGTCGATTCTGCTGGACGACACTATAACATTAGAGGGAGAAAAAAAGGCTTCCAACAACATACACTCCCTCAAAGGCTTTAGAATCATTGATAGGATAAAGAACAGCCTTGAATCAGAATGTCCTGGGATTGTTTCTTGTGCAGATATACTCACTATTGCAGCCAGGGATGCAGTGATTCTGGTAATTATTAACCCAAAATTATTTACAACCATAGGTTTTCATAATGTTATGGTCTCGTTTGATGACGATTGCGTTTTTAGTTTCCTGTTTTTGAAATTTATGCTTGTTCTCTCAAATTCGGTGATATGGTTTGGAATTGTTTGTCTTGCAGGTGGGTGGCCCTTACTGGGAGGTTCCTCTTGGAAGAAAGGATTCCACAACTGCAAGTTATGAACTTGCAAACACAAATCTTCCCTCTGCCAACGAGGGCCTTCTCAGCATCATCTCCAAGTTTCTTTATCAGGGTCTCTCTGTCACTGACATGGTAGCTTTATCAGGTATTACACTTTTGAAATTTCATCTATCAACTTTGGTTTGGTAACAATTAGATTAAATTATAAGTTTGGTTATCGTATTTTAACAGGTCCCTAAACTCTTTAGGTAAGTGTCTAATGATTCCAACTTCATTAGCCTATGCAACTTCGTTATTTTAACACTTTCATGGCACATTTGCTACTTGAGTTAGGAGGTGTGCGGTAGGCTCATTTTAAGTAGATTCATTTTAAGTAGATTCAAACATTTAATAACTTATGGAGCTAACAAGAATAACCTTTTTCTTCACTGGGTTCAACAATTGCAAGGGGGAAAGAATGAATTATCGACCTTTGAAATGGTAATTAGTGTCTTATCCACTGAGCTACTTAGATTAATGTTAACAAGAATAACTTTTTTCTTCATTGGGTCAACAACTTGTGTCATTAATCACTTCTAATTTTGGCTTGATACAAGTTGTAAGATATCCCTCCTATTTATACTAGTTAACACCCCTAAATTTATGGCTAAATTTTGTCAACACATTCATGATCTAGTGACTACAAATGTCTTTCTAGACTATTGTTTACCATATTCTCGAGAGTTCTACAATATACTCTAAGCATCTCTTACAAGTAATTTCTCTTGATATTTCTAGAAATTAGGCTTTTGTTTGGACTAGGCGTAAATATTTCCAACCTAAAATCGAGTTTATATTTCAAAAAATAATAGATCCTACGTAATATTTAGATTAAAAAGCTTATAAAGGTGACTTAGGAGCTTATATTTATTGTACCAGGAGCGCACACGATCGGAATGGCGAGGTGCGAGAATTTCAGAGAAAGGATTTATGGGGATTTCGAAGCGACTTCAGATACAAACAACCCGATTTCGAAGTCGTATATTGAGAAGTTGAGGTCGATTTGCCCCCAAGTTGGGAAAGCAGCAGAGAACAACATAACAGCAATGGACAATGTGACACCAGAGCTGTTTGACAACTCTTATTTCCACATGTTGATGAGAGGAGAAGGGGTTTTGAAATCAGACCAAGAATTGTATTCAAGCCTTTTTGGAATGGAAACCAAGGCATTGGTGAAGAAATATGCTGCTGATCCACTTGCTTTCTTTCAGCAATTCTCTGATTCCATGGTGAAGTTGGGAAATATCACCAATTCTGATAGCTTTTTCACTGGGGAAGTTAGGAAAAATTGCAGGTTTATCAACACATAACAACAAGTGGGGAAATTTCTTATTTGTTGTGTTTCTCTTTTTATAAAGGAATACTTCTGATATTACACTTATAAAATCTTCATTTTGCAAATTGTATGAGTATGGTTGCCTCCGGGTGAAACCATTCTTAAAGCATACCAGTTTGGTCTACAACACAGGCAAATTATAATGTATGCTTTCAACTTTTAAGTTATCTATTCTATATATTATATATGATATGAATTTAGGTTTCTATTGACTACTGAGTTATACTTTTCACAATTTAGGGGAGATAGATGCAAAAAAAAAAAAAAAAAAAAAAAAAAAAAAAAAAAAAATTAAATATTGTCAAATTCTAGATGGTGTTGCCAGTAGAAAGAAGTTTACTAATTGGTGAATGGGTGAATAAATATTTGAAAATAAGGTTGTATTTCTTGTTTTGTTTTTAGATATGTGTTTGGTAGCATTTTTATGTCAGTTTTTTTTTAAAAGAAACTAAATGTCAATTTAAACAAGGGTTTAAAATGTGTTTGATGATATATTTGTAACATGAACTAGTTTTATGTTAAAAATTCTGTGTAATTATTATTTTACAATATCAAATACACATTTTAATTTAACAAAAATAAATTGAATTTATATAAAATAAAGTATTAAATTTATTTTAAAAAATTTAGATAATTGTTTTAGATAACGAAATTGTTGAAAATATTTTCAAATATAGAAAAATGATATTTTGTTATATTTATAAATAAGTTAAACTCATTTTTCTATATTTAAAAACAATCAATATAATATAATATGTATTTTAAAATTTTTAAAAACCCATCTCCTAAATGCAAATTATCTTTAGAATAAAGTAGAATTTAGGTGGCCAACCTAAGTATTTTTCATTTAAACATTGTGTTATATTTGAATCTTAGATTCTTAGGTTGGAATAGGAAAACTGCGCCAAATCAAATTTAATATTTGCTTGGAAAGTCAAAATTTAGTGAATATCTAAAGCTTGATGATGTTAAATGTTGTTTGACTTGCATTTAGTTTGGATTTGGAATGAAATTAAAATCAACATTTTCAACTTTAAGAATTCAAAGGGAAAAAAAAAAAAAAAAAAAAGGAAGTGGGGGTATTCTAGTCCATGTAGCCAATAATTTTATTTGATTTCTCTTTCTGAATCAGTCAAAAATCATTATGAGTTGGATGAAAATTCAATCCTAACAAACCCTACGGTATACCCATATTTCAAAAGAAATATAACACTTTGAAACTTTGAAACACTAATAAAGTATAGTTTGGCTGATGATAAAGAGCCTAAAATAATTCTTTTCAAAGGAAAAAATTGCCTTCAAATAATAAAAAAAAAAAAAGAAAAATAAATATGAGATAAATTAAAATTTTCTTTTATTTGAGTAAGGAAGAGTTTAAACCTTCAATTTGCGTCTGATTTTAATGATTTGAAACATCAATTTGCTTTTGAATAATCTTTCTTGGCTTGAAGTTTGAAGGTTCTCAATGAATATGGCTTTTCTTTTAATAGAATAATGCTACTTATAATTAAATTATTCAGACAGTTTAATTTATAAAATTGGAAGAAAGACTAATTCCAAAGAAACATGATGTGGTTGTGACTTGTTGGGAGTATATTCTCTTCAATCCCCAAAAATGTCTAATTGTTAATTGATTCAATTGCAGCTTCCACTTCACTCAAGTTTTGCAATTTGCTTGCAGTAACAGAATTGCTCCTTGAATAATTAATAAGTTATTATTAGGTAAACAAACCATAAAACGTTGAATTCAAGGATGGGTAATAGTTCCATTTTTCTTTTCTAAAATCAACTATTAATAGGGTAGACATTTAAATATCAATATTCGAAATGATAATTGATGTTTTATCTATTAATCTAGAGAAATATTTTGGTGCATTCCAAGCTGCACACATTTTTGTGCATCCTATCTAAATGTTTAGTCACAAACTGTTACGTGACAATTTATTAATATTATTTTTAATTATATATTTTTTTCTTTTTGTAATGAAAAGTGAATACATGGAGATACGTATAGCACCAAATATTGCTCATTAATCTATATTCAAATTAACAGATGATATAGTTATGATTTTGAATCTAAATATGGTAAGAAACCATTTCTAACGAAACAAGAAATCCCCCATTTGATTGCATATGAGATAGAGTACGAAATCTTTTTGTCCCTAATTAAATTCTGGAAATGTATATAAGGAAATACAATGCCCACCCTCAACTCTAGCTATAATCTGACCCATACTCACTATATTCTAAATTATATGCATGTTTCCACAATGTTATAGTTTCAAATTGGGAAAAAAAATGACACTTCTAAAGCGTTTGTTTTACGGACATTTCTATGATGTCGACATCTGGATTAATATATTTGTTTTGTGATAATATAAGATGCCTTGACATCTAGATAATTTCGGGCATCTAGCCCTTACAGAAGGCATCTTGAGAGTTTTAGATACTCTCCTGAAACATGGGTTTTATTCGGATTTTCATGTCAATGACATCCTATTATTACTTTTTTACCTCTCATTTTTTCTTTTCAAATTTAAATTTTTATATAAAAAAAATCTTAAATTAATATATATTGTTTTAAATGGCAAAACTATTGGAAATATTTTCAAATATAGCAAAATGTAATTGTCTGACATTAATAGATATCTATCACTATAGTGATATTTTTCTATATTCCTAAATAAGTTATATTTAGTTCTATCTATATTCCTAAATGTTGGCTCATTTCGTTATATTTGAAAAAAAAAAACTCTTATTTTATTGATTAAAATAACATATAAAAATAATTTAAACAATATTAATTTACAAAGAAATTCAAATTAATAATAATAATAATAAAGATTGTTTCCAAATATAGCAAAATGAGCTAACCTATTTACAGATATAAAAAAAATTTACCGTTTATTAGTGAGTAGTGAAAAATTTCTATATTTATAAATAGTTTGATACTTTTTTTATTTATAATAATTTCCCAAAAAATATGTTATATAAGTTCAAATTATATTAAATTTATTATAAATTAAAGAAAGACATTCCTAGAATACGATGTAAATTTAATATATTTTCGGTAGAAAACTTACGAAACAAACATGTAATTCTAGATATCTATAATTTCGCGTATCTAAAAATTTAGATTATCTATATTTCCATAAAAACAAATGACCCTTGATATATTTTTTTTCTTTTCCGTACCAAATGAATTTACCGTACCTACCCAAACTACAATAGTAGTGGCAAGTCGAGTCAAACACAGGGAGCTCAATGAATTTCTCCATTAAATTCGTTTATTGTCTCACGTAACTAAAGGGGGGTTGAGTTGGATCATGACAAAATTTAAATATCTAAAAGAAAGGAACAAGGCAAATAAAAGTGTGAGAATTCGTATGAGAAAAGTCTAGCTTGGGTTATCGAGGATTTTCCTATTCAATGTATTCGATCATTGAATTTTCATTACCAAACTTTAGTAATCGCTTGCACCTAACCAATTTAATTAGAAAAGCTAATTAAATTGTCCTAATCGACAAATTTACCCAAATTGATAAGATGAAAAACAGGTAAATCAAGTTGCTCTGATTGCATTAAGGTTTAGGGAAAGTTAGGGTGAAAATTTAATTGGAAAAGTCATGGTTAAACATTCAGCCAACTTAACCTATTGCTTTCTACCGATCAACATACAATTAATTGTCACGCAATGCACATTGACTCAAAGCGGTAATCACACATCCTCAATGTCCGATAATTATATGATTTATAATTGACATATAATTGAATCCAACAATTACAAAATTTGGTTCGGAGTCTTACAATTACATTGAAATAGCGAAAAATCCTAAAACCCAAACTAGAAAACGTACCTTTAGCCCATAATCGTCATCATGAACATCAAGAATAAAGTTTTGGCACAAGAATTGATCAAAAGAAGGAAACAAATAGAGAGGAAATCCAAAAGAAATTAGTTAGTGGAGGATTCTTGACCTAAAAATTGAAGTTTTATTTTATAAACCCGTCGGGGGGTCGCGGTGTTGTCCCAAATTTCTTTCGCATTTCGTCTTCTAAGCGCCGCGGTGCCAAGGTGTTTCGACAACTTCATCTTCTCGGGAAAAAGCGCTGTAGCAGCGCAGCTGCGACATAGCTTCAGGGGCAGAATTGTCGTTTTGCCTCTCTCCCTCTTGGTTGATGCAACTTAGCTCTACTTGGCCCGATTTGGCTCCATTTCAACTCTAATGCCCGGTTCTACCTCCATTTCAACTCTAACGCTCGGTTCTACCTCGAAAGTGCTCGATAGTTATAAAACAGCCAAATAAATAAGTAAAATCAAGGAATGACTTAAGCGGAACAAGATAACATATTTATGGTGCTATCAATATGTTTCTAAATCACAACATAAAAATTAATTAATAGCTAAAATAACTTATTTAGTATGTAACTTAAGAACAAATATTTATTATAAACGTTTGCATAGATTAACTAATTTTTTAAATAATATATGAAGTGGAAAAATCGAATATCGTGGCGACCTAGTTTTAACTAGTTAGGTATATCTCCCCTACTTTTGTTTCTAGAAGCATTGATATTTGACCATTTTAAATTTACTTATGGCGGTGATCTTACTCCCATTTTCAAACATGAATAATTTGACAGACATAAAGACTAAAACACCCCTATTAAAAGTTTACAATAGAGAGGAACAACTCTAACCTGATCCAGTCCTTAGGTCATTTTCCATTATTATTTCACCTTTTTCAAATCTGTCTTACTCCAAAACTAGCTGTGGTCAATGGATAAAGCGTTGGAGAAAAAAATATGAGTTAGGATTTAGGACTACACCTTGTTAGTGGTTGGGAAGTCAAATGTTTTGATATTGGGCTTTGGAAAGAAGAAAAAAAAAAAAAAAAAAAGTTTCACTGTTTTCCTTCCAATAAAGGGGGAAGCCAACAGAGGAGAGTTTCCTCATCCATGAAAAAGTATTGAAATATCAATAGTTTTTCTAATTAAATTATGATTTTAGTTATTTTATAAAAAATAATAGGTAGATAAGAGAATCAAATATTTAGCGTCGAAGCCAGCAGTTACACTAACAAATTTAATTGAACTATGCTCATTTGGCTAATGTTAGTTCACATACTTCAAATTTTAAGGATCATACCACTTTTCTTTATCATTAAATAGATAGATAATAGTATATAAAAAAAATGAGTCAAACTATTTATAAATATATAAAAATTTCAATGTCTATTAGTGATAGACTACAATAGACTTCTGAGATAGAAGTCTATAACGGTCTACCGCGATCTATTGGGATAAAAAATGAAATTTTTCTACATTTGTAAATAGTTTGATATTTTTTCTATTTATAATAAATTTTTTTTTATTTTCTTTCCCAAATATTTAAATGCTAAATCTTTTAAAAATGAACAGAAAGAAATTAATTTACCTGCAAAATGTCTTCTTTGTTGTAAAATGTTTTTAAATTATAGCGTTTAGAAGATCCAACCAAATATATGTTGCATCTGTCTAAAGCATCACATCTATTCAACCATTAGCTTTGTCTAAAACATTACATCCACCACTAATTTGAAATGTTTATTAAAATTGTTTATGAGAATAAATCACATGCTAACTAATGATTATAATGAATCATAATGAAAATTATGATAATTTAATATTGAATCCATGTATAGTATTAGTATGATGATAATTTCAAATATTAATGTAACAAAATGAATTGTTATTTTTAATTAGGGGAAAGGTTATTCATAAATAAAGGGAGTCAAGATTTCTTTGCTTAAAAAAGTGGGTTCCAAATTTCTATTATACCAAATTTCGCAATAAAATGATTGTTTTTAGAATAAAAAAAATTAAGAAATAAAAACACGAAGTTAAACTCCTATTTCCTCTGAATGACAATATATATATCTAAAAAAACATTTTTTTACAAAAAAAAAAAAAAAATAATTATATTAATGATAGTAATTATGATTCGAGTAATTTGAAACGAAAATAAATGAATATAAGATTTTAACTTGAAAAGACGGAATGAGAGAGAAGCCGCATGAGAAAATGTGGATCCCGAATCCCTGATCTAATTTATTCATTTATATATTATTATTATTTATAGATTTTTACGAGCGGATGGATATCATTAATTAATTACGGAAAACAGATACTAAATTTAAAATAATAATAATGATAAAAAATTATTTTAAATAATAAAATGATTAAAAATATTTACAAATAATAATAAAATATTATAACCTATCCACGACAATATACTGTTATGATATAGATATTACAGTGATAAATTTATAAATATTTGGATTAATTTTTTATATTTAAAAACAAACCTCGATAATGATTATTGAATAAAAGTTACGCAAAAATATCAAAATGAAATTTATACATATAAAAGAAAATAAAAAAAGGAGAATTACCCTTCTCCCAGTTTTCTTCTCCTCTGAAGTCCTTTTCTCGCTTTTGCTTGAAGAGCGTCTGCAGATTCTCTGGAATTTGCACTTCCCAAAACTCAAATAAAGAAGAAAGGAAAATTAAGACAAAAGTTTTAAAAAAAATCCCACAAATTGTATTTGTAATTGCTTCTTCTTTCTATAATCTATAGGAAGAAAGTAGAGGCAAAGCGAAACATTATATAACCGACCTTACAAGATGAAAATGGGTAGCCTTCTAAACTGCGGCTCTGCTCACTTGTGATCACAAAACTTACTCTCAACCGGTGAGTGTTTTCGAATCAAATGCCAAGCGGTATTGGCTTTCCACTGATCTTCTTTCCCTTTTTAGTAAATTCTATTCCGCTTTTGTTATCTTCGTTGTCGTGATTCATGGATGCTGATTTGTTTTTCCAATCCTTTCTTATTTTCTCATTTTATCGTTTATCGAGTCCGTTTCTTGGCTGGGTACATTCTGTCGTAGTCAAATGAGTTGTTGTAAGTTAAAGCAGAGTCATTATGATTGGTTTTGTTCTTGTGTGATTCCGTTTTCTGGGACGTTTTTTTTTCTTTTTGTTAATTTGCTTTCTGGGTCATTCTTATTGTGATTTGTTTCGACGTATTTTTATCATTTCGGTAGGGAAATTTTGTAATTTTTGTTTAATTCTTGTTATAGAAGGTGTTTGGTTGGATTTTACTTCATTGCATTTTGATTGCTCTGTTTCGTTTTAATGTGCTTCTGGAGAAGCAACTGCGGGTAAAGCTTTAACTTGACTTTTGTACATTTCTTCACTTTGTAAACCTGTTTTCAAGAGAATTATGCAATTCAATGACAACCGTGCATTTTATTCTCCTTAACTTCAAGAAGATAAGTCGAATAAGTTGCCTTCATCTTTTATGGAGGAATTTTTTTACTTTATTTTATTTTATTTTAACAAAATAATAATGAAAAGAATTCTGTTCATCAATTATATCCTCTTGTGCCATGTATTTAGCTGCTTCATTTAGTTTCTGGGAATTTTTTTAGATTGTCTGAATTTCGCCTTAATCATTTTTCTGTGGTTGGAAAAATGTACTTTCATCAATAATGCTCTAGATTCCCCTTAAGAAAAAATTGAAATATTTCAAGATGATGAGAAGTATTTCCGTTTATTGAAGATGGTTTATTTATTATTATTGTTTTGTTTTCCACTTTTCCCTGTTGCTATATTCTTTGCCCGAAGTGTCATCTTGCAGTTTAGCCTACAGTTATTACAATAATCTGATACGCATAAACAAACATGTAGCAGTACTCTACTAATAATTTAAGTGGTGGATGTTGCAATGCTGTTTCATTCTATCATTTTGCATTGAGATTGATTCTTTTGTGTGCTGGTACTCTATAATTCAGTCATTTTTTCGCATATGAAGTCTTTTTCATGATTGCTTGCTTTTTCTTGGTCATTCACAGATCTATTTATCTTGCTGCATTTTTGTGAGGAAAGTAGCATCCCAGTTTAATGGCTCAAGATCATTCTGGTTCTGAATCTCATCAGAAACGGGCTGGTCTATTGAAAGATCAAGTGAGATTGGTTAAGAGAAAGGATTCTGATCGCTATGAAATTGTTTCAATCCAAGATCCTTTGTCATTTGAGAAAGGGTTCTTCATAGTTATTCGTGCCTGCCAGCTGCTAGCACAGAAGAATGATGGAATAATATTGGTTGGATTAGCTGGTCCTTCTGGGGCTGGAAAAACAGTTTTTACAGAAAAGATAATGAACTTTATGCCGAGCATTGCCATCATATCAATGGATGATTATAATGATGCAAGTCGAATTGTTGATGGCAACTTTGATGGTAATCACCTTTAGTTTCTTCAATATTTGGTGAACTATCCTGCAGATACCCTATTAATATGTTTTAAGTAGCTCTTGACAAGGAAATCAGTGTTTAATCAACATAGTCGAGAAATATGTTTATTAGTTTTTGCAGCTAAATGATTGAATTGAACATAGTAATTGAATTCTGTTTAAAATGGATTACGGATAAATGATTCTATTGTAAAAGGAAAGTTATTTCTGTGACTTCATGATTATGATACAATAAGGGCACTTGTAAAAGAACCCTGTGGAGTTAAAAACAATTTTGAGAAAACAAATAAATCTAAGTGATTTTGGAATGAGTTTAGAGCTGGTAATTACTTTGCATCATTTTTTATGAATTATTTATATCTCTGGTGAAAAGTATAAATGTTATTGTTTATTGTAACACCATAAAAAATTAGTTTGATATATGTATTCTTTTAAAAATCCACTATTCTTGCAAGCGGTTATCGATTGGTTTCCTGGAAAAGTGCTATTTTATTTTTAGCACAAAGTTTAGATAGTGCTTGGGTATATTAGGGTAATATTCTTGCAGCTAGACTCCCAATTTGAAATTACCAGCTGATTGACATTTTTTGTATTAATTTACTTGACATTGATTTAAAATAGGCTGGAAAATTTAACTCGGGATGCATGGTTAAAACTTTAACTGGTTTCCTTGTTGTTCTATTACAGATCCACGTTTGACTGACTATGACACCTTGCTCCAGAATGTCCAAGATCTAAAAGCAGGAAAGCAAGTCCAGGTCCCTATTTATGATTTCAAATCTAGTTCCAGAATTGGATACAGGTTGGTCGATCTTCTCAGTATACCAGCTCACTTTTAGTATTAAATATAGCATACAATAAGTAATAAGAGTTTTAAATGGGACTTATTGTGAAGAATTTGATCATTGCCTTTGTAGTTCTTATCTTATGTGTTGGTTCATGAAAGGTAGTCTGATTTTGCAAACTGACATAAACTGAGATCTCCTTGATAGATATTTGAGGCCTGAAATCTCTTTTCTTCTAATTTGTGGGCTAATTCTCAGTTTCTTTAAGACCCCCGCCAACCCCCCCTCCTCCCCCAACAAAAAATTGGATAAAGGAAAAAAATTAAGAAACAACATTTTGTCATCCTTTGCTTTCACTACAGGACAGTTGAGGTTCCCAGCTCAAGGATTGTGATCATCGAGGGAATTTATGCTTTAAGTGAAAGGTTGCGGCCCCTGTTGGACCTTCGAGTATCTGTTAGAGGTGGAGTGCACTTTGACCTTGTGAAACGGGTGTTACGTGACATCCAACGTGCTGGCCAAGAACCAGAAGAAATTATTCATCAAATTTCTGAAACAGTTTGTTCTCTCCTGCTAAGCATTTTATTATAGTATCTCCAGAGTTATCAAGTAAACTTTTTTCCCGCAGGTGTATCCAATGTACAAGGCTTTTATTGAACCAGATCTCGAAACTGCACATATAAAAATCATCAACAAGTTTAATCCGTTTACAGGATTTCAAAGTCCCACCTACATATTGAAGGTTATTCCTTTGGCCCTTGTATTTTTTAGGTACTAGTAACAAGAATTACCAAAATGTCATTTTGCTTGGGAACTTTTCTACACGACAAACCCAATTTCACTTTGTCTGTATATGTCATACATGACAACCCAATTTCACTTTGTCTGTGTAGTCAGCGAGAAAGATAACAGTGGATCAAATTAAGGCTGTGTTATCTGAAGATCATACAGAACATAAGGAGCAGACGTATGACATATATCTGTTGCCACCAGGTGAAGATCCGGAGTCTTGTCAATCATATCTAAGGATGCGCAATAAAGAAGGAAAATACAGTCTTATGTTTGAGGTTGATCACTGAGTACTTTCTTGTGTTCTTGGCTTTATCTTAGCGTTTTCCACTTATTGTGACAAAGATGTCGGGAAATTTATGGAGCGTAAAAACTTTCATAGGATATGGGATGCTCTTCAGCTACTCATTGAAACATATGGAATACTTACTTAGTCTTCTGCTCTTTTTATGAGTAAAAAAAAAGAAAAGAAAAAGGAGTTGTGTATAGAATTTTGCTAGGGCTTCTGATATGATCTATGTCATAAATTTTCTAAAGCTGCCAATCAAATTAGTTGGTGTTTGCTTTCTAGGTTGTGTCTAGTTACTGATCATCTCTCCAAATTCGTTTGCTAATAAAATATCCATATTCAGGAGGCTGGCCTTAATTTTGAAATTGTACGAGTGATTCCTAATATGCGTTTCCCATGGTGTGCACCAGAAAACCTGTGAATTAGACCACTCTGTGTATGAACTAGTGAATTAGTTTTGAAGTTGTACTGATCATCTAAACCTGTGAATTAGTTTTGTACAGGTTCATTGATGTTCTGTAGACCACTCTGTGTATGAACTAGAAGCTTATCCTTTTTTTCTATAGACCCAGAAGAGAGAAAATAAATCAGAAACGTGTGTTATTTTAACTCTCATATAATGTAATCAATACTCTGTTTTGATGATGACTGAATTACTTTTTTATTGAACTTTCACTTTATCCTTTCTTTCAGGAATGGGTTACCGATAATCCATTTATCATCTCTCCAAGAATAACTTTTGAGGTCAGTGTGCGCCTTCTAGGTGGACTGATGGCCTTAGGATACACAATAGCAACAATTCTTAAACGAAGCAGCCATGTATTCTCAGATCACAGAGTGTGTGTGAAAATTGATTGGCTGGAACAATTAAACCGCCAGAATGTTCAGGTACTTTAACAGTATTGTTATTTTGTTGTCATTGTATCCTTACTTGATATTCAATTCAGTTGATCATATAGTTGTGTACTTTTTTTTTTTTTTTTTGTTCTCAATAATCTAGCATACTGTTTGTGATTATTAGATTCTTCCTTTTTTTTTCTTCTCATTTTGCTTGAGTAGTATGTGAATTGTTCATTCGCTAAAATTAAATGAATCACATAATTTCTTTAGGATGCTGATGTTATTATGACCTTCAATCATACAAATTATTATATTGTCCATTCTTTAGATATTACATGTTTTTTGGATGACGACTTCAGCCTTGTTTAATGAATGATATTTCCATCTCCATCTGATGGAAGAATTTCAACACTGAATATTTTAGGGAAAGTGTATTTACAATTTTATCTTTTGTGGGTTGTTTGTTTGAGTGGTGCCTCAACATTGTTGTTTTTCATTCAGAGATGATAGCGGGGAAAGGAAGAATACAGTATCGATAATACTTATGGCCACTTGATGAAGTTAAACTAAAAAATTTCCCAGAGAAAATTTTATTATAGAGTGCCATGTGCTGGTTATTCTTTTCTGGCATCCTGGGATATCCATTTTGATTAATGCAATCATAGTGATTATTGACACCTCGATTGAATTATTTATATGTAGTTTTGCTCTTAGGACTAGGACTTCTTTTCAACTTTCTCACTGTAGACTGTTTTTAGTGCTATAAACTTATAGAAATAGATGGTTAATCTGAGTATAGCTCAATAGGTTAAGGCACTGGAACCTTGGTCAAAAGGTCATAGGCTTGAATCCCGAGTCCCACAACATATGGTTGAACTTGTAGAACAAAGAACTAATAAAATGAGTTTGATGATTGATTGAGTGCTTGAAGGCCTTACTGGATGGTGGCTTGCTATGTCAAGTACTGAACTTCTCACTTCTTGGTGAAACAGGTACAAGGAAAAGATCGCCTAGTCGTAAAATATGTAGCAGAGCAGCTGGGCTTGGATGGTTCCTACATTCCTCGTACCTACATTGAACAGATTCAACTGGAAAAACTTGTAAATGAAGTCATGGTATGAAATCTTCGTACACTGATTTATTTGTATTCAATTTTTGTCATTATCATATCATTCTGCAGGCCTTGCCAGATGATTTAAAGTCTAAACTCAGTCTTGACGAGGATCTAGTTTCAAGCCCCAAAGAAGCACTGTCTAGAGCCTCTGCTGATAGAGTTTCCTTGAGAAATAGGAATCTCAAAAGGTTAGACTTTTGTGGTTCAAGTGTTTTATAAGCCATTTGAGGGCATCAGGTTCATTGATGAGCCTCTAGTCAAGACTGGACTTTCTAGCTTACATTTGAAAAAACCTTTTTTAGCGGAGGTCATACGTGCTGTTTAGGTTTAATTGCTCTTGGAGGCTTAAGGCTGAGTGGTGATTCTGTTCTGTGTCGTAGATTTCTGTCTGTAGAAAGATAAAGAACCAGTTTAAGCAATCATTTGGGCTATCAGTACACTGATGACTACTTCTCTTACCATTAAAGTTAATAACAGATTCATCAAATAAAATAAAGCTAGATACAAGTTCACCTGAACCACAAATTTGCAAGAGAAAAAGAAGAGACGAACACCCCCCACAACTTTTTCTACATTTTCTTTAGTTTTTGTTGCATCAACCCAGTTCTCTCTCTCTCTCTCTCTCAATTATTTCTTTTCACTCCCAGAATACAGATTTACGTCCATAAAATATACCTATTCCACATATTTCCTCAACTATGAAAAAATACCAAGTAATTGAAAGAAACAGAAAGAGAGGGATCTGAACCCTTGTACAAACCACGATAGGGGATTAGCAATCTGATGCTTTAGTTCACTCAACTATCTCTCTCCAAATTGAAGAAAGGATAATTACTATGATACATTCTATAAAATATAGAAAATGTAGGCTTGAAATATGTCCTTTATTATCTTTATCTAGCCTTTTATTATATAGATAATAGATATATAATTATAGTCATTCGGGTATCGTTTGCAATTATTGTTCTGTCAAATGGTTCAAAATCCTGAAATCATGTCCCTTTCCTATCCACAAAAATGTTTACTGCTATGCCTAATTTGTCAAAACTTGTATTGAGCAGTGGCATATCTCAGTCATATACAACCCAAAGGGAGAAAAAGCTGTCAGGATATGCTTCAAACAACCAAAGATTTGTTGACAGAAACACCGAATCTCCGGCAATGCTTGCGAACCAGGTAGATCCACATTCATGAGACCCAGTGTTGTTTGTCTTGTGGAAGATGAGTGCTCAAGCATACAACATATTACCTGTCCAAATTTATCTTACTTTGATTTCTTTAAACCATTGCATAGGGAGCCATTACTCAGCTTTCTGAACAAATTTCATCACTAAATGATCGGATGGATGAGTTTACAACTCGCATTGAGGAGTTGAATTCTAAGTTAAGCTTCAAGAGGAATTCTCCCAGCCAACAGAACATAAATCTCCAAGCCGAAACGTGTAACGGATCTGTGCCAACTTCTTATTTCGTCTCTGGACTGGGTAACGGTTCCTTGACTGGATCCATTATACCCAGTTCTTCATCTTTCTCCCAGTTGGCCAAGGATTCTCCTATAATGGATGAGGTAAATGACTCAGCTCAGCCATCATTCTGCAATTTCTGTCCATTAGCCATATGTTCATGACATTCCCTGACTTTTTGATCTCTGATCAGATATCAGGAATTGCGAGGGGGCAACGGCAAGTAATGCACCAATTAGACTGCCTGAGCAATCTTCTCCGGGAACGTGACAGCGCAGGGGACAGATCCCGTCAAGTAAGAACAAAGAAGAAAACCATAATGCCTGATCCTGAGCCTCTTAAACTTCCTCTCTTGTTGACTCTAGCTGTGGGTGGTGTAGGAATTTTCTTGTACAAGAGCTTTTTAAGTCGTAACTGATAACTATCCCTCAACTAACTCACAGGTTAGAAGTTTTTTTCTCTTTATTATTGTCCTCTGCTTCGGTTTCCACAAATTGTGTTGCGGTCATCACCCTTCGACGCGGGAAAGACGACGGTTTGCTTTTAATGATTGAGACTGGTATCGTTGAGAGATTCTGGAGGCAGATAAAATTTGAGCTTTCAAGGTTCTCTTTGAGTTTGAGTTCTATTTGAGAAGGGTGTAATAAACTACTTCTTTCAGTTTGTGGAGATGCTCATTCATTTCAGTAGGTCAGGTAGACATCTTAATAACATTTATCTTTAAGAATGGAAAGTCATCCTCTAGCTTCAATTTTTTTTCCCTTCTTTTTTCTCTTTTTTAACAATATGTGTTTGGTGGAGAGATCAAACCTCAAACCTCGAAGTTGATAGTATAAATTCATGTCAATTGACTTATGCTCAATATATCACACACACTCCCGATCGGTCGGTTAGATAAATGGTTTTTGGTTAACATTCTTTTATCAGGAATCTGGTTCTCTTTTTGTTGCTAATTCAAATTGGCAGCCTATACTATGAATTATGACAATTACGACATTGAACTAGTATCATATATCTCAATATTGTTTTATGTTTGTCATGATTGATTTCCAATAGTTAGACTAAACTTGATGGAATCATCAGATATTAGCACTTCCTCATATCAATTTTATAGAATATAACTATATACATACATACATATACTTGATCTGACGGATAAAGTGGAATATATGCAATTGAAAATATTATTTAGTATATTTTAGGCTTTTTTTCAAATTAAGGAAAATGAATCAAAATATTTATGAATATAGTAAAATTTTATTATTTATCTGCGATAGACTACGATATACTATTATTTATGTCATGATAGACATAAATAGTAGTCTATTGCAAATTATTACAGATAGATTATGATATTTTACTATTATTTGTAAATATTATATTGTCAGTTAAAATAATTTTTCTATATTTTAGTAATAAAGATTAATTTGTTTTATTTAATGTTATATTGAAATCATAAAGATCTAAAATATAATAAATGTGAAAGTTTGGAATACTACATTTAAGTTATTTTATTAAATTATTACCCTTCATGAATATTTTAATAAGTTGATAAAACATTCCTTACAAAATCAAGTTACAAAAATATCAGTAAATTATTTCATATTCACGACATTTTCTAATATTTTCATATCCGACTTAAATTTAAAATTTATTAGTTGATTGTTGGAAAAATAATTTTGAATAAATGAAACATTTTCCTAAAAAACAATTTAGATATATCTTTTCAAAATAAGAATAAGAAAAAAAAAAAAGGTAAACACAATCTGAGTACTTTTATCCTTAACCTTTTATAAGCTAAGTTTTCATTTCTAGTTAACAAAATAAAAAAATTGCTTTATTTAGCAAGTATTTTTGGGTCTTCTATCGTCTTGATGCGATAATTTCAAGCTTTAAATTTTATTTTATTTTTTATTTTTAAAAAAGTTTGATCCAATAAATTATTTAATATAAAATTATAATATTAATAGAATAGCCATCGACGTGGTTTGATTCTCAAACTTTCAAATTTGTTCTATTTTTTTTAAAATAAATTTTATTTTATTTTAATTCATAATTTTTTAAAAAAAAAATTTGGTATTTATTAGGTTACCTTTGTACTATAAATTTTATTTGGCTTGCAATCATGTTATAGTAAGTTAAAATAAGAAAAGAAATATTGAAAATTTAGAGACTAAAATAGACAATCTTAAATGTTGAGACTAAATTATAGCAATCTTAATTGTTAAGTAATTATTATAGACATTTGAAATTCTAAGGAAGAAAATTAGACATTTTGAAAACGTAGATACTAAAATAGAATAAACATAGGTTAGCATAACATTTTAGTCTCTATTATTTGAAAATTGTTTAAATTTAATTTATTTACTTTTAAATGTCTAATGTACTTAGTCTTTCGAAGTTGATTTTTATCAAAATTGATTAAATAATAACAATAATTTTCATGTAATAAAATGTTTATGCGGATGTCTTTACAATTCATATAAAAAAATACTAATAAAATTTTTTTTTAGAAAAACCAACAACAAACTAGGGGTAATTACCAAAATTTAAGATTTTTTTCATATCAACTTACGCGCAGCTCGACTGATCTTATAAGACAACCCACCTTATCCTACGGCTTGGGTGTCAAGGAAATTAGTAAGATATTAAATCCTAAGTAAGTAACTACTTATTAAACATATGACATTTTAGCCATTTAGTAAGACTATATTTTTTTCGAGCTATTTAAGATTTATTAAAAATTTAGAAAAAAATAAAGAAACTAAAATTAAATAAATCTCGAGCGTAAAGGCTAAAATAATATTCAAATGAAAATGGTAAAGGCGAAAATATATCTAATTCCATTTTCAATTATAAGAAATTAAAGGCTGAATATCGTGGAAAAAATAAAAGTTGAATTGGGAGTTAGAAGTTACAACCTACACCGAACGGGGTCCCTTTCGCTCAACAGAAACCCCTGCCACTGCCCACTCTTTCACAAAACTTTTGCGTATGTTTTCCATTTTCTTCTTCAATTCTCTGTTTACACCCTGCTTTCTCCGATCCTTCTCCTACTGATAGCTGCAGGCCACCGCACCGCCGCTTTTCCGGCTCCTCTCTGACTCTCTCTCCTCGGGTTTGTTCCCTTCTGATCCTTAACTCCTTGATGGGTTTTATTAATTCTACTCCCAACTGCATTCTTTCGTCTGATTTCGGAACTACTGTGTTTGTTCCTTTCAACTTTTTACCTTCTCGTTTTCAACCCCCGACCTCGAATTGTTTCTTAACTCTAATGAAATGGGTCTGTAATTCGTGTGTGGCTCGTTGAAAATCTTTGGTTTTGTTTCTTGTGATTTTAGTTTCTTGTTTTTCCGAAATGCCCGAGGTATAATAACAGGTTCTCATCGTTTTCTTTTTTTTTGCCTTAATTGCAGATAGAGAGCGAAATTTATAAATGGGTGACGTTTTGGGCGTGGATCATTTAAGCGATCTGCCTCAGAGTATTATAGAATGCATTCTCACTAGGTTACCAATTAGAGATGCCATTAGGACAAGTATTTTATCTAGGAGATGGAGATACAAGTGGACTACCCTTACTCAACTTGTGTTTGATGATGATTGTGTTGCCATGTCCAACGATGGAATTTATGAAGACCTTATATATTTTATCACTCATGTTCTTTTTCTTCATGAAGGTCCAATTCACAAGTTCCATCTTTCTGCTACTTACTTGCAGAATACCCCAGATTTAGATCAGTGGATGCTTTTCCTTTCAAGGAAGGGCATCAGGGAATTGATTATTGAATTGGGAGATGGGGAGTGGTTTAGGGTGCATTCTTGTCTTTTTAACTGTAGCAAATTGACCTTATTGGAGCTGTATCGTTGTGAGTTGGATCCACCTCCTACCTTTAAGGGCTTTTTATGTTTGAAAAGCCTAAAACTTCATCAAGTTCTTATTGCACCTGAAGACATTGAAAGTCTTATTTCTAATTGTCCACTTCTTGAGAGTTTGGCGCTTTCCTACTTCGATAGTCTAGTGCTTAATATCTGTGCTCCGAATCTCAAGTACCTCTATCTTGAAGGCGAGTTTAGAGACATATGTCTTCAAAACACGCCACTCTTGGTTGCAATTTCAGTTGCATTATATATGAATGATGAAACTGAGCCCTTTGGCGATATTTCTGATTGCAATTATGAGAAGTTTCTTGGTGGGGTGCCTTATCTTGAGAAACTTACGGGGCATGTTTATTTCACGAAGGTAAGATAGTTCTAATATATTTACTCATTTGATGGTCCGTACTTCTGTTTCAGAGCTTTACTTTTAATGGTCGGTTTAAGGAATTAAATGTGATTCTCATACCCCCCCCCCCCCCCCCCCAAAAAAAAAAAATAGTATCTGAGTATAGGTAATAGTGCCAGAACTCTACCGGTTTCGTACATCTATTTAAGGAGTATTGAACTGCACCAAGTCAGTTTTGAAGATATGAATGAGATACTTGTTGTGCTTCGTTTGATTACCAGCTCCCCAAATTTGGAGGAGCTTCAAATTTCGGTAATTGGTTTCATTCCCCCCATTTTTCTGTGCGGCTATGTTCTTGAATCAGTGTGAACGTTTAAGTCATATTTTGAATAACATGGGAATGGTAATATCGTTTTCTCCTTACTGCTTTCAAACAGGGCTCCTCAAATCCTGTGGCTGCTTCAGAAGCACCTGACTTGGACTTTTGGGAGAATGAATGTCCCTCGAACTGCACATTTGGTAAACTTAGAGTTGTGAAAGCGACAGATATGTCTGGTGTACCACACGAGATGGAATTTATTAAATATTTGCTTAGGAATTGTCCGGTGCTCGAGACAATGAGTATCAGACCTTGTGTCTATGTTACAGATCGGCGATTGAATATGTTGATTGAATTGTTAAAATTTAGGAGGGCTTCACCTGAAGCAGAAATTTTGTTCATCCAAGAATAGTTGTAGTTATAAAGTTCCTTTTTCATTTACCTGCGTTTATATATAATGTTCTTCAGTAAATAGATAGCTTTATAGCAGCTTGTATTGGTATCATTTGTTGTGAAATCAAGAACGAATGGTATGACCCACTTCTGTTATATGATATGTGAAATTTCTTCTCTTGTCATTCTGTCTCATCAGCTGCAAGAGTTCTTTAAGAAACATCATTATCAACTTTACATTGAAGCATGTTTAATGGCATTCCCTTACTTTCTCACATGGTTGAGTTGAGTATCCCCTTTGAATATTTTTTAGAAACTACCTTATAACATTGTTTTTATGGATGACAACAAAAGACTTTACAAACATTGGATCAGTGGAACGAATGGTTTTTCAGTTCTTTTCTTTTAAACGTCTGCAGGATAATCCTTGAACTAGCAGGAATATTAACAAAGCAAACTGTTTTAATTGCTTCTATTTGTTTGATGATTCTTATTGCCGAATCAAAGTTAGGTTTTGGTAATGGTGTTCGAATCATTTTTGTTAACTATGATCTTCTTTAGAGATTGAATCACCTGAAAATGCAGGAGCAAAATTCAATCCAGTATACTATTACGAGCACGAGAACTCGGACTGTACAATTATGAGTTATCTCCACCAACACAGGAGCCTCAACATTGAGGCTGACATATGACAGACTCAACTTTGATAATGTCTCATTCTGTAGGAAAATACATGCTGGGATTCTTTGTATTGAAGAAAAAAGAAAAACTGTATAATCATCATCTTGGTCCAGAAAGCTCCATGGCTTGTGCAAGCAGGGAAGAATCATCTGTTAGATCAGAGTATCGCTCTGACGAGGAGAATTCATTGACTCTGTACCTGTTTGCATCTGCCCTCTGAGAAGCTTCCCATTTCTCCGCAAGTCCATCCCCTTCAAGCATTCTGACCACTTCAGACATCTTAGGTCTGGTAGTTGGAAGATACTGTGTGCATAAAAGAGCTACTTGAACCATTTCTTCAAGTTCAATCCTGTCGTAATTGTTCCTCAGATCCTTATCGACTAGTATTTCAAGCTTCTTTTCTTGGTGAATTTTCTTGACCTGCAATCAAATGGAAAAACAAAAAGAGAAAAAAGAAAAACATTAGAGTTGATATGAACTGCGTCAAATAATGAGACCAATATTAGAGTTGGTATTTGACATCTCTTTCATGTATCGAATACAGTAAATTATTTCAGGTACTATTTCTGGCTCACCCAATCAAGCATGGCTCCTTTCTGATTAGCAGCTTTTCCAAATTCAAGAGCTCTCTGTCCAGTGATCAACTCAAGAAGAAGAATTCCATATCCAAACACATCAGTTTTCTCAGAAGATTGGCCAGTGGAGAGATACTCAGGAGCTATATGGCCAACAGTTCCTCGTACAGCAGTGGTCACATGCGAATCTCTGTGATCCAACAGCTTTGCCAATCCAAAATCTCCCACCACAGCCTCGCAATAATCATCAAGCAATATATTTGCTGCCTTGACATCCCTGTGTATGATCTTAGGATCACACTGCTCATGCAAATACAGTAACCCTCTTGCTGCTCCCAATGCTATTCTTTTCCTGGTGCTCCAATCCAGAGCTGGCTTTGCTGTTAAATGGAGAAAAATCAGTAAACATGGTTAAAGCCTCGAAACAAACACGTCTTTAATCTTATGTCTGTTCCATGTCATACCTTTGAGACGGGATGCAACACTGCCGTTAGACATATAGGGGTAAACCAAAAGTCTCTCTGTGGTTGTCATACAGAACCCATAGAGACGGAGGAGGTTCCGGTGCACGGCTAAGCTGATCATCTCAACTTCAGTCTGGAATTGGATTTCTCCTCTCATTGCATTTCCATCTTTTAACCTCTTCACAGCTATAACCGTACCATCTTGAAGGTACCCTTTGTATACATTCCCAAATCCACCTTTTCCCACCAAGTTTTTGCTGCTGAAGTTGTTTGTAGCAGCTTGAAGCTCTCTGAACTGGAAGATCCTTAGGTTCCCAAGGCAAACTTCTTCAAATCTTTGGTCTGAAACTTAAACGAACTTCCGTTAATATAAAAATAACATTGATTATTGGACAAATTAAATTCATTTGTATACCATTAACATCAAAGAAAATCTGCTGGTTGTGTCGTTGCCTCCACCAAATAAAGAAGCCAAACCCAATAGTTAACAGAAAAACACATCCAAGGCTTGAGCCAAAAGCTAAGGCTAATTTTTGGCCCTTGGATCTCCCAGAAGGTTGTGGCTCTAGATCATAAACAGGAAAAAGAAAAGATAAATTAGATTAAATGGAAATTTAAGTGGCTATATTTGATACCAAACAGCTTAAAGAAGAAAATAAAAGCCATCATGAAGTTGAAGTTCAGTCAAAAAGGTGGTGCTTGGACATTGTGAAACTTAACAAAACTTATATAAAGCAAAGAAAAAAAAGCCATGATTTTCAAGTTTGAAACAGGAAGAGAGCGGGAAATTTGATTACTTTGAGGTGTATTGACTGCAAATAAAAGAGGTGGAGCAGTTCCATTGCAGCTATGCTCTGACCCAGGTGAGCAAATGAGAGAATTCCCAGCAAGGCTTTGTAAATTCAACCACAAAGTCAATAATATACGAACAAAAAAGCTTTAATAAACCAGAAAAATTTTAAGTTGAACAGTAACTTACTTGTATGTTTTAGCTAGCAATCTGGGCAATGGGCCACTAAGATTATTAAAAGACAGGTCCCTGTAACAAGATATACTTTAATCATCAATCAATAAACCCCATGAAAGATATGGTTCATTTCAAAATCTTTGTCAAAAGCAAAAGCTTGAAGAAATAAGTATTTACAACAATGCCAGCTGAGTCATGTTGGCCAAAGATGAAGGAATAGCTCCAGAAAGACTGTTGTTATTAAGCCTCCTAATCACAAAAAACAAAGTTAGTCTGTTTGCATCCGTTCAAGTATTGATATAATTAAATTTATCCTAACCTACCAACTTAAACTTTTGGTTTCATTAGTGATTTAACATAATATTAAACCACCAGAATGTCATGTATTTCAACCTCTGTAATGTATTGAAGTATTATATCGTAACCAATCAACTTAAACTTACAAGTATTGAAGACTCTTGAGATGGGAAAGAGAAGTGGGAATTTCTCCATGGAAGCCATTGCTTGAAAGATCAAGAGTGTCAAGGCTAGGTATGTTCCCAAGCTCCATTGGGATTGTTCCTGATATATTGTTGTCCTGTAGAAGCCTTAAAAAAAATAAAAAAATAAAAAAATAAAAAATCTTTTTTAAGACATAATAAAGATGGGAGGCTTTTTTCATGGAGTTCATGAAGAAGATGACTACTCACACAGACTGAAGATTCGTCAAATTTCCGATGCTCGGCGACAGGCTACCGGACAAGTTCTGACTTGGAGCTCCTCTGCAGTGAATGATTATGAATTTAGTCATAGGAACAAACAATTAGTAATTGAATTTTGCTTCCTTTTCAAAAAAAAAATTCTTACAAGCTAATGACAAATTTCTCTGAAGAACAAGTAATCATGCTCCAACTACATGGATCCACAGCGTTTTCATCCCAATTAAGAACAGAATGTGGATCTTTCAAAGCAGCTTTAATGGCCATCAAGGCTTGAACTGAAAAATGGTTCAAAAAAATGATCTTTAGATGAACAAGAATATGATATATGAGAACTTAATTAAAGATTTCCACTAACAGTACCTTCATAGTTGACACCTTTTGCAGTAAGCAAACCATTTACTGAAGAATTCCATAAGAAGAAGAAGAAGAAGAAGAAGAAGAAAATGGAAACTTTTATTCTAATAATTCCCATTTGAACCATATTCTTGAAATGATATTGAAGAAGAGAATTTGGTTTTGGTTTTATGAAGAAAGCAAGTTGAGAGCAGGTTGGAAGATGATCTGAAGTGCTCTCTAACACAACCAACTTTCAACTGATCATTTGTTGTTGGTATGTTTTGGTGTGTGTGTGTGTGTTTTTTTTTATATATGACTTTTGGTAAAATTGGAAAGGAAGGCAAGCAGTTGAATTTCACTTGTTCAAAGCTTTCATGTTAGATTGAGAGAGAGAGAGAGAGAGAGAGAGAGAGAGAGAGAGAGAGAGAGAGAGAAATGAAATGGTTTTTAGTAGTAAAAAGAGAAGCCAACATGCCAGCCAGTGGCCTCAGAAAAGTGGGGAAAAGAATATGGAAAAGTTAAGGGCAAGGTTAACCAATTTGTAGATACTTTTAAAGCGGAAAAAAAAAAAAAAAAAAAAAAAATCCCTTCAATCATGCATGAGTTTAAAGAGGGTTGTGTTTGGGAATTCCCCCAAATTTAATATATTCTTCTACCCAAACCTAACTTTCATCCTTATTTCATTTTGCTCCTTTACATTTATCAAATGACTAGTTTGGTTTTAGCATTATTTTGTCCTTTAACATCTACTTATCAAATATTCCTCTTAATTAACTAACCTAAATAGTTCTAATTTATGTTTATGTGAATATGTTGATACTCATTCTACTTTTTTTATAACTATTTGATCTTTTTTTTAATTGTATTTGTTTTTTTTCCTAAATTCTTTAAAATGGTTTGTCTTTCTTAAGAAAATATTTGGATATTCAGTCAAATTCCAAAAATGAAAATAATTTTTAAAAAAATAATTGGCTTGGATTTTAGATGTGTGTGTAAAATTTAGATAATAAAACAAAAAAACTCATAGTTGGAGATAGTGTTTATAAGCTTAATTTTCAAAAATAAAAAACCTAAAACCAAGAGCCCTATTTGACTTTCTAAGTGCTTAGAACGTTTTTTAAATTTTTTAATTGTTTATAAATACTTTTTTTACACTTAGAAACATTTAGTTTAAATGCTGCAAAGGTGAATTCAAACAGACTCCAAATTATTATCAAATTGACTAGAAGTTATTCATTTATTAATAATAAAATAAAGATTAAACAAATATTTTTCTTTTCTAAAAAAAAATTCAATATTAAAACATCATACGTTTGTCGAAATAAAACCAGCTTGAAAAATTAATTTAGGAACTAAAATAAAATAAAAAATTAAAGGGAGTAAAATAAATTTTAAATTCATTGTAAACATATATGGAGTGTAAGCTAGGAAGGTGAAAGAAATGAGATGGTGAGATGCTACCATTTTAGCTATGTGAAAGTGAAAGTGTTTTGTCCAGATTTACTTTGTGGGTCAGACCTTTTCTTTTTGCTGTCTGATGGAGTGTTGGAAGTGCTTTTGTTTTTGCACTGTGGACTTTGGTTATCAAACATTCTCTCTGACTATTCCACAATTGGCTGCCAAATTTTTCATGAAAAAAAAAAAAAAAACCCTTTTTTTCCATTTTGTTTTATTTTTTTATTTTTCTAAACAAAAATATATGTGAGGTTTTGCTTTATTGATTTTAGGTTGGGTTGTAATATTTTTTGCACCAATCCGAATTTCAAAAGAATCGAAGAGAGTCTCTAATCTAACCTAACTCAAATCTTACAATTCGGATTAAGTTTTTAGATTTTTTTTTTCTTATTAATTTAAAATACTTACATTTATCTACCATATGTTTAATAGCTACAATCTCATAAAACTCAAACACTAAATTTCAAATAAAGCTTTAAACAAAGATAAACATTCCTAAAAGAAAAATATTAGAAACTCACAAATTCATCAATCCTTTTATATATATAATTCGAGTTGGTTTAAGTCAACTTGAAAAAAAAATTATTCAACCCGAGACCGAATCCAACCCAACAAAAATAGAAAAAAAAAAAGATTTGGGAATTCCCCAAACCATAAGAGTTGGGTTGGGTAGGGTAGTATGGATTGTTTGGTTTGTTGGATTATTTGAACACCCTTAAAAGACCACATTTGGTAACGATTTTATTTTAGTTTTTTTTAATGTATGCTTATTTTCCCATAAATTTCATACTATTATCTTCATCTTTCTTAAGAAAACACTTGAATTCTTAATCAATTTCTTCAAGGAAAAAAGAAGTTTTTGACAACTATCTTTTTTAGTGTTCAAGATTTAACTTGGTTTTTAAAAAAATGGTTAGTAATTAGAGAAGAAAAGAAAAGAAATTTAATTTATAAATGAAAATATCACTTATAAATTTAATTTTTTTTTTTTTTTTTAAAGAAACCAAATAAGGTTTAAATTGAGAGTGGAGGTGGATTCTAATGCACTCAAGCTGTCTATATATCCATTGTACTGTCCATTCCATAAACAATCTTAAAGCACTCTACTTTTAAAAGCAAAACTTCCTCTCTCTCTCTCTCTCTCTCTCTCTCTCTCTCTCTCTCTCTCTTTTAGATGAATAAATTAATTATTTTTTGAATGTGGGTCCTGAATTTGTGAAGGTTTTCATAAAAAGCAGTGTGATCAAGATCAGACGGCTCAAGTTGATCCTAGGAATTATTCTAAATCTTTTACATTCAGAAACATTGGTGTAAAAGGTATTTGACCAAAGTCAACTAAATAAGAAAGTATGTTCCTACTTGCCATAACTTTTTGATCCCATATTACGTATTTTTTGGAAAAGACACTTTTAGCTTTAATTTAAATTTTAAACCGTCCAACTAAACCATAAAAACACTTAACTTAATTGCTTCTCTCTCATATATATCATATTAATTCAGACACAAAAATTGATTGGGGTTCAGTGTTTATTCTCCTTTGGATTTTGGGTTTTGTGCAGATTTAGTCTTCTAGTTTTAATACATTTTAAATTTAATTATTCAAAATTAATTGAGTTGTTTTCAAATATATCAAAATAAGTTAAAATATTTATAAATATAAAAAAATTTCATTGTCTATCCACAATAGACTTCTATTGCTAATAGATCACAAAAAATGTATATATTTGTAAATAGGTTTATATTTTTTCTATTTATAATAATTTTTCTAATTAATTTTCATTGAAATTGATTAAATAATAATAATAATAATTTTTATGCATAAAATATAGTATGTGAATATTTGTCTAAAATTGATAGTGAAAATGCTAATAGTTTATTGAAAAAAAAATGAACAATAAACCAATATTAGGGACTAAACTTCATAGGTTGAATGTAACACCGAAATTAGATATTTGAAAACAAAGACTAAAATTGAAAAACTCTCCAAATACATGAATTATATTTTAACTTTTATTATTATTATTATTATTATTATTATTTGCAAAGGGTGTTAATGATCATATCTAGATAGTAATAGTATAGTTTAAACTCTCGAATTGTAGTTATTTGGTTAAATCAGAAATTTGAGAAGGTGCAATACTAAAATCGTAATTTGATCTTAAAGCATGGGGTGATTTGATTGCTAGATGACTAACCAGTGCAATGCAAAACCAAAATAAATGTACTATAATAACATATTGCTTTGAAGTCAAAGATTTGGTTTTCATCTACATATTAAAAAAAAAAAAAAAAAATCTTGGAATTTTGACAAAATGTATTTTTTAAATTAATAGATTTATTAGAATAAAAAAAATTTAAAAACTAAATTTGTAATTTAATTAACCTTAATTTGGTTACATAAAGTTCACCAAACAATCATAAGTGTTCAATTAAATACAAATTTAATTTTCATACCCATGCCTGTCATTTTCATTTTTTATTCCTTTTGAGTTCTCCAACCTATGGGGTGGGAAATTCAAACTTCTCCTATTTGGTCGAGTATATATCTCTTAACCAATGCTAATTGAACTATATTTACATTGATATATTTTTTCCTTTTAATTTGTGCCTATGTAAAGTATTTATTTTTTGTTTTGAAATGCAAATATAATTTATCATCTTAAAGGCCATAGTTGAAAAGAAAAAGAAATAAAAAACTTGAAAAGGTAGGCACATCTCTTAAAACAATGGCAATAGCCTATAAAAAATGTTGGTAACGATAAGAGTAACTCATGTATTTTAAAAAATTAAAAAGATCGTGAGATTTTTTTTTTATTTCTGAGATCTCAACAATAAACAAATACTTAAAATGACCCGATTCTATAATGTTATCGTCAAATCAAATTAAAATCCCTCAAATTATTTCAACAATGAAACAAATGAATTAGTTAACAGTAGATTTAAGAATATCTATCATTTAGAAGTTGAGTAGTAGTATTCAAAAGCTTGAACATTTTGTCTCAAAAAACAATCATTGTATTAATTCAATGATGTCTTTAATGTAAAATCATGAAATTATTCATTTGATTTAAGATGTCTCATGTGATTATGATTGGTAGAGTTGATTAGGTTAATTTGGATGACAAAATTCCTGAATTTTAACCGATATATACACAATTACAAAAATAATGTAAAATCTTGATTTTCTTACATTTAACAACTCGATTGGGTATATGTCACTAAAATTTTGTTACTATATTTAACAAAAACTTTATAACAAACACTGAACACTGAACTACTCAAATATACATATTATTTGAACAAATGAATAAATTTGTATTCACTGACCTTTGCTAAATTGACCCACTTATTTTAACCTTATAAAGCTAAAATCTCCTAAAAATCATTAATTATAACAAAACTAAAATTTTATACAAAATTGAATCAAGTCCAATTCTCAATATCAATTATGGCACAAAAATCTTGGGCAAATAGGTAAACTTTATCTAATTTGAGTAAGTTAACATTTTTTTTAGTTCAACAAGTAGAGCGTAAGATTTGAATTACTAATATTTTTGTCAACGATATATATGTCTTAACTCATTGAATAATGCTTAAGTGGTACACCTATCCAAACTTGTAATCCCAATTATGTTTAGTTTAGGGTATGTTTGGAAGAACTTTTCAAATGTTTAATTTGAAAAATGAATCATTTTAAAATAAATACATGTCTTTGGCAACCATTCAAAATGAATTTTGAAAATCATTAGTGTCTTTATTTTAATCACTTAATATTAAAAGTGTTTAAATGAAAATAAATTTTTTATAAATATTTATTTTTAAAATTAATCCAAACAAACTCTTAATAGGAGTAAAATCTTGCCATGAAGAATGAAGATGGTGAAGCAGGTAGATTAAAGAGAGGATGATGAAAGTTAAAAACACAAGTATCTTAGAAACAAAGTCAGAAACCACTAAGAAGAAAAGAAGAGATTAATTAAATAATAAAATTAAGAATAATTAAAATGAAAAGGGATATATGAAGAAGCTGCAAATTATTGAAATGACAAAAACATAATTGAATTGAATTGGATAAATAAGAAAAGTAGTCCAAATGTCAAACACCAAACAATGGACTTGCTCTTCATGTTCTGTTCTAAATACACAACCAAAGTGGATTCAAGGGGTCCACTATTCTAATGACTTTTATTTTCTTTGAAAGCACCATGTCCAAAATAAATTCCTTTTTCAAAGTTTTTATAGTTTTTAAGTATTTTACTTTCTTAATAATGTCAAAATTATGATTACCTTACTCAAGTTTGGACGTAGGTGAGTTGAAATACAACGTCAATATAATGAATGAATAATAAACCACATTTCTTCACTAATTTTAATCAACATCGTTACTTATGATGACACTCGAAAAGAATGAGAGTTATCGTACCTATCATTATATATGTATAACAATTTTGGTTCAAGATTGTCATCGAATGACTAAATTTATCGTAGGTGATTTTCAACTTAATGTCTATTTGGTTTTTGAAAATTTTTAAATTATGCATGCTTGAAATACTAAGTTTTTAAAAATTAATTAGACATGTCTTAACAGTCTCTACAATCAATTTTTGGTAAAAATTAACTTTTTAAGGACTAAACTTAAAATTTATTGGAAGTACAAAAACTAATAAAATTGGACAATTAAAAATACATAGACTAAAACTAAAATTTAACAAATTTCAAAATACAGAGACAAAAGTAGTATTTTAACCTAAATATAACAAATTAGATTTAGAAGATTGATTGGAACAAATAATTAGGCTAGAAAAAAAAAATATACTTTACTTCATTAACTCTTAATTAAATTAATCTAAGAAAGAGTCTCGTGGTCACTATACAAAAATGGTAATGTCATAGTTCCAACTAAAGTTATGCAGTATATATCATATAATGTCATCAAATGTCACTAAAGCATATCGATTGAATTGATTCTTTTAATTCGAGTGATGATAATTTACATGAGTTTCTAATTTAAAGACAAAATCCACCTCTTATAAACCTAACTGCAACTAGAATGTGATGGATGTGGATATGAATATATGTTAGGTTTTCTTAGGGTTTTGAAGTTGGTATAGCTTTACTTCCACCCACTTCTTGCTTTGCAACAGCTGAGAGTAAGACATGCAAACCAAAAGAAAATGAAAGAGTCAAAAAGAAAGCCAACTTATTTTTCAAAGATATTTATGCATGCAATGAACCCAACTCCCAAATCACTGCCTAATTATTGTCTCCTTTTTTTCATTTCAAATTATCACTGTTTTCTTATCAACAATTCTGTTTTTGTTTTTTTTTTTTTTTTTAAATATCACAAAATAAATAAATAATATAATATGTGCCTTTGGTTCTGAATTTCTCTTTTTCTCCCACAAACTTTTCTATTTTTATTCTTTTTTATGGGTGTACTAAATATATAGAAGTTGTGGGGTTTTGGCTCAAAGATTCTTTCATTTATATTTTAACGCCTTTATTATTATTATTATTATTATTATTATTATTATTTTGGACAAAACTAAGAGACAAAATTTCACTTCGAACTCATTCATTGGTCGATCACGTCCCTATTTTCAGACTACAATGTCCTTTGGATCTTGGTGGAAATTAAGGACAAGAATGAGACACCACAAAGAGGAAAAATAAAGTTTTTTTTAATGTCTTTTTTTATTATATATATATAAAAAAAAAAAAAAAAAAGAACATGTTTTGGGATTCTCATATTTAACGTGATTTATTCGGGATGAGTGGGAGAATAACGTAAGGATAGTTCATAATAAAAATAATTTTAATCTAACATAGGACAAATTTTAATTACATATGCGACACTAGCTCATTAATAGGTACAAACCCATAGAATTTATTTTCATTGCTGCTATAGCTTGGTCTTAATTTGGATTTTTGGTGAAAAATGGTTTTCTTGATTATTCTCTAAGGAATGTTCTTTGAAAAAAATAAGTTCATTTAAAAAAGAGAGAAAATATAATCAGAAATAAAAGTATCTTTTTTGGGTAAAAAGTAGTTAAAAGTTTGAAAGCTATTGATTCATTTATTCATCAATACATTATGGTGATTTTTAAATTAGAGTTTAACAAAGCTTAAATATTGCTATAAATTATCATATAAGCGAAACAAGATTAAAATAGAATATGCATTAACCAATTAATGATTGTTATAATCATTATTGAATCAATATTTGCGTCAATCATTATTTATGAATAATTTCAAAAATATGAAATTATTTTTTAAAAGAACACCCAGCAACAACAACTTGATTTTATCTTTTCTTTTTATTTCCTCCTTCTCTCCCTTGAATCAATCAACCATGAAAAGGGAAAAATAAAAAAATAAAAAAATAAAAAATAAAAAAAGGAAAATAATTAATGGGTTATGCTTTGGTAGTCCTATCAAAGCTAAAGGGAGGAAAGAAAGACACGGCCTAGCTGCCTTTTAAATCCTTTTGTTGAGACGTGACAAAAGGCAGGACTTTACTTTGGATTTAAAAGCAAAATAAAATATAATAGAATAAAATCACATTTTCGCACACATCTACTTGGAATAAATAATTAATTTGCATTGCATCTTTCTCCCTTGGAAGACAATGTTTCCACACACATTTTCTCATAATAATTTGATATAACTTTGCATCAAACAAAGTTAAATTGGAGAGAGAAAAATAAATTAAAGCTCAAAATTATTTCGACTCGAAAAAGATCGATACTTCAAAGATATGTTTGTCTAACTAAATCCTAATGATTTGAAGTTAATTAATAGAACATTTCTTTTGATTACCCTACCATTAAAAGTAATTAAAATACTCTATAATCAAATTTCATCTAGTTTGTTCGTTTACATAATATATAATTTTAAATCAGGTAAACAAAGAGGATCTAGATGTATACTATTCTTCAACAAGAAAGATACTAATGTTGACTATTTGGGTTAAACGTAGGTCAAACTTGTTATCTTGAATCATTATAATATTATCTCCAACAACAATTAACCATGCATAGACAATATATACATTTTAATTAATCACTTTATTTTTAGTTCTATTTTAATTTAATCTTTTTTTTTACAATATGTGGGTGGATAATTGAACTTCTAACCTCGAGATCAATAGTACAAACTTTATATTAATTGAGTTATGCTCATGTAGTCATGTTAGCATTTATTTTATTCTTTGAGTTCAATTCAAACTTAGCCCTAATTAGAATTTGTTTAAAAGATACTTTTGGAACCTAAATTTTCATGGAAGTAACATTTAGTCCTTGAACTATAGTTGGTTATGATTTAGTCTATGTACTTTCAAATTTATTACAATTTAGTCCCTATCATCGAAAATCTTATCAAAATTAACTGCCAAATTTTATTATGCAATTGCTCATTATTTATGGTATATAGAAAATATGATCTCGAATTAGTTTATTGATCTACATGTATAATATTTCTTTTTTATTAATTCCTACAAAAAAAAAAACTCCCCAAAGACTAAATTGTTACTTATGAAAGTTTATGGATTAAATTCTACACAATTGAAAGCATGAAGGCTAAATCATTACCAACTAAGTATTTAGGAGTGACTTTGCAATTGTTAAAATCACTATGTCAAAGAACAAAATCACTTTAAAATTGTTAAAATCACTTTTGTCAGGAACAAAATCACTTTGAAACACTACTTTAATCATTCAAATGTTAGTTTTACACTTTTAAATACAATTTATGATATGAATTATGAAAAACATGTTTTAGAATTATTTTAAAATAAAAAATATGATTTTAATTATCTTAAAATGAATCCCAAACATGCCCTAAAACTAACCATAACGTTAGAATATTAAAAAGTCAAAAGGTATATTTTTCTGATTAGAATTATTTTTCTTCATAGACAAGCCTTGGTAAGTGCCAAATGGGCCTTCTGCTTCACGGCAAAATGAGGGCCCAAAGATTCGTTACATTTCAATTTGGGCTTTAGACAAGCAATTATAGGCCTCTTTCGTCTCAAACTGGACATTTACATTTACATAAAAAATAAAATTAAGTATTAAATGACAAAAGATTATCCTTAATTGTGGCTGCTGGGAATCGAGCCCAGGTCTCTACGGCCACAACGTAGAATTCTTACCACTAAACTACAGCCACTTGGATGTCAAATTACTTTTAATTACTCATAATGTTATTTAATCTATACAACGACGACGTTTCGTAGGTAAAAAAAAGGAAAAAGGGAGTCGGTTACCCTGGCTTCAAGCTTCAGGGCGGGAGCGAGACAGCGAAAACGTCCGACTCTTTCCCCAGTTGGCGCCCTCGAATATTCTCCATCGAATCATTCCATCAATCTCTTCGATTCACAGTTTGTGAGTTACTTTAACGATCGCGAGTTATTTGAGAATTCTTGTTCAAGCTGTTGGCTGGAATATCAAAATTTCTATCAATACCTTTGTTACTTTCGTTGGACTCTATCGATTTCAAGGCTGTAAGTCGTCTGCTTTACTTTGTGATTTTTCTCTCAATCTATGCTTTTCAGTCGTCGCTCTATTCGGAGTGTCCTTTAATCTTTGAAAACGCCTACTAAATGGATATTGAGTTTTCGCCATCAATGCACAGAAAATGGAAGTGAACAAAATTGAACCACGTATCTGCTAGTTCTTGAGTTTTATACTTTTGGTTATTGGTAGGTTGTCTTTGGAGTGGATTAAGTTTCTTAAACAGTGAAAGAAATGGGCTATATCGGGGCACATGGCGCGGCGGCTCTCCGAAGATACAAGTACAGTGGTGAGGATCACTCTTTTGTGGCGAAATATGTCTTGCAACCCTTCTGGAGTCGTTTCGTGAATTTCTTTCCTCTTTGGATGCCGTAAGTGTTTCATCTTTTAGGTTATATGAGTTGTCGAATTTATTTAAGTTTACGCGACCGGATTTCATAACGTGTTGCTGCATGTTTTCCTTTACAAACTTCAGTCAGTTGCTAGCTTTAGATAAATCTTTATCATATAAATCCAGGCACTGAAGTTTCTACTTTAGTTTATTCTGGATATCATTTAGCTTTAGATAAGTCATTAGCATATAAATTGTTTTTTCTTGTTATATCAATGAATTTTGCTCGTTAATTTTGGAAATGGATCTTTTCCTCGGAATTATACTGACTTCTTCTTATCTCTGTTTCTCTCTGAGGACGTCTTCAGCCCAAACATGGTAAATTGACCTTACATCTAGTACTGACTCGTCATTTCTACCTCTTCTTTATTGGAATTGCTCTACTTATATGTCCTTTTATGTCAGATAACTTTTGCTGGATTCATTTTTTTGGTCGCATCTGCACTGCTTGGCTATGTGAGTGTCAATCAATTGACCACATATATTTCTTCATATCTTTTAACGTATTTATCATTTCAACTTTTTTCCTACTGTAGTTAGCTTGTCTATATATGTTAGCAATTAATTAAACTTTTTTGTTCAAACCAAACACATAAATTAAAATGTGGATTCTGGAACTTTGTTTCCTGGTTTATTTGTATGTCATGGAAAATTGATCTGTTCTGGAATCGTTTTTGCAAGAAGCTACCAATAAATATCAATATTGAAAATCTCTCACTTTTCACTTATTTTCTATTTTTTGTGTAAGGTGTATTCGCCTCATCTAGATTCAGCTCCACCAAGATGGGTTCATTTTGCCCATGGGCTACTCCTATTCTTATATCAGGTTCAATTGATTCTTGTTCATTGTCTATATGGTTCCCCTGTGCTTTGCTCTAATATATAAATTCTTCAACTTTAATTTCTATCTTGCGTGCTAGACTTTTGATGCTGTTGATGGAAAACAAGCAAGAAGAACAAATTCCTCAAGTCCATTGGGGGAACTTTTTGACCATGGTGACCTACCTTTTCATATAATTTTTCTTCTCAATTCTGTTGTGTGTGTGTGATTGGTATTGACAGATGATGTGTTCTCTCCTTTCCATACATCTCTTCTCAGGATGTGATGCACTTGCATGTGCGGTTGGTGCCTTCTTCCTTAGTCTTCAACTCATAAGTTTGAAGTGTCTACCATGCCATCTTCTGAAAGTTCTTGCTTTCTTTTCAGTTTGAATCCTTAGCTTTTGGAAGCACTGCCATGTGTGGAAGAAATACTTTTTGGTTATGGGTTATTGCAGCCATTCCTTTTTATGGTGCTACATGGGAACAGTAAGTAGTTAGCAGGCACAGTAACTATTCGTACTTTTTTTTTTATCCTTACACAAACCTATGGACGAGATATTTGTACGAATGACCTTTTCACAAGCAACTTTATGATTAATGACCCGCCCATTTCAAACGTATGAAATCTAACCTTTTGCTTGTGTCCGAGTACCACATTTTATAATGTATGGGGTTGGTGATGACCATGTCTATCTTAGCCTTATTGCGTTCTTCATTCTTTTCACCCAATATTTATGGAAAAACACAACAAACTATGAGAAAAATTGGGAAAACACAACAAACTAGGAGGAAATGGGGAAAACATAACGAATTGTACGCATTTTTTTATAACGTATCGCGTTAGGGTTGGCCATATGTAGCCCTAATGCGTTGTCATTTGTATCGCGATCTTCATTTTTCTCACCTAAAAACACGACAAACTATGAGAAAAATTGAGAGAGAAAAATGGGGAAAACACAAAAAAATAAAGATTGAGATAGGGATGGCCATTGCGTTAGGGCTACGATAGACATGGTCATCCTAACATGATATGTTATAAAATGCGTTAGTGTGCTCTAACATAAGCAGAAGGTTAGATTTCACACATTTGTAGAGGATGGGTTATTAATCATAAAGGCGTCTGTGAATGGGTTATCCCTAAAAAAAGAACTCCCTTGTGGACTCCAGAGGAATAAATTTCTGAAAAGTGGAAGCTATTTGATATGGGCTTGTTAGTTATTTGTTGAATGCTAGGAAAACAACTAGTAATCTAATACAAATGATAATCTTTCATCTTCTTTTTTTTTGTCTGTTACATATTTGCATACTTTTGATTTCTTTTTTCTTTTGTCCATTCTGTTTATTCTACCCCTTTCTATGCAGTTATTTCACCAATTCTCTAATTCTTCCTACTATAAATGGACCCACAGAGGGTCTTATGCTGATCTATCTATCTCACTTTTTTACAGCATTTGTTGGTAAAGTCTTGCTTCTCTTTCTATTCTCCACTTCGCATAGGATTAGCATTCTTGATCTCTATAAGAAGCAACTATGATTTAGATTCTTAACTTTCCAGGTGCTGAATGGTGGGCTCAATCTTTTAGAAAATCCTTACCATTTTTAAGCTGGGTTCCGTTGCTTCCTGGTAATTTTATGGTTAATGTCATCATCATTTTGCCTTACCTATTTTTTATTACATATAACGCGCACGAAATCTGCTCTTAAATATACACGTTGTCAAGCAACATATGTTTAAATGTCATAATACTCTGTTCTTATTTTATTTCCATGGGCAAAGCCACCTACTTTCCAACAATTATGTAAACGTTGTTGGAGTCTAATATCATTTGAATAGATTTATTGAGATTTTAAATTTGAACATGTTAGTAAAATTCTTAAGAATTTTTAGCAGAGTATGACTGTTTTTATTGATGCTGTAATAAATTGGATTGGTTTCCTTGACCTGAAGTTTACGCTCTGCTGCACTACTGCTGATGTTTTCATTTCCTTTTAGTTAACTGTGGCCGAAGCCTAATATTTATTCTTTTGAATGTCAGATGTTGCGATGAGCAGTGCTGTGATGTTACTAATGACAGCTTTTGGTGTTATTCCCACGGTTGCATTTAAGTAAACACCAATCTATTAATATTGTTAGCAATAATGTGGCACTAAATGCTAGATAATATATCTGCAGAGATGGTTTAGTGGGCTTGTAGATACAATAACTAAAAAATTACGTGAAGCCTAATCCCACATACATCTCATAATTATTGGTGAAATAAAGTTAGATTTGATTTACAATATGATGTGCTTTTGTGCAGTGTGTTCAATGTCCATAAGGTTGTTCAGGCGAGAAAAGGAAGTATGTTACTGGCTTTAGCAATGGTAGTAGCTCAAAAGGGGCAATTCGGCAATTCTATTTTTTCAAGTTTCTTCCTTACTATGTATTCTACCAATTTCATGGTGATTTTGTAAACTTACTCAGTAATTCTTTTCTTATCAGCTGTGCCCATTTGCTGTGCTCCTGGGTGGGGTCCTGGCATGGTACAATCTAGGGCAAACTTTTTCTTCCCATATGTATCTTTTGTTCCTTCAATGAATGGCTTACTTTCATTCTCTTGTAGGGATTACATATCTCCTTCAGACCTCATAAAAAACTATCCACATTTGGTTGTAACTGGAAGCGGCCTTGCCTTTGGATTCTTAGTGGTAAGATATTCTTGTTAGGTATGAATGTCTAGATCATAGGATATCAGCCACCTAGCTGTATTTTTAATCGTGAATTTTATATCACCCATATAAATTCTGTTTTAACTCAATTTAGAGAGCATATAAAAAATAAATAAATAATAAAAAATAAAAAACAAAAAGTTTTCCATAGTGTTTACTATATGTTCTTTTTTCCTTAATTGTATATCACTCTTTTGTTTGTGTTTCCTAATTGTTGATGTATTTTTAACCTGATATTAATGGCCTGTAAATAAAAACCTTCTTTTGCAGGGAAGAATGATTCTTGCTCATTTGTGTGATGAGCCTAAGGGCTTGAAAACTGGAATGTGCATGGTATGCTTCACTGACACACTTATGTTAGGAACTGTTTGTAGTTCAACTTTATATATAATTCCTAGCTGATATTTATTGCATACTGTGTTACATTGTTTTTGTGCTCACTCCGCTCCCCTCCCACCATCCTGAGAGATTGTCATATCTTGTGTTATTGGAAGGAAAATTTTTGCTATTTTCATACTGTAATGTGTATGGATACTTCCTTCTCGTTACTTCTTTATAGTAATAGTAATAAAATAAAGATATCTTTGTTGACTGTTGAGTCGTTGACAGTTAAGATCTGATATGAGTTTTCATTCATACTTGGCAGTCACTTCTTTATCTTCCATTTGCAATTGCGAACGCACTGATGGCAAGACTTGGTGGAGGGTATGTCTATCATCCTACTTCGATTGATTAATGGAAATGACACACTAGGTGTGGATATTGGACCTCTTTCAACTGATGAAGCATATGTATAAACTGTTTCAGGGTTCCTGTGTTTGGTGAGAGAGTGGTTCTGGTTGGTTACTTCATCTACACAGGTTCCAACTTTCTTGATAACAAAAGTGCGATATCATGGGTTCCTCAGTCGTTTGTGTTGCTTGTTCATGCGGTCTCCAATGATTATAATTTATCAAGCTCCTTAGGAAATCATGTTTCCCTTAAGTTCAATTCTGCAGTTAAATATCTGTAGGCTGTGAGAAGATTCTGATTGTTTGGTGCAACTCCATTTTATCATATTTACTGTCATCTTCCTTCACATTCAGGTGCTCTGTATTTTCACTTTGCCACATCAGTTGTTCAAGAAATGAAAAGTTCTTTGGGAATCCACTGCTTCAGGTGAGAGATTAAACAAAGCCAAGTGATATAAATTTCTACCAGCTACTAAATTGGAAAAATACTAGGATTCTCATTTATTGCCTGGTTCAATCAAGAATCGGTTTTGGAAAGATTTCGTTTTTTGCCAGTTCGGTATGGACATTAGCTGTCCATCGTTATCGATTCACTTCCACCATGATTCAAAATTTTTATCTTATGGTTGGTATGACTGGAGCTTGAATGTATCATCCAAGATATACACTTGGCTTCTACTCGATGGGAGCCAAAAAGGACTGGATTTTTCTCTTTCTTTGGAAGGGATTTTTGATTTCATCGTTTCTTTCAATAATTTTACATGGAGAAAGCCCGTGTCTGATTGTACTTTCTTTGACTAATAGGATAATGAAGAAAGAAGGTTGAAATCTGCTGGTTTTCCGTATCGGTATGCCCTTGCTCCCATTTCTTATTGGCTTGTTGAGACCTAAGGTGCTCATAAAGCTAATCATATAATATTCTTAAATAATTTTGAACTCTAACAGAGTATCGGCTCCAATTCGAAGGAATGATGTTTTCGGCTATTTCAGAACCTCAGTTACGTTCATGTAGATAGTACATCGTAGGTAAATCACAGTAAGGTATTCAACAATATTCCTCTCTGTAGATTGTACATGGAATCCTGGAGCAGAATTTCGGCATATCATACAGGGTGTGTAAAGTTTCAGAACTCATTCCGAAGTTCTAATTTTCTTCTTGTAAACATATTAACCAGCTAAATTATGTTGTATAATCTATATTTGTGCTTGTTATTTTGTATGATCTGAAACGTCCAAATCCAATCACTAAAATCTGATTAAATGATGAAAATGTGATTCAGCCATCTGATCTATGATCACAGAGAATTGGGAAGCATCCAATGGAAATGGAGCACGTCAGACAACAAAGGTATATTTCTTAGAGCATGTAATGTATAAGCTGGGGTAGCTTGGTTTTAAATTTAATCATGAGCCCATTCAAATTAAATGAAAAGTAAGGCATAATCTTTGTTGTTTTATCAAGACAGGATATGCTCATAATCATGCATAAATATTGAAAGTGACAATCCCATTAACTCCTTGGTTAAAGCTTACAAGTTACATAAACAATAGCAAAATTATTAATTAAGGGAAGTCCATAGAGACATCATCATTACCAAGTGCCAACTATATTACAACTTAACTGGGAGTAAGCTTTTTTTAATATTAAATTAATGTTTTGTCGAACTGTTCGTTTTGTGTATTTCAATAATGTAAAATGCTCGCGCGTGTATGGAGCGTGCGACTTTTACTATTATGATCCCTACCTTCTACCTTTTTCTCTGCTCTAAAGTACCATCCTCGGAGTATGCTGTATGATGCGAACTTTCAATAATGCATGATATAATTTATATGTGGCAAGCAAAATATTTTAATAGCTTTCTGAACAATTTATTGATATTATTTTCTATAACATGTACTGATGTGCCTGAGATGTTTTGGAATACATTTGTGGGGATGATCTTTCCCTCATGAATTTTGGAATACATGTGTCTTTAGATGTGTATCGGACTATTCGAAATTTTATAACATCTTCAACTCATTTCTTTCGTATCGTCAAATTTTTTAATCCTAAATTTTAATAGCTTTGGCATTATGCAAAGAGTTTAACTCTATTTGTTGGTTGAATGCAATGAGGTATAAGTTTCTTTATTTTTAATGCTTTTTTTCTTTTTGGTTTATTTGGGTTTAGTCTCTGAAAATTCAAAGGGTTGTTTTCAAATATAGAAAAATGAATAAAAAATATTTACAAATATAGCAAAATATCACAAATTATCTGTGATAGACATAAGTAGTAGTCTATTGCGGGTAGATTGTGATATTTTGCTATTATTTGTAAATATTTTTAAACTGTTATTTAAAATAATTTCTCAAATTCTAAATTATGCTTTAATTCTTGAATTTTACATTTTTTTAAAAAAAAATCTTTGTTTCAGCATGTTTTTTTATAAATTGCTTATTGAATATATGTTGGCGTGGTTATCTCGCACAAATTCTTCCAACTCTAACCCAATCGTTTGGTTGGTTTGGAATCTTTATTTCGACATGTCTTTTATGCATTGTTTACTTAACATGTGTTGATGGCGTGGGTTTGGACTTTGCCTTGTCTGTAACAACATATAACATCTAAAGAGATGTTTGATTCCTATGTGTTTAGGTAGTGCAAAGCAGTAAATCATAAAACTTAATTTGTGTAACATGTTTTGTCTTTTTTTTAAGGTTCAAGAAGGGTGGGAAATTTATAATATAAATTACTATTATCTATCATGTTTTTTTTTTATTTAGTTTTTTATGGGAACCAATATGTAAGTTTAGAATGTGAGATTGTTGTAGCGTAGTAATAAATTTGATAAGAATTTTATATTTATTTTGGGGGCAACGGCAGGGAGAATATAGAATGTTATCATGCATAGCATGTGATGGAAGGAAGGGACCCACATTGGAAGTAATTGAATTTTCTAATATTTCCACAAATTGTTATTGTTCACGACACGTCAAATGTCATATCCGGCACTCGCCCACGATTCCCATTTCTCAGTTGGAAACGGAAGAGTCCTCGGGTGCGATCACCACCGTTGGCTTGAATCATCCTAGGAGTACGATGGGGATGAATTTGAGACACGTGGCGAAATCTAGTGGGGATGACAATGTATAGGTCATGTCTCAAAGAGTAATGATTGTGTATGAAAAAAGGCAGTAGACAATTGAAGTTGCATGCCTCCTCCCTCCTTAGCCCTCAACTCTAATATATTTTCCTCTCACATGCATTTTCCTTTTGTTTTAATTCTTATGATTGATTAGAGTTCAATGCAATAGGCATATGTCATTAGTGAGAAATAATGAAAAATTTTATGTCAGATTATAAATTTTGTATGGTTTTAAAAAGTTAAAATTTAGTTTTTATAATTTCATGAAACTTTATAAATACCCCCTCTGACTTGATAAAATAAATACTTCTTTCGTTTTATCAAACTATAAAGACTAATTTTTAATTATAAATTATTGAGGTTAAATTTTAATTTTCTCTAGTCCATATGAATCAAATTTGTAATTTAACTAAGTTTATAAGTACGGATATTTATAAAACATGATACAACATTTTATCTTAGTTTGTCAAATTTATGAGATATTGATTTGCTTGAATGCAACATCTAAAACCAAAAGACATAGATATAGCTTCAAGAGTTTTTCTCCTTTTTTTTTTCTTTTTTTTTAAAAAAATAAAAAATTGTTCTCTACTTTTTTACAAATCACTTAGTTTAAAACTAATAAGTTTTTTTAAATATGTGAATAGTAAACTAAATGATCTTTAACTTTATCTCAAAAAGAAATTAATGTTTGTTTTATTTTTTTAAAGAGGCGATTGAGCACTAAATCGATTATCATAGTCAATAGGTTATAATATTTTGTGTTTGGGGTGGAGACTATTTTAATCTAATTGTAGTTTGTATATGAAGTGCAAACTAATTTTGTTGTGTAACCATTTTTGTTTGGATAAAAAATAGTGAATATGGTAGAAAAAGAAAGTTTTGAAATAATATTTATTGTATTTAATTGTATGTTATATATAGTTGTAAGCATTACTATGATATTTTGTGTCTCATCATGAAGTGAATTATAATAATTAATTCTATCGAATTTAAATTGGTGCTCTAAACTCCATCTAAATATTTTAAAGAGTATTTTAAATTACAAATTAAATATTCTTAAGCCGTTTGAAAAGTAAAATAAATTTTTATTTTCTAGAATACCCTACGGTTTCTTATTTTCTGTTCATTCAATTTTTTTGGTCCAATACTCTTGAATTTCAAACGGCCGTATCCTCGGAAAAAAAAAACGGGGAAAAAAAAACGGCTGGACATTTATTGTAAATATAATCTCTGTCATTTAAAAAGAAAATTTAGGGCAAAAATTTTTGATTTAACAGATTGTGACACTTGAAACTTATCCTGTTCTGTTCTGACATTGTAATTAAAGACTCCAACAGGTAACATAATAAAACCTTAAAACCATCTCTGATTTCATTAACTCCACTTCCACTTAGCTTTTAATTTTTCACGTGGAAGGTTTATCCAACACGCAAACGTTGATGGCGATGGAGGATCACGGCGGCAGCAACGAGAGTGAGCCTTTATGCACGCTCAGCTCGAATGATTGATGGATGTTAGCCGTACGATTTGGAGACTTTGTTCCCATTAAGACTCGGGTGCAGGATAAAGCCACTGGACCCTGCAGCAGAGTAGCAGAGCCCAGAAGAGCCAGCAACAGCAAACAAACCTTCTTATTATGAAGATTGTTCAAATTGAAGAAGGCATTCACTTCCCCTGCAGGAAAGCAATAATGGACTGCACAGAATAGTGCTTCCTTTTCGTCACTCTACTCTCTCTTTGTTTCCTCCTTCTGCTCCTTCACTGTCGTTTGCCTACAAAACGTGATATTTACGTCTCTCTCGCTCTAGAAAGTTTTCTTTCTAGTGCTCCCAAAGTCAAAACTTTTCAATCTGTCTTTCTCCTTTTTTTTTTTTTTTTTTCTCCCTTTCTCCTTTTCTGCTGTGAGGCATTCTGACCAAGTCTTCCTTTTTTTCTTTCTTTTCCATGAATCCCAGTTGAATCAGGCTAATATTTCCTTCCCCCTGTTCCTGAAAGGCAGTTTGCCCCTTTTCTCAGAACTATCTATTAGCTCATCAAGGAAGCTGTGGCCATGAGGGAGAGAGGCAAAGCTTTGGAAGTTTACAGCAACGACATGGATTTCTATTCCTCTGCTTCGGAGTTTCCCTGTAAGAAACATCCCTCTTCTTCATCTGTTGGTATCTGTGCTGATTGTTTGAAAGATCGGTTGATCAAGCTGGTTTGTTCTGACTGTGGGGAGCAGAGGCTCTCCTCTTGCTCTTGCTCTGAGATCTCATCGAATCGAAATTCTTGTACTGTGGAAGTGGGAAGTGTTGGAAGAGTTTCGTTTTTGATTGAGAATGAGAGAAATGGCGTTTCGTTGTTGGGTCCGATGAAGCCTAAAATGGAGAAAAGGGAGGAGGTTGTTCTTCTGGAGAGAAGCAGTAGTAGCTGTGTGGAGATTAAGAAGAGTGGGTTTTGGAGGATCGGGAAATTTTTCAGGAAGAAGAGGGAGAAGGGATGTGAGAGATCAAGCGTTTGTGGGTTCGATGAAAAAAGTGATATTTGTATGGTTGATTACATGGGTGTGTCGAGGTCGAGATCTCTCTGTAGTTTTCGTGGTGGTGGGTTTTTTGGGTCAGAGGACGGCGGAGACATGGTGTTTTCCGGTGGTCGGAGCTCGATTTCAGGTGCCAGAACTTCAAGTGTCAACGGAGGGCTCGTCTGTGATTCCGCCAGAAGAAGTGGATTCAGCGAAACAGAGCCTAGAAAAAGTGGTTTCGAGAGCGACCACAGAGAATGTGGGAATTATGAAAGCGATCAGAATGGGTTTAGTTTAGCTAATAGGCGCGTTTTTTCTTTGAAAGAGAGTGATTTCAATGGAATGGATGAATCAGGGTTCATAGATTTCAAGTTGGATTTCACATCAGATTCAAAATCAGATATCTCTGTTCCCAAAATTGGCATGGGTATGGGTTTGGGCCTTCTCTCAAACCCCAACTCTGCCTTTGGGAGCACCAGAGCTTTTGAGATGGCGGCGCATGAATGCAGCAGAGGGCTTTACGGTGGTGCCACCGGCGAGGGGATCATCGGCGGCGGCGGCGGAGGAGGTTCTTGTAGGATAACAGTTAGTGACAGAGGGATAAAGAAGGGGAGAAAAAGCTTGAAAGCATGGAAATGGATATTCAAGCATCCGCCAAACTGGGCAAATGCAACTGCGAGGAAGAAAGAAGAAGAGTTAATGTCTAAAACTTGAATTTAACAAGAACAAATGAAAGTGTCCTTTTGAAAAGGAAAGGAAAAAAAAAGAAAAAAAAAATATATAGTTTTCTCTTCTCTTTCTTCTTCTTTCTTTGTGTAGGTTAGTACAAATATTGATCTGTATTTCTGTCATGTTTCCGAATATAGTTGGTAATTGTTTTACAACTTTAAAGCCACTCGTGTACTCTGCTCAAAATCTTTTTGTTTGTTTTGGGAGTATGTGTATGTCTATTTCCCAAGAGGGTGGCCATTGGGCAAAGGTGGCTGTTTGGTTTAAACATTGCATAGACAAAGACAATGTATGGAAGAGAGAATGTCTCATCAGTGACAGTTGATAGCGAGAGAATTCATTTCTTTTTATAAAGTTTTTAATTAAATAAACATGTTACTTGATACTTACAATTGCACTGGACTGAGAATTGACCTTCTAAATCTAACAATTTCAACCGCTTTCTCTTTTAATACGCCTTAATTAATTTCATCCACATCTTGTTGTAGGTCTTCTTTCATTTTTTTCTTTAATCGTCGTTTGCGGTCTGGTTCTCGTACCTTTTCCGGTGAATGAATCGAACAGGCAAATTATTGTATTATATCAAAGTATACTTCAATGGCTGTAACATTTGTGTAACTGTAAGTTAAAAACTTTGACTTACAAAGGTAGATAGAGATAGGGAATTTGGCAAACGAGAAAAGGGCTAGATTTTAAAGCTTCTTCATGCTCACTCTAGCTCTTGTTTTTTCTTTAGATTTTGTTGTAGATATTTTCTCAAAACAGAATTGATATTGAAATTTTGGGTGTTAAGAAACCTATAAGATATTAAATCTTAATAAGTGGCTACCATAGATTGAATTCATAGTATCTTAATTCTTTATCAAGGTCATGCCGCCTATTTGCCATTAGGCTAACCAAGAAATAAAGAAGAGATAAAATAGTCTTCCTCACAATATCCATACTATGACTAGTAATGTGGTACAAGTCATTCCCAAAATATGGTAGAAAAAGAATATAAACAAAAACAAGGAGCCCCTCCTCGGGTAGATTCCTCCTTTTGCTCCTCAGGGTACAGGGTATTAACAGCCGTTTCCAACTATTGTTCCCCTCTCAATGGCAGGTTCTTACGCATTACTCACCCGTCCACTACTGGAAACACCACTTCCCGTCCGACTTGCATGTGTTAAGCATGCCGCCAGCGTTCATCCTGAGCCAAGATCGAACTCTCCATGAGATTCCTTGTTGAATTTATAGTCATAAAAAATAATGAATTAACTAATTGTAGTTCTTTTAATTCTTTTTAATTAATTATTATATTGAAATTGAATATTTAGTAAAAAAAAACTAATTTTGAAATTTAAAATCTGGATTAAAACAAAAATCAAATCCTAAAAGTAAAACTTCAACCTCTAAAAAATTTAGAACTAAATTAAAATCAACCTCAAAATTAATTTGGTTGCAATTTTGTTTAGAAGCACACAAAGATTTAGGAGGTGGGGATCCAATAGACGATTTGGACTCACAAACATCTGGGCTTGATCGGTAATCTTTGGATGTTCTTGATGCCCAACTTTTCTAAGTTGTATTTCTAATATTTATTTGAGACAAAATATATGTTTGATTCATTGACATCTCTCAACAAAACTATCACTTATTTGTGTGGTTTGATAACTATGGACTATTTTCAAGAATGCATATCGTGCTTAATCGTTAGAAATTGAGCAATTGAAGCAAACCAGAGTGGATGAAAGATTTATAGTCTAGGGTTCCATTAGACATAAATTATGTGGATCTACCGGATAAAAAATTGAAATTTAAAATTTTAGTAGACATATAAATTTTAAATATGTATCTAATAAAACAATTAAATTTTTTTAAACAAAATTGAATAGGTGGTGGACATATTAGACAGTTGACATAAAATCGAAAGTTTAAAGATCTATTAGACATATTTCTCAAATAAAAAAATGACTTATTTGGACATTTTTAAAATTTAGAGACCTATTAGTCACTTTTAAAATTTCGTGTGCCAAACTTATACAAACCTTTAAGTTTAAAAACTTCATCAACTTATAGTTTAACAAAAAAAAATTAATGCATTTTAGCATAATCTACTCAAGACTATCTAACGGTCACCATATCATTCCAATATATTTTAGCATGACTATTAATAATATTATTCTAGGAGAATAAATTATAAGGGTAATCCCAAGATAGAGTACTCTTAAAGTTCGTAATAATTAAGTATATAACAATATTTTTTAAGAATTAAAAATATAGCAAAATTTATTAATTATAAATTTGGTCGGTATGAGTATAATTGTTATATTTGGAATGTAGCCTAATTAAAATGCAGTGACTAGATTATTTTTTTAAAAAAATAAAGTTAATTGAAATAAATATGCGAGTAGGTCTCATAAAAAATTCAACTGAATTTTTTTTTTGCCACTTGGCATGTTTTGATTGGGTGTGGTGCCCAAAAGTTTCCTCCATATAAACAATACCTTTAATTTGGGAAATTTCATTGGTGCTTTCTTTCACCATTAACTACGAAAATAGAAAAGTAATAAAGGAGGAGAGGACCAGAGCTTGGCGCTAGAATTTCTTGGAAACGAATGGGAAATTTCGAGTTTGAGATCATGTGTTCATGTTGATGTATAAAATTAGATCAAATTAAAGCATTAAAATGAATAAATAAAGTATAGATGAGATGTATGTGACGAGGCCTCTCTCTGTGTATAGGGACTCCTCTTCTTCCTCCTCTTCGCCTGAGGCGGAGGGTCCAAATACAGGGGTTTTGGTGATGGAAGATGAAGCTTCAGAGTCGAAATGGTTTTTTGGATTGCTTAAGGATACGTGTGTGTGAAGGTACCGCCATTTCCTCAAAACAAGCTACTGGAGCTTCGATATTTGAAAGGTACTGCTGCAGATAGACGAAGGCACTACCATCGCACCGATTACTTTTACGCAATGTTAATTCCAGTTCTGAATCAGCCTTCCGATTCCAACCAATATTACGTCATCAATTCCCGTGGCAAAACTAAAGGGTATTCCTTTTATTCCTTTTTCATCTCCATTCTCCCCTTGCCTAACCCCAAATTTGGCTCAACTTTTCACTTATTCCTTCTATTTTACGCCTCTCAAATTTCTAATTTTTTATTTCATCATTGGGTCCATATTTACATCCTAAATTATTATAAATGAAAAAATATATCAAATTTACCGTCTATGATACAAAGTCTATCACATTTATTATTGAAATTTTAATAGTTTAATTTTATTTTTGCTATATTTAAAAATAATTATATTTAGAATTAATTCAATTGTAATTATTATATTTTCATTAAATCTAAAATCTTATCTCTAATGCTATTTGATTTTTTTTTTTTAATATTATGATTTGTTTTCAAATATTGCAAAATGAGTCAAAATATTTATCAATATAAAAAAAAATTGTTGTCTATTAGTCATAGATCGCTATAGACCGAGATAGACAGTAAAAATTTTCTATAATGTAAATAGTTTGATATTTATAATAGTTTTTCAAACAAAATATGATTGCATTTTCATTATAGAATTTGGGAACCTATTCACCTATTGTATGTTTTTTTCTTTTCATGAAAATCATCAGCGTCCTTTGATCAATTTTTATAAAAATTAACTTATCATGGAATTTAAATTATATGGATTAAAAATTGACATGAGGTAGATAAATTAACTAAAATGACATTTTAACTTTTTAAATTTAATTCTAAAGTTTTTTTTAATAAAAATAAGTGGTTAAAATACTATTTTTATTCTTGTATTTTGAGGTTTATTTCATGTGGGTCCCTTTACTCTTAAATATTTAACTATAGTCTCAAAACTTTCATAAATCTTAAAATTAATCCATAAAGTTAGTTATAGTTACTGTGGATGGTTTATTAAAAGAGAGTACCTAGATTATTATTATTTTGAAATAAAATACCTAAATTACATTTAATATTTATTAAAAATACAAAGAAAGAAATATGTACTTTTTGAAGCAAGATACTAATGGATTCTATTCATGTAAGAGCATTTATTAACTTGTTTTAAAAAGAGTAAGAGATTTATTCAAACCTTTAAAAATTCAAAAGCATTTTTTGAAACGAATTAATTACAAAAAATTAAAACAACATTTTTTTTTTTCTGTAATTTAACCATAATTTTTATTAAAATTCACAAAGTAATTATAAAACAGTAGGACTGATTGGTATCCCTACTCAATGATCAAGATCAACCTCAACCTCATTAACCATAGGTTAGCATGCACAAGTTCAAAGGAAGACGACATGACCAGCTGTTGTTGCTTTAACCTAATTGAGGATATACCACCACAACTCTTCGACCCAGAAAATCCTTATCAACAATTTCAAATTACCAATAAATATACATACTTTGGAAGTCCCTACAGTTTTGTGTCTAAGTCAATGGCTCCTGATGGGGTTCCTCCATATTTCCTGAGACACCAGGGTTGGACAGCTGATACCAAGACTCTTGAAAACTTTGACGCCACACCAGCGCTCGGTGTCGATGTTGCTCTACGAGCTCGTCTCCCTGAGCTCGACTCGAAAGACCAGCCAGTGATGGTGGGAAAATGGTATTGCCCTTTTATTTTCATTCGAGATGGAGAGGTTGGAGCCCAAATGAGGGACTCGGTGTACTACCAAATGACCCTCCAACAGAATTGGGAAGAGATATTTGAATGCTACAATAAAAATGACGACCACAATGTGGCGGTGGATGTTTGTGTTAAGAGGGAGGCGGTTTTAGTTAGAGGGGCATTGTTGGCGGGGGAGAGGGTGGTGGTTTCCGATGGGTTTATGTGGTTTTGTGCGTCGTCCGAGGTGGGGTTGAGCATGGCGATTGTGGAGAGGGTGAAATGGGAGGAGGAGAGAGTTGGGTTTGTATGGGGGGGAAATCATGAGGAGGAGATTGAGAGAGTTGTGAGAAGAGAAGAGTTTGAAGGAAAGGGAGTATGGAAGAGATTTAGGTGTTATGTTTTGGTTGAAAGGTTTATGCTTAAGAGAATGGATGCAACTTTGGTTCTTACTTGGGAATTTAGGCACACTCATCAAATTAGGACCGAATGGGAATGAAAAGAAGGGGGTGGAAACATCACAAAGATTTTTGCAATTTATATTTTGATGATGTAATTAATTTTGAACTTTAGAAATTAAATAAAAGCATATTACGACTTAATCTTTAATTGTTATCTTTTAATTAGCTTAGCTAATTGCATTGTATAACACTTTAAGGATAATAATTAAATGTATAGCAACATTTTAAAAAAATTGTAAATATAGCAAAATCTAAATTTTATTATATTTGCAATTTCTTTTGCATTGTACTACATTTGTAAATAATTTGAACCTAATTACTATATTTGCAACTTCTCCTTTCAAATTTTAGTCATACTTGACCATAATAACAATAATATGAATATTTATTCATGAGTTGAAATGACTACATTATATGAACAAGATTATACTTAAAAAGAAAAATTATACTGGTTAATAATATAAGAACACATACTTTTCTCTCTCTCGACTTTATTGATGCGTTTTTCTTTTTCGGCTATAAATTTGGCCTAATATATATAATTTTGAAACTGTTGCATCATGCTTTGTTAAAATTGGTGAGTGAGACAGCACTTGTTTTAAGAAACCTATGATCCAATTTAATAGGATTGAAAGATTATGGTGAACGTTAGTTTAAGGTAAATTAAAATTGATTATTTAAATTCCTAATTTAAATAAAATGAAAAGAAAAAAAAAGTAATGAATGATGGTTTTTTTTTTTCAACTATATTCAATAAAAAAAAAAAATTGTGCGTAAAAGAAATAGAACATGAGATTAATTGCAACTCACTGTTTTTCATTAATTGGCTCAATGGTCCGTGATTTGTAGTCCCAATTGAACGATTCCCCTGCCAAACCCGTGGTTTGTGGAAAATTTGAATTTTCATGAGATATATTGGTCAAATTGACACTCACCTGTTTTTTAATATAAGCCATTTGAAACCTAATTATGGTCGTTCTCATTTGCATTTGATATGTCTTACCCCAAAACTCAGCATATTCCTCCTCGTGCGTATACTTCTTGCAGGGCCCCAACCTATGTCACCTATGGTTTCCTCGTTTTCCATCTTTGAACTTAATCTAAAGGAAAACAAAAAATTCTTACTTAATCCTTTTTATAAATATATCATTCTAATTCAACTAAATGTAAATTTGACCTTTATTAATTTATATTTTGTGGCAACTTTAGGGTTTGGATTGCATCGATGTACTACTTAAGCAAATTAAATTTCTATATTATGGTCTACCTCCATTCATTGCTTGTCACAAAAGTAGCATTTAATGATTTGTCAAATAATGAAGGGGAGGAGTAAGTATTATGATAGTATTAAGAAGGGAAAATTTCAATTACTTCTATCACAATATAAATTTTCCTTCATTAATATTTATGAACCTTACAGCAAAATTTACCACATTATAAAAGAGCGTTGATGTGACACACAATAAATAAATAAAGTATGAATTTTTTTTATATTATCGTACATTCGTAGTATAAAAAAATTATCCCCTACTAAGAATTTTTGTCTGTTGTTCAATCACCTCATTTGAGAGATAAACAAATCAAAGTTTCAGATTTGCCAAATTTGGAGTACAACTAGTCCTGTGAGTGGGTCAAGTCTCACATCTAGTATTTGATATTCAAATTCCAATATGCATAATTTTAGAACATAGAAACATTTATTATTAAAAATACATGGTTTTCAAGACTTTATTATTTTTTTTAAAAAAAAATTAGACTGGAATATCATAATTGACTTGATTTATAAAAGTACAAAACAAAACATATAATATGACGAACCAAAGAAAACTTCATTAGAAAAGCACAAACAAAAAGGGGGGAAAAGAGAGGTACGGCTGAATATTAGCTAATAGGAAGCAGCCAAGTTGTTTCTCCGGCTGCTATCCAACTACGAATCAACGAAATAAACCGTATAGCCCTTGCAAGGAAGGTTCTTGCTCGCCATAAATATTTTCATCTATAAATGAAAGCAAATTAAAATTATCATGAAAAGGAGGAGAAGATCGTAATAAATCGCATTTGAATCAAAAGGAAAGATATTAATAAATAAAATGTACGTGACAAGGCCTCTTTCTCTGTACAGAGACTCTCCGTCGTTGTTGTTGATGCCGCCGCCGGAGGGTCCGAATTCGGGGATTTTAGTGATTTAAGATCAGGAAGAAGATGCAGAATTGAGAAGCAGCCGGTGGTGTGGAATGTTTAAGAAGAAGTAATCAGTGAAGAAGTTGCCGTTCCGTCAGAACAAGATACTGCAGCTGACACATGCGGTGGAAGCAGGAGAGTTTGAGTATTCAGAATCGGTATACGCAGTGGTCATTCCAGTTCTGAATCAGCCCCTCTCTTCCAACCAATATTATATCATCGACGCTCGCGGCACTCGGAAAGGGAACGTACGCTACGCCGCCTCTTTTTACATCACACCCCCGGGTTTGATGGTTAGAGAATTGGGAATTTTAAAATGGTTATGCCTTTAATTTAATATTTAGTTTTTGTATTTGAAAAGGACAATTCTAACTGTTTCACCCTAGATATGCCTTTAATTACTTCATATCATAGGTACGGTGCTCAAGAGAAGTTATTTAAGGTTATGGTAATTTTTCACAATGTATGAGAGATAAATCGTAAAAGTAAGTAATTTAGATTCATTCAACTTTGGCATTATGAGATAGTCATGGGATAATTTTATTGAATTTTATTTATTATTGTTATTTAATTTGAGATGGAGAATTTGGAGAACTTTAAATGAATAAGGCCACAGCTTTATTGAAAGAAAATAATTAGGAAGTGTTAAAAGATTGACTAAATTATCAAGATCAATCTTTTTTGCCGTTTGGTAACTATTTACTTTTTTATTTTTTATAAATTAATCTTATATACACTTATTCCACTTCTAAACTTCTAGTTTTGTCATCCATTTGTCACCTTAGTTTTCAAAAACCAATACAAGTCTTGAAAAATTAAAAAAAAAAAAAGTAGTTTTAAAATTTTGTTTATGTTTTTTAAATTTAGCTAAGATATTGACTATTTACTTAATAAATATGCAGATCATTCTTGTAAGAATGCATGAGAAAATAATCTTAGTTTTCAAAAAAAATAAAAAACAAAAACTAAATGGGACATAACTTTTCAGTTTTGAATATGCAATTAGATCTATAAATTTTAAATTTTAAATTTTGTGTTCTAATAAGCTCCATGTACTTTATAATATGTTTTCAATTATGCATCTGCTAAATCCCAAAGGTATTCAACATCTGGTTGGTTTTGTTCACAACTTCAATCCTTTATTTTGCATTTGATTGAACTAAAAAAGAGAGAAAATGTTTGCAGTCTAGCAACCTAGCTAAGTATTACTCTAAAATTTTCAATTTAATCGTAGGCTAGCATGCACCAGTTCCAAGGAAGAGGAGACAAGCAGCAAGTGCTGCTACACTGTCCCTGATCCACCACCACAACTCTTCGACCCAAAAAACGAATACCAACAGTTCCAAATCAGTGATTACATATACTGTGGAGGAGCCACTGGTTTCGTGTCCAACTCCATGGCTCCAGACGGGGTTCCTCCACTACGCCTAAGCCGCAATGGGTGGCGAGCTTATAGCCAACCTCTCAACAACTTCCTCGAGCCCACCCAAGCCCTCGGTCTCAATGCCTCACTCCGAGCCTGCCTCCCAGACCTCGACTTCTCGCTCCCCTGCAAATCCTCTAACCCAGTGACTATAGGGAAGTGGTACTGCCCTATCATTTTCATTCGCGAAGGAAATCAGGCCGTTGGATCTCAAATGACCAACTCACCGTATTACGAAATTACCCTCCATCAAAATTGGGTTGAGATATTCAGCTGCGAAAATAATGGTGCGGCTACTGGTAACGTGGATGTTTTTGTGGAAAGGGAAGTTGTTTCGGGTGAGATGGCGACGACAACAGTGAGTAGAAATGTTGGTGATGGGGTTTTGTGGTTTGAGCCATGGAAGGTTGGGTTGAGCTTGGTGATTGTGGAGAGGATGAAATGGGAAGAGGAAAGAGGGGGGTTTCAATGGGTGGAAGAAGGGGGTGAAACGAAAGTGAGGGTAGTGAAGGGAAAACAGGAGTTGAAGTTTAAGGAAATGGGTAATAAGTGGAAAAGATTTGGATGTTATGTGTTGGTGGAGAGGTTTGTGATTAAGAGAATGGACGGAAGTTTGGTTCTTACTTGGGAATTTAGGCACACTCATCAACTTACAGCCAAATGGGAGTGATTTGAAGAATATTTGAGATTGTTCTAAAAATGTTTTTTTTTCCCTCCATTCAATTTGTTTAATTTTATACTTTTACACGCATTCACATATCAAATTGTCTATTTGCTTTTGTGATTGAAACTATTTCAAAATCGCTCTCAAATATGTTATTGGTTTGGATGATGGTGCTATTGTCAAAGTTACCTTCTATGTTCTTTTTGGTTTGGTTGGTAGAGTGGAAAAGTAATTGTTTGTATTGGGTGGATTTATTGGTAAATTTAGAGCATATTAGTGTGTCTACCAAATTATGGTTTGGTGATGAAATATAATTGTTTTATTTTCCTTCGCACTAATCAAATCAGACCATCTTACATTTATGATATACATAAACATGTACTGTGATTAACTAGTTTTGTAGTTGTTTTAAATGACAAAATTGTTATAAATATTTTCAAATATAGCATAATGTCATTGTATTTCAATGATAGCCAATGATAGACATCCGATAGACATTGATAGTAGTCTGTCAATTTTTATCGGTGTCTACCACTTATATATAATGATATTTTGTTATATTTGTAAATATTTTGGTTTATTTTGTTATATTTGAAGATCGTCCTACTTAGTCACTATTTTGTATTTAATTGTTTTTTTGCACCCACCTGTATAACTTAATTGACTGTTACCATGACATTGTAATTCGGCCGAACATAACTTGTGAGATGGGTGTAGTATAGAGATAATGTTCCATGAGTGGGAGAATCAAATTTTCACTTTGGGTTGGTAGGTCAGATCCCACTAGATTGGGTTTAATAGGTATTTGAATTTTCCTTTGTGTTTGATTGGGTCCACATTATATCAACAAAAACTATTGGATGTTTTTGTTTGAAAAGCAAAAATTATCCGACATGAAATTGAAAGTTTAAGGTCCAATTAGGTGAAAAATTCATCTTTATATTTACTAGATAAATTAGTTTTCCAAATTTGAAATATGATAATGACATGTTGGATATAAAATTAAAAGTTGGCAAACCCATTAAAAAATTTTATAGTTAGAAATGTACTAGATGCAAATTTGAAGGTTAAAAAAGACATTTAGACAATTCGTGAAATTCACATACCAAAAAGACACGGACCTAAAAAATCACATTTTTTTTTCAAGTACAACGGTAAGATAAGGATCAAACCTTCAACCTTTAGAAATAAGACTATGTATGACTAATTGATAATAAAAACTTTTTCAAAAAATCAACAATAAACTAACCATAAGAGATAAATTTAAGATACATTAAAAATACGAAAACTATAATTAGATATTTGAAACTTATAGACTAAAATTAAATAAATGTTAAAATATGAGTAACAAGATTAGAGATTAATCTATTACTTGAAAAGTTGAATCTTCATTCTACAAAAAGGAAGAAAAGAAAATAAAAGAAAATTTTAATGAAAAATTGTTTTTGTGAAAAAACATTATTTTTAAGAAAACAAAATTGACAAAATTCGCCCAACTGACAGGACGTGACAGAAGGGTTTTAAAGCAAAACCCTAATATTGTAAGGGGAAGAATTGCAAATATATAAATTCCATCTCCATTTTTTTTGCCCGAACCCGGCTGGGCTGGCAATCAGTCATCCTACGCGCGCTTTTTACAGCCCAGACTCGGAAGCAAGCAAGCGAGTAAAGTCAGTCGCAGAGCCGACCAAAGTGAACTCCGAAACGGCGGTACAAACTCCGAAGGCTTTGCTCGGCGCTCGACGATGGCGAATGTGATTGATCAGGATCAACAATGGCTTATCAATTGCTTGTCGGCCACTCTCGACCCTAACCAGGAGGTTCGCTCATTTGCAGAAGCATCGCTAAATCAGGCATCTCTTCAACCAGGTTCTTGCTTTTGAGTATAATACTCACCTCACTGTTCTTCCTATCGATTTTCTTTTGCTTTTTCCTCCACTTTCGTGTATCTTCCTAAATGGAATCGTTTTTCCATGTCATCCGAACAGTAGACGAATCACATTTCCGCCTCGTTGGCGTAGGTCTAATTGTGTTAGGCAGGAATAGGATATATATATCATATATACGTCTCAGGAACAGTTTAAGGTTTTTTTGGTTCATTTTTATCTTCACCATTTGATCAGCTTATTCTACTACTTGGACTTGATTGGGATTCTTTGCTCATCTTGAAGGTTTTGGGCTTGCATTATCCAAAGTTGCTGCCAACAGGGAGCTTCCTGTAGGATTGCGCCAGATATCCTTTGTTGTCATTGCTATTAAGATTCTTCGTTTTTCTGTGTTATTTGCTTCTCGTTTCCTTTTCTGTGCTCGAAACTACTGTTTTAAACTGCCCTTTGCTCATCTTTAAGGTTTTTGGGTTGCATTATTCCACGATTTTTGAGTTGGACTTTGACGCATTTACCTAGCTGCTGTCCTTCTAAAGCAGTTCATCAAGAAACACTGGCAGGAGGGTGATGAATTATTTGAACATCCTGCGGTTTCTAATGACGAGAAGGTATCTATTTTACACCGTATGCTGCAACTTATAGTTTTCCCACGTCTTCAATTCTTTTTTGTCTGGCCACCTCCAACGCCACTACTTGGATACATCATTTGAATGTTGAAATTCTACATTTCTAATTCACTGCTTTGCTTTTCAGGCAGTCATTCGCAAGCTTCTTCTATTTACGTTGGATGATTCCCATAGAAAAATTTGTACAGCAATTAGTATGGCTGTGACATCAATCGCGACATATGATTGGCCGGAGGAATGGCCTGAGCTATTGCCTTACCTCTTAGATTTGATGAATAATCGAACTAATATGAATGGTGGTATGATGTTATGTTTTTGATACTTAATTTCCACTGTAACCTCTTTTTTCCATTTCTTTTGGATTTATATTGATTTATTTTTTCTATCAATTTAATTGAGCGGTCTGGGCAATTTATTTTTTGAGATGACAATTAAAAATAATTCTTCATTTTGCTCAACACAAATGATCCAATGGTAAAAAATGATTGGTTTTTTCTTTGGATTTATATTAGATCATTTGGCAGACCTCAGATCTGTAGTCTTCATTGGATTTATATTGGAGCACTTGGCTTTGGATTGATAGTGGATCATTTGGCAGATCTTTGGATATTTATTGGGTCTTTGTTACATGTAGTCTTCATTGAATAAATTTTTGCTTCATATTATATTTTGTAGTACATGGAGGTCTAAGATGCTTGGCTCTACTCTCTGGGGAATTGGACTGTGAAATGATTCCAAAACTAGTACCTGCTCTGTTCCCACACTTGCTTTCAATCGTTTCATCTCCAGAGGTATAAATGCAATTTCTGAAAAATGAAAATTGCATTTTTGTGATTACCTTTCACTGCAGAGATAGAAAATTCAACCGTCTCTTTAATAATATATTTGAATATGGGTTAATGTCTTTTCGTAGACTTTAGTCTTTATGCTGAACAAAGAAATTACTGAAATTGTGTTTGGTTTCATAGAAATTTTTGACAAATTCTTAGTGGCAGAAGGGTTTAATACAAATTAGAGTATGAGATTCACATCGTTGGACATATGTTTCTTTTAAACTTGTTGATAAGAAAGAAACTTATTGCGTTCTAACTATAGCTTTCAAAGGGATTCTTTGTTTAGAATTGGCTTGGTTCTAATATTAGACCAGTTGTTATTCTTGGAAAGAGAAATCTTAAGAAAGAGAACTCACTGATGAACTTACTAAAGAGGGTTATACTTCTAACCAATGTGGGTTTGACCGATGAGCAAGAATACTGTCTGTGAGTAATACGCCCATGGTAAACTTGTATTTGATTTTCTGACCCCCTTACACTGATTGCACACGTATTTGGTACTTATGTTGGGTATACCTGAACTAGAATGTTGGTAATTTTTTCTCTAAATCTTAAAATTGACGAACATAGAAAGAAACAAAGTATGAGCATTGAAAATAATGAAGTTTTGGAACATAATTGTATAAACGTTCAGGATGAAATAAAAGCATTGAAATTTTCATTTTTATGCATATAATTGCATGAAAATGATTCATTTTATATTTGATTTCTTAGATGTTGTTGCACCATTTGGAACTATGGTTTTTTTATTTGGATTTTCTTCTAATCCTTAGCTACAAGGCATTGTATCATTGAACATGTGAATTTCATTTCTTCAACCCTTTTGATTATTGCATACTACATTACTCCTTTGACATTATTTTTAAAATATAAAATATCATAACTTAAAGTTGTCTTTTAACGTGAAATTTATTGAACATGTGAATACCATTTCTTCAACCCTTTTGATTATTGCATACTTCATTACTCCTTTGACATTATTTTTAAAATATAAAATATCATAACTTAAAGTTGTCTTTTAACGTGAAATTTATTGAAATGGGGCAATCATTTCGTATGATGTTCTTACCCAAATATGGACTTCTTGTGCAGATGTATGACAAGTATTTGCGGACGAAGGCCCTGTCAGTTGTTTATTCTTGTATATCCATGCTAGGGGTGATGAGTGGTGTGTATAAGGTACCTCTTGGGAACATGACTGGTACAATTGTTTATCAAGATTGTTTGCGAGCGAGCTCATTTCTTTTTTCTCTACTAGGAAGAAACTAGTGCGTTGGTAATACCCATGCTAAAACCATGGATGGAACAATTCTCTATTATATTAGGTCATCCGGTGCAGTCTGAAGATCCCGATGACTGGAGCATAAGAATGGAGGTTATTTCTTGCCTTTATTGTGATATGTCTGCTTTTGGTCAATTGGTGCACAATGAGGTTGTGATTCTTACAATTGTTTTTTGATCATTAGGTCTTAAAGTGCATGAATCAGTTCTTTCAGAATTTCCCTAGTTTTGCAGAAAGTGATGTCACAAGTATGGCATTGTCCTTTTTCTACTTCCAGGTTAAATAACTTTTTCAGTTTTCTTGACAGACCTGTTTTTCTAACAATACTCTTTACGGGGTTGTAGTTATTTTGCAATCAGTGTGGCAGACGTTTGTGTCATCTCTCCAAGTATATGTACGATCATCCATTGCAGGTGTAGAAGACCCATATGAAGGAAGCTATGATTCGGATGGTGCTGACAAAAGCCTTGATTCTTTTGTCATCCAGGTTAATTATTAATGATACTCGTAAATTGAATTTGTGTGAGAAACAGTAGATACTTTCAGCTACAAGAGTGCTTTTGAAGTTCTATTTTCCTCCCTCATTTTTTTCCTTTCTCATTTTAATTTAATAGTGGGGTTAAGTGACCTTTATGGAAGTTACTATTGAGGGAGAGTGGTGCTTTTTAAATGAAACACTTCTCTCTATAAGCACTCTTGAGGGAGGCCCTCTAAAAGCACCTTAAACTGCTTTTTAAGGCCTTTTAGTGTTTTCATGATTACTTTTGACTTTGTAATTAAATAGCATAGAAAATTTAAAAATTACTTTTAATTGGCTAAAAATTCTTTTATTCATTTTGAAAGCCATACCAAACTCACTCGTAAGCTTAAAAACAAATTCTTGGTTAGGGAATCAATTGGTTAGTATGAGTTATACCATTCTTCTCACTGTCAAGAGATTGTTCTTCATGAGGGGTGGTTTTTCATTTTAAAGTCTTAACTCATCTGTATGATGCCTATAAAAATGTGCAGTGTGAATCTGTGATTACTTTATGAAAACTTTCAAACCTGGTTTGGTTGGTGATCTACACCAAAAGAAAAAAAAAGGTAAATAAATAAAAAGAAATATCTAGAAAGAATACACAAAAAATGTTCTTGGGAGTGTAGAATCCAAAATTCTTTTATTCTCTTTCTCCTTTTCCCCTTCTTTGTTTTCACATGTATGTTTACCTTCTCTTTGTGCAAATTTGTTTAGCTTAGCTTATAACTGAAAGGTTTTTTTTTCCCCATGTCTCTTGGATTTTCTCAGTTGTTCGAATTTCTTTTAACAATAGTTGGAAGTTCAAAACTGGTGAAGGTGCGCCAAATTATTTAATGCATCTAATTGTTTTACATTGCAACCTTCTTTGTCTTCACTTGGTATAGTTTTGCAGCTTGTGAAGAACAATCTAGGGGAGCTGGTATATTACACAATTGCTTTTCTACAAATTACGGAGCAACAGGTTTTCTTCTACTTTTTGCATTGTATTTCTCAGGCAAATAGGGATTGAGTTGAACATTAAATATTGGTATAGATCAATAGTACATCAATGTATTTCTAATCTTGAAATATTTTTATTCTTTTACATTTTGTAATGTATTCTATAGGTTGAAAAAACTAATTCCTGATATCTATAAAAATTATATTTCGGGTCATATTAGTTAAAAATTTAAAGCGCTTTCCCTAAGTTTGTTGTATATAAATACCCAATTATAAGTTTTATGGGGTTCTTGTTTGTTCTAGTTTTAACTTAGAAAAGTTTGTGGTTTAAATCTCTTTACCCCTATTGTACTAAAAAAAAAAAAAAAAGACTTGGAAAGCTTAACCACAACTTTCTATTTATGTGCTTTTGTGGTTTGGGCACTTTTCTAGTGTGGTTGTTTCCATTTATTATTATTATTATTATTATTATTATTATTTCTTTTTTTTTTCCTTTCCTGATGGAAAATTTCGATCTCTATATTAAAAAGCTCTTGGTTATTTGAATCTGTTTTATGGTATGTTCTTTTCTAGAAATTTTGAGGACACACCTTTCTGGATAATTTCATGAATAATGTAGAGAAAAGGATATAGTTTAATTGGAGAGTAGTCAAACCCCAAGTTTAAAACTATTAGTTGTGGGGATACCACACATATTTGGAAGCTATAGTATACATTTTTCACTTGCATATTGCAGGTGTAATGAGTTCCATTTAATTTTTATGTTTTCTTGCGCATCCTCTGATTGATTGTCTTCATTTTCTTTTCAAAAAATGGAAATTAATGTGTATCATTAAAAAATACATCCTCCAAATAAAGACTTCTCATGACATCATACGTGTCCACCATATATGCATGGTTTATGCTTGGTATTAAATTTTTCTTCTGATGTTTGAAGTCGACAAGATCTAAAATGAGGCACAAAGTGATTTTTCTGGGGTAAAATGGAATCCTAGTATTAAGGTATATGCTTCTTTTCCAATATGATAATAAAAGAAAACAGATGTTTACAACTGTGTCCTTGGGTTCTAAGGATGAGAACAAATTCTTCATTGCTGTAGGCCCCTTATTAAGAACTCTCCTTTATCTTCAAGTTATGCGCTTCCTAGATATATGCTGTATACATACATCTTTATGTATGGCCTTGTAGACATCCGACTCTCCGTGAATTCAGACCGAACCTTCTCTCATAGAAGTTATTTTTTGTGATTCATTCTAAATATTATGTGAGGATTTTCATGTTATTATTATTTTGCTTATTATTATTATTTGATGAATTTAACAAGATGTGGGGTTGGAGATATTTGAACCTTTGAACTCTTGGCTAAGAGTGTTATGGTGTATGCCTATATCAGTTGACCTATGCTTATGTTGGTGATTTTTCATGTTGTTCTTTCTTGGTACTTTTAATTTAAAGCTATCTTCATCTAAAATTATACTTTGTACTAGATTCATTTGTGGTCAATGGATTCCAATCAATTTGTTGCAGACGAGGATGATGGCACCTTTAGCTGTCGTGTTTCAGGTATGCTTATTTTTTCTTATGGTTCTTGATTAATTGTTAAGTGACTTGGTTGTTGAATTTTCCACCACACAAGATTTGAGTTTTATATAGTGCAAAAGAAAAGGATTTGAATTTTATATAATTTAAGAATGTTCAAATTACAAGTTGGATCTAATCTAGTATATCGCAAATCTTGCTCAGTACTTCGTCTTGATGAGAACAGCCCCTGTGGTGAAAGCCACTTTGGATTTCCATCCCATCTAAGGATTCAATTTTGAATGAGTTGTGACCTTTCTTGCCTAAATAAACAAATCTTCAATCAAAATTGGGAGCTGGGACAATTAACAGAATGTACAAGGGCAAAGTGAAACTAGAAGAATCTAGTGTGGCCTATACTTCATTTTGGACTTCCTTGTGGGTTCCTCTGACTTAATTTTTGGGATATCTCTCACTTTTTGTTTGTACTTTGGAGGTTTGAATGTCCAACCCTAAGAATTATTAATTTTAGTTATTTAGTAGGATTATGTTTCCTATTTGTACATTTTTTTTTTCTTTCACAAGTTCTCATATATTCTAAAAAGAATGTATGCATTTCTTCCAGGTGCACTGTTACTTGAAGAAATTGTTGGTAATTGTGGTCTAGATGGAATCAATGCCATCATAGATGCTGCCAAAAGTCGCTTCAGTGAGTCAAAAAGAGAAAAAGCTTCTGGTTCTTCAGTTTGGTGGAGAGTAAGTATTTTATTTATTTATTTTTATTTTTATTTTTAAATAATTGATATATGTGTGTGTGTGTGTGTGTAATTACATGCCACTGATATTGCCCACATGCCAGTGAAGTGTTGAAAGGTTTTATGAAAATAGATTTGGTTTTCATCATTTGCTCAATCAGCAATATTGGGAATCCCTGTAATGAATTTTTGGTCTCAATAAGCTTCAAAGCCAGAAAAGTGATTTGCTGCTGGATTTGGTCTATTCCTTATTTTTCATGTCTCTAACTGGATTTGGGTTTCTTTCGAAATTGTTGGGTTTTGGTTCATTCCTTCAGTTATTGGTTCTTTTTCTTTTTCCTCTTATACATACTCCTAAAGGGAGAATTTTGATGGTAGCTTATATGTTACATGCAACCTTGTTTGTAACTCATAATTTTAATGAACAGTTTTGTTTCATTTAAACCAAAAAAAATCAGATTTAGATGTTTTGCCAATTACCATCATTGGCCTTTGTTTAAATGAACTTTACTTCATACCAGTCTGCACATTTTCTTCTGAATGCTAAATTTACCAGTAGTAGGAATATGACATCTTGCTGCATCTTAACAACTTCAACTCAGCAATGCTTTTGATGCTCTGTAGAATCTGAATGTAATACATATATGTACCTTTGTATTGTGCTCCAAATGCCTGATCAAGTCTTCAGCATTTTCCCCCATAGGAGACAATGAACATGCGTTTTTGTCCTTTTTATACAGGAATATTCATTTTCTCTATCCATTATGCTTTCTCATGAAATGAATAATCTTGCTCCTTATAATAAAAGAGTATTTATTGTTTCCTTGTACTTTTGCTTGATTTATGTGACAGATCAGGGAAGCTATTCTATTCGCTTTAGCTTCTTTGGCAGAACAGTTGATTGAAGTGGAGGTTAGAACAATCATAAACGATTTTATCACTCAGTTCTTGCATTAGTCATTTTATATATATGTACTTTTCAAATTTTATTTTAATTCATGAGAATATTTTCTTCTCGGAGTTCTGTATTCTGAGTGGAAATATGATAGGATAGGACTAGTAAACCTCCAATTGAATTCGCATTACGAGGGGGATGGTACATGGTGTTTTTATGATTAGTTTGTTAGTATTTTGCATGTAGCATATCTTAGGTACGAAAAGAGTGGGATGGGACCCCTTTGGATAGTCATTGGGCAAGCATATAATAGATGAGGCTCATTTAGTTGGCATGCCTGCAAGTTGTTCGTTTTTGGAAAGAACATATCTCTTAAAGAGTCTACAAGTTCTAATTTCTTTTACCTTATTTGCGTTAAAAAACAATTCAATTTACTCAGTTGCTATGTCAATTGACTTAGCTAAATACTTGTTAAATTTTAAGCGTTATGTTTTTACAGCCTTCTGGAGTGACAAGAGTTGGCTTGGAAAGTTTTTTGGAAGAAGTATTGACTGAAGACATGTCTATAGGTAATTTTGCTTGCCTACATCATTTTCAATTGCTAAGATTTTTGCATACAAGTTATTGCATCAACCTTTTTTTTAAAGTTATTATTATTTGTTATAATGTATATGTATATATATGTACATATGTACATATATATATATATTTATTAATAATAATAACAATATTATTATTATTATTTTTTTGTAGGTCCTCATGAATGTCCCTTCCTTTATGCTCGTATATTCACGTCAGTTGCCAAGTTCTCCTCTATGGTACCACGCTTAGCTTTCTTATGTTTGGATCATATTCTTTTTTGCCCCTCTTCCTCCTCCTTCCCCCTTGCCTCACAATAGCATTTCTATATTGGCAGATTAGGCGTGACCTTATTCATCAGTTCCTTCACGAAGCTGTGAAGGCTCTTGGCATGGATGTGTAAGTGTGTCTAAATTTTTTGTATTTTTTAACTGGTCAATTGTGAAATAATCTCTATTGTATCAATATCCTTTTGGCAGGCCACCTCCTGTGAAAGTTGGTGCCTGCAGGGCACTTTCTGAGCTCCTACCTGAAGCAAACAAAGAAATTGTTGGGTCTGAAATGATGTTTTTGTTTTCATCGCTTGGAAATCTTCTCAATGGGGTACTTGGTTATGGAAATCAAGGAGAATAATTTTTTCAAAAAAATACAGTATATCAATTAATGAATTTTCCGAAAATTAGTAATTTTTTTCATTGATATAATAAATTAATTTTCTCAAACATTATCCATTGAATGTTATCATTTTGCTTTGGTAGGCATCAGATGAAACTTTGCACTTGGTACTTGACACCTTGCAAGCTGCAGTTAAGGCCGGTAAGTTTAATTGAAAGAGCTAAAAGCCTGGCTTTTGGTGAGAGTCTTGAAAGCTGAATGGTGACTTTTATCAAAATTTATGGAACTTTTGTATCTTGCCAATTATCTATTTTGGTGTTTTCGTCAATTATTCCTGTAGGTGGTGAATTGTCCGCTTCAATAGAGCCCATTCTCTCTCCTGTGATTCTTAAAATGTGGGCATCACATGTCTCTGATCCTTTTATCAGCATTGATTTGATTGAGGTTCTCGAGGTAATATTGGCAAAATATTTTTTTTTTATTGATGTCCTTGTTTCGGAATGTACTGGTTTATATGGAATCTTGATCTTGCGTCAGTTTCTTTTTTTGTGCTTTCAAGTGCAATAATTTAGAAAGAAATTATAGAAACCGAGTGTCCATAACAATTTGATTGATTGATGAAATAAAGGAGTAAAACCTCTGAACCGCTAATGCTCATGGTGCATTACCAAAGAGCTCTCCAATTAGAGATTAAATAAGATAGGATATGTTGAACGAAAGGTTGATGAGATTTACACCAAGAAAGTTATATTTCGAAATATTGGTATCAGCTTAATTATAACCAGAAGCAGATTAAAAGGAAATCTTAAGTGTATACCTTTCTACATTTTAAGACCCTGTTATATATATATATATATATATGTTTTTTGTTTTTTTTGTTTTTTTTTTGGGGTGGGGAAGGTATATTGGGATGTCTTATATCTTATGGTCAGATATTTAGGCCGTATACTACCTCAACTTGTAGAGAATTATGAAATTTTATGAACTTCAACTTTCTACATGCTTGCTGACCACTTTCTTACTATGTCAAAAATTTCCTACAGGCAATAAAAAATTCTCCAGGTTGTATCCGCACATTAGCTTCACGAATTTTGCCATACTTAGTGCCTATACTAGACAAAGTATGGTTCTCTACTGTCTTCTGAGAACATCTTTTAAAGAAAAGGAGAAATCTCTTGTAGGGAATTGGATTTTGTTTGTCTGTTAATGCTTACTGGTGGTTTTCTTATTGCATCTTGACTATCAGCCCCAACATCAGCCGGATGGGTTAGTACCTGGATCATTAGATCTGTTGACAATGCTTTTGAAGGCAAGATAAACTTCTTGCTATTTGTTTGTTCTTTCCACTTTTCATCCTTGATGTATTTGTAAGGCCCGAACCAATTTCTCTAACTACAGTTTGTAATGGCATTGCCCAGAATGCTCCAATAGATGTTGTGAAAGCAGCGTATGATGCTTGTTTTGATGGCGTTGTCAGGATAATCCTTCAAACTGATGATCATAGCGAATTGCAGGTTTTCTACTTACAACTCTTTTTCTATTAAGATTTTGTCATATTTACATCACAAATAAATTATTATCATTACTGGTTATCAGAATGCTACAGAATCTCTAGCAGCTTTTGTAGCAGGGGGGAAGCAAGAAATTCTTACTTGGGGTTCTGGATTTATAATGAAAAGTTTGCTTGCTGCAGCTTCGAGGTGATCACTAGTTTTCATTTTGCTTCGTTCTCAAATGTGTAATACTATTACATTCGTGTGATAAAAGGAGTTAGGGTGAGATAAGAAACAGTGACAGTTGCAAGTTCTTCTAGTCCTGATCCCTAGTAGGTTGGAAGAAGGAATACAATGTTGCTCCTTAAGGGTGATGTAGGATCCCAAGTACTAGAAAACAACATGAAACACAAAGATAAAAATGCATTTCAATGTCAAGAGAAACTATAATATTGAATATCCTTTGAGGTCCCGTTGTATTGATTTCATATGTTCAACTTGTTTGTCCAATGTCGTCTAACTCCCACAATAACTCTATTACATGACCCATGGCCAAGATTGATGCTCTGATACCAATTGTTCTACTCAAACACAAGAAAACACAATAATAACACAAAGATTGAAATATATTGCAACATCAAGAGAAAATTACAATATCTAATAGCCTTTTGAGAGGGTTAACTCTCTTCCAAGTCCCACAATGGACAACCCACCAAATAAGTAGTTGGATCTTACCTCAAAGTTTTGTTTTCATATTCAATTACTTGCTGGATTTATAAGGATAAACTTCTGATGGATGCATCCAAGTTCAATTGCAGGCTCTTAGACCCCAAGATGGAAAGTTCTGGATCGTTCTTCGTCGGAAGTTTTATCCTGCAATTGATATTGCATCTTCCATCGCAAATGGCCCAACATCTTCCTGACCTGGTTGCTGCGCTAGTTAGGCGAATGCAATCCGTTCAAATAGCTGGAGTGCGAAGCTCTTTGATACTTATTTTTGCTCGGCTGGTAATTTTTCCTTGACATTCAAAGAAAGTTTAGTCAGTTTTCTTTTTCCTTTATACTTTTCTGATAATTAGTTGATCGATGTGTGATGTTCTCACATTTTCTAAATATTATCAATAATCTTAAAGGACATGTATGATTTTAATCATATTTGGCAATTTTTCATGTTAACCATGAAGCTTTTAGATCAAAACACTTTTAAGTGTTAATGATTTTCATTTCTTTTGAAAACTTGATTGTTTTTTTGAACAATTTGGAGGTCTCGAAAAATTTATGAAATATAATTAGTTTCTTTAGGAGTGAAAATTTCTACAATTTGAAAATGGTAAGACAAATGTAATGAAATGTTTTATAATAGTTATTTTTCTTCTGAAAAAGGTGGAAAGATTATTCAAATTTCACAAAGTGAATGTCAGATCCAAGCTTGGAAGTTATTTGGCTGTGAAATAAAATAATTTCATTTAGAGCTTAGAGAAATATTAATGTTTTGAAACAAGTTTTTACTTCTGTTAAAATTCATCCGGCATTATATCTAGAGCATTCTTGTAAATTGAAAAATATTGCATCTGTAAACACCCAGTGGTATGAATGCATCCCTTTATTTCAAAGTTCTCTTTTGGTTTTATATTGATGTAGATTATATGTTTTGGTGATCAATTAATTGTATATGTTTCCATTTTAAAATTCAGGTTCACATGAGTGCATCTAATATTCAACAGCTTATCGATTTGCTAGTTTCAATACCTGTTGAAGGCAATGATAATTCATTTGTTTATTTGATGTCAGAATGGACGAAGTTGCAAGGTTTGTCTTTCTGCCTCTGCTCTTAAAACAGTAGAGAAATTTGTATCTGAACTTGCTAGTTTCTGTCCATTGATTTGTTACTAGCCTGTTATTCTTGTATTATCCTACTTTTTTATTTTCTGCATATCTAAGCTGACATGTTCATTTAATATAGCTTACCATTCTTAGTTTTCTGTAGTTTTTGGTACCTAACTTGATATGGCTGCATGGTCTTTAACCGATCATATTACATAAATTCTGTCACCCAAGTTGTACAAAATCAGATCGGATCTATTAATGCATAACAAACTAGACTTCTAGCTGAGTCGAACGTCAGATATATAAGTACCTTTTGGTTTAGAAATCACTTATCTAAATTTACTTTAATTCTTTTCTAGATGATTGTGCAAAATATTAACCTACCAAGTATATGCATATTACTTAAAATGTATCAGAATTTGGATACCTACGGAACAGATAATTTGTTTCTTATCCACGTCAAATGGTTGCAGCTGAGGTTCAGGGTGCTTATCAAATAAAAGTTACCACTACTGCATTGGCCTTGTTGCTGGCAACGCAAAACCCTCACTTAGCACAAATTAGTGTTCAAGGACAAATTACTAAGGTTTGGTTGTGCATTTGTTGTTTAGGCTGTTGAATCGTTCTTTTAACTCAAATAATAATTCAGTCTCTTCCACATGAAGCTTTCTGCAGGGATAACCACTCGATCAAAAGGAAAATTAGCTCCGGATCAGTGGACAGTGATTCCACTTCCAGCTAAGGTAAATGGATACCTGAAATCATTTTAAATTTTGATATTGATTATTGGGTGGTTGTTGCATGTCAGAATTGGTAATATTGGTATGATGCTTGCAAACATATTTTCTGGTTTACTGTTAATCTAGAACTGGTTTCTCTTGATAAAAATAAAGAAGCCTTTGTTAACATGAAAGGAGCACAAGAGGTCATACGAGTATACATTGTGACATGTTATGTGTCCCCAAAATACTTGGATCCCGAATTTTGGCTTCACATGGTCCTTAATAAAATACCCCTTGTCACTATGCGGATTCAAATTTGTGCATGGCCCTTGCCCTGGCGTAAATGGTCGGATATCAATCTGTGCGAGAACATGTTTCTAGTGATTTGAACTCATCACAAGTTTCCCACTTCCAACCACTTAAAGAAATAGGGAGGGGCAGCCCACTCCCATTTGACTATACTCTCTAATTCAACCTCTCTTAGTGGGGTTCCATCTCAAAATCAATTGCCAATAAGTAAAGTGACCAGTGTACAGTGTATCTTATAGGCTGTGAGGTCTCTTGATTTTTCAATGTGGGACCTTTAACATTTCCCTCAAGATGGTACCTCTTTGGATTCACCATTTCTGCTTTAGTTTTTTTTTTTTTTTTTTGAGGGGGGGGGGGGATTGAATACCTATTTGGGTTTTGATACCATATTAGATAAACACGGGGTTCTATCTCAAAACCATTTGACAAAGAGTGGAGTGACCCATGCTTCTTATAAAGATTGTGAAATCTCTACATATTTCTAATGTGGGATCCTCAACACTAGCAATTGTGACAGAAACTTTAATCAAGGAGAAGTTATAGTCTGAGATGTTGGACGTAATTGATTGAGTTAGGGTCGATCAGCCTCTTTTGAAATAGGGGGATCTCCAATGTCACTGCATCAAAAGAAAAGGGAAGACGAATGGATTAGATGAATTTGAACAGAATGCTTTCCTCCACTTCCTTCCGCTCATCATATAGCAGAATTACAACAAGTCGGGTACACTCCTGTTAGAAGATTTTTTCAGATATTGCCAGATTCCAAACATTCTGATCTGAGTTTTCTCCTTACCTCATCAAATATTATTCGGATGGATGTATGCTATGCTTTCAGGCTCAGCAAAAAGTAAGAGCTCATTTTATATTTTCCTTCAATTTTGATGATTGCAGATATTATCTTTGTTGGCTGATGCACTAATTGAAATCCAAGAACAAGTTTCGGTTGATGATCAGGTACACATCTTAGCGTTCTTCATCCAAATTATCATGGTGAACTATGACAATTGGAAATTTGTTTGCAGGATAGCGAATGGGAGGATGCTGAGGCAGATGATGTTTCAAATGACGAAAACCTGCTTCACTCAGTCAGTGCTACGTCAGTAGGTAGGCATACCCATGAATATCTTCAAGTGATGGCAAAAGTATACGATGGGGTATGTTCAAAACATAACGAGTTTCATCTTTTCTGAGTTTCTTTAATGTGTACTAGTTTGGTTTGGTTACTATTATTATCATTTCAATTGATTTTAATATTATAAGTTTATATATCATGCTCTTATATATGTTCAGGAAGGTGATGAGTATGAGGATGACCTTCTTACTGTTTCTGATCCTCTTAATCAGGTATTAAATCCATTCCCAATTTGTCAACGTAATGTAGTAAAAGATTATGATAATCTTTTCTGTGGCTTCAGTCCTTTTTCGTCTAACTTTTGCAGATTAATTTGGCAAAATATCTGGTGGACTTCTTTACGAACTTGTGTCAGAATGACAGACAGAACTTTGATAATCTCATCAAGGTTTTCTTTATATAAGTCAAGCAGTTTGGAGCCTTTTACAGTAGTTGAGATTTTTAATTTAACTCAATATTTTACACTTGCTACTGCAGAGTTTGTCCCAATCTCAACAGAATGCTATTCGAGGGGTTTTAAGTCGCTGAGTATAATACCACCACTGGTGAATTTGTCGGGTGGTTAATTGCTATCATACTGCAAGAATCAGTTTTTCATTTCCTCTTGCTGGCACACCCCCCTCCTGGGGTTCTTTTATTGTTTATGGTCGTGGTTGCAGAGGAGGGAGAGGGGGAGGGACTTCCATGTGAATGGCAGACTCACCAGTTTGGTTATTTTGTTAAGTTTACTTCATGTAAGTTGAGCAGTCGAAAGCATCCACAGAAGAGAACTAGTTTTACTGCTTTGGTTTGTTTTACTGACCTTATAGAAAATTTATTTTTTTACCCCAATATTGTAGAGTCCGTTCCAAGCTTGTGAAAGGGCTGTTCAAGTGGTAGTCACTGTGGACGAGGTGTTTGCGATCTTTCAGGTGTGTCGTTGCTTTCTAATTGCTGCTCAAATTCCAGCCGTCAGTTCTTCAGCTTCCCTCCTTGCTGATATCCCCTCGCCCCAAATCCTAAGGGGCAAAAGAGAAAAAAGAAAGGAAAAAAAATTATTGAGTGTTGTGTATTAGGTTTTTTCTGGATTATTTTGATCATTATTTTAAAAATGTTTTATTGGTGTTGCTTGTTTTAGTTTCATAGGTTTGCCTTGAAAGTTATTTGTATTACTATTAGTGCATAGTTAGCTTATGCTTTCTAGATGAAGATGTATATAACTATTACAAATTTACTGACGGTAAAAAAGAGACAAAAAAGGTTCGGCTGCTGATTTAATATTTGAGGATATTTTTGTTCATTATGACTTGCTCATTGATAAGGGTTCGAACTCTGAGTTGGATTTCTGTCTTGAAAGTGGATGAGATAAGCAGGGGATAGTTTTCGAGTCAAATCCAAGGAAACCGATCCAAGTTGGAGATAAGGTAGCTGCATGGCCATGATCTTGTATTAGGCATAGACAAGGACATTAAGCACTAAAGCAAGAAGCTTTGACGATTCTAGGAAGCTTGCATAAGGGAGTACAATTGAAGCGGATTAAGGATTGGCCAATTATGAAGACTTCTTCGGCAATGTTTACTCTTGGAATCTAGATTAATTACAAGTTTAATTCTAAATTTTTCAATTCGTTTATTTGGTCAATGAAGTTTAAAAAGTGTAACTTTTGAACTTTTAGATTTGTGTCTATTTCATTCTTGGATCTTAAAAAGTATAAGATAGGTCTTCATTCTTTATATTTTGTGTTGAATAGGTTGAAAATTTAGATTCTTTGACCTATTTAGTGTTTTTTAAAATTTGAACTACCCCGACTCAAAATTGAATGCTTAGGTCCTATTCAACATAAAATTCAATTTCATGTCTAATTGATTAGTTAATTTTTAAAAATTTGAAACATGTCAATGAACTATTTGACACAACATTAAAGGTTTGAAAACCTATTAGATATTTTAAAAGTTTAGAGACCTATTAAACACTTTTCAAAATTCATAGATCTTCTAGATATTTAGAATTTAGAAGATAAAGTTGTTGCACTATAGTCTCTTGTTTTTATCTTATCATCTAAAGTATTTAATTTGACGTAAACTTGTCTGCTGAGGGGCTAGACCCTCGTGTTGGTAAGAAAGGTGAGAGATCGAGTGAAGCTTGTGTTCCATAGTCTACAGGGAGGCTTTCTTATTTGTTAATTTAATAAAAGTTGGGAATAATTCTAGTGTGCTTATATGGTTTAAGGCTAATCAGAGGTGCATGGCGCGAGTTCCTTATTCTTATCCTGCCGTTTATCCGCTTGAGTGAAGTGGTTACCTAGGAGTGGACACTATACTTTTGATCTTGAGTGTGAGGGATGACTAGGCAAGTTATTCCCTTCTAGGTTGCCTGTAGTTTGTTTGAGAGAAATAAACACTGCTGTTGGTTTGCATCTGCATTCATTCAAGAAGACTGACTAATGTAGAGATCATAGGAATGCATTGTCCTACTAATGATCTTTAGATTTGGAATTGCTTTGGCCTATTGATGATCTTTGTGCATACGTTTATCATTGTTGCAGGCCTCTTGTGGGCTTGACCTCTGACCTGCTCCCTTCTGAATCGACTTGCGTAAAAAATCCTCATATTGATGTGATGTTGAGTTTACTACACTCAAATACTTAAGTTAGTACATGGAATGTATAGTTGAGCTAACACACAAAAGTAAGGTATGAGCTCTCTTTTGGAGATCATTTACTCTTCTTTTTTAGTTTGTTGAATGGTACTATTTATAGTACCCTCCCTCTAATAGTCATGGTTTATGACACTTGAGGCTGCAGGATGCCTAACTGAACTGCTCTCAGTTATTTCTCGATTAGTATATATCTGTCTGCTCGGCTGGTCAACCTTGAATATGAGGTTTTGACTTTTTCCTTTTGGGACACGTTTCCTTATCGGCCTCCCAATTTCCCTTGAGCTATGGGCTGCCCATGGGCTTTGGGCCTTGTTTAGGACAAACTTCAATATGCTTGGTTTACAAAAATGATATACAACATGAGATTTTCTTCCACACTAATCTTGTGACTTTTGTTGATATTGTATTCTTTGTTTGTTACCAGATTATTAATTGAACACCGTTTTCCAGATAGCTTTCCAAGTGATTGGTCGGAATTTAAGATTTCTGCTTTATTTGGTTGGAACTTATATCATTTAATTGAGCTTACACATATGTCCATTATGACACCAATCTCTTCTGACCATTCAGCTGGATTCAGATTGGGTCAGGTATGCAGGCACAACCACTGTGGTTGCGTTCTCTTTTCTTTCTTCTGGGTGAAATGATCCTTACAAGTTTTGAGTGTAGAATATGGAAGTCCTTAACTTGCTGTTGCTGATACTTCACGTTGGTTTATTGATATCTCTAATTTAATAAGGCTACTACTTGTTGACAGAGGACATGGGCGGGTCATCTGTTAGATCTAGATCACATTCTCTTTTTACCTGCTGGTATCATCACCTAATCCTAACCTGTGACTAGGGAAGGGCAGATCATTGGCGTAATTCCAATTTGGAACTATTATTAAATTCATTTCTTGTGTACTCTTCTCTGAAAGGTTCATAAAGAAACAAATTTATTAAATGATAAACTATGCTGCTCAGTGGAGGTCAATTATGGAATAAAGGCGAGGCATCGTTACTGTCAGCTTAACACTCAGGGTTACATCAGTATGACTTCAGAAGTCAATCATAAATTGTGCAGTGAGATCTTCAGAAATGTTCTACAGTCAGCAACAAATCTTCATGATAGGACACTACGAATGATGATTTGTTTCCTATTTATGTGCCCCTTAATGGGTTGTAGAACAAAAAAAAAAAAAAAAAAAAAAATGCTTGTGGGCTGCGCTGTAGAAACATCTAATGCCCCCTGCCCTGTTGTTTGCTTGGTAGAGTTGTTAGGAAGGGAGAAATATGGTTAAATTGCAAATTTAGTTACTATGCCTTAGAGAAAGTTAAAATTTAGATCTTACCTATAATCTATAGTAGGGGCTATTTATGAAGATTCTATTGAACCATATGGACTATTTATGAGGTTCTATCAAATCATTAGGACTAATTCTAACTTTTAAGATCATATGAACTGAATTCTAACTTTCTCTAAATTATGGGATAAAATTTGTAATTTAACCAAGAAATATTTGATGCATCCATTTTTTTTTTAACTCACTCCAACCACTTAGAAAATATTTCAAAATATTTTCTAAAAAAAAAGAGTTTGTCACAGTACGACCATGATGCATCCAAGTATTTTTAACGAAAATGGCTCTCTCTCAATTCATTGCAACATGAATCGAGCACAATTAACGGTGAGATGTGTGCCAAGTGGGTTGTGCCCCCTCTTTCGGTACTATTTTTGCAGTCCCCACTGACAGTTAGTGATATGGCCTAAGCATCGAGCACCTTGTATATTCGTTTAAAGACATTAGTATAATGTAATGGAATATAATAGAAAATTGGGGATAAAGAAAAAAGAAAAGAGGAAGGCAGAATAGGATGTTGGTTGCTACCAAAATGCCATATGATGATAGCTTTGAAACAGAGCAATCTTGGACCTTCAACAGCAACTATAGGTGGTAGGCGTGGGAGAGCTTCACGTGTTATGTTAAAACAAAAACCCAGTCATTGACCTTGCCCCACCATTCTCACTAACCTCTCAATCAACTTTTGGGATATAAAAGATTCTTCCTTTATCTTATGAATTGAATGGGCAATTTGTTTATGTTTCACACTTGTGATATTTCTATATTAAGCTGCCAAATTCTCTTTTCATCTAATCAATTTTATACCCTCACTTTTTAATTATACGATATACTCGTATATTGAATCCATTATCTAGCGCTTCACAAAAAATGAACTCTTGTTGACTGGTCAGCAAGTCAAAGACCAGTTAAAACGCGCCCTAGTAGAAGTTTGCATACAACACCCAAAAACCAAAGTTATATTTGTATTTAGGTTATTTACGATTTTAGCCCTTGGGGTTTAGAGGAGTGCTCTAGGTAAACTTTCTAATTCTATTGGTGGCTCTAAATCTGTAATATGATATTTTCTCTCAAATAATAAAATGCTCTCCCTCTGTTCGTAGCGTAGCTAACACACTATTAGTGAACCACGTAAATTTTTGTATCGATTTCTCTACTTTTTATGATTTTTGTGTTTTTGTATTGTCGATTTCTTAACAATTGACATTGCCCCTTTTCAAATGTTGAACTTAACGTTCATATTTTCATAAGTTTTTATGTCTAGTTACTAAACTTTGGTTATATATTTTTATAATTAGTATTGTTTAGAAAAAATTCATACATTATCCGTGACCAAATTGAAAGGCTGGATTTGGTATGTGACTTGATACATAAGATAATGTCATATATGATAGTTAATTACATATAATGGAGATTGAAAATGGAAATGCCAATTTCATTTATATTTTGCTTAGTAGATTGATCAATATCTCAAAACAAGTAAAACAAGGTAATCGTCATAATCAAGTCATACTATCTACTATTTGTGTAGGGTTTATACTCAGCATTTGTCCTGATATTTAGCAAAATTTATCCATTCTTTAGTGGGTGAAATTTTACACCTTGCCTTTACTTGTGCTTAAACGCTCTTTTGTTAAAGTGCCATAGACATACATGTCAAAATGAAAAAAAAAAAAAAAAAAAAAAAAAATCCACTTTTTGTTCATATGGTAATGTTTTAAGGTTCTCACTTTAACTTTTTCACTTTAATTTCTTTAGGTTTGTCTGCTAAAGTAATGAAAATGATAATGTTTATAAATTTATATTGAATTTTTCATTTTTTTTTAGTAAAAGAATATTGAAATGTGGAAATTTGAATTTCTGAATCTCAAGAGACCATAAGGGAGAGTAGCGAGTTGGTATATGACCCAATTATTGTTGGATTTTTTATGTTATCACATGGTAGTCAAACATGTTGCCACAGTTATCATTCTATTAATTTAAAAGCCAATATATAACCTTTAGAATTTGTTGGTTTTTTCTGAAATGAAACCTGAAGGGGAGTAGCGGGTTGGTTTGACCATGGCGATGCTATAAACGTTGCATTAATTACTGATTATAATATTATTTCAAAAAAGAAAAAATAAAATTACTAACTATAATATTGATTTAAGAATGAATTGACGTTACGAGAAAGTAAAGGTTGTGGCTAAAATTACTCGATAAAAGCTCAATTTTGCCATGTCATAAGACATAACTCATAAGGATATTAGTATCGTGGGAACGAGTCAATCAAATTTTTGTTCTTGTTTTCAAACATTGGACAAATTTTTCATATTTTTAATCTTTTGTGTTGCTATCAGATTGCTTTGAAATTTTGGGACCCCACAAGCCGTGTTCTTGAGAAAACTTTTCTTCCTATAGAGAATTGCATAATCAAACTTGGCTGCACTTTCGAGGAATTCAATCTCCGTTTCGATCCTCAGAAAGAAGGAAAAAAGTTAGATATAGATAGAAGTTGATGGAAATAGTCATTTGTCTTCAGTTTCCATCTTCTTCTTCATGGGTATTTTGATGGCGTCGATTCCCTGCATTTGTTCCTTCAATCTTCAGGAATCCATTGATCATACTGAGTACTTGAATCTTCCCCAATTAGTCTGGTAATCGAGCTTAGGTTTGAATTTACTCATTTGGGTCTCTTTCTGAACTTGTGAACTTCTTTGATTCTCTTTTGTAGGTCTGATGATGAACTTGATTGTTTCCATTTTGTTACTTCAAGGGCTGTGATTATCTGATTTTAGCTATAATATCTGGATTGTGCTTGAATCGGAGCTGGAGGATACCGTTTGATTTTACTGAGTTGTTTAATCTATGATTTTGCTATGAGGAGTTGAAACAGAGTACGGGATGATTCTGGTGATTGGATTGTGATTGTGGAAGTTTGTTTGATAAAATATCATCGGAATTGAATTTGGGGAGATTTGATTTGATGATGGGGTGTTTGAAATATGAATATCGCGCGAAGTTTGCAGGTTGAATCGGGTCTCACCGAAAGCTGAAGTTTCCGTGTGAGTTGATCAACTGGGATTTTTGGCTATCTTTAAGCTTAAGCTTGGGTTTTTCCCGAAAATGGCGGCCGTATCACCGGCGCCTAATTCATCTCCGTCGCCGGCTTCTCCCTCCCCTCCATCTCCGCCGCCTCCGGTCGCATCTAATTCCCCACCTAGTACTCCGTCACTGTCGCCGCCGCAACAATCGCCTCCTCCGAATCCGTCTGACTCCGCGACTCCCACTTCATCTCCTCCTCCGCCGTCTCGTCAACCATCTGCTGCTTCACCTCCACCTGCATCTGAAACTCCGCCGCCATCAACACCCGCATTGTCTCCTCCGCCGGCAACTCCACCATCAACTCCGTCCAATGCTCCACCCCCATCAACACCGGACCCTCCACCACCATCAGCAACCCCACCAGTAAGCTCCACTCCACCAACGCCATCTAATTCCCCACCAAATTCATCTCCACCTCCTGCAGCACAGCCTCCTCAATCCCCTCCACAATCATCAAAACCACCTGAAAACCCCCCTCCGCTGCCGCCGCCACCACCACAAGCAAACCCGCCGGATAATCCAGCGCCGCCGCCACAGCCCACAAACCCACCTGGGAATTCACCTCCTACGCCACCATCAGCACTGCCTCCAGCTACCTCACCTCCTTCCCCAGCATCCATACCTCCAAGAAATTCACCTCCACCCCCAAGGCTTACTCCACCTCCCGGTGAGCCCTCACTTTCAAGTCCTCCTCCCAGGTCATCACCGCCCCCATCTCCTCCACCACCGCCGCCGTCACATCTTTCTCCTCCATTACCGTCTAAACCCCCAACATTGCCGTCAGGAAATCGTACGGACGATGGTTCTGGTCCTATTGATGGAGGAGCAAACTCGAAATCCAACAGCAATGGAGGGATCAGTAGTGGGGGTGTGATCGCCATTGGAGTAGTGGCAGGAATTATAGTGCTTTCCATAATTGGGTTTGTTGTTTGGTACATCAGGAGGCCAAGGAAAAATGATTCTGGGCGTGGAGGTTACATTATGCCATCCTCTCTGGGCTCCTCTCCTAAGTCGGGTACTGCAATGTAAATATTGTTTCATTGTCATACACATTTATGGTTTACCTTCCCAAATTTATTGCATTAATTTGGTGCAAGGACATGACTTATTTTGTTAGGACCACAGACCTCTACATTTATGATTAACTTCTTTCTCCTTTTCTTTGAAACATTTATGATAGTTCCCTGCCTGATAATTTATTGGGATTTCAATTTGGTGCTTGTGTTTCTCTTAAAGAATATAACCAATGTCATGTTATATCTTGTTAGGATATGAGCCTTTCTAAGAATCTACCATGGTATAATATGATTCACTTTTAAGTTTAAATCCATGTTTTACTTTTTGATTCAACCTAAAAGGTTTTGTACCAGTAGGGATATTGTTCTTATATACTTAAAATCGTCTTCACTTCTAACTTATGTAGGATTATATTGTAGATGTGTTATTTTTGTTTCAGTTTTTGTAGGTTGTGACTAGAATACTTTTATCTAGAATATTTATTGCGTAGGTATCTTCTTTTTATGATTTGGAGTTGGAGCATATAATAACTTCATACTTTTGGATGTGCCATTTTGGGGGAGCTTCGAAATTTATTATAATGTTTCAGTAATAAATATGAAATATGAATTGAGTCGTTCAGAAAGTACTGAAATTCAAAAACTTTGTAATTTTTTCGTAGAAACATCCCTTATGAAGGTCCATTCCACAGTTCATCAAGACATACATGCCAGTGGCAGTGGCAGTGGCAGTGGCAGTGGTGGAATATACACTCCAAAAGAGCTTGGTGGGTTGGGCAGTTCGAGGCCATTGTTTACATACGAAGAACTCTTCAAAGCAACAGATGCATTTTCTACTCAGAACCTTTTAGGAGAAGGAGGATTTGGTTCTGTTTATAAAGGATATCTACCAGATGGAAGAGTGGTTGCAGTGAAGGAGCTAAAGATTGGTGGTGGTCAGGGTGAGCTGGAATTCAAAGCTGAAGTTGAGATTATTGGTCGTGTACACCATCGCCATTTGGTTTCTCTTGTGGGCTATTGTATTTCAGAGCATCAAAGGTTGCTGGTCTATGATTATGTCCCTAACAATTCCCTTTACTACCATCTTCATCTCAAAGGTATTATTTATTTACTTTTTGACATGTCATCATAGTATGGCCAAAATTAGATTTTCACTCTTTTCCCTCACTAGGGGATGGCGAGCTCGTTCTGGAATGGACAAAGCGCATTAAGATCGCAGCTGGTGCAGCTCGGGGAGTTGCTTATCTTCATGAAGACTGTAAGTTCCTGTGCCTTTACCTGTAGAATCAGCTGATTGATGTCAACCAAGACTGACATTTTCATTATGTCAGGCCACCCTCGAATTATCCACCGTGATATCAAATCTTCAAACATTCTTCTAGATGAAAATTTTGAAGCTCGGGTATGCACAAAGTTTCACAATATGTGCTAAAATGCTTAGCTTAAAGGTATATGCTTCATGCTTTTATTGGTTATCACGCAGGTTTCTGACTTTGGGCTTGCTAGATTAGCTCTCGATGAACAAACTCATATAACAACCCGTGTTGTGGGAACTTTTGGGTAGGTAGTTTATGATTGTTGATTGGTTCCAAAACCTCTTAGAATTCTGGTCTTTGAAATTTGTAATTAATAATTATCTCATCTTACTTCTTTTTCTCGTAGATATGTTGCCCCTGAATATGCATCGAGTGGAAAGTTAACTGAGAGGTCAGATGTATATTCTTTTGGAGTTGTACTTCTTGAGCTGATTACTGGTCGAAAGGCTGTGGACGCATCCCAACCAATGGGGAATGAGAGCCTTGTCGAATGGGTAATCTATCCATGCTTCTTCTCTTGTAGGTTTTCACTGATATGGATATGATACGATGATGCCACTGACCTTTTCATGATTTTGTTATTTGACTGATCATTTGTTTGAATTTTCTAAGAACCTTAACTGTAGCCACAAGTATCGTATGAAGCATGAATGTCCTCACTATAATTCTGCAATGTATGAGAAAAATGTTATTTCATTAGCAACTAAAATTTCATTTGGAAAAAAAATTATCCACATATAATATATCTATAAAATTGAAGAAATGTTACGAAATGAGAAGTACAAATAACACACACTTAACTCAAATGTTCTGGAATGATTTATATAGTTCCTGCATCAAATTGTCCGAACAGTTATTGGATAAGTGACAGCTAAAACATTTACCAATGCCAGAAAATGGAGATTTTCAAAGTCCCAAATCAACCTTTCCTGACAATGTTCTCCTCTTTCAGGCTCGGCCTTTACTAAACCATGCACTCGACAGCCAAGATTTCGAAAAATTGGTGGACCCAAGGCTTGAAAGGAACTACGTCGAGAGTGAAATGTTGGGGATGATAGGAATAGCTGCTGCTTGCGTGCGGCACGCGTCTGCCAAGAGACCGCAGATGGGACAGGTTGTGTTTCTGTTACTGATTCGTAATAGGGAAAACCCAAAACTCACAATTGTTGCATCTTCTGCAGTATTGTAACAAAATTGTTCTTCTCATTTTCTCATTCTCAGGTTGTTAGAGCTTTTGATAGTTTAGCCACAGCAGATTTAAGTAATGGAATGAGATTCGGGGAGAGTCAAGCTTTCGACTCCGGTCAACAATCTGCTGAAATTAGATTTTTCCGAATGCTGGCCTTCGGTAACCAAGATTACAGTTCAGACTTTTATAGCCAAGGTAGCTCAAATGCCTGATTGAATAGGAGATTTTGTAGATATAATAGAGAAGAGAAATATCACCTTGGGCAGGAAGGCTTTTTTCCATGCTGACTGGAACCCAGGTTGATTACAAGAGCACCTTCATGTAAATGCAAGTATAGATGAACAATCCCCCAATTCATGCTCAATAGATTCCATTATTGTTCATACATAAATCATACTACTGCAGAGAAGCTGTGTTATTAATCTAACCAATACATTTTTTTTGGGTTTGGGAGTTCTTTTATTAAGTGACATTATTTACATTGATAGCAACTATAAATTTTGCAATTCTGTGGTGCACAAGTTTAGAAATTCATGTGTGAACATTAATATTTCTTGTGGGGGGAGATCATTGAGTGTTGGAGGAAAAAAAACACTCAACTTTTTCATTTACATATGGTGAAATCTCAGAGGTTAGTTGAAGCCTAACTTAGGCCTAACACAAACTTGACCTGAAAATTAAAGGTTAATGGAGTGGTCAAAATAAAATATCAGATATAAATAATTCTTTTAGAAATTGAGACCATTCTGAGTGGCTCATTTATGCTAAATTATCAATTACTCGAGTTACACCTTATTGTTCTATTACCGAAAAGAAAAGTCTGTAAACCAACCCAAATCCAAAGTGCATTTCCAATTTTAAATTCTGTTGAAATATATGTACACAATTTGAATTTTATAACACATAAAAATCATTTAAAAAATCGTGTGTATAAATGTAAATACATAATTTGTTTGCCAAAACATTTATAACTACCCAAAGTCCATAATTTGATCTTCAATCGTTGCATTCGGTGAACTTCTAAAGTGGCGGGAATTGTCCAAGGCCAAATCCACAGGCGGGCTTAAGCTCAAGGATGCCTTGAGGGTCTACGAAATAGGAAGTCAAAGTCTTGAGTTTTGGGTTAGTTTAGTCAAACTCATTCCATTTTGAATAATTGAGTTGAGTTCACCAACCAGAACCTTGCAACCTCGAGGGACACACCTATAGTGACACAGTCGATATTGCACATGTGTCAAGCAAATATTGGACAATGGATAAATAATCTTGTTCCATCACTTCAAAGGGTAAGCAATATTCTGTGTGCTTAATTGAACTAAACACTTTGTTCCATCACTTCAAAGGGCAAGCAATATTCTGTGTGCTTAGTTGAACTAAACACTTCATGGATTAACTTAGGCATCAGAGTGTATCTAGCTTCGCATCACAATGGTGTGAGTTTTATCGTACCTTAGCTTGGACAAAGTCCTTGGACCAAAGGAGCTCCGCCAGGGAACAAGCGGCTTGGATGAGACCTACATGCAAATAATGTAAACTTTAGGTTTACACCTACATATTTAAAACTTTAAGAAACAAAATTTATCAAGGAAACAAGTATAAAATTTATAAAGAAAACAAGTATAAGCAAAATAAGTTTAGTTTAATTGTAATTGACATACACTCCCTCTTTCAAGGGTCCGACCTTCCATCCTTGCAATTTTTGTACTAAAAAGGGAAATGGACTCAAAGGCCCAAGGATAATATAAAGTGAAAATAAAGGCCCAAGGGCCAATACTACAAGTATTTTTATTTTTTTTTATTTTTTATTTTTTATTTTTTATTTTTTTAACACAGGGCATCTACCCCAACTACAACATAACTCTCCATTAGTGATACTTGAAGATGATACAATCAGGAAAATTCTCCTTCCACACAAAAGATGGATTGTATAAGAGATGATACCAAAGCAAAAGTTGCAATAAAGAGGCCAACTTTATTTTCATCTCAAGGAAAGAAACAAAATTGCCTAACATTTGTAGGTGATGCAACAAAAAGAGTTTCACCAACAAAAATACAAAATAGAGTAAAGATCGGACTCGTTAGAATCAAGCAAATTGATAAGGTCCAAAGGGTCAAACACCACAATAAACAACGGATTTCGACCATCTCAAACACGATGAACTTCGCTTCAAGAAAAGGAATGAACCAATTCTTTTTTTTTTTTTTTGGTAAAAATGCAGTTACCAAATATTGGGTTACGCAGGGAGTCTCGGATAGGCCAACCCTTCCCCCTCACCTGGCTTAGCAGACCACGAAGCATCAATATTCAACTTCCACCATTCACTTTCCGACAGAGACTATGATTTGAGAGAGACTTTCGTGGGTATGCGTGTCCTAGACAAAGAAAAGGAAGGTGTAAGATTACAACTATTGAAATCACTTAGTTGCTTATGGATTAAGATTCCAAATTTGGATGACCTTTATTAAACCGAATCTCATTTAAAAAATCTTTAGATAATCCCAATAGTCGCTAGAACTAGATGCGAAAAGGTTTGGAACTAGAGAAATTACATTTCCACACATGCAGATTGATTGACTATTTTTAGTTGGGCTGGTAAACCGTACAACCCAAGTCCAAACAATATGGACTTTAGGCCCATTTTGAATTTTGGATCAATCATCAACCCGGCCCAGCAATAAGATGAGGACTTATATCAAGAAAATACAAATATCAAATTCAAGTGGACCGAAATTCCCAAGTCAATAATCTTTTGCACTGAATATATAAATATTAAAAAAGCGTACAACTTTTGAGCTGTGTTCATCCATTTTGGATCGAAATTCCAAAGAACGCGGTTTGTTAATTGAAGTTTGAAACAGTTTCCCTTTCAATTCTGCGAACAAACCGAAGAAAGCCTCACATCCCTAACTGACCAATCTCCCCATTTTCCAAATCCCCCAACTTCGACGAACTCCTCCTTGCGGATCTTGTCGAATCGTCTGAAGAACCAAATCCATGGCTTCCATTCAATCCGACCCGCAGCTCAAGCAGCTGCACGACATTTTCAGGCGTTTCGACATGAACTCCGACGGCAGCCTCACGCAGCTCGAGCTCGGCGCCCTTCTCCGCTCCCTCGGCATCAAACCCTCCGGCGACCAACTCCATTCTCTCCTCTCCAACATGGATTCCAACGGCAACGGCTCTATAGAATTCGATGAACTCGTCAATGCCATTCTCCCCGACATGAACGACGATATTCTCGTCAATCAAGAGCAGTTGTTGGAGGTTTTCAGATCTTTCGATCGCGATGGCAATGGCTACATCACCGCTGCGGAGCTCGCTGGTTCCATGGCGAAGATGGGCCATCCTCTGACCTACCGCGAACTCTCCGAGATGATGCGACAGGCCGATACCGACGGCGACGGCGTAATTAGCTTCAACGAATTCACCACCGTGATGGCCAAATCCGCCGCGGATTTTCTCGGCCTTACATTTGCGTAGATCGAGTTCATTCCCCTTTCTTTCTTTAGATGTACATACTAAGATATAATAACCATTCTGATTCTGATTCTAGTTGGTGGTCATCTCCGGTAATTGATTTCTTCATAAGCTTTTTGGTGCACCACCAAATTCAAACAGAGATTCAATCTGCACAATTATGCTTTGGTCTAATGATGTTTCAACTCTGTATTTTAAATTCCAACTTGTATTTCCACTATCTTATCTTATTACCATAATATTTGTATTATCTTTTCACTTCTCTCTCTCTCTTCTTAGAATCTAATTTGGCTAACTTTATGTAACTTTTTCTTTTTTGTATGGGTTAAACTATATATATATAATTGAAATAGTTAAAATTTAGTCCTACCTATTATTTGATAAATAGGAAGTAAACTTTAGTATTTAGATAAATGTGTATGTTAAAATGGATTCGAGTGGTCTTGGATTTTTGAGTTTAGAGAGTAATTGAAATCTTGAATTTAAAAATAAACCATAAAAAAACCACAAGGACTAAATTCTGACTTTCTTCCATTATACTAAATTTGTAATTTTTTTAAATCAAGTTATTATTATAATAATATATGTAATAGTAAAATATTATTTTATTAATAGAGTTAAATAGTTGAGTGAATAAAATATATGTGAAGATCTATCTACTACTTTATGTTACTCACCATCTTATATAAGTTTATTGTCTTTGAAATCTATTAAAAAAAGCATTATTAGAGGAGGGATAATGAAGCAAAGTTTCAGGATGGTACTGCTTTTGGAATCAGTCCAAGAAATAGAGATATCTTTCAAGATGATGCAATTTTGATGGGACTGTTTTTGGAATTAGTCCAAGCTTTGTTTGAGAGAGTTTTGCCATTCTCTTGCAGGAAATGAGGACAATGGTGCGAGTTTTTTTTTTTTTTTTTTTTTAATTGAGTCTGATTATCTAGAAATTATTCGACTTCTAAATTGATGGATGAAAATCACATTGTTGTGAAGATTTTATCATGAAGAAAGTTTTTCAGTTAGCTTCATCCATGGATGTACAAAGATTTTGTCACATCAATCGATCATAAAATGTTCTTGGGGATGACTTAACTCATTGGACAATGACTGAGATTTTTTTGTTTTTTAGTTGAAAGTTTTTTTTTTTTTTTTTTAAAAAAAAATTTTATTTTAACAACGATGACAGATAATATTTTATCTCCGGTTAACATTTATGTATTTCTCAATAATAATAATAACAACATTGTTAGGTTGGTAATTAGCCTATTTTATTATAAACGTAATTTTATATGGAAGAGTATCTTGCTAGTTGTTCATTTGTCTGGAAGTGTAATTATTCTTGCATGATTAAGATGCCTTCAACAACTTTTCTTTTTATCATTTTTAGACTATAGACTTCTGTCTTAATTACACCCATTCAACTTCCAAAACATTTGCATTCCCAAAATACCCTCGTGGCATACGGTTTTGTTTGGACATATGAAGATTCAACTTCCATCACAAATGTTGAAATTTCAAGGTTGGGCTAAGAGAGAGGGCAAACACTAATGATATGATAAATGTCTCTCAGAGAGCTATTTTCGCATTTGAATAAGAATTACAATAGTCTAAATACTCACACTTGCTCTAAATTAGTTCTTTGCAACAATTATATTGTAAGGTTCAAAAAGTTACATCAATTATTGTATAAATGTCGAGCCGTATATTACAAAATAAAAAGAAAGAAAGAGGAGTGGATTGACAAAGGGAGGCTCTGCTATAATGTTCTTTTTTTGTTACTAAAACTAATATTACCTAATCCTACAATGAATTCCCTCACTTCTGTAATGTACAAAAGAAGTTGGAAGAGTATAAAACAAAGGTTCTACCAACAACTATCTTTTTGCTGATGCTTCTTCTGTATTTTCTTGCCACGGGCTATGTATGCTTCATATCAGATTTGTCGAAGAGCAAGAAAACAGCATCATGTTCAATATGTATTGTGGGTGGTTTATCTGTTAAACATGTAGAAGAAATCTTCATCTCTCGAAGACATGTATTGTGGGTGGTTTCATCTGTTAAACTTGTAGAATAAATCTTCATCTCTTGAAGACATAGATACCGATGTCACACTTGTCAAGTATCACTCTGGTTTCTCTCTTTTAATTTGCTCTGTTTGGCTGCTAACCGTGCTGTGGAACCCACGCTCGTTGATCGGAAAGTGGAAGTGTTCCGGAAAATATCACAGTACTCTTGGTTGTCTAGTTGCCCTTCATTTCTAATCCATAAAATCATTTGATGATACATGGGAAGGAACCTCATCTGTATAGCTGAGTAGGAGAAGTAAGGAATGAGTGTTGTGATCACCACAAACAGAAGCACAAACCAGTAGGAAGGACCAGGGGCAAGGACTTCGATGAAAATATGGTAAGCATTGGTTGAAAAGGTGGGGGTCATGGACCCATAGATCAGGAGAAAAATGTACCAGATCGAAATCGAACCCCAGATGAAAAGATGCTGTATCAAGGTGAAGTAACTAACAGCGAGCGCCATTTGCAAGTTCACAACCCAAACAACACAAGAGTACATTGTTGCACCCAAAATATCCCGCCCTGCAGTTTTCCCATCGGAGTTGAATGCCTGATGCTCGAGTGCTCTAGTGCAAATGAAGAAAATGATCACGGCACTGCACAATCCATTAAACATCCAACTGAGTATTCGGAGCCAGCTGAAAAGAACATTCTGCACCCCTTGTTGGTATAAGAGAGGAAACTGCCACATCAAACAAAGAAATGAAGCCTAAAAGTTGGCCAATTGCACTCACATTTATATGTATTAGGGCATGTCTTAATGCAAGATATAGATGAGTCATTTTCCTATGGTGTCTTCGATTCTGTTTTCTCTCTAAGAATCCTAGAACTCTTGCGATATTTATCAGCAAACTTGAGGCTTTCATTTTCTTACAAAACAAGAAGATTGAATATATGTGCCTGGTCCTCAAGGTGTTTCATGGTTGAAGCAATCAAATGGATTTATGCTTGAAAAGAAGAAAAGATTTACATATTTTCTAATCTTTATTTAGAGTGTGTTTGGGATGTATTTTCAAGTGTTTATTTCAAAAAAAATAAGTCATTTTGGAAAAATTTGGAATGTTTGACAACCACTCAAAATAGACTTTGAAATGTATTTTAAACAATTTTTATCAAAAGAGTAAATTATATATATATATATATATATATATATATATATATATATATATATAATAAAAATAAAATAAAATAAAATAAAAAAACATTTTTTCTCAAGTCAATCCAAACGGGCCCTTAACAGCAGGCTAGTGTTCACGAGAAAATCGCACAAGCAGCCATAACTAGAATGGCCTGGCTGGATTTCATCAAAGAGTCCTCCATTACTTCAGAAGAAGAAGTCGGGCAGCAATTGGTACAATATATGTCAATTCAGAAATCAAGGGTCAAGGGTCAAAATATACGCCGTTCATTTACGTTCTAAATAAAAGAAGTTTATATTTACCCCTGCACACAAACCATTCCAAAAACCGGAAATATAAGCACATTAACTGAGCATACCTGGAGACAGAGTCTTGCAGATACATCCTGATCAAAAACTCCCAAAGCTACCACTGGAAGCGACGAGAAGAAAACATTGTAAAGCGATAAAAACCAATCATTATATACAGGTTGCCCAGAGAATGATGTGAATGCTTCGTATAGGAATATGGTAAAACCAAAAGTAATATTCTTATAGAAAAAGTAGCAAATCTGCAAATAGAGAGGTAAACTCATCAATCTCAAAGAGTGAGAACTATGAAAAACGACGTTTTGTGAATCCAGATATGTAAACTGCATTACCATTGATGATATCCTTCTGTAGCACCAATGACCATGCACAAGAAGCAGGCGCTCTAAATATTTAAACTGTGCAATTGCAACATCACTTGACATAACGGCCTGGGTTGAAATAAAAAAGGAACTCAGTGAGATGTTGGAAAAATAATATTCCTCTTGAATTATCAAAATATAAGTAGTCTGCATTCTTCAGCACCTGCATTCCTTCCGCACCACTAATTCCGACTCCAATGTCCGCTTCTTGAAGCATCCCTACATCATTGGCACCATCGCCAATAGCTAAAGTTGTTTTCCGTGTTCCAGATTTAACTAACCTTGTTACCTGCCACCATGAATCAAGGTCAATATTCTTTTAGATGGGACGATTAAGCAAAAATAAAGACCAAAAGTACGAAAACCAACCAGTGCCTTCTGTTTTGGAGATGAACGGCAGCAAATAACAGAAGCACAATGTGTTGCTACCTCAAGAAACAATGCCTTCATACTGTCCTCTAAAGCATAAGAAAGTGATTTTCCATCAATAATTAATGCAAATGCTTCAGATAACCCATTTGGTGAAGTGATCTGAGCTCTCCCTTGAGTAATTTGATCGAGGACGCATTGCATTGATGCCTACAAGATTGTCAGAAAGATTCCACCACAAGGAAGGATGGGAGTCAGATGATCCTTGAAGAAAAAGTGACAACGCCATTGCAATATACAGCAGCAGCAGCAGCAGAAGAAGAAAAACCTTCTTTTTCAAAAATTTTAATTCTCAGTGATAAAAAAAAGCTCCAACCATGCTAAGTAAAATGTCTATGGAAGGCCAGTTATCTCCTTGCTTGATAAATAGTTAAATTTTTTGTAATATTTGTGTCATCTCCACATCAACGTGAGAAAGACTGAGTTCAGCAAACCCTCTGAATCTCAAACGGAGAAATTCTTGTTGCAAAAAAGCAAGAACGATATCAACCAGGAACAGATAAAAACAAGAAATTATATGAGCTCTTGCGATTTTGCCATTTTGTTCATACATTCTATAAAATCCAATCATTGACGTAAATATTGGCTCCATAGGCAAAGCCTACTCGACAAGTGGGATGTAAGATAAACATGCATAGGATATATATATCTATACTGAAAATCTGAAGCATCAGGGAAATTTTCAAATAAAGTATATACAAAAGCATTACGTATCAGAATGCACACGCAGGCATGCACACATAAACAAGAATGGTTATGTGGAATCTATTGGTTTAGTTAATGACGAGTGAATATAAATTCACCTTGGTGATAGAAGCCTTATCCCCTGTCTTTTCTAGCGCCTTAATTTCTGATGTCTCCAGGGTAATAACAATCTGCTTCATATCTTGTCTTAGTAAGCTACAGGCAAAACTGTAATTTTATGTTCTTGAGTTAGTATTAATCCAGATATGACACAACTGAGCCTCAAATGGACATCTCAATACAGGAAAATAAGTATCCATACCCAATATTAATGGCAGTCTCCATTTTGTCCCCGGTCAAAACCCAAATCTTAATTCCCGCCTGAGCAAGCCTGTCAATGCATTCAGGAACCTAACAGGAAAAATAGGAAGAAACATTAATTCCAAGCCCTTTAATTACAGTGATTCACCATTATCAACCGTTGACACTTCTCAACCCACCCCATTTTGAAGCTTGTCCTCAACAGCAGTGGCACCAAGAAGAATTAAATTCCTCTCAATGTTGTCAGTTACTTTCTCAATCAGTGATTCTCGATCTGCACTAACTGAACTTTTGGCCTTAGTGAACTTGTCATCAAATTCTCTGTATTCTTCCTCTTCAAGCTCACGATAGGCAAGTATCAAAGTCCGCAATCCAGCATCAGCATACTCATTGACATGTTCTTTGGTCTCCTCTTCAAACTCCCTTCCATTCTTTCCAAGTCTTTCAAACATGATACTGCAAGAGGAATAGAATTATGGTGATTCTAGAGATAAGAATTCAATAAAGCACGACCCTTTATTTAAACCACATACCTGTCTGCACCTTTACAGAATAATAATATTTTATCCTCTTCATCTCTTACTATGACAGACATCCGCTTTCTTGAGCTATTAAACTCCAGAACATGCAGCAGTTTATATGTCCTACAAAAAGATAACACTGATGACACGTGTTTTTAATATATGAAGCTCATGAGTATGCCAACAATCAATGCCTTATATTTATCTCACGTGTTTTTAATATATGAAGCTCATGAGTATGCTAACAATCAAAACTGATAGCAGAAATAGCAAACAGTCACCTATCAACTTTCTTGCCTAAGGAAGGATCAAACTCGTGCAGTGATATGCTTGTCTGTGTTCTTTTGTAGAATTCAAAGCCGAGTTCTCTAGCTGCAATCACAAATGCTGCTTCATCTGGAGATTCAGCCTCGTAAGAAACCTCTCCAGTGTCCTCATTGATTTCAGGTATTGCCGTATGACAAGTTGCAAGAAGACGGAAAAACATTTGAATTACATTTGCATGAGGCTCGTTAACCCAGTTCCCATTCATAATCCTATCATCCTTAAAATTAAAGCCCTTGATATGTGAAGTTTTATCATTGGCATCCTCATGGTGATTTCTCCCATTTACAGCTTCATGCAGGGGTGAATCCTTTTGTCTACCTATAGTCCTTTCTACCTCCGTGAAACCCCGTCCATAAGCCCTCCCTGCCACAGAACACTTAATGAACTCCATTGAATTACAGGTCAGAGTTCCAGTCTTGTCAGAGAGTATTGTATCAACTTGACCAAGTTCTTCATTCAAATTTGAGGTGCGAGCACGAGCAGGTTTATCAGCCTCTTCATAATACATATTAATATCTTGATTGATAAATATGCTCTGAAGAACTTTGACAATTTCTATTGATACATACAGTGAGATTGGAATGAAGTAATTATATAACATCAGTGCCGTAAGAAAATGAAATATTGCAGCTATTGGAGCCCTTTTTGGATCAAAGAAAATTTTGGCATCATCAGGCCTGAGATACCATCTCTTCATTCTTCCATTTTCCAAATCCTCGTCAGTCACAAGGCCAAAAAATATAGATCCTACAAGAGCAAGCAAAAATAGAAGACAGAACAAAATATATATAATCTTATCCATTTTCCTCTCAACTTTGCTTCTCTTTGAAGGTGGATCCGTAGAATTTTGAATAACCTTTGTGTCACGACCAGTAAAGACAACCACCCCATATATATAATCTGTATTCCGGAGTTTAGAGTCTCGAAGGAGTAGTTGTTGAGGAGACAGAGGATATTGTTGCTCTTCCAACTCCATACTACCAACAAAACTGTACAAATTTGCATTTGGATCCTCGCATTTTATGATAGCCTTAAAGCTGTTGAACATAGAATCCTCATGCATATGCGAAGTCACCTCCAATGCTTGTTTTAGTTTCAAATTTGTCTCACCATCAAGGTTCATTGTCTCAACATAGCAGATTGCATCCTCATAACTGGATGAAAGCAAGATAATATCTGCTGGAAAGAATTCATCCTTCTCCACTCTCACAATATTACCCACTCTCAGATTCTTCCACTCTGTATAAGCAAAAACTCCATCACCTTGATGCACTTTAACCTTTCTATTGTTAACCTCAATATCCTGAAAAGGTTCACTTGCAAAATTAGAGACCAATGTGAGATGAGTCGCGAAAATTAATATAAGCGATGTTAACCTTTTCTATCATTTTCACAGAACCATTTCAGTGATTTCATTGATCTTTCAAATCCTTGTAATCTTTTAGGCCAAAGTGATAACACTATACAGTACATGAATCCCAACAAAAACTAAGCATTTATGCATGCTTTCTTGTTAAACCCAAACCCCTATTAAGTGCCAAGAATATCATTAGGTTAATATCCTTCCCATCCCCTACATTGTTCACTATAGCCACCCAAAGAAAGAACTCACCCTTCCATCCATAATGAAATTACGTCTGCCACAAAGAGGGTTCTAGTAAACAAAAATGATCTTTCCAACATTTCAAATTGAGTTGCAGAAACTTTTTTTCTAAAAAAAAAAATTGTTAGATAAGAAACATTTTATTGATAAAATGAGATAAGCACCTAAAGTGATTCCAATAGAGATTTCCAATTAGAAACTAAGTAAGGCTAAAATGTTTAAAAAGGACTCTATTTTTGCACCAATACCAAACTGTAGACAGAACCAAATCCATAAAACTATCAAAAACTGAAAAAGAGTCTCTAAAAAGATGTTTGTTCCGCTCGCCCCATAAAGTCCAAAAGAAAGCTCAAATAATGGCCAACCAAAACTTCAACATGATAATTCAGTTCAATATATTAGGATTAACATAAGGAAGTAAAGGAGGCTGAGAGGCCATGAAAGGATCAAGTTTAACTCATCGAGTCAAACAACTAAACAACAAAAGAGATAAATACCTGTTTCTTCCGCCTCCAATCCTCAATCCCTTCTTTGATCATTGTCGCTGAAATGACAAGAATAAGAGGGATAATCGCGCTAACAGCCGTGTAAGGAGCAAGAGGAGTAAAAGCAAGGATCCCACTGACTAAAAAATAGAAATTGGCCACCCTCCTGAATTGCTCAAACAAAGACTTAGGGAGGAAAGTAGCTAGAGTATACTTGGTTGTACTAATATGATTGTCTATGTAGTTACGAATTTCTGCCTCAAAACACTCTGGTTCGTTACAGAAAACAACTCGAGAAAACCCCGGACCCCCAAGTTGTGAATGATCATCCTTTAAAGAAGCTTTCCCACATGCAAACGAGTAGATCTTGCTAAAATGCAGCTTTCTCCTTCTGCCGCGGCTCATTTTTTCAATTCCACCGATTGAAGTTCCCACAAACACCAATTTACAGGTACAACTAAACGAAATTTAAACAACCTGCAAATGAAGAAACCTTGGGTTCCCCCACAACATCCACTCCCCCAATCCAAAAGGGAAAAAAGTAAAGAAACCCAATACCAAAACTAAAACAGGCCCATGTTAACAGCAACTTTGAACATTATCAATTCGAAAGCTCAAAAGTACAGTACCCAAATCGAATCCTCAAATAAATGATATGAATCTTTGAAAGTTCTTTTGCAAAGTAGAACCTAACCCCAGTTGAAAGAAAGAGAACATGAGAAGAAAGGATCAGAGAAAACCCATGGAAAAAAAGTAAAGTTGGGTTTATATTGAAATCTCCGTCCTCGTCGTAAAAACCCAGAAACAGAAACCTTCAACTTTATCAAGAAATGCCAGATACCGCCAAAGCGTTTCGGCGTAAAGCCATCAAATAGCTGGAGAAGCAAAACAGAGAGATACGAGTAAAAATTCCCATATATTTAACTCTTCCTCGGGACCTCGAAGTTTTATACGAAGACTTGGACTCGATCTCTCGCATTTTTCTCTCCACTTCTCAAGAAACCGCGCTTTAATTCTTTCAACCACCAAATTTTCTTCTCTTCTGGCATGATTGTTTCGAATTCGGCAAGTTTTCTAGAAAACACAAAAGACAGAGAATGTCATTACCCATTTGGCAGAAAAGAAAACGCTGGTGAGTGTTTGATATTTAAAGGCTACATACTAACTTTACAAGAAGAAAAGGAAAAAAAAAAAAAACTCAGAAGCTCACCACCAATGGCGACTGTTTTTCTGCTCTGAAAGGGTCTTCTCTTCTGCATCGCTTTGCCTTTCTCCACGGAATAATATAGAACAAACAGACAAAACAATAAACAAACTTTTAGTTTTTTTCTTTCTTTTTTTTTTTCTTTTTTTCCTAAAAAACCCTTAATTTGCAATTTGTTTCTATTTTTCCTTTATGATATATTCAATTTGTTTCATAACTTGATTAATAGTTTAATTATAGCATTTTTCCCTCCCCTTGAAGCAAATTGAAGGGGAGATTTCTACAGCAAACCCCGCAAAAGGGACGTTAGAGAATCTATAATGAATTAAAAAGAAGATTTGTGAAAAAGGAAAATTAAAATTGTAAGGTGTAATAAAAGAATTTTAGTGATGGGTTCTTGTATTTTTGGGTTGGATTAATTAACTGGGAATACGGCGAGGAAACAGGGAAGATGCGAAACGTGTCGTTTGTGGTCAAAGTCAAACCAATCTCACCCAGTCTTTTATATTAATGTGTTTAATTACTAAATATTTATTTACAGCTACTACTCTTATCAACTATCAAGCTTCCATGTTCATCACTAAATTCCCATTAATCGTATGAGACTTAAGTTGATGGGCATGTTTGACTTTTTAATTTTAAGTTTTGAGTATTGTTTCTATGACGTTTTTAGGTTCCAAAGTTTACGTGTTTATTTTTTGAGAATTATTTCACTATTTATTTAAAAATCAAATAAAAGCTGAAATTTAAATTTAAAAGTGAAAATGTAACATTTTAATACATAGAGGCTAAATGAAACTCGAAACTCAAAACTCAAGAGTAAAAAATTAACCTTCTAAAATATAAGAATTTTTTTTTTTTTCTGTAACATAACAGAAGAAAACAATAATAAGAATGAACAACAAGATATTTTTTCTGACTAACAAGACCAAGAAGTCAACTCCAGAGTTCGACTGTAACTAAAAGAGAGCAAGTCTCCTCCATCGTCCAATGAACTAATTCACTAGCCATCATGTTTTGAGATAAATGAATGTGATTAAGATTGAATTAGCACCAAAGAAGCTAACTGCATAACCTCGTATGAGACCATTTTGATTGAGAGATTAATTGATATCTTTCCCGTGAAGCAACCAAATTGCACACAGACTACCAGATTTAACTATGACAGGTGTGTTGAGAAGCTGACTAATGGAGACTTCAAACCTTCTTCAATCGCACACAATCGTCCTAGCATCAAAATGTTATAAGAGCGAGTCACAAACTAACACTCAACACAAACAATGTTCCCATTGAATGTTTAAATCTTACAATATATTACTATTGAACTTAAAAAGAACATTCTGTTTATATATTTCAATATATTACTGTTTTATCCTTGAATTTTGTGTTATTACATTTTTTCCTTAGATTTTGAGTTTTGTTTCATTTAGTCGGTAAACAAAGCTAACTCAAAACTCAATATTAAAAATGTAATATTTTGAAACTTATTAACCAACTGAAAATTAAATTCAAAATTCGAAAATAAAAGTATAAAAGTATAAAAGGTTTAAAATTTAAAGACCAAACAATAAAAACTATATTCAAAACCACGAGATCTAAGAATATTGTTTTAAATAAAGTATTATCATCATCATCGTTGGTGTTTGAATCTCACTCTATATTATTTTTATCTAATCAAAAAAAAGAAGAAGAAGAAGAATATTCAAGTTTGTATTTTGTTGAATAATTTTTTATTTCATGGGCAGGAGAGGGAACAAGAACATTACACGATTGCTTGTTTTCACGTGGGAATATTCAAAGAGTGAGCTAATTCAAGAGGCAGAATTTAAAAAGGGAATGGGAGGAATGTGAGTATGTGAAAGCAGAAGCAATGGACAAGTTGTGGTTTGTGTGTAGGTTATGATTTGTATAAAATCTTGCCCCAACATGCAAGTTTGTGACTTTCTTGTCTTAAATGTTACCATAAAACTCAATTCTTTTCATTTCTCACTTTATTTTTAATAATTGTGAGTTGGTGGGCCTATTCGCGATTCATCTCACCAGATAATTAGCTTACCAATTACATTTAATTTATCATTTTTTTCCTTCTTATTTTAATTTTCTCTGTGTTTTTATTATAAATCTACAATAAAAAATAAAGATGTATATAACAGAGTTGTTTTTTAATATAGCAAAATGAGTCAACTTATTTATAAATATAACAAAATGTAATATTTTATGACCGACAGACATTAATACATACTTATTCGTGTCTATTAACTATCTGATAAACAATGATATTTTGCTACATTTAAAAATATTCTCATCCACGTTTTATGTTATGAATTTTGTATACTTAATTGTTCTACAATATTCTACATTTTTAAATTCTTGAAGCTGAAATTCGGATATTCATTAAATCACAAAAGGTTAAAAATAAATTTGACAAACAAATATTAATTCGTTTAATTAAATAAATTTGAAAATAAAAAACATGGTTACAAACAGAGGCTTAAGTTTTCGAAAGGAAAATTAGGTTAGTTTTGGAAGTATTCTGTTTTTTATATTTTTATTTTAAACTAAAGCTATTATCGAGATCTAAGTTCTATAATTATTTAAAGCTTCAAGTTAAATTAAAAATGGAAAAAAAAAGAAATATTTTTTTATGTTCTAAGTTAGGTAAGAATTTTAAAGAGCAAAAACAAACCCACGGTTTGTAAATAAGGTTCATTTCCTTCAAAAAAAAAAAAAAAAAAAAAAATCTAAAAGTGTAAATTAGTTTTCAAATATCTATTTATAAATTTAGCTAACACTCAATCTATTTTAAAATTTAAATCAATCTTGTCAAACTTTTAAACACTCAAAATTAATTTAGCTTTCAATTTTACATTTGTAATTGCAATTTTAATATCATCAGAATTAGTTTTGAATGATTCAAAATTTATTTTATGATGATTTTTAAAATGACAAAAATGATTTAAACCCTTTTAAAATCACTCTCAAACATCGTCTTAGATATATTTAGACAACACTTAAGGCGTAACCTTTCAATTATATTACAAGGAGATAAAAAGGGTATTATGAAAAATAAAATAAACTTGAAAATTAAAAATTCATAACAAGAAGTCGTATGTTACTCTCTCAAAAAGAAAAAAAAGTTTGTGCGTCACCTTCTTTGTTTTTTTCATTTAAAAACTAAAAACCTATTTAGTAAAAATTTTGAAACAAAAATTTAAAAATAATAGATTCAATAAAAAAAATAAAAATTGTGTTTCATTGTTTTCGAATCTATGATAACATGTCGGAAAAGACATGTTTGTCAAAAAAAAAAAAAAAAAAACGACAGTATATTTATAAACAATCAAATATTATTAATTAATTTTTAAATATGTTTTTTATGCTATAAAATTTTGTGTAGTTATCATTTTACCATGTTATATAATTTATATTATATTATAACATATATATATTAATAAAAATGAAACGAGGTTATTACATGAATAATATATTTATCGAAGTTGTTTTCCTTTAATCTTTGGTGTGTGATTCTGCTTTTTAAATTTTAAATTTACATTATAGATAAATTGAAAATATAAAAATATTATTTTTAAATTTTATATTATTTGAATCTTATAATTCAAAAACAGTTTTTAAAAAATAAACCTACTAAACAAACATGTTGATGCCAAATTTTAATCAGAGGGAAAGTACCGGACTTTCACGTAACACCAACGCCAGTGAATTTGTTTGAAGGGGAGAAGAATATGGCCTGCAAATTAAAGAGAAAACATACACATCCACACATATTTCGATACTTTAAGTCATAGAGTGAAAGAATGTGAAAGTTAGAGTTTGAAAGTAGGACTCAAGTTACCTCATATAAAATCATTATGATTATTTATATAGAAAGTTGACCTAGTATGCTCTTTAGGGTTTTCTGAGTTGCTTCAAGATAATCAGATAACCTGTCTGGCCAAGGGGCGTGGCTAGTTTCGTGTTTGGCTAAGGGACGAGGTCGAGTTTCTCCATTAGGCTATATCTTGGGGCTATAATGTTACTTTGGGTCAAGACATGCATAAGCATGCCCCACTAGTTGCTCGACAAGGGTCGACCTTGACCCCTAGCCGAGGTCGAGGCTACTAGTTTGGGCTAGCCCTTTTCTCCTAGGCCCATTCTGGTCTTTAGCTGCCTTTTTCAGCCCATATCACGTTTCTCATTTGATTTTGTCATCTCTAAATGTCAATTATACCCTTAAGTCTAAAATTACCAATAACAAAACATATTAAATTGTTTTAATTAGATGTAGGCAAAAGAAAGGATATCTACTAAATTAAAAGTTTGAACTATTTCCTATAATTTTATTTATTTAATTAATTTTTAAATTCAATGATTGTTAGCATGAAAATTGGACTATCGACTATTAAGAATGATAATTTGTGTATTTATTCACTGAATTATATATATACACACACATACATATCCACACTGAATTGACTTTATCGTAGTAGTTATGTATCTAATTAATTAGTTGACAAAATATAATTGTTCTTTCTTTCACAATAAGAGAATTTTATTGGACAACTGTGCCTTCTTTTCCCCCTCTAAACTTATACTATTCTTTTTAAGCCAACAATTTTCAATATTCTCAAAATTTAGCAGGAGAAAATCATTGTTTACTATTCTTTTTTAAAGAAATATTAAAAACAATTTGTTTCTCTCGAAAAAAAATGCTCATTTGTACCAGTGTTTTCAAATTTTATTTTAAGAGCCTACTAAAAATATATAATACAAAATAATAATTATATAATTTTTTAACATAAAACTATGTTCATAAATAAATTAATAATAGGTTAATTGATGTCTGGTGTTAATAACAACTAATTTGCAATTGTTTAAATTAGAATCTAATTTCTGAATTTTACTACCAAATACATATATGAAAAGATGGAATACAATTATGTTTTCATTTAATCCCTTGTTTTCAAATTTATGTCTTCAGATTCTCTACTAAATAGACTAACAGATCCTTAGTTATCTTAGCCATCAACTTTTATTCAAAAATTATTAAAAATTGAAAAATGAACCAAATAAAATTAAATTATTATTAAATGCTTAAATAGGGTTTAAATCATTGCTATAATTCTCAAATTAGAGTCAAAGCGAGTATAGGTCAATCACAATATAGTATGTGTTAGTAATTAAAAGATTTGTAGTTTGAATTCTCCATCTCTTAAATACTAAAAAAAAAAAGAAAAAAAGCTCAAGTTATAAATAATTTTTAATACAATTATTAAAATCATGTATTCATCTATTTACGTTCATATTCATCCATTTATGTCTATGGTTTTTTAAATTTAAGAGCAATAATCGTTTTCACACAATTTCTTTGATGTATAATTTCTTTAAAATATATTTGTGATATTTTGCATTATTTTAAAAAAACCAAATAAAAACATAACGTATTAGAATGAGTGGTTATAACATTAATTTTAAAAAGCATGAGACAGAAAGGCATAAAATGGATACAAAATGAGACTACTTTTTTAAGTATTTTATATATTTACAATAACACTATTAGAACTTGTCGCACAAAGGTTGCCACGGACAAAAAAAAAAGCAATAGAAAGAACAGAAACAAAATGATGACGGTGTCATCTCTAAGAGCTAGTGGAAAAAAAATTAATAAAATAGAAGGGTTAATATTTATTTTATTATTTTTAAAATTAAAAAAAGTCATGTAAGAATTAAGAAAAGAACCAAACCTAAAAAATACAGGTGCGAGACGAAAAGGCCGAAGTGAAGCTAAGAATGTGAGGGACATTTTTATTTGTATTTTTCCGCGAATAGAAATAATGTATGAAATTAAATTAAAAATAAAAATAAAAAACAAAAAGGCAGTGATTGGTTGGCAGGTCAACATGTAGTGCTTAGGAAAATTGGTCTTCATTGACAAGTACTTTTCTACCACATTTGAGAGTATTATTATTCAAGTGACTGTTTATTATTATTCTGCCTTCCACTATTTAAGTAACCCAAGCACACCTTCTAAACTAACTTCATTCCATTGTTTATATGTTTTTTTATTTATTTATCTCAATATTTAAAATTACCTTTATCTTATACCTATACTTAAAACAAAAGATTAGAGGCTTGCAAGTCTCTCCCCCTTATATGTTTATATTTGTTATATGTAATTTTGGACTAATAAAATAAATCTAAAAATAAAGAAAAGAGAAGCTTACTGGGATCAAGCAAGATATGTTTAGTCAAAAGGTGGAGTTGGACCTTTGAGCCACAATATATTCCTCGCCCTAGGCCTTAGATGACCATGTCCTCATCTTCATTCTCCAAGAGGCTCGGGAATTCAATTAACTTGTGGGGCATGAGTTTGGCCTTTGGGCTAACTCGCCCCTTGCTTCATCCTCATCCTCCGAGGCTGACCTTGGCCTCGGTCTAAGCCTTCGAGGCTAAGGAACCCAATCATCATAGGAGACATATCCAACATGTCCACAATCCAATGAAATTGCATACTATCTTATCATATTATGAGATAATTGAATTCTGAAAGAGAACAAAGGAAGACATGGGTAACTTGAATCATATCCTCAAACTTCCTAGCATCCACATTCTTTCACTCTTTAACTTAATAAGAGTGCGTGTGACAAGCATCACACCTTTAGTGTGGGTTTTCTCTCTTGCAGGCTACATTATTCTCCCTTTCAAATAAGTTTACTATTGATGTCACACGCAAAATATATGTATTTTTTTAATACAAATTTTGGCTTCCGCAACACCAATAAATAAAAACACACTCTCTTGACTAGAGAAGATTGATGGATTATAGATAAGGTGAAAAAAAAAGGATGGGGTAATTGCCTCCTTATAAGTCAAAAGTCAAACATAAAATATTTACTAGTATTGTGTAGTTTAGTTCTTATAACTTTCTATTTCTTTTTCATAATGGAAAGATTATATCAATGAAAAGTCATTAGATCTGATTTTACCTCCCTATGATAAAATTGCTTATTTTGTCCTTATTGAATACTATTTTCATTTTATTATTTTTATTTTTATGTTTCATCGATTCTTTTTATGAAAGGTTGAAAATGTTGAACTCATAAATATGTGAAAATGTTGAAATTTTAATACTAACTTAATAGTTAGATGAGAGATATTCGTTTTTGAATTAAGAAATTCATATATATTTAAGTTTTAAAAGTTAAGATGAGAGATATTTGAAAAAAAAAAAAAAGAAAAAAAAAAACACAGACAAGACAAGACTCTTTATGCAAGATTTAAAAAAGAAAAAAAAAACCCTTAATATAAATGAAAAAGTTCATTGACATGCAAAAAATTCTCCCAAGGCACATTTCTTTTTACAAAGAGGAAAATAAATGAAAAGGAGAGAAAAAGAAAAAAAAAAGAAAAGAAAAGAAAAAAAAAAAGCAAATTAGGAATAAGAATGAGAATAGACCAAAGAGAAGATGCCAAACCATCCATTCAAACAGCGTAGTGCGCACTAGGCATTACTTCATTCCTTTTTTCTGTCGCTATTCTTTTTTCTAAATTAACAAATTTCGATGGATCTAGATCTTTCTTTAATTTAGTACTCTATTCTTCTCTTTATAGATAATTGTTTTAAATGTCAACATTACTAAAAATATTTTAAATATAACAAAGTGTTATTGTCTGTATGTGGTCAACATAGCGTTCGGACTCATGTGCCTTCCAGAACCAGGGGTCTTCGAGCCTGCTGTATATAATGATTGATATGGATAGATATCTATCAATATTTATCACTAATATTTTATAAATATTTTGATTCCTTTGGATATATTTAAAATCATTCATTTTTTTTCTTTACAACTTCTCGTTTGAGTGTTTTTGTTTGTGTTGGTTGTACTTTCTATTGTATACTTATTAAGCACTATCAAGAGAAAGAACAAGAAAAAAAGGTATTCAAGCTCATTTATTGGTTTTTTTTTTTTTTTTTTGCTTAGTATAGTGGAAAAAATATATTAGTGACAATATATGTAGTGAGAGAATAAAATCTCTAACTTTAACTCACCTAACCCTACAATATTTAGATGTCAAGAAAACACGTAAGATTCTAAATCCTAAGAAAGTGGCGACCATAGATTAAATCCTAGGTAAGTGGCGGTCATAGATTAAGTCCATTACCTCTTAGTCATTTCTTGAGACTATATATCTTTTTTTTTTTCTACCAATAGTTCAACCCATAATTGTTAACTTATTTTTAATAGCAATAATATTTTGTTTTAGCTTAACGGTCAAAATAGTAATTCGGTATATTAAATATTATAATTGTTAAGATACCGATTTCTTATTTTTAACCAACTAAACTGCATTACTATGTTTTCTAAAAATTAATAAATTAATAAAAATAAAAATTAATAAACTGCATTACTATATAGTATGTCAACGTAACTTTCAACTAAAATAATAATGATCAATAATTGATTTAAATTTATTTTATAACTATTTGATTTGATAACAGTGTTTTTTTTTCTTTTTTCTTTTTACTTTGAAAATTTATTTAAATTAAATAATAAGAATTAATTAAATTAAAATTTATTTAATATTATAGTTGGACAATAAAATTGATTATAAAAATATATGTATAAACCAAAGATAAGGTTTACGAATTGCAAAAATACATGTTAAATCAAGAATCAAGATGCACCCAATTATTTTTTTTCTTTTTAACTAGCGTGCTAAAGTGAAATCAATCGATGAGGATCCACCACCAATTTGATAATTCCCATAAAAGAGATATCTCATATCTCTTTAAAATTAATTACCTTCATCAATTCGGTTCTCATTCTTTATTACGTGGCCAATAGGCTTTTTATTAGTTGATTTACCATCTAACCTTGTTGTTGCCAACAACGACAATAAAATTTAAAAAGAAAAAGAAATTGAAAGCTAGTTAGCAATCTGTCTTAACAGAAACATTGACAAATAAGATTAACCTAAGTTAATACAACATATCATATTAATTTATTTCTTTATTACATGTAATTTTTTATATATAAAATTAAAATTTCCTATTCCATTTTAGTTTTTTAATTCGTAGCTATTTATTATTTAATTTGTTGAACAAATTTTTTTATTCGATACCATATACAAATAAAATTAATTTTATATATTTTTTAATACAAAGTTATTGTAATCTTTTTTTTAGTTGATGTAGTATAAAATTATATTTTAGTTGTAATTATTTATTGATATCAAATAAATTAATCAAATTGAATTTATTGTTATTAATTGTATTGTGTTCCATTCTTATTCCAATTCTTGATAGTTTGAAGAAGGAAAATTATTTTAAATCACATAACTGTTGAAAATATTTACAAATAATAATAAAATATTACAGTCTATCTACGATAGACCGCTATAGTAGTCTATCACATATAGATAATAAAATTTTGGTATATTTATAAATATTTTGGTACATTTTCTTATATTTAAAAACAACCCTTGAAGTAAACAATATGATTGAGTTACCAATTCCATAAACAAGAATAATATTCCAACTCAATTGATTTTATTCTAATTTTTCGACCCATTAAAATTTTCTTTTATATATATATTCAATATCATTGAATTACCAATTCAATAACCAATAATAACATTCCAACTCAATTGATTTTATTCCAATTTTTCGACCCATAAAAATTTTCTTACCAATTCAATAAGCAATAATAACATTCCAACTCAATTGATTTTATTCCAATTTTTCGACCCATAAAAATTTTCTTTTATATATATATATATATATATATATATTTTTTTTTTTTTTTGCAATTGAAGTGGGCTAAACAAATTGGATACATCCCGAGATGCACAAAAGTTTTACTCTTTATTAAATAGGTGGCTCTTATGAACATAATAAATAAATAGGTCATTACAATTTTATTAATCCGACAATCAACTTGCACTTGGGTTACTTTTATAAAACTTCGCGTATGCGACTAAAAGAATGTTTTAACTAAGTCTCCATCTTAATCAACCAATAAGTATGCTACGATTATATTTCATATATATATATATATATATATATCACACATTTTGGGCCAAATGGCATAATCAATTCTATGGAGTTGCATTTTATTCGATCAACAAAAATGGTGAAACTCGAGCCAGAAAACTACACCCTAGAACTCAATTAAGCATGAGAAGAAGGGAATTTGGACCATGACCCAAACTGACATGCTCGACTCTGATGAGGCTAAAGTTGACCCTCCCCATTTTGTGACCTATATGGGCCTCAAGAAGAAGAATAATAGGGGTCAACAACCCAAATGGTCTCCTCGTCCTCAACCTCAACCAAGCAGACCTTCCCATTTTGATGAATGGATCATGTTGTGTCCTACTATATTTGAGCCTTAGGAAGAAGAATAATAGGGGTCAAAAGCCCAAATAGCCTCCTCGGCCTCGACCTCAGCCAAAGATGAGGCTAAGGCCGACCCTCCTCACTTGAGAAACAATATATTTTGGCTCATTTTGCTCGAGAATTAACCTAATGTGATTAGAAAACCTTAATGTGCACATCTAGGTCAGAATTTCACTATAAATGACTTTTGCATGTCACATCTTCCCTGAATTACAAATTCACTGTTGTTGTCACGTGAAGTTTATATATATTTTCTCCTGTGCAAATTTTGGCATCAACATGAATTACTCTAAAAAAAATACATATAAATTATTCGACAAGTTATATAAAAAAATAAAATAAAATTGTATAGGACACCAAAATTGATTTAATTCAACCAAATGGCCCCATGATCAATGGAGTTCCCATTTCTCTTCACCTCAACTAAATGGTCCTAATCAAAGAAGCAACAAAATAGTGCGGTGGGGGCAACATTTTCTCAACAATAAAGTATGCTTTTCCTAATAATTCTTTCTTCCCAATACCAATAATACATTGGAGTTTTATCTCATAGTTTCCTCATAACTTTTTACATTTATTTTGTTTTTACTTTTGATTTTAAAAATATTATTATATTGTCTTTCAACTTTCAAACATTCTAAATTAGTTTATAATTTTTTTATTAAAGAAAAGTTATTTAAAATATTTCATTTAGAATCTCAATATCTCTTACTTGTCCATGTTGTCATATCTTAACTTGGTTAGAGAATAAAGTTTTTGTTAAATAATTTATTAAAAAATTAAATGAGAATGACAATCAAAGTACTTTTTTACACGTTAAACTTAAAAGATTAAAATAAAATATTCAAAACATCATACACCTTTAAAGTTTAAACCATATATTTAAAAGTTTTAGAAGTGTTACATCAAACTAACATAATTATGAAAGTTAAAAGGCAAAAGAAGATTCAAACTATATACAGAATGATTTAAACCATATATTACATTAGGTAGCGTCCCCATAAGGAGAAGAAACAAAAAATAAAAATGAGAAATGTGAAACGCGGGTGACCAATGTGGTGACGTGGGAGTAGATGATTGGTCCACGTATGAAAGTAGGTGAACTGTTATTGATGTCTGTCAACCAATACCGGGGATGATGGGTCGGGTTCGATATTAATAAGATGGAAATAATAATAATAAAATAAAAATAATTCAAATGGATCTGGTGGTGGTAATGCCTCGGATGGTGATAGGGGTATGATTGTAATAAATGAAAATTTTGTGTTAGTTACCAAAAAAGAAATCCCAACTCGAAAATGTCGGCTGAATAATTCTTCGTTTTTCTTCCTATTTCCCATCCTTTCAATTTTTATTTTATTTTAATTCTGTTTATAGCATACAACATTTTGCTTTTAACCTTTTTTTTCTTTTAAAAAAATTTCATTTTGGGAGATACTTCATTCAAATTTTGAGAATCTTTTTTTTTTTCGTTTACCAAAGGAAATAATTTCGAGAATTAGGTATATGTATATTTATTCTCATTATTTTAAATTATTATTATTATTATTTGAATTGATAGTTATTCTCATTAATGAACTATGCAAAATAGTCAAAATACATTTAATATATACAATTATACTTTATAACCATATAAAGTTAGATATTGTTCAATTTTGGAATATCATAATTCTTTTGGAGGGAGGAATATCATAATTGTTAATGCCTAACTAATTAGTTATGTATATTATATATCTCTATTTTATTGAAAGATTTTTTACATTATTTATCAATTTACAGGTCAAGAGTTTGATTTTCTATCCACTTGTTGTAAGAAAAGAGTTATTTATATAATCTAAAATTTTGAAATTAACTTGTATTGTAATTTTGTGTAGATAGAAAGTTTATATTTGATTTATTTTACTACTTTTGTTATCAACCTAATCTATGCATAGTTAAACTCATTCTAAGATTGAAATCACAACTTAAAACAAAACATTGGTTTTGTTAAAATTAAATATAATTTTATGTTCTAAAAAAATATAAATTGGGTTAAATTTTATTTATTTATTGTACCACAATTAGTAAAATTAATATGAATTGCATAAAATTAAAAATACTAAACTTTAGTCAAATTTTAAATTTTAAAAAGAGTTGTTTTCAGATATAATAAAATGAACCAAAATGTTTATAAATATAGCAAAATTTTGTTATCTATGTGATAGACATTGACATTTTGCTATATTTATAAATAGTTTTAATAGTTTTGTCATTTAAAATAATTATTCATATAAAAAAATTACTATTGAACAACTATTTTTTAAATATTTTTTAGAAATTGAACCAACAAATATTTTAAAAAATAGCCTTTAAATAAAATATAAAATCACAATCAATTGGTTAAACACACACGTGAAAAGTAGTATTAATGTTAACTCCACTATCTTTCTTTCGCGTGTTAACAATAAGCATTCATTATAATAAAAAAGGTTATATTAAATTAGTCTTTTTTTACAACCTAGAATAAATAATTTTACCAAACACAAATTAACCTTATCATGTATTTTCAAATTCACAATCAAACATAAATTAATTTGAATTTTGAATTCAAATTTCAAAATTTTAAATTAGAACCAAGTATGTTTTTGGATATAGTGAAAAAAAGAATTCGTTTTTGTTTTCTGCTGAATTCTTTGTTTATGAAAATAAATTTTTGGATCATGAACTAAATGTGGTCTAAAATTTTGAACTTCTCTCTCATTTGAGGAACTATTGAATAAGACAATTATTTTCTGCTACAATAGTTATATAGTATTAGATGTATAAAAAGAAGAAAAAATTCATGTAAAAATATTGTTTCGTTCAACTTTAGTTCATATAACTTTTAAATGTCTAAATTTTGTTCATACATACTTTTAAAATACTGAAAATTTAGTCCATTGGAATTAGTTATTATAAAAATTTCATGCAAGAAATTGTGCTATAGGAAGGCCTAATAGAGACTAATTTCTTAAAAGAAATAATAATAATAAAAAAAAAATAAACTAACCATAAGAATTTTTTTAAAATTTATTCAAAATATATAAACTAAAATTAAACATTTAAAACTACATTAAAAAAAAACTACATAAAGACTAAAATATGATCTCTCAACAATAAGGACATAAAAAACGTATATCGCTTTCCACCAACATTCATATATGTGTGTGTGTAAAACAATAATTAGTTCGCATTATTTTTATGTAAGTACGTAATATTATATATGTAATTGTATATTTCAAAGCTTACAAATTTTAATGGTTATATTTCTAAAATATGGCTAGGTTTTCAAAACTAATAAACTTTTATAATGTTCAAATGTTAAGAAATTCTTTAAAATTTATCAAATTCAAAATTTTAAAGTATTAGTAAAATGTGGCAACTTATTTATAAATATAACAAAATATCATTCTATTATTGATACAAAGTGATAGATATTGATAGACTATTATCATTTATCACTGTCTATCATCATTTGTCATTGTATATCACTAATAGACGTCGTCATTTTGCTATATTTGAAAATTTGCTAACATTGTCATTTAAAACAATTACCCTATATATTATATACACACACATATTATTTTTTAGAGCTTTTTAGGATATAAATTATTGATTGTTTATTTCATTAATAACTATTTTAAATAACAAAACTATCCGAAAAAATTTTCAACTATAGCAAAATGTTAGCATATTAATGATAGATAATAGTTTATCTATATCTATCATTGTCTATTAATAATAAATAAAGATATTTTAGTTTATTTGATTTTACTATATTTGGAAAAGGTATTTTTTTTTTCTTAAAATATGTTTTTAAAAGATAATCTTCCAATTATCTTTTAATATATTTTATTTCAATTTTTTTTTTTTTTTTTGAGAAATCAAAATTCGTCCATTAGTATAACTTCGAAGCTTTTACTTTCCTTTTCTAAAGCTATATTTACTTTTATTTCTTTTATACGTTGAAAAAATTTTAATCGTTTTCTAAAAAAAAATATAAAGAAACAAAGACAAAAGAATACTTTTTAATCTTACTAACCTTAACATATAGCATTTCAAACGAGTACTATCCAGTAGCGTTAAATGGGCGAAAAGAAAAAAAAAAAAAAAAAGAATTAATTGTCTAAGACATTTTTTCCCCTTTAAATTCACCCGTTGCCATATTTTTGTTTGACAAACATCATTTGGTAATTAAAAAAAAATAATAATAATAAAAAAATAAAAATAAAAAATAAAAAATTGTCAACCCATTCCAACATAGTTTGGTAAATAAAAATACCAATTTTCATCCCAAAATTAATAGTTCAATCTCTCATTAATGCAATTCTGAACTAAAATTAATAAATAAATATTTTTTTTCTAATCATTTGAATTTAGAAAAAATTGAGATCTAAACTCAAAAGAAGAGAACAGTTTCCCTTTTTTAATTTAGTTTCTAAAAGTTAATTTAGATTAACTTAAAAAATAAATATTTTTTAAAAATTCATTTACATTTAAACACTATTTAAACACTTTTGATGATAACGGTTTAAAATAAAAACACTAATAACTTTTAAATTTGGAATGGTTGTCAAACACTTTGTATTACTTTCAAAATGATTATTTTTTAAAAAAATTAAATACTTGAAAATGTATTCGAAACACACCCTAAATTTTCAAAAGTATCTAATAGGTCCATGACAAATTTAAAATTCTTAAAAACTAATTGAAGTATTAGATGTCAAATGTTATGTCTTGTGAACCTTGAACTTTCTATTTTGTGTTTAGTAGACACATGAATATTTTTTGAAAAATGAAATTTGAAAGATAACATTTAAAATTTTAAGATTTCAGGAATCAATAGAAACAAGGAAATTGTAATCTAAGATTTAATTTAAGGTTAGATTTCAATAACAAATTAAAGTGAAACTTAGTTAAATATAATGTCATTGGTGAGTGGTGGGTGATAGGTAAACTTACAAATTAGAGCATGGACAATTGGCAAAAAAAAAAAAAAAAAAAAAACTCATAAATGTTGGTGGATAAATGTGACTTTCATATTTGAAATGAGTGCTTGGAAGTTGACAACAGCCCAAACTGGTGGCACTTGCTAATCAGTAATCACCCCTCCAATTATTCTCCTTTCTCTTCAATTGAAACCATTTCCTTCCAGATTATTGTTTAATCAAATCACCCAACTTATGAACTCTAACTTGGTTAAATGTTCTGAAAACCCAATTTTTTTAGGTTAATTAAGAAAAATTAGAATTTCAAATCTTCCCCCCTGAATAGTCGTTTCACTTGATTAAACATTAGCAAAACAATAATCATTAGACTTGATTAAAGCTACCTACATACATGTCATTAAATAAATAATTGATCACAAACTTTGCTTTAGAAAATATATAGATAACTAAACAAAAAAAAAAAATATATATGAACAACAATATTACAATAAAGATCTTATAAGAACCATAGGATAATTCATCCATGAACCACTATTTCATAGCGACAACTCAACTAAAATGATTAGTTAAGATAAATAACTAATTAAAGATTCAAATCTTTACTTTTTTTTATTTGTTTGTTTTCTTTTCCTTTAACATATCACAACTACAACTATATGTTTAATATTGCATAAGATGCATATTGACTAAAGTGAGGGAGATTGAAAATGTGTTGTTATTATTATTATTATTTTGGGTATGGAAGCAGCAGAGTACATATGGGTACCCCATTTGCTTTGCCTTCCTCACAACTCTACAACCTCTTTCTTTAATCAAAACCCCCACAAGATTCCCTAATCCTAAACAAGATATATATATATATATATATATATATATTTTTTTTTTTTTGTATAACATTGCTCCCTCTTCTCTTTGTCTCCATTACATATACACTCTTTTTTATATATATCATCTATGCCATCTATTATTTTATACTATATAGTTTCCTACATGTATTATTGTTACCCTTTTATATATATACAAACATATAATTATGAAGGTCTAATCATTCATTTTAGTCAGTTCATCATACAATATCTGATTATTAGACTTTTTATTTTTAATGTTTTAAATTGCTGGTTCTTATGATCTAAATTTATGATATTAATCACTATGGCTCCACTTCATTGTGGTTCTATGTATATACTTTGATCATATAAACTTCCAAAATAATAATAATGATGATGATGAAAGAGAGAGACCATTTAGAAGTTGATATTAAAGAAAGCCCATCTCAATTTTAGGTGTCTCACTAATCATGATAAAGACGTCTTTTATGACTATGTTAAGTAGTAATTATTGGTTCATAAAAGTAACCATAACTGATGAGGTTTAATTTCTCCACTTCAAATAGATTTTATTTTTAATCAAAATATCTTAAGAGATTAAAATAAAACCCCCACTGAAAATCAGATTTGATTGTCCAACTAAGAAACAATGATAATTCATGTCCCACTATAACAAGTTTTTCACCACTAATTAATCATAAAACCATGCTCTCGAAAAATTCCATCTCAAGGCCGTGTTAGTTATAGCCCATATTTAAAGGTCATGGGCCAGGCCGTGTTGTTGATCTAAACATTTTTGTTCGACATAAAAGTTATGTAATAAAAATTCAAACTCAATTTTGATAAAAATTTCACCAATCATTACAGTTCATGAAATAAATTGTTTTAAATTTGGAAGTATATGCACTAGATCGTTTATCAATTAAAGTTAGGGACTATACTATACTGTTACTTTTATGAAGTTAAGGGAAGTGTATGGCTTTTTTACCATCTGGGCCGATCCGTGTTAATAACAGCCCAATTCACCGTTTGGGCTGGTCTGTCTTGATAATAGCCCATTTGTAAATATAACATTTGGGCCGGGCCGAATACATTTGAACTTTGAAGCCCAGAAATCTGGCCGTAGCTATCGTCTATCAATGCCTTCTGAGTTCTAAACTGAAATTCCAGAATCGGCGAGTCAACCCACCGATTCAAAGCTCTGTCAATTGGTTTTTTTTACTTCCATGGTCACAGTCGAGCAAATCCGCTATTCAAAATCCAGACGGCCCCAGATGGTTGTTCTACTTTGAGCTTCAGTTTCTGCGATCTGTGAATCCGTCGAGGCCCTTTTCTTCAGGTAAGTAAAATTCCACCCACCTCTTTCACTTTGCTGCAAACTCGACAAAATTATGTACAACAGTTATGTCAGCTCAACTGTATATTCCATTCGGAGTAAAGGGCCTCTTTCCCATTGCTTTAATGAGCGTCCCATCTCCTTAAATGAAAGATGTAATGGGAACCCATTGCATCTTCCATCATCGTCATCATCATGTTGTTCTTGTTGTGTTTGTTATACATTTCCAACCCACAGAGTGTTTGTAGGGCCTAGCATGTTCTATGGGCCGAGGCAATCCACCTTGCTTCAATGGTCGATCTCTAGGAGGTTGATGTTGGGTTGCCGAAACCGGTTCTGTTATACGCTTCCTGAATATGGGCGTGTTCTGGATTGTTATGAGGCTCCTTTTTCTATAAGTGATGGTAGGACTTGTCATTGTAGTGATGGAAGGAGATATAGAAGATGTTGTATGATTTCTGATAGTAATTGTGAATTTGACAAATCGGACGGATTTGATGAAGAGGACATTGCTGAGGCCATGATTAGTTTGATAAGGGAGGGTTTTGGAAGCCAGGAAAAAATTAAGTCATCCAAGAGAGTGGAAGTGGGAAACCAAAGAAAGTGTGGAGCGAAGGAGAGAAATTTGAGTTCATCTAGACGAGTAGAACTGGAGAAAAAGGTGAGAAGAGGTGTTGAGGAGAAAATTTTAAGTTCATTTGAAAAGATAAGAATAGACAGGGAAAGAGAGAGTAACAGTCAGCGAGAAAGAGAAGAGAGGAAAAGCAATAAGTTTGGTTCTTTAACTAGTAAACATAATAACAAAGTTGGATCAGTGGCAGTTGAGTTGAGAAAAGATGGATCTGGACTGAATGGTGATCAGTTAGTTCATTCAAGAGCTGATAATCAGAGTTTAAGAAAAGAAGGGTCTACTTGTTCATCTTATTATTCACTCTCCTCTTCTGGGGATATTGAGAGTGATGCTGAAGTTGAAGACAAGAATGTGCAATTTGTTGAAGAATCGTCCAGTGGCTACAGATACGACTCCGTGAGTGATATGGGAGAAAAATTAGATGGGCAGATCAAGGTTGCGTTCAAGAGGCAAGCAGGCGATGAGAAGGGGCAAGAAGAGGAATCAGTGCTCCGTGATACTACAGTTGGGAATAGTGCCGATTGCCACTTGAGGAGGAACTCAGAGAATAAACTTAATGAAATGTCAACAACAGTAACATCCTCCATAAGTGGAACCTCTGATATGAACTCAAGATTGTCAAGGGCCAGGGAGAGTGGTTATGTAAGTACTTCAAGTTCCAAGAAGAAGTTTGTTGACAAGAAAGAGGAATCGAAAATGGCCGTGACTTTGAATGAGCAATCAAAACAATATGATGTATCAGGTAAGAAAGTGGGTGGTGTGTTTATAAATGAAGGGAAAAAACTTGCAGAAGTATCAGAAACAAGCCACAGTAGTGCAGAAGAAATATCTCGTTCTCATAAAAGACTAACCATTAAGAATGAAAACCTAGAATTAGATGCAAATCTTATCAAGAAAGCAAGCAACAATAATCATGAAATTGGTCAGCCTGTCCTTAAAGAAAAAAGTTCAAGACGAAGTTCGTCATTTCAACAACTTATGTCAGAAAATAGGAAAGCTGAGAGAGAAAGGACCTCTCATCTGACAAGCCAGTCTGATGCAAATGAAAGTACAGGTCTCCATCTAACTTCTAATCAAGAGGTTGAAGAAAGACATCATCAAATAGGAAATCATCCCACTGGAGAAGTGGAGTCGAGACAAAAGTTTCTTCATCTTGGTGTTATATCAGCAATCAAAGAGGGTAATACCAGCACCTCTGTTTCAAGTTCTGAAATTAGAACACAAAATGAGGAACAAAATGCAGCATCAGTTAATGCATCAAATTTTGTGGCTGAAGACATAAAGTCTTTGACAGATCAGAAAGCTTCTCAGAGAGTTATGTCCAGAAAAGGTTCCCGAGATGCCTCTAACAGTTCAGTGGTTCATGGTACCGGTAAAATATCTGCTACACATTCTGAAAAAACCTTTGAAAATAGAATCTTCAAGCAAGAAACTGATAAATCATTAGTGGAAAGAACTGTCAAGGAAACCATAATAATACATGGTCAAAATAATGATCGTGTGCTGCAAACTGAATCGGGAAAAGTGGTTAAAAATCATGTAGAAAAACCAAAAGTTCAAGGATCCATTAATTTAAGTTCCCAAAGTAGTTTTCAAGGGATTGGTGTGAATAATAAAGAAAATAAAAGGTCACAGGCAGCGTTAATGCCTCCTCCATTTCAGCTTGTAGCTAGAGATCCACTACGAATAGATTCTACTAGTGAAACGGCAAGCCAAGTAGTTTCCAGAAGAACATCAGTAAGCAGTTCAGGTGCTTCCTACATGCAGTCGGGAGGAAGTCCAGCTTTGGACCGTAAATCCTACCGAGGAAGTGGGGCTGATGAGAGTGTCGAGGATTCTGTGTACCTTATCACTCCTGATGATACTCTAGGTTCAGCTGACCGTTTAGAGAGATCATCTGCACAGTTTGTTGGTGAGTTCATGGAGAAGTCCAGGAATGAACTCTTAATTTCTGAAAACCGCAAGGAGAAAAACATCTCTGGGGTTGATTTACTACATGAAGAGAAGCAGGGAGAAAATAATTTGGTAGATTATCAAATGAAGGACCATGACTCAAGGCTCTCGTCTGGGATTTCTGGAACCAAGGGTCCTTCTGATGAAATGTGGCATGTAATTGACTCAACTACCGAGCAGCCTTCCAAAACTGATGATCCTGAGATTACTGGACATAGTGAGAATGCAATTGTCAAGAGAAGTGGCAAATCCTTGTGGAACGTCATTTCAGACATAGTTCATCTCCGTTGGCATTCACGTGCTGAAACATCTGAGTCAGCTTTAAGATCAGGTGGAAAAAATTCACCAAACGAGTCTGTTAGTAATGAAACATGGTTTTCCGGCCGTGAACATGAGGAGACTGATAATAAGAAAATGGAAAGAACCACAGTTTCTGAATTCACTTCTTCGGATCAATTGGAAGAACCAAATCCTTCTGTCCGAGGCCAAGATTTATCTGATGATAAGAAAACAGAAAGTAAATACTATGAAGTAGATACTCCGTCTTCCCCAAATATAATAGAGACCAAGCCATCAGGTGGGACTTTGTTAGTTTCTGGAGAAGCGATCTTAACAGATGGTAGGAAGGTTGACGTTATTTCTTCTGGTTTGGATATAGAACAGTCATCATTACCAGTCTCTACCCAAGGCATAAGAGGATCTTCCATTATCCAAGAAATGTCTCATAGTGGTAAAAGTAATGCCTTTGCAAGCAGCTCTGCAGATCAGTTGGGGCATTCTTCTGATGCTACATTATCAGAGATATCAACAACTGGAACCAAGGATGGGGAAGTGAAACAAAGGAAGCTTCAAAGGAACAAGCAAGTTCTAAAAGATCGGTTTGATGAATGGGAAGAAGCATACCTACTCGAGACTGAGCAGCGAAAAATTGACGAAATGTTTATGAGGGAAGCCCTAGCTGAAGCCAAGAAGGCTGCTGATACTTGGGAAGTGCCTGTTGGAGCAGTGTTGGTGAAACATGGAAAAATTATTGCTCGTGGCTGCAACCTGTAAGTACTTTGGCAGAATGCCTATCTTGTTCACTTAATTGCTATTATTTGGATGTTGACGAGTTCATTTTTTAGGGTTGAAGAGTTGCGAGATTCCACAGCCCATGCCGAAATGATTTGCATTCGGGAGGCTTCAAAGCAATTAAAGACATGGAGGCTTGCTGTAAATTTCTGTTTCTACTTTTATCACCTATTTATTCATATAATGTTCTTAATTAAGCACAATGTCATTTATTACCATTAACCATATGTCTTTTGATGGGAGAAAACATCCACACACCATAGTTTAAGGGCAGTATACACTTGAGATTGCTGGAATGTCTATTTAGAACACCATAACGGATTTCCATTGCATGAGATCTTATTCCTATAGAAGAATTATTGTGATATCTAATTTGGCTTCGATCATCTTTTATATTCACAGGAGACAACTCTTTACGTGACACTTGAGCCTTGCCCGATGTGTGCTGGAGCGATACTTCAAGCACGAATCGAAAATCTTGTGTGGGGAGCACCAAATAAGCTTCTTGGAGCTGATGGCAGCTGGATCAGGTAAGCATTTTACGATCAAATCATCCACTGGTTATAATAATACTTGGTCTTTATTCTGGCCATTCCTCATTCGATGGGATTTTGTTAATAGTCTACTTGGTCTCAGTTTGAGCTGATCAAAGTTTAATTTTTTTTTCTAACGTTTTTTTGTGAAAAGGTATCTGACCCTTCTGAATGTTGAATTAGAAAATGAAAGTTTGATGTGTCCTATTATTTTGGGTTAATCAATTTATAATCATTCGCATTTGTTCTGTTTTGTTTTACCCTTTACAGACTTTTCCCTGATGGTGGAGAGGGAAATGTCTCAGACCAGTCTGAGAAGCCTGCTGCACCCGTCCACCCGTTCCACCCGAAAATGAAAATCCGACGAGGTGTATTGGCATCGGAATGTGCTGATGTAATGCAACAATTCTTTCAGTTAAGGAGAAGAAAGAAGCAAAAGAAAGAAAACACTCCACCTCTAGCTATTACGCATCATCCATCAAAATTTATTACTAAGATGCATGACATTTTCCACATATTGTTCTGTTTGTAATGGAATGAGATGAACAGAGTGCATATGTTGATTTGTATCTAATAATAAGCGAGCAAGTAGTAAATCGATTGGTTTTTTTAGAGCTTCAAGAACCTTGAACTACGTTCAAATTCACAGTAAACCCGATCACTCCTTGCTAACTACAACCTGAATTTATTAATAATCAATATCAGTTCTTTGAAGCATATGATTGTCAAAGTCATACATCAACATGACTAGCTGCAGATATAAGCCTACCTTTACCCCACTTCTAAGCATGTCGATCAAATGCTAAAACAGCAATCCATTTTTCCTGCCAAACTGTGATGTATCGGCCTTCATGAATTTTCAAGAAAGTTGTGGGGCCGATTCAAAGTGAAAGTAGTAAAGGGAAATGACATCGTTGAACCACATCAAACTTGATCTGAATTTGAGTCCACATCCATGTCCTCCTCCCGGAAGTCATACTCAACTATAAGGCCAAGATTATCAACCAATTTGTGATACTTTTGACACCCTGCACACTGTACAGAATATTACTTGGAAGCATAACACCACCCAAATTAAGAAACAGTAAACAGCATTCACTACTATAAAACAACCATATCACTATCGAAAGGATTAAGAGGTTCAAAAGGTCATGGAGAATTGCAATAAACCATTATTTTTTCTTTTTTCTTTTTTCTTTTTTCTTGACCATATGTGGGGTGGAAGAATCGAATCTCAAACCTCAAAGTTTAATATACAAGATCATGCCAATTAAGCTATGCTCATGTCGGCTTCAATATATATTTATGTCTTTTTAAAATTTTTAATTGACTAGACGTTGCTAACATGAAATTTAGTCTATTTAGTACCTATGGCGTCAACCATGGGACCAAAGCTATCATACTTGCAAGCATTAAAAGGTATTCTAGCATCATAAAACCATCTGTCAATATTTAGACATGCGATCATTTCTTTTTTATATGCATCATTCACTATTGACCGTGCATTTTTTTGAACTCTTTGGCTTCTTCCTAGAAGATTTAACCCGATCCTAACAATCTTTATTATGGCTTCGACTTGATGACCACCTCTTCCTTAGACAATTTACCTCCAAATCATCATCTTCCTCATCAAAAGTGAGTCCTACATCTCCAACTTCTTTGAACATTCAGTTCCTTTCTCCTAGACAAATATTTTCTCTAATTTCTTCATTGATATGATTTGGACATTTTTTGCAAGTAGTTTCATTTCTATAACCACCAGAAAGATGGTGCTTCACTCTATATAGTACTCTTTTTGTTGTTTTGGAACAAAACTTGCAAACACAAGTAAATATGTCGTGAAAATTTTCCATGTGTGCATATTTCCATGCTGAATCTTTTTCTTGGACCTTTGTTAGACAGACATCCTAATCAATCAAATCAACATTGAGTAATTTTTAGGAATACTTAATTATTATTAGAGAGAATTCAAAGAGAGCCAGAGAGGGCAAGAGACAAGCAGGAAATATCTTCCCTCAAATTCTAGACATACAAGTAGAAATATGAATACTAACCTTCTAAGAATGTTTTTGAATTGTAGCAAAAAGGAAGGAAAAAATAAAAAATAAAAAATAAAAAAACCACGCACAATCAGTTATCCATCCTTCACGAGTTGTAGAAATTGGGGTTTCAACTTACAGCAGTCCTATAAAAAAGAATGGTGTATACTTAAACTCGAAAAAAGTTTGCAGAAGCTTGGGGTTTCAGAGTATAATTACATAGTATTGCAACAATTTCAGTCAGAACAAATCCACACATTCCTTTGAAGCGAAAGAAAGAACAATGCTTACTAGAACTGCTAATGCAAAATGGTTCATCTTATCAAATGCTTTGATAGAACTCCAAAATCGATAGTAGCATTGAGATTTTGCAACACATTAGAACATCCATATATAATGGTGTACCTGAACAAAAACAAGCCCCCGTTCGTAAGCTAATCGATTGATGAGCCTCTTCGTCCTCTCACTACATAGGTTACAAGTAAACGTTATCATCAAACTTCTTCTTGGAAGCTTTATGTCAACGGCTGCCCCCTGCAAATTGAAGAAAGATAAACACAAGCCATAAGTTCAAGAATCTCTAGCTCAGTTCAAGATTCATTACCGAACTCATACCATATCTGAATTTCTCTGTGCAGATTCATCGTCGTCTCCAGGATAACCATCCACCAATCTAGAAACCGCAAGCACCTTATATCTGCGTTCTCGAAGAACTGGTGCTGTATAGAAGTTTCTACTTCTGGAAAAGAAACGCTCAATTTTCTCGTGTAAAAAGATGAAAGGAATAATAAAGAAGTCTCAAATTGAAGATAACGAAAAGAATAATTGATTATTCACCTAATGAAGACACCATTGCTAGGGTTTGCTTTCGAAAAGAAGACTATAGGTTTGAATGAGTTGATGGATGGAAGCGGCCGAGTCTCGAAAGAGTTGGACTGGTGAAGAAGCGCGGGAGAGGAGAAGAATACAGTCTTTGCCGCGGCCATGGATGCCGTTGTCGCTTCTACAGTAAGCTTCGCTCCGGGAGTGGTGCTTTTTTCATACTCTAGAAAGCCGACATGTCGTTTTCCTGCACCCTCCAATTAACCAACGACACTTCGTCCTGCCTGATCCAAGAATATTGGTATGATTTGGTAACTGATTAATTAAAATAGTTTATTGAAAAAATTGAAATTTTTAGTATAATGGCAGTATAAAAAACATTTGAGGCAAATTGCTTAAATAATCTCTCAAGTATGGTGATAATGGCAATTACGCCTTCAAATTTTCAATTATTAAAGATTGCATCCCTAAAATTCTACAAATGTTAAAATTGGACCCGTAAGCTTACAATAATGATAAAAATTGAACTTCCAAACTTATACAAATGTTACAACTTATATAACTATGTAAGTTTGAAGGTTCAATTTCACTCAATTTTAACATTCATATACATTTGAGGGCTCAATTTTCAAAATGGAAAGTTTAAGGGTGTAATTGCCAGTCCCACCATACTTCAGGAGTGGTTTTTGCAATTTGCCCAAAAATTTTCATACTTACTTTATTCATTGTTTATCACAAAAGTAGAATTTAAGAATTACGTGAAATTTAAAAAATAAATTTATAATAAATTAATATATCATACGATGACGTGTCAAATTATAAAGGAAAGTAGTAGATTCCTATAGTATTACTAGAATGTTTTTAGGGGAGGGAGAAGATTGATGAGATGGGGAAGAAGAAGACAATGAGTGAGATAGAGTGTTGAAATCAACCAAAATTTGAGTTGAGAGAGAGAAATATTTAAAAAGTTGGAAAAAAAGTTAAAACTTTATTTTCAAAAACCAGGGCTCAAAAATCTTCAAGGCAATGTTAAATTTATTTATTTATTTATTTATTTATTTATTTTGACATTGAAAACCTTAACTTTTGTCTTCAACCTTTTTATTAAAATTTTACCAATGATATTTATTATAAGGAAAATAATAACTTATTTCTTTAAGTAATATGAAATTCTTGTGCACAAAATTTCATATAAAATTTTGGGCAAAAAAATGTTGCAGCTATGCTATTTTTGTGCTTTTACAGTACAAAGTTGAGTTTCAGGCAATTTGATGCTTTGAATTATGGCTTCATTTTATCACATGGAATTAGGAATGATTCTCAAGTATATGATGTACAAACTCTTTATATTTTGAAATGTTTAGTTACTTGCTGCTTTTCTTTTGTTGATGATGAGTAGTGCTAACAGGAGTGTATTAGTAAAATTGTGTGTATTGTGGTAAAATCATATGATAAATTGTAAATAATGATGGAGAAGAACATGACAAATTCTTATCACAGTGGTTAACTAGCTTGAGAATTAACACAACTGTGCAATTTTGAATGATTTTCTTTTCATTAGTTTTTTTTATAAAAAAAAAAAAAAAATGTATACAAGTGTATGAACTGTCCCCAAATTCCACTGAACCACAAGCAATGAGGATCAAGTTGCTTCTTTGCTGATGGTGAAAGGGGACAATAAGATTCCTCTGGAAAACAATTGTTCCGCGAAATCATCGGTTGGCGTCGATTTGAATTCCATTAGTGATTGTTGCTGATAGGCATCAATCTACCTCATCAACTTCATCAAATGGAAGTGGTACTGGATTAACTGCTCTAAATTTTCCAGCATTATTAAGATGCTCATTCTCCAACCTGGGCCATTAGGACAGATGCTTATTAGAGTAACCAAAAAGAGGAAGACTCAAACAGTTAGATCGTTCTAAGTGTACCAATAAACCGAAAAGTTTGTAACTTTTTACCTGAAAAAATTCCACAGCCCTCTTCTAATGACTTCAAGAGCTGCTAAGAACAGTCCAGTAACTCTTGAATCAACATGTCCAAAAGTTGAATGGAGAACAGTTTGCAACCAGGCAAGCCTAAGAATAAAGTTCAAGCCCTGCAAACATACCAAAGATTTTGATAAGACTCCACTTCAATATAGGACCTAATACAAGTGAAACGCTTAATAACATATTCAAAATGTTCCAACATTTAGAAATGGAGAAGATGTGTACTTAACAAGACACCTAAAATCTTCCTGTATTGTACAAAGTATTGGGTTCTATTTCTATCTTATCAGGAGTAGATTGAGAATATTGCTTTGCCTGAACTAAAATATGAGCCAATGAAGAGGAAATTTCAAGAATCTTTTCACTGTCTTTCCTATCTTTTATAGTAGCCATGTGGATTATATTCAGAAATTCAGAATCATTGTGAGTGCTAAATCTCTTTCCATTGGTGATTGATGCCACATTAGTAGGTACTAGTGCTTATAATTTTTCTTCTGCTAAAGTTTTCGAAACCGAAAAATAGAGCATTGTCTTGAATCGTGACGATACCATGGAGAAGTAGTAAATGGTCTTTCGTCGAAGCATAAGATCATTCCTAAGCCATGGATTTTTGGAATTCACTTGAAGCAAACCCCAATCCTTTACAAAGTCCCAATACAATTGGTACACAGTTGCTCCACTTGACATAACCACCACAAGGCATAACCATCCAACTCCTTTGGCCTTGTCTTTCTCATATGCCACTTTGGCCCCTGCGGCCAACATTGCTGAGACATACTTTCCTAGATTGACAAGATGGCTTGTCTGTCCCTCATCAAACCAGCGCCTTGCACACTGAAAACCCAAAAATGCAAAACTTTGTTATGATTTGTTAAATAAAATACAATGCAAATGATATGTTGAATCATGCAAATTCTTAGCACTTCCAAAGGTGACTGAATACTATACCTGCATTGCCCTCCAGTAGTACGGTAGAAACGAAACTGCATAAGCGAGATCTCGGTAATGTTTGGCGTTCATACAGTAGTTGTAATTCTGTGTTTTGTAGCTTCCTGTTATGTAGTAACAGGCCATGTACTCGAGGTTTCGAAGCATTGGAACCTATACCGTGAAATACAGAAGAACTATTATGAGTGAAGTCATTTTCTAACATATCTGTCATGCCTAATTGGTTCAGTAATTGTAGCTAAGCATGATGATTTATATATATACCTGACTACATAGCTGATCTGCCATGAAGAAGTCCAACATCACTACCTGTAGAAAGTAATTGAGAAAGTGATGAGAACATTATGAAACCACGCTTGACTTTGAAGAAGAGTTTTAAGCTTCCAAATGATGGGGAATGGATCATTGGGGCAAGGATTTACCTTGTAGAGAGGTGAAAAGGCTATATTTCTCAGCACACAGAGGAAACGGTAGCGGCTTGATCGATAGTAAATGTTGAAAGGGCACACAAGTAACAGCAAGGAAAACTGTGACATGAAGAATATGTTTTAAAAATCACATATCAAAAACTTGACCGGATAGATGCGAGCGTCAATTGAATGCTAGATACAAAAATATGGCTTCATGTGGAGAAATTACCAGCAAGAGAAGGCCAGGGATCACTTGAACTTGAGTATAAGAGTACCCTTTTGAAAGCAGTGCCAAATGAACAAACATGACCCCAATGACAGCAGTCATTGAAGTGGTACAAATCAAGAACACATCTCTGTATTTAAGTTCCTTTGTGGCCGATAACTCGAAAATGAAGCTGTAGTTTATCCGAGTCTTTCTCCATGCAAAGATGTTGCAGCCATAGAGGAAGAAATGTAAGAACATCAAGCTGAACATGCTGTAAACAAGATTCATCCTTGTTAATTACCATTCATCAATAGCAAAATCTGTTAAGAAAAAGATGTACAAATACACAAATACTTGCCTAAGTATTGGATATACAGTCTCCATGTAAATTGAGAAAGGGTGTCTTTTGTACATCCCCATGATATGAGCCATGATAACATAACCAGCAAGAAGTGCAACGAAACACCCAGTGAACAGTCCTGTTCATGGAAAGGATTATATTGTAATGTTTCAAACAGTTACTGCTATGAAGGTTAAAAAAACTTAGTTAACATAACATTTGGTTTCTTCAAGTGTTTTTTAGTGTTGAAAACTCTTGAATGGTGTTAAAATTTCAGCCTCATTTGGTGAACTAGCTGGGGACAACTGCTTTTGTTGACCAGTGTCCACCCAAAATAGTGGATTGAGCAATGGCCTTTAGCTCAAAGACAAATGGTCTGATGTGGCAGTGGCGGTACTCTTTTAGTTTGTTTGTTTATCTGTCTTGATTAAAAGCTTGTCGAATGGACACTAAAATCTGCAAGGATTTGCTTGAAATGATGTGTTAAAGATTGAAGAACTCACCGACGAAGAACGTAATGCCGTGTGATTCTTTACGCTGTTTCGGTTTAAGGTATTTCATGGCCTTCCTTTTGTCTTCCTCAGCAAAGTTTTTGATGAATAGCTCCTCTACCTCATCTGCTAGCTTTATAACCTGTCATTTCCAAGACTTTAGTCCAACTTTATCTTTTTTTGGTTCTAAAATAATATAAGTGACAGACAACCATATCTGCCTCCAAAATTTCATATGAATTTGAGGCCAAGTGCAGACAAGACCAACTATGAAACCAATAGCCACTACACATTGTCTGAGAACTTTCTCATTGGAAATGTTCAGCAGCTAATGGCCAAAATCTGAACATGATCCAATCATAAATTTACCTTGTCTGAGCTGTTGAAATAGGAACTTTCCACAACTTTCAGATAAATGGGAAGAACTTGTTTCTCAGTGACCTGTAAAATAAAGCAGGATCTTTTATGATTACAAGCAGGATTTAGGAGGCAATGATGAAGGAATGAATTATCAGTGGCTATTTTTACTTACTTTGTCAAACTTCTTCAAAATCTTTATAAAGGCAAGCATGTTCAAGTGCCTGCAAAATGATGAAGTGATTAAACATTAAAAAACAAAAAAAATGAAACTTGAATAATCTGTTCATCATTCAACTTTTAGTATCATCATTATTACCTGTAAGTTTTGAGAAACCCCAATCCCTTATAGAGCTCAACAAATGCTCCTTTGATCATCTTCTCTGCATGGTGCAACCTGGTCTTGTTAATGTGAAGTTTTGTTCCTTCATTGCATTTCTTTGAGTTTGCCAAATCTTCCCTGAATAAGTGGCTTATAGCTGAGAATGTCCTAGATGGGGTTGTCAGAGGAATGTTCATTTTTATGTTCTTCCCCTGGAAACTGATAACTCGACCTGAGAACGATCTCCATTTTCGATCCAAGCTTTTAGTTCTTGTTGAGTTTCCCATTTCTTCTGATCTTGGTGAGTCTGAAAATGCCAACTCTGTCTTCTCCAATTCATCATTGATGTTCTCTTGGGACTGTTCTTGCCCTGTTTTGTCCTTAACAGACTCCTCTGCATATCAAAACAAAACGTAAAATTAAGATTCCATTGAGATAAAATGCCATAATAACTTCCTTCTTATATAAGTTAACTTCGAATTTTGTGACATCATTAGTAGGGGAAAAAAAAACAAGTCTTGGATGTTTCCTAGTAAGAGCTAGATTAGTTGAGGGACAAAATGAGATATCTTTAGGAACACCCATCTCAGGAAGTTGGCAACTGAAACTTTTTGGTTGCATTTGAAACAAGAAAAGTTTGATGATTTACCACAAGAAATTGTGTAAGAAATGGAACTATCCTCCTTAGAATCCGGGGTTTGACGCCGGTTTTGGATCGCGGATTTCAAATCAATGAGAATCTCCAACTGTTTCTTCAAGCTGTCTCCTCTCTCCATGAACTCAGTCTCCTTTGTCTTGAAGAATTGATTCACCTTATTAAGCTGAAAGTCAAGACAAGAAAAGAATTCCTTTGCTGCAGTTGTATCAGCAAATTGATCCAACAGCTCTGTTTCATACATATCTCCCTTGCTAGCAGAGGAAGCAAGTTTCTTATGAACCTGTGAGCAAAAAGATTTCAACTTTATGTCATAATATTACACAAACAAACATTAAAAATGGAATTTTGGGAAGTTGAAAGAAAGGGTACATGAATAGGTCCATGATCTCTATGTTGGTGACAAAATATAGAGAGTTTCTTTATAGAAGAACAGAGGGTAGTTGCTACGGTGGCGGCGGCGGCGACGGCGGTAGCGGGATTGTTATCATTTTTAAGAAGATAGAGTTTTTTGAGGTCTTTTTTTAGTTGCCAATAATCAACAAAAGCATGTTTCCATTCAGGGATCAATTGTCCCTCAAATTGCTTGGAAAATTTGACCATATTGTTATAGTCTGTTTGAAGCAGAGTCTGAGAGAGAGAATGATGATGAAGAAGAAGAAGAGATTGTTGTGAGTGTTGAAAGGAAGAGGGTGACGACATTATTTATGGAAGAAAAAAGGAATTGGATTGATGTGGTTCGTACTGATTCTCGACAGCACATTCCAAAATATCCTATGCTTTCTCCACTTGAAAGAGCATAGTGGCCAAGGTTCGCCGGAGATTTATCGACTGCCACCGGAAATGGCTGACTTACCGACCAACATGGCCTTCAACTTTCATGAAGTTTTTTGAAAAGGGTGGGGAAATATAGAGTAGAAAACTTGTAGGACCCTGCAAAAAAACAAAAAAAAGTTTTTTTTTTTTTTTTTTTTTTTTTTTTGCCCTCCCTTACAAAAAGATACAAACTTTTCTCCACGACCCTTCCAACTTTTTGATAACCTAAAATTGTCGAGGGGGTTATGATCTCATATTAGAAAAATTAAGGGATTTCACACTATTTATAAGATACATTTATTATTCTTTTATAGTCAATTAGATTTGAGATGTAATCTCACGTTATTTAATTGAGCCATCAATGACATTTAATAAGTTGAAAGTTGAACTATCGCTCTTATATTTATAAACTTGCATTCTTCTATTAGTTAGAAGTGAAAAAGATTCATTTGATAACTTTTTATAATGTCTCTCAATTGCTTAGTATTCAGAAATCGACAATTAAAGATCATAAAATAGAAAATGCAAACAGTAGAGAATCGACACAAAAATTTACATGGTTAGCTAACAATGTGTTAGTTTATTATTAGCGAAAACATCAAATTATAGAGTTAGAGGTGCCAATAAGGTCAAAAGTTTATATAACACACTTCTCTAAACCCTAGGGCCAAAATCATAAATAGAACATAAATATGGAATACAACTTAGGTTTCAGGGGCTTGCCCCTGAACTTCGTATGTACAAAATTATTAGGTATCTTGTTAGAAATGGAGAAGATGTTGAATACAAAAATAAGAACATTTTCATTCGCACGTGGTTAGAATTAGGAAAATCCTCACTACAAAAGTATGTACAACATTATATTTTGTAAGTAGGTTGGAGAAGTAAGATGACTTGAGTTTAAGTAAACTATATAACGATATAGAGAATTTTTTCTAAAAAAAAAATAGGGAGACTTGTTGTCTTAGACACTCCAACCTTTTGAAAAAAAAAAATAATAATTTTTTCTTTCTAATTCAATTTGGAGGAGGAGAATTTCAATTTTCCAGCTCAAAAAAGAAAGAGAGTACGTGTCAATTATTGTTGAGCTACGTGACAATCATTTTTGTCAAAATGGTATTAGTTAGGTAGATTGAATAATGCCAAACTTTTTATTTATTTATTTCGTCCCATAAGAGAAATGCGTAAAGTTTATGGCATTTAAATGACTTTGAGACGTTTGAATGTCTTGGAAAGATGGCATAATGTGATAAGGGAAAAGGGAAGTTAATTGGCCAAAGCATTATTTTGCATGCACACACCAAGGCTAATTCTTATTAGACCAGCATGGTTTCCACTTAGATTTTAGGATAATAAATAATACTCTATTTTAAAGTGTTTTAATAATTAATCTTTATTCCATGTAATGAATTAAAATTGATTTGTTCTTGGTTTTGGAGTGGAGGGGGAATCATTTGATACATATTTTTCCTAAGTCTCTCCGTGGAATCATGCAGTTGATTACTCTGTGTCAAATAGAAATTTAAGAACTGCCATTAATGGAGATTTGGGAACTTTTATTCCATAACATAGCAATAAACATCCCTTTTTAAAAGACAATTTTTAAGATTAGATTTTTTTTTTTTCTTTTTGAAAAAAAAAGATGACTTTGATATGGATGTGGAATGCGGATGAATGAAATCATCTAATAAAAAATGATTTTTTAAAAGTATAAGTACTTGATGAAAATATCTTTTTAGAAGATCACTATTTTTAACTTCTTAATCTAAAACTCTTAATATACAACTATGCTTCCAATTTAAGTAATAAGAAAATATTAAGGTATGTTTCTTAATCATTTCATTTTATAATTTTCATTTTCTCAAAGTAAAAATGAAATTATTAGCTAAGTTTTAAAAACAAACCCAAATTTTTAAAATTTTTATTCGAATTTTGAAAATATACTTTAAAAAAATACAAAGAAATATTTAAATTAAAGTACTTTTACGGTTTAATATAAATTTAAAGAATTATTTGAAAACCATTTGATTTGATTTTATTTTTTTTCTTTAAAGTTAAACTTAAAACTATATTAATTCACATATGTACTTTAAAAATGTTTTAAAAATATATGTCAAATTTTGAAAACTAAAACTAAGTATATTTTAGGGCCCACTCCAAATATGCAAGTTAGTTTTCTTACGATTTTTTTACTAAGATTTTAGTTTTTCTTTACTAAACATTTGAATTCCTAGCCAAAATTAAAAAAAAAAAAAAATTCTTGAAAGCTTTTTTTTTAAGGGCTTGATCAGTAGGCAATTCTAATTCTATTTTATGTTTTTAGATTTACTTGAGTTCAATGAATATATGTTTGATAGGCAAACTAAATTTGTTTTTGAATTTTGTGATCCAAATAGTGCAAATTCTGAAAATAACATTTTTGTATGTTCAGTGTATCCAAGTTTTAAATTTGATATTTTAAAATTTAATATTTCATGTTATAAACTCAATTTTTTGCTTGAAATTAAAATATGTAATATATTATATTTTATATGATAAAATAATAATTAATTAATAATAGTTTATATTTAACTTAATATTTAGTGAGCAACTATAGTTAGTCTTATGGTTTATAAATATATTATCAAACACATGTTGAAAAATTGTTTAAATTGAGATGTAAATTTCTGGATCTACTACTAAACAAATATATATGAAAACGTGAAATACAATTATGTTTTTATTGAATCATTTGTTTTTAGATTGCCTACCAAACAGGCTCTAACTAACAAAACAAAAAATCAATAAGTGGAAGTAGTGGTTATAATCTCAATTTTCAAAAACAAAAAACCAAACGATTATCAAACCGACTTTAACAACTTGTTTTTGTTTTTTAGAATTAATTTAGCCGAGAAGTCAAATATTTTTTTTAAAACAATAGAAACGTATAGTAAAGAAATTCATTAAAAAGTCAAAACACAGTTTTCAAAAACATAAAACTAAAAACGAAACTATTATCAAATCGTATCAAAATTTGTTTTTGATTATCATATCTTACAGTCTATAGTTTAGGCTAAAGCAATGGTTTAAGAGAGAAAATATATAAATTGAATGATGTTCTTCCAAGATTAACAAACAAAAACATTGGTTCATTTGAGCTCCAAGAGGCAAGTATTCGATGCCATACTAAAAACCAAAAATCACCTAATAAAAGGAATCTTGTTTTGAATTCTGATACATATGCTTGGTTCATATCATTCTTTTTGTTGCCGTAGAATCTCCACAAAACTTTGTCACAAAGTCAAACTAAGCTTACTCTTAAAAGTCAATTTTTTTGTCGCATGCTCTTCATTCTAGTTACCTCAAATGCATGGATCTTGGACGGTTTAATATTAACATATAGTTTTTTTTTCTTTCTACTCTCTAGAGAACTTTATGAATATAATTACAATACCCTTGTGACAAACTTTCCCTTCTTGTGATTTGTAATTTAAGGAATTATTTAGCATTATTTGTCTCGATTGGAATGAAAGAAAAAATGAAAGGGATGTTATAGCCAAAGTTAAAAATATCGATGTTAAAAAAATGTTGAGATCTCAATTTTATGAAAATATTAATATTGATGAATATTTTTAAAAAATATATAAAAACCAAAAATTCAAAATAATATTTAAATTAGTAAAAAATTATTTTACATTTTTTAAACAAGTTAAAATGGTTATTAATTATATGATATTCATATTAGTGAGATTTTGTTTATTTTTATCATGTTTCATAAACTTTTTAATGATATAATAGAAATGTTAATTCACTTTTCATGTTGATGTTGAACTTATGAAAATATTGATAAAAATATTGATATGTCGACGAAAATTTAACAACTGTATAGTCATAACGGAAAAATAAATCATTAGACTGTTATCAAGATTTACTTGTAATATAATATATACCTGTAAAATACATGAAAATAATAAATATATATATTTAAAGTAGGACTAGAAGAATAGTTTGAAATTCCAAAAATAGTGCAATGTAGCAATAATGTTAAGAATAAATAGAAATATATTATTAAATATATACACAGAAGAACAAAGTAATTGATTTTATTGTAGGGAAATAAATATGAACCCAGTGAGGATGGTGGTATTATTGGTCATGGTAGTTCTGCTGCCTAAATCATTTGTTCCATTATATTATTCCATTATTATTTGTTCTATTCTTTTGGAACAAAAGCTTTGGTTCTTAAATTCAACTCATTTCTATTCCTCTCACCACTTGCCAACCTCATTTCCTTTCCCACTCCCTTCTCTCTTTTAATTTCATTATAAGAAACTCCTTTCATTTATATTACTTATTTCAACTAGGACACAAATTGGAGCACAAATTAAGTATAAGATATATGAATATTGTACTCAAATTTAGCTCGATTAAAATTAAGATATATTTTTTCCTTTAAAGTCAGAGGTTAGATCTCACATCTTAATATTGTTGAACTAAAAAATACATTGTTGTCTTAACCACCTACCTTGCTTGGTAAAATAAATTATTTATTAATCATACAAGAAGCACTTTTAAATTTCAACTAACCTGTAAAAACCCATAGATAAGCTTGTAGATTCAACTTTTCTAAAAATCAACTACCTTCTTAACCGTTTAAATTAATAAATTATAATAATAAATAAATAAATAGATTATAGTAATATCCTTATATATTAATATATTTTGTCACATCCATTTTAAAATTTCAATTGATTCATTTTTTTTATAACAAATATTTTTTTTGAAGCTTTATCAAATAATTTAGATTAAATAAAATTAGTTGGAATTGAAATCATATAAATTTTTTAAAAAGTATATTATAATAAATTATATAGTTGTTTTCAAATATAAAAAAAAAATGGACCAAAATATTTACAGATAAACTGTGATATTTTGCTATTATGTGTAAATATTTTTAGAGTTTTATCATTTAAAATAATTTCTCTAAATTATAAATTAATTATCAATGTAAAAATAATTGAAATAATAAGCCTACTTTGTTCATATAACTCAATTACACCAATTTAGTATTAATTTATCAAACACTTGTAACTAGTTTTTTCAAATTTAAAATTAAAATTTACCACACTATTTTATTTCATTTCAACTAATTTTTCTCAACTGCCAAAAATTATTTTAAAAGCTATAGCAATCTCAAACCAAGCCTTAGATGATGATATTATCACACTATAATTGAAACATAAAGAAAGATCATTTACATTGATGGATTACAATAAATTTAATTAAAAAACATTTTTAGTCCCTAAACTTTCATAATAGTAATAATTTAGCCTCTATACTTTAGTTTGTAACAATTTAGTTCTTGTACTTTAAAATATGTAACAATGTAATATTTATTATAGACATTAGTGTTAAAATTTAATGAAATTTCTTGCATAAATAAACCAACAAACTAATTAGAGACTCGATATTTTTATAAAATACAAAATCTACATCATAAAATAATAAAAATTGACATCCAATTTTGTTAAACTTTTTTATTTTAGGGACTAAATTGTTACAATTTTGAAAGTACAAGGACTAAATTGTTACAAATTAAAGTTTAAGGACTAAATTGTTATTTTCATGAAAGTTTAGGGACTAAAAGTATTCCTTAGCCTTTAAAATGGATTTTATATTCATATAAAGAAATCATCTAGAAGAAAGATCGATGGTTTTGGAAATGGTCAAACCAAGATAATATATTTTATGAATTTAAGTTTGACGCTAAAAAAGAGCAATCAAATTAGAAAACATTTAAAAAAAATCGATAATTTTAGAATAAGTTGCCATCTTTGAATGAAAAATACCCTCCAACTACCTTTTTTTTTTTTTTTTTTTTTTTTTTTTTTTTTTTTTTTTTTTTTTTTTGAGATTCTTAAACCATTCAAGCTTACTCGTTACTAGTTACTACTAAACTTTCTTTTATTAAAAATAATAATAATAAATAATAACCTATTTTAAAATATCACAATCAATCACGAGTATTTTTTCCTTAGTTTTTTTAATGTTCATAAAATAAACGTTTTGTCTCACCCTCTATTCTCTAGTATGGCATCAAATTTTCATCGATACATGTTGTTATTTTTTATTGAATTTTTTTATATTTTATGAGTTTAATATAGATTTGAGAGATAATAATAATAGTAATAATAATAATAATAATAATAATAATAATAATAATAAACAAAATGTCAAGTGAAGATATTTTTTAACTTTTAAAAGAAAAATTTAAGACAGAAAAAGTAAACCTTGATATCAACTAACACTAATATTTGTGGAGAATTGACAACGAGTATGGTTTTTGTTTCTGAGGCTGACTCTAAAAGATACGCAATAATTGTTTTATTTATAATTTATCAATTTTTCTACTTTCTTTTAAAATTTTCTTATTCTCACTCAAGTCTCATCCCACAATTACTCTCTCTTCAAGGGGCATCAATGGCCCCTCCCCACTTTTTAACCAAATATATGTGATGCGAGATGGAGGATTGAGCTTTACATCTCTAGTTCAGTCATACTTGTTAGTAATACACTCCTTCTAGGTAATTTAAAAATATATTTTAATTATTTTATTTGTAAAAAAAAAATTAATTTACATATCTAAACTTTATTGTAATAGTTAAAACTATAGGCAGTCTTTTGAAGCCATGAATGAAATTGTTTATCCTAATTAGTTGTTAAATATAGAGAATTGTTTAGTCCTGGAACTCAAAGTGTAAAGACTATGAGTTAACAAGTTATAGAATTTATGTTTTTTTAGTTGTCGGTCCCACAAACTTCTAAGTCAAACAAATAATTTTACCTCCCCAAATTTCTATCCCCTTTGGACTAAACACATCCTAAATGTTTATAAGTGAATCAATTTACACTTTTGGTAAATTCTATTTTAAAACTATTAATATATCATTTTTACACTAAATTAATTCACTTTTTTTAAAATAAAATAAATTATAATAGAAAAAATCACTTTTTAGTATTGGGTTTAAATTAATATAATTATTAGTTTAAATTTTTAATTCTTCAACTAATAATTGATTAATTATTGACCTAAGTGGTTCATTACTTGTTAGTTAGGGTGAAATTCATTAAACGCATATAATTAAAAGTATTATTCGCGCTAAGTTTCTAAGATACATTTTCAATTACTTTCACTACAATTCTGTTAGTATAATAAACACGGTATGTAGATTTGAAGTTTTGATCTTAAAAAATAATTAAAAAAAAAAAAAAAAACCTTTCATTAAATTAAAGGTGTAATAGGTCACCCATTTTATTATTATTCCTCTTAACATAATTTCACCATAAATATTAAACACACCATATTAGTTATATGAATCTGTTAAACGATATAGAAAAGAAACTTCTATTTTTTTGGTTGAAGATCACAATGTGCCTAAACCATTAAAATCAGTTAAGTAGGTATGATCTAATTGACAACATTTTGACAAACCTTAAAACCTATACTATATTTAGTATTAAAAAAAAAAAAAAACGAAACAACAAGTTAATGTTGAAAATATATTAATTGTTTAAGCGCATTGCAATTACATTCATGACTTAAAAAACTTAGAATAATGATAGAAAAAAAAATGTTACAAGCAAAATCAAATTTCCGAATCAACAACAAAAACTTTAAACAAACATATCTAACATAGCATGCAATTAAAAATGATGATACGATTGATTGATGGATTGAGAGGAGGCAGAAATGAAAGAAGGGGGTTTCACAAATTTCTTTTTTTCTCCTTATTTATTTATTTATTTATAAAGTAGTGTCTACAAAATAAATAAATAGTAAAAAAAAAAAAAAAAAAGAATATTTAAGAAGATAATGGTAATGAATGAGGGGGGGAAAAAAGAAAGAGCAAGGGTTGGGTCAGTATGTGGCAGGGCGCACCAAAGTTGTTATGCAAATCTGAATCAACCATCATTTTCATGCCTTCTAATTGGTTCAATTCACCTAAAGCCTTCATTTTTTTTTTTTTTTTCCTTTCCCTTTCGCTTCTTTTTAATTTTTGATTTTCTTCCAAGATATTATTTGTTTCCCCTTTATTTTATCATTATAAAAACCAACAAAAAAGCCCAATGTAGTAGATATTGCCTACATAAGGATCATTAGGATTATTAGGTGTACTTTAACCACATCCACTCAAGTGGTCATTTTTTTTTTCTTTTTTAAAAAAATTAAAATGATCTATTGGATTTCGATGTATAATCTAACTAAAAAAAGAAGTGGCATCTCAATGGGAAGAAAATTATATAAAGTGTCTTATAATCACCTACTTCTAACCAATTACATTATTCTCATCGAATCTGATATTTAATTTTTGTTCCATATATATATACACACACGAAGAAAAGAGGAGAGAGGGTGGTTTTTAATTTTTCCATATTTCTAAACTTTGTCATTTATATTAAAAAAATACTTTTTATTATATATTTTTAAAACAATAGTAATATTGCCTTTAATTTTTCATAAATATATGAAAATTACTTTTGGTGCTAGAAATGTGTTAGAATATTAATCTAAAGATTAAGACTTAAAACAATGTGTACACTGTTCGAAATGAATATCATAGTTTGAGTATTGTTAACACTAGTTTCATATCCCAAATTTTTATTTAAAAAAAAAAAAAAAAAAACTTGAAGAACTTATTCACAAGAGTGTAATTTCGAAATTCGAGTAACGAAACGAATAAGGCAAGTTTTGAAAAAATTGAGTTGTTCTTTTTAACAAATGATAAAGTTGGAAAACATTTTTTACCATTTAGCCAACACTAAACAAAAATGTTCATAAAGTTCCAGTTGTTTCAAACAATAAATTTAGTCACTTTTAATTATTAATTATTATTATTATTATTATTATCATAGTGCTCTCTAAATCATACAATTAACATGTTATATATAAGCACATGAAACTAAAACATAGTTCAATGTTATATATAAACTTATTAGATATTTTTAGTTAGTAATATTATAGGTTAAAGTACAAAGTTGGCACCAGAATTTAGTGCATATTGTTTAATAAAACTTTCGTAAGTATATAATATTATAATATTATTCCACTGTTCCTCGTATCTAATTATGGAGGGAAAATCGTGTTCCAAATCCGGGGTTTTTGAAGCAGTAATTAATTAATTATATTCTGTGTCCATTAATGTGTAGCGGTATTCAGTGAATGACGCTGTTTGGACATGCAGGCACAGTAATCATCATTCCGGAATATGGATTACCTTATCCCAATGTTGTTTTATCTAGGCTTTGACTCTTTGACCAGCCCTCAATTTGGAAGATTCAGTTCATAGATTAAGGATAATTACTTTAATATGGGAATCATGGATAAACTAATTCTTCTTTGGCATATCCTCGCAAATGCTGTTGTAACAACACGAGTTTTAATGCGTTGTTTGGTTGAGAAATAATAATAATGAAAAAAGGAGATTCCTGGAGAATTGGATTCCTATGTTGGATTAGGATTATGTATACATATTGAATAAGGAAATCCAATTCCAAGACGTGGGGTTAGGCAGCCACTTTATATAATATAATTTCAAAAATTCCCTTTTGGATTTACCTCTCTTCTTCTTGAAATAATAATATATTTTAAGAATATATATATATATATATATATTTTTTTTTTATGACTTTCATTGCAACCAAAATGCCTTTTATAATTGTGGCAAATTAGAATATCCTATTTAACCACACAAACGGATACATAATTTATAATTCTGGATTTCTCTTCCGCTATCGTTAGAATTGAATCTTAAATAAAATATGTCAATAGTCTGTGTTTCACAAACAATTAAAGGGGCATACAAATACTATAAGACAGTTGAATTCAAGATACCTTTCTCCATCGCTTTTAATCTATGTCTCCATTCCATGCTTTAAAATTTAGAATTCTTGATAGGAAAACGACATTTCAAATATGTCTTATTATGTACTCAAGTTAGTGTGCGTTTCACAAACAATTTAAAGGAACACACGAAACAATATATGACACTGGAGTTGAAAAGAGGCTTTTCTCCTTCTTGGACTCTTAACAAAGATTTTTAATCTATATTTTCAACGAATTGATTTATGTTGGAGAGTATATATATATATATATTTAATGTTAATTTAATTAATGCATGGTAGTTGGGACTTAGGCAGCGACAAAATAGGGTCATTTTCAAGGGTTATTTATGCTGTCTGGGGAATTTAAAAAGTTTGGTGTAAAAGTAGAAGAAAATTAGTGAAGGAGGAGAGAAAATGTGGGTGTGAGGTTAATCATAATATGCTTTGGTACGAAGAGATTATTCAGAGGACTAAGCATATGCTTTTTGAGTGTACTACCAAAATACATGGTTCTGTGTTTGCTTAAGAGCGAATTTTGCATTTTAATTTTACTTCATTTTTTCTTTTTTAAATATTTTTTTAACGAGGGATTTTCACACAGTATATGCTTCACCTTTGCATCTTCCATAAAATCAATCCTTGCATGCCATATTGTGTTTTAATTTTTTTATAATTTTTCTAGATTCTCTTTCTTTCTTTTCTTTTTTCTTTAATGTGAGTAGTACTCTAGGGAATTCTTGCAATGAGCACCAAATTCTGAATAGACTGAGATTGATTTATCTTTCAATTCTATCATCATCATTTCTACTCTATATCTCGTTTTATTTAAATTCGAATAAACAAAGTGTCTAGATTCAGCGAATTCAATCATTCTCATAACTATAATAAGTTAATAATAAGTTGTGAGATAAAATCTCATATTTATACAATTTTGTATCAAAATCCATGAAGTCCAAACCAACAATCAATAACAAAAATTGAAACACAAATTAAAAAAAAAAAACAATGAATCCAAATAGACACGGTCTCGAAAGAGTATTTTATTGTGTTTCTCGTATAGAAAGATTTAGAAAAAAAATTTAACGACTTTTATAAAACAAATAAATTATTCATTTCATTATTAATTTATTTTGAGATGAAACTTAAGTTATTTATTAAATTTTAGCTTAAAGTGAGAATAATGAAAGGAATTTTATTTATTTATTTTGTACATATTGGAAACAAGGATGAGAGTGCATGCATTCTCTATCCATGTTCTACTTTTGTTGACAATTACTACGTACGTGCATCATGCCATTTAAGATCTTGATTTTGGTCTGCCGACTCTCGAAGGCTTTTTATTCGAGGGACTTCTCTTAACCTAAGTATATTTTTAGTCCCGTTTAATAACAATTTGATTTGTTTAGGTTATTTTATATGTAAAAGTTTATTGGACTTCTATTTTTGTATGAAGGTAAATCTGTAGTTTGAACACAAGATATTTTAGATTACTTTTTTTGATACCATATTAAATAATAATATGGGGTTTCGTTTCAAAAGCTTATTGACAATGAGTATATATATATATATCTTATTAAGAGTGTTAGGTTCTTTGATTTTTTCAATGTGAGATCCTCAACATTTGTAAGTTTTTTTTTTTTTTTTTTTTTTTAATTTGAATATAATAAGTAAAAGAGTATTGGATATTCGAATGTAGGATCTAAATTCAAGTAATCACTTTCACAATTCATTTAAGTGTTAGCGTTGTACTTATAGTTAATATCATATTTCTATTTTACAAGAAAAAAAAATACTTCAAGAACGAAACAATAGAGAGATTGATTAAGACCTCTTTTGGTAACCATTTTGTAATTTTTTGTTTTTGAGAATTAAATCTATTTTCTCACATTTTCTTACCAAGATTTTCATACTCCTTAAATAAGATAGTTGAACTTTTAGCCAAATTTTTAACAACATAAGTTTTCTAAAACTATTTTTTTTTTAGTTTTCAAAATTTAGCTTGGTTTTTGAAAATATCAAGTAAAAATTAGATAATAAAGCAAGTATTAATAAATTTAGATAACATGTTTTTTCTTCCATATTTCAATGTCTTTAAAATAAATACAAATAATCTAAAATTACGTAAATCAATTTTTGGTAGTTCATGAATGATTAGATTAAATTATGTTTTTTTTTTTTTTTTTTTTTATCATTTTTGGAATATAACACTAAAAATCTATGAATAAGTCTAAACCTCCCAAAAATAGAAAAAATAGTTAAAATATATTAAAGTTGGCCAAATAATGGAGTTAGTTACAATAGTACATCCAAAGTAATTGAATTAGCGGATCATTTTATTATTGTCTTTTTTTTTCTTACAAATAATTAAATAATATGGATAAATCGTCAACGATTTGGATTCTTTGATTTGGCATACACGTGTAAAGAAGGTAAGAATCTCAATCTTTCTCCACACTCGCTTGAAGAACAAGATGATATGAAAAGCTACAAACTTCAATATATTCTACCGATTGTAACCACATGAAATCTAATACCACCGGTCCCCCGGTTTGTGCACTCACAAATTCATACATTATATAACTACACATACTTACCTACATATTTGTTAGAGTTTGTGTATTGAAATCAATTTATCTATATAGTGTGTGTTCAATCAAAAAATAGTTTAAATGTGTAGAGCATGCTATTCTATATAAAAACTACAAAATACCAACAATGTTCGTGGCTCTATTATGAATAGAAAATATTCTTATTTTTTTAATTCAAAACTCAATTTACGTTACATTGAAAATAATTTAAGCTTTTGAAAAACATTTTTGTGTCTCAATTAATTCCCTTTGTGTAAAATTAATGTAAAGGGAATGGATTGAAATCACTATGTTTAGAACTTTTGTGTATTACTACTGAAAGACGAACATTGATTAGTGAATGTTGAAGTTTCTAAACACACAGGCTAACCTAAAACATAAGTCAAATTCATAAAAAGTCAAACTCATGTTAGCCTATTGAACTTGCACAACTCTACTTATTTTGAAGTTTTTTTAAAAAAGAAATAAATAAATAAATAAATAATAATAATAATAATAATAATAATAATAATAAAATCTAAACGCACGCGCCTTTTTTCTACTACGTATTCCTTTCGTGTACGATTCCACAGAATCAAATCAATCATGTCTTGACGTCATCATTCGTTGGCGCGTGTCATTCTCTAAGACGATGCTTTACCAACCATCCGCCAAAAATCTATCTACAAAAAGATTAAGTGCTCTTTTTTTTTTTTTATAAAAAAAAATTATTTAGAGAAAGAACAGCTTATATTTTATAAGAGGGTAAATATCATTTTTTCCATGTACTTTTAATGGTTAGATTTTTAGTTCTTTTTAGCCAATTTTAGATTTATTTTCTTAAATAATAACACTAATTTTCATGCAATATAATAAAATACGGGCATAGATTTTTAAATTTTATAATAAAAATATTAATAAATAATATATTTTTTTAAAATCATAATAAATTAGTTCTAGGATTAAATTTACAATTTATTGTAAGTGTAAGGACTAAAATTGAACAAGTCTAAAAGTATAAGGAATAAAATGATATTTTAGGGGCATTTGAGATGTTTAATTGGTTAATAATAGTATGTGAGATATAATAGGTTCCACTCCACTTGAAATACAAACTATTTTTAGTATGCGTTATAATAATCTATGTTTTGCTCAAATAATTACTTAAACATAGGTTAAATTTTGTTTTTCCAACTATATCCATTGGTATATTGTTATTTATCATAATTATAATCTTCTCAAATAATTTCTTTCGTTGTAATATTTTTAAAAATAAATAATCATTTGTACAATAAATCATTTCCTAACAGAATTGCGGTTGGTTATTTCAAATTTAAAAAACTAAAATAATCAAAATTGGATGTATGCTTTAATTATGTCAAATATGTTAATTACCTTTCGTGGGTTGAGAATGTCAATGTCTAATAATAACATGAGTTCAAAATGTTCATTCTTTCCCTATTCTAATAACCTTATGAATCAATACTAGTCATTTCAATTATTTATATATAATTTTTACATGGGTAAACTATAAAAAATACCATTGAATTATGAAGTTGATTTTAAACCCCATTTTCTAAGTCATAATAAAAATTGGTGTAATCGAAATAGAATTCCATTTAAGGAACAACTGTAATGAGCCTTTAATTTCAATCACAATTGTAATGGGATTGTTTTTTTTATCACGTTTACTTATAATTATGAATATGTCACATTGTTATTACAATTAACGTTAAGGTCATATAGTAATGATGACGATAGTAATAACAGTAAACTTGATAGTAAATATGACATATTCATAATTCCTATATTGTAATAGTAACAATACATATAACAGTAATAGTATCGACACGTAATTGTTAAGCGCAATTAGATTGATCACCCTTCGCTCGTCAATTAGTTTGCGTTTTTTATTACAGATTTAGACGTGGAACCCACTTGTTAGTATGGGTATAGAAAACGGGTAAACTACATCAAATGTAATCAACTAGAGCTCACTTTTCAATTACCATTAAATTTATTACTTTTTCTACTATAGGATAAGCGTGAGTTTAATTAAACTTTAAAAATTTATATTTTAACCCTTTGAATTTGATATTTTTTTTTTTTAGTAATAATTAATATGTTTCCTTTATTGGATGAATATTTATATTAGTTGTTAAATGAAAATGAAGTTGGTCTCCTCAAATTTTTACCTTTTTAAAACTTTGTGAGAAAGGCAAAGGGAGAGACTTTAAAAGGGGAAAAGGAAAGGAAGTGCAAATCCCCCACATGATTTGAATTCGTAATTAAAGTGAAAAATGACAAGTTAATTAACCCAACCAGAACCAACAACAAGACATAAAAAGAAAGGGCTTTACATTAACAACCGTCCTTTTCTTTATAAAGGAATTTCATTTCATTTCCTCACCATTTCTGTTTTTTCAACCCAATTTTTCATTTTCATACACAAAAAACAAACTTTCAAACTTTTCCAACTTTTCTTTCCCTCTCCACAACCATTCATTTCTATCCTTTTATCAAAATGCCCCTTCGACATGTTTTGGGTCTAATTTTAATTTTTTTTTTTAAATTTTTATTTTATTTTTATTTAGTTTCTAAGTTTCAAAATTTTTACTTTTAGGTTTGACTTTTTTTTTCACACTTTTTCTATGCCGTTAATGTCTATTAATTAATTAGTATTCATTAATTTTCTATTACTGTCAAAAGTAATAACAAAATTTTACTTTATAATTATTTTAAATTAGTTAACGTCAAATACGAAAGCTCCCATTGGACAAAATTGATAAGTAAAAGTGTAAAATATTGAAATATGAATACTAAACTCAAAATTCAAAAGTAAAAATGTAACATCTCGAAACTTATTGACCGAGTAAAAGTGTAACATTTTAAAAGTCAAAGACTAAATAGAAAGTAAATCCAAAAGCTAGAGAACAACAAATGTTTATTTCCTATATTATATCAACACAGGTAAGATGGTAAATTTAACTATATTAAATTATCGGCATAAATAAATAAAACCTCACTAAAAAAAATTAAGATTTAATTCACATCATTTGATATTCTCATAAATCAATTATTGATACAGATATTACTTATTAATTTAAAAGTTTGAATTCCTTAACTCATTTCAACGACAAACACAAGAATAACTCAACCAATTAACACATACATCCACGATCAATGGTTAAAAATTAGTTCTAAAAAAATTGTTAAAAATTATAATCTCCCGCCCTTGAAAAAAAGTTAATTATAATCTTAAATTATTATGGAAACGTCACATTTATAAAATGTTAGCTATTACAAATTTCTTTATATATATATATTACACTATATAGAGGTGGGAAATCAAATTTCAAACATTGAGGTTGATAGTTTAAGCACTATGTATATAGTATACTAGTTGAGTCATGTTCATTTTGACATTCTCTATACTACTTTTGATAGCTCTCTCCGAAAGCAATTCAATTTTGGTCCAATGCACGAACTTTCAAAATATATATAATTTGTTATCTTTTGCGGTGTAAAGTGTACTTGTTGTTTAATATATTGGGGTATTTTAAGCTACACCTATCTCATACTCCCCTCTTTTTTACTAAAAATAATTTTTTAAAAAAATTGTGTCATGTGAAAGAATTCTATCGGATGCTAGCTGGACTGCACAAGAAATGGATACAGCCTGACTGTACCTATGTTTTTTCTGTATTCCAATATGCACATTTCATTCATAATTTTTGAAAAATCCAATGAAGATATTTGAAACAACGTGATTAATGTTAATCATTCTCCATGGGTGCATATAAATAAACGTTTGCATAAAAATTTGAATCCTCAGCTTTTACTTCGATAAACAAATAAGTACTTTAACAAATTAAATTATATTTATTGACCATCATAGTTCATAAAATGCTCGTGTTGTTCTTTTAAACAATATTTGACTAAAGTTTGAATAGTTGTAAATTTTTTATCACCTATATTAGTGCATCGATAAAAGTTTTATTGATCAAATACATCATAGTATTGAACGTTGATAAAAGAAATTTGAGATTAGAGATAAAAAAAAATAAAAAAATTTGATTTACAGCTCGTGAAAAACTGTTTGAATTAGTTATTTAATGAAAGTATAGATCGATCAAATCCATTAAAAATGAAACTAATAAACAAAACTTAGCATGAAAGTTAGAGTGAAAAATAATAATAATAATAATAATAATAATAATAATAATAATAATAAAGAAGGAAAAACAAAAGAGAGACATATTTGTATGACTAGAAATAAACAAAAAAACGGAAAGGAGTCAAAAGGGGTAGCAATTTTATAATAAAACCAAGCACTTATATAATGCAAATGAAGAAAAGTGGTAACTTTTAAAAACAGAGCAATAATTGAGTTGAGGGTATTTTGGTTTTATTAACCAAAATTGTGTTGGTTGGGCAATGAATTGAGGACCCCATTTTCTTGCCTTCATCTACCAATCACTACTTTTTCTTTACTTTATTATTATTATTATTTTTTTTTTAAAAAAAAGAAAAGAAATAAGGGGGAAAATAATAATAAAAGAAAGGGAAAAAGTGGGTTAAAAAGAAAAGGAGAAGTAAGAGGAGTTGTATTCCATATGATTTCTGTTTCCATGCAGTAAGGCTTTGCAATCTACAAAAGCAAAGCTTCTTCCATTTGAGTAATGTGTTTGACAACTAGCTTGGCTTGCAAATCACTTTCCTTTTCTAATGTGAAAATGCTCTCCCATTAGGTCCGCCAATCAAAAGGTGTTAAATGAGCAAAGGTTAAGTTAATTGGAGTTGGCTTTTCGCGTCTCATTATTTGCTTTTTATAAATCGTCGTTTATGGTTTATTTTTAGTATCTACTGTATTAAAAGAAGACAGTAACAAAAGAAATGAAGTAGTTGTACATATAACAATTAGGTTTAAAGTATTGGTAGATATAACAAAATTTAGATTCAACTCTCCGAATCTGATAGATTTTGCTATATTTACAATTGTATAAATGTTGTTATACACTTGTCTAGAAAGTGCACCTATCGTAATTACCCTTCTTTCCTAAGCACGTCTCCAACTCGAAGAGGTTCCACAAGTTTAGTTTGATCTTATTCGATCCAATATGAAGGGAAAAACCTAAAATCATAGGTTAATGAGTGATAGATAGTAATAAATATTGATAAACATCTATCGGCATCTATCACTGATAGACATTGATAGACTAGACAGTAATAGATGATAGCAGTCTATTGACGTCTATAAATGATAAATAGTGATATTTTGTTATATTTGTAAATAAGTTGACTTAACCCTTCTTCTCATGGTTGAAAATTTTAAAGAAGAAGAAAAGAGAAACTTAAAATGAATTGTGTTTGTTTATGATGGACGTTTGTAAGATCATTAGGGGTAGAATGTTAATTACACTATTGTCTTTTACTCTCCATTTATTTCAAAAATAGTCCAACGAACTACAAATGTTCACTAACGTTATGTATTTTACTATTAAAGCCCCATCCACAATTTCTATAAACAAAACAAAATTAAATAAAAATAGCCTAGGGTTTCACACATCCATGTACCCATTAATATTCCTTTTTTAAAAAAAACTAAAAAAAGTAAAAACCGTCTAAATCCCCAATCTTTGTCCTTTTGCCTCCAAAATTTGTCTGTCTAATCTTCTCTAAATTCCTTATTCCTAATCTAAATCACTCCCTTCTTCTTGAATTTACGCATTCTCATTTTTGTTAATGAATCCTCTTCAACTGCCGACTGACAATGATCGGCCGTCGTTGCTATGCCGCCACCACCGAAAACTTCGTTACAAAATATTTGGTCGTGGTCGCGGACATCTAACTCCGGTCACATCTGGCGTAATAATTATAAACTTACGCAAAAAAAAAAAAATGTAATTGATAAGAGGATTTAACGAGGCCGGAAATTAGGGCTTGTAAGTAATTGGACCATTAGGCGCGCGGAGATGTTACTGGGCCTAAGGGCCCAATAAAGTTCGATTAAGAAGCACGATTTTAATTGAAAATTGGAATGAATGGCTAAATCCTTTCTTCCAAGAAAAATGGCCACAGAAAAGTTGTATTAAAAAAATCACTTGAGATAGACGTTAATATAAAAAAATTTAAAAAAACAAAAAAACCTGAAAATTCCAACTGTTGCATTGTCAGTTCCGTCAACGAATTGTAAGATGAAACGTGGTGAAATCCTGATGGCTCCTTTACCAGCCCCGATTCCTTCCCGCTCCCGTTCTTCTCTGTTGCTCTCTTCATTCCCCGATCTTAACTTTTCCGCCGCGTCTGCAAATTTGACCGGCCGGATCTCCTCGCCGACGGCCAAGTTGACGGCAAACAAACAACCATCGAGATTTCTGGCCACACTCCTTCCTTCTCTCCGGCGTTTCGCGCTCCCCGGCTGCAAGAATGCGATCGCCTCAGATCCTACCTATCACCCAGCCCCCTTCGTTGTCTCCATTTTCCTCCGGGGGCTCCGCCGCAAATTCGATTATGGCAACCACATCTACTGCCATAGACATAATGTTGCTTAAAGAAGACGATGAACAGACGACTGGAGTTCTTGTTTCTCCGTTGTTCGAGGATGATAAGACGATAGCTCATAAGCCCCTTCTTCCTAGGACTTCAAGCTATGCCTCCTCCACATCCAGTTCCTCCTCAGGAAGCTGTATGTACAAGCAGAAGCGGAGGCGAGTTAAGAGCGAAGACCTTTTGTCCTTTCTCTCCGGTGATGTCCGCCACCAGACTGTTGATCATGATGTCGAGAATGTCGATGTTGAGAGAGCTGAGAGATTTCTACTGACTCGCTTCGGTTTGAAACTCTCGAAATATATTCGGTAATTTACGTTACGGACTAACTCATTGTCCTCTGTCTCGTTGGTTTGTTCTCTGCTATTGTTTTACTTGCTGGGATACAGTTACGATATCAGTTTCTTAATCCAATCCTCTTATTGATTCTGATTCGCGTAGAAAAATCAAGATTCATGGATATGAATTTATAGATCAAAATCTTTGCTTATGTAGATATTCAAGTTATATATCATCACTATCAGATTCTCTTACTGGGTGGCTTATAACGTTTGGGATTATACAACTTATTTGATTATTCAGGGTAGCATTCAGATGGATTGCAAGATTTCTCGCACTTGGTTGCTATTCATTGTTTCTTCTTCCAGGTTTTCTTCAAGGTGAGTAAGATTCTTGTAGATTGCAATCTTTTGCACCCATTTGCTGGGGCGATCATTGTGAACTTTATTACTTGCAGTTGGATACTATTATTTCTCATCCAGTCAGATACGCAGAAGTATACCCTATGGTGATAAACCGAGGAATAAGTGAGGAACTAATAAAGGATATACATTTCTCTTTTGTGAATTTAAGATGAAAGTGCTTGTTGTAATTTCAACTTTATATGTTGAGCCATTAAATTTTCTGTTACAGGTTGGATCTTTATCTTCCAAAACATATTGACGGGCCAAAACCAGTTGTTGCATTTATCACTGGTGGGGCTTGGATTATTGGGTAAGCATTGATATTTGTCGACTCTTCTAAAACTTATGCCCTTGTCAGTTTGTCACTGGTGCAGGTTGTTCACTCCAAGGGATTATGATAGTGGAAATTATGATGAATATTATGATAGAGTGGAAAAAGGGTTCTAGTGAAACAACTAATACAAATGTTGTTGTCCCTGCAGCTACAAAGCTTGGGGTTGTCTTCTAGGACAACAATTATCAGAAAGAGATGTCATTGTAGCATGCATCGATTACAGGTAATTTGTTCTCAATAATGATGTAATCATCACTGCCATATGTTCATCTCACCAAATGAAATTGTTTTTCAGTGTAGTTAATGATAAATTGTACATACTTTTGATGTAGAAATTTTCCTCAGGGAACCATGAGTGATATGATTGATGATGCTTCCCAAGGTATCTCGTTCTTGTGTAATAATATTAGAGAATTTGGAGGCGATCCAAACAGGTAAGGTTTTTACCCTTTTTTTTTTCCTGGAGTTAAAATAGTTGAAAAATTAACTAGTCAGGTTGAGCCGTAGGTATTTTTTAATCATTTGTTGCAAAGATGGTTAATCATGAGAGGGTGGAGAGTTATACCTATTACAAAATCGACAAATAAAGATAAGCAAAAAAGCGTAAACGGTGAGGAACCAGAATAGAGATTTATATGGTTTAGTAACAATGTGTTAGCTACATTAACTGGTAGAGAAAGAGCATTTTATCATTAGAGAGAATAATTCAGATTACGGATCGCAACTCTAAGGTTGGAGAATTTATTTAGCGCCCCTCTCTAAACCTTAGGGTAAAAAACGTAAATAACGTAATATGACAAATACAAATACAACTTAAGTTTGTTTTTGTGTTGCCCTCGAACCCACTTGAGCAACCCTTGTACTTGGACATTTGAAGCACCACATATTAGATTCAAGGGATTCCGACAGTATCATTTGGAATTAATTCTCATCCCTGGTCCCTATCACCATTTCGTTGTACTGACTGTGAAATCCTGTTTTTTTCTCTGCAAGAATTTATCTAATGGGTCAGTCAGCTGGCGCACATATAGCTGCCTGCACACTTTTGGAGCACGCAATGAAAGAGGTTCGCAAAGTAGAAAGTATCTCTTGGAGTGTGTCCCAGATCAAAGCTTATTTTGGTTTGTCAGGAGGGTGAGTATTTCTACAACTATGGATTCAACTTTCAAGAGTTTGGCCATAAAAAGGGTATGCTTTGGCATTCTCTTCTATAATAATATTTTACATATAAGAATTTTGCTTTTCCCATTTCGTAATCATTTTCTTCTCTACATGTAAACAGGTATAATTTGCTCAATCTGGTAGACTACTTTCACTCTCGAGGTCTATCTCGTTCTCTTTTTCTAAGGTATTACTATTAGAGGTTTTTGCACAAAATTATTACCATACATACATTATTTTGAATCTTTCATAATGTAATCAAATGCTTCATTGAAGCATAATGGAAGGAGAACAATCCTTGAAACGATTTTCACCCGAAGTAATGATCTTGGAAGAACCCAACATAGGACCAGCAGTCTCGATTCTTCCTCCCATCATTTTATTCCATGGAACAGCAGACTATTCTATACCATCAGATGCTAGGTACATAGTTTTGTAGCTGAACAAAAGCATACGTAACACAGATATAAAATGATGCCTTAATCTCCAAAAGGTTTATCTCCCAAATTTAAAGCATTAGTTTTGTTGGCATGCAGTAAAACTTTTGCTGAGGCTCTTCAAAGCGTTGGAGTGAAAGCCGAAACATTTTTCTATGAAGGAAAGACGCATACAGATGTATTTGTTCAGGTATATAAGAACATCTCAAGATTCCTTGGCAACCTTGTTTACAGTCGCATGAAATAATGTTTGCTGGTTTGAACAATTCCTTTTTCTTTTTTCCCGATAACCTTAATCTTTGTTTACGCAGGATCCGTTGAGGGGTGGGAGAGATCAGATGTTTGAAGATCTTGTTGCGATCATCCATGCCAATGATGCAGAAGCATTGGCGAAAGATGCGGTGGCACCTCCAAGAAGACGCTTTGTACCTGAATTTATGTTGATGTTGGCTCGTAGTGTTAGCCCCTTCTAACAATTATGCATTATTATCAATGCGTGTGATCAACTTACATTCCCATGGTATTATAGTCTTCTCCCTCTCATCTTACTTGCAGCCCATTTATTGTCGGTGACAAATGGAGGAAAAATTGGAAAAATGAATTTCACATACCCTCATCTGGTAAGATTTGTTGCAGAAATAAATGATCTTTTTAATAGATAAAATGCTAACAAAATATAGTTTTAACCATCATAGGTTTGGTCTAATGGTAAAATGGTGACCGTGTCAATAAATGTCTAAGAGGTCAATGGTTCAATCCATAGTTAAAGTATTGAAAGCATTTGTGTCTCTACATCAATCAATGATGAAAACTAGTAGCTAGATCATAGTTTATGGAGTGCAGCAATTGCGGCAAAATGGAATTGGCTAGCTTTGAACCCTCCGTAAATCTTACACTACTTCAAATTTAACCCCATATTTTACAACATTGCAACGATGTCGATTAAAGAACACCTAGCGTCAAGCAACGTTGCAGCGGTCTGGGGGTTGACACTAGCGACGTCCCAACTCTACCCATAACGTTGCGACAAACTAGGCCTCACTATGACTATATATTACTCCCTTCATTTCTATGGTTGGGAGAAAGGGGTTCTTCCCTGGTTGGTTTAAGGAGTTGCTTTTTTGTTGTTCTTCTCGTTTCTTTTCTTTTCTATATCCTCATGACAGAATCGTTTATTTAGGTGTCTAAGAGTTGGAAATTCGTCCTAATCTTTTGTGAGGATTGGATCTTTAATACAATGCATTTGATTTTTGGTTGTGCCTTTGATCTTTGTATTTATCCTTTAACATATTTTGTGAATTGATTTATGCTCTAGCCCTTATGCATGTCTAATTGTTAAAAGTGTTCGCATAATTCATAATTGTTGTGGGTTGGTCGCCGAGTACGAAATTGAACTCATGTATGTGTAGGCTATTCCAAAACTTATATTTGCACGACCAATTTAGGATTAAAGAAAAATCGACTAATTAAATTCGGCTATCCAATTGATTAATTGTTGCCGTACAACTCTTAATCGTAATGTAGATCGACTACATGGAATACTATTGTGCCAAATAAAACGATATTTTAGTTTAATTATGGCACTTAGTCTTAATTAATAGTTAGGGCGCCTCTTGGTTCTTCCAATAACTTGACTTTCTGAATGAGTTGGTTAAGTTGAGTAAGTTAGTTCATGTGATCAAAATTGCAACGAATTAACATTTTCTCCTAAACTAGATAGTCTAATTAGATTATGTTTCTTCCTTTACCTTTCCTACATTTATATTTTTTTTGCATTATCTTTCTTTTCCAAACTGCCCCATTGCCACCTTTCCTACATAGGCTTTCTTCATGTTCAACACAATTTTTTGCTAATACTACCTAGTCCTAGATCAGTACTTATAAATTTCTTTTGATCGATCAATGGCCTCAACAACTTTTGATTCTTCCAATCGCTATCTCTCTTTTTTTTTTTTTTTTTCAATGAACAGTCTCAGACTTTTATTGTCAAAGTGAGTAGAGTTCAACATACAATAGTATGTATTAGCAACCAAAAGATATATGGTTCAAATCTTCCGTCTCTATTGCACTAAAAAAATAATAACTAATTCCTACTTAAATTTTATTTTTTAGTACATTTATACAAACACATTATATTATTTTTAGTACAACAATCGGGGGTTGAGGGATTCAAACTTTCCACTTCATGCCAATCACCGTGGGAGTTAAGATGTCGACATCTTCTATAAATACACATAAAGTATAATAAATTATCAACTATTAATCTTAATATAAATATGAATGTTAATATATAATAAGATTTAATGTCTTGGTTTGGGAAAAAAATGAAAAAATGGATGGAGATCGGTATTTAATTGTTGGTGGCTATATTTATATGAATTAAAAGGGTGTGGTATTTTTGAAGATTGGAGGCAACAAACAGCGATATTTTATTGACCAACAAATTCAATTATCACTTGTCCACAACTTTCCCCTTATCCCCATTTTTTCTTTGAACTTCTAAGCTTAGACTCACAGGACAGTACAGTACAATACAATACAAAGTTGAATAAATAAATAAATAGAAAATAAAAAATATTCTACAAAAACACAATTATCAAATTAAAACTATTCGGAAGTATTTCTTCGCCAACCATTTTTTAAATAATCAATTTCCTAACTGTATCTTTAAAATGTTTTTTAAATCATTAATTTGATGATAGCACAATTGATTAAATAATATGGTTTTGATGAAAAGAACAAAGGTTCAAACTTCACGTATTGTTAAGTTCAAAAAATTAAGCAATAAGATTTTAAAAGAGAGCTCTATATTGGTTACAAACAATTGGTATAATTGTTTTTATAATAGTTTGAATGTGAACCTTTTTTCTTTAATTTAGAAGAATTTAAATCCTTCATCTCTAGTCAGAACTCGAGATAAATATACATTCATTCATTAAAAGTTAGTAATGATAATTGAATATTGTGTCATACTTATAAAGTCAAAGACATCTTTGTTTCACAAGTAGTAATGAAAATTCAAATTTAGTTTTCAAAGCTTGATTTGTTGACGATTTAATTTTTAATTTTATCTTCCCAGATTTTATATTTATTTCTCCGGCTTTTAAGTTATGGGTTTAACGTTTGTTAAAGGAACACAAATCATTTTTTTCAAATATAATTTAGCTAAAAAATAGTGGAAAATTAATAACCAAATATAAAAAACGACCTATGGATGAAAATAATGTTTATAAATTTAATATAAAAAAACTAAAAACTAAATAGTGATGATGAAACGAGAAATAATATTTTATGTCAAAAATGTGTTGTTATATATACATACTCAGATATTGATATAGATGCTTTGACCCTTTCAATAACTTATATTACCTAATATGTTTAGTTGGTTAATTAAGTTTATTTGATTTCAAAGAAATACTAATTAATTGCTTGAATTCGTAGGACTCTTTTATCCTCAGAAGTTTGATTAAGGATGATGAATAAGAATAAAAAGTGAGATTAATAATTAATAATTAGACTTCTCTACAAAGAGATGGGCCGAAGAAGAAGTTGAAGGCCGTCGTTCTTGATACGCCTAAATTATAATCTAAAATAAATGTAAATGGGAAAAAAGTTTGAAAATATTCTACAATAAAATATACCTTTTTTATTTATCAAGTTTTAGCTTAGTAGTTTTCAAATTCAATATTTCAACTTCTAAAAGTTTAGAAAAACGTCGAGTTTCAAAACTCAGGAATCCTACAGCCATATTCAAATTTCAAAGATATAAAATATATATATATATATATATATATTTTTTTTTTTTTTAAATTAAAACAAAAAAATTTTTAAATTATAAGTTTTATTTTTTGAACTTTAAAAGATTTGTAATATATTATATATATATATATATATATATATATATATATATGTAAGTTTCTAATTTTGTGTGTAATAGGTCTTGAAAATTCAAGGTGTCTATTAAATATTTTCCTACACAATTTCTTTTTTATTTGGTAAAGTTGTTTAACTTCTAATTTTGGATCTAGCTAATAAGCTAGGGTTGCATTCAACATTTTAATATTTACGAACCTAAAGGATACAAAATTGAAATTTCGATGTCTTCTTAGATAAATGTTTAATTGATTCATTAATTTTAAAAATGGAATAGGTGGGTGATAAGTTTGACAGAAAATTAAAAATTAGAAATTAAAATACAGTTACCTTTTTTTAGAGACAGAAACATGAAAAACACCAAACAAAAGGAATGAGAGAGTGTGTGAAGTACATGAACAAACAACTGTTGACACAATGGATGTTTCTCTAATCAAATTTTTGAATGAGCAAAACATGGTTACCTCATAAGTCACAATATTACAATTAGGAGTTACAAAAAAGAAAATTGCATATGAAGTCCACCTAATCAAATCTATCTTCTAATTTCTATAAGTTGAATGCATCTATTTTTTTAAAAAATATATATACACATATATATTATATTGATTTTTTAAAAAATAATTGTTTAAAAATATATATTATAAAAATAAAAATAATAAAGGCAAATCATTTTTAATACAAAAAAACTATATTTACAAATAATAATAAATAATAATCTATCGCGATAACAATAATAATAAAAAGTAGCCAACCACAATCAAATTGAGTACTTTTATTTCGTAATTGGACTAAGCATTCTGGTCACAAACTTGGAGACAAACCCCACAGTTCATTATGATTACTGTTGATGAATTCTATTTAACCTAGCTAATTAAACTGCCCTAGATTATAGAAAATGCAAAGAAGAGAATTAAAAAAAATCAAGATACAATAAATAAAGATTTTGTAGTTTTATTTCTCTCTTTTTTTGTTTTTTTGTTTTTTTCTTTTACCCTATTCTCAAAATTGGTTGAAATAGTCAAATATTATCCATTGATGCATAACTCAAATGGTTGTCCCACATTTCTAATATATAAAATTGATTCTTTTTTCTTAATATATCATGAAAATAAATAGATAGCTAAATAATAATAAATACTTTTAAACTTTTATTTCAAAAATAATTCTATATTTTTAAAGTTGTAATATTATTCTTGAATTTTCATATACGTTTTAAAAGTAATCTTTTTATCATTTTAATTAGAAAGTGAGACTTAAGACTTTGTGTTTATCTTTTATATAATTTGACCTAAATAAACATTGATCACATAACAAAGTTACATTCATTTGTTCTTTTTTTTCGTGTCTGACGTCTCATCGCCATTAGCCTTAGGCCTCCAAAGCCCATTATGACGTCTTTTTTATTTTTTATTTTTCTATTTTCACAAGCTTTTTTTTTTTTTTTTTTTTTAATAAGTGGGAAAGTTTAGAAAGTAACGGAAGATTTTAAATGAGTTAAAAAACAATGACATTTATTTCTCGAGATTCAAATTTAATCGAAAAATTAAAAGTATATATAACACGACCAAAGTTTAAAATAACTAAAATGTTAGATCTCAATTTACGAAAATATAGATATAAGTATACGTTGATGCGATAGATATTTTTAAAAAATTATAGAAACAAGAAAAAAAAGTTAGTAAATAAATACTTTTAATGATATTTTGTTCTCATGTTGTTGCATGAATTTTTTATGATATAATAGAAATATTAATTTATTTTTTATTTTAATATCGAATTTGGAAATATAAAATTATTAAACACGTCAATAAAGTTAAGTAGAAAGTCAATGGAAACAAATGGTAGTTTTCCCCCAATTTCGACAGAAATTTCGAGAATCATTCAAGAAAATTTTGATTTTTTTAATCAACTACGTTAGCTTAGTTAAAGTTTTTCAATGAGTCTTGATTACACATAATTCTATAATTTTACGTGACAATGTCATTTTTTATAAAGGATTAAGCTTTTTTTATGTGCTAATTTTTCTAATTTCCAACTTTTCTCAATTTTTAACTTTATTTTCGACCCAAAACTTTCATTTTTTAAGGAATTAATTTTGACAAGACCCTAAAACAATAACCCATATTTATTTATAATCTCAAAATTGAATTAATGTGAGTTTTTTTTTCTTTTTCATCTAAAACTTTCATAATTTTAAAATATTTGTAACATTTATATTATTTTGATAATTATTTTTCCATTTCTTTTTTTAAATGGTTAGCCTTGCTTCGACATTTATAATAGACATCTAAATATTGTCCTACTTTATAGAAATTGTGATTAAAAATAGTCAATTATAGTCTAATTAATTAAGCCACAATCAAAATTTCATTAACTAATTATAATAATTTCCATTCATTTTTATCAATTCCTATAAATTTTTTTTCCAAAATTTCTATCAAAATCGATGTTTTGATAAAATCATGACTTCAATAATTTTGATCCATATTTCCAAGGTTAGAGAGTAGATTAATAAAGGACAAAATAAGAATCAGCAATGGCGCTGCCGCCAACAGCGCAAGTGGTTGGAGTGTTTTAAATTGTGAAGTTTCTAGTTTATCTAAATGGCCCTCAGGGCAATTTGGGAATTTTGTTTTATTCTTACGCTTTTCAATCAATTAAATCCCCACATCTACAAAGTCAACTACCATTAAAACAGAATTAAATCTCAACACCTAGTGGTTTTGTGAAGTTTTTTTTTCTTAAAAAAAAAAAAAAATAATAATAATAATAATAATAATATGGAACGATAACCATTTGATTTTTTCCATTTTTAGTTTTAAAAATTAAGCTTATAAATACTCTCTATCAACATTGGTTAAAAATCTTGACAGTTCTACACAAAAAAATTCGAAATGTAGCGTCACCAATGAAACCAAGTGACAAAATCGTTAGAAAAAATAGAATCATGATAGTCTAGCTCATCTAGTTAGGGATTCAATGAATTTGGGCTGGGAGAGATGTCCTTAACGCGATTAATGCACCTTCACGTAACGCGATTAATGCACCTTCACGTAAGATTTTCATTAGTTTGTAAGAGGCATATTATTAATTATTATGGAATCTGAGAATGTATGATTGATACAAAAATCTAATACAATTTACTCAATATAAGATATTATTATTAAAAATCAAACAATGAGTAGTTAATTTAAAAAAGTAGAGGATTATGAAACAAAAACTATAGTAGTGAATTCGAGGATGGGTCAGTAGGCCACAAACTCCAACATCTTCTCTAGTTATGATTCTATTTTCAGTGACTTGAGTTGAGATGCTTTCTTGTTGGCTTACTTTGGCTTGGAAGTTTTCTCTTCTTTTACATACATGATACGCACGCTTGTTTATAAAGTATCCTTTTTCAATATATATATATATATATAAAAGAAAATAAAAAGTAAGGACATTATTGTTCTTTCCCCAAATGACTGCATTAAATACAATAAATAAATAGATTTTTCCTTGCACCTTCGTGGGCAATCGCTGCCCTGTGACCCCTATAAATAGATCACCATCCATAACCTCTTTACTACAAATTCGAAAGAGATTCTACAGTTTGAACATTTTCAAATATGGTGTCTGCAGCTGAACAGAGTAAGGGTTCAAAGTCGGTGGAAGCAAAGGAAGCTCATACGGCGGCGCCGTCCCCGCAAGTAGCCGTGGCCATTTGCTTGTTGCGTGGTAAATGGATTCTTATGGGGCGTCGACTCGTAACTATTGGCAACTCCAAATTCTCTCTCCCAAGTGGCCATCTCGAATTTGGTTCGTCCATTCTCTTTTCAATTAATATCAACAAAAATGAATCCAAGCACTCAAGTATGGATTATTAACATTGAATTTTTAACTTTTTTTTTATCAGGAGAGAACTTTGAAGAATGTGCTGCAAGAGAAATTAAAGAAGAGACTGGTCTAGATATCGACAACATTGAATTCTTAAAAGTGACCAATAATATATTTATGGACCAACCAAATCCAGCCCATTATGTGGTAGTATTCGTGCGGGCAGTATTGGCAAATCCCACCCAAACTCCAATCAATCTTGAGCCTGAGAAATGCGATGGTTGGGATTGGTATGAGTGGGACAATTTGCCCCAGCCACTGTTTGGTCCTATCAAGAAAATGGTCATGGATGGTTTTAATCCTTTCCCACAATGAACTAAGATAGTCAAGGTTGCATTCGAGTTCGGTCGAATTGAAATCACAAATATATACTTTTTTTCTTTTTAATACAAATCACAACTATACCTTTTAATACCTTATTTTATAGAATGTATTAGAACTAAGCTTGTTGGATATTTAATTTTCTTGCTCTTCAAATCACTAATGTTAGAATTAAAATGGGTGGGAACAAAATGAGAAACGGAAAAGTGTTATGTTCCCTTTCTACTTTAATTATAAGATTGTATTTTTATATAATATTGAAGTGTTGCACGTTTGAAAAGGAATTTGGTCTCTTTTCTCTGTGTTGTTGCGTGATTGAAATTTGGATGGATATATGATATGGACGACATTTTTTAATCCTATTTTACTAGAATGATAGTGTTGAAAAAAATCATGACATTTTTATTTATTTATTTATTTTAAACTAAATTAGGAGATGATCTTTGGTATAGAAGTGCATATAACAATTTCGTTTAGGTGAAATTCGTATGAAGTTTATGTCTAAAGTAGACAATATCATATTATTGTGAAGATATTTGGAGAACCGTTGTCTGAATTAATTAACATTTTAGAGCCACTTTAAAAAAAATATTTGTAAATACAAACCATCTACAAATTACTTTATAAAAACTACACTATTTTCTTAATTATTTTTTGAATAATAAGTTTTAAAACTTGTAATATTAAGAGAAAAAGAAACTCCCAACTTGAGGTTAAAAAAATGCAAAACAAAAGAATTATGAGAGATGAAAAAAGATTTATCATTTTCCTAATCAACTCTTTTCTCTTTTTTTTTTCTCTTCATTTACAAAGAAGTTATGTAATGAGAGAGAAAAAAAAAATCAATGTATTAGACTCATAATTCAGCTAGCATATAGTATGTATTAGTAATAAAAATGTATGATATGCATGAAAAATTCTATAGGTAGAAGTAGAATATATCATTTTATATATTGCATTATATATAAAAGAATTTTTTTAAAAAAAAAATTATTTTAAATAATAAAACTGCTAAAAATATTTATATTTTTTAAGTTAGTTTATACAATCTATTCTTATACGAAAATTAAAGAGTTTAACACATCCTTTATAATACAAATAAAATATAACAAATTATCATTTATTAACCTCAATATAAATATAAATATTATTCAAAACATCATTTAATATCTAAGTTTAGAATAAAAACAACACAATTATTATTTAAAATAACTTTTATAAACTTATTCATTTACATAAACATCTATTAATATCTATCCATCTTTATATTAGTACAATTAAAATTTCTCTATCGAAATTGACAACAATATATTTATATGAAAAAAAGGGTATGTGGTGCAACGAGTGAGGTAATTAAGTCAAATTCATGGTCATTCATTCTTTAGATGAGAGAAGTCTCTCTCTAGAGAACCAAAACTCTATAACCAAAGTTCTATATTCAAAAGCTCATGGCTAATTCAAATAATTAACTAATTAAGTCTCAAATACTAATGAAACACTAATTAATTTTAATTAACAACTAATCTAAATATTAACTATAACATACCTTCATGGTTACATACTAAACATGTTGTAATTGTGTGATGAGTATGTTATTTTTAAGATTGGAGGCGGCAAATAGTGATAAATTATTATTGGGTCAACAAAGTGAATTATCACAATTTTTTTGTAGCACACCACAAATTCAACCACTTCCTTCTCACTCCTCGTCCATCTTCCCCTTATCCCCATTTTTTTTTTTTTTTTAAATTTAACTTTTAGGCTTTACACTCACACAAGACAAGTCAAAAATAGAAGGAAATGTTTTTAATGTTTACTTCATTTTGCATCACTTACATCCAAAAACTTATTATCCAAATTACAACGATTTGAAAGTATTTCATAGCCAACCACTTTTTAAAGAATCAATTTTCTAAATGTATCATTAAAATGTTTTTAAATATTGAGTTTGACCCTACCACAATTAATTACATATATAATTGATGAAATATCAAAGGATCAAATCTTTTACTCCTAAAAATTTCTTAAAAAATTAAATATAACTTTTTTACTTTTTGTTTTTTTTTAAACTTAAACATAGTTTTTTTAAAGAAAATATATATTATTAGAAGTTGGATAACAAAATTTATAGATACATGGAAGTGATATTGAAGTTGGAAGCTATCGGATTTTTTTTTCTTTCTTTCTTAAGTATAATGAAGCCGTCGTTCTTGACAGAAGTTTAAATAGAAAATTGTTGACTGATTGTGATTTTAGTTTGGTCATATTTTAATATTTAAACACCATATTTTAATTCAAAAAGTCAAGAAGAATTTCAAGTTTAAAACATAGGAACTCTAATACAACCAAATTTAAAGTTCAAAAGATTAAAAATGTATTCAAACTTTAAAATTGTCTGATGTTCGATTTTTTTTTTCTTTTTTTTTTTTTCTTCTTTGTAATCGACATAAGTGCTTAATTTTAAAATTTGACGTATTCGATAGTTTTTAAAATTTATGAGCTTAAAATAAAAAGTTTAATATCTTGTTAGGTACAAATTTTAGTTTTTTGTTCAATAGTTTTATTAATTCAAAAAATTGAATATGAAAGTGATCAATTTGACAAAAAATTAACTATCATGGTTCAGTCTAGTCGTAAAAAGAGTACGACTTTGAAAAAAGACTAAAAGATTATGGGTTCAATTTATTGTGACCATCTAATTTGACACCTAAATATTGTAGGATGAGCCGAGTTGTTCCATAAAATTAGTGGATGTATAAGTTCCACCTAAATAGTATTCAATATAAAATACAAAATACAAAATACAAAATTTATAGTTTATCAAATACTTTTTAAAATTTAGAAAATTAACACCTAAGATTCAAAATATATATATCTATATATATATAAAATAAAGAAAGGCTTTTTTGAACGTGCCGCTGTCACATCTTGATTCTATATTTCTAAAATTAATCGATTGTTGGATTATATATAGGAGGGGAGAATGTAGACCAAAGAAAAAAAATATATCAAAATACATCTTTCTAGAAATATCAAGTATATATACACACACTTTGATTTTGTTGTTTTCTTTTTAATAATATTTTGGCCTATTCTCAAAATTTTAATTGATTGAGATAGTAAAATATTATCTACGTATTGCTTAATTTAAATGGTTGGTCCTTGACTCTAGTTTTCATTTATAACAAAATAGAAAAAATACAATTTTATTTTTAAAAAAATTATCTTAAATGACAAAATTCTAAAAATATTTCTAACTAATAGCAAAATACACCGTCTATCTGCAATAGACAGTGATAGATCGTGGTAGACAATGAAATTTTACTATATTTATAAATATTTTAGTTACTTTTGTTATATTTAAAAATAACCTTTTTTATCCAAGGTTTTGAATCTAGTTTCCATTTGGTTCCTATATTTAAAAATATTGTTCATTTAGTTCTTAAGTTTCGAGTTTGGTTTCAAAGTAGTCCTTACATTTCAAAATATTACAAACATACCCTTAAGATTTGAGCTTTGTTTCAATTTGATTCATAAGGTTCAAGATTTACATTTTTAACTTCGATCTTTCACTAAATACTTATTTTTCATCTTTAGTGTTAATGTTTGTTAATTAATTAAGTTTCACTATTAAAATTAAATTTAAAATTTCACTTCATTAATTATTTAAAATTAATTAATAGACAATAACATCGATGATTAAAAATGAGTATTTAATGAAAATTAGAGGTTAAAGTGTAAAATCTTGAAATATCTAGACCAAAATAAAACAAACTCAAATCTTAAGGATATAATTGTAACATTTTAAAACTTAGAAGCTAAATTGAAATCAAATTCAAAGACTAAATGTATAACGTTTTGACATCTAAAGACCAAATAGAAACTAAATTAAAAACCTAATGACCAATTTTGTTTCTCTAACAAATAACTTTGAACTTTCTCATTTGTTTTAAAAAATACTCATAGGCTTTCAAAAACTGTAATATTATCCCTAAACTCCATCCCAAAAATACCCTAAGAATACATTTGTGAAAGTTTTGATGAAAATATAGAATTTTTTTTTTTCTTTTGACCAATTACAAAATTTAAGGACGTTTTTTTTTTTTATTTTTAAATATAATTTTTATAATTTAACCAAAATAAATATTGATGACATCACAACAAGAGATGTGGTTATCCAATTCGAAAGTGTATAAAAAATTAAGAAACAAAAAGTCACAATTCATTGGTTACTCTTTCTCTAGTCTGACGTCTCATTGCTATCAGCCTTAGGTTTCCAAACCCCATTATGACTTTTCCAAAAAAAAAATAATAATAAAAAAAAGGATGTCTTTTTCTTCTATTTTCACAACCTTTTTAGAAAGTAAAGATGATTTAAATCGAGTTGAAAAATTAAAATGATATTTATTTCTTGATAAATATGAGATTCAAATTTAATTAATTTTTTTTTAAAAAAATAATAATGATTTTAAATTACAAAACTACTTAAAATATTAACAAATTAAATTTAAATTTAAATTTTCACTTTATATATAATTATTTCAAATTAATTAAAGAGCATTAATTTCAAAGATTGAAATTGAGTATTTATTGAAAAGCAATGTCAAAAGTGTAAATTTTGAACATAGAGACCAAATTGAAACAAAATTTAAATCTCAAAAGTAAAATTGTAACATTATGAATACTAGAAACTAAATTGAAACCAAAATAAAAATTAAAAAACTAAAAGTGTAACATTTTGAACCCTATAAACAAAATAGAAATTAGACCCGAAATCTAGGAACGAAAGTATATGTTTTTTCACTAAATAACTTTAGAAGGTAGTTTTAAAGGAAAAATGAAAAAGAAGTAAATCAATAACATAAATTAAAAAAAAAAAATGAAATCAATAAGAGAAATTCTAAAAAAAAAAAAAAAGAATTTAAAAATCCCAACAATTAATTGAAAAATAAAAAGTAAATAAAAAGGTTATTTTCAAATATAGCAAAATGAGTCTAACTATTTATAAATATAGAAAAATTTAATTATCTATCAGCAATAGACTGCTGTAAACTTCTACTACTTGAGTGATGGACGGGATAGACTTCTATCAGTCAAATAATAGAAGTTTGTCGAAATCTTCATTGATAAAAATTGAAATTTTTCTATATTGATAAATAGTTTGATATTTTTTATTTATAATAATTATTTTAAATAAAATTTGTCCTGTCTCTATAAAAAAAAAATAATTAATTGACTTTCCTAATTCTTTTTTAGGAATAACCTGTTCTTCCAATTTATTTTTAAAAATGCATTTTTATCTCATTAATTTCCTACAAAAGGGTCAACTATCATTCAACTATAATTTAAAAATATGTTTTCATACTCACTAAAAAGTGTGATCATTTAGCTAACTCAACCATTTGTTTCATTTGAAATAAACTGAGATTCAAAGTATTTACTTACATATGAGGTGAATTTCACTATTTTTTATGAAACTAAATGAGACAATTTTGCACCTTGTTGGTCAAATATTGAATCTATAGTGTTTGTCACACCTTCTTAAAGTCTCAAGTGGTAGTAACCATTAACCAACATCTTAGGTCAGCTTCATGTAAGACCAATATTCATTACTTTTACATGTTGTCTATTTTTAAGAATGTTTCGAATTCAAGCTAAATTTTTATAACTTTAAACTATGGAGGTATTTTTTTTTTTTAAATTTAATTGAGGGAATTCAAATCTTTTCCTAGTAAAAAGAAAATGACGGTAAAGAAATTCGGAGAAAACGATTACAATTTACAAAAACTTTAAACTAATGTACTAACAGAAAATCAAAAACTATTTAAGAGGATAACTACGCATATATACACAATTTGAAGTCTCATATGTGACATAAATGTCGAAATTCTCTAAGCTAGATAGACAAAATTGTCGGTGGCACAACAATTGGGCAATAAAAACATTGATAGAAATTAAATAACAAAACAAAAAATATAAGGATAGAAGGGGTGTTTCTGGACTTAATTTTTCAAAAAATTAAAAACAAAAAACCAAGACATATTTGATAGTCATTTGATTCTTGGTTTTTAGTTTTTTTAAAATTGTATTTATTTTCTCTCAATTGCTTATAATGGTTTTCATGTTTCATAATTAAAAGAGTTGAATTATTAGCCAAAAATTTCAAAAACAAAATACTAAGTTTTTTAAAATTACTCTTTTTAGTTTTCATATTTTGGCTTTGATTTTTGAAAACATTTGAATAAAGTAAATAACAAAAAAATAATAATAATAATAAAATAGGTGTTTATAGGCTTAATTTAAAAAAAAAATCAATTTAGTAATTATCTTATTTGTAGTTTTTGGTTTTTGAAAATTAAGTTCATTTTCTCTTGATTTTTATAATAATTTGCATCTTACTAAGTTCAAGATTTTTTCTATATAGTTTTTAAAAATTGGCTTGATTTTTTAAAATATTGATAAAAAAATATATATAAAAAAAGCAAGAAATTTAAAGATAAAAAAAAAAGTTAAAAATAAAAAATCAAATAACTCTAGAGTTAAATGATTATTAAATAGAGTCTAAACACCACAATTGCCTAAATACCTTAATTTTTAAAAAATATAAGAAAAAAAAAAAAACCATAGCCTACTCCCCCTCCCCTCAGGAAAAATCATTCAGACAAAAAAAAAAAAAAAAAAAAAAAAGAAAGAAACTGTAGAAAAATTTCAATATATATTAAAAAAAATTAAAATATCATTTTATCTACATATTTTTAACCATCTAATTTTAGTTATTTAATAAATCTTAAATTCAGTCCCTCAATTAATTGAACCTCAATATATAAATTGATGGCTCAAATAAGATTAAATTTAAGATTTTGTAAAAATATATAGACTAAATTTATGATTTATTGAAAGTATAATAACAAAACTAAATCATGTGGAATAATCCAAATGGTTCTATATAACACAATTGCTGAAAACAAAATAGTTTATCATTCTAATTAGTAATACTCAATTGAAGAAACTAGATGTGAAACAAAAACTATAATAGTCAATTCGAGTTGAGAAAATGAGAGCCTTCAAGGCCATTAAATCCAACATCTTCTCTAGTTATAAAATATCACTTTGTTTTTTTTCAAAATTAAAAATAAATAATAATAATAATAATAATAAAGTAAGGAAAATTTTGTCCTCTCACCAAATATATGACTACATTAAATTAAACCTTAATCCATTTCAAGAAAATACAATAAATAAATGAATAAAAAAGTTTTTTGCTTGCACCTTCGTGGGCAATCGCTGCCTTGTGGCCCTATAAATAGACCATCTTCCATAGTCTTTTAACTTCAAACTCAAAAGAGAAAGCCTTCTTTTCCATTTTTATTCTCTCCCCTAACATCTGAGATTCTACGGTTTGAACAACTTCAAACATGGTGTCTGCGGCTGAACAGAGTAACGGTTCAAAATTAGATCATACGGCGGCGCCGTCCCCCCAAGTAGCCGTGGCCATTTGTTTGTTGCGTGGTAAATGGATTCTTATGGGACGTCGACTTGTGTCCATTGGCAACTCCAAATATTCTCTCCCAAGTGGCCATCTCGAATTTGGTTCGTTCATTCTCCTTTCGGTTCAAGATAATACGTTTAAATATTGACCGTTAACCGTAATATCTATCTTTTGTCAGGAGAGAAATTTGAAGAATGTGCAGCAAGAGAAATTAAAGAAGAGACGGGTCTAGATATCCACAAGATCGAGTTCTTAACAGTGACTAATAATTTGTTTATGAACCAACCATGTCCAGCCCATTATGTGGTGGTGTTTATGCGAGCAGTACTCACAGATCCCACACAAACTCCCCTCAATCTTGAGCCTGAGAAATGTGATGGGTGGGATTGGTATGAATGGGACAATCTGCCCCAACCTCTCTTTAGTCCCATCAAGAAAATGGTGATGGATGGCTTTAATCCTTTCCCACAATAATCTAAGCTATCCATTCTTGGGTTTGAGAAGGAAAGAATGTTATGTTCCAGCTCTACTTTAACTCTAAGATTGCATTTTTATTTAATATTAACGTGTTGCACATTTTAAGGAATTTGGCCTCCATGTTGTCGTGTGATTGAAATTGAAATTCAAACTATAGATGTAAAAAAAAAATAATGACACTTTTGTTTATTGTGTATCTTACCAGAAATTTTAGTACTTCATCTATAATATAAATATATTTGTTGGAATATGATCTCACATTGATCAAATAAAGTAAAAAATAACTATCTCAAATCGTATAATGACTTTAGGTGAAATAAAAAATGAAATTGAATTTTAAGTTAGGTCTAAAATAAACTAAAGACACATTATTTGGATCTAGAAAAGAATTTATGATTATTAGAATTTGTTTTCGTGTTCTTGTTTCTTTTTGGAACAGCATTTTGTAGCATGTGATTACTGTGTGGATTCGTGTGATTTCTTGGAATGCTAAAGCGGTGGGAATGTTTAAACTCTCCAACCTCTATATCAAATGAAATATCTAAATCTCAAATATACTATTAATATAATATCAGTTCTGTTTCTTAAAAAAAAAGGGCAGATATTTACTTATTGTACAAATTAAAGATTTTTTTTAAAAATAAAAAAACATAACAATGGGTTTCTTTTCTTTGAGGGATTTTTTTAAATACAATATGTTTCTTTTCTATGTTTAATCAAAACATTTGAATGTTTGTTCAAATTAAAAAATAATAATAAATAAATCCATCAATCAAACTATGTTTTCAATTTTAAATGTTAGCTTGGATTTTGAAAACATATTTACTAAGAAAAGAAGATCATGAGTGAGTATTATTATTATTATTTTATTTTTTTTGTTCAATAATATGGAGCATGGGAGATTCAAGCTCCTATCCTTTTGTCTAGATTCATTATATAATTTTTGTCCATTTGTTAGGTTCATATCCACATATTTTTGCTATGAGTGATGTTGAGGATTGTCTAAGACTAAGTAAGCCCACAAGTGAGCCCAAATCCATATGGTACTCGAAGGAGATATTGGGGAATATGCATTCCAAAAGGAAAAAGTCAAAACCTCAAAATTTGAGACTACTAGTCAAGTTGGTAAATATATAACACAGGAAATAACAAAGTTGCACTCAATTTCGTACCCTACAACCTTGAGCGTCGAAAAAAAATTTGATATCACCAATATTAAACATAACTAGAGGAGAGTGTTAGATAACTGGTTTATAAATAGTCTCATTCGACAACCTCAAAAGAGAGTAAGTAATCTTCAAAAAGAGTCATAATCTTACTTCTTGTGTTCTTAGGTAAACAACTTAAGCATCAAAGTGTGATAATGCAAGAATCTCTAACATAAGTTAACTCAAAAAATTGAGACCAGATCAGAAGAAACAAGTCAAAAGTCAAGCGTACAAGTAGCCTACAAATAAAATTAGTGTTATAAACCTATAATTTTCAAAAACTAAATCTTATTTTTTAAAAAAAAAACAAGCATTATGAGAGAATCCTTTGTCTCTAGATTGCTTTTAAAAAATTGGTCGTTTGGTCATATGAACCACAATGTGTGTCAATTTTGATTGGTCCACATTCCAAAGACATTGAATTATTAATTTTGTGTCACATTCAAATTCTTTTAGTGTTAGAATTGGTTGTGTCCCACACTGGAAGTCAGGGTGTCTTGATAAAAAAAAAAAAGAAAAAAAGAAAAAAAAAAAAAAAAATATATATATATATATATATATATATAATCAGCTTCAAATTAATGTTTAGAATTGTTTTTAAATATAGAAAAATGAATCAAAATATTTATAAATATAGTAAAATTTTACTGTTTATTTGCGATAGACCGTAGATAAACGCAGATAGTAGTCTATCACAGATAGACGGTGATATTTTGCTATTATTTGTAAATATTTTCAATAATTTTGTCATTTAAAATAAATTTCATTTTATTTAACGTGAAATTATAATATTATATTAATTAAAATATACAATATTTCTCTCTTCTCTCTTCTCACAGAAAATATATATTAAATACAAACGATTTAATTTGAACAGTTTTTATTGTAGAATATTATTTTCATTTTTTTTATTTATTAGAATTAGTATGTGATGAAATTCGTCACTTCTTAAAGACTAAGACCTTATAAATAAACATTATATAGTTTTTAGTTTTGCATCAACCATCGTTGTTCAAACAAGCAAAATCTTCTTAACTACAGTATGAAAAGACTGCTAAAGTTCAAACCATCTAAGAAGCTCAAAGAATTGAATTGTTTGATTTAGTCTTTTCTTTTTCTATTATTCTTTTTTTTTTTTTTTATTTCAACAAGTGTGAGATAAGAGATTCAACCTTCAATCTTAGAGAAAGTATTAATTTTTTATTTATTCATTTATATTTAATTTGGCTTCTCTATCTTCTCGTAAGTGGGAATAATCAGAAAATAATGAAAATGTCAAGTATTTTTTTTTTCAATAAAAAATATTGTCATCCATATTCATAGAAAAAAGTTTATATAAAAGTTATTATAATTATTTAAATTACAAATTTCATTAATCATTTTTATTATTTTTATATATTAGAAATAGTTTACATTTTATAATTTTATATTCCATTAATATTATATATCTAAACAGTTAATATCAATATAAATTTTATCACGATTACCCCTCCTTAAATAACTTTTTCTAGAAGTACTTAAAAGAAGGGGTTAATTAGAGTGATACAGCACTTTTTACAAGAAAAACAGGTTTTATATATATATATATATAACTTCTTTTTATTAGTACTTTATTTTTTATCCATTTTTTATTTTTTCTTTTAAACTACTTGTTATTTTTTAATGTGAAAAATCACGTAATATCTCTAATTCATAGATTTTATTTCATGAGATCTACCATTCACTCTTTTTTATATTTTATCTCTAACTAATTCACTTAAGAAAACACACACATTTTATCTCTAATTCACATAAAAAGAAGAATTTTTTTTAAAAAAAAAAGTACATTTTTTAATTTACTTTTAACATAATTAGTTAGAGATAAAATAGAAAAAGAGTGAAAGGTAAGTTTTTAAATAACATTAGATTTCTTTTTTTAACTTTTCTCTTTTAACATGAATTAGAGATAAAATATGGATTTTTTTTAAAAAAAATCTAATATCATAGAATAAAGGTAGTTTAAAAGGGAAACGAAGAAATGGGTAAAAAAAATTAAGTTTTAATAAAAATAAAAAGTTGTAAAAAAGTAAAAATAAATAAATAAAATAAAATAAAATAAAGTTGAGTGCCTCTCTTCTAGAGACACACTCATTATTTAGAGAAAGAAAGAATAGAGTGCTCCCTAAAATTCAAAACGGCCTGTTTTTCCTTATTTTTTTCTAAAAAGTGTCATATCAATCTAATTAACATTTAAAAAAAGATGTAGCCCCATTTGGAAATTAGGTTTGCAATCTTAGAAAGTGGTTTTTGGAAAATTTATTAATTAATAGATGAGAATCATTTGCGTAGAAGGTAGTTTTTAGATAACTTTTCTAAAATTTTACTATTTTCTTAACTATTTAAATAAATATATTATAATAATATTCTTCCACGTTAATATATTTTTACATATATTTTCAAATTTTAATTTATTCAAATTTTTAAACAATTATTTTTCTTAAACTTTTATTAAACAAAATTTGTTTAAATATAAATCATATAAAATATAAATGTAATAACTGAAACGATACACTTACCATAGTTCATATAATTAAATTATAACAATTTAGTATTAATTTATCTAACAAAAACTAGTTTTTCTAATTTAAAATTAAAATTAAAATTTATCAAACAAATATATATATATATATATATATATATATATATATATTTCTCTCTTTTAAGGTTTGCTTTTGAAAAATAGCAAAAACTGTGAATGTTCGGAATTATGGCACCATGCTTTGTTTAAACCATGAATCGTTAACATATGGATTTGGGTTAAAAGGAAGTTTATTTTTGTGGGCTCGGCCCATGAATGGGAGTACCAAACGAACGGAATCATCCCACATTGTTGGGCCGTTTCTGTTTTGCGCTTGAGATGGGCCTGTGAAGATGTATTGTTAACGAATCGTGTCGGCCCATTTCTATATGTTTCATTTAATAAAGAAAGGTACCACTCGGAAAAGAAATTTACAAGGCTATCCCTCTGATCACTCAGCTCAAAATCACACACCACCCTAGCCTGATATTGCTCCAGTTGATTCTTTTCTTTATTAAAAAGAAAGAACCTCTTTTTAAGTCATTCATTACTACTTTTTTTTACTTTATTTATTTAAACTATTTTCGATTTAACACTTCCAGTCTTCTTAATAAATATAAGTTTGCGTCTTATTTTTACTTGGTAACATCTTAGTAGTATGGTGCACTTCTTGTGGGCTACGGTCTTAATCCCATGGTCGATCTGAATTGACATTTTCGAGTCCCTTTCAAATTAAGAATACTAGGATTCATTCCTCTGTAAATGAAAGACTATTGGCTCCACAAAAGTTGTATTCTTCCTATTATTAGGTTGTTTTGATCTTTCGCTGAATATTTACTTAAGCATGGGAGGTTCTATAACAATCACCACATTACTGTTTTCTTCTTCTTTGTTTTTTACAAGCCGGCATATGAAGATCAAGTGAGTCGTGCCATCAACAAATTGGTTATGTTAGACCAAAATTTAGTGAGTACTAGTAAATCAAAGCTGACCGATGGAGCTATAAATTATTTTTTTCAAAAAAAGAAAATTTATGGGGTGGAGCAGTGTGCTTGACCATGATCGCTGCAAACAGCCACAATATAGGAAGAGAAGAAATTTATAAATTATCCACCATTTGTTTCTTAAATGCTTTTTTTTGATAATTATTTAGAAAGCATTTGATATTTATTTGGTCTTTTATTCTTAAAAATTGTGCTGGTTAATTAGTTTTTATATTTATTATATAGATATTAAAGCTTTCAGCGAAAACAATAACATGATTTTTCGAGTTAATTTATGAAACACTATTAAAATGTAGACAACTAAACATAACAAACTTTTATAAGGTTGTATTTTGACTTGTTATCGTCATACTTAAAAATTTGGGAGAGAAGATAGATTGAGTACATGAATTGCAGCTGAAAGCGTGATGTTTGTTGGTGAACTTTAATTAGTTCATCTAAATTCTGTTTAAACCTAAAAAGTGTGTGTGTGTGAGTTGTTTGTCAATGGGTTTGGTTAGTTCATCTGTCACATTTCGGTTGCCCCCCATATCAAAAGGACTGGCCCCACACACACACATATATATGTGTATGTCAATGTGTGTGTATATATTTATTTATTTATTTATTTATTTATTTTCCTAACTCCCTCACATGGGATTTCACTAATTTTCAATTTTTAGGTTTGTTCTATATCATTTATTATTAAACATTTCACAACTTGGGTAGAATTTAATGCTGGATCAATTACATGACTTGGAATAATAATTATAACATTTATTCATCAGGTAAACAAATAAAATATGTAATTTTATCATATTTTTGTTTAAAATCTATTGAACAATTAAGGAGCATCACTATATTTTTTATAACAGTTAAAAGGACATTTATAGAGAAAATAAAAATAATTTGAGGTTGGTTTTAGTTATCCTATTTAACTTTCAAACATTTAATTTCTGAAATTTGATTTTTTTTTTTGTCAAAATTACTCTTAAGGCTTTTGTTATTAAATTTATGGAGTAAAAAGTTTTATGTTTGCTCATGTGTTGCTTAAACTAGACAAAGCTAAACACACACATAAAATAAATTTAGAGTTTCGGGTTAGCAAAAAACATCACAAACAAAAGAATAAAAACTAAAGACATATGTGGGTTGAAAGAAGGAAAACAATAACGAGTGTATTTCACAATTCATGGCACCATGTGTCTTTATTATTATTATTTTTTTTTTTTATGTATGTGTGTTTAAATTTATTCACATATGTAAATACAAAATTTTTTATCTACAAATTTAACCAATGATAACTAAAACTAATAAGTCAATAATATTAGGAGTATTTTTTTTAATAAAAAAAAATAATAAATAAATAAATAATTTAGAAACAAAGAAAAACAATATGGAGTTTCTGGGCGCAGTTTGTTGAAAGTTGGGTTAATTCGTTAATAAATAACTTAATATGGTACAATGAATGTAAATTATTGAAATGATTTGATAATGAGGTGTGTTGATTAAATTCAAATACTTCGAGGGAGAGAATAAGAGGGTAACATGTAGAGCATGTGGGAAGTGAGAGAGAGAGAGAGACACACACACAAAATGTATGTTTGAAAACCTAGGGATCTGCAAACTAAATCCTCAAAATTCCACATTTTCTTCTTTTTTTTTTTTCTTTTTTTTTCCCCTAATAAATTAATAATATATTAAAATTAGAGAGAGAGAGAGAGAGAGAGAGAGAGAGAGAGAGATGGATAAGAGAGTAGGGTATGCCATTTCTCAGCTTTTTTTTTTTTTTTTTTATTTTTTTTTTTTAGCTTTTGTTTAATGTGTTTATTGGCTCAATGCTTACCCATTTCATTTGTTTTCTTTGTTCTTTCTTTGACATTTTGACACACAGGACAGTGTTTCTGAGCTGTTTGTCTCATACAGTCTCAACATTTTTGTTAGCCCCTTTTTCTTTTTTCATTCTATTCACCTGTATTTAGTTTTGTCCTTTTTTATCAAATATATACACATTATTCATGTTTTGTGTCATATTAGTATTCTTGAAATCATTTCTTTTATGTTTCAAGAAAAACATTCATTTCATTTATCTCTCTCTCTCTCTCTCTCTCTCTCTCTCTCTATATATATATATATATATTAAAAAGCTATATCTTACTTTACAAGTTATTTGCATGAATTTTTGACTTTCATGACCAAAGTACTTGCTAGATTTAATAATTAAAAGAATGAAAATTTCAAAATACCCAATAATAAAGTACTTGCTATATAATTTAATATAGTTTAGTTAAACTTGATAGAGTGAATATTAAGACATAACATGTTTTAAATGTCAACTCATTAATTTTCTTTTTCACATTCAAATAAAACAAGTCACATGTTAGAAAATAATAGTTTCTTAAAAAAAAAAAAAAAAAAAAAAAAAAAAAAAAAAAAAACTCAAATGTTTGACCATATTACATACACTTGGAACAATTTAACCATCAAACTTAAAATTTTAAAACTATAATACAAGTTTTATATTGACAACTAACTTCAATTCAAATATCAAACTTTTTAATGAAGGCATTATATATAGAGAGAGAATATATCAGATTATTTAAGATAAAATTAATTATATAAATAATTTGATATATTCTCCCTATTATTAACACACACAAAAAAAAAAAAAAAAAAAAAAAATCGAGTTTGAATTAAAATAGAGAGGGCAGAGGAGGTAGCAGTGTAAGCATTGTCGTGACAGTGGCAGAATCAATGTAGCTTAGGGCCTTGTTTTAAAGATGCCTAAACCCTAAACCCTATTAATTGCCAATATGCCAACATGATATTTGGCTATTATATGATTTGGTTGGGACTTGTGTGCAATCAATTTCAAAGAAATACTGCAACCCCATTGTGGGCCGCCGCACACACTCCATCACCAAATCACTTTCTCTATAATATGAATCTTATCTCTTAACTTCTGAACTTAATTGCCTCGTTTCTTTGATGTGTAATGACCTGAATTTTGTAAATAATCAACACTAATCTTTTTTGTTTACTTTCATACTCTACTTAGATCATATTTGTTACTTTATTGGATCTCTTTTACTCACACTTGTGGCCACCGTCCGACCGTTCATCGCATGCTTTGATCAACACTAACGCTCTCACTTCAAGCCACCGACCAACCATTCATTACTTGCTCCATGTTATTCTTTCACTATGCCTCTAGCCAGATTTCAATCATTGTATTGCAAGTATGAGGATTTGAGGGAGGAATGTTTGAATTTGCTTTGCTTCTAGTGTTTGCTAAGAAGAAAGAGAAACAGGAGCACGGTCGAGAGGGACAAACCAAGTAGCCAACACAATCTTAGTGGTATGTGATATAAACAAAACATTAGTATTCATTTTTACAAAGTAAAAACCTCTTTGATGTCGGATGACTCAATTTGTGTTGCATTTATGTGAATGATCCAAAATTTAAAAATAATGAATAATAACATGTTGCTTATGTCACATGCCACTTAGATTGCATTCACGACTTTCCCTGTCCCTCTTGCTCGTGCTCATTTTTCCTCCTCGCACTCACACTCTCTTCTTCCCTATTTCTCTCCCTCGTGCTTCTTCCTTCATCCTTCCCTCACTTGCTCGCACTTGTGGCTACTGTCCAATAGTTCATTACATGCTTCAGACGATCACTGACTCTTGCTTCAGGCCACAGATAGATCGTTCATCACTCATAACCTGATGAACCAACACATTCATGCTTCTAGTCACCTTCCAACTATTTATTGCGAGCCAAGAGAAGGATTTGTTGTGCTTCCAATGTTTGAAAAGGAGAAAGAGAAACAACTCCAATGATCTAAGAGAGGAGCGTTAGGAAGAGAGACAGAGAAAGTAGTCAACTTGATCTAAGCGGACCTAAGCAAAAAGATAGTATTCATTGTGTTTAAAATACAGGTAATTCAACATTAACGTAGCGCAAATCGGATCATTCTCACACAAAAATTTTAAATCATTTGATGTTTTGAACAATCTTTTTAGTAGTGACCTAGAATGGGGTAACAATCTAAAATTTTAATTGTCCAACCATTTTAGTCCAATAAAAAAAAAAAAAAAAAAGAGTTTAAAAATGTGTTTGAAGTTTTAAGTGTATTTGTAGAAGTATTTGAAAGAAGAAAAAAGGATGTGTATTTGTCTGTTTTTGTTTTTTGGGATATTGGAATTAGGTAGGTCTGCTCAGCTTCCTTTTTCCTCAGGATTCCCTCCATGCCTACCTCCCTCTCATACAATCTCTGACATTTTTGATTCAATTCCCACTTCCCCATTTCCCACAATCTCTTTACTCTTTATATCATTTCTTTCTTTCTTTCTCTATCCTTTCTCTCTCACTCACACCTCCTTCTTCCTCCTTCAGTTTTACACACCACACTACCATGTCCAAATCCCTCCATGACTCTTCCTTCTCTTTCTCCAGGCGCTACTTCAACTGGAAAAACAAGTTTCACGATTCCAAACATCAACAAGACGAAGAAGAAGAAGAAGAAGAAGAAGAAGAAGAAGAGCAACCACAACAACAACATCAACAAATCTTATCTTTCAGTTTATCCTCCCGTTTCAGTGAAGACGATAGAGAACACGACCTCAAAACCAAAATCCACAACAAACCTTCATCCTCATCCTCATCCTCATCCAACCGTCCGGTTTCCAAGCTCCGAACCGCTCTAACAATCTTCACCCGGATCCGACACACTCCCCACCGCTCCCGCCTCGGCGGTCGTGTCATCGGTACACTATTCGGCTACCGACGAGGCCACGTCTATTTCGCATTACAAGAAGACCCAAAACAGAGTCCAACGTTTTTAATCGAGCTCTCCACGCCGACCAGCGTTCTGGTTCGAGAAATGGCATCTGGGTTAGTCCGGATCGCGCTGGAATGCGAGAAGAAAACAGAGAGGAAGAAGAATTGCAAGCTAGTGGAAGAACCACTTTGGAGAACGTATTGTAATGGGAAGAAATGTGGGTATGGTAGTAGAAGAGAGTGTGGGGCAGAGGAGAAGAAGATTCTGAAGGCAGTGGAGCCGATCACGATGGGGGCTGGGGTTTTGCCGCCGGGGAATGGGTCCGACGGGGAATTAATGTACATGAGAGCCAGGTTCGAGCGGGTGATTGGATCGAAGGATTCAGAAGCTTATTACATGATGAGCCCAGATTGTAATGGAGGGCCTGAACTCAGCATTTACTTGCTTAGGGTGTAAACTTTTGATATCCCCTGTTCCTTCCTTTTTTTTTTTTTTTTTTTTTTTTTTTGTGATCATTCAAATTCTGGGGATGCAATTAATGCATTGTTCTTCCTTCCAAGTAATGCTGCATTGATTTTGATGTATAGTTTCTTTTTTGTTCAGATTGGTTTGTGGTGGTATTGGAAAATTTTCCCATTTCAAACCTGTGTTCATGCTCCATTCTTCATTCCTAATTTCTGTTTTGCTTCCTTTTTTTAAGAATATTATAATGCTGGTAAGATAAGAAATCAAAATACTAATTTGAACATTTACAATTATTTTTAGAAGAGATGGGCCCATCATATGGGGTAATTTTAGAAAAAAAATTTATGGGAAAATGGTACTTCCTAACAAAATTAGAGAAATGGGAAGTTTTTTTTTTTTTTTTCTTTAAATGTGCATTCTGATTATTTTTAAAACAACTTAATCAGTGTAAACGATAACATTAAAGTCACGTTAGATTTGTCTATGCAAACTTTACAGCTAATTCATTTCGGTAAAATTTTGATTATTTTTTAATTTTTTTAATCGGTGATTTTCATATTCTTTATTCTATTTCACTCCTACTTTTACTTTATGGGAAAATAAGAGAGAGTTTAATTCCTAGAAATTTTCAACTTATCAAAAAAGGAATTGAGTCTTTGACATAGAATTTAATTTCTTCCTGGTAAGTTCAAACTTACTCAGAAGTAAGCTCTCGATCTTTTTTCCTCATAAGTTTTCCATTCGTTTTCATCATGTGACTTTTCCTTTTTAATAAGTTTTCCTCTTAGTTCATTTCCTTTTAACTTTCCTATTTTCGCATAAAGTTATTCAAATTTGATTTTATAATAATTAATAATTAATTTTAATTTTAATAATTCAATTTTTATTAAAATAATAATTTTTATATATAAAAATAAATTTTGTCCATTTTCTAGAAAATGGTACTAGGAGAATGGACAGAATACTTTTTTAAATTAATAATTCAAATTGATATTAAAAAAATAATAAAACATAAAACTTAATGTCAAATGTGTCTAAATTAAACAAAACTTTTTTTTATCATGTTTGACCATTCTTCTCTTTAATTGAGTCTGAGTATGTCTCCTCAAGCTACGTGCTCAAAATAAAAATAAAAACTACCATTTAACCTTTTTTTTTTTTTTTTTTTAATATATTAATGAAAGAGAATATGAGGAAAACCGGCATGTTTGTTTGATGATGACTTATTTATTTATATATATGTGTATATATGTTTTTAGAGAAAGAATAGCTCTATTTGCAATATATATTTTGAAAAGACAGATATATACTAATTTTCGGTTGTTTGGCTTTTGAAATAAGTTTTTTTTTTTTTGTTTAATTTTTTAATATCTTTTTTCAAAATGACTTCTAATTAACTTGTACTATTAATTTTGAGATTTAAATTCGATTCATCTATCTTAAAACGTATAAAAAAATGTCACTATTACAACTTTATTAAAAAAAAACATAACATTTTAAGTGTTAATTAATGAAATATTAGAGATAATATAGGGTAGGTTTCCATTTCATTGTCTTCTTGTGGGTTTGAAGATGAGTTTTTTTTTTTTTTGGTTCATTTCATTTAAGAAACTTGGGGAAAATGTTACAAAGGATGAATGGTAAATGAAGGTATTAAGAAGGAGTTAACATTTTGTTTAGTTAAATAAAGATATAAGTGGAGATGGAAGTAGTGTTGAAGGAAGATGATAATTGGTGTTTTATTGGAGGAGTTAGTATTTGTAGTTGAAATATAAGCATGAACATTGTTTGTTATTGGTTTAATAATAATAATAATAATGAAAGAATAGGTGGGTGTTAGTGAGAAGAATGGCAGAATGATAAGAGAAAAAAACACAATGAATTGGGGGGTGGGCATATGTCTACAAAAATTGATGATATTTGGTTTGTCTTTTTTTAATTTTTATCCTCTAATTTTGGTAACACTCACTCGTGGCCCTTCGCCGTTAAAAACTACCTTTTATCATAACTATGTTTTATGTTTCAACCCTTTTGGGCCCCAAACAATTATGTTTTCCCCAACATATAACCATATTTTTATCATTATCACACCAATTTTTTTCACTATATACAGACCCACACTAGTAAAAAAGTGTCTTATTAACAAAGCCTATATCTACATCAACCAGTACCAAAAAAAAACTTCTCAGGAAGAATGAAACCTTATATTTAAGGCCATAGATTCAAAGTTAACACAAGTTTTTCCTTCACCTTAACTAACTTTATTAATTACCTGCCAAATAATGTGTTAATATATCCACTTTAAATTTATAGTATGTATAATCTTGGAGTTGAAACATTAAGATGTATACAAAATATATATTGAAAATGTTGTATGGAAAGTGGGATTGAAAAGTAAGGCGGTGGGTAGTGGTGGTGTGAAGGAGGTTGAGTATAATGTGGAGGAATAGTTTGAAAATTAACAATCATCCAATCCAATGGTTTGATAGTTTAATTCATAACAGTCATGTATATAAGATTTAACCAGCTAAAATTCAGTTCTCGTAGAATTATGTCGATGTACGTGTAAGTTTACTTAACTCTAATACTCATGAATATGAAAAATAAAAAATAAAAAATGGATAAGTAGTGGGTAAATCCAAGGAAGGATTGAGAGTGATTATATAGGGAAAAGGATGGCATCTTTTCCACTTTAGAAAATGAAAAGACACTTGAAGATGAAAATAAAAAATAAAAAATAAAAAATAAAAAATAAAAGAAAAACCTAAAATGAGAAGTCAGAGGAGGAAAGGAAGGATGTTGGGTACAGCTGGGGGCAAACATACTGTCTTCATCCCTTCCCTACTGCATTATTTGTCTCCCCTCTCTTAAAACAACTTTCTTTCTTTTTTTTTTTTTTTCAATCTTAATTACTTTGGGTTCTTTCAAAATGCTTGGACATCAATATTTGTCTGTCAATTAAATAATTAAGGTATTTTCTCTCTCTTCTTTTCTTTTTTTCTTTTTTGAGATGAGGGTTTATAAGTTTAAAGATAGGTAAATAAACACAAAAGATATTTGTTATTCAACATGAATCATATAATAAGATAATAGCTCTTTCTTTACATTACTCTTATGTCATGCATTGAATTGTTGTTATTATCTTATTTTATTTTATTTTTAGTTCAAAACATGTGGGCTACTTTTATGTTGTTGCCTTCTTTTCTTTCTTCTTTTTTTTTTTTTCTTCTTTAATTCAAAATAAATTAAAAAAAGAATTTGAATTTTTGATTTTTTGATCAAGGTCATTTGCGACTGTACTTAATCCGTTAGCCTATATTTGATTTTTTTTTAAAAATTATTTTTAAGTGAAGTTATGCTCATATTGACTAACATTTGTTTGGTATGGTGGTAAAAAGACAACCAATTATATATATACCTCCTCCCATCATTATTAGAGATTCAATCCATTTTGAAGCCTTATTTTCATAAATTTCTAAAGATTTGGATATTTTTATATAAGGGATTTAATGTCAATTTCAAACAAAGTAACCCTGACCTATTATTTAAAACTTAATTCTCTTTCTTATTTTAAAAAATGTGTACCTAATTCATGGTTGGAGTTAAATGGTAATTGAACCCTACTTTTTTAAAAATTTTAGAGTTAACTTAGACATTCTTGTAAATAATTGAAAAGTTGGACATAATTGAAATATATGACATTTATTAGGATTTTAACGTGTTGTTGTCCTTAAAATAAGATAATAATAATAATAATAAATAAATAAATAAATAAAAAAGCTCAACCCAGTTAAACGAGAAGGCCTAAGTAGCCCAAGGACCTCGAGTTCATTCTTTGTGATGGCCCAATCTAATTGTTGACTATCAATTTTTGTTAACGATGGAATGGTATTTCCCTTCAATAAAATTATTTTTTTAAAAAAAGAAAATTATATGTATATATATCCAACATTAATTAGTGAAGTAAAACATATAAACACATACGTGCGCACGTACACGCATACAAAAGCCCCATTTAAATTTTAAATCTTAAATATTTAAATAACTTCTATCAATTCATTGTTTAATTCTAGATATTATGGGCAGTGGCAATAAAATTAAGTAGTTGCTAAAAATAAGTAGCGGAAGAGAGAATACTTCATGCTCCATATAACCATATTAATAATTTATTAAATGTTGAGATTATGTTTTTTGAGCTAATTATAAAAATCAATCGAAATTCAGTGGGCACTGGCAGGAGAATCAAAACCTCCTTTGCAACAAAATAAATAAATAAAAAATAAAATAAAAACCCCACATCATCAAGCAATATTAAATGGGGGCATTTTATCTTTTGTCAGAGCTCCTACTGATCTATTATTTTTAGATATTTCACAAAAAAAAAAAAAAAAAAAAAAAAGATTAAATTTATGGGATTTTGGGGTTTCAAAATTATTGCTAAAATCAAATAAAATGGCTGATGGCAATGAGAGAAAACTCTATGACTTCCTGACCAGCCCCCAAAACTTAAATTAATGCTACAGTTCTGAAATTAAATATATTTTTATATTTTTATAATGAATCTATTTTTTCTTTTTTAAAAAAATAATGATTCTAATTAATAAAAGGCTATTTTTCTATTATTAGCTGAATTAGCCATTAGGCTATATTTTAACTTTTTTTTTTTTTTTTATAGACCATACTTAAATCTTTACAATCACATGTTTACTTTACTATGTGATTAAATCTATCTTTGCACTTAGAAAAATCGAGAGTTCTCTATTCTTGTATCTCTTTATCCATAGTAGTTTTCACATTTTAATGTAGTTGTTTGGTTTGGGTGATTTTTGTTCAATTCTTAGAATATGTCTTTTTTTTTTTTTAAATAAATTTTCAATTTCAATTTTATTAAAATTAAGATGCATTTTATATCTCTAATATCATATAACCAAAATCTATGCATCCATCTTTTTAAATCCTACCATGATGATTTAAAATTATTTACTATTTAACCATTAATTTAGAGCCAAAAAGTATTAACATTTTAAACAATAATTTAAGAAATTAAAAATTAAAAATTATAATAGTATGTCTATTTTAATTATTTTATCTAAAACATCATAATTTAGTACTTATTGAAATGATGAAATTTATCCTAAGCTAATTTAATTTTTATAAAAATAGTTACTAAAGGTAGTGTAGTTATAAAAATTAAGGCTTAATTGTTGATAAGCTAAACATAAATGGGCATTAATGTTTTGAATGTTGCCAATAAAAGAACGTGGATGTCTTTTTCCTCTCACTAAATAATCCGCCACCGCTTTTAATGAAGTTGAATTTCAGACGATTCATTCTGCTTTTTCTTTTTTTCTTTTTTTTCCCCCGCTTTTTACCAAATTTTCTTTTTCTTTTTTCATTTTTTAGTTCCTATATACCAAATTTTCTTTTTATGGATCTCATAGCTTCAACACGTGCTTCTGAAATCCCCCAATTCAATTCAACACACACACCTTGAGAAATTAAATAAGAAAAAATTTGATTTCGTGAGTATATTGGAAAACCAAACAATTACATTACAATATGTGTCAGAAAATAAGAAAAACAAAAAAGGAGAATTGACTGATTTAATTTTCTATACAGTATAAATTAGAAAAAAAAAAGAAAATAATAATAATAATCATAATAATCATAATCATAATCGGCTTCTTACGATGACACGGTCATATGAATTCTTGTGATTTCTGTTGCATCCCCCCTAAAAAGAAAGATTCTTTTTTTTTTAATTGGGAGGAACAGAGTCAACGACAGAGTTGTGACGGTCGGAAGGGCCGGAAGGAGGAATCGGAACGCCTCTGGGAAGAAAGCTGAAGGTCTGACCGACATATCGGAAGCCAGTCTTGTAATTGAAATAAGAATTCGACATGTCGGAATTATTCATCCCATGATGTTCCATCATTTTACCCGGCCGAGTTGCAGAGGAAAACCCAGAAAGAAGAAGAAGAAAGATGAAAATGGCGATGGGATTGAGTTTGCATTGGAAGAAAGAAGAAGAAGAAGAAGAAGAAGAAGAAGATGATGAAGGCATTGTGTGTTATGAAAGAATTAATTGCATGGGGAATTATTAATATAAAGGAGTATTTATAATAGGGAAATAAAAGGTCAACGGAGATTATAATGTAAAGGACGTTAATTTCGCAGGATTGCGTTACAAAATTTCAAATTTATTTTTGGTTTTTGTTGAATATTGGGAATGGGGTTTTTCGTGGAAAGTTAAATGGCCTAAGTTATGTGAATGGGAAAATTGGAATGTTTTTGGTTTGTGTGGAGAGCGCTTGCTTATTTAATTGCTTTTGCCTTTCCTCTTCTCTTCTCTTCTCTTCTCTTCTTATTTAAAAGCCTTCCCTTATTTGAAACTTCCTCTTTATTTTATTTCAATACATTTATTTGGTCAAAACACATAGTTCTCAATTGTTTTTTTGTGTAACCAATTCAAAACATACCTCTATAAACAAACAATTTTCTCTAACTAAACAAAATCAAACTCCAATCTATTTTTATCTTAAAAACATTCTAATTCATTCTTAAATTTTCATATTTCATATTTCTGTTTCTTCACTCCCTCGACTATTAGAAAAGAATATTTAACATCGCTAAACATTCATTTTTTGTGTTCAACCTAATTTTTATATATTTGAACAATTCCTATAATAAATAAATTTGAAAATGTAGGCCCTTTCAATTTTGTGTTTAACATGTTTTTATATATATATATATATATATATAAATAATTTGTTTAAAACAATTGTTTAAAGTTTAGAGTCTTTAATTTAATTTTTTTTTTTTAATATGTATTAGATATTCCTAAAGTCTAGAAATACTCTGCATGAAATTGAAAATTTATAGACCTAGTTTATGAAGCTTTTAGATGAAGACGTTAAAGTTTAAAGATTGATATGTAATTTAACTTAAAAATTATTTCAAGTTTTTTTTTTTTTAATCTAATAATGTGGAGATAAGAGATCGAATTTTGGAATCTAAAGAGAAGGTTATGTTAATTATTATTGAGCTAAATTACTTTAGCAAAGTTAAATTTTAAATAATTAAAATTAGTAAAATTTTGTTTTTACAAGAGAATTTGATTGGAATAATTAATGTGATGATTGAGTAAATAATAATTTGAAGGGAGAGGTTTTGGAAATTGGGAAAATAAAAAGCAAAATCGTGATCTTTTGCGTAGGAAAGTGAGATAAGAAAACCAAGTACAATGCCACCAAAGACATTGCACATCACACAATTACTATAATGCTTGTTTAACTTACTAACTTCAACAATGAAAAAGATGTTTAGATTAATTTAATTTAAATTAAACTTTATAACATATCATTCATTTCTAAACCATACATTTTTAACAATTAACTAAACCTATACTTTTTCAAGTCAATCTGCAAGTTCTTGTAAATACTATTCACATTTCATTCTTAATTCTTTAACAATCTTTGACCCACCCTACAAAATACAATGCAATGGCAAAACCCTCTTTTAATTTTTTTAAAACATCCATGTGATTCATTTTTTAGGTTAAATTATGACTTTAGCCTCCAAACTTTTCACCTTATGTTTATTTGGTTCTCGGACTTTTAATTTTGTGTGTAATAGAGGTCATTAAACTTTCAAAAGTATTTAATATATAGGCCGTTAAATCATATTGTGTATAATAGATCATCAACCTATTTAACATTCTTTAAAATTCACAAACGTACTAGACACAAGACTAGAAGTTTAAAGTTCTAGTAGACATAAATTTCAATTTTATATATGGAAGTTGAGAGACTAATGAGCCAATAAGACACAAAATTAAAAGTTAAAGAGACATATTAGACACTTTTTAAAATTTAGAATCAAAATAGATACCAACTTCAAAATTCCATAACTAAATTTATAATTATTTAACCTTTTCTTTTCAATCATAATATTGTACTCAAAAACGAAACTTTAGATATACTTGGGAACTAATTCTTTTGATTTTCTTTCTAATTTCATTGAGAATTCATTGTCAATTATACAGAGTTTTCTAAATTATTTATGAGATATAAATTTGTGTGTCAAAAACTCTAAAATTTTGATTTAAAAAGAAAAAAGTTTTAAAAATCAAATATTTTAATGGATTGATTTTTTTTTTTTTTTTAATTTACTGTAAAAAAATAAGTAGAAATAGAAATAGGGGGACAATGGGATGGAAAGTGGAGAAGGGGTTGAATTGGATAGAGGGGGGATGCCCTGGTTGGTATGCAATTACCACAAATTTCAAGGGGCTGCTTTTTTCTGATACCGACTTTCCTTTTATCCATTAATTAATTTTAATTATGTCTTTAGTCTTTAAACTTTAGATTTTTTTTATTTTTTTTTTATTTTTTTTTTTTTTTATCTTTCGAGATTTTGATCTACTTCTATGATCTGTTTTCAGATTTACATTCGTAAGTATTTGTTTCGTTTTCAAATTAGTCATTCGTAGGTTCTATTTTAGATTTCCATGTAGATTTCTATTTCTAACCTGAAAGCTCTTCCTGTGTCACTATTTTCGGAACAAAAATTCTTTGTGAATCTCTATTTCCAGTCCAAAAGTTCTTTGCGGGTCTCTATTTTCAACCCAAAATTTTTTTGTGGTTTCTATTTTCAGCTCAGATGTACCATAATTTAATTCATAAGTTTTCTCTAATTTTTGTCATCTTTCCCCTTGAATTTCATTCAACTGCTTCTGTCGGTCGCTTTACAAACTCAAATTGACCGTCACTCTACCACCTTAAATTTTGGATTTTATTCCAGTTATAGATTTACTATATTTTCTTATCTATATTTTCATTTTCCAATATTTTTCACTTTCTGTTTCTTTCTTTCTTTTTTTTTAGGGTCTATTGGTATCTATTTAATCTTTCATTGAACTTTGTAAAATCAAATTGATTATCCAATCAACTACACAAAACAACAAAGTAGTTATAAAACACTTAAATTTTTTTTCTTTCAAAATGACTTATATTTTAAAAAAAATTAAACCATTAAAAAGGTAATCCAATTACACCCTTAAATTGTGGGGATGTTTTAAAAAATAAGAAAATGGTTGAAAATAATTATAAATATAGTAAAATATAGAATGCGATGGACCTAAATATATTTTTATCATTTCACCAGATAGACACTGATAGATATTATCACATATAAAAAGTAAATTTTTGCTATATTTATAAATAGTTTAATATATATATATATATAATTTGTAGATTAAGTATAAAAGTTTAGAGTTGTATTAGATATAAAATTTAAATAAGTTAATTAATTTTCAATTTTGTGAATGAGTTATGATACAAATTTTTAAAACTTATTTTGAGATGAGAATGAAAGCAATAAAATGGTATTTTGTGTATTACCAAACTTTTTGACCTTTTCTTTTTGGGGGCAATAATCTCTGAAACTGTGTTTATGCCTCTTTTCTTGATTTTATAGTAACCAATTTTTCATTGACTTTGAATCACAACAACACTTCTATATATTCTATTAATTTTGGAAGTTGTTAGGAAGCAAGAATAGAGACCTCAATTTTATTTATTATTATTTTGGTGATTTGACTATTTTAGATTTTTCTTTTTCATGCGGTTTTGAATAAAAGTTTGTAACAAATATAGCTAATAATATATATGGGGGTCTTTTGTTTTTTTTTTTTTTTGTTTTTTTTTATTTTTTATTTGGTGCTAAATTTTAACTTGGTTTGTGATACATATGCAATTTATTAACTTTTTGTAAGATTGAAGGTTGGAGTTTTTAACTAAGAAATAACTATTTTATTGTCGTAAAATAAAATATTGACATAGTAAATACTTTAAACCTTATTTATGATTGTCCAATTTGTTACGGCTTACAGAAATTTTTATTTGTGATTTAAATACTCGACCAACATTTTTTTTTTTTTTTAAAGCTTTTGTACTTCATTGTAGTAAGTCAAATCTTACATTAATGTCTTTTTAGAATATATTATTATAATTATGAGGTGAGAATTTAAATCTTCAATCTCAATAGAAATTATTACTAATTTCTCTTAAATTAACTATATTTTAGTAGATAAAAAAAAAATTACACACAACATAATTTTCCATTTTCTATTTAAGAGTATGCAGTGACGTATCTAAAACTTCAAATTAGAAGGACACAAATGTATATATAAAGTTAAAAATTTAGCCCATAAACTTCTAGATTTTTGTTTATTCATAGTTTCTAAATTTTAAAAAATGTTTAATAGGTCCCGAAAATTCAATAGGTCTCTTATATATTTAAAAGTGTTAAAAATTAAATATTATATTAGACACAAACTATTTCTTTTTTTTTTTTTTTTAAGATTTGTCTTCTTGTTTCTTTGCTAGATTATTTCAAAGAGCAATTTTGCATTTGATAACATTTTTTACTATATAGTTTTTATTTTTCTTTTAAAAACACATGCACATTTTAATTTTAATTTTTTAGTCACATTCATACAAAAATAGGTTTTGACAAATTTGAAAATACTTTTAAAAAAAAGGTATGATAAAACAAACCAAAGAAATTATATATACATAAAACTTGAAAACATTTCTATTAACAAAAAAAATAAAATAAAATAGTTGAGAAAATAAAATTGAATTGGATTGTTGCAAAGTTTTGAAAATTATAAAATGAATGACATCACAACATAATATTATGAGGCAAACAATATACTAGTGCGGCATTTAGATGGGAAATAGGTTAGGTAGGATAATGGGTTGGTGTGACACCAAAGCCTATCACCACATAATTAAACAACTATACCTTATATATGGCAAATGCTATTGCTTTTTTTTTTTTTTTTTTTTTTTTGACTTTTTTTGACCGTAGTTTGAAATTTTAAATTATTTTTAAATTTTACTTCAAAAGAAATTTGCAAATATAAATTTCATTATTGAAAGAGAATATTTAATAATATATGTTTCAACCAATTGAATTATATTAAATTAATAAAACAAAATACGATTATTTAAAAATATATATATATGCATGGAATAAATTTTTATTGACTAAAATAACCTTTGTTTTATTCATTCCCTCTATTATAATGACCACAATTTTTACAATACAAAATAATTAGATGAGTCATTCGATTTCGGTTATTTTTTTTTTCTATTATTATTATTTTTTGAATTCTACAATTAAATTGAGGATTTAAAATTGATGTTTCATAGTACACGTTTCTTTAATGGGTTGAAAAATACGCTTGCCCTATACTTTAATTCAAGTAATTATTTAATCTTAAATTTTAGTATATAATTAATTATTCTTGTATTTTAACGACGAAGTCTTCAAATTTTATTGTGTAATATATTTGTTGGTCTTATTAAGTTTATTGTGTAATGTAAATCTTTTAAGTTTTAATGGAGTTTCTTAACTATAAATAACTATGAGAATGACCCATAAAATTAGACAATTTACTTTGCGGGATTTTTTAGGGTTTTTTTAGGGTTGAAATGAAATCGATACATATCAAAATTAAAAAAAAAAAAAATTATTATAAAATTTAATTTATAATAACTAAGAGTGTGTTTGAAATATATTTTCAAGTGTTTAATTTAAAAAGCAAGTTATTTTGGAAAAAAATGGAGTGTTGACAACCACTCAAAATAGATTTATCAAAAGAGTTTAAATAAAAATGATTTTTTTTCCTAAGTCAATCCAAACGTACCCCAAATCTACTATTAAATTTTTTCACATGTAAATTTAGTGATAAAATCATCACTCTAGAGAAAGTACAAGGATTAGGTTTTTGCTTTGCTTTACCTTACTAATACCATCATTAAAACATCTTCAATTAAATTTCTCATCTTTGATCTATGGCTAAAAAAATGGAACTAATTAATAATTAATATACAATCAAATCGTTCACAATGAGCATAATTGAAGTAATATGTCAGTGATTAGGAGGCTCACGTTTAAATTTTTACATACAATTGTTGTGAATTATATTTTAAACATTAATGGTTTAATTTTGTAAAATATAAATTCTAAGTTCTAAACTTCGACTATACAAATCATTCAATTTCGTGGGTCAAAACGGTTTGGCTGTTTCTATCAACATAGATATATATATTATTTGACGATCAAAAAATTAGTTAAAATTTGATCCTCCCAAATCCTTAAGTCGATTAGCTGAGGGGGGGGGAAAAAAAAAAACACAAAACAAAACAAAACAATTTTCCAAGTCTTTGAGCTGTCTTTTTAATCATGATTTTGACTTTTTCTCAATAAAATTTGTTACCTTGGAATTTTAATTAAGAAAATACTATTCACTTTCTTATATAATATGTAATACCATTAAGTTAGAATTCCAAAGTAATCAAATATTAACTGAATAATGTCATTTTTTAAATACAATTTTCAACTTTCATTTTGTTTACAACAAAAAAGATAGGTGTGGATATCGTTGGGAAATCCATTGGATTTTGGTTTTCAGTTTTTAAAAACAAATCTGTTTATGATCAACTGAGTTTTCTGTTTTTTTTCCAATTTTTAAAAATGATTTTAAATATGTTAGAAAATTTAAAAAATGAATAAAGTTGTTTTCAAGAAATAGGTTTTAGTTTTTGAAAATTTTCCGTTTATAAATAGACGATATGCTAGAAAACTAAAAGCACCATGGTATGCCTGTGGTAAGTAGGAGTGTACATTGCTTGGATTGAGGATGTTTTCTGGACCAATCTGAAAATTGGGGTTGGTTAGGTCCGCAACCCAACCCAAATGACCTCAATAAAGTCTCCAACCTAACCCAAATTCGAGTTAGGTTGGGTTGTCGGGTTATAATTTTTTTAATTAAAAATATGTGAAATTCTCTACAACACATGACTAATAACTAAAATCTCATAAAATTCAAATGTTAAATACCAAATATCTATGATATTGATTACAAATTTTAAACAAAGACAAATATCATAACAATCTCAAAGGAAAAATACATTTTAAAAAAAAAAATCACAAAGTAACCAAACTTTATATATATAGAATTTGGGTTGGGTTGGGTCAACCCAAATTCTTTAAGCCAACACATGACCCAAACCAACAAAACAAATAGAAAAAGTTGAATACAACCGAATCCAAGAACAAAGCTAACTCAATTCAACCTTTACATTTTGAATTGGATAATCCAAATAATTCAAATTATCGAGACATTTAAACACACCTAGTGGTAAGAATATTATTAACTTAGTTTCCATCATGCTCAAGCTTGAATCCTACTATTGTTAAATCGTTTTTCTTTTTTCTTTCTCTGTCTTTTCCATTCCATAGCAACAATTTCTCGTCTTTTTATTTCTCTTCCATTTTATTTCTATTTTGGAAGAACAGGTTCACCTCAATTTCTTTTGTCCTTTTATTTCTATTTTAGAATAACAATTTCACCTTTTATATAAAATTAAATGGTAAGTAATGTTGAAAATATGTTTTTTTTTTTAACTTTTTTAGAAAATATATTTCTTTTACACTTCAGCTCCACATCAACTCTTATTTGTCCTTTAATTTAATTTTATTTTTTTCATTTTACAATAACAATACACTTTTTATTTGAAATTAAATGGTAAATAATGTCGAAACTATGTTTTTCTTTACTTTTTAAAAACGATTTTTTTACACTTCCACATCAATTCTCGTTTGTCCTTTTATTTCTTTTTTGTTTTATGATAACACTTTTCACCTTTTATATGAGATCGAATGGTAAATTCCCACCATTTCATTTTTTTAAAAAAAAAAATTTAACAAAAATATCTTTGAGTTTTTTTAAAACAATATTAAAATTCGAAGTTAAGAAAACAACATCATCAATAATTAATTGTTTCCTTGTGCACTTAGTATTTATTATTACAAAAACAAAACTATTTTCTATTGTGTTGTAGATATTTTTATTTTAAATATTTTTCGATTCATCAATACATTTAAAATATCTAAAATCAAAAACAGATTTTCAAAAACTAAAGATTAAATGGTTATGTAAACAATGCCTTAAATCTTATATTTTTGTTTAATTTTAATTAAATTATAAGTTTAGTTTATATATTTTCAAGATTCTTTCTACATAGATTTTGGACTTAAAAAGTATCTACTAAGTTATTACATATTTAATTTTGTGTTTAAAGTTTCTATAATTTGAAAATGGTCTAATAAGTCTATATATTTTATGTTTAATTAAGCATTTGACCTATTCAACATTTTTTTAAAAAAAAAATTTCATAAACCTATTGAACAAAAAAATATTCATCTACTATTAGACATAAAATTTAAAATTTAATCTAATAACTTCACTAATTTTAAAAGAATATTGAATATGTCAAGGGTCCTAATAGATAAGGAAAAATTAGAAGTTCAAGGATCTAATCGACATTTTTTAAAATGAAATGACTTATTATACTTAAAATTGAAAGTTTAAAGACTTTTAGTTATTGTGCATCTTTTAAAGTTGGCGAAAAAAAAAATCCATAAATTTCAAAATGTTACACTTTTAGTCCTTGTGTTTCAATTTGGATTGACTGACAAGCTTGATACTAGGCTAAATCACTGATTGACCGACAAGTTTAAGCTAATGGGAGAAAATAAATTTAATATCATATCATCTAACAACACTAAAAATGAAAAAGTGAATATTTATTAAAAAAAATTGATGCAAAAAGTGTAAATCTTGAATCAGGGGGACCAAATTGAAAGAAAACTCAAATCTCAAATGGTGAAATAGAAACATTAAACTTAGGCACTAAATTGAAATCAAACTAAAAACTCAAGAATTAAAAGTATAATATTTTGAAATCTATAGATCAAATGAAGATTGGATCCAAAACCTAAAGATTAAGGCCCCATTTGATAACCATTTTACTTTTTATTTTTATTTTTGAAAATTAAGCCTATAGACACTATATCTGCTTTCAAATTTCTTCATTTATTGTATAGTTTTTACTAACGGTTTAAAAAACAAAGCCAAATTTTAGAAATTAAAAAAAGTAACTTTTAAATATTTGATTTTGTTTTGAGAATTTGACTTAGAATTCAACCATTGTACTGAAACAAAATGCAAATTATTATAAAAAAAAATGTGAAGAAAATAGACTTAAATTTTCAAAAAAAACTAAAAAGAAAAACGAAAAAGTTACCAAATAATTAGAAAGTAAGATAATAATTGAAGGAAGATCCGTCTATGAATTGTTGTTTTATTTCCAAAGATGTAGGAAAACAAGGTGTCGCGTTTTTAAGGTTGACTTGGAAATAACTTTGCTTTGGTTTCTTTGGTGTTGACTTTGAAATTTGAATATCCCTTATATGAATATATAAAATAAAAGGAAAATTTAAATTCCAAACGGTCGTGTTGGGACTTGACGAGAAATGCAAGGGAAGAAGAAGACCCCATCTTCATTCTTCACTCGCTTTCTGTATTTTCAAATTCCAAGTCTTTCCCTATTGCCTTTGCGGCTCTTTTATTTTAATTTTATCTTATTTTTATAAATCTTATTATAATTACTATAATATCAAGTCTTTGCCCCTTTCAACAATACATTGCGTCGTCCACGTCCTCATAAGTCATTTTCTTTTTTTTAAAAAAAAAAAAGAAAAAAAAATCCATATTTTCATTTATGTCACATTCCGTATATAGTTTGGTTTTTTTTTTTTAAATAATATATGAGGAATCGAATCTTTAACTACGAGATCGATAGCTTGTCAATTGAGTTATGCTTATTTCGGTTAGTTGGGTGTAGTTAACCATCTATGAAAATATTATTAAAATTTCATTTATGTCATTGTATATCAAGTTTGTTCAATTTTAGTCATTGTATTTTCAAATGTCTAGTTTTAGTCTCTTTATTCTTGGTCTATCAACAATATTTTAAGTATAACAACACCTTCAAAAGATTTTTCAACATATTATAGATAGAATTTGGGGTGTGGTTCAAGGTTGGAAGAACTCCTTCTTGGTGGCAGGGAAGAAAGTTCTTATCAAGACCGTCAGACAAGCATTGCCCATATACGCAATGAGTCTTTTTCAAATTCCAAAAAAAAAAAAATTGTGTGAGGAAATTACAAGAAAGTTTGCAAGATTCTAGTAGAGCTCAACAGAGGAGAAAATGTGCATCATTGGGAAAGTTGGGATGCTTTATGCCTACCAAAGGCTCTCGGGGGACTAGACTTTAGGGACTTTGTGGGTTTCAACCAAGCTCTTGTGGCTAAACAAGTTTGAAGGTTACTAACTAATCCTAATTCTCTGGCTGGTAGAGTGATGAATAACATTTACTTCTAGAACAACACCATTCTTGAGGTTGGTCTAGGGCTAAACCCGTCTTTTCTATGGAAAGTATTCTTTGGGGCAGGAAATTAAACACTATGGGTTTAAGATACCGAGTTGGTAAATGGTTAGTGCATTAGAATGTTCCACGACCCTTGGATCCCAAGGGAATTTACCTTCAAGCCAATCCTTATAAATCCCAGTTTAAGTGAAGCATTGGTGTTGGATTTTATAGACCAGGAAGGACAATGGTGAGTTGACAAATTAGAGGAAGGTCTAAGGAGTGAGGATGTTGAAATTATTCGAAGAATCCCAACAAGCAAAATACAAAAGATAAGTGAACATGACATTATGAGAAAAAAGGAAAGTATTCAGTAAAAGGTGGCTACAAAGTGTGCATGAATGCAAAGTTAAAAGATTTTGAATCTTTTCAGTCCCTAGGAAAATCAAAATTTTCTTCTGGAGATGCCTTCATGACCTTACCCCACGAATCTTAATATCCAAAAAAGAAGGGTAAGTCTGATACATGTATGTCTGGTATGCAATGATGAAATCGAATCCACTAATAATGCCTTAATCAGCTGCCAGCGTGCATAAATCATTTGGGATAAGATCTTTACATCCCTTCTTCTCAACAATGACTTTAATGGTAGCTTCAAAGATAGATGGAAGGCAATTAGTTCTACCTTCAACAACAAATAACAGAGTATCATGGCTATAACTTGTTGGGCTGTTTGGAACGAAAGAAATAGTATATGGCTTAATAAACCGATTTCAAATCAAAATGTGAAAGGGGAATGGATTCTAAAGTATTATGAAGACTTCCTAAAATCATCTAGAATCAACAAACCAGCAAACCGAGTGAAAGCGATAAACCAACCTGGTCAACCACACAAATGGCTCCCCCCACCTAATGGTTTTGTCAAAATGAATGTTGATGCAGCTTGGTCATCAGGCATTCCTTCTAATCATTAGAAATTTTGAAAGTTCAATCCTAGGAGTAGCAACTCGATCTTTAAACCTGGATTACGAGCCCCCTTTAGCAGAAATTTTGGCAATTTGTGAAGGGGTTCGATTTGTAACCAATCTTAATTACCCTAACTTGATTTTTGGAATCAGACTGTATGCAAGCTATTAACCTGATGTCTGGATATGAAATTTGGTTAAGTAATGTAGACTACTGGATTAAAGACATTAAAAATTCAATGTAAAATTTTAACTTTATCCTTTCCAAATACTATCCTTGCAAAGGAAATGAAATGACAGATCGTTTATTGGATTGTTAATTTCCCTATGTGGTTGATAAACAAGTCCAAAAGGACAGATGTTCAATTATGCCCTAGTGGCCTTTTGAATAAATTTCAGCATTTTCTTCTTGACGACAAAAAAAAAAATAATAATAATAATAATAATAATAATAAATAAATAAATAAATAAATAAAACTAGAACAACACCTTAGGACAAAAAATATATATATATTTAACAAAAAGAAAAAGAAAAGGTGTTATTTTATTCTTGTAGAAGGGTTTTAAATGGGCTTCCTAGCCGAGGCCCACTTTTAAGTTGAATCCAGCCCAAATGCTTTACGAGTTTACTATGATATAGACTTTGTGGGAACTTTTTAGAATAGCATTTTTTAAACTTTCATTTCCAAAATAGCAACATGTATTTAGGTTAGGAAAAATAGCACAAACAAATTTAGATTTAATTAATTACTAATTATTAGATTACAAAAATATATTCCAAAAAATACGTATTTTCTTAAATCATAACCTAAATTTTATTGGTATTTAAAATATATTTTATATAAAAATAAGATTTGATTCAACTTTCTAAAAACTAAGATACAATCCAACCTCCTAAAAACTAAAATGAACGGTTAACCTATTCTTCAAGATTAATACCCAAAAGCCCCATTGGAACTCCAAAACGGAAGAAACCCTCCTTGCAAATTAAGATTGATTGGTAGAAAAAAAATGTAATTCCAGTGTAAACATTAGGGATCTTGTTTTCGAGAGGGAAAAAGAAACTTGGACAATTAGTAGCAGTTTGACAATGACGTGAAGGTGGAGCTAGGGACATAGATTGGAAAATATGAGATTTTAAAATCGAAACGAGATAAAAAATGTCAAAAAAAATAATGAAAAAAATGAAACAAGATGAAGCCATGAGATTTTTAAAAAGGAGGTGAAATTCGATTTTTAGATGAAGATTTGTGATTTTAACCAATTGTTTTTTTTTTTAAATAAGATTTTAAAATAATCATACTGTAAGTTTAATATGTTGTTGAAAAAATCACTTTGAAGCATATTTGATATAATCGTTTTAAAATTGTAGGATGTTCATTAGTTAATTACATTGTAATTTTAATGTGGTTGAAAAAAAATGATTTGATCCTATCTCAAAATTCAAATAAATAAGGGAGATTTTGTAGGCTAATATAGGAAGAAATTTTAATTATGGTGTAATACAAGATATTGTTGAGGGCATTTTAGAATTAACAAATAATTCAAAATAATGTCTCACGTGTGTTTTGATATAATTCAAAACAATTTCGCCTTTTGCTATTTTTCCAAACGATAGTGTAATTATTGCTATATACCTGGATATCCCAACTATTTGAAATATTTTGTTTCGAACCCCTCCCTCTTTACCTATATAATTATACAGGGGTAAAATTATATCTTTAGTCTTTAAGTTTGGAAGAAAATATGTGTTCGGTTTTTAAGTTTTCAAAGTATACATTTTCGTTTGTTAATATGTGCCTTTGGTTCAACAATTTTTTAAACGTATCCTTTTAGTTTTCGAGTTTCTAAGTATTAGTTTAAAAGGTCTAAATGATTTTTTAAAATATTGTTTTAAACAATCATATCACATTTTGAATTTCAAAAAATAATTTTAGAGAATGTAGACAAGTTTTTAACTAATATTTTTAATTTACAATGTCATGGAAATATTTAAAATAATAAAAAAAAATACTTAGACTTTCAAAACATATTCTTAAAAACTAAGTGATTAGAAAGAGTTATTTTTTGAAAATTCAGAAACCAAACACAATTATTATAAAACATGAGGACTAGAAAAGGAATTTTCGTTATATAAATATCTTTTAGCAATAATTGATAGGATAAATTTATACATCTATTCCTATTATTATTTGACACCCCATTAAATAATTTTTTTAAATTTATTAGTTATTTATTTCGTGAACCGTACATAATTATTTTGTGGTAAGCAATGAATGGAGGTAAACAGTGTTGAGAATCCTACATTGAAAAAATCAAATGTCCTCACACTCCTTATAAGATACATAGATTACTTGTTTTCATTATCAATTGGTTTGGAGATGGAATCCGAATAAACTACCAAACCAATTTTTGGTAATGGACATATTACTTGAAGATTAAATTTTAATAAACTCCTAAATTGAATTCACTCTAAAATAAAAGCCATCACTCATTTTTGCTTAAATTTAAGATTTACATAAAGCACACTTATTAAAATTTAACAATAAAATATAAGAATTATAATGAAATAAATTTCAAAGGGTAAGAATTAAAATGATATTTTAACTAAAAAATTTTAAAAAAAAATGATGATAATAATAATTGAATTGGTGGGATAGGGTTATTAAAGACTGCGTTTGCAGAAGGGGGAAGGGCGTTACCGGCCTCCACCTTGGGATTGGTTCTCCAACCTTTCCCTCTGACGCCCTACCACTTTCTGACATTTATTGTCCCTTAACCTTTTTCTTATTCATTTTTTTTTAAACCATCAATTTTTATCTTTAAACTTAGTTTCAATAAATTTTGAAAATTTTAAAAATTAAGTGATATATTAGATATGATTTTATGTCTAATGAAAATTTAAATTTTGAAAATTTGTTTAGTAGATTTATAAAATTTAATTTTATGTAGTATCAAGAATATTCATATAACCTACCATAAAACAATAGTTGAGTTATGCACATTAATGTAGAATTAAGAGACAGAATAGAGATAATTAGCAAATTAAAGCTAATACTTACACAACCAAATTGAGTGGTTGAAATTGAAACAAACTCCATTACAATTTCCATTTTGACTTTTTTTTTCTTCTTTTCTTCTTTTTAAAAAAAGAAGTTAATTTTTTTGTTAGGACGTCAGCTTGAAATTCAGACCAAACACTTCTAAGAAAACAAACCTCTGTTTCTATTTCATAACAAACATATTCATTAACAAAACCATCGTTAATGTCTTTCCCACAAATTTCCACCCAAATCCTTCAATTCCAATCACCGAACAACCCTTTGACACAGCCAAATTCCAATTTCTCATATCAAAATTCGCCTTGGAGATGGGTTTCTTCATCAATTTCACCACTTCTTCTTCCGCCTCACATGGCTTCACACCGTATGGAGCATTGCTTGCCGCCAACATCCCAATGGGGTAACACAAATTCGGATTATCCCATGCTCCAAATCTCCTTCCCATTTTCCCGTAAAACTTCTCGGAGAATTTAAGGTCTCCAGACAGATTGTTTCCAAACAAGTATATTGCACTAACAAAGGGCAGAGTTGCAAGTTTTGGCGAGGGGTTTCCTGTTAGGTTGTTGTGGCTAAGTCCCAGAAACCTTAGACTTTTTAATTCAGATAATGAATCTGGAACATCCCCTTCCAAACCCATGTCGGAAAGATCCAAAATCGCTAAATTTCTTAGATTTTTCCAGTTTATGCTATCGAGTTCTCCCCCAATTGGGTTGTTGGATAAGATAATTTCTTGTAAGGAATTCATCTTCTCAAACGACTGTCTCAATCCACCGTAGAAACTGTTGTTGCTCAGATCCAAAAGCGTCAAATTTCTCATATTGCCGAGTTCACTCGGCAAAATTCCACTCAATTTGTTATCACTCAGATCAAGCTTCAAAAGGGAAGTCAAATTTCCCAAACTTGATGGCAAAGAACCCGACAGTGAATTTCTACTCAAATCCAAAATCAGTAGCTCGCTCAGCCTGCCGAGATTTTGAGCAATTGGACCAGTGAGCGAGTTCCCAGCAAGAACCAATCGCTTCAATTTGATCAAATCGCCAAAATTTTCTGGTATTTCACCCACGAATCCGTTCTGTAACAGAACCAAAGATTGCAACTTTGATAAACTCCCTAGACTGCCCGGAATTTGTCCGGTGAGGGCAGCGTTTGATCTGAACTCCAGAGATTCTAAACTTCCGGCGAGTTTTAGCCATTCTCCAGTTGGGAGTGAAACAGAATTGTTCCCTTTTGTTGAGACAAAGCAGCTGAAGAAGGACAGAGTTTTCAGGTGTTTGAGTTCAAACAATTGCTGTCTGAAATGAGCATTTGGGGAACAAGCTAGAGAGTTGTCATGAGTTGGTCCAATGTTTAATGCGGTGACATACCAAAGCCCATCAAATATATCACAAGAAACACCCTGAAAGATATCTAAAAAATCACTACACTTTCCACTTTCCATTAAGGATACAAAATTTCTTCAAATAACAGATTGCCCTGTTTTCTCAGGTGTTTCCTCGATTGGGAAATTATAAAACAATAATAAATAAATAAATAAAATGAAGATGATTGAAGAAGAGTTACCTGTATTGGAGTCCATCCACAAGGATCTGGATAAAGATCTGAGCCATTCCACCAATTACCCACAAAGCCCTGTATTGCAGAGAACAGAGAATCCAGCTCTGTTTTCTCCATTGGAGCTTCTCCACCTTCTTGTGCATAGCTCCTCCAACTTCCCAAACAGACAAAGAACATAACAATAAACAACTTCTTCATTCCCACGACAAGGAGAGGAAGAACTTAGAAGCAATTGTGTAGTGCTGTTGGATTCAAAAGTTTATGGTGATATATGGAGAAAATGAATGGAACAGAGAGAGGATGAAATGGGTACGTACTGCATGGAGTTCACAAGAGAGGGAAAAAAAATCACAAAAACAAGATATAAAAAAGCAAACCCAGATGAAGAAAAGGCTCAAAAGAAACAAAATTAGAGAGAGTTGAGATTGAGGAAATGGGCAGAGTGGTGAAGAGAAGAGAAATGAGGGGGGGGGGGGGGGGATATAGGCAAAGCACAATTCTCAAAGAGGGCCAAAAAGCAATAATAGTAATAACAATAATAAAGATCAGAGAGCCATAAAATGACTGAAGGGGCTAAAGCCTCAACCCCAAGTGAAAGCGAAATGTGGGGCAATGTGCTTTCCTTGTATGCATTGGAATGCCAAAGGAAAGGAAACCACTTTTTGTATCAGAGAAATAATTTAGTTAAGCAAAATTTATGGCTATGAGGGATAGGAAGGCTAAAAGAGTAAAGTAGTTGGAGGAATTATGGTTTTAGAGTATAGAGAAATATGGGTAAGAAGATTAAAGAAGATGGGGTAGAATTAGGGCTTAGGTAGGGTTAGGGATATAGGACTGTGTGAGAAGGAAGGGACCATTATTTTTTCTTTATGCCATGCAGAAGAGAGAGAAGGTGGATTTGTATGCATGGAGGGAAAGAGAAGAAAAAAGAAAAAAAGAAAAAAAAGTTGGGATTTTGGGTAATGGGTTTGGTTTTAATTTGTGTGTATTTGTGTTTTTGTTTTGGGTTGGATTTTGGGGTGTTGTATTAAGAATAGGGAAAAGGACAAAGGGAGGGATTTGAGGGCTTCACAGTGTGGGAGGATGATTGCCTGCCCTTTAATGGTGGCACAGTTAGAGCTGGAAATTGCAGTTGATGTGAGATGTGATTCTCATTGTATTGTAGACAACCACTTTTAATTTCTTGTAGTTCTTCCAAAAAAAAAATCTGCTTCATTTTGGAATGATTTCTTTTATTAGTGTAAGTTTCTTTCTTACTAACTTTTCTATTCAGACATGAGTTTACTTAGGAACAATTAATTAAATTTTTTACCCTATACTATATTTGGCCTTAATATTTTAGTTATAAAATTTCAACTTCATCAAATTAAATCATTACATTGGATAAGCATCAATTATATATATGTGCTCAATGTACGAAATCATTGTGGAATTTTAGTCAATCTCACAAATTTAATAATAAAAAAGAAAAAAGAAAAACATTGATAGTCAATTCAATTAAGTTCATTTTTCTTTAAATCTCTTTTGTTTTGCTCTCTTATTTTTTTAGTAATACTAAAAGATCAATGGGAACCCAGGAAAAAAAACATGGAGTCATTAAACATGATCCAAAGTTGGTGACCATGATCCAAACATAGAGTCTTTGATAATTTCCTTATGTTGCTCTCTTTTGTTTAATACAAGGCTCTTATCCAAAGTTGCTCTCTTATTTATAGTTAATTTTTTGTAATTATATATTTATCTAGTGTTTAGCATTAATGACCGCTGAGTAATATTAAAAAAAGAATAAAAATGTGGTAGTGTGTACTTGCAATTCCCCGAGGTTATATAAAATAATAGAAAAAGAATGAAGTACTTGCAATTGCAACATAACTTAAAAGAAGGTAACCGATTATATACTTAAAAATTGTCTTGTTTTCAAAACAATTCACGACTGCCAATCCGTAATTACAGTTATGACTTCTGATTTCAGTGTATAATAATTGGAACTCAAGTCATAATCTACACCAAAAATAAAATTGAAAATTATTCAAAAAAAAAAAAAAAAAAGTGCTTGTGAAGGACATTTTGAAATTATTGTTGGTAATGATTGACTTTGATAAAGTAAAAATTTAGTCCATACAAGTGTCAGTTCGTAAATTGATTGAGAATAAAATCTGTTAATAAATTTATAAAAACTAGGTGGTCACATTATCAAAATTATCAAAATCAACCATTAAATTTGACAACATTTTTATAGGAACTATAGATTTGAAAATATCAAGTTATTTTCAAATCCAGCAAAATACCCAAAATATTTATAAATATAATAAAATATAATTATTTATTATTAAATATAATAGACTGACAGTTATATATTTTTTTATTTTGTTTTATTTTAATATATTTTTAGCTATTTTTTCAATTTAAAAAATTACTGAAAATATATAATATAGATTAAATTATTACCAATTAAACCATAAACAGCATCCATGTTTAAAAACTACACGAAAATTTTGAAAAGGAAATGAGAATGATCTTTTGAAACCTTGTTTTGGAATTTAGATATGAATTCAATTTAGGTACATAGAGAAAATATAACTAATTTCCAACAAATCATAAATTATTATTACTCAAAATGATTTTTAACTAAATTTAAAAAAGAAGAAAAAAAAAAAAAAGCGGAGGGTATATAGGAAGGCACTGGCGAATGGCGATGGGCTTGGTGAGCGGCGCGGCTGGAAAAGAAGAGGAAACAGTTTGGTAATGGGTCTGCTTTTTCATTCACAAACAAAATCAGAGAAACGAAAACGACATTCCATCTTTAAATCCCTACTCTCTCGATTACTCTGATTACGTTTTTAAATAAAATCCAGATTTAATTACAAACAGAAATCCATTTGGTAATTTTGTTATTGTTTTGAGACTTTGAGAGAGAGAGAGAGAGAGAGAGAGAGAGAGAGAGAGAGATTATTCATGGAATCCAAAACGAAATGAAAGAAGGGTATAATCTTACAGAGATCAATACATTCAGAAAACTGTAATTAGGGTTTCTGATCAGCTGAGATTTATAATAATCATGATTCATACAAAAGTCTTCTTCAAAACACACTGCTGCAGCCAACATGCAGCAGTTGAGCCAGAAGGCTGCCGCCTACATTACCCGACACCCACGGCGGATTGACCTGGAGAGATGCGATTTTGAAGCATTGAATTAATTAAACGGAAAAAGGAAATTATTGTAGCTCTGAAGAACGATGTGGAGGCTTTTGTGAAAGGCTGTTTTAGGGTTTTGGAAATGGAGGCACGTGGGAGGCACGTGGGTGTTCGAGGCCCTGAGAAGTCATTTTCTATCCTCTGCTTCTCTACTCTTTCCCCCCATTAGCCTCCAACCATAACGTCTTTACTAATTATTACTCTTTTTACTTTCCTCTCTCTTACACTCTTTTATCATTATTGCTTTTCCTTTTCTTCTACATCATAATGTTTTTTATATATAAATGAGGCTTAAATCACATCTCATTTTGGTTGGTTAGGATGGTTAGATTGTAATGTTTTATATACATCACCTAAATCAAGTCTCATTTTGATTTGAATAGTTGTAATAAAAAAAAAAAAATTGTAACTTTTCTAATATTTTATATTTATGAATATACTACATGAAATATAAATATACTACTTTTACTTGAATAGTTGTAGCGAAATAAACGACGTAGCTATTTATTCAAGTGGATCTCCACCATTAGAAAAATTCTCTCATTGCAATCTTTGTAACTATCTATTTAAGCATATCCCCATCGTGAGTTGGAAAAATTCTTTCATTGCCATCTTTGTAAATATAAAATATAAATACTTTCCCGTAGTTTATAAAGTTATGGCTCTAGAAATAATGTATGTGATTGAAATTTTCAATCCTGATATAGGATGCATGTGACTACCTTTTTGGTTTTTGGTCGTTCAACTCCTCTTATTTTTTATTCATCCTTTAATTTTAGTCTCTTCACATATTTTCAGTATGAGTTGTATTACATGCATTGCAACCAAGAGATTCTGATTATTTAGGAATTGTGTTGCGTGGAGTTAAACTTGAGTTTGTGTTGATTTATGCATATGTGGTTTGATTTCTATTACTTGATCATTTGATTCTCTCTACTAAATACATCTGGGTAATTTGAGAATTGGAGCATGTAAATGTTTTTGAAATTGAAATCTTAAAAGTATCTAGGTGTTCAACTTTAAGAGTTTCCATAGTGTTCTAATTGTTGGAAGAATTTACTATAGGATCTTCAAAGACTTAAATTTCTAAATTCAAATAACTATATTTATAAAGTTCTCGTGTGGGTTACGTTTTTGTGAGTTTGAGCTTGGTTGATCTATATACCTGACATTTGGGCCAAACTAATTGAATTTTGGACTTTGATTTCTACTTAGGACACATGTTTGCTTTTAGTTCTGCACAAATTTGATAATTTGTAATTTTCTCAGAGAATAATGTAAATATTTGTGATGAGTCCAATTTTTTACCTTCAATAGTACGAAATAAAATTATGAACATTAAAAGATGTCTACAAATATTTTAAACTTTTAATTAAGTTTTTAATAGGTTCTAAATTTATACATTAAAAAGTATTGAAGTATGATGAGGGTGCTAATGATGCGTCGAACTTAGTTTAGATGTCTAAGTGTACCTTCTTCATTCCACTCCGTGACAAAGTCTTGAACCTGTTTTGGACTTCTTTTTCTTTATTTTTCATTATTAATTTCTTAGCCGAGTTCATGTCTTAAATTATTAAAAAAAATAAATAAATTAGATCACACGTATCTCTGCCAATACAAAATGCATGCATTAAAAATAATAATAATAATAATAACACAAAGGAACTGACTTCAAACCAGTGGGACTGAATGGTTACGAAACATACATAAGAGACAAAAACATAGGTCTACCCATCGCTAAGATATCCAAATGAAGTATATGGTTTTACTTGATGGTAGATTGCTATTTGGTTTTTAAAAATCAAGGTTACCAATATTATTTCTCTTATATGTTTTTTTCTTTTTTCAGATTTTGAAAAATAAAAAAATTAATATTCGTTTTTAAAATTTTTAAAAAGAATTCAAATATTTATCCAAAAAATTGTGAAAATTATAGTAAAGAAATTTTGGAAAAACAAACTTCAATTAAAAAAAAAAAAACTAAAAAATAATGAAATTATTACCAAACAAAAAATAATAATTATTTAAGTCTAGTTCGATAATCATTTAGTTTTTTGGTTTTAGTTTTTTAGTTTTAGATACATCACTTTCTGTTGTGGCCAAAATGAGTTGAACTTAATGATAATTACCATAATTTTCCTTTTTAGAAGTTGGATGTTCAATTCTTATTCCAACAATTTTTGTACTAAAAAAACTTTATATGATCGGTTGAAGGATACATTGATACAAATGCTAGAATTAGGATTCATATTGATTGAGATGATACACAATTTCTATACATTCTCTATCTTTCCGATTTCATAAAATTGAATAAAAGATGACAAACAATCCACCAACTTTTGTAAGTAAACCAAATTAAATTAATTAGTAGTTTATAACTAATTTATCTCGATTCCATTTAAAATCAACCTAAATTCATGTAACAAAATTATTTATCTTAACATTTTAATAACATAGCGCGCAAAAAAAAAAAAAAAACTTGACATAATTTTTCTTAAATAATTAAAAAAACAGAGCATTGGATTCTATAATTTCTTTATAATATAATTAATATTTGTATTAATCCTTGCATTTAAACAGGTCTAATACACAAGTAAAAGTTAGGTGTATTAACGATTTAAAAATGAAATCTAAAAGTATAATTAAGTGATACAATTACTAATTAAAAAATTTAAGTGGTGCACCTAAAATTCAGGATAAATTGATCTTATATAAAAATAAAAAACAATAGTGATTAGGTTAGACAAATATATACTAAAATATTAGAGAATATTAAACAAGCATTTTAAATAAAATATCCGAATGTATGTATGCTTTTTTATTTTTATTTTTTTTTTTAAATTTTTTAAATTTTAAATTTTTGTTGTTATTGAACAAAAAATGCAGAGGCAGAAAATTAGTTGTTGTTTATAGTCAATTGAAAAATACATAGGTACATTTTTTCAGTCTCTTATTGAATTTAATAAATAAATAATTGAAACAATGCAATTTACTCTCTTATTGTTTTTAAGAGTACAAAATTGTGTTAATTGAGTTAGATAGTTTGATAATGCAAGTTACATTTATAAGGTAAGTTTGTGAGCCTACAATTTCAAAGTTATAAACTAGTAAATATGTGGATTTGATATGTATATATTTATAAATTTAATTTGAAAAGTTGGTGAAATAAAAATTGAAGGTTAATTAATGGAGTAAAATTAAAATTTAGAGGAAAAGAATTGGATAAGTGTAGATGATGGCGAGGCGATGGCGATGGCGAGGCCATTTGGGTTATCCACAGACACATTCCACGGCGATTGGAGCAGTTTCTTAGACAGTTTTTGTGCAGTCGCGAATGGGTTTTGTTGAATAAAACGCACACACATCGTGGAAGCGCTTTTCTTCAGTTTCCTGCTACTTTCGCCTCACAACTCTCTCCACATAACCCCACCTTCTCAATCACACCTTCCCCAACCAAAACCCTACTCTCTTTTTCCCTCAGATTTCTTTCTCCGTCGGAGCTTATGGCTTCCGAGAGCGTTTCCAGATCCAGTTCAGCGGCCGATTCTTATATTGGAAGCTTGATAAGCTTAACTTCCAAGAGTGAGATTAGATACGAAGGTGTTCTTTACAACATCAACACCGAAGAGTCCAGTATCGGACTGAGAAATGGTAACTTCCTCTTCTGCACCGCACTCTCTAATTTTCCCTTTTTCTCTTTATGGGCAGACGAGGGTTTCGTTTGTTTCCCATTGGATCCAATCCGTCTTTGTTAGCCGAGCCTGATGTCTTTTATCAGATCGGTGAAGTTTCTACGAATCCCAGGTTTAGACTTTTGGTTTCTGATTGTCAATTTTGTCTCTTTTCATTCTGTTACCATGTGAGATTGGATTGACCGGTTATTTTTTTATTCTGTCTCGTTTGGTTGCTGGGCTTGCATCGTTTACTAACTATGGGATTTCAATTTACTGAATTCACGATTTTAACTCCTGAAACCACATCCAGGCTGGTAATCACCCTTCTGTTATTGCGAAATTGAATTGCTGGGATGGGATGGCAGTGTCACATTTGTTTGCCCTTTCTCCCTTCTGCGTCTCCTGTTTAACGTCTTGTGTCATTTTTAACTCTTTGGCTGCTGAAACTTGGTTTCTGACCTGGGATTACATATGGAGCGCTTCTCACTATTCGGCTGGCAACCCGTTTGCTCAAGCCTTTGAAGTTGAAGAAATTCTACGCGGTTGTTGTCACCAAATATTCTTGTCTGCCTCTCAGTGTCAACTATATAAGTACTTGGCGGTCTTTAATATGTAGGGTTCATTAAAACTTAATCATGGAATAATTTATCGCAGATGCGCTCATTTCATGCTATGGTGCATGATTTTACTAGGCAATATGGTAAAAACATTAGTAGCTGATAGACCAGTTAATAGAGGGTTTTAGATTGATGGTTCTTATCTTATATATGATTTAGTTTGAAAGATGTCCATCCTATTGGTTTGGTGAATACTGTTTATAAGCTTCTGTCATACACTCATAATTCTGGTCGATAGAATCAAAAGATCCTTCTGCGCACAGTTTCATTTTGACTAACAAAATTTCCTTCATAAATAATAGGCAAGAGTGGATTCCATTATGCCTTCTAATGAAATAGTGGATGACTACAGGAGGTACAAGGGCTATGAACTGTATTATTCGAACTAGAATTTCATCTAATATGATTTAACAATTTGAAAGCTAGAGGTAGAATCAAATTTACAAGACATCTTAGGCAAGGAGGCCTGCTACAAACTGATCTTTCTAAGGGTCTGGTTAAGGGAGCCTAAGGGGTGAAGTAGTTATTCAGATTAACCATCTTTAACATGATGATACCATTTTCTTTTGGTGGACTGGGGAATACTGCAAAGGAGGTGTTCATCTTGTAAACCAGCCAGGGTAGAATTACTAGCTGGCAAGAGGAAGTGAAGTGGTACTTGGAATAAGGAACTTGAAATTGAAGAACATTTCTTTGACTGGCAAAGAGGTGTGGAGGTTTGTGGGGGCATGCTATAGCTTCTAGCACATTTGGACGAGATACAAGGGCTAGTTTACCTGAGCTTAATGAAACCTCAACAAAGACGTTAATTGGAGTGGGTTAGTATAATGTAAATAAGAATGGAGCTCTTATTTTCTTGTGAGGTTTGCAATGGTAAAAATGTTAGCTTTTGGAAAGATAGTTGGCCTAATCAGCTTCAAAGTTATATTTTCTCTATCATGGCTCTCTTGTTCTAAAAGTAATCAATACAATACAATGGTTTGGGGTTGAAAAAGCAACCTATTTTGGCTCTCTGTCTCTGTCCTAATAGCAGCAAAATGGGTAAAAGTATGTAGGAGTGCCAATATCATCTGTGGCCAGATTGCATTTTTGCATATACTTGTTGGCAGAAGCTTTTGGATCTTTTGGTATTTTTTATGGTTTTTTCAACGATATTTTGGTTTGCATGGAACATCTTTTACATGGACATCCCAGTAAGATTAGGAAGGCATGCCAAAGTGCTCTGGGAAAATGCTGTTTTGGCTATCTTTATTAGGTCCATTAACTATTATTAACATGGGCGGAAATTTTGACATGTTCGGGGGAATAGGAATGTTGCCTTTGTGTATCATAGTGAAATACTCGGGGTTACAGTTGGCACTGTATTGACATGAAACCTTGGCCCATAATTGTGAAGTTATAGGTTGGGTTTGAGGTAGGTTTTGTCCTGAAATCTTTTCAAATACTGACTTCGTTTCCTCATGTTTGTAGAAGTCATCATCTTCATCCATGGGGTGACAAACAGTTGTTGAAATGTCATTATATATCTGTGATGTCAAATTGATGCTGTTAAGCCATTTTCATGGTGCCAGGGAAATTGATGCTAATGTGGTATTCTTATATTTCTCTTTTCAGTACGGTCATTTGGAACAGAAGGGAGAAAGAAGGATGGACCACAAGTCCCACCAAGTGACAAAGTTTTTGAATACATCTTGTTCCGTGGAAGTGATATCAAGGTAACTTTGATAGAGAAACTATATGACGTGCTAGTGATAGTATGCTGCATTACATGATTACTATTTGACAGCAGGGTATCCTTTATGTGGATACTAATGAACCTTGTGGCTTACTTGACACTTTATGTAAATTATAACATAGCTTCTATATTTGATTGTATTAGTTAATGCATGCAAATCTTTTTTATTAATTTAAAAATTCCATTTGAAGTATATCGCTATATTCTAATTTTACTTTTGATGCCATATTGACTCTTTTTTGATAATATTACAGAGTCAGCTTTTGTATCTTTAGTAACCCTGTAGTACAGATAAGTCATGTTGTCATGATGTTGCAGTCTAAGGGAGGACAGCTGCATTTGTCAATCTTCAGTTTCTTGATGTTATGGTGTTTTAATTAAACTACCACTATGTTTATATACACACACACACACACACACACTAATCTATTGAGTAGATCAGTAGATGGTGTGCATTGAGGATATATATAATTAGTTTGACTTGTTGGCGCTTTCTGCAGGATCTACAAGTAAAATCTTCTCCTCCTGTTCAGACTACATCCTTGATAAATAATGATCCAGCTATTATTCAGGTAAAATGAAATCTTCCCCTTGTTCCCCTTCCCTCCCTTCACCAATTTATTATGCATAAAACGAAGGTGAACTTACAATGTATTTGGTGAAATTTCTCCTGCAGTCTCACTATCCTCGTCCAGCATCGACTTCTTCAAGCTTGCCTCCTCCTGTTAGTGGGCCTTTGCCTGATATTAATTCTCAGGCCATGCCTATGGGAATTCCAGGATCTAATTTCCAGGGTGGGTTGCCTTTATATCATCCTGGAGGAAATGTAGGGTCTTGGGGAGCTTCTCCTACGCCATCTCCCCCAAATCCAAGTGGTGGTGGGCTTGCTTTGCCAATGTACTGGCAAGGGTATTATGGCCCCCCTAATGGACTTCCTCATATGCAACAGCAGTCATTACTTCGTCCACCACCTGGCCTGTCATTGCCTTCTTCCTTGCAGCAGCCCCTGCAATATCCTAATCTTAATGCTTCTTTACCCACTGGGGCACCAAATTTATTAGAAGTTCCATCTTCTTTATTCTCTGCTAATCCTACCACTCCTAGTTTATTGTCCACAGCAATGCCACCAGTAACTGTATCTTCGTCACTCCCATCTGTGCTTTCGGCTCCACAGACCTCTGAGATATCATCAAGCTCAGTGGCCAACAAGACAGTAAATTCTGCTCTTCCTCAAGCTCCTCTAAGTACTAATTTGCCATCGCTCTCTCCTTTGACGGCGAGTTCAGATGTCAGCCCTGTTGTGCCTCCAACTACTAACAAAACTACTACAGTTTCTGGTCCAGCATTGTCTTACCAAACTGTCTCTCAATCTACATCCTCTGTTGTTGGAACATCGAACTCTGCTCTCACAGGTGCACCTGCACCTACCCTTGTGACTCCAGGACAGCTGTTGCAAACTACTGTAGCCTCTTCATCTTTGCAAACAGTTCAAAAGGACGTTGAGGTGGTTCAAACATCTTCCTCCTTAGCAGCCGAACAAACTGTTCCAGCAGCCGATACTCAGCCACCATTATTACCGTTACCAGTGGCTTCACAAGCTATTCATAAGGTGCTCTCTCTGTGGCCACATGTACTATATATACTTATGCAATCTTGTTTGGTTTTTGGGAAGTTCATATTGGCGACAATACGGTTATATGTCCTTGTTGGAATAAATATCAGGCCTCCTTTGGCAACATTTAGGCTGTTTTGAGGCAATAATGATCTTGTTAGAAGCTGATTGCTATTACTTGTGGGTAGAAATTAGAGTGATTGGCATATTTTCACATCTCATGTACAAGGCATATTTGTTTGCCAGATGTACTTTTTGTGCTGTCAAGTGTTCTGACATTTTAACATCTTGTATTTTCTACAGCCAAATGGTTCAACTTCGCAAACTCGGTACATCCACAGGGGACGTGGTAGAGGAAGACGATTTGGGGTAATGTGTACTGAACTTACGTTGTTTAATAAATAGGAACGCCTCTGGTACCTATTATATGGTAATAGGAGGATCAGGATCAAACTACATTGGGTTTTGATAACCTGTGTAGTATATTCCACATTTCCTGTTCCGCTCCTTCATTTAGCCTCAATATGAGCTTGATTGGATTTAAAACAAACATGTGTGCTAGTTTATTGTCAACTAAATATTTGTGATGCGTTAGACAGCTTTGTACACATGGTTGCCTATTCCAAAAGAACAACAATATCCTCAGTAATCATTTATTACTTCCTGTTTGCAGAACTCGCATCAAACAGAAAGATTTACAGAAGATTTTGACTTCACGGCAATGAATGAGAAATTTAACAAGGATGAAGTCTGGGGTCATCTTGGCAAGAATACCAAATCTCATCCAAAGTACAATGATGGGGATGAAAAGTTCAGTGATGAAGATGATGTCTATGAGGAAGATGATGGTGAATCTTCAAAGTTGGAGATCAAGGTCTCAGATACTTTCAATGACATACACTTCTGAAGATTTGTATTTTAAAGAACTTTTTGTTTACCTGCCCACATATAAAACTGATTCACATTATGTCTACAGCCTGTGTACAATAAGGACGACTTTTTTGATACTCTCTCGTGCAACAATCCTGACAATGAAGCTCAAAATGGAAGGAGGACCAGATACTACGAACAAATCAAGTTGGACACTGAGGTATGTTATGTGAGTTGGTTAATTTGTTTGTTTTTATAACTGTTTTTCATCAAATTGAATATTTTCTGCTGCAGACATTTGGTGAATTTGCAAGATTCCGAGGTGGTCGTGGTGGATTTTCTTCTGGACGTGGTGGCCGTCGTGGTGGTTATTACGGGAGAGGATACGGCCATGTTGGAAGGGGTCGAGGGCGGGGAATGCATAACTATAATCCGTAGGTTCTCCTGATTACGCTTGAACGTTATAGACAAATGAGAGCAACTAAATCATCCGAGGGTCTGCTATATAACTTTTCCTTTTTGAGTTTTATACTGTTGTGCAGAAAATAAATAGTAGAATATGTGGTTCTCATTTTACGTCAGAGGCTTTGTTTTGGGGTTTTCTTTGTTATAGAAGTGCAGACGTAGTTTTAAGAAGCATTGGTGTTGTAGGCTCTCTGTCGCCATAAGATGTACCAAAGGAGTTCTATTCCTTGAAGTCATCCTTCGTACTTTTCTCTTTTGTAATTAACTGTCAACCTGCGTCATATTCAATACTTGGCTTTTGAGGCCTGACTGGTAATATCATTATTTATCATTTTATGTTTTGTTAACTTTGGTTTCTTCTTGTTACATTGTTAATTTCATTTTAAGGAAATAAGTTGTCCAATTAATAATTTAAACAAATTATCAAACTGTTACATTAATATCAAACTTGTAAATGACTTGTAGAACTTTGTAATTCTTGATTAAGATGGTTGTGCATAACATGTTCACTTCACGTAACTTATACTTTGTTAAGGAACCATCACTACTAATTCTTGAATCTCTTTTGTTTCATTACCGATTATTCGTAAAACAATGCAAAAGGTTTCATTTTTCTGAAGGTTGCCCAAAGCAAGGCTAAAAAAGCCCACGGGTCTAAACCCAAACAGTAGGAGGAGGTATAAGGAAATGCACGTGCCTCAAGGAACAGTCGAGTCGGTGAATGTATACCAATCGAGAAATGATTGAGCTATGCTTATTTTGCCAAAACAACTTTGATATCGTAAGTGTTATCCGTAACTAGAGGCTTGGATGACTCCAAGGGGGATGGATTGGAAAGTGAAACCTAACAGGATGAAGTGGATCAAAATCAAATTCACAAAGAGCCTATAAGGACAAGGAGTGCGGACGGGATTGGAGTGCCAGCACCGTTGAAGTTTTCCATTCTAGTCAAAGTTCAAATTTCCCTTTGAAATTTAGTGTATGGATATTTTATTCTTCCGTTGACTTCATCTAAATCCCGTTAGCTCCTCCAACCTCATGTATATCCGTGCAACTTCCAGACACATTTCCTCAAAGTTAATGGTCGAAACTTTTAAACGATCTGATTTTGTGAAGTCCCAGATGAAAAATATCGATTCTTTTTTCTCTAAAATTGGCTCCAACCACAGTTCCCTAGATAAGTTTCCAGGTTTGGTTTTCATTTTCAAATGCAATTCCGTGTACCCAACAGCAGAGGCGCAGCCATAAATTAAAGTAGACCCATAGTTTCATTGTCGGCGGTTTTCACAGCCTACTTACCACTGTACTCTTGGCCGAGCCAAGATCGTTGAGCTGCAGACCGCCTTTCTCTGTCCCCATGGCCGCGGCATTGCCCTCACTCACCCCATTACTCATCTTTGCCAGAATCTTTGGTCTGCTTGTTGCCGTTCTGGTCTTCGTTTGGGCTTTTGCATTCAGTTCCAGCTTCGGCCATCGCTCCCCTGCCCGCGATGACCATCTCTTCGACGTACTGCACTTCCCCTCTTGCATTTTCTATTTCGTTTGGACCCATTTACTTATTGATGCCAGATTCATTTTCTGAGGGTTAAAGGAATTTGGGTTTTGCTTTGCAGGTTCTGCATCCTTTGTTCATGGTAATTGGTCTCATTCTCCTCAGCGGGGAAGGTGGGTTGGAACCAAAATGGTGATGCAATATGTTGACTTGTGTAATGGGCATTTTATGTTTGTTCTTTTGCTGTGATTTTCAGCAATTTTGGTCCATAGCTGGTTGCCTGGTTCGAGAAATTTGAGGAAATCTGTTCATCTGAGTCTTCAAGGGCTGGCTTTAGCTTCTGGGATTTCCGGAATTTGGACCAAGTTTCATTGGGATCGTGGCTTTTTGGCTAATTTCCACAGTTTACATTCTTGGATGGGTTTGATTGTTGTCACTTTGTTCGGAGCTCAGGTTTTAATTTCACTTGACCCACTTTACTCTTCTCTTTCATACCTGATCAAAACGTTAATCGCCTTCCAAACTGAATTTGAGAATTAGAAAGTTCCTGGTAGAATGTAATGTTGCAGAACCAGAATCTTTATTCATTTTCATTTTCCAGATTCCTCATTCTAGTTAAATGCTTGGAATTAATGTCATGAATTCTTGTTGAGATCTGCTACTCATATTGACAAATTTTCTCAATCAATAGAACATATGGAATAGTCCACACAATCACTGTCAAACCAAATAGTGGTATTGAAGTATCACAACCAAACCTTTATTCTTCTTCAGTATTAGGAATCCCTTTGCCCATCTTGATGGGGCACTGTGAAGGAGTCATCTACTGCTCGTTTCTTATATTCCAACTTGGCTTTGGTCCTTTACCCTTCATTTATTATTGTAGTCTTATAAGATGTTCAATGCCCAAGTTGAAATGATGATAGTGTAAACATTTTGAAACTAAAACTAGTTTCACTTCTCATTACACGAAAACATTCAAATTGAACGAGCGGAGGGATGATTGAGATGGTATTGTGCTAAACATATGGTGTTTGAATGCAGTGGATGATGGGGTTTCTGAGCTTCTGGCATTGGAGGGAGGTGAGGGCAACAAGAGAAAGAGTGCTGCCATGGCATGTGTTCCTTGGGTTATACAGTTATGCATTGGCAGTGGTAACAGCAGAAACAGGGCTTCTTGAGAAGTTGACATTGTTGCAAACCAAGAGAAATGTCCCTAGGAAGGGTCCTGAAGCCATGGTTGTAAACAGTCTAGGCTTGGCACTGGCTTTGCTTACTGGAACTGTTATGCTCACTGCTATATCTCCTAAATATCCTCCTTCCCTCCCCACCACCAAACAACAACCATTTTTCTCTAATTCAAAGCCCTTACCTTCTTAATATTGCTGCCCCTTCTCCCATTTTTCTCCTTGTGCATTAGCCATAAACCTTGCTTTTTTTTTTTGCAGTCTCTCTCTCTCTCTCTTTGAATGGTGTGTAGTGTTTAGTAAATGAGAATTCTCTCTTCTTTTCTCCCTTCATGGTGTGTGGTGTATAAGAAGAAGATACCTCTCAGTATTGAAGGCTTGTCTGTGAGAAATTATTTGAGAAGACTAGAACATTATGACTAGCAGTTAATCAGTTATATATCGTGAGAATCAGATGTAGGTTAAATTATGTATCTAAGGGTTTAGAAGGAGACAACTTTACCGAAATATCCATGGAAATATATGTCAATTGTTATTTCTTGAAAAATTCTAAAAAATATATATTCAAAAAAATTCAAACCAATAAATGAATATTTCACTCTTTGAAAATAGATTAAAATGTTTGTTATTTGATATTTTGTTATTTATGATTTTTTTTCGATGTCAAATTACATTTCATGTCGATGTTGAGTTTTTGCATGTGAATGTAAAAATATCTATGGAAATGTTAATATGTCAATGCAAATTTACTACTTTAATTATAAATTAGAACCAAAACGTTAATAAATTTCATTCTTTCAAATGTGTAACAATTTAATAATCAATTTAATATTTGAACTAGTATGCAACAATTTAATTTATATACTCTAAGAATTTAGTCCCTATCGTGATAATTCTCATCAAAATTAAATGTAATTTTTAGTTTAATCAATTTTTTACCATATACATATGTAAACATTTTCATTAGATTTTAATAATATCTTGCACAATAGGGAGTCAATCTTCATAATTGTAACATTGATAGGCTAAATGGTAACTTCTACGGAAATTTACGCTATTTTAATCAATTTTTTAGGTAATAATAAAGTAGATGATAATTTTTTTTTTTTTTTTACAATAATTTTTATCTATTAATAGGATATAAGGGATTCAAATTACAAATTTCTTAGTCACTAACACTTTTGCATGTCCGTTAAGTTATGCTCGGTTTGGTAGTAGAAGATGATGCTAAAGACTTCGAGGTGGTTGGACCTTCAATTTCAAGTAGATGGAGTGAGTTATAGTATATTTCATGTTTGGGACTCCTACTAACCATTATATAGTCATTATATAGTCATTATTATTTCTTGCTCCTCCTCATTTTCACGATACTATTTTTTACAATAATAATCAGCCCTCCAATTCTCCAAACACCAAACAGCCCAAAGTATTATGGTAAGCGTTTATTTTCCAATAAATTGATTAATTAAAAATCCAAAAATATGAAATATTTTTGAAAAATATATAAACCAAAGGGAAATATTCCCGGTAAAAAAAAAAAAAAATTATCAGCCTCACACCGCCAGTTCCACTCCGGTCCACTGTTGAGGAGACCTCATCTTTGCCTCAACGCTGCGCGCCCTGCCTCTGCCTCTGGGGTTCTACAGTCTTCAATCATACTCTCCGAAAAAAGCCCTAACTTTCTTAGTAATGTGCTCTTCTTCTTCTTTTGCATCTACCTTCTCTTTATTCCTTACGAAGTCGCCGTCGATTTCCCGACGACGGAATGTTATTTATCCCAACTCCCATCTATTCCTCGGCCATCTCAGGCCCACTAGCTCTACATTTCGTATTACTGCCTCAATTACTGAAAGAGACCTCGAGCTCTCGTCTTGGTTTAATCCTGACCAACCCAATAACGACGACGCCTACGGTGGCTGGATATTTCTCAACTCTCCAACCAGCGTCGCAAAAACCGAGAAACGAGGTCAATTTACTTCATTATCATAATTTTCCCTTGATTATCTGTAATTGGGTTTATATTTACGATATTCCCTTTTGCAGGGCTGCCTCGTTTCGTAATAGGGGTGGTTGGGACCTCGCTTGTTGTTTTGTTCGCCGTTATTGCTCAGATTTCACTATCAAGAAGAGGTCGGTTTGATACCTTAATTCCGTTTTTGCATAATTGGGTATCTTCTATTAACTAGCGATTATATTTTTGTAATTGTTGGGCGAACTTTTCTTCCATTTCTCTTGAGTATGAGTATCAAGTCGGGGTAATTTAACCATTAACTTAGTAATGAGATTTTGTTAATGCATGATAATTGCATGTGGAAAATTGAAAAAAATTGTTTATTTTGGTAGAGCGTGTTCATTTTGCAGGGTTTAAGTTTCAGTGGCGTACTCCCTTGAGATCATTAGAAGGGGTATGTAGTCACACCGAAAATGTAAGTGATCAAGGAAAAACAGTGGAGGTTAGTTTAACCAATGACGACCTACCGACTGAATCTGGTGCTGAGTCTATACCTGTTTCTAAGATTGATGACGCTGTTACTTCAGGTATGCAGTTCAAATATTGATTTATTTATTTATTTATTATTATTATTATTATTATTATTTAATGAAATCCTTGATCAGGACCTTTAATTACATTAATCTGCTTCTTACTACTGGAATTGGAGTTGGGGCCTTCTCTTTTAAGCCTGAAGATGGGAAGACGTTGATCATATAGAATAGAATTTTACCTCAGTACTATTATATTTAATCTTGTAAAAGCTGATCATGAACTATAGTTTATCTATTTTTGAACTCGGTTATACTCATTCTCCTCATGCAAGAAAGTGTGCCTTGGTTCATAGGATGTTTGGTTGCATAGTGTAATTTAAAATGAAAAAAGTTTTGAAGTTGTCCGTTTGGGGTTCTACAAGTGCATTGTGTGATGCAAATTCCCATTCCCTTGCCTGATAAGGAGGTTTCTTGGATGGAATGGAAGAATGAAACTGAACATACTTCATATGCTCTGCGTTCCCTGGACTTGTCTGTTGCTCTATAAGAATTATCTTTGCATGATTGCATCACAAGATAGAGTATGGCATTGTGCTGGTAAGTTAGTCCCTGATAGGAAGAGGATTCATGGTGCACTCAATACCTTCAAGTTCTCATTTTACCCCTTTCTAACTAGCATTAGATCATGGGAAGTCAAAGAGGTTGGAATGGCTAAGGGTTCATGTTTCTTCACTGCAATAAGATGGAATATTGCAAGTAACTCCCCAGCATAATACTTCTCCTTCTCTTGATATTTTCGTTGATAAATCTTATGATTTGTTTGGTATCTATAGAATAATTGTTCTTGATAGTTGTTGATGTTTGGTATCTATAGATGTTTGTGTTGACTGTCAATGATTGATGTCTTCCTTGTGTGGTTTAGATATCTGAATTTCATAGAACCAAGGTAATCATACATTTCCTTCTTATTTTTATGTATGTCAGATTCTGGATATAAGCTTGAACGAGTTATAATCACTGTTCCTGTCGATTCTGCTCAAGATGAAGCTTTATCAATTTTGAAGAAACTTAAGGTTTGCTCATGAAAAGAAAAAGTTTTTGTAGGTTTGTAAGAAACACAAGTTTGATCACATCTGAGAAAACTCTTAAGTTGGACAATGACATGAATCTTTTGGAACTTAAATCTTGCTTCCTACTATGTGTTGTAGATGCCTAAATGTAGCTAAAAATTTCTACCACTTTTTTGAACTTAATTCGATTACTTTGAGCATTTCTTTAAATTTTGTGTATTTATAATACCCATGATGAATAATTATGGAATGGACTTCTTATCAAGCTTATGCGTTTCGAAACCCATCTTTTTCTTATTGATGCCTACTGCAGACTACAGATTCCCTAAAATTGTTATTTTCATATTCTGGTGTCTGGTTTTGCATTGTTTCCAGATTATTTATCCTCTTTCAAGTTCATTGAGAAATTGGATTTTATGTCCAAGTGTGAGCATGAACATCTCAAAGATATGGACATGTGTGCAGGTGATTGAAGATGATATTGATGCTGGAGAGTTGTGTAGTAGAAGGGAATATGCAAGGTGGCTAGTTCGTATGTATTCATCATTGGAAAGGTAGAAATTAGTAAAGTTCTTTTATGAGTTAACACATTTACTTTTTAAACCTTTTCCCCCATTCTCCAATGTAGGAATCCGAAACACCATATTATTCCAGCTGTTTCGCTTTCTGGGTCAACAGTTGCTGCTTTTGATGATATAAGTTTTGAAGATCCTGATTTTGAGTCCATTCAAGGTGAGGTTTCTTGTATTATTTTCTTTGCTTTAAAGAAAGTGTTTAGATGGTTGTAGCATTAAATGTATTAGTCCTGGATTTCTTTTCAGCCCTAGCCGAAGCTGGTATTGTACCCAGCAAGTTATCACCAAACTATGGATATGATGGCTTGGGTGATCGAGAGAGAACTAATTTTTTTCCTGAGAGGTAGAGCATTGCATAAAATTTTGGATCTAGTTGAACTCCATTTACAAGTGTATCTGTAATGCTGCAGGTTTGTATCTCGCCAGACTTTGATAGACTGGAAAGCCCAGTTAGATTATGAGTTTGTTCCTGGAATGCTAGAACGGGTACAGAATTTCTTATTTAATCCATTATTGTTCAATTGATTTGGAATTGTTTCCTCTTTAAACTACATATAACCAATGATTATCAGTCTGTCATTGCTTTTGACTTTTTCTACAGTCCAGATATCAAGTACAAAGGTGGATTTTATGGACTTGAAGGAGATCAGTTCAGAAGTATCGCCACAACTGTTCATGGATATTTTAGCTGGGGACAGAAGCATTCTCAGAAAAGTTTTTGGTATTCCTGTTATCCTAGTTATTTTGTGTCTACTCAAGAAGTTATTAGTAGACATACTAATGATGTCTTGAGGGAAAACATAATGTTGTGTACATTTATAGTGCCTCTAAAAATTTATGTCGTTTGCAGGTCGAATCAAACGGTTTCAACCAAACAAGCCTTCAACAAAAGCACAAGTAGCAGTCACACTGGCAAGTGGCAGGATGACAGAAGCAATCTCTGCTGAATTATCAAGACTGGAGTCCGAGAGCTCTGCTAGAAAAGCTGAGATAGAAGATATCACATTGGAATTGGTAGAAAGAGGAGACATACAAAGGTATTGGGATAAGAAGCTAACTGAGGAGAAAAAACGCCTTATGGAGGTGGAGGAAATTTATCTTGCTGCTGTCAGTGATCTGGGAGAGGAGAAGACGGTTCAAGAGAAGTTCTTTTCCGAGTATTTAAAGGAGAAGGCATCTATTGACTGTCAGAGGCAATTGCTCCTCAGCCTCAAGGAAGAGGTTGATGGGGTAACAGAAAAGCTTCTTTCTGAGAGATCTGTATGTGAGAAAGAGCAGAGTGAGCTACGCAATATGCACGCCGATTTACAGAACCAGCTTGAAGGGATGGTTGATACGAAATCTGTGCTTGAAGCTGAGAAAGAAGCTCTCCGTATTCTTAGGTAAGTCCCTTTAAGCTCATCACGTTCCAGCTTCTTTCTTTTTGACTTGTGAAATACTTCTGGGTTGCCTTTGTTTAATTATTTTTTTTTCCTTAGTTATTCCTTCGTGAGATACATGTGGAGTAATGTTGCTAGAGATCCTTTATGGGTCTATAATTGTCACACACACACACACACACACAAAAAAAAAAAAAAAAAAAAAAATCCTCTGCCTCTGTTATTGTATTTATCTACTACTGGCAGTTATCATTATTGAACTATTTTTAAATATTTTACTCTTACTATACCTTTTGGATAAGTCTTAACTGATGGTAAAAAAATATCATTCAATGTATATTGGTCTTGAAATGAAAATTTCATGCCGTTGAGTTTGAATAGGTTCCCTCGATGTAGTACGTCGTGAGCAATGGTATATTTGCAATGCATCGAATCTAGTAATAGGAATAAAAAATGTTAGAATGGATAACACGAGAAGTTGTGCAAGTGCCAAGTCTGCTGGTTCTTTAGGAACCTGAACCTGCAAATACCTTGGCTAATATCCTTCATTAAATGGGCTATAATATGAATTATATTTGTTTGTATAATCTATAAGCTGTTGTAGACTTCCGGTTTTCAATATGAAATTGTTTATTTCTTGAAAATAGCTTATATCTGTATGATCAAGCCGTAGTTTGGAAACTCAGCAATCTTTTATTTTTGTAAACGGTGAATGCAGATCTTGGGTAGAAGACGAAGCAAGGAAAAGCCAAGCTCGTGCTAAGGTTCTTGAGGAGGTCGGACGAAGGTGGAAATGGGACGATCAAGTTTGAATTTTTCCCACATACTGCAATGTAAAGTTGCCCCCAAGTTCATTCATAAATTATCAACTTGAGGAATTGGTAGTACGAAGAGTTCATAATGTATAATTCCAAGTCGAATCAGAGGACTTCATTACAATATCTTGCTGTCGTAACAGACTTGATCATAAATTAATCCACATTGAGAATTCAAGTTTAACTTCATTTTCACCGAGAATGTGAATATTTTGCTTGTACTATTGAATCTATTGCTCCTCGATCTGCCCCCAGCGTCTGGTAGATTATCAAGTCATTCTTTTCCCACTCTTTAATCGTAACTTATAGGCACGATCTGACCAATTTCAACCTGCAATCTTATGCATGTTTTTAATGATTAAAGCTGAAGTTGATTGGGAAAAATCATACGTTGTTCTCTTTACTACTGCCAATGCCAGCCAAACTTCCACGGGGACCAACAATGTCCACAAATACAACGCTCTTGGATGACATATATTGGCTACTACTGTGTCGTCCGGGTTCTCGTATTTATGGCCCAGAAAGCAACCTCTCCCAGCATTCTCAAAGTTCGGCTCACTAATACTCTAGTTACCAAAACTTTAGTTCACAAATTTCTCATCCAAGTGCGACCTTAGAAAGACATTCTAATCCAATTTTAGATAACATAACTATCAAGTCAAAACCATTAAATATGGGCTTAAAAAGTTACAGCGCAGCGCACACTAAAGTTTTTGAACAATGAAAGCGGCTGACAGAAGAAAACAAGAAGTCCGAGAGAAATGCCAAAAAGAGTAAAGGTCATTCGTTGGGCGCTTGACAGCATGGTTCCATATGCATCGGTCCATTGCAACAAGCGGCTAAGAATTATATTTCAGCCATGCTTTTGCTTCCCGAACCTACCCTTGTAGTCATCGTGTCCATCTTCTTTCACACTTGTTCTGTGGTAAGCTTTAACGCACCATTTTTCTTACTGTAATTTAAGCTTGGCCCACCCACCCCTTTGAATAGTTTCCTCTAGATGGTGCGTATCAATGTCAAATAAACAATTTGAACTTCTAGTCCTAACCCCATATTGTCTGCCCTTTTCTTCTTCTGCTTCTATTTTTTGTTTTGTTTTAATCTTTTTGGGTTTTCTCTGTGCAGGGTAGTGGCTTGATTTTCTCTTGTTAACAACTCTAAGCAAGGTATTATTAGAGACCCATTAAAGACTTTGGTTCATTAGGCTGGAAGCTGTCAAAATTAAAGAGTTTGACAAATAGCCACAAATTAGGTAGCCAAGAGCCAGCAGGAACATTTGTATTTATTGGGACAAGTGAGAGTTTGTTATCTTCTTTACTCACAATCTCTCTTTAATTTATAGATATAGGATAAGAATGGGAGTTCACCGGCCGGAAGTTTCCCTTCAAATTTAACAGTGACTACGGTCTCTTTCAGCTTTGTTTTTTTGGTGTTATTACTGTTTGCTCAATCCTTTGAACGAGTGGTGTAACTTGTTAAATGCCCACAAATTCATGGGACGCAATCCGTTAGGAGAAAGGTTGGCCACTAGTTATTGGTGGTTACCGTGGCTCTTAGCAAGTTAGCATCAGAATTTGTCTTAAACTCCTAGTCGTTGATAATTTTCTGCATACAAAGCTAAGTCTGCTATTTGTAAGATCCATAAACGTGAGAAGATGATAAGGGTGATGGGTCTAAAAATGCTTGATGAGAATATGGCCATTGAACTTGCGTATTAATTGAAACGACCAGCCTGGTTTCTGGTTAGAACCTTCGTTAGGATTGTATTGCTTCAATTCTTTCAGCTTGTCAAGAGGCTCCAATGGTTTGAAATGATAGACATGGAGGTGGGGAGGAATGGACAATACAGTTTTGAAGAACTGGGTTATCTCAAATGGGAAGTTAAAATCTTTATGTCAGTATTTGCTTGATGGTACTCAGGCTAGGGCTTGTGGTTGCTGCTTCAATTGCAGCCTATGCAGTAAGGCAGCTCAATGTTAAAAACTCAAAGTCCGCCGCCTCTGCCGACAAGCTCACCGGTATTCATATATTCGAGCTACAGTTGTTCACGTTTAACCTCTTCTTTGATAATGTTATCATAGTCCTTGTTTCTGCCATCTATTTCTTTATCAGTTTGATGCAGAATAAACTCATCGAATTTTTTCTTCAGCTTTTATCTCCTTTATATTGATAGACAAGTTTTATTATGTTGTCTGATATCTTGAAACTATATCTTTTTGTTGCTTAGAAAATGGTGAAGAGAAGGAGGAGGTTAAGCATTCTAACCATGGCTTCAAAGATAATTATGTAAGTAGATATTCAGAACATTCCAGAATTTTTACGGTTTCTAATCTTGAAATTATGTTCTTTAATTGAAAGAGCTTTCTCTTACTTTAGGGGGAGGAAGAGGAGGAAGAAGAAGTCAAGTTAATTAGTAGCGTATTTGATCAAGTTCCTGTTTATATAACTGAAGATGAAGACATTTTACCTGAGTTTGAAGACCTTCTATCTGGGGAGATCGAATTCCCATTACCTGAAATTGATGACAGTAAAGCTGAGAAGGATAGAGTATATGAAACTGAGATGGCAAACAATGCGAGTGAACTGGAGAGATTGCGCAACTTAGTAAAGGAATTGGAGGAGAGGGAAGTAAAGCTTGAAGGTGAACTGCTTGAATACTATGGATTGAAAGAACAGGAATCTGACATTACAGAGTTACAGAGGCAGCTCAAGATCAAGGCAGTAGAGATTGATATGCTCAATATTACCATTAGCTCTTTGCAGGCTGAAAGGAAGAAGCTTCAAGAAGAGATTGCACAAGATGCTACAGTGAAGAAGGAGTTGGAATTTGCAAGGAATAAGATCAAAGAGCTGCAGAGGCAGATTCAGCTTGATGCTAACCAAACAAAAGGCCAGCTATTATTACTCAAGCAACAAGTTTCCGGTCTACAGGCAAAGGAGCAAGAAACTATAAAGAAAGATACTGAACTAGAAAAGAAGTTGAAAGCTGTGAAGGAATTGGAGGTTGAAGTTATGGAACTCAAGAGGAAGAACAAAGAGCTTCAAATTGAAAAGCGGGAGTTGACTATTAAACTGGATGCTGCTGAAAATAAAATCTCGACTCTGTCCAACATGACAGAAGTAAGAATTAGAAATAGCTCTTGCAAACCCTTCTTTATCCATTTTTACTTCTTTATTTTATTTTTTTATTTAACCAAAAGGATGGGATGAAAATAATGAGTTAAGGGCTGTTGGGAGTTATTCTGAAAAATAATTTTCTGATTTTGTTTACAAAACTCATTTTCAATAATTGTGGTCGGAGGCTGGTAAAGTTAGGTTAGAATAAAACTAAATTCTACTTGCAGGGCCTTGATTTTGGAGTTAGAATAACTTAAGTTGTTCTAATTAATAAATCCCCATGTTGAAGATATATTTTTAGAAAATAGTTTTTGGTAAAGGTTCTTCCACAAGCATGCATAAATAGTTTTTGGTATGATCAAACGGGCAAGTAATTATTGTTTGAGAAATGTCTCGGGTGCCTGAGTGCTCATTTTTCTTACATCTTACTCTGTGGCAGAGTGAATTGGTATCCCAGACTAGAGAGCAAGTCAACAATTTAAGGCATGCAAATGAGGACTTGATAAAGCAAGTTGAAGGACTTCAGATGAATAGGTTCAGTGAAGTTGAAGAATTAGTGTACCTTCGTTGGGTCAATGCATGCTTAAGATATGAACTTCGCAATTACCAGGCTCCTACAGGAAAAGTATCAGCTCGTGATCTCAACAAGAATTTGAGCCCAAAATCTCAGGAGAAAGCTAAGCAACTCATGTTAGAGTATGCAGGATCAGAACGTGGACAAGGGGACACGGATCTTGAAAGCAACTACTCCCAACCATCTTCTCCTGGAAGTGAGGATTTTGACAATGCTTCAATTGATAGTTCCTTTAGTAGATATAGTAGTCTCAGTAAGAAACCTAGCTTGATCCAGAAGTTGAAGAAATGGGGTGGTAGAAGCAAAGATGATTCTAGTGCTCTTTCATCACCAGCCAGATCCTTTTCCGGGGGTTCTCCTAGCAGGATGAGCATGAGTCAAAAGCCGAGGGGTCCATTAGAATCGTTGATGCTTAGAAATGCAAGTGATAGTGTTGCAATCACCACCTTTGGTATGATGGAACAGGAAATTCCCGACTCTCCAGGCACTCCAAATCTCCCAAGTATCAGAACTCAAACTCCTAATGACTCCTTGAATTCAGTAGCATCATCATTCCAACTAATGTCTAAATCCGTTGAAGGAGTGTTAGATGAGAAATATCCAGCATATAAAGACCGACATAAGTTGGCATTAGCAAGGGAGAAGCAAATTAAGGAAAAGGCGGATCAGGCCAGAGCAGAGAGGTTTGGCAATATTTCAAATTCGAACTTAAACTCTGAATTTAAAGGTAAGACTGAGAGAGATAGATCTATAACTTTGCCGCCAAAACTTACTCAAATAAAGGAAAAACCAGTTGTATCTAGTGTTGCTACCGATGCATCTGGTGAAAATAAAACGACGGAGTCTCCAGCGATTAGCAGGATGAAACTAGCAGAGATTGAGAAGCGGCCTCCACGGACACCTAAGCCACCACCAAGACCATCAGCAGGTGCTTCTGTAAGCACAAATCCCATTCCTCAGGGTGGTGTACCAGCTGCTCCACCTCTACCACCTCCACCTCCCGGTGCCCCACCACTTCCTCCAACTGGTGGACCACCTCGTCCGCCTCCTCCTCCAGGAAGCTTGTCTAAAGGTGCTGGTGGTGATAAGGTTCATAGAGCTCCTGAGTTAGTTGAGTTCTATCAGACATTGATGAAACGAGAAGCAAAGAAGGATACTCCTTTACTTTCTTCTACGTCATCTAATGTGTCTGATGCCAGAAGTAACATGATTGGGGAGATTGAGAACAGGTCATCATTCCTCATAGCAGTGAGTAGATCATCCTTTTTCTTTTGCATTCTCCTCTCACCTTCACCATTAATATTGTATTGGTATTATAATGATAGTAATTTGACAGTAGGTAACTTTGTTTACTAAATTCAGGTAAAAGCAGATGTGGAAACTCAAGGTGATTTTGTCATGTCATTGGCAGCTGAAGTTCGAGCAGCTACATTCTCTAATATAGAGGATGTAGTGGCCTTCGTAAATTGGTTAGATGAAGAGCTATCATTCTTGGTAAGACATTTATTTTATTTTAAAATTTTGATCAAGAAGATAAGGATTGGCTATATTCTGAAGAGGATGCAAATAAATTGAAAGAAGTGGCATTTTGTTGTGTAATTTTATCATCCAGCTAGTCCTCGAGTCTGGACTCACCATGTTAATATTACTTTATTTTATCTATCTCGTTGTTTAATAGTGTACTTTTCTTCATCTTTGATCAAGGTTGATGAGAGGGCAGTCCTGAAGCATTTTGATTGGCCAGAAGGAAAGGCAGATGCATTGAGAGAGGCATCTTTTGAATACCAGGACCTTATGAAGTTGGAGAAGCGGGTCACCACGTTTGTTGATGAACCTAAACTCCCATGTGAAGCAGCTTTAAAGAAAATGTACTCCTTGCTTGAGAAGTAAGTATACCTTACAACGACATGGTTCTTACTAGAGAACTTGTGACAAGTCAACTGTTGAACATGACATATGGAAATCCACATCTTTGCCTCTCAAAGTATTTAATATGATAACTGTTAAAAATCACTGTTTTCGTTCTTGTCTTTTGGCAGGGTTGAGCAGAGTGTCTATGCACTCCTACGCACTAGAGACATGGCTATCTCGCGATATAGGGAGTTTGGAATTCCAGTTGATTGGCTGTCTGATACAGGAGTTGTTGGAAAGGTATAATTTAGAGAAGTTCAATCTATTCTTTGTCGAGAAATTTGGATATTGAGTTTAGTTGTCATTTTAGCCAAAGTATTGCAACTTGCAAAAATATTGAAATGCTAGTCAGTATTGAACCGTCTCTTTTGTTACTTCTAACTACAGTTACAACCCATACACTTGAAATAACAAAGAGATTCAGCTTCCAAATTTTACTTTGCTTTATCGTTAGGAATTGTCACAATTTTGGCCTTGGAAGCCATGAGCGTCACTAAAGCATCAGCATCAACATCTTAGATTATGTTACATTTACTTCACTTGTGTCAAGGAATAAGTTTCACTCTCTGTTAGGAAGAAGAGTATGTTTATATAAGGCCATTAACGTCTCAAAATGTTTAATGTAATCATACTTTTACACATGCAGATTAAGCTCTCATCTGTACAATTAGCAAGGAAATACATGAAGCGTGTAGCATCAGAACTTGATGCAATAAATGAACCAGAGAAGGAGCCCAACAGAGAATTTTTGGTCTTGCAAGGCGTCCGTTTTGCTTTCCGTGTTCATCAGGTAGATTTTACTTCCATTCTTCAAAAAGAAAAAGGGTTGGAAAAAACTTATGTGCCATCACCATTCACCTATTGATCAAATGCATTTCAAATTTGAATAATGTTGTTTCCAATCAAGTTCTAACAGATGAACAAAGCCTACAACCTCTTATAGTTGAAGAACCTCTTTGGTATTTGAAAACATTACAAGTGTATCTGACATATTGGATTCGATATGTTTCCAGTTTGCGGGAGGCTTTGACGCAGAGAGCATGAAGGCTTTTGAAGAGTTGAGGAGCCGAATTCATACAACACAGATAGGAGATGACAATAAGCAGGAAGCCTGAATTTTTCATTCAAGTTCATCTTAGCCCAATTCAATTTCGGCAATCATATAATACTTGTAACTCAACGCTACAACAGAGATCATTCACATTGGACAGTGTATATTTACCAATCCACTGGAAAGATGTGAGATTTATGGTCTCAGTTAGCTTTTGTGCGCTGTACAGTATGGGATCAAAAAGCAAGAAAATACTGAATCCAGTTCGAGAATGGACGAGCAAATAGAAATGAATTGGAAATACATAGTTATCTCTTGATGTCTCATTTTAAACCAAATCTAGTCAATTTGCAAATTCTCTGCGCAGAAACTGTGCAATACATCAGAAGAAGATTTTTATATCTTGTGCCTTTAGGCAGATTATAATCATTGTGTACATTTGCCTTAATGACCCTTGAACAGATCCTTGGTTAAATGGCAATTAGTATGATTTGAATAACATCGAAACGACATATGAAGTGGAACCAAATGAATTTTTGTGATGGATTACATCAACGCATTGTGATGACAAGACTTCTACCCGTGAACTTGGCACCACCAACCTTCCCTTGAATTTCTTTAGGCAATGAAATTACACGCCTCTGATCCCCAGCTTCCACTAACAGCTCAGATCCTCCCCTATACTGCATTTTCAAATGATGGAACTAATGATTGCATGATCGCAACAGTAATTCTGCTACAAATCTAGTGTCTCAGAAAGTGAGAATACAGACAAAATTGCAAAGAGTTGGGAATCAAATTGCGTACTTGAGCATTAATCAAGTCTAATGCATACTTAATAGAGCAGTATTTGATGATCTTCTCTTCTAATTTTAGGAATATGAAAAGCATATGTATCAATTATTTGAGCAAGTTTTCCATGGAAATTCTCAAAGAGATGGAAGAATATTCAAGAGCATTCATAAATAAGGGAAAACCTCATTAATAGAGAGAATGAACGTGCCTGATAAAGCTTGATTTCTGACTTCCCGAAGCCTGGCATGAGAAGTGTAACTGATTTATTTCCAGGATCGAATTTTACAGGTGACGGCAGACTGCCGGTGAGGCTTTTTGACAAAGAAAGAAGATCCCTTGGGCCTCTACTTGACACATCGCGCAGAACTGTGTTCCAATCTACTGAGGAACCAGTTGAGAACTGTGGCATAAAGGCCAAAGACAAGGGTGAAAATTTCTCCTTCAAACTAGCAGTGGATTCTGCATTCAAGTCTGAAGAAATGAAAGCAAGTGCACCACATATTTGTGCACCAGCTTGAATAGTACAACCCCAGTACCGTAATGCAGACTGAACAGAGGCAGGACTAGTTGGATCCATCACTATATAGCAGCTAAATTTTCTTGGCTCTGCAAATGCAGAAGACCCTTTCTGCAGCATGAATGACCATTAAACAATTTCACAAGATTTAATTCATATTGGTCCACAAGAGTGGAAACCGAATTACCTCTAACATGTGTTCCAGTGCCTCCCATATATCAGCACTAGTTCTACCGCTGAGATGGGAGCCTGACCTGCTTATACTCATGGCTTCATCAACAAGCCTCAGAATTGAAGGAGTAGCCAACCTCCCCAGATCAGTTTTTTCAGCAATGCTCCTCAGATATTTTAAGTACAACCTATTGAAAGTTCTTTTAGTAATACGGATTTTCTTTCTCTTTTTCCAATTTGTGCAGGGGTGGGGGGAACTATATATAGAGAGAGAAAGCATCTCAAACCTTGCTTTACTGGTTGCTCCAATCATTCTTATTGTTTCTTCGGTGCAGATACCATCATATATTACTATGTCATATTTACCTTTTTGGTCCCTTTGACCCATAATACCTGAGAACCCAAGGAATCTCTCAAGCTGAAGTAGCGAAAAGATAGAATCTGTTCCTGGAAGTACCCCAAGCTCTTCTCCAACAACCTATTAGAACATTAAGAAGGTACATATTACATAGCAAATCCTCCAAAAGTAGGAATACTGAAACACAATCTAACATTTTTTTATGATGCACCATATGCTAAAGTTCACATACCTACCCCTTCAAGAACTCCTTGTGTCATATTAAGACGAGAATCAGCTTGCTTTAGCCGTTTGAGAGGTTCAAGTAGCATCTGTTATCATTTACAAGATAAGTCTGAAATTCAAAGCAGAACCTCGATGACAAAAAGAGAAGTGAACGGAAAAACACACTTGAGTGGTTTCCAACCTAACAGCAGAGAGGTTGTGACTGCATTCAACAGGAGAATTTCCAATTTTGCAATCAAGAAGATACTCAGGAGTAGGGTCTTGATTATGTATCACCAGACATGTGCGCAGTCCAGACAATGCAAAATGCTGATAACCCATCAAATAATTTTAAAAAATACATAAATGGGAAGTAATCAAATTTGTGCACAACTTATTTGGTTAGATCCCAGATACATAATACATCCATCAATTAGCTTAAGAATGGCACCCCATCAACATGAATAATAATGGGTCCATAAAATCCTTTACCATACTCAATAGTTCATGTTTAAATTCAGAAATGCGAGAAATCGATTATAGAGATCTCTAATTTCCAAGCACGAAAGCTGGTCCATAAGAATAAAAAACACGGAGAAGCACATACCTGAGCGGCGAATACCGCGGAAGTGGTCTTTCCGGAGCCGCCTTTGCCAAGAAAAGTGAGCATCCGGGTTGGGTTTTGAGAAGAAACGTCTGTAATCTCTTTTGAAGCCTGAAGGGTCATAAATCTTATCCTACATGGAGATGTTCCTGTTCGTATTGAAATGGGAATTGGTTTCCCGAAGAAAGAAGCAGAGAAGAGCAGAGACGAAGCCATAGATCTCTGCAACAGCAACAATGGCGTAGGTGGGTGAAATCTGTGGATGAGTTTATATTAAGACATTACCAAACACAAGCATGTGAAGTAGCTAAACACTTTTCCTGAATCTTGTTAGGCTCGGCAAAAATCCGGCATTCCCGCTCTCCCGCTGCCGTCGAACCAAAAGGGGGATTTTTATTTTTATTTTTTTTACCTTAAAGTATTGACTTTTTTATTTTTCCCGCCGTCATAGTATCTCATCTTTTAGACGAGGATTGCATGTCAATTAAGTACTCATCTAAACTCCCTAAGCTACTTCATTTTGAGAAATTAGAAATCAAGAAAATGTATTGTACCTTAATTCACTTAGTTATATCAAATCTCTGCAATTCACTTAATTCCCGTTCATTCTACCATATTTCTCTAAGTTTTAATTCATACAAAGTTTGAAATTTTAAATCACCTGCAAGTATTTTGATTTATGATTTTTGGTTGGATTGAATTGGTTCAAATAATCAATTTACATTTTACTCTACCTACTTCACACATTTTAAATAACTAGCTCTACCAACTTAAATAATGTTCACAAAAGATGAACGTACATCTATCAAGAAACTTCATATTTCTCTCTTTAATGCTACATTGTTTTCGATATCTCTATACTAAAAGAAGATTAATACTAACAAAATTCTATTTTAAACAAACTTTCCAATTTGAAATCTTATCTGATTAGGAATTTTTATTCAAATTATATTCTACAAATTGGTAGAATTAAAATCAAAAGATAAGTTAGATAGATTTTGAATTTTGGTTAATAATTTCAATCAAATTGACACCGTATCAAATTCCACATAGTCTATTTTATAATTTTTTTTTCTTAAGATAAGATTATTTTAGAATTCTATTCCAATCCTAACACAAATTTCAATTAGAATCTAACGTTTACCTTGAATTAAATTTGGACGTATTCCAAACATTATCCCATATATATATATTAAAAAAATGTATCATTCAAATTCAAATCAGGGGTTCAATCTCATATCAATTTTGAGTGAATGGAAAAACATAAAGTACAACAATAATATAAGAACATTCAAAATCAGAATTTTAATTGTTGAAAAATTTAATTGAAATATAGTTCTAATCGAATAGTATACATACGAAAAAAGTTCCAAAAAAAAAAAAAAAGAGAGAAGTTGGTATACAAATTTTAAAACTCCATGTTACACTGTATCTTAATCGTACATTATTTAATTCAATGACTAATTAACTCCAAAATCAACAACTCAATTAAGTGTTCAAACAACTCAATTACCACAAATCACACTCAATTGTTGTGTACGTGGGCTGACTTCAGATAGCGACGGCGAAAAGTGAAATCCAGCCCACACGAATATTTCCTGGGCCCACTACAAAAAAGCCCACACGCCAAGGGCCATTGGACCGGTGATTAATTACCGCGCCATCCTTAATCCGGGACGAAACTCGTATATAAAGAAACACGACAGTGCCAATTTTAATTGGATCAATCTACGAACTACGAACTACGAACGATTGCTTGTTTCATTCAAATCGCATCTGGAGATTTATTGAAGGAAGTTGAAGGGGACGACAGCGATCCATAATGGTATGTGATTTTGTTTCTCAATTACTAGGGTTTTCTTTTTCTTTTTTCTTTTTTTGCTTTATGATGTGATTCAACGCGTTCGTAGAAATCAGGGTTTGGAATCGATTTTGTTGGTTCGATGGTTTGCCCTATCTTGAAGCAATTATCATTAGGGTTTTTCTTATTTTGAAATAGCTTAGCGGATGCATTTTGGAATAGAGTCTATTATTGGTCAGCGTTTTTACGTAGGTGAATTGTATGTTTTAGGTCGAGAATGGTAGTATATGTTGTTGGACTTAACCTGAAAATTGATTGTCTTGGGATGTTTCTTGCATGATTTATGCCCAGTAATTTATGCCTAACTTCAAATCCGTGTTCTCCATATGTTTTTCCAAACTCATAATTTTGGAAGAACTTCATGTTAATTTGTCAGATCAAATTGAATCCTGAAAAAAAAAAAAAAAAAAAAAAAAGAAAACAGTTAATTAAAACGGTTTTGTGGATTTATTGGCTACAGATCAAATGATTTAGACAATTGAGTATTTTGGTCTAAAATTATGGAATATTGTTGGAATTGACATGAAAAATGATTTTCTGGAGATGGTTCATGCTACGATTGTTCCAGGTTATTTAGAAAAAATCATTTTCTATTCAATTAAGTTGACTCTGTGATTAGCTAGGCTGACTTCTCGGTCCTTCAAGTTATACATTTTATTAGATTAGATTGTAATCCTGGAAAGTCAGTCAACTTGGTATGCAAATTGGATAATGCATGTTTGTATATTTATAATTTTTTTTTTTTGTTTAACTTTTCTACTGCATCAAATTGTTGAGTTTTCTTTTCAGAAAAATTTAACCCGAATGAATTATAACTATATGATTGGCTCCTTGGATATTTCATTTAATTAACGAAATTGTTTCATATAAAAAAAAATAACAAATAAATATATGAGTTATATGATTGGCAATACGTGTCGAAGTGTTGAGGTGTTTAAACCTTTACTTGTTTGCATTTTTCAGTCTTCGCTTGCAGCTGCGAGAGCAGACAACTTTTACTATCCGCCAGAATGGACCCCAAAACAGGTACATCTCTTTTTCAATCATATTAGTGCAGTAACTATTCTGCAAGGGAAATATCCATATCTTAACGTAGATGCACGGATTTTCAGATTCTCACGCTGACTTTTCATATTTCAGGGGTCTTTGAACAAATTTCATGGTCAACATGCTTTGAGAGAGAGAGCAAGGAAATTAGATCAGGGCATCTTGATAATAAGGTAGGTGGCTAGTGAGAACACATATTGGAAAATTTTGCCTTTTGATTGATGATTTTATTTGATTATGTGAAAGCCATGAATATCATCAACAGTACGAGGTAGGGGATTGTTTAATCTTTGGAAATAGGCATTCCTGTCATAACAAGCATTTTGCTTCTTTTTTTTTTTTTTTTTAATTAAAAATTCGGAAGTGTGGGAAATGGTGCTAAGGCATATTCACCTTTGGTGCTTCAACATCGTTGCCTAGGTGCCCTTTTTATTAAAACAGGGTGTTATATTATTTTATTATTTATTTATTTTTGAAAAAATAGAAGAAAATTTCCACGTTGATGATTTTATTTGAATATTTGGTTCTCTAATCAGTAGGAATGTATTATTTTTTCAGGTTCGAGATGCCTTACAATATATGGTGTGGTGGCTGCAACTCAATGATAGCAAAGGGTGTTAGGTTCAATGCGGAGAAAAAGCAAGTTGGAAACTATTATTCTACAAAGGTATTACTCATGGCTGATTGCAACACATTTATCGCTTGTGCTAGATTTGAAGGTTTTATTATGCAATGAAACTATGAGCACATACTTTTACGAATACACAATATTGTGCCCTTTTCTTCGTTTGGTTTTATCATTGACTTTTAGCAATCATCATTTACTTTTAGCAATCTATATAATGCGCATACATTATTTCATAGTGTTCACATGCAATATTTATTTACTTATTGTTCACATTTTTCTTGATATGTTTGATTCCTGTCCCATATGCGTGAGACTCGTTTAATAGAGCATTTCTGTATTTCTGCTGCTGCCTAATATAAACTTCTTTAATTGGTATTAGGCTCATCCCTTGTCTTTGTCTCCACCAGTGTTTTGTATCCTGTAATATACATACACATTGTGGCTCTCATGTAATCATGTTATTAAGTACCTTTACAAGAATTCTCAGTGACCAACTTATGTTGTCAATATTGGTATTAACATTTTAGTTATTGACCTTGCTATCCTGACCGTGACCACTGGATTCAACCTTGTGGCTTTATCTTGGAATTCATGATGATGCACAGTTTGTTAATTGAGTTCATCAACTGTTTTTTCTTGTCCTCCCTATAATCAACATAACTGTTTAACAGAGCTTTTTTGATGACTTTGTTCTGATGGATGGATTATTTTTTAGGATAACTTCAATATACAAATTGGTGAATGGTGATTGCTTATGGTTGTAACATCCTGTTAGAAAAAACGTGATCAGTTTGTATACAGTTCCAAAGAAAAGTTTTCAGAAGTGGGGTGTAGAAATCACACTGAAACAGCCCATGAATGACTAACATTCTCTTCTTGCTTCTTTCAGATATGGAGCTTTACTCTGAAAGCAGCATGCTGTAGACAAGAGATTGTTATACAGACCGATCCAAAAAATTGTGAGTATGTGATTATTAGTGGTGCACAACGGAAAACTGAGGAATATGACATAGAGGATGCAGAAACCTTTGAACTCCCTGCGGATGAAGGTGATGATTGTTAACACTAATAACATTTATTTATCAGTGCCATTAAACTTAGTCTTTTCATCAGGTTTCGTTCGTTAAATCTCCTGGTTTTGTAATATACAAATTGACATCATCAGGGATATCTGTCTCATAACATATATTGATAGCCTGATGGTTTAATCCTTCAGATTGTTATTTAACCCTTATGTATATATTTTCTCCAGAAAAGGGTAAGTTGGCAGATCCATTTTATCGACTTGAACACCAGGAAAAAGATATGCAGAAAAAGAAAGAAGCCGAGCCAGTATTGGTTCGCCTCCAGCGACTCACAGATTCTCGGCATGCAGATGACTATAGTCGGAACAGAACACTTCGGGCACAGCTCAGAGTATTGCATCTCATCCTTACCATGTTTCTCACCTCTTTCTGTTCTGCTTTTAATTTTGAATGATTATATGCTAATACACTTTTATATATCTTCTCAGAGTCAAAAGAAAAGAGTTGCTGAAGAAGAAAATGTTTCTCGGAAGATGGGCCTTGGTATACGATTGCTTCCAGCAACTCAAGAAGATTCTGCAGCTGCAGCTCGCATGAAGTTCTCTTCAAAGTTTGAGAAGAACCGTAGGGATAAGCGGGCATTGATTCATGCTTCCTCGATATTTAACGGATCATCCACTTCTTCCACGCCTGATAAGAAACGATTGGACCTAGAATCCAAGAGAAGAAAGATCTGTGCATCTGCGGCTTCAAACATACTGGCAGGTAGCTTCAAGCCATCATCTTGGTCACGAAGTGCAGCTAATTCAAGCAGACTCGAAGGGACTTCTGTCACTGCCAGACGATTGTAACGTGAATGCGTTTTTCAAATCTAGGTCTAGCTCGTTTCTTTCATGTATGTACATAGATTTTATGTTGGCGGATCTATCTGAAGCTTTTTTGTTCTTTGTAGAATCCCATTGTAATATATTGTGTTTCATTTCTCGCGAATGTGAATTTTTCAAAAATGATGAAATCGAAATTTGAATATATATCTTCATTTGCTTCGTATAACATCTCTGTCTCTCTCCTTGGACAAATTTTTTTTTTTTTTTTTTTTTTTTGATGAATTAATGTCTGCTGTGTATTACTATCGCCGGTGGAGGAGGGGATATCGAGATGGATAGAGTACCAAATCCCAGTTAACACCCCTCGGTTAGACCACAGTTTTATTTATTAAAAAACTGCTACTTCATCGTTGTCTATGAAGGCCAAAGTTGCCTACCCTGGGCGCAGATCTTAGCATGTCTTCACTTTACTCTGTTAACAGTGACTGAAGTAAAGAGAAACAGGCAGACTCTTTAAAAATCTGGCAGTTCTGTTCAGATTCTCCTTCACTTTTTTTCTAGGCGGAAGATTTTTGCATTTAAAAATAGGATTTGTTTGTTCTTAGTTAGACAATACTGCCAGACCCTGAATCACCTATCACTGACTGTAGGATCACGCAACTGTGGTAATCAAATCTTAATCCAAAATAACTAACCTGATTATGATAAAAGGCGGGACACTCAAGAGCTGCCGTCTGTCAGTTCACTTCCAGTACAGCCAAAGAGTAATTAATCAAATGCAAAGACCAACCCTCCTAAAATATAAAGAAAATCTCTTCATTTATGGGATGCTGTTTCTTAGCTTGATGATGCAGCACTTTTCATGTTCACTTTCTATTGAACAGTCTCTTTCATTGTATTGTCCTGTTTTATGGGTAAGCATCTGAGCATCTGCTTTTTTCTTCACATTCTATGTGGGTGGTAACCAAGAATATCTGCATCATATGAATTTTTCCATGCTTTCAGGTCAGTACTCTACTGGTTAAACAACCTGTTTTCTTCTTGTTTTTCATCCCCTCTCTCTTTCTCACTCATATTGTTCTGATTAGATTTTTTTTTATATAATTGCCACCCATCTGAGTTTCATTAATGTACTTAAAGAGGGAAAAGGAAGCTAACTAGCTTAAGATCAAGATCTGTACATGGGAGAGATTGCTCACATGTCTGATATTTTGACTAAAAGCTTCAACACGAATCAGCAGATTAAGTGACCAATGCAAGTTGCAACTAAAAGGAGTTTCCAAAAAAGAAATATGTCACATCAACTTCAAATGCCATGCCCCTAGCTTTTGCTTGACTTTTTAGGCCTCTTATCAGTCACTTTGCCATATTTGTTTCTCCTATCTACGTATTCTATTCTGTGTAATATTGTCAGTCCTTCCCTTCATGTTAGCTTCTCAGTACTCACTTTCCCTTTCCTAATTAAGTGTTTTTCATTGATCTTCCATTGTCTTCAAATAGTAAATGAGTCCATATTGATATCAATATAGTCTTGCATAAAGTGGGCGTTCCTTCTGAAGTTGCTGTTTAGCATTCATATCAATGGCAACTTAAACAAAGGTACTTCTGCTTTGATCTTTGCTTCTCTATTATTTCTCTTGCTTCAGTAAAAAGATGGCTCATGTTTCCATATATTTTTCTTGAATTGGGTAGCTTTTTCCATGTTTTCTAGTGAAATTTGTTGCTGAATCTGAGAGATATATATATATATTAAGGTAGGAGTAGCTAGAATATACCAACAACAATGTATAGAAAATGAGAAACTACTCGTGTTTGTTTTCGGACAACATGTGAGATGGAAGAATCAAACCTCTGATCTCGAGGTCGATAGTACACGAGTAGTTTCTCATTTTCTTCCACCAAAATGATGCCAATCCGAACACACAGAATAAGACACTAACTACTATTTATTTGAAAATTATGATTTGGAATTGTATATTGTTTCCTAGTTATTAATTTTGAACCTGAAATTGCCTGGCAACATAGTACAGAAATTTTCAAAAGATTTCAAAAGCCACCGCTAAAATTCATTAATTGATGCCCTAAGTTTGAGAGACCTAACTATATATATGCTTCGTTTTATAACTATTTTGATTTTTTATTTTTTGTTATTCACTCTAAGCATGAATTTGAACACTATGAAATTATTATCAAAGAGTCTAAGAAAAATGGTCTTCATCCGAAAGGACAAAGATAACTTTAGTGAAAAAGAAAATGATATACACTAGAGATAAAACCTAAATATATATGTATGAATTGCAAGCTAGGCAACCGAATGGATTCCCCACACCATTATTAATTCAAGTACTACAAAGACAAATAAAAAAATAAAAGGGCTAGAGAGAAGGCAATAACTGGTTGATGAATATATAGTTTCCCTAATAAAAGACATTTATTCATTAATTGCAATGAGACTTAGGAAGAACAATATTTAATTTCCGAGATTAAACAATACCTTAAGTTCTGTCTGAAGTTACAAATTATAAAGCTTTCATTTCAATTTCTGCATCTTCATTCTCCATAGATCAGCACACCATCAACTTCATCTAAGTTCCAGCAATTTCAAACCTGCAGATTAGAGGTCCACATTAATTAGTTTTGGTATATGGTCAATGCTATATTAATTATTTATTGAAGAGCTCTATTTGCTCGATTTCAACCTTAAAATAAAAGAGGAAATAAAAGTAATTAACAATCTCCTAGCGAACAAGAGCATAACTCAACTAAAAAAGACATGTTGTTGAATGAGATACCATGAGATCTAATTTTTATATTTAGTCGAAAATTCAACTAAAACTTCCATGGTTTACAATTTGAGTCAAAATTAAAATTATATACCGCAGGGTTTAAAGTTCTGATGTAAATATATCAGAATAGTTCTGACGATTATATAAAACATTTATTAATATTTTAAAACTCCATAAATTCATCTCTCACCTCCTACAACGGTTGAACCCAAAAAAATTCCAAATATGATAAAAGAGTAAACATAATCTTAATAATTACAAATACCCTGTAGGCTGTATTACTTATAAATTTTATTAGATTCTGAATGGGAAAAGATAAAAGGAAAAAAAAAAAAAAAAAAGAAAACATTCCTTCACTAATAAATGCTTGTTATGTGTAGAGAAGTGTTGAAAATGAACTAGGGTTTTGTTCTTTGGCAAAATTAGAATTTTCATCCCAAATTGGTAATTGGGTTTTGTTCTTCAGGTACAATGGGGTTATTTTGAATTCTAACTTCTGCTACACATGTTCTCAGTAAAATAGTTTCAAAGGAAAAATTCAATTTTTATTTTTACTTAACCACTTCCCTTAGTTTATCAATTTTAATACTAAACGTTTAACTCCCCCCATTAAATTCCTAAACTTAAACAAGTATTAACATTCTCAAAACTAAATAAGAAAGTTGCTCCTGCAGTACCAATCTAACAACTTTACTAAAATTCAATAGACAGATATCTTATTACCATCTCAAAAGATGGTAATAAGGACCTCCAACTTTCAACAGTTGAATTATTTTTTTTTTTTTTTTTTATTTTTATTTTTTTTTTTTTTTGAAATAGAAGAAAAAAGCTTTACTTAACCCTAATTCTGGGAATTACCTGCAGGTGATGCTTTCAAGGTATCCAAGAACAGGTTGGCCATAAATCCATGGAAGAAACAGGAAGAAGATGAATCTTATCAGAGCATGTTTCCTTTGAAACCCTTTCATCTTCACAGTCATTACTAATCAAAGAAGCTGAGTTTTTCCCATTTGACCCCAAAACTTTCTCATTTTCACAAAGTGAACCATGTGTAATCTTTCTTTTGCTGCTACCCATTTCTTCAATAACATCCCCCATTTCACAAACCCCATCTGGGTTTCCTTCAAAATCTGTTTTTGATATCTCCAAACCACGTCGAATCGACTTTGCCCTCGTTCTCTCTCTTGCTCTGGCTCTTGCTTTGTATCTTGATTCTTTATCAACAATCCTTAATCTCCTTCTCTTTTTCTCACTAGGTAGTACTTTCTTATCATTATACACTGAAAATTTTCTTACAAGAGAAGAATCACAAGAGGCCTCTGATAAGTATTTCTCCTTGAGCTCCTTAATTGCACTTCTTGATTTAGTAAAAAGCCACTCCACAGTCTTGCTTGCTTTATCAAACCCAAGCATATCTTGTAGATCAAAGAAATTTCTTGCAATTTCAAGTGAAAGTCGCATTCTTCTATCTCTTGGCCCTTTTGACGTGCAGATCTTGCTATGTCTATCCTTCTTCATCCCATTTGATGATCTCTTCTTAGAAATGGGCTTTTTTGGTGAAGTATGATTGGTTTTGGCCTTGTTTTGGGAGGAATTACGGGTTGTTGTTGTTGCTTCATTGTTGGTGTTATTGGTAGTTTCAATAAGCGCAATTTCAGGACCAAAAAAATTGGAATTACCAAGTAATTGCTGTTTTTGAGAATACAAAATGTGCCCCAAAATGAATTCTTGATCATCATCTAGAAACGGGTTGAAGTTGCAGTTGTTGTAATTGTAGTTGGTGTAGCAATCTATGAGTTGTAAGGATGGTGGGTGGTTTTGTTGTTCAAATAATCTAGACATAGGGTTTTGATCATGATTTTCATCATGGATTTGGATGGACTTCTCAATTGGAGTACTTTGATTCATAAATGGAAATGAAGAGATTTGATCGGTATTAGAAGAAGCAAGCATTTTCCAAAGTGGTTGCTAGATATTATACTTGTAAAATCTTAGAAGAAATATGGATGATGATGAGTTGTGAATCCAAATTCTAGGTGGGAACAAGGAAAAAAAATATTTAAATGATGAAGAAGATGAGAGAAAGTACACACATTCAATTGAGAATATACCTTATATCACTATTGAACTATGATCTATGATCAAGTTGACGATAAAAAGAAATAAATGAAAAAAAAAAAGAACTCAATTATCATGGATGAAAGTAGTATATTATGTTAATTTGCAATATGAGATTATATGAAATTGTATTGAGAGAAGAAGGGCAGAAGAAATGGAGACATCTCACGTGATTGAAGATAGAATTGAAACCAACTAATCAAATTAATTTTAGAAAAAGGAAGTGACAGAGACGACTGAGAAAGAAAGGACTCTTCCAAAACAAAAACATTCAAATAATATTGGAGAGTAGAGTGGACATAACTCATATACCTAGAGAGAGAGAGAGAGAATGAAAGAAAAGGGCAATTTCTTATTTGAATCATGGATGGAAGACTGCCAAAATTACGTACATTTGAGCCTACTTTAACTCTCCAGGTAAAAAAAGTGAGTCTTTTTGGTTAAATTTTACGAAATATCCTCCAGCTTTTTGTCATTTTTTTAAAAAAAATATTCACATATTAATTCATTCTTTTGGAACAAAAATATGAAAATGATTTATATCATCAAATATTTATTAAATATTCGTCTCAATTTTCATTGAATATTCATATATTGAAAGAATATGAGTAGAAGGAAGAAGGTTGAGAAAGTGTTTTATATATATATAGTTGTTGTTATTATTATTATTATTTGGCTGAGCAGGAGACTGAATGTCACGTCAAAATTCTTTGACTGCTCCATTTTTAAATTGAAGCTATGAAGATGATGTTAGCTGACAAACAAAACAAGTTGAAGCCAAAAGGGAAAATGTGTGTGGATTACATATTATATACACACACATTACCCAGCCAATGACACTTGCTTTTCATACCAAAGATATTTTAATTACTCCATGATCAGAAGCAGAAGCAGCACCACTACATGCCATTGCATTGTTTGAGTATAACCGATTCTACTTCTCTAATCATTCGAAAACGTAAACGTTAAAGAAATCGAACAGAAATTTAGATAGTTTATTAATAGTATATATTAACTACGTTCACAGATAGAAAGAAATGACAATTTCATATTACAAATTGTGGATGTGCTAATAGAATTAGAGGATTTATATATGACACCTCTCTAACTCTCGTGTTTAGCTATTTAGAGTTTGAAACTCTTATTCTAATTAATCACTATTAAATACCTTAATTTGATTACAAATATTTTCAAGTGCTTTTACGTATGTTTCCTACTCTACTCATTATTTAGGTCAAAAGCATTATATTTACAAGCTTCTACAAGTTCTAATGGGTGTCACATTTGAATGAAACATTTAATGCTTTCTGGATTTGAATACCAAATAATTAAGCCCTCCCAAACGTCTAAATACCAATTAGTCTTTGCTTATAATCTTTGTAATGTAATTTCTAAATACTAATTAGAAATATGCATTTTCTAAACAAAAATAGTAATGCAGTTTATATATATATATATAATTTAGGTTAAATTATAAGTTTCATCCATAAACTAAATAAATTTGTATCAAAATCTTCCTTAACTTAATTTTTAATACATCTTTAAACTTTCAATTTTGTCTTTTAAACCTTTAAAATATCATTCAACCTTCAATCTCAATAGATTCTTAAGATATTTAAAATCTTTGCAAATTAACTAATCTATTAGATTTAAAGTCAAATCCCAATACTAGCTCCCTTTTTTGTATTAAAAAAAATACTTTTAGTTTTTAATTTTTGAATGAAATTTTGATATAAGAGCCTATTCAAGTGGACAATTAAAAAAACACACTCAATCATAGATCTACATTACTAAGTTCACCAATCTGAAGCAGTTTAACTAATTATAGATATACCATCAACCAAAAGATTTAAAGATTCAAATGAACTAAAAAAAAAATCCTCCATTAGTTTATATACACACTTTGCCAATAATTTATCAATTTAGATCATGTATACCATAATTAGATCTTACTCATAGTCTTTATTGTGAATGAATGATGTTAACTTTATGAAAATTTAATGCAGCCTTGTTACTATACATGATCCAAAAATTGACATAACTAATTGCATGTCCTATTCACATTAACTACATTAATTATGTCATCTATTCTTTTTAACCAATCAACAATTGAAGTGGCTTTTTAACTTTTAAGCAAACTTGTATGTATATGAAATTGGAGGCAGAAATAGAAATTGATAGGGGTATATTAGACATAGTCAAAGATCTGCAAAAGCCCTAAATTAAATATCAACTATTAAAGATATAGATAGAGTGTGAGGGTGGAAACTGTAGCCATCATTTTTCCTTTTGCAAGGGTAATTTATCCAAATCCAGTGCTTTTTTGTGGCATACATTATTGCTCCCTAAAAGCCAAACATTACTAAATAAAATCTTTTTAACATCTACATGGATTGCTTTTCAATTATATATAGTATATAATTCCAAGGAGCTGGCTTTTTCAACTTTTTCATATCATCTCTTCTAATATAATTAAAATCTTCTACCTGAAATGGACTTATTCATGGCCCAAAACTTACAAGTCTGGGTTCTGAATTTGGGCCATTTTCTTCATTTTAGTTCTCACATAACTTATAACTTACTTTGGTTAATATATTGGTGATCTACACTATATGTTGAATCAAATATGATCTTTAAAAAACTTAAACTCTACTGTGAGTATTCATAGGTTAAACTTGTGGAAGTTAATTTGATAATTGCACAAAATACTAAACTTTTAGTTTTAAAAAGCATGATGACTATATAATGTAATTACACTCTATCTACAGACTAAACCTTTAAAACTTCTTAAATCAAACTGAAACAATAATATATAAAAATCATCTAGTATATACAAGTACTCTCTACTTATTTGTTGACGTATTGTTGTAGCTGTAAAAATTAACAAAAAATTTGAAATCATTTAAAATCTTTAATATTGTATTTGGATTAAGATATAATACTTGCAACTAAATTTGGAAAAAGAAAATATGATATTAAAAGAACAGGTAACAAAAAATAATAGAGTTTAAAGATTTAATTTTTGAAAACGAAAGATTCGTTTGCAAGAACTTAGATCTTTTTCCGAGAGTGCATTTTCAAAAAATGAATTTTTGAAAGAAAAGAGCAAACACAAATGAATTTTAAAAAATGATCAACAATATCACGGAGATACAGATAGAACTTAATTTGGTAGTTATAAGTGGGATAATTATGATAATGGGATGAGAGGTTGCAAAGAAAAGAACTCATTTTTAGATTTTATTTTTAAAAAAATAAATTTAAGTATTGTGAAAATGTGTTTTGTAAGTGGTAATTGACAAAGAACTGAGGTGTAATGCACTGAAAGCTCAAGTGGGTAAGTGTTGATCATGTTTAGTTCTCTCTATGTTTATAGTTAAACAAAAATTAATATTTAATTTGATTGAGAACCATAGTTTTCAAATATTGGTGTGCCAAATGTTGGGACTATATAATAGTTTTTCTAAATCTAAAATTTGGTTCAATATAAACAATTCAAAACTTTATAAAAGGCGCTAAAAAAAATCAAATGGGTGTTTTTTAATTATTGCATTCTATATGAGTCCCAATCTTATCAATTAAAGGACAAAATAAAGTATATTGTTGTTTGGGTTTATGTACTCTATGAATAGGGTATTTTTGAGTGGAGGGTGTTTTAATTATTCTATGCAGAAGCTTTGGTAGCCCCCAATGCCCACCATTTTGGAGATGTATATCTTGGTATTATAATTAAATTTTACACCATATATAACTTTTTTTTTTTTCTTCAGGAGAGAGGATTTTATGAAACGTCACTATAGATATCATTGTTTAATTTTGCTTTTCTTTTTTAGTTGTTATAAATTCGAATGGTGGAAAATAGTAAGAAATTAAATTATGTATATTGCTGGATTGTATGTAGGTATATATTAGTCGGTTGTTCTAAAAATCAAAGGGACACGTCACAAGTAGAGGGACGACACGTAGTAATCCACCAAGAATTGGATGGAGTTGATTCGACGTGTCATTATATTTTGTTGTTTGGTGAAGTACGACATGTCGTGTGGAGATTGGATTTGGAAGGGGTGTTTTTGAAACTCTCTTGAATCTTCATACTTCTTTGCTTGAAGCTACTTTGACTTCTAACTACACAAAAATACTTAAGATTTCATAGAACAAAATCATAGTTTTTTAATTTCATCCTCTAAATTTATAAAATTATAGATGGAAACTTTAAGTTTTCCTTAATTCTTTAAAGTTTTCTTAAACTTTCACGACATAGTATATATATTTATCATCGCACGAGGAATAATTAACGTTAAAGAAATTATTTTAATCTTTTTTTTTTAAGAAAAAACCTTGTGACAAAAAAATGATGTATTTATGAGATAAGATGACATATATATTCTTTGTAATAAAATTAGATTTCAAACAAATATTATTATTGTAAGTTAAAGAAGTATACACCAAGCAAGCGACACCTCATATATATACACACACACACACCAAAGTGGGCAAGTTGTCAAAACTAAATTTACCTCTGAATTGGCCGCATAATTTCTAGTGTTAAAAGGATATATTTATATATATATATATAAATTCATTGGTTAATGTGGTTATTATATTCAGGCTGTGCTTCTTATTGGTAGGGAAACAATCCACCATCAAACATAACTATAACATCCCTAATTAAGGTATACAAAAACATATAGAGTATGTTAGAATCTTATATCACAGCTTTATTAATTCAGTTGTTGCTTCCTTCCCCTATTTGATCACTTTCATATATTATAGATTATTAATTGATATTTATACTTAGCAGTCCTTGAAATATTCATGCCAATGGAAAAGCCCTTTCATTTGTCTCACCAACTAGATACATTCATTCATTGGAGGAAGATTATATTGCATGAAATATAAATAATAAAAAAAAAGTGAATATGTAATATATATATATATAGATACATATCACTATCTTCCACTTGCACTATAGAAGTTTGAGTATCAATTAGTAAACAATGTCACAAACAAAAATTGTTGCTAAAAATCATTTTTTAGTGATGCTGGAAAATTATAACATAAAAGTTTCACTAGCGATTATTTTTCTAAAATGATAGCAAAAAGTTTCTTTAGAAGTAATATCAAGATATATACTAATTTTAAAATAGTAATAGCAAAATGACCCTAATTTAATTAATATAAAATTTGTACTATTAATTTCAAAGTGAGAAATTTTATCCTCACGTTATATATATATATGAGAAAGAAAAAGAAAAAATTGGATCTCTACCTAGTTGAGATACTTTGGTACACCTTATTATTTCTCTTGCATTGTGCATATTAAAAAAAAAAAAAAAATCACTTTGAATGCTAAATTGCAAAATTAAATTTCCACATCCTTCCTCCCAAAATGTATATTTTTCTCCAAGAGAGAGAGGTGATGATGAGTTGTGGGTTTAATTTAGAACCTATCTATGATAACATTTTCTTTTCATAATTCTTGTCTGTTATCCAAAAAGTAATAAAAATGAGCCAATTAAGAAGCAACAAAAAGCATGAAACATTAAAAGGGTCCCTTAATTAATTAATCAAAATAAATTTAATTTATAGAGTTGATTTTGTCTCTAGACACATCAAATCTTCTTGAGAACTTACATTTTTTTGTGTGTTGCCCAAGAAGCTCCTGACCAAACCAAACCATTTTATGGATTAAAATAATCAATTTAACCCTTTGAAAAAGAGAGTTGCTCACTTCATGATGTCTCTTTTTCTTTGAATTGAATGTGAAGAAGAAAGCCAGCTAGCTGAATTTGATCAAACCCTAGACATACAAATATATATATATATATATATATCTTTAGTTAAAGGAAAAAAGAAAAGAGGAATAATCATGAAAATATCATATAAAATTGCTTACATTTGATACAATACATAATTACAATGTCTGATCTTGATTGATCTCATACAAGAAAAAGAGTCATGAAGATTAATAATAAAAGTTAGGAATAAGATTTTCCCACCTAAATGGAAAGGAAAAAGAAGGAGAGGAAAAGTTGAAGGGTTTGATAATGAGTTTGCAGAGACAAATGAAATGAAAGCTAAGGCTTGGTGCAAAGGAAATTCAAAACAACCGTCATGATAAGTAAAAAGGCCATTTGCTAGCCCTTTGTCTAATTATACTTCTGCAAAGGCAAAAGGGGAAAGGAAAAAAAAAAAAGAAAAAAGAAAAAAAAATGTATTATAAGTGTAGATTGGTTGAAAGGAAGCAACGTCATGACAGAGTAGGATTGATGTCATTATAAAACCCACCAAAATGGCCCTAATTCTCTCTCGTGGGTTGTGGAGGCTGGCTAGTGGGAAGTGAAGCTATCATCAATTCTTTGAATGTGACTTTCATATAAAATTTTTACACAAAAAGACACACCACAACACAACCCTAAATCATTAGCATGGGTGTTAATTCATGTGCTCTAAAGATTTTCCCAAGATACAATCTCATTCTTTGCATCTAGGCAAACCTTGCTTCTCTATTTTTTTATATACTCATCTCTAGGTTATCACGACAACGAAATCTCATTTATTTATCTTTATAACGATATGATCGTATTATTTATTTTAGATATAAATTTTTATGATTTTGCTTTTGAAACTCCTAAACTATATTATATTAATAAAGATAATTGTCTTCACTTATATATACTTATTATTACTAATGTGGGACTTTGTTTGCACCCTAACAATCTTCTCCTTAAACAAACTTGTCCACTTCCAGCCTAGAGAGCTTGATGTTCATCTTAAAGCACATTGAGTTCATTTGTGCCAACATCTAAATAGAGTACAAGTACGGGCACAAATCAGACTTGTGGAATGTACTTGGTCTACTCAACCACTTATCGCACTCTTAATCTCTCCTCCCTTCGAACAAAAATGTTATTACTTACTTTGTATCTCCAAGAACTTTCTTGTTACATTCTATCTATGGGTTTCATCCACACAATGTCGAATATGGGGCTGCTTTAATTATTCTCTTTGTTCAAAATTAATCTAGGGACTTCAAAACCAACACAACTAGATTTAGACCATGGCTTTGATACCAATTGATTAAGGACAACGAAACATCAATTCATCTTTGACAGTGTTATGATATCGTCTGATATTGTGTATTTTGGGCATAAACTTTTGTGATTTTACATTTGGAAGAATCACTCAAAAAGCCACAACGATCCTTCAAATATTTTCACAATGGTATGATATTGTCCACTTTGGACATAAGTCCTTATGGCTTTGCTTTTAGTTTCACCTTAAAATGTCTCATACTAATGGAGATAGTTGTCCTCACTTATATATCAATGATCATCCCCTTGTATTAGCTAGCCAATGTGGAATTTTTGTCGCATTCTCAACAAGATCTCATATACGTACTGATGGAAATAATTTTCCTAATTTATATACTCATGATCTTTCTCTTTCCTTTACTCATGCATGTGGGATTTTGGTTGTACCTAACATTCACATGAAATATTTTTTTCTAAACAAAGCAGAAAGATGGACAGATCCACATGAAATATTGAGTAAACTCTTTTAACCAGTGCATTAAAATTAGAGGTTTTTTTTGTTTGGTGTACCATCTTTTTGTTGCCCCACCTGTCCAATTACAGTTTGTCACATGTTAATTTTTTCATTTTTTTTCTTTAAAGATCTATGAAGATCTTCTACGGTGTGGTTGAAATAAGTTGCAAAAAGATAGATATGGCCGATGATGGAAAAAAATGTTGTTCTATTAATTATAAAGTTTGATTTGATAGGTTTTCAAAAAATCTTTATTCAAGTGGACTTCATTGAGTAAAGTCTTACCCTCCATATGTTTATATACGTACGACCACTTCAAATCCATGTGACCCACATGATTTTACATCGCGATGGAAATGTTGTCCTTAGTAATATATTCAAAATTCCAACTTTCTAATAATGAATCTTAAACAAAGTACCCATTATGCCAATCTTTACTTCAAATAGTCATTTTTTTAAAACAAGAAGTAAGGGAACTTCACGACAGGGACGTCTAAAGACTAAGTTAGAAGAAAGTCTTTCAATTTAATTTAAAGCTATAGAGAAAACATCACAATTATAAAAGAGTATAAATTTTTATGCACCACGAAGTAGCGAAAAGGTAGTGATTATCTTTCCAAAAGATGAGAGAGTTTTTTATGATCTTCTTCCTTAATTAGCCTATTGTTCTCTTCCAACAAGCGAGATAAGGCTTTGCACCAATAAAATTATTCAGTTTATTTATACTAAATCAAGAGAATTTCTCTAAATAATAATAATGCATGCAAGTAAACTTTTTGGAGCAATTGTCTATCCATAAAGCTCAATTACATATGAAGATTACTTACATTGTAGGGTAATCACAATAATGTTAACTACTCTTTTATCACACCTTTAATTTTTCCCTCATTGAATAAAGATTTCCTACTAGAATATGTTATTATGTGGGATAGAATCGACATGCCACAACTTAACCACTTGTTATTATAATCCTCTCTCTCTCTCCATATCCTTGTAATAAATAGTATGATTTAGTTATTTTGGAGATCTATAAAACTCAAGTCGTGTTATTATTGGACTTACTCAAAAAAAAAAAAAACATCTTTTTTATTTATAGACATACCTATATATACGCACGTACTTACACGTACTTTAGAGATATTTTTTACAATTATGAGATGATGTTGATGGTAGGGAGAAAAAAGTGAAATGACAAGATCAACTATGTATACTAATACCTCTATGACATGGAACAATTCCAACACAAGATAATAAAAGTGTATATATATTCTTCCCTAAGTGAAGTTGAATCAAATGGGGTTAATAATTAATCCAAAGTAAAGAGAACACCTCATAAATATTAAATATACTGGTTAGCCTCAAATTCAAAACTAACATAATGGTAGAAGTTGTTACAATGTCTCTCACCTCACGCTACTAATCACACTCTAAAAAGTCATAACAATGGCTCCTCTTGACTTCTAAGCACCATAAAAATGAATGCAATGCGCTAGTGTCACAATGCTACAAGCATTATTGCGTCTAGCACATTGAGTGAGTTGCAAATTTTTTTCTTCTTTGAAAGCATCATGGTAGCATATATTGAGTTGCTAACTTACAACTTTTGTAACACGAATGCTACAAGAATTTCTATTTTTCTGACCAAATTTATTCCAACCCCACCAAAATCGTTGGGCAAAATAGTTTACTTTTATACAATGACTCTTTTAGTCTCGACGTTATTTCCATGAGACAATTGGCCAACAATTTAGCAGGTTGAATGCATTTAACATTAAATAATGTTGCCCAGGCTAAGGTTTATTGTGTTCTTCGAGTTATGAATTACCTAGTTAATCTATCTATCTCCCTAATTTCAACTGCACACCCGGACACAAGACAAGTCTTCCATTTCCACCGAATTAATAGTGCATACTTTTTGAGTTGAATAGAAAAAGTCCTCAACTTTGAACATCTTCAAAAAGGCATGATTGATTTTTTTTTTTAAAAAAAAAAAGAAAAACTCACAACAAACCCATTATATATATATATATTGTAAAAGAGAATTTTCACAGATAACCATGCAAGAACACCCGTGCTCTAGAGTCTTTCAAACTCAAAAGAGAAACAAGAGTTAAAGCCACAAAAAGAGAGAGAAAAGTTAATGAGGTAAAAAAGAATAGATCATATCTACAAGACATAAATAGACAATGGTGCTGACCAGAAATCAAAGTGTTTGTTTGTACTTTGATACAGCTTCTCTTATTGTAATTAATCAAACAAAACATAAAAAAGATAACTTTTTTCTTTTCCATGGTAATCTCATATTCCATAACCCACTTTTGATTGGATGGGACAATATACTTAATTAAGACAAAAACTGAGTTTTTCTCTTTCTATAAATATATATACCTGAACAATAATATATATTGTTGAAAAGAGAAAAGAAAAAAGAAAAAAGAAAATGGTGAATAGAAGTTTTAATGATTTTTGGTTTGCTTTTTGCAAGCCATGCTCTGCAAACGTAACTGTTTGATTACCAGAAGTTGCCGGCCAAGACTCTCCACGCCTTTCCAATTCTTCCAATTCTTTTTCTTTCTTTTTTTATGTGTCTTGTTCTTGCCGCAAGAGAAAAATATTAAAGATGAGATTTTTTTAAGTAAATTAATATATCTATAGGGGCAACGCAACCAAGTAGAAGTAGGCCACACTGCAGCTTAGACTAGCTCTAGCTAGAGGTTTCATTGTCTTGTGTATAGCCTTCGGCTAATAGTAAAATTGTGAGAACAAATTTAAAAGGACTTGGAGAACCGTGCATTGTTTCAATAAAGTGTCTCCAAACATCTATTATTCCCCTACTGCCTCCCATTTCCCAACTTTTAGTTCAACTCACAATTATGTTATATGAATAGGTAGGGTGCGACTCAAGTCTCGTATTGGCTAGATAAGAAAATATATCATATAAGAAATGATCCATTTTTAATTTATTCGCATAGAATTGTGGAGATATGTAAATTGTGTTTTGTTGTCCTAAAATATGAATCTAATTACTTTTATGTCTCACCTTCGTAATATGTGAAATAGATTTATGATACATTAGTGTGTTGAAATGTCTTAAATCTATTATCTAACGCTTCGAACCACCAAGTATAGGTTCTATCCCCCAAAAATTAAGTTGTATTTGTATTTATTCTATTTACGTTACTTATGATTTTGGCAGCCTTATGATTTAGAGTAGTGTGCTATATAAACTCTCTAATCCTAGAGATGTCTCATAATTTGTAATCTGAATTTTTCTATGTAATTAATAACAAAATTTTTCTCTCCCTCTAGATGTAGAGGTAGCTAACACACTTATATTAAAACATGTAAATCTCTGTATTGATTCTCTATTATTTACGTTTTCTATTTATCTTTGATTGTCAATTTCTTACTATAGTGAAAGGTAATATTTTTAATATGGTACTACACTTTTTTTTTGTAAAATTAGAAACAAATTCATGTACTTTTTAGGGAAGTGCGAATTATTCGTAATAAGATATTAACTTTTAACAATTTATTCAACTATCAACTTTTGGATGATAAGTAATGTCTTGTCTACTTAACTATATCTTTGATTTTTTTTTTTTTTTATAATTACCCTTTTGTATCAAAAGTGGTTCATAACCTAGAATACAAGATGATATTAAATTGTGAAAACATGGGAATGTCCTTCACACTGAATTGCACTCATAATTACACTTAAAAAACTAGCTTGAATTTTTCGCTAAGAAAATAGGTTTTCTTGACGTTGATTCAAAGGCACTCCCTATTTTTTAAAAAAAAAATTGAGAGAGTAAACTAACGATTGTTTTCTTCTCTATTTCCCATAAGCCTTAATGAAGAAAGGTTCGTACTTTATGGTATTAAAAAGTCATTAATTTTGATATATAAAAGGGTGTACACACCCATAATTAAACACATTTCAAAATGAGCACCCACTAAGGATTAACATAAACCCAACATGATTAATGCACACAAAGATGGCTGAATCCGAGAAATTACTTTTGTGTTTGTATGAATGAATGAGAGAGGAAAAAAAAAAAAAAAAAAAGAAAAGAAAAGAAAGAAGAGAGAGAGAAGGAATGGAGTGTGTTCCAAGACACAATGATTACATGGTCTTAAGGAAGCAGAAAGGGTTGGCGTGGACTTGGCTAAGAGTATGGAACAACAATGTGTGGGGCCTCAACCATGCTTCATCCAAACACCAAACCGAGCAATACTTGAAACAGAACTCAAAAATATTTAGAAAATAATTATCATATAAAAAACTACCATTACACAATTTGGTAATCCACACAAGAATAAATGTAGTCTAAGATGAACATAAATATTTTTTTAAAAAATTCTAAAAAAAAAAATAATATAAAGTTGTCTGTAAATCTCTTGGGTCTGTTTTTATACTCAGCCATTTTCTTTTGTTTTGGTCAATATTCAACAACGTTAGTCTTTTTAAAATGCTTGAACTTGTTTTGGAATAATTTTCTAAAGGCTTAGTTTCTATATTTTTAAAGTTTACTATTTTAGTGAAACATGTCTCTCCAGTAGTCTAATTACAAAAAGTTCATATACAATAAGAACTCTTACTACAAAGTAATGATATTACTTCAAGAAAAGAGAAAAGTAAATGGATTAAAATGGACTTTTCTTAAAAAGTAATATTATTAAAATAGTCAAAAAGCTAAAAAAGAAAATATAAGATTATAAAGTGGATGTTTTGGAGGTACAGAAATAAAATGAGCAGAACATATCGTAATTAAAAATTTAAACTCAGAAATGTAAAAAATAAAAAATTAAAAAAAAAAATTAAAGGGGAAAGGAAAATTTGAAAGAAAAAAGGTTATAGCCAAAGGCAAGCTTTTTACTACAATGATCTTCTCGGCCCTTTTTTGTCATTGTTTGGTCGACAAAGCAATGTTTTTGTATGTTCACTTTCTTTTTATGTGTTCGTGTTTTTCCCTTTATATATTCTCTCTCTCTCTCTCTCTCTCTCTCTCTCTCTCTCTCTCTCTCTCTCTCTCTCTCTCTCTCTCTCTCTCACTAACTCAACACACACATATATAACATAAAAAAAAGGGCAATTATATTAAACACACATTAAACTAGGCATCAACCAAAATTAACCTTACATTATTATTAAAATGGGGTTTATTCTTTTTGTCATATGCATATAATAATGTGTGTTATTTTTAATAATTATAATAATATAAAAGATCTCATCTTTTTCTCATCTCACTCCCTAGAAAAGGTATAGGGGATGGACAAAGAATAATGGCGTAAGAAGAAAGTAAAGCAGAGAGAGAGAGAGAGAGAGAGAGAGAGAGAGAGAGAGAGAGAGAAGATAAAGAAAGAAAGAGCTCTATATATTGGAATGGTGGTGGGAGAGATTTTGTAGAGAGATATAGAGAGATTACTCCAAAAAAAAAAAAAACAAAACAAAACAAAATAAAAAGGATATTCAAAAGAGAAGAGAAGACAAAAGAAATTCGCAAGGAGAAGATCATAGAGATATAGATAAGGATTAAACACTCAAATTCCAAACCTTCTTTCTCTCTCTTTTTTTTTCCTTTTTTTTTTTCCCTTGTCTTGTTATTTTCTTATTAATTAGCAAAATTACATAGAGGGGAAAAAAACTGTTTTTTTTGGAGTGATATGTGTGGGGAGGATCAAGAAGAGGATCATCATCAACAACATCAAGGGGAGTGTTCACAAACAATTGAGAATATGTTTCAAGAACAGCTTCTTCTCCACCAACAACAACAGCTACAAAACAACAACAACACTGATCATCATATGATGTACGGAGGAGATCATCTTCATCATCATGGAATTGGAAGATCAGGGTTAATTTTTCCACCCGAAATCGTGTCGCCCATGCTGCAACCGTGGTCGTCGCTTAACCCGTTTATGATCCCTCCGCCACCGCCACCGCCGCCATCAACATCATTATCATGTTCATCATCATCCTATGGTAGTTTGTTTACCCGAAGACCACCTAATTGTCTTCAATTTGCTTACGATGGTCCTTCTTCGGCGGACCACCTAGGTCGAATCATATCGACCACACTCGGACCGGTGGTTCATCCAGGTTCCACGGCTCCCTTTGGGCTACAAGCTGAACTTGGCAAAATGAGTGCTCAAGAAATAATGGATGCTAAAGCTCTTGCAGCTTCTAAAAGCCATAGTGAAGCTGAGAGGAGAAGAAGAGAAAGAATCAACAACCATCTTGCGAAACTCAGAAGCTTACTCCCTAGTACCACTAAAGTAAGTATTTTTATATATAAATCCCAATATATATATGCCTTCTCACATATTATTATATTGATTTTCACATACCCTTTTGTTTGTTTGTTTTTATATTATCCTAAACATGATCTTGCATTGTTGTTTTGGATCAAAGTTGCAATCTTTGAACATATACAATACAAAATTCCTTAAACTTTTGTCATCCCATTTTGTTTTTTTCCCCCAAAGAAAAGGTTTTTCTCCATACTTGAATTGTTATTTTGTGGGAATGAGAAAAAGAAAAGAAAAGAACCGTTAAAGTGGCTGGATTATTGATATGATAAAGAGGAACCAAAATTGCAGTTGGAAAAAGCTTTCGGTTGGGAAATTTGTTGGCGAATGTCAGTCAAAAAGAAAAGAAAAAACTATACATGTTAAGAGAATGAAAAGAAATGAAGACACAGACAAATTCAGCATTATTCTTTGTCAGTTTATAACCCTTAGAGTTGCCCTTATCTATCTATTCTTCAGCCCCACTACCAATGAAGAACCTCAACTTAAAACAACACACACACAACCCCACTAACTAACTCATTCAATCTCACAAAACTTAGTTATATATATTATTAGCCTTTTCAAATTTCATGTTTTATTTTGCATCTCTCCTTTTCATATGGATTTTTTCCTTTTTTCCTTTTTTTCCTTTCTTGTGGGGTTAATTCCCTACATTCATCATCGTCGATATTATAGCAATTGATGTTATTCATGTAGCGTTGCCAAATCCAACTCCTGTCAACGCTACATGCATCTTATTATTAACAAAAGTAGGAGCATATCTACTGATCGATATTGTATACTAATTAACGTCCGTAACACCATCTCCTGATGTGTAACAAGACCGACAACTCTCTCGATGATTATTTTCATGTCAGTGTGTTAGAAAAAGGGATGATGGAACTTTTAGTTAGTAGTAGATACCATAAATAGTCTTTTCTAGTTTAAGTTAATGCATAGAAGTGCATGTAAGGCATATAAGTGTGTTGAGGATATACTTCATTACAAAAAAAAAAAATAATAAAAAAAAAATAAATAAATAAATAAATAGATTTCACAATGTTTATAAGATAGGTGAGCTACTTCTTTTATTGTCAAATAATTTTAAGATGATATTCTATGTTATCTAATAATAAGATGACACGGGAAGTATTGGAATGCCTTGAATCTGATATGCATGCCACACTCCAAACAACCATGTATAAGAGGCTCTTCCAAGAGGTGCTTGCTGTGTAATTTGAATTATTGTTTCTAATAAAATTGTTCTCCCTCTGTTCTATGTACATAGCTAACACACAGTTAGTAAACTCTACGTAAACTTGTGTGTTCATTATTTACTGTTTACATTTGTTTATCGATGACATAATAATATGTATGTATGTACAGACAGACAAAGCATCATTGTTAGCAGAAGTAATAGAACACGTGAAAGAGCTAAAACGGCAAACATCATTGATAGCAGAAACAAGTCCAATTCCAACAGAAGTTGATGAGGTAAGTGTAGATGATGCTTCAGAACAAGAGATGATGATGATAAGTAATGGATCAGCCAAATTTGTAATAAAGGCTTCTCTTTGTTGTGAAGACCGTTCTGACCTTCTCCCTGATCTCATTAAAACCCTCAAATCCTTACGTTTAACAACTCTTAAAGCTGAAATCACAACTCTTGGTGGTCGTTTAAGAAATGTGTTGTTTGTCACTGCTGACGAAGAACAACAACAACAAAATATTAGCTCTATTATTCAAGATGCCCTCAAAGCTGTCATTGAAAAAACTGCAGGGGATCATGATTCTTCTTCAGCAAATATCAAAAGACAAAGGACTACCACTACAAATAACATTAATATCCTTTAATATATTATTATTTATTTTTTTCTTTTTAAAAGAATTTTGGTAATGATCATATTCATACCATATAGTACTGAAAATTTTGATCTTTCTCGTATGGAGATAAAAGGGTGATCTTTTTTCTATGATGGGGTTTGTATTTGGATGGCAGAAGAAATTATTTATGGCTTACAAAATGGTGTGAGATTTTTTTTTTCTTTTTTTTTAGTTTTTTTTTTTTCAGAGCTGCAGTGAAGTTTTAAAGAAAAACCCTAATGAGGTCTGCATGTGCTGCAGTTGTGTCCCCATTGATATTGCAAAGTGATGCAACAAAAAAAAAAAAAAAAGAAAGAGGAAAAAAAAAAAAAAAAAAAAAAAGGGATTTTATGCATAATATTGTCTTTGACCTTTGTTGGGGTTTTCCCTTTTAAGTTGGAATCATCTCGGTACTCCCTTCTGTTTTCAGATTTTGTTGCAATATTTATGGGCTTTGTTTAATTTAATTAATTTTCTCTTTTTTCATTTTGGTTTGTTTGTAATATGATGTATGTTTTATATATTATAATTGATGGATTACAACTATAATATAGAGATGAAATTACGAGTTTTGGTTGAGATGGTCGTTTTAGTTTTTCTTTACTCCTTCAACTTCTAACCTATTTCTTAGAATTTTTATTAATGTAATATAATGAGTTGATTTTGAGTAAGTTTCATGTATTATATATCATAAAGGGTAAGCTAAACAAATAACTTAAACTTTCATATAAAATATAGAATTGAAAGTTTAAAACTATATGGTAGAATATTTTTAAATAGATGTGAAATTAAAATAATTAGAAGAAAAATGAAACTATTCTTCAAAATTTTAGAAATCGAGTTGAACCTCCTTGTTGAAGTGTAAGAACTTAAAACATCTACAATTTTCGAAGTTGATGTTTTCATGGCGTTTTTAGATTATGAAAGAAGAATTTATGTGTTATCTCAGCTCCATTTGTTTTTGTCTAGTTGTATAATAGAATTTTGCTATGTGACAAATATTTTTTTACAAATTTTTTTTTTACTATATACCAAAAAAAGAATGCATGAGATTAAGGACAATTTAGAATACACTTAATCATTGACCTTAAAATAATATTTAACATAATCTATATAACTCACCTCTAGATTTATTATTATTTAAATGGGTTCTTTTGAATCTTTGGTGACCGTAAAACATATGATCAATAACCTCTCCAAATTAAATAAAAGGTTCGTTGAATTACAAAAGTTCCTAAATTTTATAAATATTAGCTTAAACATGTCAACTTTGTGTGGAATTAATTTTTGAACTTTAAAAAAAAAAAAAAAAAAAAAGTCAAACAATCTCCTAAATTTTAAATGTTGTATTCATATATCCTTGATATATTAAACCTTGTTAAAATTAGCAAACATATTATACATAGAATCATGCTTTGTATCCATTAAGGTATTAAATTTTGATTCTTTTTTGTTAAAAAAATTAATTTTATGCCCAATAAATTTCAAAGATTTTGACTAAGTTGAAGTCTTATAATTAAATATAAAAATATTTGAAAACCTTGAGAATTATTACACGTACAATAAAATAAATAAAGGTTTATAAACAATTTTTAAAGTTTGTATGAGATTTTTTTTATATATTTAGGGACTTATTTAATACAATAAATCTCTATTTGTAATTTAACAAGGAGAATGCATATCCAACATTATAATTCAACAATGTTGTTTAATTTCGGTTGCCAACACAATAACATCATTTGAAGCGTGTTGACCTTTTTTATATACATGAATTGTGTGGCTAAATTAAATGTTCATGATGTCTTTCAAATAAGAATGAAAGACTTTAATAAGAGAATTTTTTTTTTTTTTTAAAAGTATAATTTGGGGGGAAAATATTTGAACTACAGATCTTATGATTACTAACACACTTATATGTCAATTAAACTATATTTGACTTGGTAGAAGAGAGGATTTTTAATTTTTATATCAATATTCAATATGCTAATTCAAATAGATTAAATAAACTTGAGGTTTATTGTATTTTTAAGGTAACTTACAAAATAATTGCTAATAGTTCAAAAATCATGAATGACGTGAAGTAAAAATAATGTTTGGTATATTTCAATTTCATGTCTAAAATAGTATAATGTGGTGTTTAGTAAATTAATACTAAAAACACCATATAAAAATGTCCAATTAGTATTAAAATTTAGGAATAGCTTCTTTTCAAGCTACTCCATATCAAATATATCATACAACGAGCAAAATGTCTATAGAATAGCTTCTTTTGAAGTTAAAAGTTCAACTCTCACTGTGTAGTGTTATCGTACTAAAAATATAATAGTATTTCAACTAAGAAAATGAGTACTAGAGATGTTCATTTTTCTCATAGAAAAATGGGGACTCGCCCCTGACGAGGAACAGAGAATGAGAGAGAGAGTGAAGATAAAAATTTCCCATAAGCTAAAAGATTCCTGGCCCATCCCTAGAAATAACCAATTAGCAATAAAATTTAGGATTTGGTTGGACAAAACTACATTTTAAAGCTATATATGACTTGCTTAATGACCATGACATTTACATAAATATTTCCAAGGAGCATGAAAGAGAGAGATGTTAAGGATTCAGATAGCGACATAGGATGTGTCTTGACTTGCGAGTTCACACGTGATAAATAAGTACTAAAATTTAATGAGTGAAAAAACTAAGATAAGGAATCTAATTAAATTCTAAAAGAAAGACAGATATACTTAAAATAATAAACTATGAATCCCCCACACTTGAAGAAGTGATATTAAACATAAAAGTGGATTGGATGTCCTTATGCTACCCATTAAAGCACAACTGGGCTGAAATAGTAGGCCCATCATCTCTTTAACGGGCTTTATGAACAAAAGGCCCAATCTATTTCTCCGATAGCTCTCTCTCAAGTACATATAATTCGTATATGTATTACTAGATTGAAGGTCCAAACCCACCCTCTTGTTATATACAAAATATATGACCTGACATTTTGTAAATCTATAAATATTTTCAAGAATTTTATTGTTTTATACGAACCAATATATACCAACTAATATTGTACATACTCAACCTTGAAAATGCTGATAATATGAAATTATCCTCTGACCCCTCTTTTTTCCTTTTTGCAAATTTTTTGTCCAATCATGAAACATGATTAATTGAAAATACTATATTTGTCATTTTCATTGATTTATAGAACTACATATACGATCTATAATCCAGGACAATCAACCTAAAAGAACAAAACCCAATGATTCGTTTCCCTTTTGCAATTTATTTTAGAAAGCTAAGTTCCAAAATTACAGTACAATTCACCCTCTAACAACTTCCCATGACGAAGAATAAATAAAAGGTGTATTTTCTCGAAAATGGCCATAATAACCGTATGTTTTCTAAGAACAGTTCATGTCATTTGCTCAAATTCTCTGTTTCTCCCTTCAGTGTATGAACCAAAGTACGGGCCGGAGAGTCGAACGCCGCATCCAATACATTTATCTAATGCACATGGGTCATAACTCTGCAGTTAGCCGAGCTCTCTTCAAAATCTAAAGCTGCATTTGCATAAAAAGTTGATGTGGATTCTATAAGAATGAAGCTCACCTTTGATCTCGTCCAAGAACAGACCAGATGCTTGTTGGGTGGAGCTCATAATGCCTCCTTGAGATGGAAGGTCTTGGCAATGTCCCTTGCGTTGTCATATTCATTCAGCTCAACTAGCATCTTCTTTAATCGCCGAGCCAGTCCACTTGTCTCGCTCTCAGCTATGCCTGAAATATGTTTTTTCTCCAATGTTCTTCCCAGCAGCAGAACATAGTCTACCAATGGTTGCAACTTGTGACTGCAAAACAATATTTGGCATCACAAGTTTAAGTTCCACGCATTTTATAGGAGCTTATGAGTATAATTCACCATTGCTCAACATAAGTGCTACTTCCCTTCAGTGGTATCAAGTCCAAACAAAATCAAAGTATATATATATATACATCAAACATACTGTCAAAAGATTGAATAGAAGTATGGATATGCAAACCTGCGATCCCCGGTGATGCTGGGTCCTGTCCACACTCCTGAAAGAGAAGCAACAATTCTCTCGGTTCTTGTGACTGCATCATGGATATTCGCTGTGATACTTCTAACATGAGGTAGAACTTTCCCATACAAGAGCTCTTCTAGAGCAAGCTTTTCTAAAATGGGCAGTGCAATGATTTCTTTCCACAAACATATGTTTCTCATCAGACGAACGGACATGCCAAACCGATATGCTGCAATGCGAGCAGCATTTGGAACAGCTTTCATCACAAGTGCATTCCAAGTAGGAACCTAGTATATTGTAAACACACTCCAACGTTAGCAGAGTTTTATGAAATAATCCATTGAAGATTAAACATGAATGCATCGTGGCTCACAGAGCAGTGCAATTGAGGGTATATGCATTCAATTTACGAAGAAATGTCAGTTTCCCTAGTAAGATGATAATAAAGAAGACCATAATATTGAGAAGTGCAAAACCAATTTCATACCGTTAGATCTTCAACGGCACTCGATAAACGGGTGCGAATAACAACCAATAGTTCTGTAAGAGCTTCACTTGATGTTGGAACATAGTTAGTAATCAAGCTTGTAGCAAAAGCTGCATTTCTGGTTTCACGCGTGCTAAGCATGTCCCAACAATGAGCAATTTCATGGTGCAATATTGGAAGTGCAACCTTCTCAACTAGTTCTGGGACAAGGTTAGCATCTGCATCATTTGGAGCAAAATCACTTCCATCCTCCGGCATACCATAATTGAATAGCAAAGAATGCCTGAAAAATCAAAGTCAAGACAGTTAAACCAGCAATTATGTTCATTGGAGAATTGCATCTACCATTGATGCTCATTATGCCCACTGAAAACAGTTTAAAAGCTATTTAAATAATTAGCTCTATAATACTTAATAATATCATACCAGTTCATATCAAAGAAATCTGCATTTTCATGTAGGGGGTCCCACTTCAAGAGTTCCAATCTCACATAAGGAGAGAAGATAGCAGGAATGCTCAATGACATATAAGCGTCTCGGTATGTTGCTGAATAATCTCTCTTCCATTCTTCAAACCTCTGTTTCACCACAGAAAGTTGGGAAAACTCCTCAGCTGCATCACTAAAAATCTGTTCAGCAGTCTGAAGCAATAAATCGCGGTTTGACTGGTATGCTGCACTGTCACTATCACTCTCATCAGTGCTAGACTCTCCTTCTACTTTTTGATGGCCATCAACCTCTGTGGATGTTAGTCTCTTGGAATCGTATTGAGATCTCCGGCGTTTTCGAGCCTCGGCTCTCCGCTTCATATCCATACGTTTCTGCAGATTTAAATCTCTACCAAATTCATCTAACTTAGTTGGTAGATTTGCCTGTTCCCTAGACGAGGCAATTGCTACCTGGGCTGCACTTGTGGCTGCAGCAATCATTTCAGTGCTGCTCCCTTTCTTATTCAAGATTGACGTAGCTGCTTTTACAGCCGTTTCTATCTCCACCATTTCATCATCATTATCAGCTACTCTTCTTTCCACAACGGTAGAAGCACGTTCTTCATGCAGTTTTTGCATCTGCTCCTCAAGTTCCTCTATGAAAGGAGCTTTATGCTGAAGACACAGAAGTACACAAAATAGGTTAATTAAAGAAGGGAGACCACATTAGTACTAAAAAGTGAGCCTAATGTAGGACCTTACATCTCAGTAATGCAGATACCTCCCACTTGCAAACAATTTACATTACAGACAAACATCCCATACGCTCTTGCACAATTGAAACTCCTTAAACGCTTTAATAATTAAACTGTACTGCAGCCGCAAAGAATATCTCTTTCTTCATACTAAAAAATTATCTATGCCTTTCTAACCAAACTTCCCCTGAACCACTTAGGATTATAATAACCTAATGGGTTCTTTCATTGTCGTCGAGATTCTACTTCTTAGAAGCTCTTTCATAAATGCATCCCAGACTAAGTGGATGTCCAATAAATGCAAAAGACATTGAAAAACTTGTTCCACAAAAATAAATAAATAAAAGGAAAGAAAAGAAAAGAGCAATCAACCTCACATATTCTTCACTACTGCAAGCTTCAGTCCTTTCAATAAACTACCAAACGTCAGATTTCTGACCATTTAGCCCAAATTGTAAGCTAGATATCCAAATAAAAAATCTACCTCACATGATAATAATACTTTGAAAATGACTACATGACATCTCCAAAGCATGATATAATTCTGTCCTGTAACCCCTGTTCTCTCTTTCTGTGGCATACTATTCAGAAACACATATGACTTACAAGAGTATGATAACATTGTATATACTCACAATATAACAAAAGCATGGGCACATATAGCTCATATAAAGATACAACAGGCAAATGCAAAACAGCCCATTTTGTTGAGCCCTGCCAATTTAACATGTCCATGACATACAACAATCGTTCAAACTTCACCATCATACACAGAAAAGAGAGAGTTACGTTAAGTGTAACCATACTACTTTAGAAGGACTTGTTTGCATATCCATCAGAAGCATCAAGTTTTGACAGAACTTAGAAACTAAAAAACAATCAAGCTTTTTCTAGCTTGTCATAAATTAAGTTTAAAATAAATCAACCATAAGTTGCTACACGTTTCTAACACTTGCCAGCAGACATGTAACAAACAACCAGACAAAATCTGCCTCTCTAAATTCTAGTCAACGCATGACATACAATTGCAATTACCATAAAACGCGTAGGGCATAGATAGATACCCATACCTGCAAAAAGTCACAGATAACAGAAACAAAGTCACGAAGCTTCTGCATAAATATAAACTTCTCCCCAGCAGCAGAAAGAGCCTTTTCAAGGGCTGTGATATTCAATAGAGATGCAGACAAATTTTCGTCGGTCTTCAACACCGATGATGCAGTTCTCCGATAGGATTCCTGAGTATAAAAGAGAATGAAGGTCATGTATACACAGACATACATAGCCATATATGCACTTTATGATAACACATTATTTTGGAGTTTAGCCATTCATAGTAAACTACACTCCTGGCAACTACACTATGGCATGTATACTAATATAATCTAAGATAGTGAAAGCCCTATTAACTCAAATATCATTAAACATATTCCTAGAAGCGCCTGTAAGTTTCATGGTTATACATCCACGGCATAAGACTAAAATGAGGGGAAAATATGTCATTAAATGTTTATTTGAAGCTAAGCATACCTTTAGCCTCCCCATATTATCTAACATAGCTTTTTTAGCAATCTCAGCTTGCTGAGATATCGATAGCCCATCCAAACCCTGTGAAACACCAATAGAACCTCCTATACTTGTAGCCGTAGACATGCTAGGCACCGAATTATACCCAGCTGATGTGGGGTAAATTAAGTTTTGTTGTTGAACATTCTGAACAACAGGGACACTAGTGCTCTCCACCCTAGTAGAACCATCGTCCATTCTCTTTCCCAGTCCCTTCCTAAACTGCTCCTCCTCCCAAATTTTCTCCTCCTCGTCCTCGTCGCTGTGCTCAATAATATTCGTTCTTACCCCATCAATTCCTTGCTCCTCAACTTCCTCAAACACGCCCTTCTTCGAGCTCTCTAGCTTCCCTCCAATCATGGCGATTCTCCCTGGAAACTCCGCCTCTTCGTCGCTCAACTCCCCCGGTGCAATACGGTTGCTTCCTGCATCTAAAGATATGTAATCCGGCGCTGCGACCCCAGCCTGTCGCATACGTTCCCTTTTCGCGCGAATTGCATTTATGGTCGCTTGATCGGGAATTGACGACCCAGATGAATCCTTTCCTCTGCCTATCCCCATTGAAGCCATTCGAGCTAAGGTGTCTTCCTTACTCCTCCGAAGCGAACCAGCGTTCTTCGCATTACTATCCCCTTCTTCATCCTCGGAGCTCGACTCTTTAGGTTCTCTAGCACTGTCCGGAATTTGTTCGGCGGGCTTGAGAAGACCCTTTAGAACAATGACAGGTTCAGCAGAAGGCTTAGATTCGGATGAAGGTCTCGAGCTCGCGAGCGTGCGGGTATTCTTCTGCAACTCGCGGAGGGCCTCCTTGGTATAAGTTCCAGCTTGAGGCTGCACATTGGAGGGAACAGAAGCCGGAATTGAAGAGGAGTGAGCGATGCGATCCTTTAAGGCAGTGATCTTGTGGGTGGAGGAAGGCTTGGCAAGTCGGGCAGAAGAAGGCTTCTTGGAATTGGTTGATTTGGAAGACGAAGGGCGAAGTGGGGCATCGTTCTCTTCGTCACTGGCGAAGCTGAGAAGCTTGGGCACCTGAGGGTTTGGCTTCTTGGGTTTATTGGCAACGGCGGAGGAGCTGGAAGAGGGTTTTGATGAGGCGTTGGAAGCACTGATTGAAGGGGCGGCAGAACCATTCGGTTCGTCGTCGTCGTCATTGTCGTCGGCCCGGCGGCGGAAGTTTCTGGCTCGACTGCCGGACATGGTGATTGATGGAGATAATTACTATGGGAATGGTGTTGAGGGGAAATGAAACGGGAAGAGGAGTTGCCAATTGCGAAGCTCGAAGGGAGTTCAGATTGAGAGGGGTGGATCCTTGCTAGGGTTTTTGGTCCTCCATAGTCGATTCAAGACGGTTTCTTGCTTCGTGCATATTTCAAGCGGGTTTTTATTTCTTGTTCTCTTTTCCTTTCGCGGTTATTTTATTTCATACCATTTCTTTTAGAGAGAGATTCATACCATTTTTGTGAGATATCGTTCCAAATATAATAATTAGATTTTATATAGTAAAATTTAGATTTTAGTTTTAAAATTTATTTGTGATAAATCATATTAATAGTCCGTCGTTTGTCATGGATAGATTTTGTTATATTTATAATTTTTTAAAAATATTTTTATACACTTAATTATTATCCCTATTGTGATATCCAATGTAATTACTTTTTTATAGAGTAAATTAGAGGAATGTTGTATATTTAAAAGAATATAGCTAAATTATTTATTTAAAAAAAATTGAAATTTGTATTTTTTAAAAATACTCATAAACTTTCAAAAATTTTAAAAATAATTCAAAATTACTTTTATTGTTAATTTTGGATGAAAAACATCAATAGTTTATTTCTAAAATAGTTTTAAGTTTTCAAATGTTTCAAAAATACTCTTAAACTTTAATATATATATATATCCTTATTGTTAGTAGATAAATTCTTACAAAAATACTTTTGCGCTTTGAAAAGTTATATTAGTACCATTATCTCAAAAAATTAAATAATGCTCTTGCCATTTATCTAGATCATGTCACCTCCCTATTCAATTTCTTCTCTCTCCGCTATTTCAATCTATAATTGAACACTTTCTCTAGTTTTCCTCTTTTATCTCCTCTATTTTAGTTGACTATTTGACCTTTATTTATCAAGAAGATCGAGAATAGTGGAACCACCAAGTGACTTTTATAACTTAAATGTTTTAATAAGGTTGTAGGTTAGTAGTTGAGTGTGTGTTAATATGTTGCTTGAGTTTGATATACAACAAGAGATATATGTTGAGAATTGAGACATGTGGAGATTCGTGTCATAATTTTGAGGATAGCTAGTAAGAGATAAAAGAAGAAAATATGTGCATTGCTAAATTGTAATGATGAAGACTCTGTCGATCCCTTGTGCGATTCAAATTACTCTATTTATTGTGAGTGGTTAAGAAGATTAACCATGCAAGGTTAAGAGTAGTAAGACAACTTTTAAAATTTGGATGTTTTGTTTTGGGACAATGTATTAACAATTTGCATCAATATACTAGTTTATGAATTTTGTAAGAGTTTAGGGGTATTATTGAAACTTTTAAAAATTCAACGGTACTTTTTGAAATAAAATATTGATAATTTTCATCCAAAACAAACCGATGACAAAAGTTTTTTTTTTTAAAAAAAAAAAGTTTGAATGAATTATAAGTTCAAGCATATTTTTAACCCAATGTGCAAAATTCTAGAGTATATCTCTATACTTTAGCCTAGAAAAATTAGCCAATACAGTATGTTCTGAAAATATCTAGAAAAAATGAGTTTTTTGTTTTTTTTTTTTTTTTTAGGATGTTTTCAAATATAGTAAAATGAGCTAAAATATTTACAAATATGACAAAATATCATTGTTTATTAGGGATAGACAATGACATTTTGCTGTAGAAAATATAAATTCATCATTAGCGAGTTTTTTCTTAAATAACATTTAAATTAAAATTTGTTGATAATATTTGTTATTTAAAAAAATTTGCATTTCTTACTAAAATTATGAACAAGATTCCCAATCTTTACTCATTCTTCAATTAAAAGAATATCCTTGTCAAAAAGTTAAGCTTTAAACTTTCTTTCAAATATATATATACATGTTAAGTGTTGTTTTGGGGTAAGGAGATGAGTTAAGATGAATTGAGATATGAACACAACTCATTATTACTTTAAAAATACGTATAAAACATCAACAAATGTTTATATTTAAGTTTGACGCACAAAATTGTCAATAAAAACATCTCTGTTAACACAAAAGTATGTAAGTTCTGTCAAACGTTGAATTTTTTATTTTTTTATTAGTTCATAGTATTTTATAGTCGTTCTTTATAATAATTTAACATTAATAAAATCACTTTTATCATGTAAAAAATCAAACAAACTTGGATGTAAAAATACTTGTGAGCAAAATTGTCAGATACACTAGTGTTTTTATTTTAAAAAGTTTTTATAAAAAATGTTAAAATAAAAATAACTTAACTAGAAAAGTCACATGCACAAATTTTAAATCCGAAACTTCATCTTTCAAGACTCCTAACAATAAAATAAAATGCAATTTATAGTTTATTAAAAATATATATGTAGAATTATTGAATAAAAAATTTTCAAACAAAAATAATCATTATAAAAATATATTATTTAATGTAAAAAAAATTACATCAAATATGTCTGACATATGAACTTAGCATCCCAAACACCAAAACAAAGACATACGATCTCGCAGACATATAAATTCCATAGAATTTATATATATGAACTTAACTCAACACACAAAACAATCTCTTAAAATTTAGTTTTAAAAGTTATATGAAAAAAAAAAATCCAACTAATCTTTCCTCACTATTTTCAAAACACCTTGGTTTGCTTTCATTTTGATTTTGATTTTTATATTTGCATTATTTAATCCTCTAACTTATATATATATATATATATATATCCTTAAACTTTAGAATTGTATTTAGCGCAACAATTTGAGTTGGAGAGGTTGGCTCCAACTTTTTGTGTGACACATGTACTTTACAACAAAATGTTAAATAATTTAGAGAAATGAGAATGTTGTAGCATTAATTAAAGTTTCATTTGGAATCTAACAAAGACATTTTTTTTTCTTCTAAATCAGCAAAAGGTCTCTATGCACTTTTTTTTTAATCCTAAAATGCCCTCAGCACATAATTAATTTTATTGCAACTAAATATTAATATTTAAAAAAATTGGAGCATCCCCCACCATTTTGAATATGAAAATAGGATGTCACCTCTTTTTTAAAATCTTATATTATCTCTAATGTCACAAACAATACCGCCAAGCTGCAGGTTGTCATCGATCATAGCGCGGCGGCGACTGTCCCTCTTGTCGTCGCTTGTACTCCACTGCCGTATAATCGCCCACTCTCTCCCCCACTGCCACTACTGTCCCAGCCACTGATGGCAGCTTGCCGCAACTCACCTCGTCGGTTGTCGCCGGCGACGACTATTCCCTTGTCGTCGTTCTACTCCACTGCTGGTACGTAGGTTTCTTTTATCCTCTAGTTTCTCTCCTCATAATCGTCCCTCTCTCTCATGCCGTATCTTTAATTTCGTTGATACCGCCATGGATTGCCACGATTTTGTTTAAATTTTACAATGTCAGCATGCATCCATGTGTTGTACAATCTCTTACTTCCTTGAGTTTATTAATGATTTTTTACATCCCACATTACTGTTCCTAATAAACATTATATGTGATGGTTGGGGGTACTTTCGCAATCCATTAATTGAATTCAAATTCAGTTTGTTATTTTCCTTTAACTTAACAACAATTTGTCATTTTTTGAAATGAAACTTAAAGAAAAATGTTATTCCCAATATAATAATTTAATTCTACCGGCTAAAATGTGTTTAGCTCAATCATAATTGACATTAACTTCCTTAAAAGGTTGAAGGTTTAATCCCACATCTCTACAATTGTGTAAAAAAAAAAAAAAAACATAACTCGACAAACTAATGTTCGTATGTGTTTTTAAAGATTGTGAGTTGTGAAAAATTAAAGTTAGAAATATAAATGGATCAAGATTTGGAACCTAATGACCCCAATATTCCTCTGCAGATTGCATCCCCACCTCATCATCCCTGCTTGTCTTGAATTGTTCTAAGAGTGAAAAATATCTCCACGAACTAACACGAGCTGTCCTTTCAGCATGCTTTGTCTTCACTCACATGCTCTCTATCATATGAAATTGATTTTGGTTCATTTATGTTTCCCTCCTAAAAATTACTTTTAAGAGTGAAGACTATCTCTCACAAACCAACACAATTTTTTTTGCATGTCCTCACACGCATGTTTTTTAGGAACATTCCCAATAAGTCACTCAAAGCTAAGTATACTTAATTACAAAGTTTCTATGATTTAGTTATAGGAAAGAAATGTAGACCTTATTCGTATAGGTAATAAATTCCAATTATTTTGAGTCATTCATAATTTAATATGCTTAGAATCCATTTAATTCAAATATAATATCAGTTAATTTATACTCTCTAATCCTAATAGTTAGACCAAACTGATGGACAAAAGAGAATATTTTCTTAAAAAAGTTGTAAAGTTGAACTCGTAAAAAATATTTATATATTATTAGACTCGTGTTCACGTGTGTGCATGTGTAAAATTTGTCGTACACAATCAAGTGAAAATGTCGATCAATGACCACACAACAAGCCGAATATCCAACGATAATCGAAGTCAACGCCAAGTCGCCGGAGTAAACCATACGACGGATTCGCACAGAATCCAAACCCTTCCACTGCAAAAGCGAAGGACTATTGCCATTCTTAATTCAAACTTTCCCCACTAATCCAAATTCCTCGTTTCCTCCATATTTCCCATTCAAATTTCAATTTCTCGTATTGGGAAAAGTAGAAAGACAGACCCTTTCCAGTCTCCATCATCACTTGTTGTGACAGGACGCGTCCAACAGTAACTGGGTCTCAAAATTTTCCCAAAATCGAACCCCGTTTCTTCAAAATCTCTCACGCGGCATAGAATCAAAGTAGATGAAGCAGCTGCGATAGGAGAAATAATATTTGTGGATCTCGATCTCTCCATTGGCCGTCTTCCATGGCTAGGTACCCCCGTTTATTTTCACAACTTTCTGATCATTCTGTTGCTTTATTGTTGCAATCTGGTATCTGGGTCTGTTTAACTTCGATAATCTTTATTTGCTTCTTTAAATAGAGTTAGTTTCTCGTCTGGGGTTACCTTAAAACCAAGCTTATGAGGTCCTAAATGCTAAACTTGGTTAGGTTTTCGATTTTCCTGTCCCTGTTAACATGTTCAGAAAGGGTTATTTTTATTTTTATTTATTTTTAAATTTTTTTGGAAGCTTGGTTCGTGGGATTTTGTACAATAGAACCATTGGTATATGTATACCCTTTACAACCTTACATCAGTGTCTCTGTCATTTTCATATAATGACCTTAACCTCCTTGATTTGGAGGCATCTTATTTTTAAACTTCGCTTTTCTTGCTACTTGTTCTCATGATTTTTGCTTGGTACCAAATGCCCCTGCTATCTTTTTCGAAAAGTCTTTATATATGTTTAAGATACCTCTTCAAAGTCTTGCTATAGAGATTAACACTACAAAGGTTTTTTCTTTGTTTGATTCTACAATTTTGTACTACTGTCACATCCTTAAAAAGTGTTATATATGAGATAAGCTAGTTCCAGTCATTCAGTAATGAATCACGTTTTCATTGTTCAGTCTAATCTATCCCTTTGTTTCTAGTAAAGGATTGATTTTCCATAGCTAGTTTTCCTTGACTTTGGCTTTCTTTACGCTCATTTTAGTATAAGTTGTACAACATTAAACTTATAACGCTGCTAGACAATCTGTTTTTAATTGAGTTGTTTCCATTGAGCTTGGAAACTGAATGAATGAATTTGAGGTAATAAAGTGAAATTAAGCATTGTAATGGTTTTATTTTTGTAAAATCCAATAGATTCTAGTAGTTTTTAAGTACATATGAAAATTATTGAAATTTGATCAAGATTCATGATTATTTTCATTATGGGGCACAACTTGTTTGCATTATGTATTAGAGCTCTAAACAGCCGGTGGTATTGACTTCTTGGTGTTCTGTTTGATTTATGCAGACCTTCATGGCTGGTAGACAGCAAAAGAATTGCAACAAAAATTAAGAGTGCGTCTGGAACAAGCAATCCTCGAAGCGTTGAATGGAAAAGCAACCCCAGCAAAAGTTGTCCGAATTGTCAACATACAATTGATAACAGTGATGTATAACTTCAACTACTTATTTAATAGAAAGTTACGACTTACGAGTGTTCTCATCTATCAGTTATAATTTTGTTAAGATTTTCATCAACTCTGAAATTCAATATATACTCAAATTGTTATGACAGCAATAAATTAAAAAGAACTATAATAATTCACTCTGTACATAGTTTTGCATGTAAGTTCACCATTTTCAATGATGACCTGTTTTGTCATTCTCCCCTTTGTTGCAACCTCCTTTTGTTCAGCCTCATCTCAGTCTTAGTGCAATGGCTGACAATTTAGCCTAGCTGATGGAAGGTAAAAGTGTGAAAGATGATCGGTTAACCCGATTATGTTGTGGGTACACGTACATTAGCTTATAGTTGGAGTATTAAAAAGAAAAATCCAAGTACTTAGTGGAAAGGTAGAATGAGGATGGTGCTGCTGTAGAAATCTTTTGGACTTGTTTTGTAACAGAAACTTGTTATACTGTCTTCCATGGGTCCATGTCCACTTACACTGATGGCTTTTTGATGAGGAAGAGTTGAAGCTTTCTTAGTTTCGACATCTGTAGTTTTCCGTTTTAGAGCAGATGGAATACTGAATATGATAGGCCCCTGGTTATTAGAAGTTATATGAGAAAAAGGAAGAGAGGAGGGGAAATAAATGTAACAAATTGAGAAAAGAATAAAAGTTAGTTAAGGGGAGTGAATGAAGGGTTGTGGGCCTGAGAGGGAAAGGTTCGGATAGTTAGGGGAAGGGCTATTTAGTAAGGCTTGAGGAGAGTATTTGTTTTCTATCTTTTGGTTGAAGAATATTGTGCAGCTCTGAGAGCATTGTAAGGGAGGGAGTCTTGACGTCCTAGGCATTTTTGGCCTAAATCGTGAATAGATAACCTGAGACCTATCATTTTGGTATCAAAGCCAGGTTTCGATCCTGGGACTTGTGGGTTATGGGCAGATAATTTGAAAAGATTATACCATCAAGTAAGAGAGATATCTTGAAAAGATCAACGGTAATTCTTACTTAACCTAAATAACTATTTAATGTACTTCACATGTTGCAGAGTTTATATTTCTCTAAAATTTATGCCCGAAGCTTATAAGCTTTTTCTCTTTTGTGGGATGATTTGATTGTGTCCGTGTTTGATGCTTAGAGCAGTTGATATCTCTTTGTTTCTAGGTTGCTCAAGAGTGGCCAGGATTACCTAGAGGTGTAAAATTTGATCCGTCTGATCAAGAAATTATATGGCATCTGCTAGCCAAAGTTGGCATTGGTGGTTCAAGGCCGCATCCCTTCATTGATGAGTTTATACCTACTGTTTTTGAAGATGACGGCATATGTTATACCCATCCTCAAAAATTACCAGGTTGGTCATGACTGGACCAAATACCAGGCTGGACTAATTTAATTGTTCGGTATAATACTTGCTGGTTACGAACTTTTTGTTTAATATATTGTAGGTGTTAAGCAAGATGGCAGTGTATCCCACTTCTTTCACAGAGCAATCAAGGCATACAATACCGGAACTCGAAAGCGTAGGAAGATAACGGACGATGATTTTGGTGATGTTCGCTGGCATAAGACTGGAAGGACAAAACCAGTGGTCATCGATGGGGTTCAAAAGGGGTGCAAGAAGATCATGGTTCTATACATGAGCTTTGCCAAAGGAGGTAGAGCTGAGAAAACCAATTGGGTTATGCACCAATATCACTTAGGGACAGAGGAAGATGAAAGGGATGGGGAATATGTCATTTCCAAAATATTTCACCAGCAACAAAATGTTAAGCAGGGTGAAGTCATTGAACAGGAAGTTCCTGAAATCATTGATGCCATAAAAGTCGATCCCCGCACTCCGAAATCTGTGACTCCCGAGCCTCCTCGCATTGAAAGTAGATGTGTGAACGTTGATCCGGAACAGGATTCTGTTATCACTTCCACAAGTGCCCTTGCTGAGGTAGATGAAAATAGTGTTCTTATTGTATACTTTCCATAAATCCAGACCCTCAATTAATTTGAATTTTTATGGCGTTTGTGTGCAAGTTTTGAATCTGAAATGCAGAGTAAAACTACTGTTTTTCCATTTAAAGGTTTCAATTCCACTTGGTTGCTGGAAACAGCTAAGTTTACTAAAGCCTGGCATCCATTGAAAAAGAATGTCACCTCTTGTTCCAATCTTTATATTGTTATATGCATCATTTGTTCTCTGCTTTTAATGAGTCTGCTTATTATCAGGTTCCACCTGAATTTGAGAAGTCAGACAAACACGATATGATCAAGCCAGATGGTTGCTCCAATGAAGTAATTGACGATAATGACAATGACATCGAGGAAGAACCAAAATGGTGGGAAGGAGAGTCACAGAACATATTGGACTCCCAACAACTTGTGGAAGCATTGTCTCTGTGTGATGATCTCCTTCAGAGTCAGTCTCCCCCTAGGGACGGGCATTCTAACCACGGCGCATCGGGGAGCAAGTCTTGCTTTTCTGAATATGCAAAATTAGGACCAGAGGATCTAAAGAAGGATCTAGAAGAGTGCCAAAATCTTGTTCTTGATCCTGCAAACATCGAACTCGACACACCTCCAGAGTTCCGACTTAGCCAGCTTGTATGTCTAAATTTTCATTTTCATTAATTTACTGAAAACACACACCATTTACCACAACCCAGTTCCCCTTTAAAAGTAAAATGACTTCTCTTGGTTCTTCTGACAGGATTTCGGTTCGCAAGAAAGCTTCTTGGCTTGGGGTGGTAAGGCAGCAGAGTAAATACTGTGGTGTCCTGCCTGCACCCTTTTTGTTTTTGTACTGCAAGTCACGTCTGTTTTGAGAAACTCTAATGTGATGATTTTGATCTTTATTTTGTCGGCGACGAGCTTCAAACCATTGTTTCCAGGTCTAAAAAGCCCCATCCCATCTATGCAATTCCAAACAAAACTTCCCCTGTAAACTCGTGTTTTAAATTTCAACGATCTCTTTGAACGCTTGTAACAAACAGAGTGAAAACAGAGAAGTGACCCAGTGTTGAACTTGTTATTGGACATTGGACGGAACAAGACATTTGCAAAGAAAAGGCAATCGTGTGGGGGTGTTTTGGGCATTTCTGTGACTCATATTAGTCTGTAGGTTATAAGAGGGTGTTTAATAACCTCCAACTTGAAGTTGGTGAAGTTGGTTATTATATAGCTTACTCCGTGTTTGAAGGCTTCAAATATAATATTAATGTTTACAACTATTTATAACTTATAATGATGCTATTTGAAATCTCTCTGTCAGAATATTTATTATTTCGTACCTGGGATTGGTTTATGGATTGAAAGAAAAAGAAAGAATGGTTGATCCTAAGTTAAGAAGTTCAGTCCTAAAATTGGTGTATCAAATGAGATGGCTAAGAAAGAGGGTTTAGGGAAGTGATAGTTTTGAAAGAAATGGGTGTCCCCTGGCCCCGAATGCGTGTTGCCGTGTGGATGGCCCTATAGGATGGCTGCCTTTGCGTCCACCATTTCTATTCAAATTCAACTCTATGGTCCGCCCCCTTTCCATCTTTCTCTTTTATTCTATTACAACGTTTCTTCTGGGATTTCGCCATGCTCGCCATCTACAATTATTACATCTTTTTTCAGGTTGAATTAACACTTCAAAAACTATATGATTCGAGCTTTTTTTAATTTTTTTTTTATCTACTTCTCATCATTAATTTCTATATGGTATAGTTTCAATTATTACAAAATGTGCACACATTTCTTTAATTTTATAGCGAAATGTGATGAACATACATTAATAAATTAATTAGATAAGTTTTCAAGTTAAAAGGAACACTCATGAGTTTGGAGATGTGTGTCAAATTCATGAGTTTTACTATGCTAATTTGAAGTCCAACTCCTTTCTACACATCAAGGTTTAAAATGTCAAGGTCTTAATTCAATGGAAAAATTATAAAAACAATTTTTTTAAAAAAATATTTTACGATTTTTGAACAAGTTAATACATTTATTATTTATATTACATTAACATATTTTGATGAATTTTTCTATGAAATAATGAAAATGTTGATTTAGTTTTGATGTCGACATTGAACTCATGAAAATATTCGATAGAATATATATATTTTATATTAGAAAATTTCATGCTCAATGATAACATAAATCAACATATTTTCCAATTTCCATCATATTTTTGTAGACTACGCACGATTTAAAACGTAAGCCTTAAAGAAAACAATGACACAAGTTACCAAAGGTCTTTGGCATGTCATAGGCTTATTACTTATAATTAAGGATACCAAATTTTAAATAATGATAAATCAAGATTATACAAGAATTTCTACAACAAAAATTTTTCAAAAAAAAAAAAAAATATAATAGAAAGGAAATGAAAAAAGTGAGTGGAAGAGATGGAATATTATTGAGTGAAGTTGTCACACTATAAAAATGGTAATTGACATGGTCTCTCTCCTTAGATGTCGAATGTTTGATCTCCTACCCGCACAATTGTACTAATAAAGAAATAAATAAGATACCAACAAAATTTTAAATATACAGCAAATAACTATTAAAAATTAATCATATTGTGAGAGTCTCACTGAATAAATTTTAAATGTCTTCCACAATATTTTTGAAACAAAAATTGAAATTCGTCAATGTCTCAATTCTTATACATTTGTAAAATTTTTCAAATGGGAGTTTAATAAAATGAATAATTTCTGAAACGGTGTTTAAACATAAATTTTTAAACTTATAACAATTTATGATTTAAATTAATAAAAATTTATTAATGGATTGATATTTGGGCATAAATTTTTGGTGAAAATGGGAAGGTGCATGATTGATGAAAAGATGGAGGATGTGGGATGGCGGGCCCACCGTTTGATGGAAGAATCAGACGGCTGTGGTGGGCCTATAGATTGAGAAGCGCACGTGGACTTGATAAGGCTGCCGTTTTGACCAACCACGTTCCAACGTTCTGTCGTTTTCCCTGTCAGACCGCTTACTCTCCTCTGTGCCCGACACCACAATAACATTTCATTTTCACTCTCTCTAACCTTCTTCCATTTCACCACGTGTCACTACTCAATTATATTTATAACATTCCCATATATATCCTATACTTTAACCTATTTTTTGGCTACACAATAAAATAAATCAGACTTATTTTATCTTTTTTCTTTTTTTCTTTTAATCCTATTATTTTGGATAAATCACACATCTTTTCTTTTAATCCTAGTTTCGAATTATCCATTTTCAAACACAATTTTTTTAGTACAATAATTCTTCAACAATTTTATTTGACATGATAAAATTAGGTAGAAATTAGGAATTTAGAATAGAGTTTGAAACCAAAAGAGGAAAAATAAAGGAATAATAAAACTTTTTGTTTTTATTCATTTAGTATCAAATGAATGGAATAACACGAATTCGTTATCTTTGCAAGCAAGTAGGTATTTTCTTTCTTTTCTTTTCTTTTCTTTTTTTTTTTTTTGAATAAATTATTTGTATGTATTTAAGTACGATTTTTCGATCAATATTTAATGCATGTCTCTCTTGATAATATTAAAATTCAGCGACATCATGTTTTGTTTCTTGTAAGAAATGAAAATTCATGTTTGTCTCAGTGTCGAAGCTGTGTGGGATGGGATTATGTTATTTTAAAGAAATAGTAAAATATTATATAATATATGTGATTGGAATTGTTTATCAATACTGCACTAAAAACAAGTCAGATACAAATACAATTATTGATAAAGTAAAAGAAATAATAATTTAATTGTATAATACTGAAATAATTAAAAATGAACAGAGAAGAAAGGGATATTGTTTTAAAGTTTTAATTCCATGATTAAGAGATTTGTGGTGGACATGTTGCAAACATTTGGAGAAGCATTTTATTAGGAATTATATTATGTGATGGGTTGAATGAATATTGGTAGTTGGATAATAGCATGATTATTCTTAGAGTTATAATCAACAGATACTTTGAATAAGTTTGCATGTTTACACTTTGCAAAATGAGGGCTCAACAACATCTCATAATCAAAGTGACATCATCTAATATATATATATATATATATATATATATATATATATATATATATATATATATATATGTAATTGTACAAATTTCTATTAAAGAATAAAGTCTCTAAAATGGAAAGGTAGACCAAGTTATCAACATAACAACAACTCCATTAATAAGGGTCTCGTTTGGGTTCATTTCGTTTTTTGTTTTTGTTTTTAAAAATTAAGTCTATAAATACTATTTTCAACTCCAAATTGTTTCCTTTGTTGTCTAGTTTTAACTAATGATTTAAAAAACCAAACTAAAATTTGAAAACTAAAAAAAGTTAGCTTTTAAAAATTTATTATTATTATTATTATTTTTTTTTGAAATGGCTAAGAATTCAACCATTATATTTAAGAAAGATGCAAATTATGATAAAAAATGTGGAGGAAAAAAAGCTTAATTTTCAAACACAATAAAAAAAAAAATAATAATTACCAAACAAGACTTAATTTATTACAATTTCGACCATAAGGTTAAAATTGCATTTCGCTCTCAGAACCCAATAATAATAATAAGTAGCCAAATTTGTTTTTAAATTGAAGAAAGAAGGTAGACAAGCTAATTAAGGGAGTATAAATTTTACATTTTTTTAAATATATTCTCAATTTTGATCCTTATCATAAACTTGCATGGTCTCAAAATAACGCTGGAGCTGTTGTATTATTAGGTTGTTGATATTAATTAAAAATTTGAATCTCTCACTTTTCATACTAATTTAACAATATTATTGACCATAATATATCAAATCACATAACGGTGAATACTACTGTTATTCTAATTAATGAGATATATCCTCCACTGCATTCTTAGTCGTCTCAATTCAATATTTTTTTATAATATTTTATCACAGATTAAAATTACATATTCAAATCTTCGACTCCACCAAAAAAAAAAAAAAAAAAAAAAAAAGATGTTTTAATCACCCAATTTATGCATGATTAAGTTAGCATGTTTTAATTCCATATTAAAACAATACTTTACCCATAAACTTAAACTCACATACTACTTAATTCATAATTTAAATATACTAAATCTAATTAGTTAACATAGGTTTATTCAATTATAACTTCAAATATTTCTAGAGTACATCAACATAAACACCCATTAGAAATTTTATATAATGATCAGTACATGTTTATTTATTTTTTTATTTTATTTTGGAACATTCTCAATAATTAAGAAAAAAGATTAAAAAAATACAATAAAATGAACTATATTAAACTACGATTATTTTCCCTTGAAAGCAAAATTAATTGAATCTGGAGCTAAAAAGTGAAGAGCAATAGTATTATCATTAAATCCCAGAAAAATTAAAAAGCATAAAGGAGAAAAGATTAGTAAAAGGTTGATTGGGTGGTTGCACACAAGAGACAACTGGCTTAATTATGCAAAGAAAAATGTGAAATAATTGAAGAGTCCCACAAACACAACCCTTTTTGACCACCAACGACCCTAAAATTGAAAGGTCAGACCCTAAAATACTTAGAACCCCCCCAAAAAAAAAAAACATGCATCATATCATATATATATTCATTTTAATAACCATTAAGTGCTGTTTGTTTGGGGACAAATAAATCATCAACGGTTCTGATTTATTTTTTTAATCCACATTTCATCCACCCAAATCAAAACCACAATACAACAACAATAAGTATCATTAGCCCTAATGTGATATTATATTACAATTATGTGTGTATTATTATTTTGTCTAAAATATAAAGAAAGATGACAAATTGAATAATATTAATTAAATTGTTTTTGTGTCTTGAAAGGGAAAAGCAGTCCAAAAGGCACAAAAAGAGATTGAAGGGGGAAGGTGGGGGTATTAATTTAGACTAAAGTAGTCCAACTCCTATGATTATCTTATCTCAAACTTCACTTCTTATATATATCATTAATGGCCCTACCCTTAAATTCCCCTCTAAATTATCATCATTATTATTCTTCCTCATTCAATTTTCACTTTTTTACAACTCACTTCTATTCTTTTTTACACCTTTGTTCTAATAGTTTTTTTTTTTTTTTTTTTTGACCTATGAGATGGTCTTGAAAATCTTGTCAAAGATTTTAAAAAATCCATTTGATTTGATAGATTATCTTAATTGTTAAATAGTTGAAATAGTTGAAGGATATATTATAACTTTAGTTGGTTCTACTAAGTTAAAGCTATGGAGCTTTAAGCATCTTCTAAATTAATATTTTGTAAAAGAAAGAAAATCCGGTAAAGTTAAAATATATGAATAATTACAATTTTTCTCTCTCTATTTTTAGTTAAGTAATGATATGGTGGCTAGAAATTTGAACGTTTGATGTACTGTATAGTTGTCTTCACTAGGAAAATTTTACTTTTTTTCTTTTTTTTTTCTAACCATCTTATTATATCATAATCATTGAGAACTGTTCCAATTAATTTGAGTTATTCTCTATTTACCGTCTATTCGACAATGGTATTTTCTTATATTATTTTTAAAAAGTATATTTATATGTAAAACAATCTTTTTATCTTGTAATTGTAATTAGGTACTCAAAATCATCCATAGATCAAGACAATTGTAGTTTAATCAACACGACACTGATTACTATTCTAGAAAATATCGATCCTTCACCTTTGCAATAATTGAGCTAGAAAAACAGGCAAGTTATCCTCAAATTTTAAAACATAATCAAGATTAATAGTTGATACAAAGAAATTAATTTTATGGGATTTTTTTTTAATGACTACATTGATCAATCTTTTTGGTACCATAGCAGCGGATGTGAAAGATCGAACTATCAACTTTTGGATGATAATTAGTGTTTACATCTATTTAACTAAACTTAGATGGGTGGTTAATAAAGACTTAAAAGGGCCATGTTCACTATTTTGTTTTTTGGTTGTTGGTTTTTAAAAATTAAACCTATTTTTCCTCATTTATTACTATGATGGACATCTTTCTTAAGTAAAAAAATTGACATTTTAGCCAAAAGTTTTTAAAAGCTTACTTTTTTTTTTAGTTTTCAAATTTTGACTTGTTTTCTTAAACCATGGGTAAAAAGTAGATAAAAAAAAATGGAGATGGAAATAGTATCTATAGCCTTAATTTTCAAAAACCAAAAGTCAAATAATTAAGAAATAGAGGTTTAGTAATTTTAATAAATATAAAATTTGCAAACTTTAAAGTTTTAGTGTAGTCTATAACCAGATTATATACCCAAAAATTTAACTTATGTTTATTAAATTAATGGAAAATCCCATGAATTAAATAACTCTGGTTTGTATAATCCTTAAGATATAAAGGAATTCATAATTTACAAAAAATAACAAACCTGTAGAGTCCCAAACAAAAAAACTTAATCTCAAATTACACCATAACGTAATCTTGAAAAAAGAACCCCCAAATCAATTAATAAAATGAAATATATAAAAATAATGGAACGACCTTTAACTAGCTAGCATCCAATAAACCTGATGGTCTTGATGGGAAGTAGAAATACAAAAATAAAAAAGGCAGAGAAAAAGCGATAAAGAGAAACAAAAAAGAGAAAAAGAGAAAAAAAAAAATAAAATAAAATAAGAAAAGATGAAATCCAAGTGGTGTACGTCAAATTTTGAAAGGGTAAAAAGCAAATTTCCGAAATAAAACAACTCCAACCAAACACACAGTAAAAAAAAAAAAAAAAAAGTACTGAAAAGAAAAGAACTCAGCACATGGGAGGTTTCTCGAGAATCCAATCCAAACACACCATTTCATTTTCATTCAAACTACCCAAAAAAAAACCCTATTGATTGTCTTGAATTCGATTCCCAATATATTAGAACCAAAATTAAAACCAAACCCAGATCATAAAAATTCAAAAGAATTGGTAGAATAACAATAATAATAATAATAATCATTGATGCGAAGATTTACACTTTGCCTTCTTGTTTCTTTGCTGAAAACACTAAAATCTCTACCTAATAATAATAATAACAATAACAATACAAAATTTTGGGTTAAAAAAAAGAAAAAAAGAAAAAAAAGAAAAGAATGTAAGGTAAGGGGTGATTTGTATGTACAAAAATGAGGAAAAGGGGAGAGGGTTTTAAGTAAGGCATTGTTCTTCATTAATCATGCCAACAAAGAAGCATCACAACACAACGCCTAATAATGTAAAGCCTTGCTCTTTGTTGCCTCACAACTCCTCCAACCCCTGATCTGCTTGAACTTCTTCTTTTGCTCCCGGCGCTGTTCATCTTCATTCTTCTTCTTCTTTTTTTAATTTCTTTCTCAGAAATCAAGATTTGTTCAGTTGGATTTGAGAACCCAAAAAACAAATGATGGAGTCTTATATAGAAACACCCACTGCCCTGGTGTGACTCATCACTGAGTTGGCTTTTTTATTATTATTATTGAAAAATACATAGCGTGGAGCGTGATAGAGTCTCATGTGTCCCCCTCCCCCATACCCACGAGACCAATACTCTCACTTTGGACCCACATTTTAATTTCTTTTCTTTTCATATATTTATTACATAGTTTTTTTTTGTGACGATGGAATCATGTTTATTATATATTTTCAATTTATTGCATGTATTAATGTGGTCCAACCTATATATGTATACATAGAGACTCTTCTTCATCTGATCTGATCTCAATAGTTCTTTTTTTTCTTCTTTTCTTTTTTTTTTTTTCTCTCCTTTCTCAATTTATATTTAAAAATAAAGTATCTTGCATTTTACCTCTCTTCAATTATTACATCTTTGGAATGGATTTTCATGTTGTGTTTTTTGGATGTGTGAAGGTGTGGTGCTTTTGATATTTTATTCTCTCTTTTCCATTGTGGATTATGATAATTTTTTTGAGATATTCGGTATGTAGGTTCAATTATTCAATCATTTTTCTCCTAGATTCCCTTTTTTTTTTTTTTTTTTTTTTTTTTTTTTTCCCTTTTAGTTATAATTTTGTGGTAATTTTAATTCATGAAGGACATTATTAAAGAATTGAATTGAGTATTAGTGGACATGCCTATGAGTTTGATGTGTTGACAATAAAGAGTGGAAAATTTTTCATTATATTAGAAGAAAGTTAAATGAAAACATAAAAAAAAAAATAAAGTATATTTTATTGAATATAATATAAATAATAAACATCCTAATTTATTCTGAAAATTTGTATCTCAATATTTTCTTCAACATTCCCATTTTAAATTTTGGCCATAACTATATTACTCACCAGTTGGTGAATGACAATTTTGACATTAATATCAATGGAATCTCTCTACTTTTAAGTTACTGGAATTAAAAAAATAAAAAATAATAAAGATAATTATTTTAAATAACAAAATTATTTAAAATATTTTCATATATATATATATATATATATATATATATATTTTCAAACTAACAAACATTAATATACTACTATCATTTAGTGATAGACAGTGATAAATTTCTATCAATAATGTTTATCAGTACTGTCTATCACTGATAGATAATGATAGAATACATTTTACTATTTTTCTATATTTATAAATAAATTGAGTCATTATGCTATATATATATATATATGAAAACAACCCAAATAACAATCATCTAAGTTTTATTTAAATTTAGGAAATAGTGTAGCACGGCTAAAAACAAGTTGTGCTAAAACTAATATTGTTTATACTATACAATATGGCAACCGTTAAAATTGCATAAAGAACATCTGATATTCATAACTTCGATGTTCTATTATATATATTTGGAAAGAGTAGTGTGTATATATACTTTATATAATGCTCGCTATAATTAAGAATTATAAAAGAATGAGGAAAAAACTATAACACATGTAACTAATCAAATAAGGTCTAAAATATTGATTTTCGAAAGTGAAACACAAAGATAATGAACAAGTTGCAAGAAACAAAAACACAATATACAATGATGAAAGAAAAGGATACATGACAGAAACATATAATTGGATATAAGTTATAGGAGAGAGGCTATAATATATATGTAAGTAAATAAATGCTTACATACGTTGTATCTAAAAGAGAAAGAAAAAAAGAAGAAGAAAGGATTTTATGGTAAGAAATTAGAGGACAAAGAATATTTAAGAGCATGAGGGAGGTCGGCCCCCCCCCCCCCCCCCCCCCCCGCCCCCCCCCCCCCCCAAAGTTTAGGGTGTATGTGCCTAAGATAGTGTGTGTGTGTGTAGGACTCGACCACCCACCAGCACAGTGGGTCGGCCATTGAACCAACAAAACAAGGGCACCAAGTTTGCATTTCTTTAATTACAATGCCCACCTACCCTTTTTCTTCCCTACCTTATTTCTTCACTTCACGACACATAACACCATTAAAACCTACCACATTTTCCCTCTCACTATATATTTAATTTTGTCGGATCCCTACAAACTCCCATTTAAATCTTTACTATTTTCCACTCCCATCCAATTATTCTATCCAATCCTAACATCCTATTATAATGTCACACTACGATATACATATATTTGATCTTGGTTTGTTTACTTTTTGTAGTTAAATGTTATGATGCATGCCTTCTTATCACATGAAACTTCTTCCTAGACAAGGCCTTCCAAGGAAATTGAGAGGACACGACATGAGAAACATGCACTCCAAAAGGAAAAGGTCAGAATCTCAGATTTTAGGTCGATCAACCAAGTCGAAGGAAATATCCTAATTGGGAAATAACCGATTTGTGCTCAGTCTAATGCTCTACAACCTCAAGGGTCGTAATCTCCCGGACGTTGTTGTCATTACACATAACCACAAGTGAGTGTTAGAGGAAGTGCATTATAGATTAGCCTCATTCAACAACCAATGGGAAGAAGAGAACTCCAAAGAACCCTAACCTTATTCTTTGCGTGCTTAGTTGAACTATACACTATTTTAGGCATCAGAGTCTACTCAACCAAGCACCACATTGGTGTAACTTTCATGCAGGTCAGCTTGGAGAAAGAGACCAAACCAGAGAAATGGGTGGGCACAGACAAGCCTACGAAGGGCTTGCCTACAACAACGACGCGTGCACATGTTTAATTTCCCGCGCTAACAATCTTGTATTTTGAATAAACTATAGAAAATTGAATTTTTTTTTTAATCTCATGTCACAAATGGAGTGGAGAGATTTGAACTTACCGCATTTTGAGAAGTTAAATAAGTATTAACCATTGGGGTATACTCAATTGGCATGAAAGTATAGGTTTAGATTATCGATATTAGACTAACTTATATCTACGACCACTATAATGATATTCATTAAACACCAATAATCTAAGTATAGGTTATTGGATAAGACACCAAATGACTTACTCTGGAGACAAACGTTCATGCATTTGCTCTTTCTTTGTACATCTTTTTCTTTTTTGGCCATTTTTGTTAGGCATTGAGAGATAAAAGATTAGAGTGACATGTCACCCTCTCTATTTCCTACATCCACATTTAGACAAAATCTACCTTCTTTTATAAAAGAGAAGGTAAGCTTTTAGTAGCTTTGAACTTAAGTAACCTATAAAATTGATTAGTTTGTAGAGTAATATGAAGAAACAACTTGTGAGTTGTTTTTATAACCCTAATCATATAGGATCTATGAGGTGAACACCTTTTTCAATTAATTAAGTAATTAGGCATCTCTATAAGGTAGCTATTATATAGTTAGGTTTTGAGATCAACCCATTTCTCTAATTTTAACGAGATAAGTTTCTTTAAATCATAATCCTTGTTTGTTTACAGAACTAGATAATGATTGAAAGTAAATTATTGGGAGAGCAGAGTATTGTTTTATTCCGGAATTTATTGCACGTATTAGGGCTATAATATGATGACGAATTGAGAGCTCAACCTAATAATAATGACAAATTGAAAGCTGGTTTAAATTATATGGTTCTAAAGTTCAACTTTTGGCTGCATTCCCATTTCAGATTCTTTCGTTAGCTGGGAAATATGAATTATTTCAACGTCTTTTCAAATTAATGTCACCTAAACTAAACACTTGCATTTATTAAGATTCACCATTAACATTTGCCTTACTTCGATTTCCAACCTAACAATTCCTCAATTTCCTATTTTTCCTTCCTTCCCAATAATTTTCTTAAACATGCTCAAGAAAATAAAATAAACTTTTTACCTCACTCTTATATTCCATTAGGTCAAAACTACTTCTCAACTTTTAGTTTTATGTTTGATAGATCAATGTTATGTTAGATAAATGAGTTATTAATAAGATATTATTAGACACAAAATTGAAGAATCAAATCGACAGACTTTGAACTTTACGATCTATTTTAAAAATTCAAGAATTAAATACAGACAAAACTATGCCATTACGTATAAAGATTACACTTATCTTATTTGAATTGGTATGAAGCGTTGATAAATTAAACTATAACTTCCAACCTTGAAATTATTACTATAACTTTTTGGAGTTGGAAGTAAGAGCCATATTGTAAGAGGAAGGGTGAAGAAGGTGAGTAGGAAGGAGGGTTAGTAATGAAATAATTTTGGGTGGAAAAAGGAATTAGTATAAAGTTTTGGTCAATCACGAAACCCAGTAAAGGTGGGAGGGAAAAAAATAAATAACAAATGTAATGGTAATAAAAAAAAAAAAAAAAAAAAAAAAAAAAAAAAAAAAAAAAAAAAAAAATTAAGGGAAGGCTACTGGGAAGACGCAAATCTTGAGATATTTAATTATAAAAGCATTTAGTTTAGGTACCCATTTGCATGGCTTTGAACATACTCAAAATCAGCCTGGAATTCTGACACACTTGTCCCATATAATTAATTTAATTATGTGTCTTTAAATATTATAATGTTCAAATATGGGACAGTACTATGAGTCCATATATTTTAAATATTTTATCTTCGTATTACACTCCCATACTTAATTATAATTTTAATTAAATCCCACTCCCACACCATTTTCAAAAATGTGGCCCTCCTATTTTTTTCAACACATCACCAACTCAACAGTACACACAATTTTTTTTTTTATTTAAGTTTATTGCTTAAATTACAAATTTACTCATAAATTTTTAAGTATATGATGTTTTGATTATTGGTTTAATAATTAAATTTTCAGGAATTAATTGATTTATAAGATTCAATTTTTGTCCGTAAATTTGTGAATTCGAAAAAAATATATAAATAATTAAATTTAGACTTATTTGATAATTATTTAATTTATTATTTTTTTAAAGAAAAATTAAGTCTATAAATACTCTTTATGTTTCTTTCGTTTGTTCACTATTTTCTAGTTGTGTTTTCAAACACCAAACCAAATTTTAGTTTTTAGGTTAAAATATATTTTGGTCCATATACTTTAAAGTTTATTTAGTTTTAGTTCTTGTATTTTTAATTGTTCAATTTTAGTTTCTATACTTTCAATAAATCTTAAATATATTTAGTCCTCAATGCTAGTTTATTGTTGATTTTTATTTTTATTTTTTATTTTGGTTATTCTATAACATTTCTATTATAACATTTTATTTTAAATTATATAAATAAAAAAAAATATCAAAATATTTACAAAGATAGAAAAATTTTACTGTTTATCAGTGATAGACTGTTTATCGGCCACTAATAAAAGTCTATTTTGAAAATTTTCTATACTTGTAAATATTTTGGATCATTTTGGTATATTTGAAATCATTTCTTTTATTTTCTTGCATAAAAGTTATTGTTATTATATAATAAATTTTAGCAAAAATTAACTTTGAGGGACTAAATTTAAAATTTATTAAAAGTTTGAGAACTAAAATTGAACATATTCCAACGTATAAGTACTAAAATGATATTTTCAAGTTAGTGTATTAAAATAGTTAAATATACAGTAATGTTAATCCAAAATATTTAATAAAAAAGCAAAAGGAAATATTGAAAAGAAATGAGAGATATTTTTGAAGGAAGAAGAAGAAAGGCAAGGCAGGTGAGGTGTTGGGATCATATTCCTCATTAATTAACTCTCTCTTCCATGAATGCCCTTATTTTTCTCCCACCTATTTTAATTTATTATTGTTTACATATTTCAATATTGAACCCACACGTTCACTACAATTCTTCTTTTTGGAGGCATTTGGATTTGTGAATTTCATTATTATTACCAACTCCCACTAGTTATATCTTATTTCAGGGATCACCTAGTCTAATCTTTATGTTTTTTTTTTTTCCTTCTAGTTTTTCAAAAACCTAAGTGTTTTGGAAGCATTCATCTTACTTGTTTCTTATTTTTAGTATTTAAAACAACAAACTTAAAAACATTGTCCGATTCTCTCACGCTTTTGAGGGTTTCATTCACATAATAATTAAATTAATATGAAACTAAACCAATACATATAAAAATAAATTAAAATCTCCGACCCCAAGATAGTAAAAATTAAAACAATGGTGGAGTAAGAGGTTAAGTTACCTCCAAAAGGTAAAAATAATAATAATAAAAATAGTTTAGAAAGAGAGAGGGAAATGTAAGTGCAGAGAGAAAATTAAAGCAAAAATGATACACACGAATACACAAAAGAGACAAAGTTTAGTAAGTAAAAATTTAAGAAGAAAGATTACAAGAATCATAAAAGGAAAAAGAAAGACATATATTTTGGAGATGAGAGTTGAATATAAATGTGAAGAGTAGAGATTGTGGTGTTTTAGTGAGATTCTTCTACTTTTTATTTTTCCAAATTGTAAACAAAATGGCATATGCCATTATATTGTTTGTACATTACAAGGAATGGTCAGAGTTGCACGTGAACTTCTTTCTTTTTCTTTGCCTTTATCATTGCATTGTGTTATCTCATTTCACATTCCCCCATTTGTTTTTGCTCTTTACGTTTCTTCAATCACTACAAACCAAAACTCCCCCACGTGGATGCTCCTTAACTTTATATCTACATTACTTGACATACCCATAAGGGATTTTTTATTATTATTTATTTGGTTTGCCTTTCCCATTCAAAGGGGTTGGACTTGGACCTTGGACTTGGAGTTAGGAGTTGGAGGGGCCTTCTTTCAAAATTCATATATATATACCCATTATATATATTATATGTCTATGTCTTTGTATATTTTCAAACCCCACATTAGTGCATTTAAGAATATGGGGACATCTCATTTCCATTTTGTTCTTCAAACTGTTTCAAGAAATCAGAATAGTTGTTCGTGTGTTCCACAATAATAGTTTCATTTACTCTTCTCCTATTTCCTTTTGCTTCCATTATATTATTAACTCTCCTTACTCCTTTTCTTTTCTTTTTTCCCTCTTAAACTTCACTATATATCTTTCCATTCAAGTTATGCCTGAAAAGCTATTTCAACTTTAACTTTCTTTTTCTAAAATAAAATAAAAATAATTCTCCTTCTTTTCTCCAAAAATTTTATAATGATTTTTATCTTAACACAACCAAAATTCCAATAATAATAATAATAATAAATAATAATAATTGTGACCTAATAACAATAAATTAAAAGGCAACCATTAGGTGTAGCTTATATTGCATCTAATCCATGCTCTCCTTTCTTTTGAATACAAAAAAAAAATTATATTGTTAAAAGAATTTGTCAAATGAATATAATTTGTTATTGAATAGTTACTTGGACGGTATAAACATATAGATGCAATCTAGACAACGTTTAAATATTTATCAAAATTAAAAACATAAAATGAGTATGAAAGGTAGATTCTAGGAAGCAAATTAGAAAAGCAAGTGTTTTTGTAAAACCAATACTATGAGTAGCTGGTCACAGTGGAAAGATATGACAAGATTTGATGTCTAATAATTTAATTAATTTTGTTGTTGACTAAAATGAGCCAGCTAAGGTTGTTTCCTCAACTTCAACGTTATTATGTTCCACGACTTCTCTCTCTCACCGCCCTTCTTAATACCACCATAATAATTTAGTAAACCTCCAACTTTTATTAACAATTCTATATTCGAAAAATTAAGAGATTTTAAGATAAAATCGTATGTTATTTAATATAGTATTAAAACTTGTAAAATTCAAAATGGGTATTAGACTATTTTGAGGGTTTCTGTTAAGAATCTTACATTTAAAAAAATCAAAAGTCCTCACATTTTTTATAATACTAATGAGTTACTCATCTATTGTCGATTAGTTTCAAAATGAATTTTCATGTTATATAATAACTTTTACTATTATTGAATTGGACAATTCTTCTTATTTTAAATCTTGCTATGTATTTGTGATGTAATGCCTTAAAATTTGAAAATTCAATGTAATCTATATAGTTTCTAAAAACTTAGGTCTAAATTTAGCTATATTTACAAATTTTTTAAAATTGTGCTATATATATATATATACCAGTTATTTAGGTAATTGCAATTGCAATTGTTACTTGGTGAACTTTCTTGATGGGCCTTTCTTTACTTTTGAGCCGACCCACGAAGACATTGCCATGTTGGTTTTGGGCCGAGATAATGGGCTCTCAAAGTATACGAGGCCCACACACATGAGAATTGGGTCTTCACAAATCTTATTGTCCAACAACAAGTGAGACGGTGTAAAATTGCATTGAGAAGCAAACCTCATAAGTCCTCTTCGGAATGTTTAGAGTATAGAAATTTAAATCATCGAGTTCAAAGGAGTATATATCAATGGTGGTCCATGGAGCTAGATTAAATTAAATATATATTTGAGAGTGATTTTAAAATTATTAAAATTACTTCTGTCATACTTAAAATCAATCCGAAAAATATCTTTAATCACATAAAATTAATTTAATATTTAATTTTATACTTCAAATGTAATTTTCATTTCACCAAAATTGGTTTTGAGTCATTACAACTTCTAGATAAAGATAACAACTTTACATGAGGTTTTAATTTTCCACAATCTCCTCCACCACTCGGATGTTTGATCCAAACTTTGTTCACAACACAAAAATTGATCAATGATGGCACATTTATAGCTACTCTTAACCAAGTACTCACCATTCTTAATATAATGTGATTTCCCTCATCTTTCACTATTAGTCAAACTAATGGAAATTTTAAGCATCTCTATAACATCCTCATGGATAAAAGTTGATTGCAATAAATTCAGGTCCCAACTGCCAGAAGGAGATATAAAACCAGCCCTCCACTATCTCTCATTTGAACCACTATAGGCTAAAACCTTAAAGGTTGATGGTTTAAGAATCTATGAGTCTCAAAATGCAAGAGTCTTTCTCTTGTTTCCAACCGCTTTCCTAACTCCTTTTTCTAATACCTCCTTCTCTTAAATACAAGTCCTTTCAAAAAGAGTCAAGACTTTGAATTGGTAGCTCTCAGAACAGAGCATAAAGGGAAATAATGCCCCTTAAGAATCTGCTTATCAGCAAAAGAGGGTTCTTAAGGATCCTCCAGACTTGTTTTTGCAACAAGGGCTGGTTAAACAATTCAATTTGCTTGCTATTTTGTTTTATTTTTTTTCTGTCTTTTAAATTAAGCAATCAAATGGTTTCTTCACTCTCTGACTCAATAATCATGGAAGAATGATCCGTTGTTTAGACATCATCTCAGTCAGCAAAGAGTTTGATGGGAGGGGGAATAGTTTTTAAAATTTTACGATAATTTCTTTTCAAATTTTAAAAATAAAAAATCAAATAGCCCATCAAAAGAGCTTAAAGTATTCAATTTTATTTTTACCATATCAATTTAATTTTGAAAAATAAAAATCAATATCTATGCTACACTTTGAAGCTTATCAACTTTCACTTTAAACGAGTTTCAGAGCACAGTTAAGTAGATGGTATTTCTAACTATTATAACCTAAGTTTAACTACGATATTATTATTTTAAATCTGACAATGTTTATTATTTCTTACTCATTCCATTATTGGATTATAATAACTAATTTAATGCCCCAAACACGAACATAAATTTTCAAACTAATTCATCTCTTTTAACATATGGAGTGAACATTGTGGAGGTAAAAGAAAAAATACCAAAATAAAAACAAAATAACCAATAATTGCAGTCGATTACGCTCGGCTGATTCAATCTAAATCCCATCACAAAGAACTTTAACCTAAAAAATGAAAAAAATTGTTGCTTCTTGAGAAAAACGAATCCATTTATACACAGTTGAAGGCTTCAACCCAGCCCAACATACAACCAACCCAAACAGCCCAACACGCCCTTCCTTGAACCATGGGCTCAGCTTAAAATACCGTCACCGGCGGCAGTAATTCTCCTAAATTGACGGCAACCCTTTCCACTCCGGCGACTTCAATTGTCAGAAAACAGAGAAGAATGACGAGAAAGATCATAAGGAGCCCATAAACTATCGAGTGGACAAGGCTTCTTGGCATCTAATCTCAGCCATGGCTTCCCCTTTCCACTCCAATGGAGTAAACTGGCCGGACCAGGATGAAGATCCCTACAAACCCCTTTCAAATTATCCCCACCCAACCCATGTTGGTTCCATCGATGCTCAACTCCTTCAACATCCCCAGCAAAAACCAGCAAAAATGGAGGCAACGATCCCAACTCATAAATTCTGTTCCTTTTCTGAATCCTCATCCATTTCTCCAGCCTCTCCGTGTATTTCCCTTCCCTCCATTTTCCCAAATCGATCACCATCACCCCCGTGTTGAAATAACACGGTTTCCGCCCCTCAAACGACGCCGCATGTTCTGAATTCATCCAGAATTTCGCCGTGAAGTAATTCGTGAAATTCGCATGACAATACTCCGGCGCTCCCAGCACGTGATTCCCCAAATTTATCTTCCATAGCTTCGCCACGTCGTCCACAACCACCAGATCTGAATCGAAGTAGATGATTCGATTAACGGTGACTGGTAATAGTTCTGCCAAGTACATTCTTGCGTAATTCAGTGGCTGATCTAGGGCTCTTCGAATCGAGTACGTGATTTTTCCTCTTACTAGATTTGAATCGAAATGGTAGAGATGGAAGTTCAGGTAGGGGAATGTGGTGGTGATAATGCGCCGGAGCTCTAAACGCCGGTGCGTCACGATGAAGTGGAACACTACGTTTTCCGGGCAGGCTGAGTGTTGAAGTACTGAAAGTACTCCGGCCACCGATCCCCGGAGATAGGTAGCGTCTAAAGTCATGGCGATGTGGATAACGGAAGGCTTCGTCGTCCGACGACATTCCAGGCCGTTTTGAAACGCCGGCGCTTCTCTGAATACGGCCAACTCGCCGGAGACCACCGTCGAAGGAAACTGTACGGTTAAGGCGAGGAAGAAGAGTAGAACCAAAAAAGCCATTAGGGCAATTCTTTTGGGAGGAGGCGGAAGAAGAAGACGAAGCATTTGAGAAGAAGAGTGGGGTAAACTGGGAATTTGGAACAATTTACCTTTTGGTGGGGCCAGAATATTAAACGGACAAGTGAAGCCAGGCTGGAATTTGAAATGACTTCATTTCATCGCCGTGACTGTGGTGGGGGTTTTGAATCGTGTGGACGTGCCTAGATAAAGCTTTCATCAAGAGCCGTAGGATACGAAATGAACGGGTGCGATGTAAAGGAATGTTAGGCGTACGTGCTTTGACTAAACGGTTGACTTATTTGACATCCCGTGACCCAGAAAAAGAAAAATGTTCCATTCCATTCCACCTTTTGTAAGACTCAAAATCATCAGTGGTGTTAATCCAACGGCACTAAATAGTGACGTTGGATTGAAGGGTTGTGATGAATTAAGAGTGGGGCCCACGCAGCATAATATTTAATTAATTGATTCGTTACCACTTGGTACGCTCTGATTGGGGATAATATCTAATCTCTATCGCAATTTGGTGAGGATTTTTCGAATTTAATTTAATATTAATGTCTGTCTTTTTAGTGTACACAATATTTTATTGCTTTTCTAAATGTTTTCTTTTTCGTGTTTTAAATGCCTTCAATTATTCAAATGCTTACAATTACTCGTATTTATTGCAATTTTAGGAGTTGTTTGAGATGCCACTGTAAAATTAAGAACTCTATGAACTTGATCTTCATAGAGTATGTTGTTTGAAGACTGTGTTTGGGGTGCACATTGAATTGGAGACCGTGTTTAAGTCCAGATTGAGTTTGTTAAGTTTTTTTTTATCTATGTTTTGAGTACAAAGTTGGTATGGATTGAATTTGGTTAGCCTATTTTTCTGGATCTCTATTTTTATTTGATAATTTATTCCAACACTCCTATACGTATTGTATTCTGCAGGTATGGCTGCTCATAACTCATAATAAGCAACTATATTTGAGTTGACCCTACTCTGTAGTTATTATCTCTTGTGTATTGTGAATCTCATTGAATAAAGGAAAAGAAACGGGACGAGAACTTCTAATTGTTTTTTTCGTTTTTTTTAATATGAAAGTTATTGTTGATAAATTACAGCAATTAAGTCGAATAAGCGTAGTTTAGTTTTAATTCACATCCTATCTTTTCTAATTATTATTGATTTGAAAATAGCAACCGCTGGTCTCTTACTTTTTTTATTTTTGATTTTTATCACTGAAATGGTGACTGACAATGAATTTAAATATGAGAGAGTCTATTTGTATTGTTTAGAGTTTCTTTTATGGTGATTTGATTTTGGTGGTTTGGTTTAGTAGCCAAATACAACTGATAAGTTAGATCTAGTTAGGCAATCTTTGTTGCTGTATTTTGTAGACGAAGAATGATTGATAACACATTTGGATTGTAAGCAAATTTTTAAAAATAAAATCAAGTTTTATAGCTGAAGGCTCGGGAGTTATGAATTCTTACATGTGAAAGTCCTACATATGAGGGCTCACCTTTTGATCTACATGTTGGAGAATAATCTTAGTACTCGGTTTAATAAGCCTAACAATTTGTGGACTTAGTCAAATAAGTAACTTATTTTGAGACTTGAACAATGGCTCCCACCACAAACATATTGTTCATTAGAGGATTAGTAGTATTTACGGTGGAAGAAATAAGTACAGAGGGTAAAACAGACATTTAACTTAATTGTATATTTATGCACACAACTTGATCTTATAGTGCGTTACAACTATAGTGGAGTGGCCTTTAGTGAATGAAAATTGATTAACCATTTCATTTTTTTGTTTTTGTTTTTGAAAATTAAATCTATTTCCTTTTAGTGACCTTTAGTAAATGGAAATTGATTAACTATTTCGTTTTTTTTTTTCTTTTAATTAAGCATATTTCCTTCCGCTGACCTTTACTTGAATTCTTTTCCAAATTTCAAAAGCAAAAGCAAGCTATTTTAAAAAACAAAAACAAAAAACAAAATGGTTACAAAATGGAGCCTAAATTAGTTTAATTAATTAATTTCATATTGGAGTTTATAATCTCCAAGTCCATAATGTCTTCTTGCTTTCTCATATAAAAATGAGGAATCAACTTAGTTGAAAGAAAAATTGAAACGTGAAAATTAATATTTGATATATTTGATATATTAAATGAGGATAAGTGATATTTATTGTGTTTAATACATCAAATATCAAATAAAATTACTAATTGATTAAGATACATTAAATAAAATTATATATATTTAATTTGAATGAGATTCATATAAAAATATATATGTATATATATTTAGAGAATTAAAATATTTGAATGAGATTCAAATTCTTTAATATATTTATTTTAATATAAGATTATAAGTATAAATATATTATTAGGATTGCCACATTTGGTTCCGTATGAATAAGACATTTATGGGTTATATCAAATGATGTCTCATATGAAAAAGGAAAAAAACAATAAATTATTTTCCACCAAATTCCTTTTCCATTCTGTCACAGCAAAAAAAGCCCTTCTGGAGACTGGAAACTTGTTGGAGAGCAAGGAAGATAAAAATCCACCAAAAAGATGTCCATATATTTTGAGTAACGTAATGGAGGATCATTCGTTCTTTACTAACTTGGTATTTGTATTCAATGTGATCAAATGTTTTTATTGTGGAATAAATGGTTCGATCCTTTCAATTGGTATCTAAAATAAAATCGTGTATGGTGGGTGCATACATGATTTCAACAATTTCGATGGGAATAAACTGAATTCAATATATATGAGAGAAAAGGTAGGTTAACTATATATTCATGTTGTTGGTGCATCATTAGTCTTAGCTAAAAAAGGCAGCATGGTTGACAAAGGAATTCAAGCTTGGATTGATTGAGGCAAACCCAAATTGTAGTTGTAAAAAGGAGACTCCAAAATTCATGGGAAAGGATTCTGAAAGGAATGAAGGCAAAAACTCTTGGTGGCCATCAGAATTTCCAACAATAAGGACTAACACCAACGAGCCTTGAACCCAAACTGTTGAGACCAATGGTAGTACCACTTTAGGATTCCGATGTTGTTGTTCACCAATTGCTCCAACTTCCATGCCTACAAACTTGTTGATCTATTCATATATTAGCGGCCCACCAATATTAGATGGGTCAGCCCATCTAATAACTTACTTCCTCAACTCCATTGACCTTTTTCATTGTAAGGCCATTCTCACCAATAATTAAAAAGGAATTAAATAAAATAAAATTAAATAACGGGTAACTTAGGATTTTTGGGGTTTAAAGATTTACCATACTAAAAATAAATTGTTGGGATAGATTAGCAATATAGTTTATAACTAATAGAGTTAGATCTAAATTTTGCAATAAATTATTTTGTATTGCGTTATATCTACTAAACTTTGAATTTGATTGCTATTTTTACAATTGTCCATGTTTCAATTTATACCTTAAATTTGACATGGCCTAATAATTTTTATTATAAATTAACTTAAACATAGCTTAACTGTACAAGTCTTTTTTTAACTGAGAGAAAGAAGACAATATCGTCAATCTAAGAAAGGTGTTAAATTTGTGCCTTTGTCCAATTCTCACAAATTTCACGCGTTAATCGTAATTACAAAATAGTTAGAAGTCTTTTCAACCTTACAAATTTCCATAAAAATTTAATACTCACGTAAAATGACATTTGATTAATGTACAACAACCATTTAAATTTCATTTTAAGTTTCATATTTTCAAATCTGCTCTCAATTAACTTTAAATTTGATATTTTTGACTGCTTTTTTAATGATAATAATAAATAAATAATATTCAAAAGATAGTTTTAAACTAAAAGGACTAAAATTCAACTAAAATATAATGAAAATTGGCGCGACTTTATGAATAGGCAAACGACGGTGACTGGGTCTAGCGGTGAATGAAAATCAACACAGCAACAACTTAAATAATTACTTAGGCAATGTGCCTTTGACTTTGACTTTTTCTAATTCCTTCAATATTCCGACAATTAATTTCCACTTTTACGTCTCTTTCCCCCCAACACTTCCTTCCCAATTTCTTCATCTAATCTCTATAAAGAAAAAATAATAATAACATTAATTATTGTTATGCCAAGTTTTGAATTGAAAAAAAAAAAAAAAAAAACAAATTGTAGTGCTTACCACTAACGCTTCGATATTTAAGTTAGAAAGCATATAAGTGCACAAATTGAGAATTTGTGATTAGATAATGAACTTACTTGTCATGGAATTATAGTAGTACATGACATATATTATCCTTCGTAGAATTTCAGAACTACATTAGGATAACCCTTTATTTTTTCGGGTTGGGTTATGCCCGTTTGGCCATTATGCTAGGCTCGACGGGGGTTGACACCATCTTCTAGGCCAATTTTGGTCCTAAAATGATATTCTTAGGTCAGGCCATGTGTAGGCATCCTAGTTAGACATAGACCAAGCCCCCTAATGTGACCTTAGGGAATATTTGACCATAATTTTTTTTTTAAATCTTATGTTTTTGTTTTACAATATTGATTATCAAGAATTTAAATAATTTTAAACCGATCATAATACATTGAGATCATAGATGAATTGGAACCTCACCTTTGTAATATTTAATTTCAGTAGCCCTTTTTAGACCTGTATTAGGGCTTTGTAGACTAATTATCGAAGAAAACGGTTAATTATTGCATATACATAGTTTAGTATTATGGTAAGTGTGGGAGGAAAGGCCACGTTGGTGTTTATAACACCACAAGGATAAAGACGAGATTTTTATTAATTAATTCATGAATCAGCCAAAAATGCCTAAAACATAAAGGAAAAATCCAATAGGATTGATTAATTAAATATTAATTAAGACCAAATTGGATAAATGATAACAATAATTACATGTTTAAGAGTTTGAAAATTGAAATTGGGCACTAGGTTTTGACGTTAGACTTATTCACGTTATTGGGTAATACGTCCAAGTCGCTATTATTAGTATCCTAATTCTAGCTTATTAAGTCTGCTGCAAACTGAAAGCAACTACTAATTAAACTATTTGACCAATCACATTTCCATAATCTCTCTCTCTCTCTCTCTCTCTCTCTCTCTCTCTCTCTCTCTCTCCATTATTCATTGCCCACTTTTCAATTTTATATACTTTTATTATTTACTTCCTTTTCATCTTTTTCCTAATGCTATTACTGTTTTGATTAAGTTTTAAAACTCCCTCCTTAATTTTGTTGCATTCTTCAATTTATCGAATTTATAATGTCTCATATATGGTAAGTGTTATTTAAAAGCAAATTCTAAAATATGAATGTCGATATAAATATACGTTAAGGTCTTAATCTTACAAAAATGTTGATAGAAATATTGATAAAATATTGACGTGAATAAATACTTTTGAAACAATTATTAACTAGCTAAAAAAAATTCAAAAAATATTTAAATGGATAAACAAACATTTATGACTCTCTATAAACAAGTTGACATGTTTATTTTTTATATCATACTTATATTATGACTCTCTTAATGTTGCGTAGATTTCTCTATGATATCATGGAAGTATCGATTTACCTATATGTCAATATCAAACTCATAAAAATATGAAAATTTCAATGAAAATACCAACATATTGACATAAAGGTGATATTATGTGTGTATAAGTACCAAACTATTAGATAAAAACATATAATAATGTCTCTTTAGGCGTTTATCGTTATTGAGTCGGATTCCAAATATCTTTTTTGGATCGAATACTCATTTAAGATTTATGAGTGTTGATACCGTATTAGATAAGTTTTATCTCATAATTAATTGACAATAATTAAAATAATTCATACATTTTAAAACTTGTGAAGTCCCTCGTTTCTTTAAATTTGGATTTCTCACACTTTGTTTCGCAAGTAATGAAAAAAAAGTATTAAAACTAATAAAATTAAAATAATTCCACGATTACATAAAATGTTCGAAACTCACAGAAAACAGACATATATTAATGTCAATCTTTTGATCAACTATGGGTATCTTCAACTTTTAAGGATTTTAAAATATATGTTACATATAGATATATAAATTTGAATGTGTTAAAGAAATGAAACAAATAATTAATGGATGCAATGCCAAGTGTTCAATAATAAACCTTAGATGAACGCAAGATCCCATATCATTGGATTCCAATGACTATAATTTGAATATTTCTTGTCTATTATTAATTTGGTTTTAAGCATTTTATATATCAATTGAATTTGTATTTATTGTCAATTGTCAAATAAGAATCTCATAACTAATTTCATATTGACTGTATGATTTAGTTTACAAAATATTGATATGTTGACCAAATTATTCATCAGTATAGTAAACGTAACGTTGTTCTATTTGCAATTTTTCAGAGGTTAATAAAATTTAAATATAAAATGAAGATTAAGCAGCAGCAGCAACAACAATAATAATAATACAATAATAAATTTAGTGGGAAAGTAGTCATAATAAAATTTATTACTCTACTAGTTATCTGTACACCATCATGCACTTATAAATTAATTGACAACAAACTCTGATATTTTGAAGTATATTTTAATATTATATATGTTTAATACAATTATATCTTTTTAAACAATATCAATGAACTTTCCTTCTCGGGAATTAAATTTTATATGTTAAGTAGCAACAAATTATGGAAAGGAGTACCTAGTTTTGTGAAGAAAAAAAAAATTATCGCCCGTTAAATTGTGGTTGGATAATTAAATAACGATAAAAATAAAAATATATATGTGCCAGTGTTTTTCGTTTATGTTTTATATCATGTTAAAACTGACCTTATTCAAAGATAGAAAAAAACCACTCAACCAAAACTACTAAACCAAATTTGTTATTATTTAAAATGTTATGAAACTGAGTTATCAAATCCCACTTATTGCAAAAGGGATGATTTTGGTGAATTATTCATCGAACAAATTTGAAGCAGTGCTTGTATTGACTAGAGACGGAGCATTGAATTGAGGGTTGTGACCATAGTAGCATTGCTCATAATTTACATTAAAGTCCATATAAGTGAACATGGCAACCCATATGATAGCGAAAAGAAAAAAAAAAAAAAAAAAAAGTCATAGAATTAGAGTTTATCCGATTAAGTATTCAGTTTCATCTCAAAACCTATAAGAAATCTAAGGAATAATTCGTGTAATGTGAGGTTTCTTCATCACTCCGATGTGGGATCCGATGGCGTTTTATCTCCTTCATTTTTAAGTCAAAATTTAATTTTGAATTGTTTTGATTGTATAGACTCTACTATATGTTAGATAGCACAAATTCTCAAAATTAATGGACAATTAGGGTTTTGTGCCCTCTTATATCATAGAATTAAAGGCTATCCAAAATATGAAAACATAAAGCATGTAATATACACACAGATTCATTTCATACACACAGATTCATTTCCAGTTTCATAAACACTATGGAAAACCTACTCCCATCCAACTTGCATAATTTAATTTGATATTTTTTTATCCCTCCAAAATTTTGAAAATATGAATTATAAATTTGAAGTTTCCATGTCGGCAAAAGATGACGTATTCGTCTTTTTACAGCCCCCACTTGGTTTTTTTTTTTTTCTTTTTCTTTTTTTCTTTTTTTCTTTTCTTTTTAAATTTATTGTTATTATTATTATTATTATTTTGGTATTTAAATAAAAGACTCCAGAAATGGGGGTCCATTTCACCTTAGTTATTGTTTGGTCTACTCATATATAATATATAAATATAAATCTTTTTTTTTTTTTTTTTTTTTTTTTTTTTTTGCATGTGATTTAACGTGCGTTCACATATCTTTTCTAATTATCTTTTTTTTCTTTCAACGAAATAAATAATAAGCGTTGGTTATGCGTCAGCTAATCTAATCTTGTCACTCATCTAACCAATTAATAATATTAGCCACTATTAATCCGTATTTTCCACTTTTAGGCTTTTATTTGTTAAATGGAATCTATAGGAACAAGAGAAAAATTGTGAATGGTTCATAATTATCAAAAGAAACATGGTACTAGCTTGAATAAAATCTTTAATATCATGCTTTATTTTACACCAATTCATAATCAAGAAAGTATTTAATAAAACGTGGGTTCTTCAAATTTAACACTGAAATGGACTTGTTATTTTTTTATACGAGAAAATGACATTCTTTTAACATCAATAATTCATTCTTTCAGTTCCTTTTAATTAGTTTATCCTTTTATTCATGCTTTTCAAAGATATATATATATAGAATCATGATTTTTTTTTTTCATTTTTAATTATTCAGAAAACGTTCTATTTCTTACAACATTTGTTATCTACTACATCTCAGTTTTTTCATCAAATATAAAAAATAATTTATCACTATTTAGGCTATAATTACATGATTTTTTAAAACTAAACTTAAAATACTGCTCCGTTTTTAGTTGTTTTTTTTTACATTTTAGAAATATTTTTAAAATCTAAGCCAAATTTTAAAAACTAGAGGAAGAGCAGTTTTTAATAACTTATGGCCAAAAATTTAAATGTTTATATTGATAAATGAAAACGTCATTAAAAAATTTGGAGAAAACAAACATAATTTTGAAAAACCAACTAGATTTTTAAACGGTACTTTAGTTTTATATTTTTCATTTTACAAAAGTTGAGCTTTATATACACTACGTTCTTATGCTATCTTTACCTTTTAATAATGTTATAAGAATCTAAACTAACATTTGAATTTTTTTTTTTTTTTTAAAGTCATTTAAAATTTTTTAAGGTAAGAATTCAAATGCATTTTTTAAGAAATGCCATGAAACAATCAGTATAATTTTGGGGAAAAGAAATCAAAGTTGAGGTCCAGTTTAATAAATTTTCGATTTTGAAAATTAACTTTATAAAACACTATTTTTATCTACGATTTTCTTTGTTTTGTTATATCTAATTTTAAACAATGTTAAAAGAATTCATGTTAAATTTTAAAAACAAAAAAAAAAATATTTTAAAAAAATATTTTTTATTTTTAAAATTGACTAATAACTCCAAATGTTGCCTTAAGAAAGATGGAGAATATTGTAAATAAAAATTGGGAGAAAACAAGTCCAATATTCATCAAAAAGGGGGGAAAAGAAAAAGAAAATCTAAGGTAGTATTTAATAACCATTTTAATGTTTTGATTTTTTTTATGAAGATCAAGCTTTCCAATACTTCTACCTATAATTTTCTTGCCTTATTTTACCTACTTTTTAAATATGTTTTGAAAAATTTAGCCAAATTTTGAAAACCAAAAGAAAGTAGTTTTTAAAACTTGATTTTCTATTTGAAATTTGGTTTATAATTCAAATGTATGTTTAACATATGTGAAAATTTTGCCAACAAATGATGAAGAAACAAGCATGAATTTCAAAAGAACGTAAAATAAAAAAATAAAAAATACAACATGTGTTAATGAACTTAAATACTTGAGAAATAGGGCTTACTTAGTCATTAAACAAAATGACATTCTAGTTTATATAATCTTCTTAGCTAGTTTGTTTTGTTTTTATATAACAAAAAAAAAAAAAATGGTTATCAAAACTGGTTCTTAACCACTAATCTCACTACCTCACCATTAAAAAAAAATTCAGATGAATGAAACCATAATTTGTAGTACACGCAATTAATTAATATTTTATTTTACATGTTGTGGATTATGGTAACAAAGTAGATTCCAAAACAACTCACATGCACGCATTCAATCTCTATCCGACCCCATTGTTTGACTATATCAAATACAAATATTCTTAAATTTCAAAAAATATTTGATAGAAACGCAATAACTATATTTCAAGGACAAATAAGTAATTTCCTCGCATGGAATGGGTCACACACTAGAACATATCTCACATTTATTCCAACCATTCCAAACTACACGGTTCTAAATAATGTCACCATTATTTTCAACTTTTGTTTATTGATTTCAAAAATATATGAAAATTTTATCTCTAACTTTTAGATCAAACACTATATTGAAGCAATATTCTATTTCGTTCCCTATCAAAGTAGAGCAGTAAAGAAATATTCTAATGCATAATTAAGGATTAACCAACAAAATTTTTATTGGTTCAAAATACGCTTGGTAAAATCATGGAGGTTTGAGTCTAAAATGGACAATCTACATAGATCGGAAGAAATGTACAACCACCCATCTAACGAAAAAATGTGAATAGCATAATTTAGCGAATTATGCACCCATTATAATATTAAATGTTGATAGTTTGATTCCCCATCTCTACAATTGTTGAAATAACAAAATATAGGAAAAATATCAATTTACACTACTAAACTTTAGTGGTTGTATCAATTTAAATTATGAACAAATAATTGCATCAATTTAAACCTTTTTTTTTTTGTAAGTGTATTAATTTACACCCTCTGTTATGTTTCATTTGGAAAAAAAAAACTCGTGTAAAACTTATAATTATATCAATTAAACCTCTAAGATTTCGTAAATTAATCAATTTACTCTTAGAAAAAATCTTATTAGAAAATCTTCCATGTATTTACTTTAATCGTACATTTTCTAAAATTAACACTTGAAGAAGTCGATACACATTTAAGATTTAATGTACAAAAATAAATAAACGATATTAGTGGAATGAAATTTGGAAGAGAACATAAATTGATAAACTCTAAACTTTACAGGTATAGGTTGATGTTTGTGTATATATAGGGTTTAAAAAAAAATCACAAATACATGATTTTAGGTGTTGAATTAATTAGGTATAAAGAGGATAAGAAAAATAAAAAGGAAAATTTGTAGCTTATCCTCTCCAATATCCACCAATGGGAGAGAAGAGAAGAGAAGAGGCATGGTGTATGTGGTGTACAGGGTCCAATTGTGGGTCCCACTTGAATAGCCAATCCTAATTAAGGTTTTTTGTAGTCAACAAAAGCAGCTACCCACAGCCTCATCTCTTTGAATGACACCTCATCATTGTCTTCCTTTACATTTTCACTCAATCACTTTTTATTTTCTCCTATAATTTTTAATTCTTTTTAATCTTATAATTATAAAAAAAAAAAAAAAAAACAAAACAAAACAATTTAAGATAATTTGAACTTTTCAATATTATTGTAGGGAGAAAAGGTAATTGAATATATGATATATGTTGGTTGAGATAAAGGTAGAATTTGGTATGATTCACAATGTACACAATCAATAGTGTTGGTATGAATTATTATTATTGTTAATATTAGAAAAAGTTTTTAGAGAAATTATTAAGTTTTGAAGTGGCAGATGAAATGTAAAAAATGATATTATATATATATATATATATATATATATTCCTTGAAAGCAACCAGTTGGGCCAAATTGGTGCAGCATTTAATTTAAATTTTATGACTATATATATTTTATTCCAATGTTTTAAATAATTATTAATATTATTGGATCGTGGGGAAAAACATAGAAGTGACCACCAATACCATAATAGAGGTTTTTATTTATTTGTTTATAATTTGTTGTTATTGAGCTTAACATGTGTGATGTGGATGTTTGCGTGAAAGTGATTGGAGGATTTAATATAACCACTCACGTAATTCAACAATTTCCATCTTTATTAGAATTTTATAAGCCAAATTAAAACTAAAAATTAATGTTTAGTTTTGGCTCGTGTCCTGTCCTCTTCTCACGTGCCTTAACCCGAAACCCGCGTTTTGGTCCCAGTTTTCAACGTCTTTTCGTTGCTGTTATCACTATAAATTTATAATTTATACTTCTTATATAAATTAATAATGGGTTTATGCATAAAATTCACAAATGCTTGAATTATAAACGGTCCAACATTCCTTTCTTATATAAAATTCATAAAATTTCTTTCTTCAAAAAAAAAAAAATATGTATAATGGAAAATTCTTAACCTCCATTTGGATTGCAAATATAGATAAATTTGAAATTTAAATATTTGAGCTAAGTTTGTATTTGGATATGCAGATGATTAATGCCCGAAACTTAAATATTTGTGTTTGATTACCAATTTTGTATATAAGAGCAAAAATTAAATAATTATTTAGTTAAATGTAAGAGAACAATTATTTAGTCATAAATTATATTTAGTATTATTTAATATATTTATTTAAATATGTAAAGTAAAAATAATTAAATTAATATAAATTAATTATAATATTAACAATTAATAAATTTCATACTCTTGAGATAGCATAAAATATTAATTATAAATATTTCAGTTGAAATTTATTAAATCTAAACAATATATTTATATTAAATAATTAATTAAAATTAATAGGAATGATTAATTGATATTGATATGTTAATTAATTAGTCTACTTTTTTTACCTCGGAATTAATATGAAACCTTAGGTTTTAAAAAGAGAAATGTTGTTAAACAAATAGTGAAATATTAAATGTTGGTCTAAAATCAAACTTGTGAAGAAAATATTTCCCAAATGACCTAAATTCTTCCCTTTTTTGGTTTTTTTTATCCATTAAGTAAAGATAATTATCATTAATTTTTAAAGATTGCCATTTTTAAACTGATAACATTCTCAAAATTATGTATTAGGTGTTTCTAATTATATTTATTATACATTGAATATAATTTTTGTTCTTTTGAGAAAAGCGTTGAATATTAACTTTGAAGAATTCAAAACAAATATATATATATATTTTGAGATTGGGACGTTGTGAGACTTTCAAATTTTGTAAGCAATGCTCATGTCCATATATGTTTTTATTATTATTATTTTTTTTTTCGCCAAAGAAAAGTGTGTACAATTAGTCAATATATTACTTATAATTCAGTTGGTCAAAGTTAACCCAAATATATAAGAATATGATATTTTTAGGTGACGTGAAATTCAATTGTAATAAATAGAAAAAGAAAGAAAGAAAATAATAAGAACTTTATCTTGATATCTCATTAGAATTTATAAATTAGATTTAAGATAACATGACAAAGTTTAAATAGAGTATATCGATTAACATCTTTAAAACGATTTTATTTATCTTTACATTTTTGCACTCGAAGAAATGATTTTCCACTTTAACTTAGAATAATCTATTATAATCAAATAACCATTCATAGAAAATATTATATAAATATCTACAATTTCTTATTCTCTCATTTCCTTAACGTTTCTTTATATTCGAGTAAATTTCAATAGTATATATATTTTTGTTTTTGAAAAGAAAAATATGAAAACTCGTCATCATTTGTTATTGTTGATGCTAAAAATCAAATAGGAAAATATGTGCATAGCCATTACGAAATTCAATGATAAATAGGTTTAAATGAACGAATTAAATTAAATTTGATTTACCTAATAATTAGTTTACCTAAGATTTTTCTTGAGCCAAAGTCATATATTTATGGTTAAATCATTTGCACAATTTTAAACGTACAGGGAAAAGTGTTTGGTAAAATCTGTGGTTTCAAAAGCTATTGGTTGAAAACAAGTTGGCCTCTCAAAAAACCAAATGTATTAAAGGCATCCAATAAAGTGTACTGCTTGGGAAATCCCACTCAAAAGTTAGGCAATTTTGTTTAAAGAGATGATAAATAAATTAAAAAAAAAAAAAAAATATATATATATATATATATATAGATATTTGATTCCTTTTTACTCTACATGTGGGTTATTTATATATATGTACCTTTTACCCTTGATTATTAATTTGTAGCCAAAATTTTCAATTTTTCCGGCCTAAAACATTATTACTACATGCTTCTACTTCCTAATTTATGTTTGAACCATGTTATATATCTATCCGATTTGATTAAAACTTTTTATTCCAAAACTTTATTCAAAATAGTTTTTAGTATACCTAACTATCAAATAAAAAGTGGATTTTCTTTATTATGTTCTTTCCATTTGTTTAAAATGATCAAATAGAAAAAAAGACCAAAATTTCTCATCAAACATAATTACTAATGATTGATATATATGAATGAAATTCTTTTTGCACACATCATAATACTTTAGAAATTATTTAATTTTATAGATAGAGTCAACTTTTGAGTGCAAAAACTACTAATTTACATATTTTATATGGGAGTGGGAAAGCATCGCACAATATTACAACCATTCAATTAATTAACTTTAACTATTTGTATAATATAATTGAGAAAGTGCAGTCTCCATACTTTAATAGAAAGATTATCAACTTTTTCCTCCTTCTCTGATCTCTTATTATTATTAGTATTATTATTTTCTCCTTTATTTTTAGACACAATTTAAAAAAAAAAAAAAAAGGTTATGATTAATTAAACCAAAACAAAATGCGCAAATGAAGACAATTGATGAGATGGAAAAAGTTGTAAGTAAAGTTACACCGAATCTTATTGATTTAGATTTAAGTGATGCAGAAGTGTTAATCGGAAATTGGCTAATAAAAACAATTAATTAATTAAAACGCATATAAGTGTGTGGACATAGCTTTGATTGGAGAGTCTAATAGGAAAATATGGGATTATATTATATAAAAAGAAAGTGACGTCAAAAAGAAAAAAAAAAAAAAAAAAGGGAAAGACAAGATTTTATAATAAAATAATCCTATGTTTATCTTGAAACTCAAAAAGAGTAAAAAAAGTATTGATCACAAAAGCCCAAAGATTGTGTGCAGACTTCAGAGTGATGTTCATCATTATTCATTTGATTTCCTTTCAATATCTGATCATTTATTGTTAGGTACACCTCCAAGTAACCAATTACACTTTTTCCTTTCTCTTTAATAAATTAAATTATTTAAAACACTAATAAAACATAAATATTTCAAACAAACAAGCTATAACACGTTGTTTTCTTTTATTTATTATATTTATGTACCTCTTAACTTAAATTAGGTCCAATTTCAGATATTTTATTAAACCTTCTTAATTTGCAATCCTTTTAATTTGACTTTAACTAAACTTAGGAATCTTTATTAGTCCTCATTGCTCACTTTAATTTACTTTTCACAACTTTCATATCTAATTACATCTTTTTAATTACATAAGCTTCACACATTTATGAGATTTTAATATTAACACGAAAAAATTGCTAATATGAATATTTAATTCTTCATGGATCTTTGACTTTTTAATTAGTAGGAATTTATTTGTATTGTTCCTTCATTCAACAAATTAAACCCTAGTAACCATTTTATTTTTTTTAATCTTAAAATAGTGCTTATTAATGTGTTTTTGTTTTTGTTACCATGAATTCGTAGTTAAATTTTAAAACAAAAATAAGTTTTAAAAGACTATCGCCTTTTAGTTTTAAAAAATTGATTAGATTTTGAAAATATAAAAGTAAGATTTATAGTTTTAATTTAAAAAAATAGAAAATAAAAAAAATAAAAGGATTAGGAAACGAAATTTGGAAAACACGATATTAATCCTTGAACAGTTTTAGAAATAATGTTTGATAGGAAAAGAGAAACAATAATATTATTGTATTGAAGAAACAAAATATCAAATCAGTACCTAAAAAATAAGTGTAATAAGAAGCTTAAATTTGGGTGAGACCCACAGTCACTGAAAAAGGCGCCGGGATTTATATAAAATTAAAAAGATATATAAATATATATATATAGGTGGGGCCAATGGTAAAACCCAGGACAATTCCGTACATGCATCGCCAAATTTAAATATTATATATAGAAAAAGAAAGAGAAAGAGAAAGAGAGAGATGAAGTGGGGCCGGCGAAACTATTGGTGAAGGGCCGTTGATTGAGATGAAGAATGGAGGGTGGAGATGGGGGAGAGAAGGGGAATTATTGGACGCGATACGAACTATGAAAGAGAATAGGAAAAACAAGATAAGTTTAGTTGAGTCGAGGGGAAGACATGTCAGCGTTGGTTCGGAAATAATAGAATCGTGATGTTTTTTTTCTTTTTTGTTACAATTAAAGGGAAATAAAAAAATAAAAAAATAAAAAGAAAAAAGAAAAAGGGTGAGGAATCTGGTGGGGGGGTGTGCATTAGATACTAAAATGAACCTAGGCAATAAATACAAACGAATGAGAGGAAGCCACGGTGGAATTAGGGGGCTTAGTTTGGAGTTTAGTGAAAGAGGCTATCCAAATCCAATCCCTGTGAAACTGAAGCCCCACTTTCCCCCATCCTAGTGGGAACTCAAATTTCTCTATTAAATAGTACCTTCTGGTACCGACACTTGGACGCTTCCCATTTCCCTAATTTTCTATACCATAACAGGAAAATCATTTTTCATTAATTCCCCAAAATTACAGGGAATTTCCTGCTGGGATATTGGGAATGGGAAAAATAGGACATGGGGTTGATTTTTTTTGGGAGTGGGATTAGGTAATAAAAAGAAAACAAAGAAAGGGTTAAAAAGAGGTAAGATTCTGATTGGTACTAACAAAAGCAAACAGCAAATAATAGAGCAGATATTGATGAAAGATGAAGAAGATGCTGGCAGCAGCAGCAGCAGCAGTATCAGATAAGATACATTCCACATGGAGAAATTTCTTTCTTTTTTTTTCTTTTTTTTTTTTTTTTCATTTTAATAAAAAAATAAAATAAACTAATTAAAAAATAAAAGAGAGAGAGAAACAGCAAAATTCAGGGGGGATGAACTTAAAGAAAACACGGTCCAGGGTCATGTGAACCCCATCAACTTGTTTCAACTGGACCCCACCTCTCTATCATCCTCCTAGAGTTGACCCATTTTTTCCTTTTTTTTTTTTTTTTAAATTTCTATTCCATCATCTTCTAAATATGCGTTTCTAATTGGGTAGCTTTTTATTTATTTATTTGATATTATTATAAATAAATAAATAAATAAATAAATAAATAAAACCCCGTAGACTTGTTAAAAAATAAAATTATAAAGTCCACTCCCCCTATATAAATCCACCCTGCCCTAACACGCCTTTCCAGTTCATTCCCATACTCTCCCCCTTTTCCTTTTATTTTTTTCTCTCTTTTAATTAATTCCCAAAAATATGGACGGTATTTGCATTGACGAAAGCACTTCCACTGAGTCTCAATCCCCGGTGGTTAAATCTCCGCCGCCGGAGACCAGTCTCTGCCGCGTCGGAAGTGGCGTCACCAGTGTAGTTCTCGATTCCGACTCCAGCGGCGGCGGAGTTGAAGCAGAGTCCCGGAAACTACCATCGTCTCGTTACAAAGGAGTGGTCCCACAGCCGAACGGCCGATGGGGGGCCCAGATTTACGAGAAACACCAAAGAGTATGGCTGGGAACGTTCAACGAAGAGGATGAAGCAGCACGTGCCTACGACGTGGCTGCCCAACGTTTCCGTGGCCGTGACGCGGTTACCAATTTCAAACCTTTAGCACACGGCGGTGAAGAAGACGACGCGGTTTCTGCCTTCCTCAACTCCCATTCCAAGGCGGAGATCGTCGACATGCTACGTAAGCATACTTACTTAGACGAACTTCACCAAAGCAAACGAAACGCCGGGTTATCCGGTTGGGATCGGAAACGAAACCGATCGTTACCCGGGTTAGATACGGACCCGGAAACCTCTCGTGAACTTCTATTCGAAAAAGCCGTTACCCCAAGCGATGTGGGGAAATTGAACCGTTTGGTCATCCCGAAACAACACGCTGAAAAGAATTTCCCTCTCCAAACCGGTTCGACCGCTTCCTCCAAAGGTCTTTTGTTGAACTTCGAAGATGGAGGAGGTAAAGTTTGGCGGTTCAGGTACTCGTATTGGAACAGTAGCCAAAGCTATGTGCTGACCAAAGGATGGAGCCGGTTCGTGAAAGAAAAGAATTTGAAAGCCGGTGACATCGTTAGCTTCCTGAAATCGACCGGACAAGATAAACAGCTTTACATTGAATGGAAGGCACGAAAGACTTCTACTGCAACCGGGTCCGACATGAACCCGGTTCAGACCGTTAGACTGTTTGGAGTTGACATTATCAAAGTGTCGCCACATAGTGGGTGTAGTGAGAAGAGGAGGAGGGAATTGGAATTTCTCGCTTCACAATGTACCAAGAAACAAAGGATTGTGGGAGCAATGTAACGTACATATTTTCCCTTTTTTTTTTTTCTTTTTTTTTTTGGAAATTTATTTTATTTTAGTTTTTTCTTCTCCTGTTAATTTCTTGGAGGTGTTTTGTTTTGGGGAAATTAAGGATGCTGAAGAAAAAGAAGGTGGAAATGGGATGGGGTATGATTCCAAAAAACTGAGAGAACATAATTGTAAAAAAGAGAAAATTTGCAAACGAATTAAAAAGCCTGAATTTTTAGGATAAAGTTCGAAACTAATTTTATATATATACACAATATTAGACCTACTTGTTTGACTATTTGTTTGTTTGTTTTTTTTTTTTTTTGAGATATTCGTAAGCAAATTGGCAAATCAATGAAAAATTAAAATGACACTGTTTTAACAAAAAGTTGGAGTTGGAATGTGTGTGACAATGATGAACGGAATTAATTTTATCTATTAATTGAGTTGTTAATTGATGAGGCAAATCTAAATAATTAATGTGTGTATATATATTTTGGATTTACAACTAGAGATTGAAGATTTGCTTCTATTGTTTTATGGTATTAGATTGTATGCAACAAAATCATTTTCTATTTATTTATTTATTTCTTTAGGGTTCCTTCTTGAATAATATCTTTTAAAAGGAAAGATTTTGAGAAGTATTCTAATCGTAATTTTACTTAGAATTTCCTAATTTCCCTTTTGAATGTGATGTCTATTTCGATGTATATTAATCATTTCTAATTCTTTCTTTTTCCACAGATTTTGATGTTTTATGTTATTGTCTTTCTAATTTTGGAAGATTTTCAAAGATCTTATTCTATGGTATAAAATGCTCTATCATTCCTACTTTTTTTTTTTTTTTTTAATAAAAAAAAAGGAATGAAAAGAATAGCAGGAAATTAGTGGAATAAAATATATAGGTTATCGAGAGATTGAGAAAAGGGTAAAAATTAGAGGAATATTATTGTAGTTGAATATGAAAAATGTACAAGTTGAATAAAGAATCATTGCTTTAAAAATAATTGTAAAAAGCAATATATGCATATCTGAAAATAATAATAATAAATAACAATAATGAAATAAAAATACTTCAAGTTGTAGCAAACTGACAAACTCATTCTCAATCACAACTTTGCCTTCTCCAAAACGCGTTTACCCTTCATCAAAACTGGACCACTTTTCCACGTTCAAGCCCTTCATTTTTATTTATTTATTTTTTTTTTTAAATTCTTTAAGTTTGAAATTTGTGGCAAAAATAAATAAATAAATAGTAAACTTTCAAAATATATCCTTTTCAATGTCTGTAAAAATTAGAAGCATATGTGATATTTTTTAAAAGTAAATATGTCATGTTATTTAAGTTCGAATACTAATTTAGTTCTTATATTTTTGGTTTAGGTTCGTTTTGGTCCATTTTATTTTAAAATGTTCATTTTTGTCCCTATACTTTCAAATTATTCATTTGGGTTCATATACTTTTAAAAAATGACCATTTTGGTCTCTTAACTTTTCATCTTAAAAGATCAAAATGCACCAAGGTTGAAAGTAAAAGAATCAAAATGACCATTTTGATAGTTTAAGAACCAAAATGAACAAAAGCTAAAAGGGTAGGGGCTAAAATGAACATTTTGAGAGTATAAGTACCAAAATGAATCAAAGTCAAGAGTATGAATACTAAAGTAATATTTAAACCAATTATTTATTATTATATATAATCTCTAATGGTTGAGCATTGCACTCCCTCCTTAAAGATTAGAGATTCAATATCCATCTTTATTACAATTTACATAGGTGATGTTCTAAATAATGTCATACAAGTCTTTTTATTTTTACATATTAGCAATTACATCAAATTCCATCTTATTTCACCAAAAAAGTAGTTTCTAATTAACACTTTTTTTTTTTTTTTGTTTGTTAAAATTAATGGAACATTTTAAAGTGTAGCTAAAGGCATAATTAAAATCAACTCAAAATTATAGGGTTATTCCTTACCATAAAAGTTTTATTCTTGAGTGAGTGTTAAATGGGATGCATACCATATGATCAGATTAATTTGTGAAAATGATACATGCCAACTATTCTACGTGAATTGTTGAATATGTTAGTAGTCATGACGTATGAATAAAAAAAAACTTGAAGGAAACAAAATATATACCACCTACGTTTAAATTTGTACCTTCTTCCATTTCCTTTTTCTTATTACCAATTTTATTTGTTTTATTTCTACACTATTATTACTTTCTACGTTTCAATATTTGGTCTCCAGTGGTTAGTAATTCTTTTAATTCAATTTCTACTGAATGAATGTGTTGAATCTAATTGAAACAAAATTGTTATAGAGCATGAATAAAATTAACTTCATAAAATGCATCACACTCAGCTAAGTGTTATCATTTTCAACTTCAATTTGGAAAGTGCTTGCAATTGTCTCCCTCGTAAGTTCTCACAACTAGAAAATTTTATTTTAATTGATAATAATTAGGCGCTATTTTATTATTTGTTAATTCGAGTGTGGTATTATCATTTGCAAGTGCAATTGCTAAATCTACTCATGTTGCTCGATGCTATGAGTTTCTTTGACAAATTAGTCAGATTAAGAAAACAACATTAACAACTTTAATATGAATTGAATATGTAAAACAACAATCAATTTGATGTGCTAAGTGTACAACAATTAGTTCATAAGTAAGAATCGCCACTGTATAAACACTCATCAACAAACTGCACCTTTTCAATAATTGGCTTAATGCTAACCGATTCATGTACTTTTAATGAATTACTATGAAATAAAATTTATGAAATTTCGAAGAAAAACGACATCATTTTTAGTTTTGATAAATTTATTTAATGGCTAACTTTTACGTATTAATTTAACTTAAATTTGTTCAAAACTTAACATTATTGAAATTAGTGCGATTCATTTTTTTCATTAATCAAACTTATATTTGTGTAGAATTTATACTTAGTGAGTTTATAAAGATTTTCTAAATTATTATTTTTAATTAAAATTAACACTGGTAAATTTAATATTGACAGTTCCGAAATAGTCAAAATATAAAAATAGATGATAGTATATTGAGTAATTAGTTACTCTTTTTTTCTTTTTACTTTTCTTTTTTAAAAAATATTTTATATTACTTTGTTACTTATCTTAAATGAAAAAATTATTGAAAATATAACTCTGGAAAATATTTACAATTAATACCAAAATACATAGTCTATAACCATCTACTGAAATTTTATTATATTTGTAAATATTTTGATTTCTTTTGTTATATTTGGAAAGAGCCAACTTATAATGTTAATTAACATTGACATGCTGAATGAGAAAAGAAAAAAAAAATGACCTTTGACGTAGGAAACTATTGATGTAATATGATCTTTTATTATTATTTTTTTAATACTTTTGCAAATACAATAAAATAAAAGTCCCCCATTACAAAGGAAATTAATTTATGATATCTGATACTTCTTAAAAAATATAATATAAAACCTTTTCTTTTCTTATTTATTTATTTATTTATTATTATTATTATTATTATTTTGGTATTTTATTTACAGCCATACAGATATTTGATTGTGACCATAGAGAGAGAAAGATATCTTTATATGAGCATAAACAAAGATGAGATGGGCCTGATTGAAACTCACTTGAAGGCCCATTTATTTTGGATCGGAAGCCCATAAGCAATGGAAAGCTGGCTGTTTAAATGGGCCATGCTCTGCAAGCGTCATGGGCCGGCCCAATATTGACGCCAACCGCGTGTGTACTGCAATTTGCTTCTTTGTCACTATGGAAGGAAGTAATGGTACTCGCCATTCTCTGCTGTGTTCTTGGAACCAAGCCACAACCACTGCCTTCATTGTTTCAACTGAGGTAACAAGAACATCAGAACCCACAGCCAACCCGAGACGAAGAAGAAATTGTTAGATAATATAATATTAAATGAACATCATCTTTTTAATTTTTTGATCGGTGATTTAATAAAAATCACAATAAAAAGGAGTCAAAGTAGGAAAGAAAAAAACAATTATTATAGAGAAAATCAAATTCTAAATGGTTAGATGATAGAGAAGCTACAAATCACATGGTAGTAGATCTTGGAAACATTGAAGATCAAAACTGATAACCATAACTTAGAATATCTTATATAGGATACAACTTTTCTCACCTCAAACGTTTAAACGTATCAAACATTAGGAAAAAAAAAATCCTACTAATAATCATAGGAAAATTATTCATTGATAACAAATGTTTGGTTGAATTCCATTTCAATTTTGTCAGGGACAAAGTAACCAAGAAGGTAATGTTGGAAGGGATACTTAAGATAGTTTGTATAAGCTAACCGTCCCTCTTGAAACGCAAAGTAAAGTTGAGAATCACAATAGAAATTTCAAAAGTAGGCCCTTTGTATCCTAGTTTTAGTTGTTAAGGAGTTTTTTTGAACAAGTACAATGTCACACCTAAGCACAATTTGTCTAAAGATATTTGGCACAAAAGGTTAGATCCTCCATTAACATGGTATTTTCAATTTTTGATAGTATCAATTCAACAAGAAATCTATCTTTTGCAATGCATGTAAATATGGTAAGTCTTATATTTTACTTCTGAAATCTTCAAAACACAATAACAAGCGAGCCATCCAAGCTAGTTTCATGTGATCTATGTTTTAAGTAAGTAGTTTGCTTGTTATGGTACTTGAAGATTCCAAAGAAAAGGCTCGAGATTTACTATATTGACAAGCATCACAAAAGCTATAATTTTTATTAAGCCTCGTTCTTTCCAACTTTACATTTTTAGTTATCTTCTCCATCACAAAAAACTCAACCAATAATTCCTATACTTAAAAAGGAGTTAATAATTGAAATGACACATTTTACACAATAGAGCATAAGAATTGAGATCTGTCTTACTCTTTTATTTTATGTCACAAGCCATATATAATACACAATAGAGATGACAAGTGGTTACAAAGAAGAAGAGATAATCAAGGAAGTGACTTGATAAAATGATGTTAATTTCCCCAAGAATAGCAACAATATTTGACTACAAAAACTAAACAAACTAAGTTTAATTAAATCAAATAAACAAGATTAATAAGGCTAATATCTTAACCCACCATAAATAGTTCTTTTATAATTAGTGATATAATGTTCGTAATGAGATACAGTAGCAGTACAGAGTTAGTGAAATTTGTACCAACTTTTTGAATTTTTTGTACTACAACATGCATGCATTTAGATTAATAGTTCTCCTAGTACACACTCAACTTTATTCTTCATTATCATGCACTAGACTAAATAAAATAAACATTTTTTTAATCTAGAAAACATTAAATAACCCTTAGATTCTATTCGTCAGATTCCATTTAAAAATTGTATGTACAAATTAAAATATTCTTAGTCAAATATTGATTTATATCCTTAAATTTTGAAAATTGTATCAATTCAAACTCTAAACTAATAATTATATTAATTTAATTTAAAGTCTAGATTTTGTCGGTTATAACAATTTAAACTCTAATAATTGTATCAATTTAAAACCTGAAATTTCGTAAATGTATCAATTTAAATCCTCAATTATATTTTATTTGGATAAACATTACGTGAAACTTGTAATTTTATCAATTAAACCTTTAAGTTTAATCTGTTTAGACTCTCAATTAGGGTTTATTTAAAAATATTTCATTTACATTATAATAGTCAATTTTGTCATATGGACATTAGTAGAAATCTACACATGTATAAGAATTTACGTACTGATGATTTTTAAATATAATCTTAATAAAGTTTCTAAATCAATTCGCTTATTACAATTTGTAAGTTTAACTGAAAAATTAAATGTTTTCTATGAAACTTTTCAAACTAAATTTGAAGAAAGGTGTAAATTGATACACTTATGAAAATTTAAGATTTAAATTGATATACTTATAAAAGTTTAGAATTTAAATAAGTATAATTATTAGTTTGGTGTTTAAATTGATTCAAAAGCTCAAAGTTTATGATTTTAATTGATATTACAACCTCCAAACAAACTGGAGTATAAATTTACATTTTGCTCCATATTCTTTTGGTTTTTTTTTTCCTTCTCTTTTTCTCAATGGAGATGTGTTTTGGGTGCATTGAATTCAACCACCAAAATAATAATAATAATAATAATAATAATTATTATTATAATAATAATAAAAATAAAAAATAAAGATAATTTTTAAATATGGGAAAATAAACCAAAACATTTACAAATATATCAACTTATTATATGCATGACTTAGCCTATCGCAATCTATTTCAATCTATGCAGATAGACTATGACATTTTGTTATTATTTGTAAATACTTTTAACCGTTTTGTTATTTAAAACAATTTTTTTAATAAAAATAATAATTGCATGACATCTTCTTAACCGAACAACAAATTTTTTATATCACTTCCCTATTTGCTGAGATGTCGATTTTGTTGGATGATGTTAATACTTATAATTAAAATTCGAACGGCCATTGATAAATACTCACAAATGTCCATTTGTTTGGTGTAAGTGAATTTTCTTATTTATTTATTTTCATTCTTAGTTTTGCCCATTCTGAAATTATGTATTCAAGTAAATTATTATCAACACCACAAATCAATTTAATAACATGATTTATTTCAAAGTTTAAAATTTTTATTGCAAAAAAATTAATTTGCATAACTACATTCATATTTTTTGCATAACAAATTTTACTTTTCTAAAGTTTTACTCATACCAAAAAAATTGTTGTTACTAAATACATATTTAAAGTTTTAAAATTATATAAAAGATGAACAAGTATAAAATAAAAATACACTAGTCATCTCGTTTTTTATACAACCAAAATAAATAATAAATTAGTGAATTAAAAATTACATGTGCCTTAAAATGAATAGTGATGAAAATGAAGTTTAAGTTACTGATAAAATGAATTTTAAAATTAGTTTTTATTAAAAAAAAAAAAAAAAAAAAGAAAAAAGAAAAAAAGAAAAAAGAGTAATGATTTGAAAAGAATGGAATAGAAATTAAATTTACGATACTAAATAACATTTGAGGATTAAGTTGATTACTTACCTAATTTTTAAACCCGAAAGCGTGTTAGTTTGAGTAGTAGTTTGTATATCACATTAGTTGAAAGAAACAATATCAATTTCTTTTCCTGTTGTTATAATTCACTAAATAACTCTTTATAAAATAACAAAATGGGTTTATCCATTGCCATTCTATCTAATTTTAGTTTTAATCTTGTTTTAAAAAAAAAAATTGGAAAAAAAGAAAAGAAAAAAGAAGGGTTTGGTCAGTCAATAAATAGAGTCTTCGATCTTATCTACTAATAATAAAAAGTTGTAGAGATTATGACGTCATTAACAGCCCACAGATAGATAGGCAAAAAATAAAAAATAAATAAAATGAAACAAAATTCCACGAATATTCAAACCTTTCTCTCTACAAAACCTCCAATCAAAAAGATTCGATGTTATATGCGACGCCACGACTTCGACCAATCCCTTCTCTCTCTCTCTAGAATCCTCCATTGATTTTCTCTCTCTAAAGCTCCATTTATCTAATATTCATTCTCTTCATCATCCCACCTTCCCTTATTTATTTCTCTATTGTTTTACGGAAGTTTATTCCTTTTCTTGATTCTACAGATTCCATTATTCGCCTTTCCAGTTCTTTCTCATTGGCTTACTTCGGATTTTTCTATGTTCCACTTTCATCCAACCCACCGACTCCTTCCTTAAATAATCCCCTTTTCTCTGTTTCGATTTTCCTCTAATTCAATCTGGGTTTCTTCTGTTATTTCTCATGGATTTCCTTCATAATTTTCTGGATATTCGAGTAGGAATGGATTTGAGGCACTATGCTGATGCTTTGGATCAAGAACGCCGCAAAATTCAGGTCTTCCAGCGAGAACTTCCCCTCTGTTTGGAGCTTGTCACCAGAGGTAATTTCCACCGGAATCTATGGAGTTTTAAGGATTCTTCTTCTCTTCGTTTTGGTTCATTTTTGTGAGATTTCTCCCTTTTCTTGCAGCTATTGAATCTTGCCGGCAACAGTTATCTGGAGTGTCGACAGACAGCTCTGAACATACTTCAAGCGATGGCCCTGTTTTGGAGGAATTTATTCCGATTAACAAACCTTCTGTGAATTCCCATTTTGAAATTGAAGAAGATGAACAATCAAAACCAGAGAAAATTGAATTGGGTCGATCGGATTGGCTTAAATCGGCTCAGCTTTGGAATCAGTCACCGGATCCTCCCGTTACAGAGGTAAGAATTCATCATCATTAATCTGTTTTGCTCTGCTTAGCAACAGAGAAAATGAACGAGAATTTTCCGGGAAAGTTGTGTGAAATTTTTTTCCTTTTTCTACAGGATGTTGCTAAGGAAACGACGTCATCGGTTGTTGAGGTCAAAAAGAATGTCGGTGGCGGTGCTTTTCAACCATTTCAGAAGGAGAAAACAACTCCATTGAAAACAGAGTCAGTGGTCGTCGGTAAATCGGACGGTTCTTCGCCAATTCCGGAGGCGACAACGAGTTCGACGGCGGAAACCGCCTCCAAAGGTGGCGGTGGAACCAGTAAACGAGAAGATAAAGAGTCCCAGACTCAAAGAAAACAGAGGCGGTGCTGGTCGTCGGAGTTACACCGGCGATTCGTTCACGCCCTTCAACAACTTGGCGGTCCTCACGGTACAACAAGATTCTTAGTTCTTTCTTCAAATTTTGTTTTATTTTTTAAATGATTTATCCTAATTTGTTCTTGTTTTTCCAATTACAGTTGCTACACCAAAACAAATCCGAGAGTTAATGAAGGTCGATGGACTCACTAACGACGAAGTCAAAAGCCATTTACAGGTTCTAATCGCGATTAATTTAAAGTGATTTCTTTTTTTTGTTAAATATTGTAATTTAAATCAAAAGCTTGATTGTTGTGTTGTTAATTTAATCTCAGAAATACCGATTGCACGCAAGAAGGCCAACAAATTCTGCAATGCAAGACAGCGGCAGCTCATCGGCGCCGCAGCAATTCGTGGTGGTCGGAAGCATATGGGTGCCGCCACCGCCTCCACCGAAATACACGGTGGCGACGGCAGCGAAAGCGAGAAATGGGATTTATGCTCCGGTGGCGACGGCGGTGCGACGGCAGACGACGGCAGAGGAAGGGAAGGCGAGCCACAGCGGGGGAGTGGTTCATTCGAATTCGCCGGCGACGTCTTCCTGCACCCACACCACCACAACCTCGCCGTCGGCGGCGTAGAATTTTGTTTTTATTTGTTTTTTGTTTTGATTTTTGTTAAACGTTTGGAGAAAAGTTTTGTAAGTAAAATCAATATTCACAAAGGCATGTGATATACATAAGATTTTCACGTGAAGTTCTTACCCATTTTTGGATTTCCGGGATCATCATGTTCTTTGTCCTTTTCAAGTCGTGCCTATCAATCCACAAAAATTATTGCTTAAATTACTAAGCCTACGCCATCTAATTTTTGCTTCACAATTAATTACTTCAAAATTTTTAAAATGTCTAATTTTAATGAAGTGTTGATAAGTGCTACATTTCAGCCGAAATGGTGAATTTGTATTTCATAGTAGATGTTGTGTGGAATTTTTGACTCATGAAAAATAAGTCCTGAATTATGATTCTTAAAGAAGGTGAAACGTAACTAACCAACGGAGAGGAAAGAGTTGGGGATCGGGTTGTGCTCGGCCTCTAATGTCTCAACTAGACCAATTGCTTAGATGTCTTCTTCCATTGGCTCTTTTGGGGTATTTGAGCCATGGAGTTGTGAACTAAATTATTTAATAACCCAAGAAGTTGATATGCCATGACTGAAAAATATTATTTACACTGCGGGCTTTAAAAGTTCATAATTCTACTTCTTGTTCCAAATATTATCCCTTAATATTCTTGAAAAGGTATAGAATTGAATTTTGTGTGTAATATTTCTATTTTTATTTAAGGTAAGTCTTTAGATGTTTAGAAAATGTAAAATATGTCAAACCTAGGTTTGGTACAAAATATCAATTTTTACATTTTTGAAGTTATACCAATTAATTAAACTTTTAAACTAATAATTGTATCACTTTAAACTTTAAACTTTTACATTCATTAACGATTTTGTATATATTCACTTTATTTCATTAAAATCAACTAAATAACACTAAAATAAAATAATTATTTCTTTTCCAAAAATATTTCCAAAAATGATCACTAAATTTAATAAAGAAAAATTATTTTAAATGATAAAACTATTGAAAATATTTAAAAATAATAGCAAAATATTATCATCTATCTATGATGGAACTCCAATAATATACAATGAAATTTTGCTATATTTATAAATGTTTTGATTCATTTTTCTATATTTGAAATCTAACACTTTAATAAAAAAAAAATAATAATAAGTTTAAGAAAAACTACTATTATATATCTCATTCACCTCTCATTTACATTAATCTTTATATTTATATTGAAGTTATAGGCACACATGAAAGAAGTTTGTGCATTGACAGTTTCAAAAACAAAATTGTAATAGAATGATCTATAAAAGTCTAGGGTTTAACATTTAATAGCGTAAATTCATATTTATCTAATTACCCCATCTTTTACCACATCAAATTTGGAGAAAAAAATAAATGGCGGAAAATATTGAGAGTCATTAATGTGATTCAACCCTCCCTAATCTATCAATCAATATTAAATTTCATGATAGGAGCACACCATCAAAGTAACACTTAAGAATTGTTTGGATTGACTTCAAAAAGGATACTTTCAAAAAAATTTGTTTAAAATAAAATTTGAAAGTATTCTAAAAGTTATTTTGAATAATTGTTGAATACTCCAATTTTTCCTTAAATGATTTATTTTCAAAATTAAACATTTGAAAAGTTAAAATAAATACACTACTAATAATTAAGAACTTTGTAATTATCCTATTTTTTTTATTATTATTTCATCTAGTAGTGCCTATAAGAAATTACACTTTTTTCAATGAAAAAAATGTTTTTCAGACACTATTTGGAGTGTGGCATGGTCTTTAGGAATGACCCATCGATATAAGGTCGTGTTGGCATAAGAACAAGAGAGCGTTGAGCAAAAAAAATTAATGCCGATGCGAAAATTTTCAGATCCTGTCCCGATTTGAAAGGAAACCTTTCTGGTACTATTTGATTTTTTTATTTTGAATTTTTTTAAAATTAATAAGTTTATTGTAATTACTTCCACCTATAAATTTATATATTTTATTGTCTATTTTCTAGTAATGCAATCAAATTTTACAAATTAAAGTAGAGATTTCAAAAGAAATTCATTATCCTTAGCGAAGAAGTATTTGATTGTGAAAATATGTTGTATGAAAATTTGAAAACAAAAAAGTGGGTGATATTTAGTAGTTTAGAATAGGCTATATTTAATTTAAAAAAAAAAAAAAAAAAAGTTAAATCTATTTCATCTTGACTCATTCTTAGCAAGATTTTTAGTTCACAATTTTAATAAGGGGTGATGTAATTATAAAATGATAAATCTTATCTAACTCATAAGATTATATTCTTGAGAAGAATTGTCTTACCATCCGTGACTCAAAATTCTTTATATATGATTTTTATTTTAATACCACAATTGTCCCATGTATCAAAATTTGTTTTTTTCCATTGACCCTTTCTTCTTTTTCTTAGAAGAATCATGAACCTTCACGTTTTCAAACTTTGTCCCAATTTAATAATTTCTCGTGTAGGAATCAATTATTAATTTTTTAATGATAATTGATGTGTTATTTACTGATCTATACTTGAATTTACTAAATATTATCGAAGTAAATACTAATATATCGGATATCTTTGTAGCCTAGTTAGAATATAAATTTTACACAGTCATACAAATGAACAATAGAAGTTGGATGTGAAAAATATAAAAACTACAATTACAAGAAAATAAAAAAATATAAACTAAGAAGCAAATACTCTACTTATAATAATTTTATTTCGATTTTTGGCATTTGAAAATTAAGTTAATAAACACTATTTTAACCTATGAATTTTCATTTCAATTCTTGAAAGCAATAAAAAATAAAAAGTTTTTAAAACATGTTTTTGTTTTGGAAAATTTATTTATAATTCAAATAATTCCTTATGAAAGATGATGATCATAATAAAAAGTAGTTGTTAAGAAACAGTCTCTTTTTAGAAATTAGAAACTTAAAACTAAATTAATAGATATCAAACGTGTCCTAATTTTTCATTTTGAATAAGTTAACAATACTAAGGAGAGTTTAACATTTTATCCCTCAATTAAAATTACATATTTATTATCAATAAAACTTATCTTAAATTTGGCCATTTTGAATAAGGGTGGAAGGGACAAATTTGAATAAAAGATGAATGTATATGGAGGTGGAATATGAATGAAAGTGGTGGTTAGTTAAAAAGTCTGAATTTTCAAACTTATAGGTCTTAATTATCTTTTCTTTTAAGATAAGATTCCCAACTTATTAGTTACTTCTTCTCATAAAAATGAACATCCCACTAAACCCACCCCCAAAAAGAAAAATAAAAGTTGATCAAAAGAAAGAGAAAGGGCATTATATATATATCACTTTCAATGCTAAATGTTGTCATTTTTCCTTGTACTATGACAGATGGGTTTCTCACACTACAATAGGTTTAACAACAAACATACAAAATATAGGTTGCATATTTCATTTTTTTCATATACAAAAACATTTTACTTATTTCTTATCAATTTATCAACTAAGTATATTAATTTATTATAAATTTTTTCCTAATATAAACTAAATCATTACAAAAATTCAAATTATAAGATTATACACAAAGTTTATTTTAAAATATATCTTCAAACCTAATACACGCAAGAAAAAGCATGTTAATTAAGATAAACTATGGTACATTATGTGTTTTCTAAAAAATTAAAAAAAAAAAAAAAAAAAAAACCTTTTAACTACAAAAAAACTAATTGCATCCATTATACGTTTTTTTTTCTTTTTTTTTTTCTTTTCTTTTTTGAAAAGACATATTGTCTTTGGCTTTTATAAATTGTAAATTTTAATCTCTCTCTTTTTTTAACTTACTATTTTCTAAAGAGAGAGAAAAAGAGAGAAATAATGACTCCATGGTGTTGATATTTGACCTAATTAATCTAACATTTTTAAAAATGAGTCCTCTAGTCCTTTTCATTTCATATTTTCATCCACTTGAAATTATTAAATCATTTTTTTAATGTTTTACATGTATTTATAAAAAGAATATAAAAAATATTCATTCGTTCTTAATATTGATATCCAACTCAACTTTCTTATTAATGAGTTTTGATCCTCTAAACTTTCTTTCATAATACACTTTTTTTTTCTTTTTTTAATGAAAATTTTCATTAATACATATGACCTATTTTTTCCAATTAAAGAATATTATAGTCATAATTATTATTATTTTTTTTTTTATCTCCTTTTTGGCCTTATATTCAAACTTTTCACATGTGTGGTGTACATGTTTGAATAGTCAAATTATTTCTTCATCTTTATCTAAATTTTATTCACACTTTAATAATGGCTTTATTTGGTATGACCGTGTAATTGTTGTTATATATTGTTTAGTATTTGTTGTATTTTATTTTAAAATGTAAAATACGTATGATAAGAATCCCAAAAAAAAGAAAAAAAAAACTCAAGAATTTATGACACTTTTTTTGATGTGTGTCCTCTGGAAGTTTTACTCAGAAATTGTATTTTAGTTTTCTGCAATCTACAAGCCAAAATAAAGGAAAACGACAATAGAAAGAATTAACTAACAAATTAGAATGTTTCGAGGGAGGGCAGAAATTGAGAGCCATATTATTAAATAACATCGAAACATTGTTTAAAAAGAAATAAAAATAAGGAAAACAACATGGAAAAAATTAATAAGAAATTGATGGGGAGGCCTATGTGCTACCAAAACTAAACTTCAATTAAAATTATTATTAAGTTTAAAAATTCATAGACTCACCGATTTAAACCAAACTTCAAAATTATTGCACCTAATTCTAAACTCTCCTTTTTTTTACAAAATAATAATAATAATAATAATAATAATAATAATAAATAAATAAATAAATTCATTTTTTTTTTTTAGAAGACTAAAAAATTGCCATATGATACTGGATAAAATAGGTGTAGTCCAAAGAATATCTAAATATATTTTTTTTCTAGAATATGACTTAAAAACAATGAAATTTTGTTATATTTATAAATATTTTGATTAATTTTTCTATATTTGAAAATAAATCCTTTTTTATATATATAAATATTACAAGTTTGAAAACATTTTATAAAATTATTTAAGTTTTCCAAACTTATTAGAAGAATGTTGTAGTTATAGAGATAAGTAGATCACATATTCAACATTCGGTGTTTTGAAAACTTTTATATTTCTATTAAAAAAATCAAACTTGCAATATTAAAAAAAAATCGAAATTGCAATATTAAAAAAAAAATATATCAAAATTTTGGACCTCGTTCATTTAGATTTATTAATATTCTCTATGTAGAGTTGAGTTATTTTGATGATGGAAAAAATTTCTCATATATATAGGAGAAATAAAGAGAAAATAATAGAGAAATTAAAAAAAAATGATTAAAATGAGAAACACACATAATTTATATGAAAAACTCCAAAAGCCGAAGAAAAATTAGGACTCATTTTGAAAGAAATCCAATATGTGTGCCACTCCCACCATTTTCCTCACTCTCAAAACTATAGCACGCGAAAAAAAAAAAGAATTTAACTAGAGTTAGTAAACGATACACCCAAGTTTAAAGTGTTTGTAAGGAGAACACTTTAAAACCAAAGTCATCAGTACTTTTCTTAGATATATCACTTAATTTCTTCAACATTTTGGGAGTGCAATTGAAATTATTTTAATATTTTGTCAAACCCTATATTATGTTATTAGTCCTCAAAAATACTGTTTTTGGGATATGTTACATAAAAGCTCCTTCGGGCCCTATTTATTGAACTCTATAAGATTACTTCTGATATTATTAAGATAACCATTCTACAAAGATTCCAATTATAATTATCCATTTAATATTTCATATTAAATAATTTAATATTTATTGTAGTTAATATGATGAATTTTTCCAATAAATTATTAAATTAAATCTTTTTTCCGGATATAGGCTAAAAAGTATGTGTAGGTCATATTCTCAATATATTACAGGCACATGAAATCGTCCCTTTATCCTGAAATTTGTATCTACTCAACCACATACAAAAAGTTGTTTTTTAGAAAGACAAAAAAAAAAAAAAAAAAAAAAAAAAAAAAAAAAAAAAAGTTGTTTTTTCTAATAATAAATCATATTTTGAGATTTGCTGCTTTTTTTTCTTTTCTTTTTTCTTTTTTTGGTCGGATCACAATTAATTATATATATATATATGTGAAGTGTAGTTTATGTTGGATATATATAATGAAAAAAATTGAAAGTTTGGTAAATATTTGAAACATAATAATAGATTTAATTGTGTAGATTAAGTTCACAATTTAGAAACTTTCAAATTGGATTGAAATTTTAAATTAAAATAATTTTTATATACAAATTTAACATAAAATTTGTATTTTTTTCAATTTGAATTAGTTATGTTTGATTTTGTCAAGTAACAACTAAATTGAATTCAATTTCACAAATATTTCAAATTTTGTATTTATTTGATTTTATTTTGTATTTTGGAAAATTACTAAGTTACTAGCCTATAAATAGGAACTTGTTTTTTCACTGGTAGGATCTTACTTTAAATGGAAGAATTCTCACATTTCTTTCTTTTGGTCTTGAGTTGAGTTTTACCAGAGTTAGTTGTTGTATCTTGATGAGACAATCATTGTAGTTTGCTTGCATCCGGTGTAGAACGAATAATTATCTTCAGAATAGTGCTTATCAGAAGCATGTTCGACTATCTATTGATGTCTCCACAATATTTTGAATTTTCTAATATATGTAGTTCACCTATATTATTTTTTCCTAACAATTTAGGCTAAATCTAATAATATCATTTGTTAAGCAGTGGAATGCATCCTAAAATAAATTATACCCAAATACTATTGGTTCACGGGACAGAATCTTTTTCATTTTCTAATTAATAAATTTTTCATGTATTCTTCGTATTGTTATAGTTGGGGTCTATAACTATAACATGATTACATTCTTATTTACTAATTATGTTAACATGGCTTGTCACAATTGTCAGTAAAATAATAATTTAAGGAACTCGTAAGCTAAGTTTGTATCCGATCTATTTTTTCACGATATTTGAAATTTTGTCGTATGAAAATTGATATTTTAAAATTTACAAGTCAAAGGTTACTTTTAACATTTCACATAGGGGCGGTTAGATAATTGAAGAAAAAAAAAAAAAAAAGTTATAAGAGGTTGGTAAGTAGATTAAAATATACTTTAACTGAATCCAACAAAATCTTATAAAATATTTTTTTATTTGAAGTCTAATTAATTTTTTTATATGCATTTCATAAAAAAAAAATATATATATTTTATGTGAAGGTCAAACCTGCATGAACTATAAACTAATATTTTTCTAAGATAATAAAAGAGTAGTCGCTCAATATCTTTTATGTAAACAGAATTTTTGAATAAATAAACTTGATTTTTTCCTTTCTTTTTATTTTTACAATATAGAGAATGGAGGAATCAAATCTCTATTCTCGAGATTGATAATCGTACAAAATTTATATAAGTTGATCTATATTTATATTAACTAACTTGTAGAGTTTTGGTCTATTAAGTTTACGCGTTAAAAATTCTAATAAACTTTAATTTTTTTCAAAAAAAGGTAAATAAAAATAAAAAAGGTATATGTGACTCACACTCAAGTCATTGTCAAAATAATAACTTTTCATATTAAAAATAATACGATGGGTGAATTAATGATATTAAATTTGTTTATGATTGAGGAGTGGAGTGAAAGAAAAAGAAAGAAAAGGTTTGTTTTGGATTGGTTTAAAAACGTGGTGTCTTCTCAAAATGTCCAAACTACAAAATTGGTCCCAAACCCAACGCCAAACGACCAAAAAACAATATCCTAAAAGTTAACAAATATTAATAATTAATAAAATAAGTATAATCACATTCCTACTTTAAAAAATATTATTTTTTAAAGATTTTAGTTAATTCAATAGCATTTGCTATTTAAGAGTGAAGATTGGAATATGTTTAGTTTTTTTTATCCGACTATCAATATCTTAATTAATTAATTGAGCTATACAAAACTTAATTCAAGATTATAATATTATTAGAAATCAATATAATTCTAAAATAGTTTAAGACTAATATTTAAATTTTACATTCATAATTAATCAATGAAATTAAACATAATTCAATTCACAAAAACACTTCTTAAAATTAGAAATCTAAAATTTTCATATATCTTTTTTGTTGGTTGCATTTCATTAGTGGAAAGGAGTGGCACTCCCAAAGAGAGCAAGTGGAAAGGATTAAGGAATATACCCTTCTTCTTAGGGGTGAATTAATAAATAATGCAGCCTTGACCACTTATGAAATAATCAACAATGGTGAGAAAAAATATATATGTAACATAAAAGTAAGGACAAATATATCATTTGTCCGTAGAAATATTATCTTTTTTTTTCTTATTATTATTTAAGTGTATGTTATTTGCAATCCAAAAAATCATAAAGGACAAATCATTATTTAATAATATATGCCATTGAAAACTAATTTTAAAACTATATTTATTTTGCACTTTTGTCATATTCTTTAGAGAAAAATGAAGTTGCTCATACTTTCACAATTTTGGTGTGTCCTAAAGGTTGCTCTTTGATTTGGAAAGAGATATTTGCCGATTGTATTCACCTTCTTATTTGAAATAATTTTGATTAAAAATGTAATCTCTAGTTAATTTAAAGTGAAAAATTATATTGTTCGTAGTTAAAATGAGACTGTTTTAATTGTGGTGGTTGACATATATTAGCTGGCTTTTAACATCATTGTTTATTTAGGATTGTTGGCATTCTAAAATAATTATTGAAAAGGTATCTTTCAACCAAAAATATATAAATAAATAAATACAGATTAAATTTCCAAAACAGCATCTTAGTGGTTTTGTTAATGATGTGACGGCGCCATGGTCCGAATATTCCACAATGGTTTCTTAATATCCCCTTTTTTTTCTTTTTCCTTTTTTTTTTTTTTTTTTTTTTTTGTTCTCTAATTTATAAAATTAATTTAGAATATTCTTTTCTCTCTCGAATTTATTACATTATCTTTTTTTAATTTTGACCTGGCCCACAACAACCTCAAGAATCTTTCATTGTCCAAGATTCTCCACAGTAAGATCTATATTAAAATCCATGGGCCCCTTTCTTCTACGATTTATGAATCTAAAACAACCAGTTCCATCTAATCTCCACCCTAGATTCTTCATCCGAAGGTGACAATAGCACGACCATGATTTAAATAAATGCTCGCACACAGGGGAACCTTGCCCCCCGAATGGATAAGTTCGAGGATAGATAGTGACCCTTGGAGGACATAAAAGGCCAAACGACTTTTGAAGGAACTTTTGCCTTAGAGACATTTTTCCCTTTTCTTTTATTTATTTATTTGAAATTTTATAGAAGAATTTGGCAACATTACATATACAAAACGACGGCGTTGCATGCTGTTTCTTTATAAGTAAATTTTTGGAATTGGAAAAAAAAAAAAGAAGAAGAAGAAATTCTAAGGAATATTCTTTTCTGATATCTTGGGTGGTGGCCTAACTTCCAAAGAAAATATAAAATCATGTGGTTGTTGTTGTAACGTTTTATGTTGTTTCTTCTTTTTCATTCCATGCTATTGGATTCTCAGATCACAAGATTTACATTGTTAATATGTATAATATGGTGTTTTATTGAAATCATAAAGAATACCTTATTTAATTATTGTCATCGTTAATCTGTTTGATTTATTCTGGATCTTAAGAAACATAAGATTTGATGTTTAATAAAATTAAAAAGGAATTTTCGGTAGAAAACACGAACAAATCAAATTATGCATAATGCATGAAGAAGGAAATGAAGAAGAGTTCTGTTGTTGGCAATTTTGAGCAACTTTCCATTTGTCATGTCAACATTCACTTAGACATCATCTCACAAAATGACATTATAATATGATATGTTGACCAAAATGGTGGAATATAAATTAAAAGGGAAAATCACTGATGAAAAATTAATGGAAGACGATTACTATTCATTCAAATTTTGACTCCGCTTTTATTGCTATTATTTATTTATTTATGGGGGGGGGGGGGGGGGGGGGGGGGGGGGTTATAGCTTATTAGCTATCCAATAAATGTATATTTAAGCATGATTAATAATTAATCAAAATAATTAAAGTCGGTGTCTCCAAAAGAAGATATCATTAAAGTTGGTGACCCAAAGAAAGCCGATTAACATATGCCGCGGTTTTATTCAAACTACATGCTTTTTCCTTTTTTCTTTTCTATATGATCTTGTGTGTGTGTATATATATATATATTTTGACAAAAAAAAAAAAAGTTAAGTTAGTTGCTTATATTTAATTTATTTTCTATTTTTAGTTTTTTCATATATATATATATATACTTTTTGACATAATTTCCTTGTTTGGAGGTTGAATCTTCATCTCTATAGTACTGAAGAAAAGTAAAATATATAACAAAACTATTTACACAAACATTAATAATTATAGATAAAAAATAGAAAAGAAGAAGAAGAAGAGAGATATGAAAGTATTAAAAAAAGCTAAGAGTAAGGAAAGCATAAAAGTTATTCGATTTCTTCAATGGTTTTGATGTACTAATCTAAAATGATATTCTAAGTCTGACCTATAATAACATAGGACGAAATACATTGTAGTTTTACATTATAAATCTTCTATAGTGAAAGCATACAATATATAACGATAATGTACCTAGTCCAATGTAAGTTCAAACATATGCGACCCCAAACTATAAATTTTTAAGCTTTCCAAACCTAAATGGAAGCATATCTCCAAAAAAGACTTTAGGATAAACGAAAAATTATTAATGAAGTCTATCGAGAGAGTGGTTGATCGAAATGTATAATATTGAATTAGATTTTGCTAGATCTAATTAATTGTCTAGATATCACCTACCATATATACCACAATTTAAAACTTGTTAGAGTAAATCTGTCTTAATTATACAAAAATATTGATGGAATTGTCAACACAATATTATAGAAACAAAAGTTCATAAGAAAATTAAATTAATAACATTATACATTTTTTAGAAGCTAAATGTTTTTTACTAACATTTTATTGGTTATGTTTTATAGATTTTTTAATGATATAGTGGAAGTGTTGATTCACTCGTTGATATTGAATTTAAACCCATAACATATAAAAATATTAACAGAAGTATCTACGTGTAAAAAGAAATTTTATACCCTGTTATAAACACAACACACACATCAATCAAATAACAATGATATTTTAATCACCCAAAGGCTAGAAGGCATCGCCTCATTTGATGAATTTGGTTGAGGATGAGAGCTAATTACATTCACAAACCTGTCCAAGTACATCCACCTTTCCAATTTTGGATCTAATGGCCACTAAACAAAGATTGTTCAAACTTCATTAGTGACATTAATTAAAAATCAATTAACTAAACCTTCCCTGACCCGATCAAATTAAGCAAGCACAAACCACTTTGTCTATGTCCTAAAAGCCATATACTACGCCATTCTCACACTACACTATCTCTTTGGAAGACTTTGAAGCAGATGATAATAGAATATTTGCTTGAATTCTTTTTCTCTAATGGCCATTATCTCGTCCAAGTTCATTTCAAAACTAATCTTTGGTTTGCTAAGAATATCAAATTGCTGTCATATCAAAGATCTATGTGCAGAACAAGTAGACTTTCCATTTGTGGTAATAAATTAATATGCATTTTCCTTGTAAAGAAAGAAAAAAAGAAAAAGACTGAATCTGAATCTGAATCTGAATCTGAATCTCTTCCCATCCACCAGCAGACTTTTGGGGCTAAATACTACTGGAATAATCATGATCAATATAAAAGGTGAGTGGAGAAGAAGTTGGGCAGAGTTTGATTTGGACTCTGTTTTAATCCTATGGGCTAGAAACTCCTTAAGACATCACTAGAAGGGAGCCCATGGGCCATTGTATTTTCCCATTCCTTGTTCAAACACTCCTGTTTTACCAAAAGGGCCTAGGCATTAGGAATCCTACATCCAATGTTGAGGGAGAAAAGGTCCATCTGACACAAACTAGTATTCAAACTTAGACTAAGGGTTGTTTAATTAAATGAGTTTCTAGGTGCTTAAGAACTCTTTTTCAGGCCGTTGAAAAGTCATTCCAAGGAGATCCTAAAACAGCTGCAAATAATCTTTCAGGGATCAATCTTGGGATCATCCCTATGAGAAGATCGTTGGATTTTCCACATGTACGATATGGAGGGAGTTGGATGTTAGTTCAGAAAAGTGAAACGTAATGATCTTTCCTTTATTATGAAACTGAATGATGCTGAAGAAACACGGGCTTCACTAGGTTTCATCATCAACATATTGTATACATTTAAAAGGTGAGTTTTCATTATAGAAAAACCAGGCACTCACGCTTGATATAAAGGTGGAGAAATGTTAAGTGGTACGCCAGGAGTAGGCTCCAAGACAACTGCCTCTGGAAGTTCTTTTGACAATAATTCCTGCATTACATTGAATTAGTAAACATATAACAGAGCTTTCTAACGCTTATTGTGCAGTATCAAAGTGGAAAGAAAACAGTGACAAGAATTGACTCCCACATTATCGTTGAAGAAAATGTTAATCCACAATGATGGAGGGGACATTTCAACCTTCTCACTCATTCGACCATGTATAAGTGTCCGAACCAACTTGATAAATCTCGACTAATCTCATAAAAAAAACCCACATGCTATAACATTTGGGTGCCAAAAAATCTTGTAAGATATTAAATTCTAGATGGCTGGCTATACAATAGATAACACATGTTTCCTCTAAACTCTTTATTATACCCATGACCCTTATTGACCATTAAGGTTACCCACGATTGTTATTTGATCATGTGTTATTAGATTGTGAAATCGTAATAATAAATTAGTGTTCAGGTCATTTGGTAGTAGTACAGTACTTGATTTTCATTCAACTTCATCAGCTTTTATTCTTAATCATGTATACACGATAGAAAGAAATAAGCCAAAGTTGACTGGAAACCTACAAACCATCATGCAAAGTTCAAGTATATGCCTGTACGAATATGATAATATATCAGTTCAGACACAAGTTCCATAATGGCTGTGGTTAAAGTAGATATTAACCTTGAAAGATCCAATTGTCCCTTCCGCACTGACTAAGCTTGCAAGAAACCCTTTGCTATCCATATCTCCATTATTCATTGGCACGATGAACCTGAAAGATGATAAGAAAAGATAATTTGATAGGATAAGATAGAAATATATTTAAGATATCAAGAGCATATTAGTTATTAGCTAGGAAGTTCATAAGAGTAACGTTTGTGAAGTTATGAATAAAGTAGATTGCAAAGGTTAAAGGTTACTAGGTTAGTCATGTTACAGGAATGGTCCTGGAATAGAACGAGCCTCTGGAATGCTTAGTACCTTCGTAATTTTCTTTGATATCATAATTCATTTCATCACCAATTTTCTTGATTTTTAATCTCAAGTTTGGATTTCTAACTTAAATAGAGAGAGATGTCTCCACCAAGTCTGAATTGATTCTAAAATTATTAAAATCACTTTTTCGTATTTAAAATCAATCTTAAATACATCTTTAAACACTCAAAATCAACTCGATGTTTAATTTTAGACCTTTAAATGCATGTTCTATTCTATTAAAATCAATTTTGAATGATTAAAAGCATTTTCTGAGTGGTTTAAAAAATGATTAAAGTGATTTAAACCATTTTAGAAGCACTTTCAAATATGCTATTAAAGTTCTGGAAGTATTCATACTTTGCATGCAGCAGCTTTGCAAGTTGAACTGCATCTTCTTGTCCGGAAACGAGAGTAAAATTAGGCAGAAGCTGCTTTATCACAGGTGTGATGACAATATCAGCCCTTTCTTTCCCCAATAATTCCTTGTCGTAAGAGCAATGAGGTTCATAATAAAGAGTCAGCTGACCTTGGGGAGAAATAACAAGATACCTGTATCAGATTTAATAAGAGATGGAAAGAGATGGAAACTACATAACCAGGTTACTAAATGCAGCGTTCATCATGTAAAATATCATACTATTTAGTGGGATTAGCAATGTAGAAAATCAACAATGTTACCCGTTTTCAGGACGCTGCCATGGAGGACCTAGAACTGGTCCAGCAATGGCTTTAATGAGTACTTGAGAACCATCTTTTGCTTCAACAACCGAACTCTGACCAGGTTCTAGATAAGTGACCTGGATATAACTAAAACTAGCCTTAAAACATTCGCATATGAGCACAATGTGATATATGAAATGCTTCCAGTAATAATCTAATCAAATTAAGCGTCATGAAACATTGAATTGAAAGGAAGGGAAGGGAAGGGACGCAAAGGTGAAAGAGGAAAAAGGGCCATAATACTGTTGGTTCTCATCTTTTAGAGAGTATGAGTTTAATAGAAGCATTCATCAACAAAAAGATTGCCCTAAGATGATCATCACATGGCTATTGAGAACGAATCAAATCAGATGGTTTTATTTCTCAATCTTTCTGACTTGCTCCTACAGAGTCGAAAATATTGAGAAAGAATAATAAAGAATAATATTGTGGGGCATGAGATGCTCCTCTGTTATCTAATCAAATTAATATGCCCGTTTAACAAAGAATAATAAAGCATAGCGCCCCTGTATGTAGGAAAGTTTGGTTTTTAAAATTATTGTGGCGTATTAGATGCTCCTCTGTTATCTTTAATCACTCTTGATCTTTATGTCCTCATGCCTTGTATGTTAATAATCTATCCAAACTACAAGCAATGAACAAAAAAAGGGTGGAAAATGGGGCATGATTTTAAAAATGGGAATACTTGGGTGCATCTTTTTTATGCATCCTACCATCATCACACACAAAAATAATGAATTAAAATATTTAAAAAAAGAAGTAAGAATTTGTTATGTGGCAAATTATGATTAGATAATTTGGTGGGATGCAAAAACATAGGCGCAGCCCGGAAAGCACCTAATTATTTTTTTTTTTAAAAAAAATGTCTTCTAACTACAGTAGCATCTCACTATATCTCTATCTCTATTTGACCAAACTTTGACCAAATAAACAACATGTTAGTCACATGATTTAGCAATTTAGCCTTGAGTGACAACAGAAAGAAACAAAGAGAGAATCCACAGCATGATCTACTTACATTGCTGAAAAGTGGATCCAACGATGTCTTTGCATTTGGAGTTGCTATAACCTTTATATTGGGGGACTTCTTAGAGAGAGGCCTCAGGGTCTTCAAATGGCAGTGATCATCAAGGCTTTGTGTAATGAGTAAGCAGTCAAATTCAGGTAGTTCACTCAACTGCACTAACGTGGTTCAAGTATCAGAATTAGTTTATTAACTACATCAGAGAAACCAAACACCAAAAAATACTTGCAGCTGTTCTAAAATTACCTGGAAATTCTTCAATATCTTCTTGGAGGCCTGATACAGCCATGAGATACCAAAATCAAGATTACCAACCAAAACAGGATCTACCAAAATGGTCAATCCGCTCACTTCCCACAACCAACTATTTCCCTAAAACAAAAAGGGGAGAAGGGGGAAGATTAATTCTAAGCATGTCATTCAAAATCAACGAATAATTATGGAACTCAACTCGATTAAATTACTAAGAACCCGCCTCCAGATAGGTTAGATTAAACGCATCAGTAGCAGAAACAGTCGCCCCATCGGCACTCTCTTCGGCAATCACAGCCGGAACAACCCTATTCGACCTGAACCAAGCATTAGGACAACCACAGCTGTAGTCTCCAACTAAAGAAAAGTGTAGAGAGTGCAGAATAGAATACCTGGAAATCGAGATGTTCGGCAATGAGCTGGAAGCTTTGAAAGTGGGATAACTCGTACAGGAAACTGAAAGGGCAAATGAAGAAGGGGAGAAAAGCCTTCTGGTGCCAAATGGTTTGCAGAAGCTTGTGCACTGTACGGCGGCCATGGCTGCTACTCTTCCACTGCTACAGCTTCTTCAGGTCTTTCGCGCGAAATCAAGAAGACGAGTAATTTATCTATCTATTCATTTGTATGAGTTTCCACTATGTTCTTCAAAATTATGAGCAATTCCATCAAAATTTTGTGTTCCTGATTTGGCCACTTGGCTGTTGCCCTCATACTTTGGGTTAACTGCTTTTTAAGAAATGTACATCATTATATTATATTAATAATGTTGAATTAGATGTTTGGTTATGTGTCAAATAAGCCCTTAAATTCAGAGTCCAGGGTTTATGAAATTTGCTCACTTTTGATATTCAATTGACAATTTTGTGAATTGATCAAATTATCGAGTTTAATATCATTACTTACACCTATTAAGTTTTTTTGAAACTTTCTTTTGTGATAGTTAGGTTTCTTTTGAGATTTCTGTAGTTTTTTAAAATTATTGTTAACAACCGTGATTTAAAAAGATATTAAATTAATATTCTGTAAATTTAAGCTTGAAATTGAAAAAGTAGGTATTAATATTTGGTAAATAAATCCTAAATTGTTTTATTCTAGTTATAATAGTTAAAGTAGATCTATTACTAAAACATTTATTTTCTATAATATATAATTTTGAATAAGAGTTTAGAATGATATATTTTGTTTAATTTAAATTAATTTTTAAATAGGGAGGGAAATAGATTTTTTTTTTAAATAAAAAATTCAATATAGTATAATTGTTTTAAAATAAAAAAAAAACAAATTTTATTATGCGAGAAAGAAATAAACATATGAAATAAATTTTAATTTTGAAGAATAAGATGAAAAATTAAAAATTAATATAAAATTTTTACCAAACACAAAAAACTGTAAGATTTACCTTAGTTGGTGAATTACAAACTATTGGCTAGAGGCTAAAATTGCAATTGTTATCTAAGTCTATGGTCAAATATAATGAAATTAAAATTTTATAATGATAAAATTGAAAGTTTTATTTGTTTCCTTCAACGAGTATACCTAGATAAGAAAGAACAATACTTCAGTGCATTGTGCATCACACACAAACAAGAACGAAATATTTTTTTAAAAATAAATAAATAAATAAAATAAAAAACGAAGTGATGTAAATTTGACACGTGACAAATTATGATTGAACAATTTAGTAAGATGCACCTACATAGATGTAGCTTAAGATGCACTATGTATTTTTCGAGGAATGAAGTTGTTTGAGAAAGTAAACTGATCTTCCCTCTAAAACAAACAACAGATGATGGAATGATCATTCATCTAGAAACATAGTGAAACCAACCTCATATTTAGGCAAACTTTACATATTTGTGACCATTCCAAATCAATAAAATGTAAGAAATAGCAACCACTATAATCAATGCAATTTCTATACAAATGCTTCACATTTTCACCAAAAAGTCACTCAACCAGCTAAGGAGATATTTCTAAAAGATGAACTGAAAGGAGCACCAGATTCCCTTGTGCTTTGATAGAGTGAGATTGGGGACAATAGCAGCTCCATAACATTGTCCCCAACAAGAACAAATAGCCATATTTACTTGGAGCTTCAATTCATATTTTAAAAGCTAGCTCTCTCTCCCATTTTTGGGGATGATAAGGTATGGATTTGACAATTTGGGTACCCTTAGGGGTTGGCAACTCATCCCTTGAAGGAATTTTCTTATGCCATACGATTTCGTTCTCGCGTTCAAACTTCCTGAGTGTTTCGGCTACAATATCTATTTCTGCTCCAAAAACAAGTTTCCATGAATTTTCTCTTGGCATTTCCTTTTTGACATCAGTTAATGCATATCTAAGAACTCCTATAGCAACTCCAGCTTGGCCACCAGACATCAGTTCTTTTGCAAGATTTTTCCGACTCTTCAACTCATGAAGAGCTCTAAAAGCTGATAGAAATTCCTATACGAACGACAAAAGATCAAGATTATACTGGTCATGTGGCTAAACACTAGATTATACACGCCCTAAAACCGCAAAGAATGTACAAGAAGAGCTTTCTTACCAGAAAGTTTGAGGACATATCGTTACATTCTCCAGAAATTATCTGTAAATGATTTGCTGATTCATTGAGTAATTCAACAATACCATAGTGTAGCTTTGCCAAAAGACTGGGAATAGTTCCCTTTTCTTCGGCCCTCATCGATGTGACAGCCTGTTATAATTTTTTTATGGCAGAAGATCAATATAGATAATCGTCATTGGAAATGAAATTAAAAAAGAGAAAAATGGACCTCCGAATTCCACAAACTGATCAAAGATCAACTAGACTATTTAGTCTCACAAATTGCACTTCCATCTTAATAGCCAGTTCCTTTTATAGATGAAAACTCAAAGTGGTTTGTGAGGGCAAACAAACTAACCTGAGCCTCAGCTAAACAAACCAGACTCATCACAGCAGAAGTAGATGGAATAACTTCTGGTGGCCTTTCAGAAGGCAGACAATGTTGAATGGCTGGAAGAATCTCCTTAGCTAGATATTGATAAACCCCGGCAGCTTCTCTGAAAAAGGTCGCAGATTGCACTTGATCTGTATAAGTGAAGAGTAAGTGATCAAATAGGTATAAACCCATGACTTCTACAGGAGACTAGTTCATCTAGTACCCACCTTCTGATATAACTTCTGATGCCCTCTGTCTAAGAACAGCGCCATATAGAGAAAGAGTCATCCCTACCTCAAACCTCAAGTTATCTATTTGGAAAAACTTTGGACCCCTTAGATGAAATAATGAAGAAGAGCTCAGAGCACTCGACCAACGTATCTTTAGGTCTGAAGTCCACTGAACAATCCTGAGGTTATAATCGATCATATCAACTTGGGAAACAAAATTTTCCAACAAGGGCAGATACTGCTGTAGTTTGTGAAGGACCTGGAATTTTTTGAAGCACGGAACATAATGGAATGAGCACACAACACAGATAACACTTTCTACATGGTTGTAGGTTATGGAAAAAGAGAAGATAAAATCAGTAGTTAAAAAACAAAACAAAACGGGGGGGGTGGGAAACAACTTCCTTTCAAATGAAAGGGTCCTTCATTTAAATTAAGCATATATGTAAATGAGATGAAATTGAAAGAATAAATCCAGCCAGATTCATTCTCATCTAACAAAAAGGCATTGCCAGTATAACAGAAATTCACGTATTTGAATCACAAAGGAGCAAATGACAAGGTTAGATAATGATAGTTATTACTTGTATAACTATGTTGACATATTATTACCTGTTGAGTGTGAGAAGCCAACCCGCCAGACATTTCTCTTGCAATCGCATCTGTGATAGAGCTAGTTTCATTAATGGACTCCTCAATAACTCTACGCCTAGAAGTCATTTCCTTCAGTTGTTCAAGTGTACCAGAATCCCGTGCAAGGAATTTGTCCTCAAACACACACTGTGTATATTGACAATTAATCACCAGCCTCATTGATATACTTATTAAAGAAAACAAAAAGTCTGGATTTTCCCCAAGACCAAAACATGAAGGGTTTTCCTTATTAAAATCATGAAGATTTGAACACTCGATCTTTCGATGGGAGTTGCTCAGAGACCATAGGACTTAGCCAACAGGTTCGGCCAAAAAAACCATAATAAAGTAGCTTAATGATCAAATGGGCCTTGACCAAAACAAAACCCATTCTCGTTAAGGCAATGTTGCAACAGAAATCACTCTCTAGCTTGAAAAACTAATATTTAGCCCAACGAACTAAAGTTTAATACAAGTCACTCATTTCGATAGCTTAGTTATTAATAGATTTAACGTTTCATTACAGGTCAATCGTTTATAAGACCATGTTATTTACTGAATGCAGACCAATTCATTAATATCATAACATATACTACTCTGCTCTCTGCCTACACTTCTCTCTTTTTGGGCATTTCCTATTTTCTTTGCTCTAAATCTTATTTTACTAGTAGTAGTAGAACTTCTCCCAGAACTTTCACTATAATAGCACATACATATCTTCTCTCCTCTGTTTAGCTTGCAAAACTTGATTACAACTATGGATTAGCTCTTGAAACCTTCACTATATTCTTATTCCACACTCTAATGACAATTCAAATGAAAACCCAGAAGAAAAGAAACATACCATCTTGGTTTTAAGCTTAGCCGGGTCTGAAAATTGCAGCAGCATCTCTGGAAAAGCAAAACTCAATGACCGGGTAACTGTTTCAAGTAGGGAAACAGCAAACAGGGTGAAGGAGAGTTTATCCAGTGGACCCTTTCAACACTAATTTGCATTCAATTCGGCTTCAAGAAGGAAATTCATCAACTTGAGCGAGGATCAACGAACCAATGACACGCCCTCGCTCGCGCAATCCTTAAGGAAGAACCCCGAAGTGGAGAGAGCTCGATTGATACCGTCGGTGAAGTTTTGGGTAGTTTATTTATAATATCGGATTATTATTGCTGGTTCGATATCTCGTTATTGTTTGATGGTTGCCCTCTAGTTTTTACTCCTCGTTTCCTTCGCTACCAAGATTACGAGCTTAGAAGTTCAACGCTGAAGAGGACGAAGAATTGAGTTGATGATGTACAACACAGCTTTGGTGGGCCAATGGGCTATTTATCTTCCTGGGCCATAACGGGCCTTATAACGGCATTTATTGATTCGGAAAAATACTCATTTTAAATTGCTTTTTTTTTCGGAAAAATAAATAAATTAGCTGTCAAATAGGTTTCTAAAAAATGCTAAATTATACAATATATATATATACTTCTAAATTTTGTAGTAATATATTTGAATTTTCAAAAATTTTGAAAGTATTCTTAACTTCAAAAAAAAAAAAATATATCATTATCATTAATCTTTTACGAAAAATGTGAGTGTTTTGTATCAAAAGTTCAACATATATTTTTAAACTAAAAAAAAAATTGTAAAAATACTCTTACTGTTTTATGAACAAAATTTGTCAATGTCGTCTTGCTTCTGTGTGTTATCTCTTTTTTCTTCACTTTCTTCTTCGATATCATCTTACTCCTCTTTTTGTTAATTGTATCATTGTACGACATTTGTTTATCTAATAAAAAAATAAGATTGCACATTTCAATAGAGATATATGGACCATTATAAGAAGAAAGAAAATAACGTAAGCACCAAAGGATTTTATGATTTAAATGCTTAAATAAAGACTTCATCATTAGTGAGTACATATTGCAAGTACACTTTTTTATTTGACTATAAATCATTTGTGTATGTTTTAAGGGGAGATTTTAATGTTATAATATTGTGAGACTTTGTGGGAATATATGTTTTAAATTGATTATTTTCAAACTAAACAAGACTTCAAACAAATTAATCACCGTACTAAGAATTGGAAAAATAAACGCATATTTACGTTATTTTATGGACTATTTTCAAATATAACAAAAGGAATAAAAATATTTACAGATATAATAAAATCTCACTGTCTCTGTGATAAAGTATTTCCCTCGATTTATCTTTCATGCGACCATTTCACTAATTTTTCAATTTTCTATAACTTATCTTGTAATGTTACCACCGAAGTCGGGAGTCTTACAATTGTTAACCCACAAAAATTTGAAAAATGGGACAATACGACAAAGCTTAATAGCTAAGATTAGAAAAAGAAAAAAAAGTCGAATTGTTGGGTTTATATATAAAACAAAAATAAAACAAAAAATTAGAATAAGACGGAAAGACTCTTTAGTATTTGTTTTTTTTTTTTTTTTTTATTATTGATAGATTTTAAAATGTTATACTATTATTTGTTAAGTTTTTTTTTTAATTATTCTTAAATTTTGTGTTCATTTAAATTTAGTATATGAGTTTCAATATATTATAATTTTATCATTGAAACTTGAGTTTTATCTCATTTTAGAATATTTGACATAAATATTTATTAGCTAAAAATATGTGCACATGTGTTTCATAATGTTGAAACTGTAAAGTAAATATTAAATAAAAATGTGATTTTTTTTAAACTAAATAAAAATATGAAGTAAACATGAAATAAAGATGTGAGTTAATATGCATAAATTCAATGTGAATTATTGTATTGCACGTGATTTTTTTTTATATAGAAATTTATTTTATTTAATGTTAAATCTAAACAAAAATCATTTATTTAACGTGAAATAGACATTACTTAGAGATAAAATGTAATTTTTTCCATATTTAAAGTGAAGTAGATATTAGTTAGAAATATAATTTGATTTTTCTTTTAAAAAAATAGTTTATTAAATGGAAAATTGATATTAGTTAGAAATGTTTTTTTTATTTAAATAGATATTAGCTAGAGATAAAATGTAATTTTATTTTTAAATTTTGTCCTGTATTTAATAATTTGATATTAGTCAGAGATAAATGTGATTTTCTTACCAATATATTTTTTCCCCGTAATGCTAAAAGGATGTTAAAAAAAAATCATTATTCTAAAAAATAGGAGAAAAGATGTTTATTCAATGATTTAAAAGTCAAATTACCTAAACTAGCATATGACCATGGAATAAAAAATTTCTCTATATGGATTAATAAATTTAAAATAATTATGGAGTGAAAATTTGAATTTAATTAATAAAAGGTAGAGAAATTTAATTAATTATAATTTTTCTAAACTAACTAATAGATATTAAGGGGAAAAAAATAAAAAAGTCGTATTTCTTTCAGAAAAACTCTCTCTGGGTTCCAATTATATATGTCCAAATTGGTAGCGAGGCAAAAGAAGAAGGAAAAAAGACAAAACAATCAATACGGTTGTAGCAGCGTTGGCCAAGGAAGCCAGTTCAGGAATTTCGCATCAGCTTCCAATTTTACCATTTGCGCACTCTTTCATGTCCCCGGAATTCTTAACCAAACCAGTAATCATAGATTGATAAACCAGAAAACCCCACATTCGACTGTTTTCTTCTTCCTCTAAGCGTTGAAGAGATAGTTACAGAGTCATTCCATGGCAGAGAAGCAGTTGATAGTGGTCGTTGAAGGTACCGCTGCCATGGGTCCCTTCTGGCAAACTGTCGTATCCGATTACATTGAAAAGATCGTCAGGTATTCCTATTACCCTTCACTTCTCTTATCTCCTTTCTGTTTGTTTGTCTAATTTCTTGTTCTAATGGCAAAGGGTAGTAAATTTGCGTAACTATGCGTTTTTCTTATGTTTTTGTTTGTTTTTTTAGGAGTTTTTGGAATGTCTAGAAAGCTTTATCTGTTTCTTGATTCATCAATAGATTCCAATTGTGACAGTGAATGGGGCTATTATGTGCATGATCATAATCAGTGTGTTGATTCTTTCCCCCCAATTTGAAAGTCACACTTAAGAGCCCGAATTTAGTACTTGCCCCAGTCTCCTTTTTAAACCGAAACCCTATTATACCTCATGTTATAGAACTCACTATTTGTTACCATATTACCTTATCTGGAGGCTTGTTAGTTCTTATTTGGGATTTTTCGTACGCACTGATTTTGGTTGACATAATTGTTCTCTCTTCCAATACTTCAGAATTTGTTCATGAGTTAGGAGTGAAGTTCCATTCTTGACATTGAAAGTTTCTGGAGATACCATGTTGTTTTAGTTTATGAACTACGACATCTATCTGTTTCATAATTGGGGATGCAAATTTCTTCGCTATTTTTAGTTCACAAGATTAGCCCTTCCCCTTTCTATTGGCATTTTTTTTGGATATCCGTGAGTGTCAGAGCCAGCTTACGCATACCTTGATTAATTTCACGGGACAATACGCCTAACCCTACAACATTTGGGTGTCAAGAAAACTCGTAGTATATTAATTATTAGGTAGGTAACCACCATGGATGAATCCATGATCTCTTAGCCATTTATTCAGACTATGTCTCCTTTTTTACTGCTAAGCCAACCCATGTTGGTTCTTTCTATTAGCAATCTCTGCCTCCCTTTAATAGCATAGTACCGGGATCCTTTTTATTAGCCCTTCTCACTTCCTCTCTGTAATCCCATTGTATATTATTCTCAGTGTTGTATACTACTTTAGATATCACTTCTACTGATTAGTGTCACGGAGTTGTCCATCCAGGATACTGAGAGTTGCTAAACTGCTACCAAGAATCATATTCATGGTCAGGCACGAGAACTCCTCTTGTTGATTGTTTCCTCACTATTAGCTGTTGGGTTAGATTGGAAGTTATGGACATTAGTTCTCTCCAGTTAGGTCTTCTTTCAGTATGTGCTTTTCTGAATGGGTTAGGCAATGTTCTGCAATGTGAGGGGGCTTGTTTCTGTCCATTTTGGTTTATATGACTTGATACAGTAGGCTACAAAAAGGTGGATTCCAAGTTGAGTAAAGTAGTTACAAACCTACAAATGTAGAACTCTACCTCTTTTGTTTTGTATTTTTAGGAGAGTCCCTAGCCACAATGATATCACATAAATGTAACATAGAGAACACATATTTCACATGGTATAATAATTCCTGTATTTCAACTCTCAAAGATTTGCAAGTCTTAAGACTGTAAATGAGATTTTTCAGAAAAAACTGAACAAGAGTATTTGAGTTATTTTAGCATTCTGTGGAATAAACTTTTGTGTGATTCGTACAATGAAAGAAAGAATGTAGGATGTTATAGAATATGTACCATCAGACACCTACCATTGATCCAAGCGGTGCTGAAGATTTTATCTTTACAGTTTCATGTGAAAATTCATAAATGTTTACACCTCATGTTAGAGTAATTCATAAATATTTTATTTTTGTTGTTGCTTTTTTATGTTAGAAATAACGCATGGATAAAATTGATGATAATAAGGATATGATAAAATCTTTCTATTTATGCAGATCATTCTCTGGAAATGAATTAACTGGGCAGGTATGCCTCTTTCTTTTTGAGAAGACTAAAATATTTCATCCCTAACATTTCACATATGGAATAGTTCTATTTATTATTTCTTAAATGAAGAAGACTTCAAAATTGAGGCCTTTATCATTTTAGGATTATAGTTAAAGCTGATGTCTCTATTGGGAAGTGTGATAATTTGATAATATTTTGTTTAGTCAGTTGGTGAAAATGTAAGTAAAAGATTTTAGTTTTCTGTTGTTACAGCTCTGTAAAAATGCATTTGGATAATTGGGGTTTAAAAGTCCTTTTTTTCCCTTCTCTTGTTTCCTTTTAGAGTGTTCTTGTTAATGGACTATTTCTGAGAGAAAAATAATGTGGTTGTTTCCTTTCCAAATCATGTCCTCAAGAATAGTGGTTTCTAAGTGTTCAGTAATTTGAACTTTTACAAATCAGTGATTCATAATTTTCCAAAACAGTATTGAATCAAAACAAAAACAAAAAAAATATTTTTGAAACATTTTTCTGCACAAATCTAGCCTTTCAACCTTTTAGATTTCTAGTTAATTCAATTTCAAAGTTTACAAATCTAGCCTTGTGGATTTTTAGCTTACTGATCTAGCCATTTCAATTTTCAAGGTTACGAATATTGTCGACTTTTAAGTTTTCCTTGATTAAAAGTATAAGTGCAATATTTATTTATTTATTTATTTTCATTTCTAGGAAACATCAAGACAGATTATATTATCATGTCCATTTTTAAATCTTTCTCATTCCAAATTTATTTAGAAATATGAAATCATTTCTAGTTCTTAAAATCATGTTATTTAATAATCATTTCTTATGCTTGGTTTTGAACAGAGTATACTCTTGTGAATGTTCTAGTATGTGAACTTGGTAATCACTTTTATTTAAGGGATGTTTTCAAAAATAGAAAAACTGTTGAAATAATTACAAATATAGCAAAATTTTACTTTCTATTTGTGATAGACTGCGATAGACCAAAATAGATATCTATCACCTCACTATATAGACACGGATAGATGTCTATCTGGGTCTATCGCGGTTTATCGCGGTCTATCATGGTCTATCACAGATAGAAAGTGAAATTTTGCTATATCTGTAAATAGTATAATGTTTTTTATATTTATAATAATTTTCCTTTATTCAACCTGTCCATGTAATGATATACTCTACTTTTGGAATGCAGAAACCATCAACCTCTAATGTTGAGTTCTCTCTGGTCACGTTTCATACTCATGGATCATATTGTGGTTAGTAAGGAGCTTATTTTCCTGATCCATTATGTTTATGCTCTGATGTTGAGTATTTATTTTCCAGCACCACAACGTTCCATGTTTGTCATTGTTATTCCATTGTGTGGCTAAATGTAATAACGAAATGGTTAGTGATAGATTTTGGGCATGATATCATCTCCAATGTTTTATATGGATAACTTTCTGGATTAATTCCTCCACTTTTTCATTTGTGTCCCTTAATACTTTCAAAGTTCGAAGTTTATCTAGACCTTTACATATGGCTTATGTATTAGCTAAAGTAGAGTTCAATTGGAGAATGTTTTTCTAACACTTATCCTCTTCCAAACCTCTAACACCGAAGAATTACCGGATAAATCTGTGCGCACACACATACACATTGTTTCAGGAATGAAACTAGTCACTTTCACTAGACAAAGTGTCACGTGGAATGTTGGTTAGTTTTGTTGGAAAGTTAGCATGTGACATGATGCTGAGTATGCTTATTCTCATATATTTTGACTTTTCTTTTTTCAGGATGTTTGGTACAGCGGACTGGGTGGACAAGAGATGTTGATATTTTTATACAATGGCTTTCAGCTATTCCCTTTTCTGGTGGTGGTTTCAGTGACGCTGCAATAGCTGAAGGGCTAGCTGAAGCACTCATGGTACACATTTTCTTGCTCTCTGATCTTGTTAATCTAACTATTTTCTGGTGCTTTATCTCCTCATCATTGCTTACGATAATTGTATGACTTGCATGGTTCATTTTCATCCCTCAACTTCTCATCTTCTTTTGAATAAATATTTCTATACTAAAGACTAGAGAGTCCCCATCTTCTTTCTAGAATACCGATGGTGTTCCAGATGGTTTGACCTTTTGCTCTCTTCCCTCACCATCTCATAAATTTAACTCTTCATCTTGTAATTAGGCAATGAGGATTTTTTAAAAGACACAGGAACAATTATGGAATTCTTCAGAAGAAGCAAACTAATTAACTTCGGAAATATAAGCAAAGGCCAATTATCAAGAGCTTTAGAAGCTCCAACTTCCTGAGTTGTTCTTCAAGGAGATTTTTTTTTCTTTCTTTTTTCTTGGTTATAACTCAGTATTTCTATATACTTTTATAATGGTGAGTCTTGTTTTTATCTATGTTTGATTTGAGTTAGTTGGTTTTCAGTTGAAGGTTTGTGCTTTGAACTTTAATTAGCTTTGGATGGGTTAAATATTTTTGTGATCCCTGTGCATGGTTATATATATATGTCTATTTATATTTTTATTCAAATTATTTCGTTTATTATGAAACAAAAAAAAAAAAAGCAGTGCATGGAAATGGCATATAGGACAATGCAAAACTATGTATGCAATTAAGTTTGGCTTTCTGTCGTAATGTTCTTTTGCTATTTATAATTTTTTGTTCTCATGAAAGAAATAGAGCATGTCTTTGTATCCAATTGACTACAATTATATCCCTTATGATTTCTTTTGCATGATAATTTCTATTTAGATGTTCCCAACTCAGCCAAATGGTGGCCAGAATCAACAGACTATGGATATGCAGAAGCACTGTATTCTCGTTGCTGCAAGTAATCCTTATCCCCTGCCAACGCCAGTATACAGACCAGCAGTGCAAAATTTGGAGCAACATGACAATGTTGAACCAGGGAGTTCTCAGTCATATGCTGAAACAGTTGCTAAATCATTTTCTCAGGTTCACATCACATGATTTCAGTTTTTTCACGCTGGAAAAAGTAATTTTTTTCTTTCCCACAAGTGGTGCCGATAATAAGTTAACTAGACCATCTTTTCATGCAGTGCTTTATATCTCTTTCAGTTATTTGTCCAAAACAGCTTCCAAAGCTCAGAGCAATTTACACTGCTGTAAGTACGAATGTCTACTTGAGCTCCCTCCCCCTCACACATGTACATAAAACAGAGGCTTGCCCCTTGCAACTTCTCTGAATCTACCATTTAGATACATATTTCTTGAATCAAGTCATTCTATATTTCTTCTATTAATTTTGTAATGGTGAAGTCTGGATTTACTCTGGCATGCTGTCATTGCTATTTCAGTTTCTAATCCCTCAAATATTGTGGATTGCAAATTTTGAGGAGTAATTGAGTGAAATTTTCAGCAGGTTATAATGTGGCATTGTAATTGGGATTATTAACTGCATTGATGGTCTCATCTATAAATATTTGTACTGACTGCTCCACTGTTTGATGAAGGGAAAGCGCAACCCCCGGGCAGCAGATCCACCTATTGATAATATTAAAACCCCCACATACCTAGTTTTGATCTCTGAAAATTTTGTGGAGGCCCGTGCAGCTTTAAGTCGTCCTGGAATTACCAGTTTACCTGCAAACCAGAGTCCTGTGAAAATGGACATATCTCCTGTTGTGCCTGTTACTGGACCACCTCCTACCACTACTCCATCAGGTCCCCACTCGTTAGCTTATATTTGTCTGATCCTGTTCATTCGATGCATTTGCTTATAGAATGTATTTATCCTTCCTGATCCTGGTCATTAGATGCATAAGCTTTGGAAAGAAATATCATGTTCCTGAACAGTTGATTTGTGATGTTTTGCTATTCTCTTACTGATCTTCATGATAGTGATATGGCCATGCCATGCGACTTGCAACTCTGAAGTATGCTAATTGGCATTTAGATCTGGTATTTGAAGTATAATTTGAACTAGGTGGATTTAGATTCTTATGAAGATATGGTTTCTTTTTTGAACCAGTGACAAAACTTATTAATGAATAAATGAAAGGAGCTAATGCTCGAAGATACCAACTTTTAGAGGGAGTGAAACATATCGGATTTTAGTTTGGTTTCATCTAAATAGGGAACTAAAGTAGATTTAAGTGGATAGTTAAAGTCAGAGGTCTATTGTGTAAGTGTTGTGTTTTGGTTGCTCAGTGTTTGGTGTGACTAAATCTTTTTGCTGCGTCTTTGGTTCTTTCATTTTTCTTAATACAAAGTCTTTCTTATTTAGTATCCAATGGAAAATCTCTTTTGTAATCACCTAAAGGTGACTGGCTCTTCACCTATTTATTTACTCAACGAAATGTTTCTTATCTAAAAAAATTCATATGCACGTTTGCAAGAAGTATTTGACACTTGCGTTTCTCTTTTGTCTATCCCAGTAAATGGACCTATCATTAACCGGCAGCCAGTGCCTATTGCTAATATCCCTCCTGCCACTGTGAAAGTTGTAAGAGTCATCTCCTTTTACTCTTAATTTCTATGGAAGAATCTTGGCTTTTATGATCTCCTTTCAACTTGAATCATGCTATACCACAATTTTGTTTAGGAACCAAATACTGTTACATCTACGCCAAATGGATCTGGATATCCACCACATATGCCATCGGTTGTTCGTGCAGCTTCACAGGGAGTCCCAAGCTTGCAGACTTCTTCACCACTTTCTTCTCAGGAGATGATCACAAATAATGAGAACACACAAGACCTTAAACCTCTAGTGAATGGTGTCCCACAGCCTGTACGACCTGTGGGTCCTGCTAATGTTAGCATTCTGAATAATATTTCTCAAGCACGAGTGATGAGCTCTGCTGCTTTAAATGGAGGAACTTCCATAGGACTCCCGTCTATGGGTCAAACCCCAATGGCCATGCATGTATCCAATATGATATCCAGTGGAATGGGATCATCTGTGCCTGCTGCACAAAATGTATTTTCATCTGGTCAATCTGGTATGACATCAATAAATGGGTCTTCAACTCTTACACAGGTTGCTCCGAACTCAGGTATAAGCTCACTTACTTCAGGAAATAACAATATTCCTGGAAATTCAAATATTGCCACTTCACAAGCAGTAGGAAATCTCCAAGGTGGTGCTAGTGTGAGCCAATCAGTACCGGGGATTAGCCAAGGAAATCTTGCAGGGACACAAGTGGTACAAAGTGGAATTGGCGTGAGCCAAAATGTTATGAGCAACCTAACCCAACCCGGTGTTTCTTCTGGAAATGGTACGATGATTCCTACACCAGGAATGCCTCAACAAGTTCAAAATGGGATGCATTCACTTGGTGTGAACAATGCAGCAGCTAACATGCCATTACCACAGCATTCAGCAGGTGCTTTGCAACAAGCACAATCCAAATACGTGAAATTTTGGGAGGTATGTTGTAAATGTGCCTGTGTTTGTTTACGTGATAGCCATGATAATGTATCCATTAAAAAGTTGAAATGTTTTGTCTTCGAAGTTCTAAGGATGTATAAAATCTCTCCTCTTTCAAGTGCGTAATCAAGGTATTATATCTCCCTCATATAAGAAGTCTCCCACAATGCTAAGAAGCATATTGTGGGTGCGTGTGTTTTGTTTTACTATGCTATTGAATATAGAAGTGTGCTATTAAGAATTTAAGGTTAAATACGCAGTTACCAACTACCATTTAGTTGAACATGTAAAACATAAATTTTTCGAACGATTTAAATTTTATTTCAAGTTTATGATCACTTGGTTTCCTCAATGTGCTTCTTCTAGTTTCTTCATTACTCGGTAATACTTTTTTGAAGACACGTTTGATGTTCTATGTTACTTGTTAGGAACAAAGTTGGAGTAAAAATGTAAGTTACATAGAGTTTTTGTTTATTCCTAATTTCCATACTAGATCGGATTACATTTAGAGTTGTACGTTTTCTTCTGATGATGATGTTCCACCATCTTCCTTGCATCAATTTGTCTAAAAAAATTTATTACTTTGAATAATTGGATAGAATTATTCTTTCTAAGTAGAAATTAGAAGTTTAATTAAGTGGAATGAAAATTATCTCAAACATTGTTTGTGCATGGCAATGCAGGGAAATCTATCTGGTCAGAGACAAGGCCAGCCTGTTTTTATCACCAGAATGGAAGTATGTTTCTGATCATCCGCTAGTAGTAAAAGTCGATTTTAATTTTCTTACTACCATATTTTTACACTTCCCTTCTTGTAATATTTCCCATGGTTGACAAAAGCATGAGCTTATATTATAGTTATATTATATCCCTTTTTATCAGTCCGGTTATGTCAATGGATTATAAATAGAAAGATTCTATAGTGATTAGAAAATTACGTTTCCTCTTACCACGATTTCAAGTTATACATTTATATTTAACTGATTACGTTGTTTCTGTCAGGGTTACAGGAGTGCTTCAGCTTCTGATAAGTAAGTGGATTATGGTTCTGAGTTTTATACTTCTCGTTTCATATATTTGCCATTTTTTAGTAATATATATGAGATTCTTTGGGAAAAATGATTCATTTATATTTAACTAATGAAGGCCTTTTTTCAGAAATTTTTTAACCATTTCTGCATACTTTTTACCTCCCTCCCTCTTGGGATTTTGTTGACCTTCTCTACTTCCCATTTAAATGTGTCATCAGTTTATATTTTTTTTCGTTGAAGTGGAATCATTTGTCTATCTTCTATGTTTATAGGCTTGCAGCAAACTGGCCGCAGACAATGCAAATAGTTCGGCTTATCTCACAAGATCACATGAATAACAAGTAATTTTTTGCTCAGTGGGATAATATAGTAATTTCTCTCGTTTTCTGTCAGCTTAATTAAAAGTAGCTCAAGTTTTGTTGTATTTGAATTTAGGCAATATATTGGAAAAGCTGATTTTCTTGTTTTCCGAGCTATGAATCAGCATGGATTTCTTGGCCAGCTTCAAGAAAAGAAACTTGTAAGTTGTCTACGTTTGTGCTGCTTTTCTTTTTCTTTTTTTTTTTTCCCTTCTAAAACTCGAACAAGTTTCTATGCTTTCTTTTAGAACGTTTGGATTCTTGTTTTAACCATATATATATATGTGTCAATAGTTACTTGATGTGAAAGGGGCTGAATGGAGAATTTTCTTTGCTTTGTCTTGTGGGTTATAGGGGGAACAATGGTAGGGTTTTCATTCCCCTCCCTTTCTGTTTCTCTTTCTCTTTGCGGATACTGAAACAGAGTAGTTCCCAATAAGCTCATTTCAAGTCCCAATATCATCCAACGATGAAAAAACCATAATGGTATCCTTTTTGCTCAAAACTTACAAGTTACAAATACAAATTTTAAAAAAGTATTCCTACTGCACATGCAGAAATTGGAAATCTGAATTAATAAGTTGAACATTGTTTGTTGTTTATTCAGTACTGTCTCCGAGTTACTCCCCATTTTAGTTAAAATTAGTTGGCCACGGGCTGCCCTGGTAGCACAGTCAGTTCGTAAGTGAAAGACTGGCCTAAATGAATATGGGTGCTTTTGTTGAACATGTCCATAAAGGGAGAGTAGTAAGTAAAACTCCTGGATTTATCTACCAACCAAAGCCATCTATCTGAAAAATCTTTGAAGGAAGAATGAAGAGAGTAGTCAACTTAAGGAGATTCATTCTCATATCTCATCATCCAGAAGGTTCCTTGCAAGGCTAGGTACTATGCAAGGGAACTGGAGTTCAATGAGTTCAAAATGAATAGGTATTCTGCATAACCAAAGCATCGATCTTTGGAAAGGATATACAGAGGAGCTTCTCCAATCCAAAGATCATACAAAAAATTGGAGTTAACCTTACTGAATTATCGAGTACCTGCTTTCAAGAGAATTAACTTCCTTAGTTTCTGAAATTAGTATAACGAATACCAGTCCTACATTTAAATCATGCCAATTAAGCGTGCAATGGGAAACTGTTTCTTTAAGCATTTTTTGCATATATATTGACTTTGTACTACAAAGCATGATTTATGGTTCTAGTACTACATGCAGACTTTACTATGTGCTTGCAGCATTTTCTGTTCCTTTGGATTAGTAATCTGTATTTCATTTGTGAACCTACATCATAATTCATTTCCTGAGTGGTTTCTTTTCTTATTTTGAGCTGCCTCTTGTTCTGTTCCAGTGTGCAGTCATCCAGTTACCATCCCAGACTTTACTGCTATCTGTTTCTGATAAAGCTTGCCGCTTAATAGGGATGCTTTTTCCTGGGGTAAGATATTTTTGAGCTTCAAAGATTAGTTAGTATTAGTATTAGCATTCTTTCTTTTTTTTGCTGGTGATAATTCTTCATTTCAAGGTAAATACATTACCAACAAACATCAGATGTCCGTTGAGAAGTATAATTTAACGTTCGACTGTAGCTTTGATATCTACCTTTTTCTTTTGGAATCATCATATTAACCGAAATTTCAATGCTCATTTCTTTGTTCTGCAATCATGTATTAAACCACAACATTTGATTTCTAGAATTTTTGTGTTGCAATTGTAGGATGCAGCATATCATAATACGATATGTATTAAGTGCCGATTACGTAGAATTCAAAAGTTCAGTAATCATCTTTAACTAGAGTTTAACACCTTGGGGAAATGGTAGATGCAAACATGATTACACATATGAAGGACATGAAAGACGGGAAGGGCTCACAAATTAAGAAATCTCATTATTTTACATATCTAATTATTGAGTGGCTCATTTATTTATTTATTTTCTCTTTTTTGGGATAAGAGAAAAACAAATGTTCTAAAACCATCCAGAACGATGGAATGAACAAAATGAACCACATAAAGGGGTGATAGGGATGAGAGATTCCTAGGCCGAAAAGGAGTCTAACAGAAGACTTGGAATCTGAGTTGATGAGGAAGAGCGCTCTAAGTATTGAGAGGCTACTACTTTATTTGTTTATTCTAATTTTGTGGCTAATTGAAAGTGAAAACGATATTAAGTTACCATTTTTATACTTGATGTCTTTTTTTCCTTTTATTTCTCTAAAGCTCAAATTACATGGGAATAAACAATGGCACGTGGCATGTTAGAACACAATGAATGATGTAGCCATATGCAGAAAAACCTTTTTGTTTCTATCTGGCATTTAGGTCCATGTTCATAATTTCTATTCAGTATGTTGCTCTACTCATTGAAAACATTTAATATAAATTTCTTGTAACTGTAAACAAAAAACATCTCTGGTTCTTTATCTTTAAATTAATTTTTTTATTTTCCCCATTAGGTAGCTTCTTTAATTTCTGTCGTTTTCTGACACTCCAGGACCCTTTCTTGTTGTCCAATAGTTTATAATTGTAGTTTTTCTTTCGTTACTTTTTCATTTTTTGTTTTCTCTTAACTTGCTTGAATATGTTCCAAAAAAATCAAGAATTGTAGACTTAACCTTTTGTTCTCGATCGAGGTTGCCATCTTTTTGGGTTTCCAAATTCATCAAATGCTACTAATTATTATGGATTGTTGATATTTGATATTTTTGAAACTTTCTGAATCAATCAGGATATGGTTGTGTTTAAGCCTCAAATACCCAGTCAACAGCAACAACAGCAGCATCAAATGCAACAACAACAAATGCAACAGCAGCTGCAACAGCAACATCAGCTTTCTCAGTTGCAACAACATCAGCTTCCTCAGCTGCAACAACAGCAACAGCAGCAGCAGCAGCAACAACAACAGCATCCTCAGCTGCAACAACAACAGCAGCAGCAGCAGCAACAACAGCATCCTCAGCTGCAACAACAACAACAGCAGCAGCAACTTTCTCAAATACAGCAGCAGCAGCAGCAACTTTCTCAAATACAGCAGCAGCAGCAGCAGCAGCAACCACAACTGTCACAGCTTCAAAGCCAGCAGATGCAGCAACAGCAGCAACAAATGGTCGCCGGTGGAATCGGTCAATCTTATGTCCAAGGAGGGCGATCGCAATTAGTTTCACAGGGACAAGTCTCTTCCCAGGGTCAAGCTAACATGCCGGGTGGAAGCTTTATGGGTTGATGGGAGCATTATTGTTTAGTTTTAAGTCTATTTATTTTGTTGGGACCGTGGTAATAATAGACGACTTTTAACCCATGTAATGTAATCGATGTTGATTTATAGTGAATTTATGTATATATGCCACGATGATTCCGGTAACTTAAAAGGGGTTATTTGATCCCTTGTTTTGGGCAAACCCAAAATCATGTTTGGGCCATTGGTTTCAATACCTTAAGGTTGTAAACATAACTCCATAGGTTACAACAGTGACAAACTCATGAGATTTATTCTATTGTTAACTGTGACTAAATTAGAAGGTTCACTATTAACAAACAATATTCAGGATTAACATTATAGTATGATGCACTGTTAATTAATTATTAGTTTTAAGTTAATAATAATTATGGACATTGATGTCAGATCTTTAATGTCATTGGTTAATTATAATTGCAACAATTACATCTTTTTTTTAAAAAAAAAAAGGAAAAAACTTTTACCATTACAATTTCCCTTTTTAGTTACCATTTCTGTAATGTTTTATGTAATTACATGTTCATAATCACACAAGTTACTGAGAACGTGAAGAAGTAGGTTTTTTGTGGTGAGAAGGTCTCCAAGCAGTCATGTTTCTGCCTCACGCCTTTTGGGAATACATTTAAAAGGGAAATTAGATACCCCACTTAAAACTTTAAGACACAGCCACCATCTTCTAACTTTAATCATACTTTCTTTCACTAATGGCTTCCCACTTTTAAAAAAAAATACAATTATTGTCATGAGGATTAACAATTTTCAACGACCATAAACCACCGTTGTCTTTTCATCATTCGTACGTCATACCACATTCAAATTTTTTCAAAGAGGAAAATATATACAATGTGACTAATATAAATTCAAAATACTTCATTTAATTTCAAAATAAACTTAATTCAAAGGTAATTGACATGACCTCTCTCCTTAAAAGTAAAAGGTTAGATCACCCCATTTTGTAATGGTTGTACTTATACTAAAAAAATTATAAAAATGTTTGAGAAATACCAAAGAGGATGAAAAAGCAATTCCTCGTAGTTTTTGATTCGTTGTTCTCAATTTCTAGGACCCCTCTTAGTTTGTTCTTTGAACAAACTCAAAAAGAGAGGCAGAGGGGATTCTTCATATAATATGATTAATAATTGCATAAACAAAGAGTAGCCACATAAAACTTTCACTGCTTTACATCACTCAAATTATTCTAAATAGTATAAAATATACTATACAAAAAAAATTAGATAATAAAACGAAGAAACGAGAAATAAAAACATATCTTAAAAGCTATAGTTCCCTTTAAGATTTTAAAAACATTGTTAGCACATTAAAAATAAAACAAATAAGAACAATTATCTCTATTTGATAAATTCATGAGAGCTTATGTTCGAAGTAGACAATACCATATTAACATAAGGACATGTAAAGGAATAGATCGTCGTTACAGACTCTAGAGTAAATAAACTTTATTTCTATAGCTTGACAACAAATGCATATAACTAGCCACATGTACTACAAGTGTAAGGAAAATGAAAAGTAGCTAATAAAACAGAAATACATTCATTAACTCTAATACAAGTCAACTTCATTTTACTTCCCCCCTTTCCACATTCTATGTACTACTGATTTCCTTTGTCTTTTTCCTCCTCTTAAAATGACCTTAAAACAAGGAATCAAGTATAAAGCAAAATTAAAGTGTTGGGTTAATTTAATTAATTAATTTATTGTCTATTCCACCCAACAATTGACCCCTCACCCTCTATTTATATTTGGGTTTCCCATTGTTTTGAGAGACACACAACAAATTCAAAGCCCTTTCAACTTTGTCTTTAGGTTCCATCGCTTAATAATTACTTTCAACATGGTTTCTACTTCTCAACCTCCTAAGGTGAAGCCTTCAACAATTACCATGTCCAATGGCTATGACTATTTGGCTTTAATTTCTCTGTTTCTGTTATTGTCATGCATTTTGTTTTCATTTAACCTCTCTCATCTCCTCAGGAAGTTGTTGATGGTGACGAAAAATGGAAGGGGGAGGACCCAACACGGCGAGCCAAGTGGTGGTACGCCACCTTTCATTCTGTCACCGCCATGATAGGTGCAGGCGTTCTCAGCCTACCCTACGCTATGGCTTATTTGGGATGGTAACGTTAAATCACCCCTAAACTCAAAACCTTCCATTAATATAATCTAGACCAAATTATCATACAAATAAATTTAAATTAATAATTCTTTTTTTATATAAATTTGATCATTCTTGATTTATAGACTTGAAAATGACCGACAGAATTTCGAAGCTTGAGCTAATAAATTATGACACTTCTACATTAAAATTTCTCTCCTCACCTTTTTGGGTTCTCTATGACTTGATTAGGGGTCCAGGAACAATGGTCTTGTTTATATCATGGTGCATGACTCTAAACACCATGTGGCAGATGATTCAGCTCCATGAATGTGTCTCGGGGACTCGTTTCGATCGATATATCGACCTCGGCCGATACGCTTTCGGCGAAAAACTTGGCCCTTGGATCGTGCTGCCGCAACAACTCATTGTCCAAATCGGCTGCGACATAGTGTATATGGTTACAGGTAAAATTTTAAATATCAATGTCGACAAAAATGTTTCACTTACAACCTACAAAAAAAAATTATTAATAAAAGTATCGACTTGTTTTTGGAATTACAGGAGGAAAGTGCATGAAGAAGTTCATGGAAATGGCTTGTGTGAACTGCTTTGAAGTCAAACAATCCTATTGGATTTTGATATTTGGTTCAATTCATTTCTTTCTTTCTCAACTTCCCAATTTCAATTCTGTTGCTGGGGTTTCTCTTGCAGCTGCCATCATGTCTCTAAGGTAAACATTCTTTTTAATAAAAAAAATCTAATCTAAGCATGTTTATTTCAATATCAAAAAGAATTTTGGAGTTTATTTAGTTGACAATCTAGATTATATTTTATGTTTTCAGACTTATTGTTGAGTAAATATATGTTTGACTAACCATTTAGATTCTTTTTTAAAACTGTTTTTAGATTTGTAATCCAAACAATTCAAGTTTGTTCTACTTAGATTTTGAATTTTGAATTTTAAAATTTGTAATTATATTAAATAAAGATATAAACATTTAGAAATACAGTTATGTCATGTCATGTTATAAATTCAATTATTTTTTTTAAAAAAATAAAACATGTATTAATGTATTATAAATTATATAATATATATTACAAAATAATAATTATATGAATCTTATAACATAAAACATGTTCATAAATAAACTAATAACATTTTATTATTAATTAATATTTAGTGGGCAACTACAACTAGTTTTATGATTTATAAATATAAATTCGAACAAATTTTAACCAATTATTTGAATTAGAATTCGATTTTTAAATTTGCTACAAAATACATATGAGAACATGAAGTATAACATTATTTTTATTGAATCTCTTGTTTTCAAATTTATGTTTTTAAATTTCCTACAAAAAAAAAAAAAAAATCCTCTTTTCTCTTAAATTTCCTACAAAAAAAAAAATTCCTCTTTTAATTAAGAGAAAAGAGCTCACTTTATTTTAGAGAATATGTTCCATTAATTCTACATTTATAGATCTATAAAATCCCTTTTTTTTTTAATTTTATTTTTATATAAGGAAGATTGTTTCAAAATGTTCTTAAATCTCTGTTTGATATCTGCTACTTTATTCTTTCTTTCAAACATGAGTTGTGAGTATAAGAATTTCTCATACTAAAAGCAAAAAACTTTCTGATACCCTTTGAAGTAAAAAAGTTAATAGGAGGAAGAAGAGAAAAGACGAAGAGTATCTTTTGATGGAACAACACTAAAAGAAAAAAAGGAACAAAAACTTTGCTCTACAATAGTTCAAATCAATAAAAATATTCAAAAACAATAAATGATTTATATATTTTTTAAGAGTTGCAACATGAATTCTATACTACCAAGTAAAAAGCTTAACAGTAAAAAAATTTAATAAGACCGCTACAAAGTGGCTACCACTTAATATAACCGTTTGGACAATAATTCTAACAATCACATAATATAAATTCGAGCTATTTTTGTCTAACTCTCTTCTACATCCAACAATATAAAACTGATTTTCTAAAAAGATACAATGTGGACAAATAGGTGCATTCGAATGTCTCAACTAGGTTAACACGTTTTTAGCACACTCTTATCATATCCCATTATCCATTTCACTGATGAAACAATAAAGAATAGAGAATTCAGTACAAAACAAGTCATTCCAAACCAGAAAGAAGCCTAAAAACACAAAATATAAAATTACATAAAGATACCCAAATTTAAAGAGATGGATGAAAACAACGGTATAAAATTACTAGTTAAACAAAGTTGACACCAATATCAACGTAGAAGTAAATATTTATTTATTTATTTATTTTTTTGTGTAGAGAGGAATTTTTAGTTGACTAAAAGGATAAAATTTAGAAGTAAAAATTTAGGAAAGAAAAGTTGTTGACTTTAAGATAAAATGAGGTGTGAATTGTTTCCCTTTTTCATTCAATGGCTCATAAAAGAAGACATGTCCTATCTTTTGAATAGAACAAATAAAGTGAAGGATGGAAGGTCCTTTTTCATTTAAAGCAACCAAAGCAATAAAGACAAGTAAAAGCAAGCTTTAGTTAATTAGCTCATTTAATTTAGATTAAAGTAACTTTACCCAAAGGATTAGGTTAATCAATTAGGGGAAATTTTTTATTCTTAGAATATTTATTATAATAAAGCCAGGCATTTTATTATCTTATTTTTAATTAATAATTTTTTTTGAAATATATATCTTTGAGATGATTTCTCGAATATCTTTGAGATATCTATCTTTAAGATGTGAAATCTTATCATTTTTGTACCATACTTTTCATAGTCCATCAAATCCAAATAATTTTCAAAATGTATACAACTACTCCCTTTCTTTAGATAATTATTTTAAATGACAAAATTACTAAAAATATTTTTAAGTATAGTAAAATGTCAATATCTATTAGTAATATACATTAATAGACTACTATCATTTATTATTATCTACTAGTGATACACTGATATATGTATATAGGTGTATGGACGGTAATATTTTACTAATATTTATAAATATTTAGGCTCATTTTGTAATATTTGAAAACAATTTTTTTTTTTTAAATTTAACTGAAAATATTTAATAAAATAAGTACCATTATCTTCATAAAAACTATTTTAAAAAAGATTAGATTTCAGTCATAGTTGTGGCTTAAGATTAAAAGAATTGAGTGATATCGAATAATTTCTTTTCCTGACGATTTGGATGTATTGGTCACAGCTACTCGACAATTGCATGGGTTGGGTGCTTGAGCCGAGGCCGAATTGAAAACGTGAGCTATGCCTACAAGGAAACCAGTGTCCAAGATTCAATGTTTAGAGTCTTCAACGCCTTAGGCCAAATCTCGTTTGCATTCGCCGGGCACGCCGTCGTTCTGGAGATTCAAGCCACCATACCGTCGACACCGGAGAAGCCATCGAAAGTTCCAATGTGGAAAGGCGCGGTGGGGGCTTATTTCGTCAATGCCATATGCTATTTTCCGGTGGCTTTGATCGGATATTGGGCTTTTGGCCAAGATGTTGAAGACAATGTTCTTTTGAATCTCAAGAGACCTGCGTGGCTCATTGCATCTGCTAATCTTATGGTTGTGGTTCATGTAATTGGTAGCTACCAGGTTCGAAAACAACTTCGTTCGTTCGATAATCGTTATAATTTAATTTTTGAAAATTAAGTTTATAATCACACCACTAATTCTACCTTTATTCTTTTGTTATCCACTTTTTTATAGATGTTTTCAAAATTCATGTCAAGTTTTGAAAATTAAAAAAAAAAAAATAACTATTTAGTTTTTGAAATTTAACTCTATCAACCCTATTTCTAAATTCTTTAATTACTTATCAACTTAAATTTTATCAACATTAGTAAAAACTAGAGTGAAGTTTCTAAAACTAAAAAAAAAAAAAATTATTATTTAAAACTTTCTATATTTTTTAAGTCAAATTTAAATGTGTTTCTTTACCTATAAGGATAAAAAAAAAGAAAAAAAATTAAATAAAAAACTAAAATCGAAAATGTTATCAAATGGAAATGCAAGTGTGGTTTTCAAATTTTGGTTTTCTTTTCTTTTTTTTTTTTTTTTTTTTAAATTTAATTATGAATCCAAATATTTATTTCTAAAATATTTAATTATGTAAGGTGAGAATAATGATGTAATCACGTGTATTAATTTTAATGTGAATTTGTATATTGATTAGGTGTATGCGATGCCTGTATTTGATATGTTGGAGAGGATGATAAGGAAGAGATTCAACTTTCGTGATGGATTTTGCCTCAGATTTATCACTCGGTCGACTTATGTTGGTAAGTTACTCCTTTAAAAAAAAAAAAAAATTAAATTCAAAGAAAAAAATAACTTAAGCTCAATTTTAAAAACAATAATTTTTAATAATAACAAAATAAACCAAAATATTTACAAGTACGGTAAAATAATAAACATTGCATCAGCCATAGAAAAAATATTTAATGATGCTTTCAAAAGAATAATTGTTTTAAATAAAAAAATTGTTGAAAATATTTAAAAATTGTGGCTATCATTGTCATAAACTTGGATTCCCATTTAAAACAATTATTCTTCTAAAAACATCTTTAAAAATATAACAAAATAAAGAAATTCATCCCTGGCTAAATATTTATGAACTTGATTTTAAAAAAAGTTAAATATTTATCCGATGAGATCTTAGGTTCTAATACTTTGAAATAATAATAATAATTATTTTTTTTATCGAATAATAAAATAAAAAAACGAAAAATTTAAAATAATAATTTCCCAAGTTTAATTTAATAGGCAATGTTTTATTTTTCAGCATTTACGATATTTGTTGGCGTGACCTTCCCATTCTTCGGAGATCTTCTTGGTTTCTTCGGTGGTTTTGGTTTTGCTCCCACTTCATACTTTGTAACATTTCTCTCCCTCACTCTTTAATTATTATCCAACATTCCACCACGTTCTTTCGCAATCTTTAAAAACATATATAATTCTTTCATTTCATTATGAATTAAGTTTAGGATTCAATCTTATGTTTATTATTAGAGCGTGTAACGTTTAGATGAATTTTTTATATATATATTAAATTATCTAACCTACCTATCTCGCTGCCAATTAATCTTATTTTTATTTAAAAATTGATTAATTAATTGCAGCTTCCGAGTATAATGTGGCTAGTCATCAAGAAGCCGAAGCGATACAGTTTCAATTGGTTCATCAACTGGGTACATACATTTCTTTGCCATAAAAATCTTTATATCCTAATTGGAGTTTCTTTCATTAATCACTATTGATTAATGATGTAGTAATTAATATATGGTTTCTTTTGCAAAGGATTAATATATGGTTATTTGTCACAGGCGAGCATATTTGTTGGAGTCTTCATAATGTTGGCATCTACCGTTGGAGGCCTTCGCAATATAATAGCAGATGCTTCCACTTACACTTTCTATACATAAGATATAATATTACAAAATTTGCTTTTCCCTGGTCTCTGAAATTTCAAAAATATATTACTTTAGTCATAAATTTTGAAGAATTGATTTAGAAAACAAGTGAATAGTTTTCTATTATCAGAAAGTAATAATTAAAAAAATTATTTTTCTTTCTCTTCCCTCTCCTCTCTTTCCTTCTTCTTCCTTAGTTATTATATTTGAATTTAAAATATTGTATCAACGTTTAAAATAGAATAAATTATTCCTAAATTTTTTAAATCCATTCTTAAAAATTCAAAGGTTAAAAGGATGTATTTTAAAATCTCAGAGACCTGAAATTTGAGGGACTAAAAATATATATTTTCTTTCGAGTTTTTTTTTTTCCAACTTATTGTAATTTTGTCAAGTTTATGTGATGAATTTTCCCACTTTTAACTTTTATTTGAAAATAGTTTCTTTTGTCATTTAAAACAATTGTCCTAATAATATTTGATATTTTGTTATAAAATTATCAAAATGGGTATAAATTTTTTTTTTTTTTTTTTTTTAAAAAAATATATATATATATATATTCGTACCTTTAATTCATCTATATAGGAGAGATCCTCCTATATGAGAGATAGAAATCCATTAAAAACTTGGTCTTGACTCTTTATATTTTATTTTGCGTCAATTTTGGTATAGTATAAAATATATAGAATGACTTCTTCAACTAAAAGATGAGATTCTCCTAACAACAACGAACATTTTGTAGACATAAAAGGAGAGGAGGAAAAAGGAAAGAAAATATTAATCCTATGTATTTCATATATTGAAAATTGTAACATTAGTCAAAAGTTCTTTAGATAAAGTTTTTAACAAATCCTTTCATTTTATAATATAATATTGTAAAAAGATTAACTAATTCGGTAAGATTTGATTGCTATGGTAAGAATTTGTGTACCTATTCCACTTAGTCATTCAACTAAATAGCTTTTAATTAAATAATAATTAATATTTATGATATATGTTGCCCCACCGAAAGATTACTGTTCTTTCCTCTAATTTTGACTAAGATTATTTTTAAGCAATTTTGAAGAAGACTTTAAAACTGAATCAACAACTTCCTAATATCTAATTAATTTAATAGTAATGAGACATTTGTTAATAACTGAATTGCAAAACATCAACAAATTAATTAAAGTGGATCAAGAAAATAACAATGTAGGAAAAAATTTCATGTACCACATATGGAAAATTACTCATTCATTTCATTATCTCTGACATTAACATTCTTTTAAAATAATCATAACATTAATTTTTTTAAAAAATGTGATGTTTCTACAGTACTAGAAAAACTTTATAAGTGGCTAAGTTTGTGTCATTGTGTCACTGTTTGTTTGATGATTATAATAATTGGTCCTCATAAGTGGGCATGTAATCAATTAATTAGAATATTTCACAAGTGGATTACTTAGTGCTAAAATAGCTCATGATAAAGAGATAATGCACATTTAATTTCACTTTAATTATTAATATTTGATTGTGCTGATGAACTGCATGACGTTCTTCCATTTCAAACTACTCGCTTGAATCTAGACAACTTCAATCTATAAGTCTATAAAGACAAAACTAAGAATTAGTATAAACTAAAGTAATTACATTTTAGATTTCAATCCCATTCTCCATTTCTACATATTTTCTACTTTTATTTTTTATTTTCTAATAATTAGAAAAAGTTTTGTGTGAGTTTAGACAACCTTCATTTACATATATATTGAAGTGTTATTTTGAACTATCTCTGTGTGGAGTTGAGTTTGTAGACAGAATTTTCATATTAATCAGGAGAAGTATAAGACATCTATTTGAAGTAATTTTTTAACAAGACAAGAAAAATTAGTGATTACAGTTGAGAGGGAATTCCAAACTTAAGAGAAGCCTAAATTATTATTCACTAAAAGATAGGTTAACTAAATTCATTCTTAACTTCATTTTCAAAAAAATTCAATTGGAACATGTCATCCAATTCATTGCGGTTCCTTAGCCCTACTTGTCATTTACTAGCTCTAATTGTACACATCTAAAGAGGGGATGTTGAATAGTTACCGGCAAATAATTTGCATGAGATAAAGTAATCATGAAAACTCTGACCAATGTACCTTGCAGCCTTGTGTGTGAGTCTTTGTAAAAGTTGCTCAATAGATAAGTATTATGTTCTAATTGCTTAACTTTATATGGTGAAATCTCTTTTCTTCAAACATGCGAACTCCAAACGATATTGCACCTAACTGGGATGTAGATTGTTTCTTTACTCCTGTTTATTATTTATTATGTAAGTTTGTTATACATTTCGTTACAACATAGTGTGTGACTCTTGATGTTATGTGTTACGTAATTTCAATAAGTAATTGCATTCATTTAATATATATATATATATATATATATATATATATATATATATATATATATATATATTTTATAAAAAACGTGAATTAAGTAAATATTTTTAATAGATTATTGTTGATTTATTAAAATAAATAATTATATTGATTTTGTTAAATTAATAACAGTAAGCTAATTAATTAATTAATTATAGTCATAATCAAATATACAAAATGAAAAATAGAAGAATGGGGAAAGAGAATCCACAATTTTAGGAGGGTAAAGAAAACTCTTGTCGGGAGAAAGATGTTTGAGAATAAAGTCATATGGCTATGTAACAAACATAGGTTTAGCATGTCTATGTCAATTCACATTTAAAAAAAAAAAAAAAAAATTGAATCAAATGACTCCTAGAATATTACAAAATCTTATGTTCACTTGTAAAAGAGAAACTCAAAGTAGTTGGGAGATCAAATTGCAATAACAACCTTGAGGGATTTAGAGGAAATTTTTCTAGTCGTGCGAGAGTACCATACTCCCATTGTTCACTGTGTAAATTTGTTTTCATAAATATTTGAGGACCCCACATTAATGTCAGTGAGTCTCACTATATTTTTAGAAGTTCATTCCCAAATTTAAGTATTCAAAAATTGAAAAGAGAACGTGAGCTTAAGGGGCAGATAAATTTAGACCACTAATGAATTCATCCAAAACACAAGAGTACATGTAATAAACTTTGAAAAATCATTTTGCCAATTTTTCGATTTAAAAAAGGAACGGTGGCTAATATAGCAATTTGATTTAAAGTATTAACATATATAGCAATATTTTCTAAAAATTGCAAATATAGAAAAATCTATCAATAATAAACTTTGCTATATTTACAACTTTTTAAAAATATTGATTTACACTTGATTATTAACCCTAAAATTGCTACTTATTAAGTTTATCTTTATTTCAAACTATTTTCCGCCCTCTTCTCAACTTTAAAAATCTTAGAAATTTGTCAACGGCCCAAAGGCCCATGTTTTATGGGCTGAATTACAGAAGAAGTTTTCAGGCCCAGTTGACTTTTGATCATGAAGACAACGTCTTTCTTAAAATCTCCTTTTCGTCTTCCTCCTCCGTTCCTAAGACCTCCGCTATTCCCAGTCCCCACCTCTGAAAACCAATCACTCCACTTCGCTTTTTCTATTGAAATTTTTAATCTTTAGAGGAATCAGAAAAATTATTTTCCATCGGAACTGATTTTCCCTTCCAGATAGAAAGGAAGAGAAGTCATGGAGATTGCGATTTGCGGGAAATTAGCTCTCTCACCCAATCATGTCTTCAATCCCAAACCGGGTACAGCTACTTGTATTCATTGTTTTTCTTCTTTAATAATCGTTAAATCATCTTGGGTTTTTGCTAATTTTGATCCGCCATTTCTGATTCCTTGAGAAAGTCCATATTCGTCATCTTTCTCATCTCTATCACTTTCCGGTTCGGTTTGACCTTAATTCTGTGTTGTAATCTTTAATCTCGACTTATATTGACGTCTAAATAAGTTCAGTAGCTTTTACCAAGGTATTTGATGATCCCAACTGATCTCTGAAGTTGTCATGCTTGTGCCTCTCTTGCCATGCTTATCTGTTTCCATTGGGCTAATTGGAATAATTTGATAGCGAGAAGCCAGCAATTCTATAGAATGTACCTTAACACCAAAACGTGCAATATTTTTGGTGGAAAGAGGATTTTCTCTGTGTATGCTGCTGATATCTTGAATGGATTATATCCCATTGTTCCAGAATCTTCTGTTGTGTGGCATCTTCCCTATGCTAGATTTATAGAAGAATCAATCTTCTTTTTTGGTCCCAGTGTGGTCTATAAGCTTCCTAGCATATGGTATCCCACTTCAATTTCCCATCTTATAGCTTTTCTTCTATAATTTCCCCCCTTTGTACTTTGCTTTATAAGCTTTGTTTTGTGGGGGTTCCATATTCTTTTTTGCATATGGCTTAGTTGTCAATCACGTTGGAAGCTCCATTGTTTCTGGCTATCAATGGATTAATCTACTTTCTATTCTTTTGAAGATTGAGAGTACCTTTTTTTTTTTTTTTTTTTTTACTTTATTGATTCCATTGCTTTATTTGCTTTGTTATATTTATATCATTAGATTCTTTCTTCCCATTTTGCAACTTTTTCTTATTTTTCAAAGCGCAGCACTATGATTGGATTAGCAATGGATAATATTAGCTTCTTATAAAAGTTTAATTTCAGGGGACAGAAGCTCTGTGTGTAAAGGACTATGCTCTAACTTTGGCGCATCGGTTGTTAAATCAGCACCAACAGCAGGAAGAGGAGGAGGAGGGTTGTTGGAGAGACCTGTTATTGAGAAAGCAACTCCTGGAAGAGAATCCGAGTTTGATTTGAGGTATTAAACATTAGCCCGTACAGTTATGTATTGAAAAGACTACTATATACTGAACTAGAAAAGGGGACAAAGAAAGAATAAAGTATACCAGTTAAAGGCCTTAAAGAGATGGACAGATTCTGGTGTAGGGTCATCCGAAGACCAATGGTTAGATAGTTTTCAATAATCTTTACCATTTGAATTCTAAATCAGGACTACTGCTCTTACGCTATGCATATCTTTATTGTTCATGTATTGTATAAATCATTTTGTGTTGCCAATGCAATACTTTGGATGATTTTTGAGACAATGTCAGCTATGCCATGTTGACCTTTGCGTGGGAACACCGAAACCAAAGCATCTTTATTTATATGAATTACAGCATTTGTTTTTGGAGTTAGCCTTTGTGCTTGTAGCTCAACCAATTGTCAATCTGTCATTAACTGAAACTTAATACATTGACTTTTGTTTCTGAATATTCAGAAGGATTTGCATTAAAAGAATTGCAGTATAAAAGTAAATGGGGAAAAAGGAGTGGTTATGATCCTGAATTGCAACTGTTGAAAATCACTGATTTTTTTCTTTCTTGACTGTACAAATGAAACCAAGTAGCTAAGTTCTTGCGACTTAGGCAGATTTCTGGTTAATTAGCAGGATGTTGAAATTAATTCTGAGTGTTTCATTGTATAACTTCATTCTGCATAAATGTGCTGACTTCAATTTTCTCTGTTGGATAGTTATTTTCCATAGAACAATACAACATATATGTAAGTAATCATTCTGTATCAACGAAATCATTCAGGAGATCAAGGAAAATGACACCACCATATCGTGTCATTCTGCATAATGATGACTTCAATAAACGAGAATACGTTGTTCAAGTCCTGATGAAGGTCATCCCTGGAATGACACTTGACAATGCAGTTAACATCATGCAAGAAGCTCACTACAATGGGTTGTCACTGGTGATCATTTGTGCTCAGGCTGATGCTGAAGAACACTGCATGCAGCTCAGAGGCAATGGGCTGTTAAGTTCAATTGAACCTGCTAGTGGTGGATGCTGTTAAGCCTTTTTTCTCCATTGGAATATACATTAATGTGTATTCAAGCTTGTCTTCATAACTGAAGGGATGAAGATGGGCTGGGATTAGAAAAGGAAAAAAAGAACAAAAAAGGAAAAAAAAAAAAAAAAAAAAAAAGAAGAAGAAGATAGGGAAGTGGTATGCAAGTATTGGAGAACTCCTTTGATAATTTGTTTGTTTTGAGAGTAGAAAAAACTCTATTTTGTCTTCCTTTGATTATTTTACTTGTGTTTCTTTTAACCCAAAAAAGGTATATATATACGAGAATTGTATAGGAAAAACTTTCTCCAGAAGTTGATAAATATAACATAGAAATTTTTAAGTGTTTTGTTCATGTGATCTAAATATGCTTCCTCCTATTCTCTTTGTAACAAACACAATAATTATACGGAAGCGAGAGCATAATTGACATGAAAGAGAACGTTTTTTAGTTTTCACATCCATGGATTAAATAGATTTATGATATATATTATATCATAATATAATTTATAGCGTAAGATGTGATACTTTTTTTTTTAAATAATAATCAAAATACTTCGGTGGTAATTATCTTTATTTTTACTGTTTATAAATATATTATTAAGTAAAAAAAAAATATGTAGACTGCTACCTTGCTTTCCATTGCATATCTCTTTGTCAAGTTTTTGTTTTTAATCACTAATTAAATGCACTTTTAAATTCTAAATTTTGGAGTTTGCACAATATCTCTAAATATTCTAAAAAAGGACCTTTTAGGAGCTTTTTAAAACATTTCTATTTTTTTTTACTATAAAAAAATGTTACATTTGTGATTAAAGAACTTATTCGATATTTTTAAATATCACTATTTAACTTTAATATACAGTGAAATTTTGCTATATTTATAAATATTTTAACTAATTTTGCTATATTTAAAGACATTCTTATTTAGATATAATTTTTTTTCTTTTTTTTAGTACTCATAGTCATATCTCAAACATACAATTAAGTCTATAACACAGTCTGAGATACATGCTCAAAAAGACCAAAAAAAGAAGGGCAAATATCCAAACTTCTATAGAAATTTTAAATAAAAAGTTTAGTCTTTATAGTTTGACTATAGTTTCTGTTTATATGATAGAATTGTTTAGTTAGTCACAATGATTTGGACTCAGTTTCAATTTTGTTTTTCTTTTTCTTTTTTTTTTTTTTAATAATTCAAGTTTAATTTTAATTTGAATCTTATACTTTTTAGAATTTCAAGTATAAACTCTATAACTTAGTTAAATTTTACAAAATCATCTCTAATACTATACTTATGGTGCTAGTTCACTATACCAAGTTTAGAAAAATAATTGGATGCATCCAAAGTTGTATCATAGGTACGTAAAGACACTTTTCTTTTAACAAAATGAAATAAAAATAAATAGATAAAATCATAGAGGAGCAAATAAAAGAAAGGTAAAAGCAAAGTTGGGAACTTGGGCAGGACCAATAAGTACAGAGAGACACTTTTAACAAAATGATAGATCCAAAACTTAAAAACACTGAATTAATAACACAAGTGGGCTATTGAATTCATTCCCATTCAAAACAAACAACATTATTCTAAAGTGCACACTGTTTACTTATATGAACAGTGAATTATTTAACCCCCACCTTTTGACACACAAATGTTCCCTCCTCGACCCCACTTTCCTCTCTTTCAAAAACATCATAACTTTTTCCCCACCACTCAATTCAATAATCCCTACTTTACTTAATTATATAAAAATTAGTCTTTTATAGAAATTCTAAAACTATTTTATAATAGAAATTCACTAATATGTTGAATGTAAACTGAAACTTAGAATGATGTGGTATTTTTCTGTAATTTAGGCAAATTAAAACCCGCAAGTATCATTCTAATTGTCACATTATATGTAAATATATGAAGTAAAGTATGAAACCATATAATATAATAAAGTCCAAAACTTACATAATTTAGGGGTCATGTCCCACCCGTGCATTAGCTTCATTCATTCAAAGCATCTTCTTCCTCTTTCTATCTCTTCAAAATCCTCTCATCATCTTTCTTTCTCTTCGAACGCGCTTGTCGTGAAGTAAACTAAATGACACTCGCGGCTTGTCTTCTTCTCTCTTAAATACTAAACCTCCTCTGTTTTCGCTTCCCAACCAGTCCCCTTCCCTTTTCTTTATCCTTCCATTTCAATGGCGAATATTTCTCTCTTCCTTTTCGCCCTTCTTTTCGCCTCTCTTCCCGGCTTTCTCTCCCGGAGCTTGCCTCCGACAGCCAAAACCTCCGTCCTCGATGTGGCCGCTGCCATTCAGAGGACTCAACAGATCTTCGTATTGGAGCCTAAATCTTCAATGCGATATGAAAATACTGTCTCCGATTCATCTTCCTTGACTCTCCAGTTGAATTCCAGGATTTCAGTTATGCAAACCTCACACAGTGACTACAAATCCCTCACATTATCCAGACTGAAGCGCGACTCTGCTCGAGTCAGATCTTTGACTGCTAGGATAGATCTAGCCATTCGAGGAATTACTGGAGCAGATCTTGAACCTCTCGGGAATAGTGGTGGTGGTTCGCAATTTGGGGCTGAGGATTTCGAAAGTCCGATTGTGTCAGGCGCGAGTCAGGGGAGTGGCGAATACTTCTCCCGAGTCGGAATCGGTAGGCCGCCGAGTCCGGTTTACATGGTGCTCGATACTGGTAGTGATGTAAGTTGGATACAATGCGCGCCTTGCGCTGAATGTTACGAGCAAACCGATCCAATTTTTGAGCCTACTTCCTCTGCTTCTTTCACATCTCTGTCCTGCGAAACAGAGCAATGCAAATCGCTCGATGTTTCAGAGTGCCGGAATGGTACTTGTCTCTACGAGGTCTCTTACGGCGATGGCTCTTACACCGTCGGCGATTTCGTTACTGAAACCGTTACTCTCGGCTCGACTTCTCTCAGAAACATTGCCCTAGGCTGCGGCCATAATAATGAGGGTTTATTCATCGGCGCTGCCGGCTTGCTCGGACTCGGCGGCGGCTCGCTCTCGTTCCCTTCGCAGCTTAATGCCTCGTCTTTCTCGTACTGTCTGGTGGACCGTGACTCTGATTCCACCTCGACTCTCGATTTCAACTCACCGATTCCTCCCGATGCCCTAATCGCGCCGCTTCACCGGAACCCTAATTTAGACACGTTCTTTTACCTCGGCGTGACGGGGCTAAGCGTCGGAGGTGATATTCTTCCGATTCCCGAGACGTCGTTCCAAATGAGCCAAGACGGTAACGGCGGGATCATCATCGACTCCGGCACCGCCGTGACTCGGTTGCAGACCACTGTTTATAACGTTCTTCGAGACGCGTTCGTCAAGAGCACGCACGATTTGCAGTCCGCACGTGGCGTGGCGTTGTTCGATACATGTTACGACTTGTCGTCGAAGTCGAGAGTCGAAGTGCCAACGGTGTCGTTTCATTTCGCGAACGGGAAGGAGTTGCCTTTGCCGGCCAAAAATTACCTGATACCGGTTGACTCCGAAGGAACGTTTTGTTTCGCCTTTGCCCCTACGGATTCCACGTTATCAATCCTCGGGAACGCACAGCAGCAAGGGACACGTGTCAGTTTCGACCTCGCTAATTCGTTCGTTGGGTTCTCGCCCAACAAATGCTAATTATTATATAGTTTTTTTTGTTTTTTTTAAATAATAGAAGTTTCGTCGTCTTAACCATTTTCTTAATCCCTTTTTTAATCAAGTTAATCACAGAATTTTCAAGTGGCCTTGTAATATAGAATGATGAAATGGACCACTGGTTAACGGTAACTGGGAATTGTCGTAAATGCTGACATGGCATGGGAGTATTACTGGAAAGAAGTTGAGATGGGCAATGATATAACCGTTAGGATTTACGGGGTCTAATTAATGAGAGTTTATTTTTTTTTTTCTTTCTTTCTTTTGGGAGTAAAATCTATTGGAATTGGGAAACAGGCAAACGGTCAACTGCAAGTTGCCAGGTTAGCCGTACGTTGAACATTGGATACTGAGGCTGTGACGTTGATTGGTCTGTCGTTGAGGGTTCCAATTTCCGTTTATGGATATTCCCTCCCTCTTTAACTTTTTATTTATTTATTTATTTATTTTTTTTATCATTTGTTAAATTGTAAGTTTGTTTCTCGAACTTTCTTTTTAAATTTTTTATTTAATAGATTAAACTTTAAAAAATATGTAATTGATCTTGTATTTTATTTAATTGGTCTATAAATCCTAAAATGTATCCAATAGATTTATTTTTTGTATTTTCAGTTTTGTACTAATAAGTTTTAAATTTTAAAATTTTGTGTTTAATAGATATTTATTATGATATTTTTAAGTTTAGATACATATTATCCACAACATTTAAAAACTTAGTAAAAGTTTATTGGTACATATAGTTCTCACACATTAAAATCAAACTTGTAAATTTTTAACTTGATGATTGAAAAACAAACTAGCAATTTAAGTATATAGCTCAATTGGGTTAAGGTATATGTTCTCAACTAATAAGTCATAAGTTTCATTAAATAATAATAATGATGATACGTTGTATTAAAAATCTCAAAACTCAAAAATTCAAATTCTCTCCTCACATTTGTTTTAAGCTTAAAAAAGAAAAACCAAACTTCTAAATTACTTGCTAAATGATGCTATAAACTTTAAAATAAAATTTGGGACAAAAGTATATATTATATGATAGTATGGATTTTGAAAAATATAAATATGAAGATAATTACCTTATCATTAACTACCTTGAAATAGAGATGTTGATTTCATTCTTTTTTTACAAGAACATAGGAGAAAAGAGAAAAACCTTTCTCTTTTCTCAAGATGTATGCTCTAAACAATAATCCATATGATATTAGTATCAAATAGCAATGTCTTTATTTTTCTTTTTCATTTTTGGAGAAATATCAAATGTCATTTTATTTAATGGAAATTGTCCGATTTAATCGAATTAATTTGTAGATAGAATTTTGTTGTTATAAGGGTTTAGTTCAATAAAATAACATCAAGCATTTGCATGTGCATGTTTGTTGTCTTACATTATGAATTACATGTGGACATACCTTGCTCAAGTATATAAAATGAGGCTGTCATAATTGCTATATTATATATATCATACCATTCTACATTATTTTATATTTTTGTTTAATGTTTGTTTAGAATGTATTTTTTGAATTGTTTTAATTAATTGGATCTTTGAGAGAATCATTCACCACATATGCCATCTAAAAGTACAGGATATTTAATAATCTAGTTTAAAGTATTTGATTTTGTAAAAAGTATTTAAAATTATTTTTTTAAAAACACAATTATAAGTAGCAAAATATAAATTAGTAATTGTCAAAATGGAAGCTTGAAAGTGGGAGTGGGATTAGTTGAGGTAGAGGGCCTTTCTTCTCCCAAGACAAAATAGGAGATTTTTTTCCCCTCGCTTCAACTAGTATTATTTTAAATCTATAGATTCTCCATGGATTGATGCTAAATTATTTAAAACTAATTCCCCATTACACTGCCATGTCACTTTTCTTACCACTAAAAATTAAATAATTACATAAGATAATTAAAATCATAATCTATTAAAAATATATATATATTATTGTTATTAATTTAGGTGAATGTTTTCAATAAGGGATCACACACTCGAATCTCTTATTTCCACGTATTATAATAATAAAAAAAATAGGTTAAAGGTCAAAATTACTTGTAATAATAAGTTAAATTTCATTTAAATTGATTTAAGAAAAAAATATTTTAAAAAAATTTATTCTCATTTGAACACTTTTCATAAAAATAAATTAAAATAAAAATATTGGCTTTCAAAATCTTGAAATGTTGCCAAACATTTAATTTTTTTTTTCAAAATAACTTATTTTTAAAATTAAACATTTAAAAAAATTGGTATTCCAAATATACTCTTTATTTTAAAAAATTAATAGATTTAATTCTATGATCAAAACATAAATTACAACCCCTAGGTTTTAGTTATTTACTTTTAAAAACATCATAAAAATATTCTAAATGGTTTCCCAATTTAGGCTCAGGTTATAATACAAACAAGCTAGTGATGTTAATTTATTTTTAATTTGTTGGTCAATAATGACTTTATTTACATACATTTTTTTTTTCCCATCTCTCTCATTTTTTTAATTTGTATTTATCTCTCTCTCTGATCATCAACTTCTTAATCATTATACCGTAAAAAAAAGGTCTAACTTATTCTATTTTATATACTTTAGGTAACTTCTTTTCTGTCTGACTAACAAAAAATACATACACAAATTTTGACAATGGAAACTTGGAAAGTTTGGATGTATACTATTTTATTATTTCTTATTATTTAATATACCAAATTGTTCAAAATGGGTTTTCTCATTTTAGTTTCTAACGTTTTGAAATTCTCAAATTTTAAGTTCAATACATTAAGATTCTTGACATAACGACGACATGTGTCTAAATATATTTATAAACAACTATAATTTAATGGGGCCTAAATTCTTAGTTAACAGGGTTTTTATTTTAGAACCTAAATGAGATGTTTAATTAATTATGGGTAAACTTTAAAATTTTAAAATACAAAAAGATTAAAGTAAGAAATGAATGGACTAATTTATAAATTAAAAGAAAAACAATATATTTTAAGAAAGAGTTTGATCCCAACTGACTTATTGTATAGAAATAAATGAGAGAAAAAGTTCAACCGATAAACATTACAATTATTTTGTCTCCTTAGACTTCTACTTGTTGCAATTTTTTTTACTGGTTTGTTTTGTTTAGTTAGTTGAATTTTGGTCTTTATATTTTTAATTGTTTATTGTTTGAAAAAAAAAATTCTTAAATTTAGTCTACATTATTAATTATTAATTATAGTTATTTTTTAAAAACACACATATATTAATATTAGAAAAATATATTCACATATTGTATTTTTTTCATGAAAATTATTATTATTCTTTAATTAATTCATGTTAATATTTAATTTAAAAGACTAAATCTAAGATTTATTGGGAGTGAATGGACTAAAACAAAATAATTGAATGCTTAACAGACTAAAATTAAATAAATTTAAAAAGTAAAAAAATAAATACTAAAATGATATTTTAATTTTTTTGAGAAAGTGATAAGAAAAGAAAAAAAGATTTGAATTTACCCTCTGGAAAAGAAAAAGGGAGAAAAACGTCTACATCTTGACCGAAACGAATAACAGTAGAAACGTAGAACACATCATTTCCCTCTTCACGCGGACGGTGGCGCGTGGTATGAGAACTCCTCCATTAGTGGAAATGGAAGTGTCCGAAAGTGAACACCCACATTCCCTTTCCGAATTTCGGAGTGATTCTGTCCTAATTGTTCTGTTTCTCAGTTCTTCTCTCTCTCTCAAATCTGCTCCACTCCCTGAAATTTTCAATTTCTGATACTTGTTTTCTGTAAAGAAGCCCTAAAAAGCGACCCTTTGATCCTCTCTTCCTATCGTTTTCTTACCCACTTTTCACGTTCTTGTCAACCTCATTATGATTCACTCCAAAAGCTTCCAATTCTCAAACCCATTTCAAAACAATGCTCCATAGTTGTTTCTCCATTCGTAATGGGGGACTCGGGTAGCGTCTCTTCTTCTTCCTTCGATTCCGCCTCCGTCGCTACCGCCGATCAGGTCCAGGTAAACCCCATTAATTTCTTTGGTTCTGTTCAATTTCTTGTTGTGGCTACCTTTTTTCTCGCTGGGTTTCGTTTACTTTCACGGATAACTTTTGATAAAAATTTTCTCCCTTTTTTCTTTTTTAATGACTGATCAATGGGGTTCTTCTTTTGTGTTTTTATGAATTTTTTCCTTGGGTTGATTACAGAATGCAGTTCAGGGTCGTATGAGTGGTGACGGAGGCCAACCGCTGTCGGATGAATCGTCACGTTCTTGGCGAGATGTTTTCTGGTCCTTTGTGTTTATGATTCATTTGATCAGTGTGGGATTTGTGCTTGTGGTTCTGGGGCTTAATAGGTTCAAGAAGAGCAATAGGTTACAAATCGATAAGTACACCAATACAATCATGGAGAATCGGGTTGGATTAACAGAGGATTACTGGCCGCTTTATGCTTTGGCAGGTGGAGTGGGAAGCTTACTTGGATGGACTTGGTTGTTCTTGCTTGGTTCTTTTGCAAATCATGTCATGAAGATTTCTGTGCATATTTTGACTACATATCTTGCTGTGATAAGTGTTTTGTGCTTCTGGGGCCAGCTATTTTTCTGGGGTGTAGCATTTTCAATTGGTGCGGGGTTGCAGTTCCTGTATGTTATATCAGTTATAGACAGGTAAGGTTGAATTTTGAAGAATTTTGATATTCTTGAACCCGATTTATTGTCGTGTTTCAGAAATTCTCTATGGTTTCTTTATTTGAACTGTAAGAGTGAAAGTAGTGGTTCGGTTTTGTATGTGTTGGGCAATATTTTTCAATATTTGTCCCTTGAACTAAGCTCTATTAGATTTAGAAATGTAGATGAACAAAAGATTGGACTAGCTGATGACTGCAGTCTTTCTGACCTTGCATTTTTCCTTCCATAGACTACCATTTACACTTCTAGTGTTGCACAAGGCTGTAAAGATGGTATCTGGACTTCCTGAAGTTATTAGAGTTGCATATGCTTTCATGATTATCATGCTTTTGTGTATGGGAATTTGGTCTTTTGGAGTAGCTGGTATTGTGGCATCAAGTATGGGTGACGGTGGACGCTGGTGGCTACTTGTGGTGAGCTGGCAAGTTTACTCTTTGTTATGTCGCTTTATTTGAAGATGAGAAGTTTGACAGTTTAAAAGAGCCAGGAATATTTGCTGAATTTCTATGATTTGACATTTCTATTTGCAGGTTTTCTCCATAAGCTTATTTTGGGCTGGTGCTGTTTTTTGTAATACTTTACATGTTATAGTTTCTGGAATGGTGTTTCTAGTCCTAATCCATGGCGGCAGAGAATCATCATCTATGCCATCAAAGTCATTGGTGAAGGCTTCACGATATGCTGTGACAACATCTTTTGGTAGCATTTGCTATGGATCACTTTTTACAGCTGCCATTCGGACACTGCGATGGGAGGTATGCATGCAAACTCTTTAGTTCCTTCCACACTGTCGATTGCTTTTTCTTTTGTTTGTATATTTCTGTTTAAACTAAACCAATATCTTTCAGATCAGGGGAATCCGATCGAAGATTGGCAAGAATGAGTGTCTGCTTTGCTGCGTTGATTTTTTGTTTCATCTTGTTGAGACTCTTGTTCGTTTCTTTAACAAATATGCCTATGTCCAGGTTTTCCCTTTTACCTGATGTCAAGTTGAATAATTGAGTTTGACTTGTATGGTTTCCCCATGATTCCCTGCTTCTCTTTGCTTCAGATAGCAGTTTATGGCAAAAGCTTCAACCGTTCGGCCCGGGATGCATGGGAGTTATTCCAGTCAACTGGAGTTGAAGCTCTCGTTGCTTACGATTGTTCAGGTGCTGTTCTTCTGATGAGCACCATCATGGGCGGGCTCACTGCTGGAACTTGCTCAGGTATTTGGACATGGATCAAGTGGAAGGATAAAGTGTCGATGGTGGCATGTACTGCAACATTGATGGGAATGGTCCTGGTAAATATGTTTTTTTAAAAACTTATTCTCCATAAATTTTTGCTGGCTGATTCTAGTCTACGAATTGAGATTTCATAACCTATTTTTTTTACCAATTAAGTCTTAGTCTTTCTAACTTCTGAGTAAACTGTTCTTTGATATCTTTGATTCTTTATTATTTAAAATTTTCAGGTTGGCCTTGCAATAGTGGTTGTGGAAAGTGCTGTCACGTCCATATACATCTGTTATGCAGAAAATCCATTGTTGATTCAGAAATGGGATGCTGAATTCTTCAACCAGATTTCGGAGATGCTTCACCAGCGCCTTCAACATCGGAGTGCACGAGCAAGGGAAGTGTTAACAGAGTATCGGTTCGACAGCCGCAGAGAAGACCTGGTACAGGCATGAACTTAGATACCATATCACCATGCACAACCTCATTTGTTAACTTATTCACTTGAATAAAACTATTTTTGTTTGAGTTTTGGAGTTTACTTTTGTTACTGTAACAACAATCAATCAACTGTATAATAGTATAACCTTTCGAGATTAAAATATATTGGCAACTTAACAATTTTAACGGACTGTTTTGGAGTTTACTTTAGTTGTCAGCGTGATTTGATTTTGCTAATGAGAGTCAATGAAAGTCCGAAGACAACAGGGCCTTGTCTTTATTCATTTGGAAGCTTCAGTGTTTAGCATGTGGGAATGTCAAAGATACATACAACTTTTAAAAAGGCTAAATTATAAAAATTTTGTATTTTATTTCAAAACTACTCCTATTCTTTCAAATTTTGCATTAGGACCTTTGTCCTTTCATAAATTACTTCAAAAGTAGAGTAGAAATCTATTAACAAAATATTTGAAGAAAATTGGAATCTGAAACAATGTGGTGGTGACCTGAAACGATCTGAAACGAAAATTGAGATTCAAGCACCACTACAGTCATTTCAGATTTTTTATCTAAAATTCTAAAGGATTCCTACTATAAAAGGTCAAAATGTATTATTACAACCTTTGAAAGAATAGGAATATTTTTGGAACAAAGTCGAAGGGTATTATTTTGCAATTTACCCTTTTGAAAACATGGATAATCCTAGGTTTTGTTCTTCTGTCTGTGTTTTTCTTTTCTCTCATGCTTTCTCATCCTTCCTGCAACACAAAAACGTGATGTTATATTACATATTACCCTTGTGCTTATGAAACTCGAAAGTCAAGACAGGAACATACTGAAAACACAATATTTTTTGTATTTGACTGCTCGAGGGATGAAAACCCCTGTTCCATTCCCATTCTCCCATGAATTTACATGTCCAACAGGTTCTTCAAAATCATTCCCATTTGGACACAAACTCAAATTTCTCTGTGGCTGTGGGCGGCGGTCTCTTTGTCGACCTTCTGTGCCTTGTTTGGCTGCAGTTTTGGGAATATGTTCGATCTCGTCGTCATCATCGTATGCTGTCAAAAGTAGAATGATCTGCTTTCTAATCTCAGCATAGTAACTATCTTCTTCTTCTGCTACTTGTGTGTTGAGCTCGTCTTTGAAATCCATGGTTATGGGGAAGTTAGGTTGTATTTGGAATTTTATACTGAAATGAGAGCCAATAAAGTACTCTGCTGGAAGACAGAATTGTGACAGATACGGAAAGAAAGGGAATTCTTTTGAGTGTTAAGTTTACACGGCTCCTGTCTAGATGTTAATTGCTTCATTAATTTCATAAACTTGTAGATTAAGATCAACTCGCCAAGTGCAATGGAATGCATTTAATGAATTAGTTATTGATTTTTTGGTTGGTCTTTAATTTTCCTTTTCTTTCTCTCTGTTTTTTTTTTCTTTGGTGAAAAAAGAAATATCTTTCATGGAATGACAGATACTGTATTACGAGTGCATTCTTTATCATATTCTAAAAGAATAAGAATAATTTAAATATAAATTCCACAGGGATCGAATCTATTATATAAAATTCTGATGCTTGAATGTTTGAGAAGAATATAAATTATATAAAGATATAAAGATTTATAAATGATATTAAATATACATATTTCCTCCGTCTCAGAAAAAAAAAATCGTAATTTTTCCTTGTTTGTACCCATTCTTTATCCTAACCTTTTGATTTCTTTAAATAAATTTATCTCATATGCTATCAATGAATAATAAAGCATATGTATGATACAACATTGATATTTAAAAAAACAACAACAATAGAGCTACAATTTTTTGTTAAAAAAATTGAATTTTAGCAAAGCTATTCTGTAGTTTATGTGTGCAAAATCCAATGTTATTGCAATTAGTGAGTTTAAAAAAAAAAAAAAAAGAAATTACCTTATTATTACTGTTATTATTTTTAGGTGGATTAGTGAAAATTGAGTAGATGGTAGAAATTGAAACCTTTTCTTTAGCTTAATAATTGTGTAATGAGGGATTTGAGCCACCGATGTTTAGAATCGTAATTGGTGTTTTATCTACTAAATTATGTTTAAATTAAGAAAATTATTATATTTCACTTGGTCTAACGTCTAAGATCTAATTTGATAAATTGAAATATTTATGATAAAAATCGATACATCCCCCGTACATTTACTCCCTCACTTACTCCCTATGCATGTACCTAACCCCACTTTTAAACACCAAACTAGGGCATAGTTCAACCCACCACATTTTTCCCTTAATTTTTTTTTCCTGAATTCGTTTCCCTTAATAAATACTTATCAACTTGCTAATTTGAACTCATTTTGATATATACATGTCACGAATACAAGTAAAATGGTAAAAAATAGTCTATTACTACCTATTTTATAGATGTATGATAAATACTAATAGATACTATCTATCATTCTCCTTCATTTTGGAAAGATATTTATTTGTTTATTTATTTTTATTGTATTAAAAATATTTTCGAACATTTTTGTTTATTAAAATAATTGCCCAAAAAATAAAAGTTTAGTTACATGATAAAATTTTAGATTTGTGAAGCGGTTATGTTGAAGGGACACATCCACCCTTTCAAACTGCCTCAGTTATTATGCATTGTCAAGAGTTTCAAATAAAGATATCGGCCGGCCCTTTTACATTTCTTATCGCATTCACTTCCTTCAAGTTTATGGACGCTACTTTCTCTTCTCTACCATCGGCACCGCCACAACCGCCACTGCCGCCACCCTCACCAACCTCTCTTTCTGCCACTTTCAACCACTCCCGCATGGCGGCGCCGGCCAATTTTCCCCCAAATCCCTGTGAACCGAAACCCCACTCCCCAGTTGCTTGGTCCACCGGTCTCTGCCACTGTTGCAACGACATTAGTATCTGTTAAGTTCATTTTCATTCACTTTATTACTATGGCTACCTCATAATAATCATCTTACGATATAAACTTGAAATAATGCTATAATGTACAAAATTATCAGCCACAACGTGACGGTCTTTTTTCGTTAATTTGTCTCACATTTAAAATATGATACCAAAAAATATCAATTGAAATACTATATTACATGCATAAAAAAGGTTAACATGTATTGTATTGGTCATGATTTTTCGGTTGATGCTAATATTTTTCCCCTTTTTTCTAGGCTGCTTGACTTGTTGGTGTCCATGTATTACATTCGGTCGCATAGCTGAAATGGTGGACCGAGGATTAACGTGTAAGAAAAATATTTAAATACAGTCTACGTTGCATCCAATTTTTAGCAATTTTATTCAATTACAATAATAGATTTTTTTTCTTTTACTTTTTAATATATATATATTTTTTTTACTTTTAAAAGGAAATAGATTCTAAAAAGATGAATACATGCACTCAAATATTATTTTTAAATTGGCTTTTTGTTGAAAAATGTAGCTTGTCGGGTTAGCGGCGCAATTTATTTAGCGATATTAAGCCTAACGGGGTGCTCGTGCTTGTACTCTTGCTTTTACCGCTCAAGAATGAGGGGACAATTCTTGTTAGAGGAGAGCCCTTGCAGTGATTGCTGCACCCATTGCTTGTGTGAGCAATGTGCCTTATGCCAAGAATTTAGGGAGCTCCAACATCAAGGCTTCGATATGTCCTTTGGTTCTCTCTCTTTTTTCTCCCTCCTTTTTAACTTTTATTAATATAAATATCTCCATAAGTAATTTAGGAGAATGAATTGCTACTAATCGTATATTGTGTGTGTTTTTGTTATTCTTGACACTTACCTAAGTGGATACAAAATATGACTTATTCTATTAGTGTGAACCTAAAATCTCCTACTTCTTTTAGTTCACTTTCTGAATTTTCATATTCATGTTAGATTCATTGACTTTTAAAAAAAATTGTCAAATGTCTAATAGATTTTTGACTCATTCAAAAAATATGAAAATTCACAAAATTAATAGACATAAAATAGAAAGTTGTAATAATGTCTTACTAAATACAAAATTTTGATTTTATGGGTTGGATTGTCTTGAATCGTATTTTGAGAAATAAACTATATATAAACTAATTAGAAGCTCCTGCTCTATAATCTGAATTATTCTCTCTAATAAAATTATTTTTTTTTGTTCAGTATACATAGTTAACACACTGTCAGTAAAACACGTAAATTTGTGTGTTAATTCTTTAGTGTTTACGTTTTGGTTTTTTGATTAGATAACATTATGTTTTATAGATTCGTTACTTTTAATAAATATTGAACATGTGACGTGAATTTATTAGATATAAAGTGAAAAACCAGTCAGAGATATTTTCTAAAGTTTAGAAAAACTCTATTAACACAAACATGAAATTTCATAGATTAAATCTGTAAGTTAGCATAAAATATCTCTTCCATATACTGTTTTTTAAGTGAATAAGTTGATGGTTTTGCATGGGATGGGGGGCGGCGTAGGGTGGCATGGGAACGTGGAGAGGCAGAGACGGATTGCTAATGCTGCTCAACCAATGCCGCCGTCCACCGTGCAAGGAATGATTCGTTAACGCCATGCGGTGAAAGGCTCTTCTATTTAGTTTATTGTCTTTTGAATTTAGTTTTTCTTTTTATATCCTTTTTCTTTCCTATTATTCTCTTTACTTCCTTTAATTGACTTTGTAATATACCTATTAGATTGAGTTTCTAATTGTCCCAATCAATATTAAAGTATGAAATATTCTGTTCCCAAATAGATTGTTTCTAACCTAATTGCTTTCTATTAAATTTATTATTAGATGCATCAATAATTGAATTTAATTTAAATGGTCAAAGTAAAAATAACTCAACTGTAATTGATATCATTTTTTGTTGTCCTTAAGATTCTCAGTATTTTGAAAATTAAGAGAGAAGAATAGCTAACAAACCTTTTTTTTTCTTTAATATAATTTTGTTAATATATAGGTTGGAAGGAAAGTTATATTCTCGGATATATATTCACAAATTTGCCAATATCAATGAAAGCCTATCTTATTTTATAAGATTCATCAATTTTTTTCAAACAGTATTAGGAAAAAAATAAAGAAAAAAGAATTATAAATTATAAAGGAGTGAAATACCTTTATGCACATAAAAAGGAACTGTTTTTTATTTTTTTTGCATATAATATTAAAAACGCTAAATTATAAAATAAAAAAAATGCCTTTAAACTTTTAAAATTCTGTGTGAGAATTGGAGGAGGAAAATAAAGTATGTATATGAAACAAAGAAGAAAAAAAATATTTTTATAATTGTTTGAAATCAAACTCAAATAACTTTAAACAAATTGATTACTATGATATACCAATGATATGATATAAATATTTTCAAACTTTTCATTTTTTATGCAATTTTCAAAAGTTTAAGAATAATTTTGAAACAAGTGTTAACACTGTTTGTGTTTATATACTAACAATGCGTGTATTTTAATTTTGAAGTTATTTTTACAAAACAAAATTAAATTAAAGGCATTTTTTAAACTTTGAAAGTTCAATGGTATTTTTGTAACAAAACATTCATGATTTCCATCCAAAACAGATTTTTTTTTTTTTTTTAAAGTTTAATGGTATATTTTAAACTTTTGAAAGTTTATGAATATTTTTACACAATTCCTAAAATTTAGGAATATTTTATATAATTTGACCTTAAAAAATAAAATAAAATAAAATAATAATAATAATAAATAAAATAAAATTAAAAAAAAAAAAAAAAAAAGAAAAGAAGAAAAGAAAAGAAAAGAAAAAAGTGGACAAAGGCATTGAGTTTGAGACATAAATCTGAATCTATAGTTATTATAAACAAAAACGATGAGTCTTGCCTTCTATGGGAAGATTTGACCTTTTTCTATAATATAATTGGTCAATTGCCGACCAATTGGCCAGCATTGTTCTTCATTAATTAATTTAATAGGAAGCATGATATTAAATATTGTTAGTCGTCATAATCCCTTTTAGCTCATTGACCGACAAGCATAAGCATTAAGGCCCTGAAATGGGGCATTGCGACTGAATAATTATATATCAATTCCCTTCATTTATGCTTTTTATTTTACTTTTTCTGGTAATTAATCCATCCATCCATTTTTAATTGTATAACTTTCACGTATGCTCAAAGATTTTGATGTTACTTATCTCAAAAATATATATATATATAACAAAATTCTATTCTTATTCTTAATATATATATATAGATATGAACGTCAAAGAAGAAATTAGACCAAACAAATTAAAAAAAGCATATCAATTACTTTATATCATCTATTATCTATACTCAAATATGCTCATTCTAGGTTAAAAAGTATTTTTAACCAATTAAAAACGTCTTTCAAAGTTTTTCAGAGTGTACTATGTAGTGATAATTTATTTTCAAAATTATCAAATATACTTAAAAAAACAATTATTCCAAGATAAAACACTTTTGACCAAAGCGAGCATTATTCAACTAATATATATTATGTATTAGTCACCAAAAGAAATGTGAAGAACCATATGGGTATATATGGTTTTTTGAATAATTCCAAAAACATTATTAAAAGTTCGGACAAATTGCAAAAACCACTTTTGAAGTATGGTGGTAATTGCAATTAAAACCTTCAACTTTCCATTTGAAAAACAAAACCCTCAAACTTATATAAATGTTAAAATTGAGTTAGATTGATACTTCAAACTTATATAATTGTATACATTGTAACATTTGTATAAGTTTAAGAGTTCAATTTTGATCATTTATGGTTCCAATTTCTATAATTATAATAAGTTTGAGGGTCTAATTTTAACACTTGTGAAAGTTTAGGAGTCCAATTTTAACAATTGGAAGTTTGAGGGTCTAATTGTAACTACGATTATACTCCATGGATGGTTTTTGTAATTTGCCACAAAAGTTTTGCCTAAAGTATAAAATCTTATATTATTGTGAAGATATGTGTAGAGAGTTGTTCTACTCTTTTGTTTTAGTACAAGTGGTAGCTTAGAGATTTGAATCTCCAACCTTAAGAAAATGAATATATGTCAATTACCTCTGAGTTAACCTCCGACCCAACAACGTTAAAATATCATCACAAACTCTAAACATGTTATGATGTTTTTTTAATATATAATAATGTAATGTCATCTTTTCGAAGTAGGAAAATGTAGTTTACCTCTTAACCATTGGAAAGGTTTCTGTTTGTCTTGATTTTGTTCATTTGGCTGAAATTAATCTCATATATGTTTAATTTCAAACAATTTCATGTTTTCAAAACAATGATTGTATTTTATAGAAAATATATCCATTTCATACCTGATTTTCCAAAACAACAATAATAATTAATAAATAAATAAAAAGGTCTCTCATTTTCAACCACCACCATTGTCTTTTTTCCCTCTCTTTTTCTTCTTCTTTTTTTTTTTTTTTTTTTTTTTTTTTAATTTTATTTTAAGGGTACACTGAATGAGGATAAAAGATGACAGAAAGTGGGAATTAATGTCCGGGGAATGAACATAGTTGGCTGCCCATTTGCTTGAATTTGGAAGATGTTGCCCTTATCCAAATCTATGCATTATTTCTTTTGAACCCATATACTTTGTTTATTAAATAAAGAAATAGATATTGATTACAAAAATCATTTTTTTTAAATCAGTCAGTCAACCATTTTCCTTTTAATATATATATATTTTTAAAAAAATAAAGTTATTTACTAGCGGTTCCATCACGTTACATTCTACATTCCAAAGTTCTAATCAATTATTAAAAAAAAAAAGAAACAAACATATTTTAAAGCATAATTCTTTAACAAAACAATTGACTAAATCTTAACAAAAGGAATAATTTAAATTAACTTTAATCATATGAAAATTACCATAAAGGGTATGAAGAGAATTTTCCGTTTTTAAATCTCTTCCCAATATTCCGCATTTAAAAAGTGGGTTAGTTCATAAATTCCCGAAGTTTTGTGGAGGGAAATGTATATACAAAGAAGTAGAATCCATCGTTAGAAAGTGGGTTAGTTCTAATCCTGTACTTGTAAATTTTGACTTTATTATTGATAAAGACCATTCGTCGTCAATTTACTGTAACGGAAATAAAGTTGTTTTTTAGTATAGTAATGGAATTAAGTCTATGTTAACTAAATTGAATTGCTATGATACACACTTAATGGACTTAGGCGTCACTCATTCTAGTGTAGTGTAGACCTTTTAATCAAGTGAATTTCAATTAGAGATGACAATTGATTGGAGTCCATTAAAATAGATTTGTTAAATTGTTCAAGCCTTAATTATCAAGGAAAGAAAATTAAAATTTATAGTTAAATTACAAGTTTAGTTTATGCTTAGTTCATAAATAGTAAAATGTCTAAGTCAAAAATATTAAATTTTTTTTGTGCCTACAAGCACACAATCATACAAAAGTATTCAATAAATAGAGAAATTTAAGTTTTTACCAAAAACAAAATACAAAATACATGGAATTAAAATTTACTAGACACTTTTAAAATGTAAAAAAAAAATTATCGATTAAACTTTTGAAGGAAGCATTTAATTTTCATGTTATAATCTCAAAATAGGAAAATTGTTTACCATTACCAAAAGGAAACTATAACACGACAATATTTACAATCATAAGTTCGAGCATGAAGATACAAAAGTGTGAACAAACATAAAGAAACATATCATGACTATCAGTATTTACATAAAATCGTTATAAAAAATGTCGAACACAAGTTAGTGAAAAAAAGTTCAGAAATAAGAGGAACTTTTAAAGGTTGTTCATAGAAATTTATCTTTGTATCAAATAATATAGACACAGTTTTCTATTCAAATAAATGTTTCAACCTAGAGAATGTTATATTGTATAAAAAAAATTTAAAGAAAATGTCTAACATTGTACATGGAAAGATGTTTTGGGTGTGTGAGATATCACAACTAATCTATGTCTTGAGGCCACTTTTGAACCATATAATAAAAATTTTAAAATAATTAAATTATAAGTTTAGTTTTGAATTTTAATCTTTATAATCAATACATTCTTAAACTTCAAAAATATCCAATAATCTTTGAAATTCTAGTAGGTTAAACATTTGTTAAATTGAATGAATTTGTCAAACCTAAAATTTATTTTTTAAAAAAATCTAAAATGAGCATTAAGCTTTTAGTATTGTGTCTTTTTTTTTTTAAAGAAAACATCAAACAACCATTTGTAATGTTTAGGCACAAAATTGAAAGCTAAACTTGAAATTTTAAAATTTAGTTAAATACTTTAAAATTCATTTGATACAAAATTGAAATTTTATGAACTCGAACTAGTAATTTAACCTGTTAAAAGAATTTCCTCTAATAACTTTAAACAAATAATAATAAATTAGTTTAAATATCATTTTGATATCAAAATAGAAATCCCTCTCATTTTACTTTTATACATTCAGATATTCAATTTTTTACTTTCACTAAATCTTAAAAACAATCAATATTAAAAAGCAAGTTTTCATGAAGCAATTTTTTTATGGGCCCAAACCGTGGAAATATTAGATTATTGTTGATTTTTTTTAAAAAAAATATATATTCACAAAATCTCTTTTAATAAATTTTTAAAATTATTTGCCATTTGAGAATACATAGATTAAAATAAAATACTTATCAAACAAAATGATATTTTAATGTAATAGTGCACAAGTTACCGAAATAGTTTCTTAACCAAATAATTTTAGAAAATAATATGAAATGACACCATTTTTGGACATTTTCTCGTATAGAACACCGGCTCCGATTGAAGGGACATCGTTACGTCAGTTTGGGTACAGTACCTTCTTCTCTTCTTTTCGCGCGCCGTAAGAAAGAAAGCGAAACAGAAGCTCCTCTACTGAAATGACGCAATTATCATCTTCCAACAGACATGAACAAGAAGTTTGACAAGCTAGTTATAGCACTTGAGTGAAAGTCAATTGAATTTGACTCTACATTTTGGGCACTCACGAACGATTTGCCATTTGGATAACCAACTTAATGCTGATTCTTTTGAATTCAAAATCATTGTCCGGCAATCCCACATACAGACAGCTTTGCGCACAATTGGTATGTCAGGTTTGACCCTTGAAGCTGGGATTTACAACCACACATATAATGAAAGACTTAAAATATCTATAATTCCTTAATGAATATCTGTCTGTCTTGATTGGAAATTTGCAATGTATGAATCTTAATGGAACAAATTTAATGGGGGATAAAGAATATTTAATGGTGGGGGTTCCCCCCCCCTGTTAGGTGAGGCGTGTACAAGGTGTTTGATAAAAGTCCTTCAAGAAAGAGGCTGTACTAGAACGATTATGGGTACCGAAGTTCTTTTGGGGGGCAACAATTGTGATGGCTGAGGCATGTTCAGCAACAGTTCTTATAGCGTGTTGGCCGTGGTGGCTGCGCAATAGACGCGACAATGGTATTAATTATGTTCGTGGTAATTTTTTTTCTCTGTCTCTTGTTCTAAATTTTTAAAGCGTTTAAAGATGCAATAAGAGTCTAAAAGTTACAATGATTTGAAGTCAGACAAGCAACATGACATGTTTCTCTTGTGCTTGAACTTTAAGCACACATTAATGATGGAGCTTTCCAATGGGGGTGGCAGTAGGCCATAACAACCCACCAATCCGAGAATACACACCACTGCAAGGTAAGTCAGACTTTGCTTTTCAGACAAAGCGCATTCAATGTGAGCCATTTCAAAAAGTCGTAAGTGGGACTGGAAAAGCATTGCATTCTAGAACTGTAGACATTACTTTATTATTTACATCTTTTCACATCATCTTTTTTATCTTCACATTATTAATTAGTATACGTATATTTTTTCTGTTATCTTAATTTAAATACAGCATATACTAAACATGTGAATCTCACCTTTTATATATCATTCCTACAAAATAAAGGAGAAAAAGAAGTTCTTGCTCTAGCTTATTATGCTTGAATCAATGTAATGTCAAAACATGTGGCACTCAGCCAATTGCCCACTTGGCAGGAAAAGAAAGGATAATATCCCTCCCAGCCCCCAACTTGATAGAATAGCTGTCCACGTCATACCATAAGACATCTTTTCATCATCTATATAAGGAGCGTTGGAAGTTCATACTTCGGTCCATAACCAATTATACTCTCAAAAGCCTCCGACTTTAATTTCTGCATCGACCCTCATCCCCATCCCTGTTCTATGAGGACAACAAGAATGCCTACCATTAACCTAGATCAAATTCCAAGTTTTGAAGAACATGGTAATGGCTTTGATCAACATGATGTGTTGGTTGAGGAGATTGAAGGCCTGATTAGAGTTTACGGAAATGGGTATGTGGAAAGACCCCAGATAGTTCCCTGTGTCTCTAATGCATTGCCGCCAGAGCTCGGTGTTACTTCTTGGGATGTAGTTGTGGATAAGCTGAACAACCTTTGGGCTCGTTTCTATGTTCCAACACAGTGCCAGGAGAAGCTGCCTCTGATTGTATATTTCCATGGAGGTGGGTTTTGTGTTGGCTCGGCTGCTTGGAGTTGCTACCATGAGTTCCTGGCGAAGCTTTCTGCAAAAGCCGACTGTATAATTATGTCTGTGAATTATCGTTTGGCTCCAGAAAACCCTCTTCCAGCTCCTTATGAAGATGGATTAAAGACCCTTCAATGGTTGAAACAAGTTGCTTTTGTAGGGGCCAAGCAGAATTGGTGGTCAAGATACTGCGACTTTACCAAAATCTACCTTAGTGGTGATAGTGCCGGCGGCAACATAGCCTTCAATGTAGCCGCCAGACTTGGTGGTAAGATGACTGCTACTGGAGCTGTGGTCTTGAAACCGTTAGTTATTAAAGGTAGCATTTTGATACAACCATTTTTCGGCGGAGAGTCAAGGACCAAGTCAGAGAAGTTTCTTGTCCAACCTCCTCGTTCGCCACTGACGCTGGCGGTTTCTGATACGTACTGGCGGTTGGCGTTGCCTTCCGGGACAAACCGTGATCACGCATGGTGCAATCCTTCGGCAAAAGGATTGTTTAAGGTGGAGGATTTGAGGGTTTTGCCTAGTTTGATATGTATATCAGAAATGGACATATTGAAAGATAGGAACTTGGAGTTTTGCTCTGCTTTACATAGGGCGGGTAAGCTGATCAATTATGTGGTTTATGAAGGAGTTGGGCATGCGTTTCAGGTTCTGAACAAGTCACAACTCTCACAAACTCGGACCCTTGAAATGATTGATCATATCAAGGATTTCTTGTGTGTATAACTTTAGTAGAATTTGTACAAAATGGATTTTTCAGTTTTTGTTTTTTCCACAAAGAAAAGAGAGAGCATTCTTATCAGATTTATCACTACATTTTCCGTTTAATATTTATATACCTCAATGGAGATTACTGTGCAAGTTGGAATCTTATTCAAGCTTGCAATTTGGTATGTCCTATGTGAATATAGATTACATCTCTTCTCTGACTCGTACCCTTTACAAACCATTGAAATTTTTCGAAGATGGAAAGCAAAAGGAAAATAGTAAAGCTGCATTCCGTGGTGACCCTCCACCGGTGAGATGGAGTCCCATAGGAAGAAATAAAGTGCAACTGATCAAGGGACTAGATTCGATCATGACTATCATCGATCGAGACACTTGTTATTCCAACCGTTAAGATAGAGTTTAACCAACTCAACACGAGTTAGCTCTTACAGTTAAGACAATATTCTAAATAAGTTTCGAACAATTGCCCCACTTTTTCTGCTCTTCTTGTCATAGTAACCACCATCTCAATCTTATTAAATAAGACTCCACTCTCAAGAATCAATGTGATTGGTCAAAATTTTCACTCGCCGTTTTGAGCACTTCTGTACTTTTCTTAAGTTCTTGTCTTCTATGGCAGTAAACTTTTTTAGGCAGCAATGAAGTTGTCTGTCCTTTTTTTCGTCTCTAGCTAGTCTCACCCTTTTAGATGCACAAATGGAAAGAAATCTTACTCTTTGAGAAGGAAGACTGACTCTACATTAGTGGATGGCTGACGCGACACTAAGGGTGATAATGAAGTGAAACTAAGGACAATTGGGGCCCTCACTTCCCGAAAGGATAAGTGCCAACTTTATGACAATGGATATTGGTTGGGGGGCCAAATTCCCCTATCCCTTTTAGTCTTTGATGTTGAACATTGGTGACAAGGCGCTTGCTTTTTCTTGTGTAGCACTAGCCATTGTAAGACTTCACGTCTTCTGTCTTTCTTTTTCTCGCGTTAGTTTTAATAAGATTAAATCATAAATTTGTTTCCTAAATTTCAATGGTTATATGTATTTAATTCCTACTATGGTTATATATAGTTAACTCCTATAATTTAAATACATCTTGCCACGTTTCTGATCTTTAAATCGTGAGTTTATTTGTCTCTACAATGTTGGTATGACATGTCTAAAGTGCTTCATTTGTCCTTATTCATCTAAGCAATAAAGAATTTGAAATTTGAAATATATTCTAGAAAGAGAAAACATAATACAAAAACAACGGTTGGGAAGAAGATTTATCTCATCTCAAGGGCCATGCCACTTGTAGAATGAACCTTCATTTCCAATCTTCTTCCCACATGGCATATCTCTCACCTCTCCCTTCTCTCCTCTTCTATCACCAACACTTGAAGAGCCTCGAAGAACCCACCTTCCATTTTCAAATTTAATAAATGTGGTTTCTCTTCTTTCTTTTATTGTTTTGTAGAATCTATGATTTCCACTCTTGCAACCAAGCTAAAACATTTCTTAGACCTCTTCATGTGCATCGCCTTAAAATCTACTATAAAAGAGAGATCTATGGTATATGAGTGAGGATAATTATCTTCTTTGGTATGAGGCATTTTAGGTGATTCCAAAAGCAAAGTCATGAGAGCTTATGCCCAACATAGACAATATCATATCATTGTGGAAATATGTGGAGAGTCTGCTTTATCATATCAATTGTTATCAAAATCGTAATCTAAATTTAGTTGTATTGGTGAGATCCTTATATTTTGAACAAAATTAGTAAGTCTTTTGGATGAATCCTTGGATTAGACAAAAAGTGCTTGAGATGCGACAAACGAGTAGTGCGATCCCATCAAGTCTGGTAGACTTCTAGGAGGAGTATATCTTTGGTCGAGGGTAATGATGGTTGACACCATGTATATCCCAAACTGTGATTTGTGGCTGTGATCTATTTAGCTGTACTCTGCACAAATGAGGGAGGCTCAAGGTGGTAGGAAGTAGACGGATGAGGGGAGACTAGCTCAAGGTGGTATTTGTTCAAGGGGAGGTTTGTTTGGCGTAATTGAAGTCTAATATCCACTAAGAAAGGGAGAGATCTATGATATATAAGTACAATTGTTTCCATTGGTTTGAGGTCTTTTAAGTGATTCTAAAAACAAAGTCATGGAGGCTTATATCCAAATGAATAATGTCATACCATTATGGAGATATGTGGAGGGTTCGTTGTCCTCATCATCCATCCATCACACTCTTTGGAACCTCCTTCTTATGTTCACATCTAAAGGCTTTGGTCCCTAATTGTGTAAATGCCCTCTTTATTTCAATGTTTTCTTGTCATCCAATGTGAAATGTTTCAAGTTCGAGCCATCAAATAGTCAACTGAGGCTAATATGACCTACCAAATGATGGCAGTCATAGTGGACTTTATTGATGTTGCCTAGTTGTAGCTATGTTGCATAATTTGTTGACGGTAATGATAGGTAAACTTATATTTTCTTATAACGTCGATAACTTCTAATATTTGGATAAGAGCAAGATTAATGAATCGTGAAGTTAAAAGCAATCTCAGGAGATGTTAATATAACACCACATCACTATAACTATCGCAGGAAGAAATCTAAGCCCAACATGAGCTAAAAACACCCTCATGTTTTAACATTTTTTAGTAATCTTCTATCTGTCGATGAATATTAAAATAGGTTATTAAAGCTTGCATGATATGATGTTTTTGGTGAGCTGGCAGCCATCTAGAGGAAAAAGTGAGGTTGTCTAAGAGTTAAATGTTTTTAATTGATCTTCTAAATTTTTGAAAATTTTGAAAGAGATTTTGACTTTTCTTAGGTGCCAATATTCTTCAAAATTTCTGCCAATCCACTAAATTTATGGCATGTGAATTTATCACCAATTATTGGGATCATACTGTATGATGTTGAGAAAAGGAGAATGGAGGGAGATGGATTCTCCAAAGCATTGATAAGCCAAAGCTATTAGAAAAGCCACAACACAATTGGTCTTTAGTGTGTTTTGCATTAAAATTCACATATTGTTATATTATCATGATCATGTAACCAAACACCATCCAATTTTCAGCACCTTTTAGTCATCCATAGCACTTAAAAATGCATGTCACATATGTACTTTTAAGACATTTCGGGATTTGGGAATGATGTGAAATACATTTAAGGTTGGCTAACTTTGGCTTCGTGGTATCTTTTGCCCTTACAATATATGCAAATGTGTACGACTCATCTGGTAAAGAGTCTATGGTGGAGATATGCGCACCCATTTAGTTTGGGATGCTTGGAGTGAAGTCAATACAATTAATACAAATTGATAACTATTACAGTAGATATTGAGGGTTGGCAATCAAAAAAAAGTATAGATACAAATGGGGACTTCATAGCCGCCCCCAGTTCAACATCCAACAAATTCCCAGTCAATTTTTGAAAAAGTGAAATGAAGAAAGAATATTAGATTATAGGATGCAGAAGAATAAAAAGCATGAAGTCTCTACTCAATGGAGATATTGCATCATTCACAAATTATCAACTGAGTAAAACCCAGAGGTCTTCAATGGCTCGCTCTGCACGCTAGAACTGCACTACAACAACCGACGGCGGGGAAGAAACATACAGCTAGTTCGCTTTTTAAAACAATAGCAACTTCTGCAAAAAGCACCTTCGTACAGATGGAATTCCGTTTAACTAGACATCATCACGTGATCAATTGATTGAAGAGCTTGGTTAGCAAAGAACCGGACATCTACATCTGGATCCTCAGAGAGTTCAACTAGGCTAGGACGGATCGTTTTTTCCACCACCTGCATTGCAAGAATCATCCAATATTACAACAAACATTGAATCAAATGGTATCGGTAAGAAAGAAAGACACAAAGTTTACTTACAGGTTGGTCAACTATGGGAATGAGAGACTGCAACACCTTCGCCACATTAAACTTGATATTTGGAACCCTGCAAAAACTAAAATTAACCACCGAGAAAGAGCCAAAAAACGGCCTGTAGAATAGTCCATCCAATTAACAGGGGACACGAGCCAACTGCACTAACATCCATCCATGATTCATTTTCATGGAGATGATTTTCCGCTTCCGGCTTGAGTGAGTAACTAATATAATTAAAATTTAAAACAAAATTTATGTCATGTACCTGTCCTTGGAAGAACTGATAACCACAGGTAATAGTTTTGTGCATGTGATTTCTGAGCCCATAACTGGAGCAAGAAGAGAGACCGCACGAAGAACAGTCATTCGATACAAATAGTGTGGGTTGTTAATCATGTCAAGAACCTGTTTGTGAAACGCCATTTCAGTTAGTGGAATAAAAATTGCATAGATTGTGTGCAGCAGGCAGGGTTTAGGGATTTCTAGAAATGTATATTAGCGTTATATTTTCTCCATGACCTCTGGATGGTGTTCTTTATCCTTATGATTCAAACGAAATGGAGAAACTTTTATACCCTCTTAGGTAGGGGCTAGGCCATTAATATTCCAATTTCCCTTTTCTTCAGATGGCTTGTATATGAATTTCATTCAAAAAGGAAAAAGAAATTTTCGCTGTGATTGTGAAATTCATTAGAAACAAACCTGTGGGACAATATGCTGCATTGCCCACTCAGGACCAAACTCTTCAGCAAGGCGCTTCAAATTATTAGCAGCTGCATCGCGGATTGAGTAAACCTGCAAGAAGCAACCATTGCAGTAGAAATAAATAAATAAACCAGAAACAACAGAGCATATCTTGTTGCTAGTAAAAGATTTTTCAATCAAACATTGTTGACTGTTGAGATTGAAACAATGAGAATCAAAGCATGTTTTCTTCATTCAACAATCGTAGGTAACCTTGATAGATGCCTAATCTGCTGTTCTATGCTCAAGTTTGCAAAAAATCATGCATATTTGAAAAGACCAGGCAGATCACTCAGAAGTTTAGAATAAAAATAGCATTCTTAAATTTTTGTCTGTCAAAGCCAGTGTAATAACATACACTCAGAAGCACGTTATTCATATTAAATAGTGATATTTTCATGCATTCTTAAACCATAATAAGTCTCATTGGAGCTCTGGAAATACAAACCTTATCCTGTAACCACTGCATGCAAAGCGCGCCAAGCTTATCGTCAAAAAACCCTACACCCAGCTGACTTGCCAGTAAAGGAATATATTCTATAATTGCTAACCTAACCCTCCAATGCCTATCCTCAGCAAGTTCAACTATGGCAGGTAACAGTGATTGAGACAAGAGATCAATTCCAATAACCTGCACAACAGGTCTGGTGAGATGACAGCAAAATGTATTGGGCGAGAGAGAGGCAGAGTAGTTAAAGCATATTTGTGAAGTATAAAGCAGCATCTTAAATTATGTTAGTTAATAACCTTTCCATTTCAGTTTCAAGGTTGAAATAACAAACCTGATTTACTTGATCAAGCTTGCTAATGATATTGAGGCGCACATCGGGAAATTCATCCTTAAGCAGAGAAAGGAATATCGGAAGCAGCTGTTCAATAGTAGCATCCTGCACAAGCCATCTGAGTGAGATTTTTTATGTCCAGCACAAACAACAATATAACACTAGAATGTTCCTACAAATACACGTGTGGAGTAGTCGTTCCAAGATCCAGTGTGTACAGAATAATAATACTTAGCACTACAATCTCTAAGGCCCCATTTGGTAACCATTTCATTTTTTGTTTTTGGTTTTTGAAAATTAAGCCTATTTCTTCCCCATTTCTTACAATGATTTGCATCTTTCTTAAGAACAATAGTTGGATTCTTAGCCAAATTCCTAAATCAAAAACAACTTTTTAAAAGCTACTTTTTTAGTTCTCAATATTTGACTTGGTTTTTTAAACCATTGGTGAAAAGTAGATAAGAGAGGAAGAAATTTGGAGGTGGAAATAGTATTTATAGGCTTAATTTTCTAAAACCAAAAACCAAAAACAAAATGGTTACCAAACGGAAACTAAATAATTTGAAGTTTGAATTATATCACTTCTTGGCCTTCAAAATACAAACAAATACTAAACAGGATCCAGTTCCCTATTCCCTACTGTTTTTCATAAATACATGTCTCTGAAATTAGCAAACTAATCATTATGCTAAAAGAAATACTAATCAGCAAGACATTTTTAATCACATCACTTGTTGGCCTTCAAAATTCATAAAAAATAGACAGCACCCAATTCTCAATTTCTCGCTGGTTACATAAAATTTCATACACATAAATGCGTGTCCAAAACCAACTAAGATCTTGCATTGAACATAAGCATTAATCAGCTAAGTGTTTTTATTTCACATCACTTTCGTAGTCATCAAATTCAGGAGTCAAAAAAAAACCAGGCATGGCTTTTAAACATGCTGGTTGAAGGAAAAAAGGATTAAAATTCTCAATTAACTAACAAAAAAACATTCAATAGTCAGTTTTAGTAATCACCATTTAAAGGCAACACATTTGTGAAAACCAAAATGGAGACCAACCTTTCCCAGCACAGGAGCCATTCCCATGATAACTGAGGCTAGAGCTGAACGGACATGCTGAGAGGAATCTGATGACAATTCCTGTAGTCATTATTTGCTTAGCGCTCAGCATGTAACAGTGCATATATGAAAAGGAAATTTGAACTCTGAAATAGCATATGCACCTTCACACAGGGAAGAATATGCTGAATTGCCAGTTCTGGACTTAAAATCCGGCAAAACTTGGTCACTTTGCCAGCAGCTGCTATACGAACTTCAGCTTCATTGTCTCGAAGCAAGCGCACATAAGCAGGTACCAAATCCGTCCTTACCACCCAAAAAACAAGTTCATGCATTAGGAACAATGTAAGAACTAATACAGTACATTTGGCAGAGTATTCACATAACTTTCTAATATAAAAATTATTTTCCATGTTTACACAGTATTAGGAAAATGTACATGTGCTGTCATCTTTTTTCTATGACAGAAAATCTTATAATGATAATTATTTCAAAAAGAGAAAAAAAAAAAAAAAAAAAAAAAAAAAAAAAAAAAAGAAAAAAGAAAGAAAGAAATAGAGAGAAAAAGAATGACAAGATCATATGTGCATATAGTGCCAAGGACAAAGACGAGGAGCCACCAAAAGATGATAGGAACTAAAATATTCCCAACCATGATAAGAGTCGAGAAGAAAGTTCAGAAGAACAAGGCGAGCAAAAAAAAAGGAAAAACCTAAGAAAAAGAAACCTCCTTCCAAGAACCCCTATTATCTAGAAAAAGAGGGAGTAGGGGCTTCCAAATGATAAAGGAGGGTTCATACATCATAATAACATTTCATGGGTTTCCATAACATAATTGGTCCGAGATAGCATTCCTATCTTACCACATAGATCAATAACCAACTTTTCTTCATAGATTAATAACAAATTACCTAGTAGGTTCAGGTCCTACAGCTTCACACAACTCGTACAACTGGTTCGCAACCATGTAACGCACACGCCAAGACTTATCCTACATAAAAGAGAAAGTAGGCAGGGACAAGAAAGAAATGAGAGCTTGGATAAATTGGGTCAGAGGCCATGAGGGTATAAAGCATGTAAATACCACTTTTACCTTTTATCATACACGATAGAGGTGCTCACATTAGGAAATAACCAATTTTTTTTTAAGAAACAATATTTCCATAATCAAAAGAGATTTATAAAAGAAATGGGAGATGAGATATCCCCGCACACCAAAGGGGTTACAAAATACAGACTCAACTGGTGAAGATTTAAATTAGGCTATAATTACAAAATAACCAAATATAATGCAGATATATAGCCTATAACTTCATTGACATTATCCCTTACCTAGGAAGGGATAGGTTTGAGAACAAAGGTATTAAATTACAAGCTGTGCTTTTTTTAAAGTTGATTCAAGAATCCCTAAGGAATAAGGACAACTCAAAAGATTTCAGTAGCAACTTAAAAAGAACTTGGACGTTTGTACTTCTACACCGTGCTTACAATTAACAGTAAGTTATAATAACTAAACAACAGGAGTACAAAGGGCATACAATTCAATACATTCAGACTTCATTAAAAATACCTAGAAACCACCACTGACTGATGTAATTGTACAGTACTGCTTGATCTTTGATCCAAAACAGATCATGCTTGATCAGATCATTCAAGCAAGATATTTTTCAACATATATGACCTTACGAACAAACTACTGAGCATACATATCAAACTGTGAAAACCAATAAATTGTGCAAACCTATACCTGAGAGAAGTTAACAATAACTGGAAGAATATGTAAAACACAATCTTGAGGTTCCAACAACTTGCCCAAAGCAGCACAACCCTCAACGGCCAGCAATCTTACAGAATCTTGATCTGTGAAAGATTTGGTGTAAGAACACAAAATGTAATAAAACAGACAACTGTATCATGCAAAAATTCTATAGAAAAATTCCCAAGCTTTTGCAACAAGAGAAAGATTCATATTTTTTCCCTGTTAGTATCTCAGGTCAAAATGAAGCATAGCAACACTTATACAGCAACGATCTCAGATATCAACTTAAATAATAAGTCTAAGCTTTAACCAGTAATACACAACACCAATATGATGCACTAGAAACCACACACGTATTATTTGCATGAATTCAATATCAGCAAGAAACCAGAAAAGTAAATCACACTCTGGTAATGGATACGGATAATTACCATCTTGTGTAAGATCCTCAAATATCGTCATGATATCAGTTTTCAGATGAGCAGGTTCAATTGTTGCGGCAAATTTTCCTAGATTTGTTGCAGCAGACCTCCTAACCATGGGCATGTCATCTTGACACAATTGGCCATATATTGACCGCAACTCAGTCTTCAACATCTCTGGAGCACTGGGGTAGGCAATATGAAATAGCCCACATGCAGATACTCTAGCTGTAAACCATTCACCAGCTGCCAATCTCTGGATATATGTCCAAGCACAAACACACACAAGAACCCTTAGAAAGCAATCAAAGTTTAGTATGGAAAGAGTGTTTTTAACAAAAAATAAATAAAAGAGAGAAGGGGAAAGCTAGAAATTATCATATTTTTAGAACAGAAAGACCAAAAGAGCAACATAACAGTAAGGGAGGAGAGTAGTAGGATATCGAAATTGGTTTCACATTATAAAAGTTTGTCTGTTGCTTCGAAACGACGTCAAAAGTATAGGCCCATGAGCGAGACTTTTATAACATATCCCAAAATATTCAATAAATCATTGGACACATCTTTAGCATAAAACATCTTATATTTATGGATACTTCTCAATGTCGCCACTTACTGCAAGTGTCAGATAAAGTAATGGAATACATGAGAAAAAAAGAAAAAAGAAGAGAAAATTGTAGTAGAGGGTAATGCTGACCTTAACAAGAGGAATGAACCAATCAACTAAATCACTCTCTCTCATCTGGGATCCAATTCTGCACAATGACTCCACAGCTTTGTCTCTCACACATGTTTCCTCAACAGTGCACAGAGTTTCTAGAGGTGGAAGCAAAACATGGGCATGCTCAACACCACCAACATAAGGGATGAACACTCCCAGCTCCTCAGCCATTGCAAGAAGCACCTCATCATCATCATCATTGTTTTCACTCAGAAATGGGATTAATTCTTTACGGGTTCGCTCCTCTCCAAGAGCACGTGCAATCGTGGAGAGTCTACGAATGGAGTTTAAGCGTAGCTGAATGTCGTCATTTTTCAGCTCGTCAATAAGAACAGCTATTGGATATAGTGGCTCGTCAACCATAGACATCTTATTCAATGCTTTCCTGTAAAACTAAAGACCTGATAGGAGAAAAAAGAAAACCGGTTCACACCTACAAAAAGACGGCTTCCAAATAAGAATCACATACAGGATGATGGGAAACAATAACAAAGATATCAAAAGAAAAGAAAAAGGAAAAGAAACCATTTAATTATCATGAAACATAGCATATGAACGAAGAAACGACCCACCGGCCCCGAAACGGACTAAAAACCGTGACGTAAAGAACAGTGCCTAAGCGCAACTTTAACCGTAGAGATGGATAAAATGCCTTGCGGACGTTGAAAATAAAGAAGTGGATAAAATCAATGGTCCAAACGATCTCCAATAACTAGATGGAAAACACTAATTGCACTGTAGATTTTGAATGCTTTGTTGTTGATTTATGATCCTCGATTTCCAAGAAAAGGTAACGAGTAGAAATGGACAAATCAGATCCGCAATCGAAGATCTGAGGGAAGATAGGATAAGGCTAAAGAACCATAGAAAAACGGTAAAAACGTTCAAACGGTGAAGGAAATAACGCAGATTCAAAGGTCCGAACCCTAAGAACGGTGTTATGCAGCTAAAAAGGTTAGAATCGAAATTCTCTATCCATAACGGGGACACGCGGTCGAATTATTGTGTTTTTCCTTGAAACTTAAGGTATGCGACACAGAAAATTCGATCTCACTATTCCCTTCCTATCAACGACGAAGTAAAGTGAAACCCAGATTAAACAAAACGCTGCTCGAACCAAAAATGGAGAATTGGAAAAACAGAAAAATGGCAGAGGAATGTGGAAAAGTGAAAGCGGACTCACCTAGATCAATGCCCTTGGCTGGCTGAGCTTCAGGAACCTGTCGTCGGAGAGAAAGAGAGAGAGAGAGAGGGAGAGACCACAAGGAGAAGAGAACGAGGACAATCGAGCCTTTTGTTTTGACACTCCTCGATCTGGAATTCTATAATAACTGAACTATAAATTTTTAAGGGCCGGCCCATCAATCACGTATCTGCCACCACAAACCCTAGTTATTGGCCTTTTTACCAGAATCGAGCCCAAATATTTGTGTGCACTACTCATGGGCGGTTGATTTTGGGCTTGCTTGTGGGGCAGTTGCAAATGGGAAAATCACGAGAAATGCCTATCTAAAATATTTGATATTGAGATATGCCTAGATTGTTAACAATATTGTTTAAATACCTATCAGATTTTTAGGGGAAGAGAGCAGAGATTTCTTTTTCCAGCTATACCTTTGTTAGAAATATAAGATTTTCATAAAGATTTGAATAATTTATATTATCTATAATAAAAAACCGAGGATATATGTATACACAAACTCGTTTGTGAAAAAACCATCAACTTTACAATAATAACCATTTTCAAGATACATCAACTTTTTTCATTCAAAGATGAAAAAATAAACTTTTTTGTTCAACAATTTGGAGACCAAACCTTAAAAAAAAATAATAATAATAATAAAAGTTATAATTTGCTACAAATTATAGTTTCTCTCTTAGGGGATATTTGGAATATATTTTCGAATGTTTAATTAGGAAAAAAAAAGTTATATTGAAATAAATACAATTTTTTAACAACCACTCAAAATTTAATTTTAAAAATCACTAGTGTCTTTATTTTAAACGATTCTTATCAAAAGATGAATTTTTTTTAAACATTTATTTTTTAAGCTAATCAAAACAAATCTTTAATTGTGATAGATAATGCATAGTCTTGCTTGTGTAATTGTGTTGGGTACCAATTTTAAGGATAACAATTGAGTGTATAGCAATATTACTGATATACTCTACTAACAACATGGTCTATCACTAGTGATATAGTCTATTATTGATAGACTAATATATTATTGATAAACTCCTACTAGTGATATGATCTATCTAACTTTAAAACATCAATTAAATTACTTTTACTATATTTGCAAATATTTAAACCTGATTTCTATATTTGCAACTTCCACTGTGGACTTTGTGCGCAAATATTCATTTATTTATGTATAATATAAATTTTAAAGAGAATCATATTACATTCTACACTACATAAGGTCATGTTTTTCATGTTTAGAGTGACTCTTAAAATTATTTAATGAACGTTTAAGAGTGTTTGTCCTTTTAGGGAGGTTTTTTTTTTGGGGATTTTATTCATTTTTTTTTTCTCGATGTTGGTCCCATCCAAATCATCACCCAGAAAGAGCAATAAAACAAGTTTTGTATAAATGGGGCTATTTATATAAACAAAAAAATATTTTATACCATTTCTAGCCATTGCTCATGTGAATGAGAAGACAATACAATAACAAGAACAATATACAATCAGATATAACGCGCTTCAGCTTCTAAAGCATAGAAGAAACATGGAGTGATGTTGCAAAATAAATGTAAAATCATACCACAGGCACAATAAACTTAATCCTTAAAAATTATATCACTATGTACGCTCCCTCCCACAAACGGCGCCAACAGCTTTGATGAACAGATTTTAGTGTCCATCGTTTATGACATTTGCGATGACCCTGATCAACTTTATACACAGGGTGGGTCCATTTAAGTTACCTGTCAGAAAAATATAAGAGGGCATAGGTTAGCCATACGGAGATTTTAACATTTTTTAATAATCTTGTGACAAATTTAACCATCACTATAAGAAAGGTACATTAGTGAGCCAACTGCGAAAAGGCGTGATATTAGACAACCCAGTGGAGTCAGCTATAGCATGGCATCCTATCAAACCTCAATTCTTTATGCCAACAAATCTTAACAATTGAGTCCAACAACCAGCATGCTCCTTTTTAACTTTAAAGTCCTCTGGTGCTGTAAAATTTGCCTTCTCACTGAGCTCTTCAAATGCATTTAGGAGATTTTGCAGCCTTGCAACAAATTCAATGAGAAGCGAAGCAAATGTTGCCAAAGACAAAGAGCTTGCACTTTCATATACTTTTGACTCTCGTTCATTAGGCACGGTGTCCATCAAAAACGAAAGACGTGGCCATGAAACCAAGTTTTTGTTAAAGACACTGTCTGTCGATACCCATTCTGTCATGGGAGGGTGGACGCCGATGCTCGAGTGTTGAGCATCCAACGTGTCATTTAGGGATTCAATTACCAACTGTCTGTTATGATCGTCTTTGGCATCAATAAAATGTTGAGGATCTTCATGTTCCCTGTGCTGTTTTCCAGTTCTCCAACTAGCTGAATTGACCAACATATCTGATTTCTCGTCAATCTTCATTTGTAAAGTTTCTGCGGCATCATGAACATCGAAAAGCATGTCAATTGAGCAAAGTTTCTCCATCTTTTCTACTTTACTTCCAAGCGCACGTAAAAACTTAGCTCCTTCCGTGCCAACCCTCTGAAGCTCCTTTGCAAATACCTTTCTCTTCTCTGGTGGAGCCTGTAATACAAATTGCAAAATCTAGTCATCTATAATTATTGGTTGTCATATTTAATTAGTCATTATAACACTCAGCTAGCAAATCAACACCCAAGAATCATCAAAGTTATAGCAATCAAAATATTTCTAAAGCACACGGATGCTTTCAACAAGAAGCTAAAGGACATCAATAATTGAACGTGCAGCTCATAACAAAATGTCAAATTCAACTAAACTATACAACAATGGGGCGGCCAAGAACAACTACGATAGGACAATTTATGCATCAATGTCTCCTAGTGGACTTTCTTCATTGTTTCACAAGAGATGAAGATTATTAGCCCTCTCGTTGGACATGTTAGTGACAAAAAGAACCTTCATAGAAAGCAGTTGCAACAAAAAATAAAAAACTACAAAAAAAAAGCTCTAATCACCTGGATTTCTGAAAGAATGCAGCCGTGCATTGCCATAACCATAAAGGCGCAATGCCTAAGAGCACCACTCACTTTGACATAGTTATACCATGGATAATTAAATGTCTTGTAAGGACCATGTGGTGGCTCCCAAGAGGCGAAGTCCAGCTACAAAACAATGAGCCTTAAGTAAAACCTTCTCGTAAGATGTCATATAAAAGTAGGTAAGAACTAGTACCAAGGTGTCCTCCTGGCTCGAGGACTGCACAGCCGATCTATAAGCATTATATACAGGGTCATCAGAAGCCTGATATGTAAGAATTTTTGAGGAGATCCTCTCATATTCCACGCACTGGAGGTATTCGTTAACAACACCTGAACAATGTTTTGAAGGAAGTAATAATATGAGCATGTATGGCAAATTAAAAGCATAAGAAAGTGCACAGAAACTTCTTTATAAAATGAATAATTGAATCGATCTTGCCTTCCAAAGAAGATGCAACATTTTTGAAATTTTTCACAACCAATTTGTGCAGATCCTCCCCTGCCCAAATGGGTAATATACATATATTCACTAGTAAGCACATGCAAGCACCAACGCCAATAAGTAGTAATCGATAAAAGGCCGTTTGGAAAAATGACGATGTACTTCCAGATACCAACACGATGCAAAATGTCAACAGAAATACCCGGAACCCGTATTCATACGTCTTCATCGGCGGATACAATTTGCAATAGCTTGCGAAAAATCCTACAGTAATGAAATGGAATTGTTAAATCAAGAATTTGTCGCATCGTAATCTCCTAATACACATTAATTATTGTTGCCAAGAACTCATACCTGCAAGGAATATACTTATTACGATTATAACTTCTTTGAACGCCCCGGCTGAGACAGATAGCTCTGCAATACCAAGGGCAAGTCCACCTGCTGAAAATGTTCCCAAAGCACGATTAAACCCTTTACTCAATGTTGCCCCTACAAAAAATTAACACAATTACTCCATTGAAAGAATAAAATAAAACAATATAACCTCAAAAATCCCAACTAGATGCAAGTTAGGGGAATGAGAAAATTATTAGTCATACCAACGCTGAACTCGAAAACGACGACAACGGTGAGAATAGCCCAGATTGAATACTGGCCTACTTCTTTCAAAGGCTGTCGAAAGAAAATGACGAGTGAAGCGAGCGCAAGCGACAACCCCATCTTCGCGGCAAAGAAGAACTTGCGGGGATCGGAGTGACCCATTTCGTACAACTTGACGGTAGTATCTTGTAAGCCTTTCCATAAGTTGGTGACCACATCGGAAACTGTACGGAAACAACGACATTTGACATTGTCACCGGCGCCGTCGCAGTTATTTAGGCCTAAATCGGAATAGCCCTTGCGAGATAAGAGTTTTTCCCTATTCTGGTCTAGAAAACTCTGCCGGATTGATCCAGATTTTCCTGCCATCTCTTCATCAACAATCGAAACGAGAAACGCCTATTTTGAAGAATCTGGATCTCGCAATACCAAAACGAAAATGGAAAATACATAAGAATAATAATAATAATAATAATAATAACAACAATAATAAAATATCAAACTCAAAGAAAGAAATTATTGTCTAATCTGAAAATGGAAGGGGATTTGGAGATGGTGAGACGGGTGGTGACAGTGTAGGAAATTTCTTTTTACTCCCTAGGTAACCGCCAACCAACCCAATAATGACACCTGCCGCGTCACACTTTGGAATATATGCCATTTTCTTTTTATACAAAAGAAATTTGTACCTTTTTATTCCTAATAGATAAATATACTCTGTAAAGAAGATTATAGGTGAGTTTTATTTCGTTAATAAATTTTTAAAATTTAAATTGTGGGTTTGATAAGTTCTAAATTTTCCCACACAAACATACATAATTATAATAAGTAGCTAACAAATTCTTAATAAGAAATAAACATATTAGATATAAATTTAAATTTTATATTTAATCTGCCCTATAATTTTTTTTAGTACAACAATTGTGGGGATGGGACTTGAACCTCCAACCTATTGGATGAAAGATCATACCAATTACCTCTTATTTAAGCTTGCTTTGGCTCTAGCTTATAATTTTTGTATCTAATATATGGATTTAAAATTTACGGTTAAGTTTGTAATTTAACATTTTCCTTTTTCATATTACAATTACAATCTCAAAATATTTTTATGATAGAAACTCCATTTTATACTTTTTACTTTTTTTATTATTAGTGTCATTTTTACTAGTTGCATTCATTATTCTACCTGCCGAGTATGGCAATTAACATTTGTTTTAAATGTCACTCGGACCATATTTTTGGCCACTAATTTAAATTTTATATTCAATTAGAGATGTAATTGGAAATCCTCCATTTCTAAATCCCTTAAACTCAAGGCATACTTGTTTGACTATAACTGCATAAAAATAAATAAAAATTTTCAATACTTGAAGACATGAAAATGCATAGAAAAAATACTATTACAAAGATAAGAACTAAGAGGCCTGCAATATAAAGAAATAAACAAATAAGTCATTTGTTCATCTCTAAAAAATCAAACAATAAAATAAAAGGGCCTAAAGTATTGGCAAATATTAATGCATATGAATTTGCAAGTATAGCAAAATCTAGATCCAACTCTTTGGATTTAATCTGTGAAAGACTATACCGCTGGTAGGATTCTATTGTTGATAAAGTATATCATTTATAGGAGTCGATAAGGGATAAAGTTTATCATTAATAAATTTTGCTATATTTGTAATTCTCTTGTTGTAATGCATTAGTAATACCAATAAATACTCTAAAACAAAATAACAGTATTTTGTTATAAGAATCTAATTGTTCCACTCAAGTGATAAAATTTATAAACTTCAACATTCCATTTAATACATATTATAATGTACTCACAAAATACTTTATTACTTTTTTTATCGCCAATCAAATCAATCTTAATCTAATTAAAGATCTAATCGACATCCTATTTTTTCTTTAAACTCCTTCAACTTCACAATTTAAAAATAACAACAAAAAATCATTATTGTGTTTTCCGAAAATGTACAAATATATTAGTTTTTAATTATAAGTTGATGCGAGTCCACTAGATTCAATTTTTCCTCTCTCCTCATGCCCATAGATAAAGGGACGTGTTAAAAGAAATGAAAAGTTAACGTGTTAAAAGAAATGAAAGGTTACGAATAATTAAAAGTGATAGTATAATTAGTATTTATTAAGAAAATAATTGGCAAAACGGGGAGATATTCATCCTTATAGCACTTTTTATATATAATATTGTATTATATATAGTGTAGATTGTTATTGACAATTCAGTTGATGGAGGAAAATATTGTTACTAATTCGCATATTCAAAATGCTTTGGGTAGCTACATGTATGTAATACAGTTTTTCAAACCATCCAAATCACTAGTTTACTTTTTATTTTAAAAGATAATGCTTTTTTTTTTAATATCCGTGAGTGTCTCATGGGACAACCTACCTGACCATACAACATTTGGGTGTCAAGAAATGGTGGCCACCATGGATTGAACCCATGACCCCTTAGCCCTTGGACTTTTTTTATGATCCCACCACCATTAGGTCAATCCATGATGGTTTAAAAGATAATTCTTTTATCAAAGTGAAAAAAAAGAATCTGAAAAAACGTTGTCTTTTTGTAAGAGACATGGATCGAAAGGGACCAAATTTCATCCCAAAAAAATAAAATTTCAAACCTATAACATAATGAAGATTATATTGATTTAGTATGTATAGATAAGTAATATTTATCTATGTGGCATATATACAAAATTCCTATTATATGTTCTATTCACTAAGTTGTACTTTAATTCGAAGGAAATTAATACGTGCATGCGTAATATTGCAACGACCTTTTTAGTCATTTTGTGTTGGGTGTTTTGTAATAATCTGTTGGGTCCCGACTAATAGAGAAAAGAAAAAAAAGAATTGGGCCCAACAAAATAGCCCAATATGGGCAATTAAGTTTATTATTATTATTGTTGTTGTTATTATTATTATTATTATTATTATGTGCGGGAAATTAAAAGCTTGTTCAACAAGCTTGTTTTTTTTCTTCTTCATTTTATGTTGGAGAGGGCGACGGGAGTTCATACACACAGAAAAACAGAGGGTGAGAATGTGATCTCGTTGCCTTGTATATTTGGGTGTTTTCTTTCAAGAGAAGAAGAAAAGCCGTGTTCGAAGAAGTTTTTCTTCGCCTATTGGGTTAGATCTCTCCTTTATGTGTGTATTTCATCTTTACTTGATGAAGGGTATTTTCATATACCATTTCGCTTGCCGGTGATTTATTTTGCCGATGATTGTTGTATTCTCTAGTTACGACTAGGGAAGAAATTGTTGTACCCATTACATTTATAGTGGAAGTATTTTCGGAGTCGTCCCGTGGTTTTTCCTCTTACTCTAAGGGGTTTTCCACGTAAATCTTGGTGTCACTATTTTTCTCTCTTCTTTGTGCTTGGCTTGTATTTTGTTTACTTGACAAATTTCAGCTACATATTAAAAATCACAAGTGGTATCAGGGAGCGCCAAGTTGGAGCTAGCAAACAATTAGCAAGCCAATAAAGTTTGTGTTGATTTGTTGACTTAGTTTGGTGGTTTTTTTTTTTTTTTTTTTTGGGTATAGCAGTGGATGTTAACACAAGCCGGATGGTCAGTTGAATGGAACAAATTGGCAATTATGGAAGGGAAAAATGGAGGACTTGCTCTATAGCAAAAAAGTTTCATGCTCCGATCAAGGGAGAGTCAGCTAAGGGAAATATGTCCGATGAAGATTGGGAACTCTTGAATAGGCAAGTTGTTGGATTTATACGCTAGTGGGTTGATGATAGTGTATATCACAACATTGCTAAAGAAACAAAGGCAGCCTCTTTATGGAAAAAGTTGGAAGAATTATATGAGAGAAAGACTGCAGGCAATAAAGCTTTCTTGATACGGAAGCTTGTGAATTTGAAATATAAAGAAAGGACTCCAATTTTAAAACATCTGAATGAAACGCAGAGTCTCGTGGATCAGCTATCAAATATGCAAATGAACTTCAAGCACTATTGCTCCTCAGTTCATTACCAGATAGCTTCGAGACATTGGTGGTCTCTTTGAGTAATTGCTCACCCAATGGAAAAATCACTATGAATATTGTCAAGAGTAGCCTTCTAAATGACGAGGTGAGAAGGAAAAATGGCGAATCCTTTAACAAGTCAGTCAGAAGCTCATCACAGAAAACAAGGGGCGAAGCCAGAGTCGTAACAAGAATCAAAATAGAGGAAGATCTGGGAGTAGACCAAACAAAAATATACAATACTTCCATTGCAAGAAAATGGGTCATAATAAGATTCATTGTCAAAAGTGGAAACGAGAACAAAATGAAGAAAAGAATGAAAAAAGACATGAAGGAAAGGATGTAGCAGTAGTCACAAGTGATTTAAAATGTTGTTTGTGATGAAAGTGCAGTTAACTTAGCATGTCATGATGCTGACTGGATAGTTGACAGTGGTGCGACAATCCATGTAACCTCCCAGCGTGAGTTCTTCTCATCCTACAAATCAGAGTATCATTCAAAGCTCATGCACAAAGAAGTTCCAACGTATTAGATATGGTACACTCCAACGTTTGTGGTCCTTTCAAAGAAAAATCTCTTGGTGGTGCTTTGTATTTTGTCACACTCATGGATGATCATTCTAGAAAGGTGTGGGTGTATACCTGAAATCCAAAGACCAGGTATTGAATGTGTTTAAAGAGTTTCAAGTCAAGGCAGAAAAGAGACTGGGCGACAATCGAAATACATCAGAACAAACAATGGTGGTGAGTATAGAGGTCCATGTGATGAGTATTGTAAAAGACATGGGATTAGACATCAAATGACAATTCCCAAGACTCCTCAACACAATGGTGTAGCTGAACAAATGAATCATACCATTGTAGAAAGGGCAAAATGTATGTTGTCAAATGCAAAGTTCCCAAGATGTTTTTGGGGTGAAGCTATAAAAGCTGCAGTGAACTTGATAAATCTTTCTCTTGTCGTTCCATTGAAAGGTGACATGCAAGGGACGGGAAAATATCCTTCCTATGACTATTTGAAGGTCTTTGGATGCAAAGCATTTATGCATATCCCCAAAGATGAGAGATCAAAGTTAGATGGTAAGTCCAAACAATGCATATTTTTGGGTTATGGATATGATGAGTTTAGTTACCGTTTGTGGGATCCAGTTGAAAAGAAGCTTGTTAGAAGCCGAGATGTTTATTTCTTGAAGATCAAACCATTGAGGATATAGAGACGGCAACAAAACCACAACCTGAAAAAGGTGATTTAGTTGATATGAGCTCTTCTCCTTTGGATATGGAAGACGGTGATGGAGATCATCATACACCCTCAGATCGTACTGATGATATTGTGCCCCGTGATGAGTTACCAATTCCAGAGCCACCAGTTCAAGAAAATGTTGAAGTTAGAAGATCCACCAGGGATCAACAGCCCTCTAGAACATACTCTCCTCATGAATATTTGTTGCTCACTAATGGGGGAGAGCCAAAAAGCTATGAGGAAGCTATAAGTGATGAAAGTAAAAATGAGTGGTTCAAAGCAATGCAAGAGGAGATGAAGCCATTGAATGAGAACCATACATATGAACGGGTGAAGTTTCCTAAGGGCAAGAGAGCACTTAAAGAACAAATGGGTGTTCAGGCTGAAGATAAATGAAAGTAGCTCACAGCCAAGATACAAAGCGAGATTAGTTGTGGAAGGGTTTAATAAGAAAAGGGGCATAGATTTTGAAGAGATTTTCTCACTAGTGGTGAAGATGTCATCCATACGGGTTGTACTGGGATTAGCAACCAGTTTAAACTTGGAAATTGAGCAGCTTATTGAAAACTGCATTCCTTCATGGTAATTTAGAAGAAGAGATATATATGGAACAGCCAGAAGGATTTGAAGTAAAAGGTACAGAATGCTTGGTGTGCAAACTAAAGAAGATTCTCCATGGGTTAAAGCAAGCGCCGAGGCAATGGTATAAGAAGTTTGATTCATTCATGGGGGAGCATGGCTATAAGAAAATAACTTCTGATCACTGTGTCTTTTTTAAGAAGTTCGCTGATGGAAATTTCATTATTCTTCTACTATACATAGATGACATGTTGATTGTTGGTGCTGATGGCAAAAAGATTTGTGAACTAGAGATCGAATGGGATAAATCATTTGTTATGAAGGATTTGAGGCCAGCGAAACAAATTCTTGGCATGAGAATCACCCATGATAGAAATGCTAAGAAGTTGTGGCTATCACATGAAAAATATATTGAGAAGGTGCTTGAGAGGGTTCGTATGGACAAAGCTAAACCAGCAAGTGTTCCGCTCGACAATCACTTCAAGTTCAGTTCCAAACAGAGTCTTTCGAATGAGAAAGAGAAGGAAGACATGAAGGGAGTTCCAGACTCCTCAGCCATTGGTAGCTTGATGTACGCGATGGTCTATACTAGACCAGATATAGCTCACGCCGTTGGTATTGTCAGTCGATTTCTCTCCAATCCAAGTAGAGAACATTGGAATGCAGTCAAATGGAAACAATATCAAAGATATCAAAAGAAAAGAAAAAGGAAACGAAACTATTTAATTATCATGAAACATAGCGTATGAACGATGAAACGACCCACCAGCCCCGAAACGGACTAAAAACCGTGACGTAAAAGATCAGTGCCCAAGCGCAACTTTACCCGTAGAGATGGATAAAATAACTTGCGGACGATGAAAATAAAAAAGTGGATAAAATCAATGGTCCAAACGATCTCCAATAACTAGATGGAAAACACTAATTGCACTGTAGAATTTGAATGCTTTGTTGTTGATTTATGATCCTCGATTTCCAAGAAAAGGTAACGAGTAGAAATGGACAAATCAGATCCGCAATCGAAGATCTGAGGGAAGATAGGATAAGGCTAAAGAACCATAGAAAAACGGTAAAAACGTTCAAACGGTGAAGGAAATAAAGCAGATTCAAAGGTCCGAACCCTAAGAACGGTGTTATGCAGCTAAAAAGGTTAGAATCGAAATTCTCTATCCATAACGGGGACACGCGGTCGAATTGTGTTTTTCCTTGAAACTTAAGGTATGCGACACAGAAAATTCGATCTCACTATTCCCTTCCTATCAACGACGAAGTAAAGTGAAACCCAGATAAAACAAAACGCTGCTCGAACCAAAAATGGAGAATTGGAAAAACAGAAAAATGGCAGAGGAAAGTGGAAAAGTGAAAGCGGACTCACCTAGATCAATGCCCTTGGCTGGCTGAGCTTCAGGAACCTGTCGTCGGAGAGAAAGAGAGAGAGAGAGAGGGAGAGACCACAAGGAGAAGAGAACGAGGACAATCGAGCCTTTTGTTTTGACACTCCTCGATCTGGAATTCTATAATAACTGAACTATAAATTTTTAAGGGCCGGCCCATCAATCACGTATCTGCCACCACAAACCCTAGTTATTGGCCTTTTTACCAGAATCGAGCCCAAATATTTGTGTGCACTACTCATGGGCGGTTGATTTTGGGCTTGCTTGTGGGGCAGTTGCAAATGGGAAAATCACGAGAAATGCCTATCTAAAATATTTAATATTGAGATATGCCTAGATTGTTAACAATATTGTAAAAATACCTATCAGATTTTTAGGGGAAGAGAGCAGAGATTTCTTTTTCCAGCAGACCTTTGTTAGAAATAAAAGATTTTCATAAAGATTTGAATAATTTATATTATCTATAATAAAAAACTGAGGATATATGTATACACAAACTCGTTTGTGAAAAAACCATCAACTTTACAATAATAACCATTTCCAAGAATCAACTTTTTTGTTCAACAATAATAACTATTTCCAAGAACCAACATTTTTGTTCAACAATATACACAAACTAGTTTATGCAAAATAATAATAATAATAATAAAAATAATAAAACAGTTATAATTTGCTACAAATCATAATTTCTCTCTCTTTGTTTGATTTTATGAACGGTGCATTCTATATAAATTGAAATAACATAATTAGTAAATTGATTTTTAAAATATGATGATTTCAATTTACATAGTTTACTTTTGACTTCAAATGTTTAATTTTCAAAATGTTTAATTTAAAAAAATATAAGTTATATTAAAAGAAATACAAATCTTTAGCAACCACTCATATTTAATTTTGAAAGTAATTAGTGTATTTATTTTAAACGGTTCTTATCAAAAAATGAATTTTTTAAAAATATTTATTTTTTAAGTTATTCCGAACAGATCTTTAATTGTGATAGATAATATATAGTCATGTGTAATTATGTTAGATACCAATTTTAAGGATAATAATGAAGTGTATAACAACATTTTTAAAAATGGTAAGTAAAGCAAAATCTATAAATTATAGACTACTACCATCGATATAGTTTATCACTAATATACTTTGCTAGTGATATGGTCCATCATTTTACAAACTAAAACTAAAGTAACCAACTTTTGTACAAAACCAAAGACCCTTTTTTTTTTTTTTTTTTCGGTGTTGGTCCCACCAGATCATCACTCAGAAAGTGCAATAAAACAAGTTTTGTATAAATGAGGTTACTTCTAGAAACCAACAAACATTTTATATTATTTCTAGCCATTACTCATGTGAATGAGATGACAATACAATAACAAGAAGAACAATATAGAATCGAATATAAGGGGCTTCAACTACTAAAGCATAGAAGAAACATGGAGTGATGTTGTTGCATCATAAACATACTAAACAATCCCTCTCATAATATCTAGGGCGCACGTGTATGACATTTCTGATGACCTGGATGGACCTTACACACATGACTGGTCCATTTAAGTTACCTGCCAGAAAAATATAAGAGAGCATAGGTTAGCCATACTGAGATCTTAACATTTTTTAAAATCTTGTGATAAATTTAACCATCACTATAAGAAAGGTGCATTAGTGAGCTAGCTGCAAAGAGGCGTGATATCAGACAACCGAGTGGAGTCAGCTGTGGCGTGGCATCCTATCAAACCTCAATTCTTTATGCCAACGAATCTTAACAATCGAGTCCAACAACCAGCATGCTCCTTTTTAACTTTAAAGTCCTCTGGTGCCTTAAAATTTGCCTTCTCACTGAGCTCTTCAAATGCATTTAGGAGATTTTGCAGCCTTGCAACAAATTCAATGAGAAGCGAAGCAAATGTTGCCAAAGACAAAGAGCTTGCACTTTCATATACTTTCGACTCTCGTTCATTAGGCACGGTGTCCATCAAAAACGAAAGACGTGGCCATGAAACCAAGTTTTTGTTAAAGACACTATCTGTGGATACCCATTCTGTCATAGGAGGGTGGATGCCGATGCTCGAGTGTTGAGCATCCAATGTGTCATTTAGGGATTCAATTACCAACTGTTTGTTATGATCATCTTTGGCATCAATAAAATGTTGAGGATCTTCATTTTCCCTGTGCTGTTTTCCAGTTCTCCAACTAACTGAATTGACTAGCATATCTGATTTCTCATCAATCTTCATTTGTAAAGTTTCTGCGGCATCATGAACATCACAAAGCATGTCAATTGAGCTCAGTTTCTCCATCTTTTCTACTTTACTTCCAAGTGCACGTAAAAACTTAGCTCCCTCAGTGCCAACCCTCTGAAGCTCCTTTGCAAATACCTTTCGCTTCTCTGGTGGAGCCTGTAAAACAAATTGCAAGGTCTAGTGATCTATGATTATTGGTCACCCAGCAAAAGAGTCATCAAGCATATTTAATTATTGTCATTATAACACTCAGCTAGCAAATCAACACCCAAGAATCATCAAAGTTATAGCAATCAAAATATTTTTTTTAGAGTTTCAAATCTAAATCACCATGCTTAGGTACAAGACAAGCAAAAACGTGAAAGTTATGCGCATAATAAATCCTCCCCACATCTTCAAACTTAAAGAAAGTTGGTGCGTTCAACAACAAGCTAAAGTATATAAATAATTGAATGTGCATCTCGTAACAAATGTCAAATTCAACTAAACTATACAATAGTGGGGCGGGCAAGAACAACTATAATAGGACAGTTTATGCATCAATGTCTCCTAGTGGACTTTCTTCATTGTTTCACAAGAGATGAAGATTATTAGCCCTCTCGTTGGACATGTTAGTGACAAAAAGAACCTTCATAGAAAGAAGTTGCAACAAAAAATAAAAAACTACAAAAAGAAGCTCTAATCACCTGGATTTCTGAAAGAATGCAGCCGTGCATTGCCATAACCATAAAGGCGCAATGCCTAAGAGCACCACTCACTTTGACATAGTTATACCATGGATAATTAAACGTCTTGTAAGGACCATGTGGTGGCTCCCAAGAGGCGAAGTCCAGCTACAAAACAATGAGCCTTAAGTAAAACCTTCTCGTAAGATGTCATATAAAAGTAGGTAAGAACTAGTACCAAGGTGTCCTCCTGGCTCGAGGACTGCACAGCCGATCTATAAGCATTATATACAGGGTCATCAGAAGCCTGATATGTAAGAATTTTTGAGGAGATCCTTTCATATTCCACGCACTGGAGGTATTCGTTAACAACACCTGAACAATGTTTTGAAGGAAGTAATAATATGAGCATGTATGGCAGATTAAAAGCATAAGAAAGTGCACAAAAACTTCTTTATAAAATGAATAATTGAATCGATCTTGCCTTCCAAAGAAGATGCAACATTTTTGAAATTTTTCACAACCAATTTGTGCAGATCCTCCCCTGCCCAAATGGGTAATATACATATATTCACTAGTAAGCACATGCAAGCACCAACGCCAATAAGTAGTAATCGATAAAAGGCCGTTTGGAAAAATGACGATGTACTTCCAGATACCAACACGATGCAAAATGTCAACAGAAATACCCGGAACCCGTATTCATACGTCTTCATCGGCGGATACAATTTGCAATAGCTTGCGAAAAATCCTACAGTAATGAAATGGAATTGTTAAATCAAGAATTTGTCGCATTGTAATCTCCTAATACACATTAATTATTGTTGCCAAGAACTCATACCTGCAAGGAATATACTTATTACGATTATAACTTCTTTGAACGCCCCGGCTGAGACAGATAGCTCTGCAATACCAAGGGCAAGTCCACCTGCTGAAAATGTTCCCAATGCACGATTAAACCCTTTACTCAACGTTGCCCCTACAAAAAATTAACACAATAACTCCATTGAAAGAATAAAATAAAACAATAAAACCTCAAAAATCCCCAACTAGATGCAAGTTAGGGGAATGAGAAAATTATTAGTCATACCAACGCTGAACTCGAAAACGACGACAACGGTGAGAATAGCCCAGATTGAATACTGGCCTACTTCTTTCAAAGGCTGTCGAAAGAAAATGACGAGTGAAGCGAGCGCAAGCGACAACCCCATCTTCGCAGCGAAGAAGAACTTGCGGGGATCGGAGTGACCCATTTCGTACAACTTGACGGTAGTATCTTGTAAGCCTTTCCATAAGTTGGTGACCACATCGGAAACTGTACGGAAACAACGACATTTGACATTGTCACCGGCGCCGTCGCAGTTATTTAGGCCTAAATCGGAATAGCCCTTGCGAGATAAGAGTTTTTCCCTATTCTGGTCTAGAAAACTCTGTCGAATTGATCCATATTTTCCTGCCATCTCTTCATACGAGAAACGCCTATTTTGAAGAATCAGGATCTCGCGACACCAAAACAATAATGGAAAATACATAATAATAATAATAATAATAATAAAAACAACAACAGTAAAGTAACTCAGAGAAAGAAATTACTTACTGTATATAATTGTACTAAACAGTGCTGTTAAGAACAACCACCACAACAACAATAATAATAAAGTATCAAACTCAGGTAAATAAATTATTTATTATATATAATTGTACTAAACGACACTGTATATCATATCTAATTTGAAAATAGGGGATTTGGTGATGGTGAGGATGGCGGTGAGAACGTACGGAATTTTTTTGCTTAATATGTAAAATTTAACCCGCGAGTACAGTAATTGATAATGTTCATCGAATTGGCTCACGTGAAAAATAATTTAAATACCAACCCAATGGTGACACTTGCCACGTCACACTTTCGAATACATGCCATTTTTCTTTGTATACATTTGTACTTTGTTATTGTTAACAAATAATTTCTTTTAGACAATGGTGAAAATTACCGCTGAGTTACTTTAACTTATAATTTTTTATCTAAGATATGGATTTAAGGTTAACATTTTCTTTTTTCACATTACAATTACAATCAAAAATTATTTTTATAATAGAAACTCCATTTTATACTTTTTACTTTTTTTTTTTTTTAAATATTAGTGTCATTTTTAATTGTTGAGTATGGCAATTAACATTTGTTTTAAATGTCACTCGGACCATATGTTTGACCACTAATTTAAAGTTTATTTTCAATTAAAGATGTAATTGGAAATCCTCCCTTTCTAAATCCCTCTAAACTCAAGGCATACTTGTTGCATAAAAATAAATCAAAATTTTCAATACTTGAGCAAATGTGAAAATGCATAAAAAATACTATTATAAAGATAGAACCAAGAGGCATGTGAGGTAAAAGAAATAAACAAATAAATCATTTGTTCTTCTCTAAAAAAAATCAAACAATAAAATAAAGGGACTTAAAGTATTGACAAATATATCACAATGCAAATAAATTTGCAGGTATAGCGAAATTTAGATTCAACTCTTTGAGTCAAATCCATGAAAGATTATGAGTGTGTTTGGAATACATTTTCAAGGGTTAAAAAATAAGTCATTTTAGAAAAAATTAGAGTGTTTGGAAACAACTCAAACTAGAGTTTGAAAGTGTATTTTATACAATTTTTATCAAAATAGTTTCAATAAAAATGAGTTTTTGAAAAACATAAAAAACATTTTTTCTCTAATCAATCCAAATGGGCCTTATATCGCTGGCAAGATTCTATTGGTAATAAAGTATATCATTTATAGGAGTTTATAAGGGATAAAGTTTATCTTTAATAAATTTTATTATAGGAAAATGATTATAAATAGAAAAACTATCAAATTATTTATAAATATATAAAAAATTCATTATTTATTAGGAATAGATTGCAATAGATTTCTATATCTTAAATGATAAAAGTCTATTGTTGTTTGAAGCGATATAAGTCTATCACAATCTATCTATGATATCACTAATAGATAGTGAAAATTTTATATATTTATACCCTTTATTGTATTTGTAACTCTTTTTAAAATATTATTATGCATTTAATTATTAACTATAAAAGTGCTACTAATTGCGATTACTCTAAAATAAAATTATAGTATTTTTGTTATAAGAATCTAATTGTTCCGCTCAAGTGACAAAATTTATAAACTTTCAACATTCCATTCAATGCATATCACAAAATTTATAAAATTACTCTAAAATAAAACTATAGTATTTTTGTTATAAGAATCTAATTGTTACACTCAAGTGACAAAATTTATAAACTTCAACATTCCATTCAATGCATATCATAATGTATTCACAATATACTTTGTTACTTTTTTTTGTTAATCGCCAATCAAATCAATCTTAATCTAATTAAAGATCTAATCAAACTCCTATTTTTTCTTAAACTCCTTCCAACTCCACAGTTTAAAAATAACAACAACAAAAAATGGTTATTGTGTTTGCCGAAAATGTACAATTATATTTGTTTTAATTATAAGTTGATGTGAGTCTACTAGATTCAATTTTTCCTCTCTCATCTCTCGTCATGCCCATAGATAAAGAGACGTGTTAAAAAAAATAATCAAAAGTGATAGTATAATTCGTATTTATTAAGAAAATAAATGGTAAAATGGGAGATAACAATTTATATAATAAAAATTATTATTATAACATAAAAAAATATTAAACTATTTACAAATATAACAAAATTTTAATTTTTATATATGGTAAATCGCAATAGACATCTATATATGTCTATCCAGTAAAGTAATAATATCTATTTAAGTCTGTCACAATCTATTACAAATATAAAATAAAATTTTTTAATATTTATAATTATTTGTAAACAATTTTTTTATTCTTGAAAATATCTCTATATAAAATTATATTATATATAGTGTAGATTGTTTTTTTTTTATCAACAATTCAGTTGATGGAGGAATATATTTTTACTAATTGGCAATATTTAAAATGCTTTGGGTAGGTCATCTATATAATATATTTCAAACTGTCCAAATCACTAGTTTACTTTTTATTTTTAAAAGAATGCTTTTATAAAAGTGGAAAAAAAGAATCTCACAAAACTTTGTCTTTTTTGTAAGAGACATGGATCAAAAGGAACAAAATTTCATCCAAAAAAAAATAATAATAATAAATAAACCTATAACATAATGAAGATTATATTGATTTAATATGGGTAGATATGTAATATTTATCTATGTCGTTTATAGCAAAATTTCTATGCAACTTTTTATATGGGTAAAATTTTTCTAGTTCAACCAGCAATTAAACTTTTAAAATGATAATTTATGTCCTACTCACTAAATTGTACCTTAATTCGTAGGCAAGTTAATACGTGAACCCTTAATATTGCCACGACCTTCTTTCAGTCATTTTGTGTTGAGTGCTTTGCAATAATCACATACTAGATGATGGGAAACAATAACAAAGATATCAAAAGAAAAGAAAAAAGAAAAGAAGCCATTTAATTATCATGAAACATAGCATATGAACGAAGAAACGACCCACCGGCCCTGAAACGGACTAAAAACCGTGACGTAAAGAATAGTGCCTAAGCGCAACTTTAACCGTAGAGATGGATAAAATGCCTTGGGAACGTTGAAAATAAAGAAGTGGATAAAATCAATGGTCCAAACGATCTCCAATAACTAGATGGAAAACACTAATTGCACTGTAGATTTTGAATGCTTTGTTGTTGATTTATGATACTCGATTTCCAAGAAAAGGTAACGAGTAGAAATGGACAAATCAGATCCGCAATCGAAGATCTGAGGGAAGATAGGATAAGGCTAAAGAACCATAGAAAAACGGTAAAAACGTTCAAACGGTGAAGGAAATAACGCAGATTCAAAGGTCCGAACCCTAAGAACGGTGTTATGCAGCTAAAAAGGTTAGAATCGAAATTCTCTATCCATAACGGGGACACGCGGTCGAATTATTGTGTTTTTCCTTGAAACTTAAGGTATGCGACACAGAAAATTCGATCTCACTATTCCCTTCCTATCAACGACGAAGTAAAGTGAAACCCAGATTAAACAAAATGGAAAAGTGAAAGCGGACTCACCTAGATCAATGCCCTTGGCTGGCTGAGCTTCAGGAACCTGTCGGGGGGGGGGAGAGAGAGAGAGAGAGAGAGAGAGAGAGAGAGAGAGAGAGAGAGAGAGAGAGAGAGAGAGAGAGAGAGAGAGAGAGAGAGAGAGAGGACAATCGAGCCTTTTGTTTTGACACTCATCAATCTGGAATTCTATAATAACTGAACTATAAATTTTTAAGGGTCGGCTCATCAATCACGTATCTGCCACCGCAAATAAGCGAGTTTGGTATATATAAGAGTTTTTCATTCTCTATTCTCTTGTTTGGTTTTTGTTTGATCTGCTTTTGTAAATTTGAAATTTTTACTATCCTTCATCGTCTTCATTGATCTGCTATTTTCTTAGTTGAACTAGTCCATTCTTCTCTCTCATTTCACTATTTCTCTTAATGTTAACTTAACTTCGTGTCTAAGTTTATGTTTGTATGTATATTTAGATTCAATTTCTCTTTACCCCCATCCCTACTCTTTTACCCTTTGATTCCCTTTGTATTGTGCTTTATCTATTTATCTTTCTCTTTCTTTGATTTACGTTTGGAATTGTGTTTGTTATTAATCGATCGTATGACTACAACTTTGTTTGTTGGCCTTCACTTCCTCTTTAATCGTGAAAAAAAAACCTAGAAAAGAAGAGGGAAAAACACCAAAAAAAGAAAAGAAAAGAAAAGGAAAAAAAAAAAAAACGGAAGTGGGGAAAATAATTTTAAGATTTGTAGCTAGTAATTTGCCATTATGGGCAGCAAATCAGACTTAGTCTCACAAGTTCTTTATGCCATTTTTGTTTCTTGAGCTTTGTTGTTCATTTCATTACCATAAGGGTTTCTGGTGATGAGTTTTCATGTTTTTGCATATCTAATGTGATACTCAACATGCTTATTTGGATTCATCCAATGCAGATTGAATGCCTAATCGTTCGCAAGGAAAAGTGTTAGATCATCATTTTGTTAAGCTTTTAACAAAATATTAATGGTATGGACTAAAATGAGCATTTTTTCCAAAATGTGGGGACTAAAACAAACATTTTGAAAATTCAAGGACTAAAATTGAACAAAACTTAAAGTTAAGGGACCAAAATAGTATTTAAACTTTATTTTTTTAATTTATGTGAGTGTTTGGGTCATTTTACCCGCATCGCGACCACACGATCCTATATATTTGTGTTTGAAAAAAAAAAAAACTCATAAGTTATTAAATTTTAGGATTATTTTCAAATATGTAAAATAAGTAAAATTATAAACAACTATAGAAATATTTCACTGTTTATCAACAAGAGACCTAGATAGACTTTTATAGATAGACTTTTATACCTTGTGAAGTTTTTCTATATTTATAAATAGGTTGATATTTTTTTCTATTTATAATAATATTCCTAAATTTTAACTATATGGTCACCCTAGATTTGAAATTTTGTTTTTGTTATTATTAATGTTCTTTAAGAGGTGTTTAAAAACTCATTTCATTTTTTTAAAATTTAAAATAAAGCCTACACATTGTATTTTGATAATTTAGAATACATCTAACGCCAATCTATCGTAAAATGAAAAATGTGATTCATTTAAATATATTCCTAAAAACTTAGTTAATAATATTATGTAAATTAAATTAGAAAATCATTACAATTGCTACCATTTTAACTGCAGAGTGATAAATATGACCTAATATTTTGTTTTTTTAAATTTTTGTTGTCTCACTTGCCGAAAATGCATATAATAAAATAGACAGATATTTGATGGTGAACATGTGATGGACACCACGCACATGTATAATCATTTCCAAACTCTACGGATTTCTAAAAATTTCCATACTTTAGGAATCTTTTATTATTATCGTGTCATCGTCATTATTATTATTTTGTTGTTAGCCTTAATAAGGTTGAGAATCAAACTATATTTAAAATGTTAAATAGTATTTATTCACTAAACCACGTGCAAGTGATTTAATAAAACATTACACTCGTTAAATGTTTTGTAAAAATAACATAGATGCACATAGATTAGTAGTTGCACCTTAACTATCGCTCTATAATTGAACTCAATGGTCATTTATCATGTGAGAATCCAATATTTCTATGAATATGAGATATGGATTACCACATTTATTAACGGCTATATAAGATGTCCGATGTCTTAGGATGATTTTATGAGGGGCATCTTAAAAGGTGCCCTCCTAAATCATAAGTTTTGTAGGGTCTATATGGTAGAGAACCCATATTACATTTTGCCTTTCCAAATTCAATGAGTTTAGTAAATACAATATATCAGGTTATAAACTCAATTTATTTTTTAATGTATAAGAATAAAAGTTTCATAGATTTCTTTTAAATTTATTTTTTACCTCACAAAATTGCATATATTAAAATTGTAAAATTAACCAAAGTATTTACTAGATTAGTCTATAAAATTTTATGATGATGCCTATTTGTATAGAAATTTAAGTTCGCAATTTAACTTATATATTTTTTTCCTTCTTAAGATCTAAAAAAGAAAAAAATTGTTTAACTACAAATTCTTGATTCTGTTAACAAAAACATAATGTTCGTAAATAAAAAACAAAAATATTCTTTCTTTGGTTGTACGTATTTCTCTCGAATCTTCAAAAATATCTTGGTGACTGAAAAATCACACAAAATAATACACAAAAATCACAAATGTATGGAGTTATTTAAACTTTCAATACAAACAAATGTGTATATATTAAAATAAAATAATAAAATGAATTTGTAAAATTATTGATTGTATTTCAAATATGCACATCACAATATCATGAGAAACAATTCTCAAAAAATGAAATAAGAAAGATAAGGAGAAAAAAAAAGAAGATAGATAACATACCTTATTTGACAATAAGTTTGTAATGCCAAATCATGAAAAAGAAATCCTTAATAATTAAGAGAGACAAAGCATACACAAAAAAAAATACAAACTTATGGGCATTCCAATGCAAACAAATGTATATGAAAATAAAATAAACTTATAAAATTGTTATTGTATTCAAAATGTCATGACAAAAACAAATCTAGACACGTCTTAATATGCTAAAGAGATGACAACTGGTATTAAAAAAATATAGATGACACACCTCTTTGATGATATATTTTTCATTGCCAATGTCAGAGGTGTACTCCATTGGAAGGATTGATACTTTTTTTTTTTTTTTATGATATGCCAAATTAGTACTAAAAATATATAGATGACACAGTTTTTATAATGAGTTGGGATGGATTGATACGTTTCAGTCATATGAAAATTTGTAAAATGTGAAAAATAGATGATATAGTTTTTCTCTATCAAAATGTATAAAGTAGTTATTGAGTGCTTGTTAAATCGCACTTAAATAGGAGTTTGTTTAAGGGTGAAATGAAAGTACATCTAAAATTTTTAGGACATTCCCAATTTTGCCAAATGACATTATGAAAGAAATCAAATCTAAAGATAAGTGAAATTAATAAAATCTACACATATTTTAAATTTTGATTCATGTCAAACGAATATTAGATTTTTTTTTTCAATTTCAATTTTGTTAAAATGATACCTTTTGGTTTGTCGGATCTTAAAAAATATCCTAGAGATTAAAGAAAGGGACACAAAACAATACAAAATAAAAATAATAAAAAAAGTGTTCCGACGTCCAACACAAAAGATGTGTAAATCATAATAAAATGAATTTGTAAAATTAATTATTGATTGTATTTCAAAATATCCTAAGAAGCAAATCTAGACATATCATGATCCTTAAAGATTGTAATTGTTAATTTTTTTAAAAAAAACTTAATGATTAAAAACAAATGTACAATAAACATATTCAACTAAATATAATCTATCCGAATTTGAATTCACCAACCTCCAACACAAACATTAAAGAGATGAGACCAATACTAAAAGGAAAAAAAAAAGTAAGAGAGAAAAAAAAAATCAAACATATCTTATTTAATAGTCTTTAAAAATAAATCTTTTTGAAGATTCTTTAACAAATTTAAACAAAAATATCAAAAATTTAATAAAACAAAATAAATAAATCTTATTAAAAATGTTTCGAACATGATAAAACATATTTCAATTTGCATGAAATTATTTGTTCATCGTTTATTTCTACCAAAAAAAAGAGAAAAAATTAAGCACTCCTATCATCCTTTCATGTTATTCTATCTTTACTTTTCTTCATAGTGCACACTAATTAACTATTTTTGTTCTTAGCTCTAAATAAACTTGAAAAGTAATACAAAATATAAACAAACCTCTAATTTGTGGTTAATTATTGTTCTTGAATTCCTCTTAGCTTTTGCTCCTGTCGGCCCATAATTACATTTTAAAAAATGAAATAAAATATAGATCTTATAATTATACTCGGGATACCTTCTTCAACGATACTTGAGAAATTGCCCTTAAATAGCAGTTGAAAAATGAAATAAAACTCATATAGATGAGATACGTTCTTTTATGATAATTTGTTTCTCCCTCAAATATGTAGAGATTGTTTTGTGAATTGCCCTTAAGTAGAAGTCGAGGATGCTTGAGTGAAAAAGTGTATTTTGATTCAATTGATTTGTGAATCTCCCTTAAATAGGAGTTAAGGACAAAATAGGGAGTTAACTCCCTATTTTGCCTATTTTAATATAGTATAGATGTGTTACTAGACAAGTGAATTTTTTTTAAAAAAAAAAAAAAATTGAATGTGATCAATGACCTATTGATACAAAATTGAAAATTGTAGATCCTATTCGATAACCATTTGGTATTTAAAAAGTATGCTTATAATCAATACGTCCATTGATTCATTTGTTTTATTATCTATTTTTTAGAACCATTTTTTTTAACCAAGTCGTGCTTTGAAAAAAAAAAGCTTTAAAATTTTGTTTTCTTTTTCTTCCTAAAATTTATTTTTTTATGCAGCTAAGTATTCAAGTGTAGTTAGGAAAGATAGAAAGCATGATAAGAACTTGTAAGAAAACAAATACAACTTTAGAAAACAAATAAATAAAAAAAAACAAATGGCTATCAAACGAAACTTTAATAAACTATTGGACATAAAATTATAAATTATATATTTCACCTTTTAAAATGGAAAATTGTCAGAAACAACATGTTGAAGTTTTCATCTTATAAAATTAGTACCCTTTTTTAAAATTCATTCAAATAGTCTTTCTCGGTCCATCTCGAGAGAGATCGAACATCGATATTTAGTTTTAATAAATATCGGTGTTCGATCTCGTTCGAGATGGACCAAGAAAAATTAATTTAACGAGTTTTTAAAAAACGTACTAGGTTTAAAAAGTGAATTTAATAGTGTATTTTTTACAATTTCTCTAATAAAATTCATAAACTTTATAAGTCATCAAATTGAAATTTAAGTATTTATTCCAAAATTTTTAAAATAAAAAAATTATTTGACATAAGCTTAAAGATAATTAAATAGATGCAAACTTGTAGTCAAACGTGAGAGATAATACATCCGTGAATTTTTTTGAAAACAAATATTTGTTCAAATCCGTGCGGATTAAAGAAAGTGAAAGTTGGATGACGACACGAAGGCATTTAAACCTCATTAATTCATTATTATTATTATTATTGAGAAAAATTATTATTAACGCAAAATAGTTTAGAAAAACAAGTAATCAACAAGGAGGAGGCTTGCAAATTACAATAAGCGGCACATCATATCAGATCCCACGTCATATTTAAAAGTCAATGTCAGAAATGAAACAACGTGTCGTATATAAATGGACCCAGACGGCGATTAGACATAGCATGTGATTGTGTGAGATGTGGTGAAGCAATAATTTTGCAATATCTTAAGTTACATCTTTTAAAATTATTTTTAACTTTACAAAATGGTGAAACTTGAGGACTTCATTGACTCCAAAATCTATAGTACAAATTTTATTGTAAGCCGAGTTATCCTTGTATTGATACCATTTTAATCATTAAATTTAGAATTGTTGTATGTTTAACCAATTTACTTAAAGAGTATTTAATAAATTTAAAAAACATGTTAATGAATTTGTAAACACTCAAATTTGTTCTAATATATTTTTTAACTTTTAATTTTGTGTCTAATAGTTGAATTGCATATTCAATATTTATTGAACTTAGTAGATTCATTCGATACAATTTAAAAAATTTATAACTTCACTAACATAAAATTCAAATTCATATCTAATAGTTCAATCAATTTATAATTTTTCGAAATGGCAATGATTTATTACACAAAAAATTTTGTTATATGTAAACCAGCGTCAATGTGAACATATTTCCATTAACATAAAATATAGATCAACAACCAATAGGATCTAAAAGCTTGGGAACTCAACATATAATTTAGCTCCTGCTTGATAATCTTTTTCAATTTTTTTAATGTTTGTTTTTAAATATAGCAAAATTAGCAAAACTATTTACAAATATAGATAATTTTACTATTTATCATCAATAGACTGCGATAGACAGTAATAGATTTCTATCATTTGTTTGTAAATAATTTAGTATTTTTTATTTTTTTAATTGTATTTATTTTATTATAATTTTTTTTACCGTGATTTTTATATTTTATAATTAAATATATGAATTCTTAATTCGAACTATATAAATAAAATAAAGTTCGTGAAATACTATTTATAAACTTAATTAAAGAAGAAAAAAATAAAAAAGAAAGAAATAACGAAAGCAAATGGTTGCGAAAATCTTGGCAAATTGTTGGTTTGATAGTTCATCGTTCCCATGGTTTTGGAAGGACAAAAACAAGCAACTCTTCGGATCGCAACCATTATCGTCGGACGAGATTTGGTGAAGCTGATAATGAGGAAATGACTGTTTTGGCCAACTGATTATATTATTATTATTTCCATCGTTTTCCTTCCTCCACGTGTCAACTAATACTTTTTTCTGACTGGATGACACCATTGGACCATTTAATTTTTCCTCCGGCAGTTGCCGCTGATTTTGGGCATTGAATTATTGAGAGTTATGATTTCAGGATTTTGAGGTCAAGTTGTCAACTTTGTAACTGATATCATAAGCTATTATTTTTATAAAAATTAGGTTGTATCTTGTAACGTAAATATGTTGTGTTTGTGTGCTGAGTTAAGTTTATCTATTTGTAGAATTTATGTATTTGTATTTTTTATATTTGGAGTGGTAGATTTATATGTAAGGAGTATTTGGTGGTTTTTTTTAAATTTTTTTATTCAATAATTGTACGTGTATATATATATATATATATATATATATAAATTATAGATTGCATTTTATTTTATTATTTTTTAAACAAACATGTATTTTTTGGAGTATTGGAAAATGAGGTTTATGGTTTACTTTTAAATCATGCATTTCATTTTTTATTTATTTTTTTTTTTTAATTTGAGCAATCATTTTACAAATTTGTAAATGTGATGTTTCTAATTAAGTCTTTTATTCTATTTTTTTTATATTTTATTTTAACACTTTTAATTAAAAAAAAATTAGAATAAAAACACTCATGTGTTTGACCATTTTTTTTAAAAAAAGTGTTTTTACATACAAGTTTGTTTGATTTCTTACATGATAAAAGTAATTTTATTAATGTTAAATTATTATAAAAATCGACTTTTAAATACTATAAACTAATCAAGAAATCGGGAATTTAACGTTTTGACGGAACTTACGTACTTTTGTTTAAACAAATGTATTTTTATTGACAATTTTGTGCGTCAACTTAAATATATAGATGTTTTATATGTATTTTTAAATTAATTGTTATTATTAAGCTTTAAATTAAGGTTTTAATGATGGTTTCATACCACAAGCAACAACAAAACAAAAAATTTGTGTGTTAACAAAACCCAAATTTGTAGTAGTCATAATTTAAAATAATGGTCGTCAGAGTTGGTGCAGTGACTGTGGTTGGAGGTTGTTGGAGTTGGCCATCAACAATGGTGATTGGATGTTGTTGGAGTTGGCTGCAGGCGGTGGTTGTCGAAAGCGGTTGCTGGAGTTTGGTCGTCAAAGGCGGTTGTCGAATGCAGGCGGTGGTTTTCGGAGGTGGTTGTCGGAGTTTGGGTGTCAGTGTGGTCACTGGAGTTGAGTAACGAGGTATTGGTGGTGATGAGGGCTGAGTGCACTATTAATGTATATGGTATAAAATGTTTGTGACCTACAAATTTGACCTCTTAAAAAATTAGTTGAGTTTATATTTATCTCCTCACCCCAAACATGGAAAAGATTCTCTCAAAAGAGGAATAATAATAATAAATAAATAAATAAAGAAGAAAAAAAAAGTAAAGGCTAAATTTATTTAACCTTCATACGTTTTTAATTAAAAAAAATACAAGTTAAACCTAAACAATAAACTAAATACAATGAAGATTCTCAGATAAAATAAAGGACCCTTTGTCCAAGAACCGATCATCTCAAATAACTCTGAAAACCTCTCACCGAGGAGAGAGGAACTCCAAAAAAAACATTGGCTAAGAAGTCTCCATTGATACAAATGCATGAGCAACCATAATTTGACTTACTAGTATATAAAATAATTTTGACTAAATAAATGTTAAGAGTTATAACAGATTTATGGATGTGTAGAATTTGTTATGTAATACAATGACTAAATAATATACACAAGATTAAAAGCTAAATAAACATATAATAAATTAAAATGAACATCATTCAATTTACGTCAAATATGTGCTATCAATTTCAAAGGTTAAAGATTTGATTTTTCCATCTATATATCGTGAAAAAAAAAAATAATAATCCTTTATAAATTAACTCAAAATAAAATATGAAACAAAATTTTAAGTCCCATTCCTAAATCCTAACATATGCTTTCATGGCTTTTTTTCTTCAACCAATATTTTAATTTCCATGCCTGTTCATTGTTGATTATATGGGAGAAAAGAAATCCAAAAAAATTGGATGCTTTCGACTATTCTAGTCTTTATATATACGTTTTTAGAAAATAAAAATGCATGGATCGAATTTGATAATTATTTAATTTTTTAAAAATAAGTCTATAAATAGTACTTTTATCTATTGCTTTATTTATTTTTAAACAAAGTCATCATGATACTCTAAATTATATTTTTTAAGAAATACGTATGGTAAATGATGTTAACTATATGACCGCGTAATAGTAGGTAGTTAGAAAATAAATCTTCTATAAAAGAATAATAATATTTCAAAATGTGTGTATCACTGCTGAAGTGAACATGATGGCACCCACAGAATTTTTTTTTTCCCCAAAAGAGAGTATTTAATAATACCAAATAATATATTATATTCATAATATTAAACTTCATAATTGAATATACTGTTTTGTGGGCTTGAAAATTTGTACATAATAATAAGTGGACAACAATATTAATTGGAAATCAAAGTGACAATACAAGGGTTTGAACAAAAGGACCTCTTTATTGATACCTTAAATCTATTGGGAAAACCTCATTACTACCTTAGGAATAAGTAGAAAATTAACAAAGAAAATAAAAGAAATCAATAACACTGGAAACACAAAAATTAATGTGGAAAAACTCCAAACGGAAGAAATAACCACAAACTAGAAAAATTCTTATTACAATCACACATAAATCTCTCCCTATCCTATTACAAAGTCACTCTTTCAAAGCTTTCACTACTCAACATTTTTCTCACTCTCTAACTAGAGCATGTAAAAGCGGAATTTAAAAGTTAGTACATCTAAGTTTAAAGTGTTTCTAACCGTGACAATTTGAAACCAAATGCAATTGGAGTCCATCGCTTTTTTTATTTTTGCACTTCTAATATTTTATCAAAATCCAACAAAATCCCACGTTGATCCACTAACTTAAGCTGATTACTATTAATGATAAGCTACCAATACTTGAGAATTCCAACCTATTTGAGCATACAAAATTTGTAATTTGACGTTTGATATTGTTTTCCATTTGAATAATGCTGTTGTGCCTGTCCATCCATTCAGCTCCAACGCAAGGGTAGCACCGCCATAGTAGAAGCCAAATTATTGCTATTCGTGCGCTCATACGTCATTTACCGAGCCTGCCCTCTATGTTGACCCTTTTTATTTTATTTTCTATTGTTTCAAATCAAATCATGAGGTTCTCTTCTAAGTTCTTTGCCAATTAATTTGGTTCCCATTTTTTCCCACCGCCAAATTGGACTGCTGTGGCAATTTTGAGCCAAGTATTTCTTAAAGGCCTTCTTCCTTCAACAATAATTGTTTGTCAATCTGATTTTAACTAAGGACCAATCTGCAATCTCAATCATCACAAAAATGTGTGCATTATTGGCGTTAGAGAAAAAAGATACGCATTATTTTAATTCAAAACTTGCTTTCCTAAAATTATTGTATTAAAATAAGTTGTAGTGTATTATAGTGGATGTTCATATCATAATTCACAAGGATATATAGTAGTAGTGAAGATTCGAAAAAATATGTAGCGAGTTTTCTTCACAAACTCAGAAAATGAAAATTTCGCTAGATTATATTTCATATAAGAAATGAAAAATTGTTATTTGAAACAATTTTTATTTCTTTATCGGTGTAAAAACCGAACCTATGACCTTGAAATTGATAATATATTTTCTACGTCAATTCAACTATGCTTATTTCAACAAATTATATAAAAAAACTTACTTTAAAATTCGAAAGTATTTTTAATTTATGTTTAATTTATCGCAGATAATCTTTTATTTGTCAACTTGGAGAATATAATAAATGGATTTACATTTACACTTTATGATTATTTCTACTTTTTTCGCAAAAGTGTAGGAGTGTTCAAATGATCTGATAACCCAAACAATTTGGACTATCCAACTCAAAATATAAGGGTTGAGTTGGGTTAGTTTTGTTATTGGGTTGGGATAAAGCTTTTCTATTTTTATCGGGTTGGATTGGATTGCGGGTTGGCTAAAAAAGAATTTGGGTTAACCCAATTCAACTTGAATTATATATATACAATTATTTTAATACAATTTTCCTATATATATAGGGAAATTATTTTAAATGACAAAATTGCTGAAAATTTTTATAGATAAAAGCAAAATATCACCGTCTATCCACGATAGATCACGATATACTACTATATGTGTTTATCATGACACAGATAATAAATAGTCTATCACAGTCTATCTCAAATAAGTTGTAAAATTGTGCTCTATTTATAAATATTTTAGTTTATTTTACTATATTTTAAAACATCCACACACATATATATATTACTCTTTGTTTAAAACTTGATTAATTTGGATCGATGATTTTGTGATTTTTTTATATTTTTCTTTTAGAATTATTATAATCTCTTTATTTAAAGTTTATAATAAATAAATCATAGATATTTGGTATTTAACATTTAAAATTTATGAGATTTTAGTTATTAGTCATATGTGTTGTAGATAAATTTATGTTTTAAATTAGAAAGAAAAAAGTTATAACCCTACCAACCCAACCAAACCAATTTTAAAGGGTTGGGTTGGAAACTTTAGTCTGGTTTTTGGGTTGCTAACTTAACTAACCTTAATTTTTTGGTTGGTCCAAAAAACACAATCAACCCAACCCAACCCATATACAGTAACTCTACCAAAAGGTTGTACCTTTTTTTCCAAACGAAATCCCTAATTAAATTTCTCAATGAAGTAGTTTCTAGCAGTAAGAATTCAGATTATTCGATTGTTTATGATTAAATTTGATAGATTCGTATTTTCATTTTTATGATGCACATATGTGTCTAATATCTGTTATGGATAGATTTGGACCAGATGACATAATCGACTTTACGAAGTTTACAAATTATTGAGAAAATGGTGAAATTCAAGCTAGAAAAACCACACCCTAGGGCCCAATTAAGCATAGGAAAAGGGAAGTTTGGGCCAAGGCCCAAACTGACCTACTAGGCCTCAATGTCAGCCCAAGGATGGAGATGGGGTTGATCCTCTCCTTTGATGAATGGGGCATGATATGACCTATCTGGGTAAGGATAACAGTTTTGGTCAAAATATCCCAAATGACCTCTTCGACCTTGGCTTTGGCCTCAAGGTCGACCCTTTCCGTTTGATGAACGGGCATGCTAAATGCATGCTTTAGTCCATTTAGCTTCAGAATTAATCTAATATGATTCGAAAACCTTAATATGGACGTCTTAAGTTAGAATTTCATTATAAATATATCATTTTGACTTTAGAATAAGTAAGTTCGTTTTCATCTCTAAAATTTTCTCTCAAATCAAAAACTTCTTACCATCTATAGTATCAAAGGCATAGTGGCAAGTATCACACCGTTACTAAGATGGTGGCAAGAATCTTATTATAAATTCAACATTATTGTCAAGTGAATGCATTTTTCTTTGTCCAGATTTTGTATGAACAATGTCAATCTTTATTCCGTATTCATTTTTTATTCTTGAATATTCTTGCAAATTATTTTATTGTAATTTTTTATTGTCCAAATAGATTGTAATAAATGTGCCAAACTTTTTTATGCTAGAGACACAAGTACAGAATTCCTCCATGTAAAAGTTCCGACCGAACCTAATTAATTTGGTAAAGTACTACTTTTTGTTCCTGCACAGATTTAATTGGTTTATTTAAGACATCTCCCTATAAATGTTTGTTAATGTATTGTAAAATAAATTAAACTTTTAAATAGTTTCAAATATATAAAATGAACCAAAATATTTATAAATGTAACAAAATTTTAATATCTATTTGTGATAGACTATTATTTGTGTCTATTTGTATCATGATAGACACAAATAGTAGTCTATCGCGGTGTATTGCATATACATAGCGATATTTTGATATTAGTTGTAAATATTTTGGACAGTTTTTTATTTCAAATAATTTCTCTACCTAAAATAAAAATTGTTTTAAATCTTCGTGCCTTTTAAATATTATACTAACTTTTAAGTGGAGAAGACATAAATTGTTTAATAAACAATGTTATCTTAACCCAATTTTTTTCCTTTGAAATCAACGGAAGGTTGCTTCATTAGTTTATCTTATACCGAACATTTTGAGTGACTCTGCAGCTAGCAAATGTAGATTAGTTTAGCAAATGTAGATTAGTTTGCAATTATTTACAAACTCTATTATTTTTCATTTTATTCTATTTTGTTCTCTAGGCTTAAAAAAGTAATTTACATACATTTTTTGAATGTTCATTTGCCCAATACTTGTGTTGGTCTAACTTATTCGACTCAAAACGATACCTACGTGTAAATATATCAAGACTCAAACAATACGTGCATACATATTTCAGAAAAAAAAAAACATGAATAAGTAGAAGTATATCACTACACATTTGAAACTATATTGTCCATGTCATAAAACAATGTGCATTAGTGGATATGGCAAAATGAGTCTCACTACTAGCAAATATAACTTATTTAAAAGAATTGTGCATCGATGGTAATATTTTAGGTCATTCTCTCTTTATTTTTAATATATATCATTGGTTACCATAAATGTCAATGAACGATTCATCAACAATTATATCAAACCACTAATATACATTTATCGTCAAGTGAACACATATAACTCATATCGACACATTTACTAATTTTCTTGAAGTAAAAGATTCGAATTCACATATTTCACATGTTATACTAAACAATAGACGTTTATCACTCTTTCGCTATTAGTTTATCCTTGATTTATTATATCAACAAAGTAAATAAGGACCATGTAAGTTTTTGTGGTATTTAACTTCTTTTAGTGTGTGTTTGCGTACTAATTTATTATTAGGCATATCATAGAATTACAACGAATGATATATAAGGGATATATATTTGTGTTTGTTTTCAGTTGATAATTGTTACTATGTATAGATGCTAAGTCTACCAACGATAATTGACACATTTAATTTTCTAAAAGCAAGATGTTCAAGTTCATAAGTTTCACAAGTTATACTAAACAATAGATGTTTATCACCCTTTCACTATTAGTTTATCATTGATTTATTATATAGCAAAGTAAATAAAGAAATGATAAGTTTGTGGTATTTAACTTTTTTTAGCTAGTGTTCGCATACTAATTTGTTATTAAGCATATCACTGGTATACTTGTTTATTTTTTCTATTGGTATATATTTATTGGCTCGGTTGGTCGATCCATATTTTGAGGCGTTGACATTTTACTTTTGGGATGCACGTTCCCTCATGCTCTTTTGTCGGTACCCTTTGAACTTGAATTCTGCCTTGGCCAACTCTCAACATTAGTCAACTAGTATACTTTATATATTATGTATATTAGTTGAAATAGTTAGTGCAAGCAAAATATATCATCAAACCATATCAAAGAATAGGAACCAGAACACAACTAATATAAAAATCTAAAGCGGACATTTGAAATTAAACCACTCGAATGAAAACAACTCATGACAAAACAAAAAAAAAAAAAAAATCATCGCAATTGAACAAACAACATCCACCGTAGTACAATTAAAGTTAGTGTGTCATGTATATAAATGATATCGTTTATTTTTAATTATATGGTATATTCTTTTCAAAAAAAATAAAAAAATTTTCTATATTTATAAATAGTTTGATATTGTTTCTATTTATAATAATTTACCTTTTTCTACACAATTTTATTAAATTATAAATTTTGTTTAAATGATTTGAAGAAAGTTAAAATTAATGTTTATAATTAGAATTTAGTTCTTGTGGTTTGATAAAATTTCATAAACAATACTATTTATAAAAATTTTGTCTAACCTATATGAACTACTTGTAAGATTTTATCAAACCATGTGGGATGTACTCTATTCAAATTCAAATTATAGGTACTAAATAAAATTTAGTCAAGGGCAAAATTTGTAATTTGGGACCACCCTATTTTCGTGGGAAAAAGTGAGCAAATAAGCAATATATATTATATTATTTTTAAAAAACCTATTTTAAGATATCTTTTACACTTCGGCTTCCTGAAGAAGCAAGGGAAAGCACTTGGCAAAAGTTCCCGCCCATTTCTCTGCACTCCGCCCCATCTATGGCTCCCAAATCCGATAGCGCAGAAGGTGAACACTCGCATCGATCTTTTGAACTGTTGCCCATATGATTAAAAATTATAATTTTGATTTCAATTTCTTATTTACGATGTCTTCAACGTAGAATTAAATCCTTCATTCGTTTCTAAATTTCCAGCGATCGTGCTCAACTTCGTGAATGAGGTATTTGTTTCATCACTGTGCTTCACTGATTTCTTTGTTCATCCATTAACCGTATGCATTCCGATTCACTGGTTTACTTGGTAGTATTCAAGCGCGTGTAGTTTCGTTTTCCCTCTTCTGCGCTTACTGCAGAGAAGATTGCAATGTTTTACGCTGTGTTGTACTTATATCTTCCTCTTGTTTAGATGTAACCCTAATTTGTACATTGAAGAGCTTACTTTCTTCCTCGATCGAGTGTTGGGTAAACAAACACTGTTTAGAACTCGTGTTATTTTCTCCTGGAGCAATTTGTTTCGGTGGATCTCCATTTCGCTGTTTCGCGCATTTGTAATTTCATTATGAAACTCCCATGCAGCGATCCTATCATTTTTTGCTATTTGGTGAGGTTTTTTGTGCTATTCTGTTAACGGCATTTGCCGCATTTTTTGTTCTGTTCAGCAAAATCGTCCACTGAACTCTCAAAATGCTGCTGATTCATTACAAAAGTTCAACCTCAAGAAAACGGCGGTGCAGAAGGCACTGGATGCCCTCGCCGATAGTGGACGGATTTCTTTCAAGGAGTATGGCAAGCAGAAGATATATATCGCTCGGCAAGACCAATTCCAGATCCCCAACAGCGAGGAACTTACTCAGATGAAGGAAGCAAACGCCAAACTGCAGCAACATCTAGACGAGCATAAAAAGGCTATTAGCCAGGTTGAGGAAGGTAATGACACTTGTGAATTTCAAAGAAGTCCTCAATAATGTAAATGTTATGATTCACTTGGGCCTTTGGCAATTACGGTATTCAAATTTCGAGAAATGAAAATGATAGAGGTATGGCCTTTTGAAACAGAAATCCGAATGTTGCAGTCAAACTTAACGCTGGAACAGATGCGGGAAAAGGAAGCTATGCTCAGAAAGGAGGTAGATAGATGCAAATCAGATATCTGTAACTTTACATCATTCTGATTAGTGATTGTGTTACCCTCTTTATCTGTTGTTAATGTCTGAAAAAGTAGCTCGTTTGATAAATGCTTGTAAGGTTAAGGAATTGGAAGACAAATTGGAAGTATTGCGCGGAGGTGTAGCGTTGGTGAGTTCAGAAGACCGCAAAGCAATTGAGCAGATATACTCTGAGAAATTAAGCCAGTGGCGAAAACGAAAAAGGATGTTCAAAGATATATGGGATGCTATCACTGAGAACTCCCCCAAGGATCTAAAAGAATTTAAGGTTCTGTCTGGTTATTTTGCCATGCCCCGTTTCTACTCAAGTTGTTTAGATTAATTACTTTGTATTCTTGCAGGAAGAACTTGGCATTGAGTACGATGAAGATGTGGGCGTGAATTTGCAGTCATTTAGTGACATGTTACCACAAAATCGAAAAAGGCCCCGGGGAAAGTGAGTGATACCATAAACTGGGGGGCCCAACTGTAGTAAGTAAGAGCAGAATTATTTGCTTATATTACTTTTCTTTATTCAATCCGTGCTTAAAGGCAAATACAAGTAGATTCTGTCTGCCTAGAGCTTGGCTTTTGTATCACGAATACTTATCAAGTTGCTTTTCATTGATTCATGCAAAGTTGAAGGCACCATTTATTTACCATAATGCTGAGTAAAGAAACTGCCGTCCTTGACACCGTTAATTTTTCTTGAATGGGTTTTTACCGTGTTCTCCTATTTACTTGGTCAGTGAGGTTCTTTCCCTCAATTGACTGTGAACTAAACTTATAATGCTTGTGGCAATAAAAGAGGTAATTGTCTCTGCGGTTGTATGAACTGAAGAAGAAAGATCCATTTCTTATCTGCAAATATTATGTTGTACAGCCTTTAGCCTCATTGGTACCCAATAAGGTATTCATTTCAGAGGAAAATAAGGAAATCGGTGTTCCATGCCTAAGATAGGTGAAGAGGAAACTGAGATTATACACCAGAGTTGAATAGATTATAAGTTACTAAGATTGTACCAATCGTACTCTAGAGTTGAGACGACTAGACGAATCCCTAAGTGAAGAGAATGTTATATACCTTTAAGGAAGGGGCAAAGTAAATAAACTCCAAATATTACAATATCATTTCAACAGACAAAAAAAAAAATATTTAGTGAAACCAACTTAAATATTTGCACACTACATCAAGCTGAAGGTTCTTAAAATAAATGAATCCTACTTACAAAATTTATTATCTTTAAACAGACGTCAATCAAGACACTATATTCAAGCTCCTCAGTGCCCACGGACATCTATTGTCCTTATAACAGCCTTATTCTCTATGCTTAAATTTTGTGCAGTATTTTTGTTATCAGATTCCTCATTGTTTGCTGTGATCTCTGCAGACTCTGATTCCATCTTCTCACGACACTCGAAGCTCGAATTCCTCTCCTCAAGAGTTGAACTGCTGCTTTCTCCATTCCCAGCATCAATATCACTCTCGTCCAAAACCAAATCCTTCTCCAGAAGATCAATTAGTGCTTCTATTGGAATCTCATTTTCCTTTAAACTAGCATTCCCGGCTTCCGAACTAGAAGAAGACACTGGCTGCTTCGATTCTGTTCCATTTTCACTCTCCTCCACTCCTATAGACCTACTTCCCCTGTGTGTTTCCTTGTTTTTTGATTCCAATTCTATCTCAGTGTTCTTCGATTCAAGAGTTTCAGTGGATTTTCTTGGTTTTGGACTCAGACTACTCGGGTCATCGTGATCAAGTGATTTAGATTGAGAGAGTTCCACAGCAGCTCTTGCTGCAGCTGCTGCATAAGCTGCTGACTCGAATGCTGCCTGAGCAGCGTCTGCCACATCTTTGTACTTCTTTCTTCCTCTCATCGAATCAGCATACCGATTGTCTTTCTCTATCTCTTCAGGTAAAATCTGAAAAACACCTTCCACTTTGGTTTCCTGCTGTGGTTGATCCTTCTTCTCTTCTGCCACAACTTTCTCCTGCGTCTATTTTGTAGGCAGTCAATAACTCAAACTTGTACTGGATAGCTACTTTCTATCTCATTAATTACATGCCATACCTCAGTTGAAACTTCATAAGCTTCCAAATCTTTCAAAGTAATGCCATGTTCAGAAGCAATTTGTTTAAGTAACTTCAATTTGATCTCCAAGCTTGGTGGCCTAGCTGACAGCTTCTGTACTATCTGAAAAGCCCCAAGATTACCACATCATTCAGTGAAAACAGTAAGGGAAAATCAGTATAAAAACGCAACCCACCAGTGCTTCAAGTGAATTGATCAGAACAAAGCATGACGTACCATTGGACCAACAGCACAATTGTTGCGTAACTCAATAGCACGAGCAGTAAACTCCTTCCCAAAACGACTGGTAATTACTGAACGAATTTCTATAAGCTCTGGGAAATCCCCACATCTAGAAGATGCAAAAATCAAACCTGAAATTGCCTCCTTAAGTTCTTCTGGACATTCTCTACATAATCAGATCCAATCCCATAGGTTAAGTTCCAAGGAAATCATAAGTCAACTCAAGAGGAAAAGGAGAAAGCAAAGTTACCAACCTCTCATGTTCAAGTAGCTTGATTCTTTCCAGTACAACCTCACAATAACTCTCTATTATGGCATACGCATCCAGCAGTTTCTGGTCCTTAATCACTTGCTCCACCTACCAAAGACTTAGTATTAGGGACATTTCAATGCTTCTTTTCTACGCTTTAAGGTTATAAAGCTCAAACTCATGCTTAAAAGTATGAAACAAAAACAAAAGATCTTACCCGAAAGAGGGCTCTCTCTTGGTGGCCAAGCTGCAGCAACTGAACTACGTCAGAACGAGCCTGGGAAGATCTGACTTGGCGCTGGTTTGCAAGAACAGCGAGGCGAGATATGGCCAGATTCACAAGAGCTTTGAACCTTGTGGTCTTAAAGCTTCTTCCCAGCAGTGCATCCAGCTTCTTTCCCATGTTCCTGAGAAATCTTTGGTATGGAAACTCCGACAACTTCTCCTTTCTCGGAGGGAAAGAGGCTTAAAATACACAGCCACGTCAATAGGAAAACTATGGGGGTTAGCCACGTGGATGCCAGATAGAACGCAAAAGGAACAAAAATGTAAAATACTGGTTTTGGACTTTTGGTATTGGAAAGATGCAGTTTTTGTAATTCATCAACTACCAAGTTGCCTTATTTTGAATTGGGTCTTTTCTAGATAGTCCTTTTTCATGAACGGAAAAATGGGTCGTTATTTATATAATTAAAATTATATATATCTTTTGATACCATGAACTTCTAGATTTGAGATCTGTAATTAGTGAAAACGTGAAAAGTTTCCCATCAGTCCAAACTAAATACCAATTTCCTCTCTTAATGATCAAAGATCACATTTATAATAGTCAAAAGGTATATATATTTTTTATATCAAGCATCAATTTCAGATGTGGACATACATGTACAGAATTAAGATATAAAAGTCCTAAAAATTACAAGTAAATGAAACGTGTAAGAAAAAAAGGGAAGGTTTGACGCGGTTGGCGTGTAAAAAACACAATATCAAAATCAGAGTATACAACGAGCAATTCCAATGAAACCCATATTCTTCGAAAGTGTTGGATTTTCCTATTTTTCCACGAAAATTGTCAAAACCTGTAGTAAAGATTGAAAAGAATGGATGCGATTAGATTATTACGATTACTTTAGAAATAAAGAAAAATTGAACCAACTTTCCCATCAACTTTAATGAAGACAAGAAAACAAACTGAGCTTGACCAATAAGCTTTCGTACATAACAGTATACCTATTGTCCATAATTCCTTGGTTACAACTTTAACGTATCAGCCGCAGTGAAAAGAAAATCTTTTCTTTTTGCTGGATGGTGCATGAATTCACATATCTCAGTTGGAAAATTCAGGTCAACTAAGGGTAAAAGGTTAAAATAATGATACCAAAACAATTCGTTTCTATTTACAGACTTCTCACTTTTTTATTTATTTATCTATTTATTATTATTATTATTATTATTATTGTGAAAGGAGAGACGATTGGGTCAATTTTACCAACCAGTCTTGCTGTAAACACAAATCCAAGTATGCAGGCAAGTTACCATAGTGTTCTCAACGACTTTCTCAGAGGACACAATGAATTTCACGGATATTGCCTCTTGCTTTTAAACAACCGAAATATCAACGAAATACTATAATTGAGTTTTAGTCCTCTGCCACTTGCCGAATACAATTATGCCCTTTCTCCTCCTAATTTTGTCATTGACCCCCTCTTATAGACTCAAATTTCATATCTTTTGCAAATACCAAAAATAGCCTTTTATTACTTTGCTATGTAAAATAAATTGGTGAATTTTTTTATGTAACTAATGGGTTTGAGGGAAAATTTTTAATTAAAATAGGTAAAATTTCTATCAAGATTTTTCATTTAAATGAAGCTTGCAAAAATCACTTCCTCCTATTAGTTTCTTTGTTTTGTTGTCCAAGAATATTTTTAAAAGGTGAAGATCATAAAAAAAAAATTGAAAGAAAACAAACAAAACTTTCAAATACTAAAAACTAAAAACCAACAAAAAGGATCTTGACCTATTTCTCTTTGCTATCTTTTATTTCCATGTGAGTGAAACCTATCACGGATGGAGGGCTTTTTAGGCATTGAGTTAGTAATTAGTCAATGTTCATCCTAGATGAAGAATACCAACCGCGTAATTAGTCTATGTAAATTGTTAGATATTGGGGATCTGAAAGGAACCAAAGAGAAATGTTGCTTGAAGGTGAAACCTTACTATGGAGTTGTATGTTGCCTTCTTCTAAGGCAAAATCAGTAATCTCCAAAACATTAAATATTTATATACACATTATTTCTTGTGTAGATAAATATTGAAAGATGATGGTGAAAGACTGGTAGATGCTACTATGAAAATAGTATTTGAAAAGATCTCCAACGAATTACAAAGGCATGAAATGTGATGGGGGCCCAAACCATTGATGACGAAGAGGAAATTCATTACCGATTGACTTCCTCATCAAGTGAATAGCAGCGAAGCGAAGCAATTAGATCGCCTCATATCCACCAAATGATTCAAGACATTTCTTACTCTTCGTAGCCATTTCATAGGCATAGCCTATGAAGATGATTCAGCCCAGTTTGTCATTTACGTTGGTATAAAGAACGATTGGGAACTATACAACCATACAATAAGCTAACACGATGTACAGATCAGTAAATACCAATGTATTTATCCATCTAGAAAGCTCCAACAACTATTTGGCCACGTTACTAATCATTGAATTTGAGGATAATGCACTATGATGATACTGGAAAATTTTCCTAACTTTGGAACACATGATCCATCAAGATTAGCAAAATGACTTGTCATTACCTAAACTATCCATCCAACTTCCCAAGCCCGTCTAACATTGCACAAATCTGGAATAATACAACCAGCATATTCACATGTTTAGCACAATGTTATTGACATGAACTAAAATCATCAGCGATCGTGTGGTCAATTCTGATAAACAGGAAGCTAATCGGGATTATCCCTGGGAAAATTGAATCAGCGTCTTGCTTCTGGTTACACTCAAGCCATATGACACCTCCTTGGAGATGAAATTGTTGTTAAGTGTACAGCTTGGGGCAACAGAACAAAACATTAAGACACCTGCTTTTAATCCAAGATTATAGTTTACTAGCACTAAACTAAGGAAATAGGACATGTTTGGATTGATTTTCTATATGCTCAAATATATATTCTGAAGCGAAGAAGATTTAAAAAATTTAAGCACTTATAAGGTCAAACGAAACCAGCAACATCTGCTAGATGGACAGCACCAAAAAACAATCTCTTAGGCTTACGCTTCAAGCTGCCATTACAAATAAAGATAAAGAAATTCTTGATGAAAGGAATAACAGCCACAGAAACAAGTAGGCCTTTATAGAACTGACATTAATCACACAGGTGACATGAGACTAGTTAGCATGCACTAATCTCAAATGCAGTCAAATTAAGTGTCAATAATACCAGTATGACAAGTATCTAGAAGGTAGAAAAGTATATACATATGTATATAATTCATGGAAATGCTCATCATATAAAGCATGGAGAACTTGAGAACTATAACTACTGATATGGGATGAAAATGGAAATACATAAGCCAAGTCATATAGGCAAAGACAGCTTGAAGAAATTCAGGTGATCATCTAGCGAAATATTAACCAATCTTCAACATGAAGCTCAAAATCTATTATAAGAAATACTTTTGAAATCAAATTTGATTAAGCACTTAGGCTTGATTAGAAGAAAACACAGCAAACAAATGTAAAACAAGAATAACATAACAATATCAAGATATTCTGCTAATAAATCCACAGGACCGCCTGTCTATCAATAGGTATGAAGAACAAGTAAGGTTTAAATTTATACACGTCTTTAATAAATAACAATATACGATTGTGCACAATGTGACCACCAGTACCGTAACAAAGATGCAACAGAACAATAGATCAAATTACAAGTCCAATGTGTCATTGCATATTAAATTCGTAATGAGAATATGATAGAATTTGATATAAGAATAAAATTTTAATGGGCAGTTACTGACAAAATAGTATGAGCACAAAGAAGTCGATCCAAATGTTGAGCTAGAGGGTTAGTCCTGAAAAAAAAAACCCAGATGGGTACTTCTCAAAGCTTGAAATCATCTAAACTGTAGGTGTCAAAGTAACAATAGTGGTGGGGGTGTAAAAAAGCTCCAACCACTTCTTTCAGGAATTTTCACTTTTGGAGAAACAATTGCACAACCCCGGGTATTAGAGAATTGAAAGGAAGGTTCACGTTCATTCAGCATCTCTCTTTAGAACAACAAGTGAATGGAAAAGCAACATTAAATGAGCTATAGAGGAGAAACATAAGTGGCCTTGAATATAATCTACATAACTGGACCAAACAATGAAATGAACTAGATATACTTTTGTAACCCATACCATGAGAAATGATTATTGTGAGCACCCAATAGAAAGACTCCAGCAACAAAACAGAGAACCTCATCGATTGTGTTCATAACTGATAAATCCCTCACAACCCAACGCTTCAAAACACAGAAACAAAGACATCTACCAAGGTAATTTGATTTTCAATCTTCTACTCTTCTCTTCCAACATGTTGAATCATCTAGAAATAAATCGCTCACAGGCTTTCATTTTTAAGTCTGTACCTTCCCCAAGTCCCAGACTTTAAATTTTAAAAAGTCTAATTCTATCCAACTTATATATCATCAACACTTTTTATAAAAGATTCATTCAATATTTTCTATCATTCTAGATGATAATAACAAAATTCAAAATATAAACCTTACGTCTCAAGTATTAGTTAAAGTATCTAAGCACTTCGGCATGAAATAGATCGCACTCAATGATTAAAAGTATAAGAATCCTATTACCATTTTCTGGATAAGTAACAAAAGAATCACGGTGCCCTATGAATAGGTTTTCTCAAGAATTGAATAGAATAATTCCCTTAACCAACTAATTTGAGTGGCACATAAATCAACTTGTGATGTGCATTTTCATGGCGTGTTTTATGAGAAACTACAATTTAGCAGAGATAGAAACCATATTTACACAAAAATATCCTAATCATAACATTCCTGCCACAGTAAGAACTTATGATTGCTAGTCCGTTTCCATTTCACCTTAGAATGAATTGCAGAAGGCTATTGCTCAATGCCGATCATCCTTCCGTATTCATGCATCTCTAATTGAAAGTGCCCTTATTCAACAGTTATAAATATAGTTTCACTATTTCGTACGCATCTTATTTCTAATAAAATGATAAAGACCATTTTTGTGATAAACCACGGAAGAAATATAATTGAATTTTAAATTAGTATAAAATTTCAATGATAAAAGCAAAACTTCCTTAAATATGTCAGACTTCTCATTACCATATTAAATCTTCTATTTATTTCACATTCATGCAATGCTTTTTGGTGCAGGAGCTCTGGAAATCTAATGCTTTCATTATCATCAATTTTTTTTGCCCAAGACAGATATTTATCATATCCTGGAAACAAGAAGGAAATTAGACTATTTTCATTAATTTGCATCATTGCATTCTTTCTAGGAAATATACACAAGAATATAACCTTGCAATAGCTGTATGGAATTCGAAATACTTACAAGAGAATGGGGATGATATGCAGTTCGCCCTAAAAAAAGAGAACAAAATCTTAATAAGACAATGAAGCTTTTAAAAGTAAACGTCTAGGCTCTAATCTCACATATATTAAAAAAAGCAACAAAAAGAAACAAGAACGTATATAAACTGCTTTACTCACTGCAACACTACTTCACATGGTGCCACAGCGGTTAACCTCTCCAATGCAAGTGCCTCCATAAACGACTATATCATGGATCAGCACAATCCAATCATTAGGTTTCATTCAAACTAAAGACCCAAATAAACTTTGAAGACTATGATAGTTTAACACGATATCAATACTGCCAAGCAACATTTCAAAGATACAACAATCAAGAGTTCAAAAATGATCCTACGGAAATATATAACAATAGCATGCACACTAAGTAGAATATTATTCATGGATTAATATAAATAGATGATAAATAAAAGTTCTCATTGTACAAACCCTTATCAATTACTAGCATATCCTTGTTCCCAACCACCCCACAGTGGTGGTAGGTTGCATGATAAAATAAATCATGGTCATAAATACACATGCATCTGTCCTCAAGGAAAATAAACTAGACAGACATTTATTAACTAATATCAACGCTGTCGCAATTTTCTCCCAATAAAACAAACCAAGGTACCTTCTCCTGAGTGCCTCTAAATCACTTAAGCACTGGAAGGTTCTCTCAGAGCAGAAGCAGACATCCTGAAGGAAAAACTATATTAGAAACTTAAGAACCTTAAAGCAAGAAACAAAATGTCTCGAGAGAAAGAGGTGGGGAGAGAGAGGACAGCAGAAGATAACATCTTGCCAGCCTCCATATTAGTAAGGAAAATTACAAAGTAATGTATTGAAAACCAAAATAAAAATTAAGCACTGAATATAAACCACAAACCATCTTAGAAAAAAGAAGAAATTTTATTTAACAAAGCACTAAAACTAAATAGATTTTTTTGTCCTTACTAATTTCCTTGCAAGCACAACTGCAGAAATGGTGTTTGAAGTACAAAATAAAAGCAATAATGGGGAAAGCAAGTATGAACAAAATTTTCATAATGGCCACAATCAAGAATTACAAGGGGAAGAAACGCTTTCAGCAAGTTGTCTTACAATAGAAACAGTACATTCGACTGAAAGAACCCGCCACTCCTGACCAATATGACCCCTTCTGAATTCAATCATCCCATAATTGTGCCAGAAGCTTAGGTCATCATAAAGAAGACTGGCAATACCAAGTGATTAGAAGCTGTATGAATTAGGTCATAATTTACAAGAAATCTACTGAACTCTGTTGTCACAAAAGCAGCAACATTGATCACTTGCCAGTGATGAATGGATGATTCAATGCCTGTGATACTGTCATCCTTTTTTCTGGATCCAACACAAAAATTTTGTCTAGAAGATCCTTAAAATTGGCTAACATCTTTGGATCTTCACCAGGAGATCCCCTAATAATTGATCCAATATCTTTAGGCTTTATATTGACTATTATTCGCTTTATGGTCTGCAAAAGTAGAATTCAAATCTCAGTCAGTATTGATACAGCTGCCATAGAATGCAGCAGATTCAAAATGCAAACCATTCACACACACAACAGCGTTTTAAAATCTTTTAGTGGACTATATTTGCTTAGCTTCAAAAATCTTTGATGTCCAGAAAATATAAATTGCAATCGTATATAGCAGCAAATTTCCAGTACGAGTTTTGTGACACAACAACACAAATAATTCGCTTTCGACCCCAGAATCAGGAAAAGGGGCTAATAATTACCTTTTTGGTTACAGGATCCTCCTCAGATGCATGGAAGTTCAGGTCCTGGTCAAAATGTTGGTCAGTAAATGCTCCCTGTCAAAATCAACAGGAGGGGAAAAAACATCAGTAGCAAGAAACATATAACTTCAACTTGTAACTCAGAGACAATGATATTAAACTAAAGTCCTGTCCTGTGGACAAATCTATGTACCTTACGAAGCATCTTCTTCGGAAAAGGTCCCTTTAATTCCATGTGTAGGCGCAGCATGTCATTATTAGAAGGACCTGGAAAAAGAACTTTTCCTGTAGAGAGCTCGTACAAACAGCAACCCACAGACCAGATATCCATTGGATGGTCATATGACAGCCCTAAAACTGCAACATGTAAATTAAAATCAGTGAAGTAATAACTTGGACTAACTGGAGAAATAAATGCTCGGGAACAACTAAAAGATAAAAATAGGTGCACTATTTTGACCGACAGATTCAACAGATGAAAAAAGTTGAACTAAAAAACTTACTTATTTCAGGTGCACGATAAAACCGGCTAACAAGGTATGGGGTGATTTCATTTTTACCAGCAAACATGGCATTACCAAAATCACAAAGCTTCAGCACATTTTTTCCCTCATTAACCTGAAAATTTTATCAAGCATCATGAGAAACATAAGATCGACCAATTCGATGAAATTAAAACTTGAAGACATACCAGCATATTATCCGGCTTTATATCACAGTGGAGAACACCACAGTTTCTCAAATGCTTCAGGGCAATAAAAAGCTGCTTAGCGTATGCCCTCACAGCAGTTAGCTTAAGGCCAATATTGCGCCCAAATTTCTTCAAGACCTCACGGAGATTCATATGAAGAGATTCAAAAACTAAACAAAGATGATTCCTATATTTGAAACTTGAAAGAAAACGAACACAGTGACGCTTGTCATCTGGATCTGCACCTACTAGCTTTTTCAATATGACCAACTCCTCCAGACCAGCCTTGTACCTGTACATCACAAATGCAATGAAGCATTAAGTACTCAAACATGCAAAAAAATGAACACCACAATAGCATTACTAGAAATAAAGCAAGCAAAACATACATTGTTTCATTACTACGCAAAATTTTGATTGCCACTTCTTCTGGTTCGCCATGACCAGCTTTGAGATCCTTTGCACGGACTACGGTTGAAAAAACACCTTTGCCATGTGCAGCAGCAATTTCATACCGACCATCAAGCACTTCACCAAATCGGTAGTCTATATTCAACAAAAAAGTTAAATAAGCAAGGACTAAATGAATTAAATTCATTTTTCAAATGCATAAACTATATATATAGAACCTAAAAATTAGCAACAAGTAACCGTCTTCGAAAGAGGGAACCCAAACCGGAAGAAGGAGGCACCGTCGAGGAGGTTGTTGGACGCCGAATTTAAGGAGAAGAGGGATAAGTGCCTGTGTTAGGTACTTTCAGGGCCACTGTTGCCGAATGAAAGAGAAGAGGGAACTGAACTTGATTATTGCCAGCAAAGAAGGTGACTACAAGGGGAGGAAATTTTGGAAGTAGAAACAAAGGCCTTGGAGGTCACTGAGAATGTGGAGTTAGCCCAAAGACCAGTTTATGGGTTTTCAGCCCCCGAAACAATGAAATTAAAGGGGATTGTGGGAGGAAGAGAAGTCATTGTGCTCATCGATTGCGGAGCGACCCACAATTTCATACATCAAAAGTTGGCTGAGGAATTAAAACTTCAAGCAGCGAAGACTTCAAACTACAGAATTGTCCTGGGCAATGGAACAGCAATCAGAGTGCAAGGGATTTGCAGAACAACGATCCAAGGTATTACGGTGGTTGAAGATCTTCTACCACTCGATTTGGGCAAAATGGACGTAATTTTGGGCATGGCTTGGTTGTGCACCACAGGCTTCATGGAAGTACATTGGCCGACAACGACCATGATATTTGCTTCTGGCGACAATCAGGTGACTCTAAAAAGGAACCCATCTCTAACGAAAGCTGAAATCAGTTTGAAAGTGATGACTAAGACCTGGGAAGTAGAGGATCAAGGACTTTTAATTGAATTTCAGAACTTAGAAATTGAAGAAGAAGAGTAAGTCACATTGAAAGAAGGTGAGCGAGAGTCGAAACGACTACCAATGATGATTCAATGTTTGTTAGGAGGGAATCAAGACATTTTCGAATTACCGAGAGAGCTTCCCCCGAAGAGAGAAGTTGATCAACGAATAGTCGTGGCAGAGGGGCAACCACCCATCAATGTAAGATCTTACAAATACGGTCATGCGCAAAAAGATGAAATCGAGAAATTAGTTGGAGAAATGTTAGCACCAAGGATTATACAATCCAGTCAAAGTCCGTTCTCAAGTCCGATGCTGTTAGTAAGGAAGAAGGATGGCGGCTAGAGGTTCTGCGTGGATTACAGGAAGGTGAACTAGGCCACGATTGCGGATAAGTTCCCAATTCCAGTGATTGAGGAATTATTGGATGAACTAATGGAGCCAGTGTTTTCTCGAAGTTGGATTTGCGTTCAGAGTACCACCAAATACATATGGATGAGAAGGATGTCCCCAAGACAGCTTTTAAAACTCATGAAGGGCATTACGAGTTCCTGGTCATAATCCAGGGATTGACCAATGCTCCAAAGACATTTCAATCTCTAATGAATGAAATTTTCAAGCCTTTCCTCAGGAGGTTTATATTGGTATTCTTCGATGACATCCTAGTATATAGTTCAGACATATTGACGCACGAAAGCCATTTAGCGGTCGTCTTTAGTATACTAAGGGAGCACATGTTGTTTGCTAACCGAAAGAAGGGGCCATTGGGTTTCCAAGGATGGGGTGGAAGTAGATGGAGATAAAATTCAAGCAATGCGCCATTGGCCTTTACCAAAAAGCGTGACAAAGTTGAGGAGTTTTTTGGGTCTCACAGATTACTGTAGGAGATTTGGGTTGAATTATGAAGTACTAGCTGCTCCTTTAACTAAGTTGCTCCACAAAGACGCCTTTAGTTGGAATGAGGAGGCAACAGAAGCTTTTGAGAAACTTAAGAGTGCCATGTCAACGCTACCCGTTTTAGCCCTCCCAAACTTTGATCTGCCATTTATTATAGAGACCGACGCCTAAGGGATGGGTTGGGGGTAGGGTTGATGCAAGACTCCAGACCCATTGCTTATTTCAGTCAAGCTCTCTCAGCAAGGGCTCAAGCTAAATCAATCTATGAAAGGGCATTGATGGCAGTCGTGTTATCAGTACAGAAATGGCGACATTATCTTTTGAGGAGTAAGTTTACAGTGATTTCAGACCAACAAGCATTGAAATTTCTTATGGAACAGATGGAGGAAGAGCCGCAATTTCAAAAATGGCTTACGAAGTTACTAGGCTATGATTTGAAATCCTTTATCAGTTGGGTTACAAAATAACGCAACAGATGCTCTCTCGAGGATGCCACAACAAGTAGTGATATTGACGGCTTCGATATTAGTCGATATGGAGGTAGTTCAACAAGAGGTGGGGGAGGATGAAGAGTTGTAGAAGATCATTGCAAAACTCAAAGACGACCCAGACTCAGTACCTAAATTTTCATTACAAGGAAAATTGTATTTACAAGAACCGGTTAGTTATATCTCACACCTCTTTTTTAATCCCCGAACTTTTGAGTACATTCCATGATTCAGTAATAGGGGGGCATTCAAGCTACCTTCGCACATATAAAAGGATGACGGGGGAGTTGTATTGGAAGGGAATGAAGAAGGATGTAAGGAAGTATGCCGATAGTTGCCTAATTTGTCAAAAGAACAAGGTTGATGCAATAACTCCGATTGGGCTACTTCAGCCACTTCCGGTTCCAGACAAAATTTAAGGGGACATCACTATGGACTTTGTAGAGGGGCTGCCGAAATCACAGTGGAAGGACTCAATTATGGTTGTGGTTGACAAATTAAGCAAATATAAGCACTTTGTGGCACTGAGCCACCCTTACAACGCCAAGCACGTCGAACAAAAACTAATGGCATGAGATAAAGCATTGGTGGCTCTTAAGGAGCATCTAACACGGGCACAAAATCGCATGAAGAAGTTCCATGATTTGAAGCGTCGAGAGGTAGAGTTTGAGGTTGGCACAGAAGGTTTTTTGAAGTTGAAACCGTACAGACAACGAACACTGGCAAAGAAGAGATGTGAAAAATTGTCGCCAAAGTTTGCAGACCCTATCTGGTGACAGAGAGGATCGAGCAGGTAGCTTATAAATTAGAATTACCACCAGAGGCAACTATTCACAATGTCTTTCATAGTGGGGGAACCAGTTCAGGTTCACCCTCCCCAGTTCATCGAAGAGTTTGAATTGCAAGTCCGACCAGAGAATATACTAGGAGGGAGATGGAATTCAGTATTGGGAAGAGAAGAGTGGTTGAGTAAGTGGGAAAAGCTGCCGGACAGTGAAACAGCGTGGGAGGAGGCAACCTTCATCAAATACCAATTTCCAAAGTTACACCTTGAGGACAAGGTGCATCTAGAGACCGGGGGCATTGTTAGGCCTTCAATCCATCATACTTATCAAAGGAGGGGCAAGAAGGGTAATTCACAAGGATAAAGGGGTCGGGTGTTGGGCGAATTAGTGATTTGGGGATTTGTGGAATTCATGGGGTCAAATTTCGTACAGAGGGGGTGGAGAGTTATGTAGGGTTTTGGTCTTTTGGAGGGAGGAAAGTTTTGGGGTTCAGCCTAGAGAGGAGAGACCATAACTCTATAATTTGAGTTTGTTCTTCCTTTATCTTTCTGTTTTGCTTATGAACTCTGTGAATGTTATTCTGGTTATTGCGAATATATAACATAGGGACACCATATTGCACTGTTTTCTAGCTTCCTTGTTAGGTATATTTACTTATTGCAGGTTGGATACCTAACAGATTATGAGAAATCTATCAATTTACATGTTGCTCATATTAGAATTCGACAGCATCATGACAGAGGTGCAAATAATCCTTCATTTGGAGGCCCAAGAGCAAACTTTATATAAGTTAACAACATTAAGATGTTGAATAGGCTAAAGCAAGACCAAGGATCCCATGAACGTGTTTGTCGATAGTTATACTCAACGTTGTTAACTCGTGAAACAAAAGGAGTATCAAAATCAAATTTTAATATATCACATATCGTAAGTTTCAATTTGATAAATAATATAAATATAAATATAAATAGTTGAGTCTAAAATAAATAAAAACAGTAAACAACTTCAAAATATATAGAGAAGAAAAACATACCGATTTGATGTGGTATGCATGTACCCGTGAGAGGGGGAAAAACATTTGAATAAAAATGTCAATAAAGAGTCATCAAAAGAACAATCACCCAATTAATTTTAATTTATAATTTTCCAATTTCAAGATTGTCTTTTCCCTTCCCCCATTATTTTTTTATTTTCTTATCTCGTGTATCTCTTCATTTCCTAGCTTAACAAACTTTTTGTTTTTCATTTTATTTCTTCTTACCCCTTTCTATTTTCTCCTCCCTCTTCCCTATTCTTTTTGTTTCACTTCCATCCACAATAATTGCCAGCGTCCACACTAATCATCATTGTTCTCTTCTCCAACCATTGTGACTAATCGACGACCCAAGGTGGCCTTCTCCAGCTGACTGTATTTTTCGTTATAGGTTTATTTTAATTTCTTGAATCAGAAGTTGTGATTCACTCCGATTTTTACGATTCAACCTTCCTTCTGAATAGCACAATTCATCTCAATTCCAATTCAAATGAACAAACTAACTGATTTTAGCTCCATTACGTTTTGACTCGTACGATACAACTCATGTAACATGCGAGACTATGAGTTTATCAACACTGGTTATACTTATAATAAGATGTTTTGTTAAAATTTAAACACACCATATTATAATATGTGACTCCCATTTTAACCATAAATCTCATCCACATCCTGTACCATGAATATTTAAACATGCCATACAATAATAAGTGAATTATATATCATTTATAAATGCTATCCGCGCAGGTGAGATAACAGAAATACCCGTATACTTACTATAATATCCATCCGCATCGTCCCAATTGTCATGAAGACCACTCCTCTCTATCTGCAAACCGTCACCTTTGCCCTGCCAACAAGAAGAAACAAAAATATATAAATGCCTTTATGCAACAGGAAAAGAGTAAAACTGCAAAAAGCATAGGTTCTCATACCATTTTACGAACTGCAGCAGGTGTTTCTCCAAAAATGTCATCACAGAATAATCCGTCTGACCCCTCAGCCTGCAGTTATTAATATGAATAAATTTTAAAACTATAAAATGGTTCATCTTCTAAAAATAAAGAACATAACTACGGAAGCAAAAAATTGCACAAAAATGGAGCTCAAAGAAGACTTTAAAGTTAAGAAAATAATTTTTAAAAAAATAAAATAAAATAAGAGGGAGAGGAATCTACCCTCTTATACAAGAGAGCATTCAGCGCACCTTTGGAGTACCCTCTCCAAGTCCTTTAGTACCAGCAGTTTTATCCGTCGCATTTACTCCATTTTGTTGTGGGGATTTCTCCACAGCAAAAGATGAGTCAGTAACACTATCATCCACCGCCCCATCAACCAATTCTGGAATAACATGAGCAGCAGCTTCTGATTGAGAAGAATCATTTGCAGAATCCTTACCTGGTCAAAGATAAATTGAAGCATTAAAGTTAGACTGAGGTAGTGTAGTTACTATACTGTCTATCAATGTTGCAGACCTACTAAAATCTCTAAATTCTAACAGACCATTTGAGCTCATCTTTAAAAGGAAAACAAAAACCAACCGAACTCAGTTGCTCCACATTGCAGGCAGACAGGATTTACAAATTAACCTAATCCTTAAATAAATCATACTCATCGTGGGAAGGTAAACTCAATGTCAGTAAATTGTTTGACATCAAAATAAGAAAGTGGAGGAGAGGGAGGGGGGTGAAGTGCTACAATTGTGCAGTAGGAAACTTCGATTAAGAACTGAAGTCCATGCACAAAAAGTTGGCAATAAGCAAGTCCATACTTGCTGGCTTCTCTGCTTGATCGTAAGTTCCTAATTGAAAATAAATGTAGCCCAATCCAATGCAGAAATTTACCTTTCTCAGATTCCTTCAAAGAAGGCTCTACTTGTTTCTCTAACTGCTGGCATTTGTATTTTTCTAAGATTGCTTGCCTCCGTCTTCTACTCTCCTCCTTGATTCTGTTAAGATCCTCCTCTTCTTCATCGGCTAATTGAAATGACATGCTGTCTCCATCCTCTTCCTCCCCATCGTGATCACTACACAGAAAAACAAGTCGGGGCGGCCATTGTAAGCAGATAGGCTTCATACTGGCTAAAATGAAACCAAAAAATATATATTTAAAATTACCTCATTAGCTTGTCTTCACCTTCTTCACGATTATTTCTCTTAAAACTACCCTGCTTTTCGACAGCATTAGTTCTTCCCCCATCCAGACCAAATTCATTATCATAATGCCTAGACTGCTTAGAACCTTTAACATAGCCATGTTCAAGATTCCCATACTTGTCCTTACTAGTTAAAATGTCACTGGATTTATTCTTGTTTCTATCATCTTGTCTCTCCCTATCAAATTCTTTGTCCCTATACCGGTCCTTTTGCATCTCTCTCACCCTTTCCTTGTCTCTATTTCTATCACTATATTCAGCCTTATCATCATTCCGATCACTGTCCCTATCCCTTCTCCCATCCCAATCTACTTCCTTTTCCTTCCTCCTATCTTTTTCCCTTTCTCTTCTTCTATCCCTATTACCCTCTCTATCAGTGCTCCTACATCTTTCCTTTTCTGCTCTTCTATCCCTGTCCACCTCTCTTTCCTTGCTCCAACCTCTCTCCTTCTCCATTCTTCTATCCCTTTCTACCTCTCTCTCCCTACTCCAACCTCTTTCCCTCTCCACTCTTCTATCTCTTTGCACCTCTCTTTCCCTACTCCTACCTCTTTCCTTCACTCTCCTATCTCTTTCCGCATCCCTTTCCCTTCTCCTATCCCTATCCGTCTCTCTCTCCCTGCTCCTGTTTCGTTCCATCTCCTTTCTTCTATCTTTACTCCTACCTCTCTCTCTGTCATCATACTTTTGCTTATCTATCCCCCTATCTTTATCTTTGTTTTTTCCCATTTCATTTTCCTTGGACCAGTCCCTATCCACCTCCATCTTACTTCTCCCTCTGTCCTTCGTATCCCTGCTTCGATGCCTTCCCTCTCCCCTAGCACATTCAGTGTAATCATCATCCAAGTCGGTGTGAATTTTACCTTTATCATCAAATATTGGGTGATCCCAACCATGATCATGTCTACTCTTTGACTCTGCCTCCTCTTCTACTGTTTCACGAGACTGAGATTGCCCCCTAGAATGACAATTTGACCTCGATCTACTCCTACAATCTGATGCATCAATGAATCGATCTCGAGATGTTGATGGCGTAAAATCCTGAGACTTGTCTTCAGTCCTTTCTAACTGTGGCCTTTTCCCATTCCCCAAGGTGCTTCCATCTGTCGCCACCTTTCCATTGCCATTGTTGCTTATTTTCTTAATACCCCCTTTAGAAGGAGATAACATTCGTTTGTGCTGCCTCTCATCTAACTTCAGAGATTCGTGACCAAAATCCCCTTTACTGTGACCCTCTCGACAGCGTTCAAGATTATTGTATTTAATGCCAGCTACTTCACCCGTGGAAAAGCTACCATCGTTGCCATGCTTACAGCCAGAGTCAGTTTGATAGAGCATCATGTTTTCCTTGTCTGTATCTTTTTTTGCATAATAGCCACCTTTTTCCTTATCTAAATTATAGAACTTACTGTCCACTTTCGAGATCTTCCAATCTTGAGCACTGTTTCCTGCCCCCTCTTTCACAATTAAGTTACCCTTAGATGATTCATCCACCTCATGACACTCCTGCAAACCCATTAAGAGTAAATGCTTAGTACAGATGCTTGCATTACAAAGTCCCAGATAAATTACAGTCAGACAATATAGATGCATAGTAGGAAACACGTAACCAGATCTTACAAATTAAATGCAAGCCTGAATCTTCACTGAAACGCCTACTGAAACTTCTTTTGCATTTCACTTGTGTTTGTGAGGTGTAATCAGATTCTTACATGTGCAAGAAACACTGAGTAAATCTAACAAAACGTCACCATGAAAGTTCGATCATAGTCTAAAATTAAATACAAGAAAATAATTCTCAATTGGCAACTGACACGAACGAAGTAAAAGACATATATACCTGTAAAAGGTCATTGTTCGTTGTTTACAGACAGTTAAAAATGACTTCGTTCGTTCTCTAAAAGAATCGAACCCTTGAAGGTATATTTGATTCTCAGACGTTAACAACCCTAGTCTATTCTCAAAATTTCGCGGCAACCAAACAGAATGTACGAGTAGAACAATAGGCAACTTGTCAAACTGAAATAAAATTGTGTTGGTTGAACCTTACCATAGCGGGCTGGTCAATTCTACCGGAAATTTCATCATCTTCAAATTTCCCAAATTCCACATCCACCTCCTTCATCGAGCTCTCGTTCTCGCGAACGCCAGACTCTTCCTCTTCGAGAATTTCGCCTTCCTCGACGTCATCTTCCGGCCGAGATCTACGATTAGCAACAGGAGGAACACTATCCTCCTGGTCACGGCAGCTTTCTTCTTCGTTCTTATTGCTGCTGTGACGATGTCGGTGGTGGCGGCGATGGTGACGGTGTTTGTGACGCTTAGAAGATTTCTCATCGTCTTCATCGGAAGCAGATCGGCGGTGCTTCCGGTGAGCAGTATCGTTAGCCATTGGCGTCGCAAGAAATCTAGGGTTTGTCTCTCAACCTTTTCGCTGTGTACGCGTTTTCGGCCTTCAGAGAACAGAGTCGCGTAAAGAGATAGTTGTAACGCTGTAGCCTTACGATAATTACTTTTCTTTGCTTTATTTAAATAATATCCATAATACGAATTTTACCTTCCTGGTTTACCGATGCAGTAAACCCGTGAAAATTACGCGATTTTTTTTTTTTCTTTTTTACCGATACGATTTCTGATGAGTTGCTTTTTTAAATCGAAGTAAAATTCTCTTTCAGAAAAAAAAGTCAAAGTAGAACTATGAGATTAGTCATCTAAACAAGAGAGGACATTACCATTTTAATCTATCGTATTGTATTAATTTAGACTTTTCAACTTTTAATTTTAATCTTTAACTCATAGTTTAATTTTAATTAATTCATCTACTAAGTTTAATTTTAATTAATTCATCTACTAATTTTAACCCCAGTATCTTTTACAGACTTATTAATCTCAATAAAATAAAATTTTGTACAAAAATCAGTTTAGCCAACTTATAGATTAACCATTATATAATATTACCAAAATTTCAAAATTTCATTTAAAACAACAAAACTTTAATGTTGTTTTTCTCTAATATTGCTTAAAAGCTATTTTGTTCCCTTACTTTGGTGGGTTAGATTTTAGTTTATGTATTTTTAGAGGTAAAGTCTTAATTCTGATACTTTTCAATAATATGTTTTTTTTAATTTAGTCTCTTAAAATTAATTTGTATAAAAATTGGTTTAAATAATGACAATAAATTTCATGTAATAAAATACAATATATGAATATGTTTTCAAACTTGGTAGTAAAAATATTAATAGAAAGCGAATAGGTTTTTTTTTAAAACCAACGATAAACTAGCAATTGAGACTATATTTAAAATTTATTGAAAGTATTGACTAAAGTTGGACAGTTAAATGAATAGTAACTAAAATTAACAAAATTTAAAATATATGGGCCAAAATGATATTCAACCACAAATTCATCAATTTCATATTGTATATTTGTTATATAATCCAATAAATGCATGAGAAAAAAATAGAGAAAAACTTATTAGATGATTAAAATTGCAACACTGTTAAAGTTGAATGTTAAAATTGTTGCAACTGTTTACATTTAGAGTAAAAGTTCACGAAATAAAAAGTTGGTCCAAGTTGATACAACTTGACAATACAAACCCTACATACATAAAATATGAATTTCGTATCATAGAACTTTAAGACATACAACAAAGAAATTAACACAAACAGACAAATTACAATTAAAAACAAGATCATTTAGAGAAAAGTCGCCAATCAAACATTTGATTGTGTTACACTAAAATCAAGTTTTCAGCCAACACACAGCCCGAAAACACACAATCCTTCGGGATGTGCTCAACTTTGACAAATAACATATTTTGAAGTAGTACGACGATTTTGTTGCATCCAAAAGGCAATATTTAATGTTCTATGCAAATATATTTTCGTAAATTATTAATTGACCTAAAAACTTAAGCTAGTGGGTGAAGGTACATTTAATATTATATCAGATGGAAAAAAAAATGAAGAAGAAGAAGAAAGGAAATCTCTTGAACTTTTTTTTCTTTGAAGCTAAAGATCAAGTAGTGGGATCATTTATCTATCTACAACATGACTAAAAAAATATTTCATTATATATTTTATAATTATCTGCAAGAATAACCAAACAATCTCTTGATTGTTGAAACTCTGGATGGAACCTGTAATCTTCGAGTCAATATCACTTTCTTGTCCAACAAATTCACCACCACAGACTCTGTATCTGTACCGCACAAAAACCACCAAATTATTGATGCTTGAATTATATGATAACCATTTAGTTTTTTAAAATGGTTTATTTGCTTCTTGAAAGCTTCATCTTTCTAAATAGAATTTTGAATCCATGGTCAATATTTAAAAAAAAAAAAAAAAAAAGATGAAGCTTTAGACAATTATGTTTATAAATTCTACTTTTATCGGTGAGATTTTGTCTTGTCATTTAAGTTAATTTAATAAAATGAAATTGTTATTAAAAAAGCCTTATTAAAAACTTTTTTTTTCTTTTTTCTTTTTTCTTTTTTTAAATACCCAACGAGTAGATATCGAAATAAATAAACTCAAAGCAATGTCTACCAACTTAATTTTCTATTAAAAAAAAAAAAAAAGTCCCATTTGGTGTTTGAAATTTTTTTTTTTGGATTTTTGTTTTTTGCTATTAAAATTTATGCTATACCCATAAACTTTTAATTATAAATTTCAACATTAGGTACTAACATCTAAACTAGCAAACATGCCTAAATCTAATTTTTCCAAAAAACAACTTTTAATATTTATTTGTACTTTACTTCTCTCCTCTCTCCTCCCAATCTAAACCTGCCTAAATGATTATCAAATCAAACAAAACAGAGGTAGAAGACCAAATTCTATACATGAACAGAAGCAAAATTAAAAGATGGAACGAAATTCCCCAAAAAATACAGTACAAACTCACCATTCATTTTGGAGAGTATATTTGCCAGTTTCTTCTGACATTCAGCACATCGAATATCAGCTGTTAATACAATTTCCTGAACCTGGAAAAATCAAGAAGGAGCATCATCAGCCATTAAATTGCAGCCACAAAGACAAATGCAAGAGATAGAAAGAAAAAAGCAGAGACAAGAGGCAGAGATAAGGACTCCATGGAAGCAAGGCTAGAAGCATGAGGAAAAATTTTTTGCTTCCGAACTCCGATTCCGGCCACCGCCATGCTCCGCCAATGAAACAGGGGATCGTGAAGAAGGGAAAGGAAGATTTTATGTATGGGTTTGTGAAGAAAGAGGGATGGATTATTATAAGTGGTTGGGAAAAGGGAGAAGGGGAAAGGGGGGGAAGGAAGATAATGGAGGATAAGTAAAAGAGGGTAATTAAGCCGTGAGAGTGAAATGGATGATGAGAAAGAGTTGACAAAGATGGTTCGTTTCACAAATGACAGCTGCTTTCCGCAAAAGAGAGTTTTGGCTATTTTTTTCCTCGCCAGGATGATTCCTTCGAGGTTGCTTCTGTGACCAAGCACTAATTAATTTATAATATCATTCAGTATCATATTCCTTTAATTTATTGCTCCCTAAAATCCTTACTATTTTGAGATATAATACTTTATTTACTTTTATGCACCTGTAACAAAATTTTATTTCTTTATTTTTAAATTTTTTGATGTGGAATCGGAATGGATGTTATAAAAATATGTGCAAGTAATGTAGGTTTAAGTATTTTTTACTAGCATTACAAAATTATTTATGAAGATAAAATTACGATGCGAACAAGTGAAGCATGTTAGTCATAGTACTATAAATTTATAATATTAGGTTCTATTCTTATTTAATAGTGTCACTGATGTATATTAGAGTCAAAATTAGTTTAGTGTTGTATTAAACATAAATTTAAAACTTATATCAATAAAAACAATTATAATTTAAAAAAAAATGAGAAAATAATATATCAATTACCTATTCATCGCTTTTTAACCATTGTGTCATGCTAATGATTCTTCAACTGCATAATTGTTATTGAATTTAAATTACTCTAGCTAAATAACTATTACATGTCATTGATGCCAAAATTCGGAAAGAGAAAACGTATATAACCTTCACGTGACATCAATAAATTTATTTGGACTCTAGGCATGTTGGATGTGCCTCGTGTGCGAGTTGAGGTCCTCGTTCTCGACTTTTAGTCGAGGAATGAGTTGGCCCAAAAGCCCAACTCCCTTCCCTTTGCCCGTTTGGTGTCAGTTGAGACTAATAAGTTGGTGTGACGGGTTGGCCCAAAGACCCAAGTATCTTATCTTGGCATCGGTTCAATTTCATTTTCCCCCGTTTTCTTATATTTTTGTTATTCTAGTATAAAACCACCCACAATACACATAAATTCTCAATATACCAAAATTAGATGTTAGAATATTATTTAATTGATTTCATTGTAAATATAAATGGGTATTTGAGGCACTGAATTGGTTATTATGATATATGTTTGGAGTGCAAACTATTTTAGCATGAGTTATAATAGTTTGTTTCTCGGTGTAGACTAGTTTAGTATTGGTTGTAATAGTTTGTGTTTAGGGTGCATACTATTATAGTCTAGGTTAGAAAACAGTAAATGTTGTAACAAAGAGAGAAATAGAGAATGAGCAAAAAATAGTAATCATTGTAACGAATGATAAACACCACAACAAAGAGGTATATGAAATAGTAATATTGTACTTAATTATAGGTTATAATGACTAGAATCACTAATTATTATAATTTGAGTTCCAAACATTGAAATGCGACGGTCCACTCCACCCACTTGAAGTCGGTGGCCGAAACACCATTTCGAATATTAATCATATTTACTCGAGCATGAGCCAAAGTGAGTTTAGTTTTGATTGCACTATCTTTATTGATATTAAATATTGAGCTCTTCATTTGCACAATTTTCTCAGATTATTGAACTAAACAAAATACTTGGACATAGAAACTAGTAAAAAATAATGAACATTTATTCCCAAGACAATTCCTTGTAGGCTAATAAGAATAACATATTTAGGTGTTGTATGGATTGTACCCATTTTTTGTGCAATACTAGCGGTTGTTCAATAAAATTTTATTGTAAAAGGGTTTTAAAATATATATATATATATAACCAACTAGCGGGAGGGGGATCCCTTGTACAGAAAAGAAAGGGATATATATATATTTTTTTCGACGAAGAAAAGAGAGCATGAAATTAGTAGCATTACAATTTTGGGGTTGCGTCTTCCTGCATGAAGCAAAATTAGCAAATGGCGTCCAGTCTAGACAACGACGTCGTACTGCACAGGGGAAAAGGGAAAGCTGCTACAACTACAAGGAAGCGACAGATCCCACGCCAAGCTTCCAACGGCTCCAAGGACTAAACCCCTCCGTCTCCATATTTTATTTTCGTTTATTTATTTATTTATTTAATTAACTTGTAATTAAAGCTTTAATCAATGTTGATGTGGATTGGGGGTATTAATCATGGGCGCTCCACTACCAACAAACAATAAAGTTACATTTCGCACCCATGTATTCGTTTTGAACTTTCAACTAATTTTTTGTTTTTGGATTTTAGAGGTTATTTTGGCGTCTTACAAAAGCCCTTTTTGACAAATTATGTCGGTAAGTGAATAATTTATGACATCATAATTTTTCAAAGATTCATACTTTTATTAGTTCTTCTCTTGAAATTACAAAATTTCCATAGAAAGCAAGCATCTTTAAATCTCTAAACATGGGTCTAATTTCAAATTTAATTTTCTCTTTGGTCCATTTGTATAAATCTAAAGTTCTTTAAGTTGTAATAATAATATGAGACTGAGTACAATATATATCACCTTAATTAGGTCTATATCTATAAAGGAGAGGATCTAAGTCCAAAAGACTTTAAGAGTTTGCATGTTGTTGAAAGAAAAAGTAAAGTTTTGATTGTCAAAATGGTCGAGTCAAGCCCTCCTTTATTTCATGGAAGTGGTAGTGGGTGAGCTAACTGTCATCCATAGTCCACACACTATCATTTTAACATTTTCCTATGTTGGCACGATCAATAGTACAAACATGAACTTCGACATATTTATTTTAGACAATGGATCTTATAACCTAGTCAATGACACAACCCATGATGTACTTAAACTACGTACATAGTTATATTGAACATTTTACTTGTCGATTTAGACATTTAAATGTGTATGACATGTCACCATACTGGTGCAAGTTCTTTTTACAGGTCAGCTCCCCGCTTTCGAAAACTTGAAAGCCACTATTCAAATTCATCCATTAACGAGATATTTATAAATAAATAAAAATAAGTAGATAACAATAATAAAACATAATGAGAGTCACCAGAGTGGGGCATAAACTATTCCTGCCATTGTCATTAATCAAATGTTCTATTGGAGCAAACAACCAAAAGAAGCCAAAAAAATATAATAAAAAAGGTGAACAGAAAAAAAGGCCTTCGTTTATTAATATTTTGGCGACATGTCGACCCTAGTCCTTACTACAATATCATGGTATTGTTATTGGAATCGACTTCATTTCTGTTCAATTCTAAAAATATCTCAAAAGGATAAAAATCAAACTACTATGTAAACTTTAAACCCTATTTAACATGTATGTATACAACTCATTTAAACATGGCAGACAAAATTAAATCGAATAGTGTTTTGGTTCGTTCTATATTTTATGTTAAAATATTATTTGATTTCTATACTTTAAATTTTATTTAATTTTAGTCCGCATATTTATATTTGTTTGATCTTAGTTTATGTACTTTTAATAAAGTTTAATTCCAGTCCCACTACTAATTGATTTAATAAGAATTTGTTGTTATCTATTGACATTTTTATTACAAAATTTGAAAACATGTTCACATATTGTATTGTCTTGTCTTAAAATGACGATAATTATTTAATCAATTTCGATAAAAATTAACATTTGTGAATTAAATCTAAAATTTAACGAAATTACAAGAACTATAATTAGATAACTAAAAGTATTGGGAGAAATCAAACAAATCTCAAAGCATAAGTACTAAAATGATATCTTAAACTATATTTTATTTTTTTAAGAAATATTAATGAAATAATATAATTTATATTCCCACGACCTAAACTCCAACTTTTGTTAGATTGTTCAACCACCTTACAATTGTTTTAAGTATTAGGAGTTGTTTGGAGCGAGTGAAATGAGATGTGAATGATTGTGAGGATAAATAAGAAATGTAGCATTTAACACGAGAACAAGTAATTTCCTTGGATCGTTTTATTTCTCTCCACTCTTTTAATACATTAATTTATTTTTCACGTACTCCTTTTATTTTATATTAATAAAAGTAATTGATACATGCAAATTAAATTTATAATCAATAAAGTTAAATTACAACTTAAATAATAACGTGAATTTAACCACTCCACTTTAACAAGTTTAATATTTAAATATAGTTTTTAAGAAATAATTTAAATATATACTTGATTTTGAAACATTTAAGTGGACTAACTTACGTTGTTTAAGCATACAATTATTTTTTCAATAAAATGGAATGATTGCTCACTGACTAATAATATAATTAATTGATTAATTAACATCATGATTATTTATTATGAGATTATTTTTAACAATGATAGTAACTCATATATAATTATAATCAATTCATTTTTAGTAGGTAGGTAATTTGTATTTATTTTTAAAATTGATTTTTAATGTTTTATTCATTAATGCACCATAATTAGATAAATTTTATCAAATTAATTTCATCAGATTATATGAACCATTAATATCAACCATGCATTACATATTTAAAAGTTTGTTAACACTCATTTGTACTACCAAAACATATTAATCCATATGTTGGGTATGGAATTTGAACACATCAAATGCTTAAAAAAAACAAAAGAAAACAAGAACATTACCTTTTTAATCCTCAAGTTAAAATAAATAAGTGTGTTATTGAACTTTTTAAATATATTATTTTAAACCAAAATCATTAAAAATAACCTTAAAAAGTCTAGATATCTTTTATTATTTTAAATAATAACGTGGCAATTTAAATTAAAAATATAATTTAACAAATTTACATGCTCTCTTATCTCCTCTCACTTTTTTAGTACAATAAGATAGAAGAATTGAAACACAAACCTTTTTGTCATTAACACATTCGTTTGTCAATTTAGTCACACTCGTTTTTTTATCTCTCCTTTCTCTACCCTCTTCTACTCTTATCATCAATTATCTCCTCTCCTTCCTAATACTAATTAAAAAAGTGATAAAATTTAAAAATACATAAACATGAAAATGAATAAAATTAATTTATTAAAAAGAAAAATATTGCAATCCGTAATTGAATGGAAGGAGATAGGAAGAAGAGGAGGGAGTGAAGATGGAACGTGAAGAGAGAGGATCTAAAATGGGAAGAAATAGGTGATCAATTTTGTAATTTAAAATGTCGTATAATGATATAATTGTTTAAAATATTAATAAAATTACTTCAAGAATATTTTAAACATATTCTAAAAAATTTGACCAAATACACATATATTCTCAAATGTTGAAATTAAAAACGTAATCTATCCAGGGAATTAAATACAAATCTCAAATTTATCAATGGTTCATCCATTTTAGACTTGGGCCCAAATAGGAGTTCGTGGCCTTTTCTGTAAGCTGTTATTTCCTTGTATATACTTTTTAGAACACATCTTGATTTGGTTTGTGGGTGGGTTGTTAAAATCCAGTTTGGTAAAATCTCGTTTTTTTTTTTATTTTTGTTTTTAAAAATTAAGTCTATTATCTTTTCGCATTGGTTTAAATCTCTTATAATAGTTGAATTATTTGCCAAATTCAAAAAATAAAAACAAGTTTTTAAAAGCTATTATTTTAGTTTTCAAATTTTTGCTTGGTTTTTAAAACCATTGATAAAAAGTATATGATAAATTTGAAGGGAAAAGTAGTGTCGATAGACTTAATTTAAATAATAATAATAAAAAAACGAAATAATTTTTTTCCACACAATTTACATAAAAGGAAAATTATTTTGACCATAACTAGAGGCCAGAGCTTGCACTTCCAAATTACTCTACCTAAAATTATTATTGGATTTTATTTTTATCGGTGAATTTTAAGCGTCAACTCATGGAAGAGGGAGCAACCTACAATTATAGGGACAAAAGTTAGAGAATTTTTTAAATGACTAATAGATGTCAAAATTTTTAATTTTGAATCCAATAAAGTTTGAATCTAATAAATTTATGATTAATTTTTCTTAAAAAAAAAAAACTCGTTACGTATTAAAATACAAATGTTAAACAATCTAATGACAAATTAGATAAAGAATTAAGACTTCGTTTGTTAACCTTGTTCTTTTAGTATTATGATTTCCATATATGTTTGTTTATTTACTATTTGTTGAATATAATTTTAACTTTTGTAAAAAAAAAGCTTGTAGAAACTAATAAAGTTAAGCTTTTAAATTTTGATTAAGAATTCAAATGTTTTAATTATTATTTAGTATTAATAACAACCACGAAATCATGGCAAGTAAATAGGAGAAAACAAGTACAATTTTCAAAAACAAAAAATTAAACCAACTAGGTCATCGAACATGGTTAGACTTTTTGATAAACATATTAAACAATTTTAAAATCTAGAAACCTAATGAAAATTGAAGAATCAGTTCAACATCTTTTAGAACGTATTTGATTAAAATTAATCATTTTACAAGTTGTTTAAATGAAAATAATCATTTTTAAATTCTATGAGATGAGATAATCTATAGTTTGAGAACAAAATAGTTATTTTTTAGTCCAATTGAATATAAGTTGGATATTCAAATTTTGATGTTTTTGGTTGAGATCATACATTCTAACCAGTTGAAACACAGTTATTTAGATTTAAATGTTTGTGTATATATAAAATTACTTTTTTAATCGTCCAAAGCTCACGGAAGAAAAAGAAAAAATGGAAAAAAGAAAGGTTTGAGTGAGCCAAATGTAGGCGATGGAAACACAGTTGAGGTAGCTCAAATCCCCCAACGAACGCCTCGTCCTCTCCGCCCTGTTTACTTATACTTCTCTTCTCTTCCATCTCCACACTCTCTCTAACAGATCTTCTTCGTCTCTCCTATGGCGTCCTCTTTCCTCTCTCGAGCTGCTCTCTCTAACAACGCCACCACCGTTCCATTTTCCTTCTCTTCCTCACTCTCTTCTCCCCTCCCATGGACCTCCTCGCGTTCACGCACCTCATTTCCCGGTAATTCTCGTCGGAGGATCCCAGTCGTTCAATCCAAGATCCGCGAGATTTTCATGCCTGCCCTAAGCTCCACCATGACTGAGGGCAAGATCGTTTCGTGGGTCAAATCCGAAGGGGACGTTCTATCCAAAGGCGAGAGCGTTGTCGTCGTGGAGTCTGATAAGGCTGACATGGATGTGGAGACTTTCTATGACGGAATTCTCGCCGCTATTGTTGTTGGAGAGGGTGAAACTGCTCCTGTTGGAGCTCCGATTGGTTTATTGGCCGAGACTGAAGAGGAAGTCGCTGAGGCTAAGGCTAAAGCTGCGTCTAAATCCGCTTCGGCTCCTTCGCCTCCTGCGGCCGCTGTTTCTCCTTCTCCTCCGCCTCCCTCTTCCAGTCCTGCTCCGGCAATATCTCAGCCATCGCCTCCGTCGGATGGACCAAGGAAGATTGTGGCTACTCCTCAGGCGAAAAAGCTAGCTAAACAGCACAAGGTGGATATTGGATCGGTAACTGGTACTGGTCCATTCGGTCGAATTACTCCGGCGGATGTGGAGGCTGCGGCGGGGATTGCGCCTTCGAAGCCTGCTGCAAGCAATGTAGCTTCACCCGTGGCTTCTGAGACTGCTTCAGTGGCTGCCGCTGCTCCATCGAAAGCTGCTGCAGCTCCTTCCAACTTGCCCCCACCAGTTCCAGGCTCCACGGTTGTGCCATTCACGACAATGCAGGCGGCGGTGTCTAAGAATATGGTGGAGAGTCTCTCTGTTCCTACATTCCGAGTTGGTTATCCGGTGTCCACTGATGCTCTTGATGCGCTCTATGAGAAGGTACGTAAAATATTTACACCATTTAGTTGGATTTTGTGCCGTCTTTTGCATCCGTTTGGAAATTGTTGACTATTTAGTTGGGCTGTTGCAACGATTTCAGGTGAAACCAAAGGGCGTCACAATGACTGCGCTCTTGGCCAAGGCTGCTGCAATGGCCCTCGCTCAGCATCCGGTTGTAAATGCAAGCTGTAAAGACGGGAAGAGCTTTACGTATAATAGCAACATAAATATTGCAGTAGCCGTGGCTATCAACGGTGGGTTGATAACACCTGTTCTTCAGGATGCAGATAAGGCAAGTTGATTACATTACGGATTAATATCGTTGGATGTCCCGTGGCTTGTTACAGATATTGCTCTTTTGGGTATCTTCTTATTTATTTTTGGGTCATTGCAGTTGGACCTCTACCTACTGTCTCAAAAATGGAAAGAATTGGTTGAGAAAGCTAGATCCAAGCAGCTTCAGCCCCATGAATATAATTCAGGTACCAACACTTCCTCTCTGTGTGTATTTGAGTTTACTTAACCCATGAGGCGGAGTGAGATTGACTTATACTGCCTGTAGGAACTTTTACTCTTTCCAATCTGGGCATGTTTGGAGTGGACAGGTTCGATGCTATACTTCCTCCTGGCCAGGTGAGTAATGAGAGTTAGGCTACTTATACATAGGCAATGGATTCTTCTGGTCCCTTTGTTTCTCTGCTATACTTTCTCTGTGTTTTGTGTTGATTATTCCACACTATGTCAGGGAGCTATCATGGCCGTTGGAGCATCAAAGCCGACTGTTGTCACAGATGCTGATGGCTTTTTCAGCGTGAAAAGTAAAATGTTGGTGAGTTCTGTTTCTTCTAACATTTTGTCCCGTTGTTGTCTCCATTTATTATGAATACTGAATTTAAGGTTAGTTACTATACAGTCTCAATCTTAAGAGGAACTGCTTAAGCCAATATGCCATCTAAGCCAATAAGACATCTAAAACTATATTGAACTGTATTCATGGATCATGATCAACACAAGTATATTCCACCTTATCTACTTTAAGGGGATTCTTGGGTTAAATTTTGCGAAGGAATGTTAACAATAGTTTAGCCGAGGAATGGAAAACGTGAGACTAGGCATCCATGTGTTCAAATTTACACAGGAACTAGTTTTATTAGCTTGAAAAGTGGCATGCAAGTGTTTGGTTGGTAGGAATGAGATCTGTTAGATGTAATTTTTACTATCTAATATCTACTGATATGTTTTGTATAGTAGTATCCTAACTTAGAGAAAAACAGTGTTAGGATTTTTGGCTTGGACTTTTTCTTGGGTGTTGAAACCACCAAGAATAAGCTCCCTATGAAAGCTTTTCATTTTTATGGGGGTTCTGTATTCCAAATGCAATAGAGTATTCCACATGCAATTGTAAGTGAAGCTAGAGAGGGAATGAAGGAAGACTAAGAGCCTTTATCAGACCACCATTCATAGGGTTTGGTAGAGAAGAGGTCAGATTTGCTGCCGTTGCACCCTATCCCAGGAGTCACCACTAGTGCCCAAGGAGAAGTCATCTAGCCTGTATCATTTAAATTCCTTCTGATATTAAGGTTCCATCAAGAGGAGAGAATATAACATTGGCTAATAAAAGCAAGTTTCTTTTCCTTGAGAGAGTAGAATGTGTAAAAATGGGCGGAGAAAGCCACTTAACCTTTCCAGAAGTCTTCCCAAGAAAGGGTATTTTTACCCTTGTGAAAAACGATTGTGATCCTTTTGGCCATAAGGTCCATAACCTGCTTGAGATTGAATATCTATTGCCTTAACCATTTAGAATTATCAGCAAATGCTATTTTCCTTTAAATGTGGCCAACCGGATGGAAGGGTCTTTGGTGCTCAGTCCTATTTTTCTGATTGTAATAGCTTCATTTTGGTTTGTCAGTTTCGAAGCCACTGAATATATGATTTTATGTTGGTTGGTGAAACTGAGGACCCTATGGTGGGTTATCGGCCTAATGTTGGTTTTGGCCTAGATGGACCTTTGCCTAAACTCATGTAACCACAAACTTCCACACTGATTTTGAGAATTGGTCATCCATACGTAATATAGACAAAAGCTTCTTGAATTGGATTAAAGGTGCCAAAACTTGCCCTCTGAACATTATAAGAGATAGCTACGTACATAATGATGTTTCATATCTCCACAATGCCAGAGGGTTGGTAAAATTTATCTGTACTTATGGTAGTTGTTTAGTGTAGAGCTATTTTTCTTATTCATTCTATAATTATTTTCTTTCGTTTTGGTGTGGAGTGCAAAGCTTCTTGTCTAGTGGACGCTGGCCGAAATCCTTTCTAGTGTATAGATGTCTTCTGTGAAACAGAACTGACTGGCAAATTCTGCGTTTTGCAGGTGAATGTGACTGCTGATCACCGAATAGTTTATGGTGCTGACTTGGCTGCCTTCCTTCAGACCTTCGCAAAGATAGTTGAGAACCCAGAAAGCCTGACCTTGTAGAAAGTTTTCAAAGTTTCAACGTCAATTAAAACTTGACTGCAGGAGGAAGGAAGGAAAAAGCAAAGTCCTTTTGTTTTTGGCCACGGAATGATGGAAGTTTAAGTTAAATAGAGTCCCAGAGGAATCCTTTTTTGTGCATGAGGTCCTATTGATACTTTATTTTGATATATACTTCATATTTGTTTCTATTTCTAAAAGGATTGAAGAGCAATAATGAGTTGATTTACTTTTTCTAAGTTGTTGCGTACGGGAAATGTAATTGGTAGAAACTCAATGGATGAAGAAAGATGGTTTTATCCATTTGACAAAGCTATTTGGTGTTTGTAAATCCAGCCAGCCATTGCATGTTAGTTTGACAAGGGTTTATTTATTTAATTAATGCCTAAGGAACATTTTATTAAGCAAGGAACATTTTGTTAAGCACCTTCTAACCTTTAAACTTATGCCTCTCTATTTAGATGTTTAAAGAAGTGTTTCCTGTGAACTGTGCAATAAGCACATAAGTTTATGTTGAAATCATATCCTTCCACTTATCCAAAATTCACTATTTTCCCCCTTTCCTTTTATACTCAAACTGAAAGTTACTGTGACCGTTTACCATGATTTGTTCAATACTCGGATACAATCTGGGATGTTATGAATTCAAATATATATATACAGACAATAACACTAAACAAAATGTGTATTACAAAGGACAGTAGTTTAGGTTGAAATCATATCCTTCAACAACATTTTTGTGTGTTACTAACTCTGTCGGGATCTGCTTTGCTTAGACAGGATTGGTGAAGAATCAATTGTCCACAGGATGAAAGTCACCAGTCCAAGCTGATCTTCCTAGAAATGTAAAGCTTGTCAATATATTCTATAACCGGACCCGAAGCATTGATATACCTTCTCATCTTCTTCTCTGCCGACTGATCTGCAATGGCGAAGAAGGTGCTGTAAATTTACTTGTGCATTCAACATATTTAATGCTATAATTAGGAAGAGTAAATGAAATGAGCATACTGGTCTCGTTAAGCTTTAGGAGAAGCTGCTCTCTTGTTGGAAGAGTATACATTCCAGCAGAAACCGCTGTTCTAACTGTCCAGCTGTGGTAGGGTGCACAAACTTGGGTATAAGCTGTTGAGGCAGCTTCCCTCAGCGAGTATTCACTAAACGCACAAGTGAAAACCTGTGTTAGTTTTACCCTTTTTCACTATTCAAATAAGTTAGAGCCAAAATACTCTAACTTAATCGAAATAAGTATGTGTTGACGACTATGGTTTGAATCTCCCATCCCATTGTATTAAAAGTATTCAAATAAGTTAGGAAGATCTAACAAATGGGTTGTAAACTTGAACGCTATAAACCTAATATAACTCAACTAATTTAAGCATGTATTCTCAACCAAAAAGTTAGAAGTTCAAACCCTCAAACTCCAAAAAAAAAAAAAAAAAAAAAAGAAGAGAGAGAGAAAGGGTTGGGAGAAATGGAATGATGATGTTTAAATAAAATTAAATTTCATGCTAGAGCAATGATTAGATAACCCGTGCCCATGCCTCCCTTTTCCTTTACACGAAAAATAATTTTAAAAAATCAAAATTGTTTTTAAAATTTTTTTTTGACACATTCACTGTTATTGAGTGCCACCCGGGCTGCACAAAATCCAAGTTTTTTACTATTTATAAAGATGGAAAGAGAATTTGTTTCATGAAGCCTGCCTATACAAACTAGGTTAAGTATTTTATGAATCAAGTTAAGATGTATTTAAGCTTTCAAATAGATTCTTCTGAAGAAGTAGAACAGGCCAAAGATGATCCAAGGATCAAAACGTAACTAAAAAAGCAATGTTTCTGTAAAAAGGGTGAGAATTCATCACTTGGTCGTTTGTTCATTTATGATGAAACACAACAAATTTGGACGAGAACTTCAGAGAACCATTGACAAAAAAGGAAATGACTTTCACTTCAGAGTTCAGACATTAAAACAAACAGAGAAATTCCCTAGTGAAAACCATTACTTCGTCCATCTTGATTTCAAAAAGCAAGAGAAAAAGAGTTGCACAACTTACTCAGTGGACATGAACTGTTCAAACAGAGCTCTAACAAGGTCCAATCCTTGCCTAACTCGACGCAGATTTCGAGTATGGCTTCCGGGCGTTTTTACGGTGTCATTTGCAATATCAGCATCAAGTATTGTATGTAATGTCTCGTGCTTCTTGGAAGCTTCAACAAGATCACGAACCTGAAAGAACAAATCATCAAAAGGTTGATTCCATTTGAATTCTTAAGGTCATTCATCATTCGTCTTTCATTCTATTTTCAATTTTGGTAAAGCAATGAAATAGAAGATGAAGAATTAGAGGAATATAACCTTGGAGACGTACTCTATCTCAGCGAATTTGAAGGCGAGGCCAAGGGAACTGAAAAGTACAGAGACGAGAGAACAAGCATCACAGAGCGTATCCAATCGGAGTTCTTGAGAAGAATCCTTCAAAGAATTTACTAATTTAGCAAGCCCTTCGAAGGACTCGGCTATGGCGGTAAGAGGGGTCGCACCATTTTCCATTTTTATGCGCCTTCAAAATCCACATTATACATAAAAGTTTTCACCGAATCATTGGAAATTTCAGAGAAATTGGGACTTAGAGAAGAAAGTAATGGGAACCCTGTTGGGAATTTGCAAGCATTATTGGAAATAACTTTAACTTTCCTTTTTCTTCCCTGAAGAATCTATCATTGAAACGGGAGATTTGAATGAATGTTACCTTTTATTTCTTCTTTCGTGGGTTTAGGAAGTTGGGAAGTTCGCTACGTATGCGGTTTGTCCAACAGAATTTTGAAAATTTGAAACGCTGAATAGAGGAGAGAGAGAGAGAGAAGAGAGAGAAGGTGGTGTATGGTCTTTGAAGGCGTGCCACTAATTTTGCGTTATTTCAGTTGGAGACCTTGTTAGAAACTTCGGACATGCTGAATTATCAGCGACACGTCTCACCCATCTTTGTACTTTTCAGTTGCTAAATTAATTCTCTATTCAAACCTCGATCAATGATCATAAGTTTGATTGGTTAACATCGTTAAATATTTAAATTTCCATTTTGTTAAAATAATAATTAAAAAGACTAAATAATAAGTCTAATGTGCCTAGTTAGTCTCTACAAATTCAAAAATCTTAAAAATTTATAACATCATATAATAATTTAAATAGAACCCTAAACTTTTAATTTTATATCTAGTAGATTTAGAAATGATATAAAATTTAAAAAATTTGAAGACTAAATTTATAATTTTAGTGTAGGGATCAAATAAATATAAAGTTCGTATCATGAACTAAATTGGTAATTTAACACACAAAAGAGAAAGAAAGAAAATTTGACAAACTTCTCTGTTCACATCTAAAAAGGTTCAAGAAACTTCCAAGTTGAACGACCATACATGATTGTTCAAACCCATTGTCAGCATAGATTTCAATCGATTTTTTCTCACTTGGATTCTTACAAAAGTGGGGGAAAGAAACTTCTTTTTGATCATATAGTGGATGCAGATACTGTTGAATGGAAAGGATTCCCAAGTATTAATGAAACTTGCGAATTATATCGGACAACTTTAAAGCGACGGACATCATTTGAGGATGTAATAAATATAAACGTGAGTATCCATATTTACCATCACGGGATGAGATTCATTCTGATTCCCAATGCCCAATAATAAAATATACATAACCAATCTTAGATTCAGGTATAATGACAACATTTTTTTCAACCTTTTAACAAAAGAAACCATATTGTTTTCAACATTTTTTAGATTCTGTATATATTAATAAAGTTAACATTGTAGGTATTGATTTTTCAACCACAAAAGAGCACCATATGCCTGTTTGATCCTTTAGCCCAATACCCATCGCTGACAAAATAATAAAAAACTCAAGAATCCAAATTCGGTAAAAATATATATATATTTTCCGACCAAAAAAGGACGAAGAAAACAAAGAAAGTGTGGGCAAGGGAAAAGAGAGGGAGAGAGAGAATAAAATATAGAAAGAAATCACAATGAGAGAAGGCTCGAAGTATAGTTGCGAATTAAAATAAAAAAGATAAAACGCATCTTCACATCTATGTTCACAGCAAACACAATTCACAATGTGGCCAAAGGCGAAGAAAAGAGATAGACAGAGATTTACGAGGGAAGCACGAAGGATAAATACAGATTCTTTCCTTTTTGTTTTGATGTTGGATTCGCTGTCCTTTTCATATAAACCTTTTTTTTTCTTTTTTTGTTCGTTTTTTGGGGTTTATTAAAATCGGCAGGAGAAAGGACTAATTCTGATTACCCTCAAATTCGTGAATATGATCTAAAAGGTAGTTGGCAGCCATTTCTTCGTTTTTGTTGCACGCGAAGAAAACCTCCACAACTAGACCTCTGTCGAAACCCATATCCTCAAGCTGTAGGGAACACCAAGACAAATAAATATCAACAAATCAATTATGAAACCAGATGAATCCAATTGCAGGTTCAACTACTTACTCCTTAAACTTCAGATTTTAAACTTTCAATTATACAATAAGATCCTAAATTTTAAAACAACATAGAATCTAGGCCTACTATTAGACATAAAAGTGAGTTCAAATAAAATATAATTCAGCATTTTTAAGATATGTTAGGGCCTTATTAGACATAAGATTAAAAGTTCAATGGCTTTTTTTTTTTTTTTTAAGCATAAAGTTCAATGACCTATTAGACATTAGGTCAAGAACATATTAGACACATAATTGAAAGAGCTCAAAAGACCACCTACACACTTTTCATAGATAAGACACCAACTTCAGAGTGGGCTTAACCTGTAATTTTACCAAACTCCACCCTAATAATCAGTAAATGAAACGACACAATTTTATATATATATATATTGAATTCTCTCTAAGCAGTTCCCCTCATATAATAATGGAGAAGGTAAACTAACCCGTTGAATGGCTTCCCGCTCCTCTGGGGTTACAGTTATAGCCTGTGGCATAGCCTCAGCAAGCTGCCCAAGTATATTCCTGAACAAGTTTTTAGATATTATCACTAATCCATAAACTTCCCTCTTCGTTTCAAAATGAGAAGTGGGAGAAAAATGATGTACCCTTCTCCTTCAAGGGGCTCATTAATCAAGCGGAGGAAGTCAGGTTGATGATCTTGAATAAGCCTAATCAGCTGAGGATTTTGTTTACCCAACTCTTGAAGCATGGGCTGAAACAAAATCAAGGAAAAGGAACCTTGTGTAAATCGAAGTAATGGACCTCACATTTAGAAAAAGGTGCTAATTGCAGGAGATGAGGAACCTGGAGTATCTGAGGGTTAGCTCGCACCATTGCTCGCAAAGCTTGGAACTGACAGGAAAAAACACATTTTCAGAGGCGGGCAATAAATGAAGTGAATGTGTCGGTATGGGAGAATTAGGAAAGAGAGGTACCTGAGGACTATTTCGTAGAAAATCAAGACTGCCGGAACCAGCAGCTCCAGAAGCTATGTTAGGCACACCCTGAAGTAAAAACGATTATGTTCATAAACTTGCAAGTTTGAAAAAAAAAACTATAAAATTTCTGGAATTTTCCTTTTCCTGGCAAACTTGTAATATTAAAACGAGCCTACCAAGTTGCTTAATTTATCTTTTCCTACCTGAGGAAAGAGATCTAATGGATTAGCATTTGGGCCAGTTGATGGCACAGATGCAGGTTGGGCTGGCTGTGCAGGTTGAGCAGAAGGGTTGGTTGCTTGCACAGTTGACGGAACTCGAGCAGGTGGGGCTTCAACTTGTTCAGGTATTCCCTATATATGAGATAATTTTGTTCAGACAATACATTCTAAACCAACTAAACTTGGAGGTAAAAGTGTGATCATTCAGAGTTCACTATACAGGAGCGTCAAGCAATAGCAAGTACAAGCTCAAGGACCATACACCCCAATTCACTAAAATATAATGAGACAGGATAGCAATGGAACTGGAAAAATAATAATAAAAATAAAAATATAAAAGAACAACGCCAGCAGGTAGACTTACAGAATAAAGGTAATCAACAGCCCTTTCCGGATTATTGTAAGCAGCACGAAGAGCTCGAACAACAGTGTCCCTATCCCAAACGCCTTCGCCCATGTCAAGAATCTGTTGGATAGTCTCCTCCAAGTTACTACCAGCAACCAGGTTAGAGGCTGCTTGGCTGTAGACATCCGATTCTGGCCTGTGTTTCAGTGTAATAGAGGAAATTTAGAAAACTTGAACTCTGAAAATAGAGAGAGTGAGAAACCCTAGCATGGAATATGGAATATGAAAAAACATCAAGAGAAGGGCAGAATTCCTCACAAAACAGTGGTTGCTGGGGCTGCAGCGGGAGCGGGAGAAGGAGCCGGTGCAGGAGCAGGAGGAGAAGAATCAGTAACATTAGCAGGCCTGAAATGAAGATCATCAACATAATCATCAATGCTCCCAGAACGGTTATTCTGGGAAGATGTAGTGAAAGACATTGCAGTAAAATCTAAACTCACGGTGCTGAAGTTGGTAGAGGAACTTCAGAAGTTGACACTGGAGTGGCAGCATGCGCAGGGGCAGTGCTCTGTGGTGCCTGCAAGTAGGTCCTTATCATACTATATCTCCAAGTTTTTTTTCTTTACTTCCTTTTTATACAGGTAACAATATGTTATGGGGTATAAATAACACAATTGAAGAACACTGCTTTAACTCCAACAGATTGGCATCAGAACATTAAACATCATCATGCATGGTTTGAGGCAATTATTTGAAGATAATCACATGTATAACTGTTATAGTACATCAATCTCTTCAAAACAAAACATTATGCATTAGTATTAATAAAATCATATTGTCATTGTCAATAATAGAAATACTTGAAGACAGATTTATTCGTCCACTATTTTAAGAAATAAATATGAGTTATTTTTAAATAACAATAATAATAATTTAAAATTTTTAATCTTAACACAGAGTAATTATAAATTCATTCAATCGTGTGAAAATGGTCAACCTCCTTGAGAAACAGGTATGACTATTGACTAAAAGAAATACAAACAACCAAAATTAAATACTGAAAAGCTCACACTAGAATTTGATATTTGCATCCAACAATCTCTGTGGAAAAAAGAGAATTTTTTAAAATAAAAGATGAAAAAAAGTGAATTAAGTCACCACCATTACCCCTAGCCAGTAAAACATAGAATTGTTATTCCTTACCTTTGATACTGGCGCAGCTTGTGTGGTAGAAGATGTCCCACCCGATGGACTTTTATTCTACATACAAAAAGTAGGAGAAAGAAAAAATCATTTGAAGCAAAACAAAACATAAAGATAATCAAAAGATATAAACAAAAAGGTTCACACTTTAACCAATAAGTAAAAGTTGCAATATGATCTTGTATAACTAAACATATTAAGATTTTTGTTGTCACTCCAAATTCAAGTGCAGACAACAGGAACAGTACTGTGCAACTTCGTAACATCCAGGCAGAAATACTCCCTTCATTGTCAGTGCTAACACTTCCCACCATAAGCTCTAGACTACCAATCTGTAAGCCTCCCTCTCAAGGCAAGGTAATATACAGCATTTGCGGGACATTTCCCCAAATCAATAGTAAACAGTCTTCCATCATTATAGCACTAAAAGAACAAGCACAGTCAAGTGTTTCCTAAGAATCGTTCTTCTTTTCTTGTAGCTTTTGTTCCTTTTTAATGAAAAACTGGCTTTAATTGAAAAGAATGAAAGATTACAAGGACCAAGGGGCTAACTCGCTATACAAAAGATCACCCCAACAATCCAAGAGAATCAACAAAAATTATCGGGAATAACCCTAAAAGGGATGACCTAAATCTTAACTTCTTCCCAAGACCTCTCCACTGGAGTAAAAAAAATACATCTCTTATTTCTCTCCAGCCACATCCCTCATAAAGTCGTAAAAAAAGCAGACCACCAAAGTATACAGCCCTTGTCCTGAAAAAGACATTGGAAGAACACCTCCTACAACATCAAGCAGCAACAACTGTTGCAGATAAGGATGCCTAAAAATTTTCCTGATAGAACTGTTTCATCCAACCAAAGTTGCATCCTCAGTATCACATCTTTCCAGTACAAGGAGTATAGTTTGTGACAAAGCTGTTAAATTAAAGAACCATTCCATCAACACACACAGAGAGATACATTAGTCCTTTTGGCATATAGTACAACCTTGACCATCAAAAGCTCTAGTTAAAGCCAAAACACATATCCAGGTGCAATTTACAGTCTCCAACATGGTTGACTGAACTATAGAATCTTTGTTTTGTTTTACCATATAACCTTCATTAATGTGAAACCTGGAGGGTATTGGCTTTCATGATACCTTTTTAATGATGGTATGAGGTAACCTAATCATGTAACTCATCAAATATCTCTTTTTGTTTAAACAAGTAATCAAGCTTTTCTTTGGTAATAATATTAATCTCATATCTACCAAGAATGTATTATTTACACAATCCTTCCATGATAAATAAATTAACTTTGTTACCTTTGTTAACATTATTACAATAAAACTATTTTCTGCAACTTTATTTTCCTCCAGTGTTGTGCTATCTTTAAGGACTTTCCCTTGATGGATAAGCATCTGCTGTGCAGCAGGGTAAACATCAGCACCCTGAACAGTTTCTATATTTTTCTTCACATCAGCAACCTACAAATCAGCAAAAATCACCGTAAGAATAAAAAAGGCACTAAAGATGTGGTGCACTAAAGATAATAAAAATAATTAAAAGGTAAAACCATGTGCTTTTAAACTAGGAATAAACGTTTTCTGTCGGTAAAATCTTCCAATAAATGTAGGTCTCTACATAAAACAAAGGATGATTGAGGCTTTTGTTGGGATGGATTCTGGAATAGAAAATTAATTTTCCAATTACGTCAATTCATAAAATCTAGCAAATTTAGCTTTTGGGATCGACTTCCTAAAAATTCTGACAACTCTTCTAATTAACTATTCAAATTCCTATTTTATCTCCTTTTATTCTACATTTTCACTTTTAGGTTTGAAATTTACAAACGCTTAATTACTCAAATTCTAGAGCATATTTGACAACAATTATTTTAGAAGCTACAAGAATTCCAAACTAAGCCTGATGTAGCAACCATACCGAAATTCTAGAGAACTAACACCATATTTTGTTGTATCAATCTCGGTTATTATACTACGTCTGTCAATTAAGTCAAATATAAAGCTTCAAATTTAATTATGTAAATATTTGAAAATTTAAAATTTACTCTAAAGGTTAGTCCATGGGTTTAGAACTATTGATGATGTAAACTAGTCTACTATTGAGATTAGAGGATGCAGTTAAATTTATGAATATGTGTACGTGATTCCTTTTATACAAAAGACCAAAAAAACTCAAATAAAATGGATAAAAAATGGATAAAGCAAATGATCGTATTCATTTATACAGCTTAATTATCAATTAAACATTTAAAGGTAAGACATATTACATTGTGGCTAGTAAATTAATGAACATCAATTCTCAGGGGGGGCTTCCAAGCCTTTAAGAATTCCGAAAACGAAAAAATCAGTATAAATGCATGGCCAACACCCCTGACCTAATGGGACAGGCAACAAGTGACAGCCCTCATTTTGGAAGTGTGATAGGCCTTATATAGGCTCAACTCATTTCCTGGACTTACATTTGAATAATACTTCCAGTGTTTGCCTGTAATACAGCAACTAGATATCAAGAGAGTCAGAGACACAGCAGCCACAGTATTGAGACAGGCATATGCTCTTTGAGAAATCATTTGTGGGAGAGGAGTAAAATGAATTGGCAAATGTGGATATGGAAAAACTACTGCATTTAAACTGGCATGTGATCTGAGAAATCATTTGTGGAACTGGAGTAATGTGACTTGGCAAATATAGATATGAAGAACTACTGTTTCGAGACAGCATTTTTTTAGTTAGCAGCTCCTTTTATCATTATTTTTCATCCAAAATTAGTTTCGGACCATAACTACACTTGTTGGACTCAAAACTAGGGAAATTAGCATGTTACAGCCCTTCCATATAAAATTACTATCACCTGATTTAGACCTAATATATAGAATCAGCTCTGTGTTGAGCATCCAAGGAGAGAAATGGAGAAATGGCTTACAATAGTGAAATCATAATGCAACTAAAAGCCACATTGCATAACAACAGTAGTAAAATGGATTAAAAGCCAACTACCGGACTAATCATGCCCAAATTTCAATCATGACTTGGAGCTTCACAAGAGGACATGTTGCATGGGAAGTTATTGGCTCTAATGCATGACAGAATCCTTAGAGACTGTTGAAAGCAATTAGAACACCAAGTTGCTCCTCAATCATTATAACTTGTGTGGTATTTGAAGGCACTTTGGGTATGGGAATAGGTTGAAAAACAAGATTAGGGCAAAAGTCTAAATAGTTGATCCAATAGAATTAGGAATTATGGAAGAGGCTTAAACGGCAAAGGATTAAGAATTATCTTCCTGTACAAGATGAGAAATCCTGGGTGAAACTTGTTCCCACTCACCGAGGTTGTCATGACTCATGACTTCCAGACATACCTAATATGTAGAACCCCACCATACTTAACACAAGGCAGAAGGTTGAACGACAATGGTTTGACAAGACCCAAATTACAAAGCAAATTCCTCGTCCAAGAGATTGTTAGATGCTTAATTACAGAGGCAGGCTTTTCTTCAAGTAGAAAAAGAACTTCATCTTTACCTAGTAACACGTGCAAAACAAGTATTTGCAGAAAATATTAAGTAGCTCCACGAGAGTGCAAAGAGAAGATAAGCCAGGCACGTGAGTGTAGCAGGGAGTGGCTTAAGTTTCTTAAAATTCTATAATGGGATTGAATCACTTCACAACATGATGATCAGTTCAAAGGAAAACTACAGTAGTGATAATATTTTATTGCTTGGCCACATAATTTCATCCCTCAAAGTCTGACAAGTCACTGAAAAACCAAGAAAGGATCAAGAAAATAATTATCACATAATGAATTTTGCTAGAAGCGAGAGGAAAATGGGTGAGTATTGGTGTTGATCAACAAAAAGCAGTAAGAGACATCTAGCTCACAGTATTAACATATTTATTTAGAGTTGCAAGAACGTTATGTTTATACTCGATTTAAACTTACAGGAGTAGTATGTTAGTAGTCTAGAAGCGTATTTAAATTTCAGGATCTTAGTGTTCTCAAAATTCTTCAACGATGCTCCTTGTTTAAGTACATTTGTGGTTGTTTTTTAGTTTTATTACGATTAGGAGGGGATTGATGCCTTATCCTTCATTTCCTTAACTGAATATTTGAATTACAAATGAAATAGTTCTTATCCATTCAAAGGCCCTCTCCTGTATTTACTCAATCATTCAGCCTTAAACCCTGCCTGCCTTCATCGTCTCCCTTTATTGTTTCAAATTGAATATATCATTCACAAAATACAAGCAGCGAGATGACTCATGGTCCAAGTCCCCATGGGAAACGATGACCACAGTTGTGAAGTGAGTTGTATGATTGAATTAGTAGGCACACAAGTGTTACATTAACTACGCAACTCAATGCTAATGACAACGATAACAATCTAAACCTCCAGTAGCAAAAACTAAATGTTTTACAAGAAAATAAAAACAACAGCAAACGAAACATTCCAGAATTAGTACAGTAACGACGATGAGCAAGATTCAAATTCAAAATCACAATACAATTCGATCGCACAAACCGATTACAATTCAACAACCAAGACAACGAACTACCATCGCATAAACCCTAATTACACTTCAATTGGAAAAAATAAGCACAAACCGGAATCGAAAACGTACTCGGAAAGCCTCGATTCCGAGTGACGGTCTTAATGCGAATGATTTAAAACGAAAAACAAAACTGAAACCGATGAAGAAAGTAAACTGACCGTATCTGCAGGCTGAACTTCGATTTCGAAGTGCGAGCCCTTGAGAGTCTTGACAAAAATCTTCATCTTCGGAAATTGATCGCTGCCTTCGCGAAGATGCAAGACCACAGCAGCAGGTCCGACGCCGGAATCGAGAGAATTATGCTAATACCCTAGAGCGAGCAAAGGATTCAACGACGGTAACCGAAAGCGCAAGTAAAGAGAGCAAGAAGGATTGGATCAGAATTCCGTTGTTATATATACGGGGGGTAAAAGACTTGATCACGCGCTAGTTAGCGCGTTAAGAAAACGCTCTTTAATAATTTTAATGGACCATGAGATAAGGAGCGCGTGGGTGAGCGAGTGATGCAAAAGTTTGTGGTTATGGGTTGATGATGAAAGCTGGAAACATGAGTAGATTTTTGCATTTCGTATCCGACGTGGCCTTCAACTTCGAACTGTGCGTTTCCTACAGTCCGATATCACCGATTGATTCGTTGGATTATGTTTATCCCATAAATTTAGTGCCAATTTTTTCTTTCTTTTTTTTTTTTTTTTTTTTTTGAATTACACAAATGATTTTGAAATTCCAAAAAACAAAAAATTTCATGCAATTTGTAGGACTCGGTTGGAGAAATTTTATCGAAGTATTGTATTAAGTTGGTATTTTATTAAAAATATTAATGGTAGTAACTAAATATAAACAAAATGTGTTATTGTAAGTTAAATTTTTACCTGCACAAGTTTTTTAAACCCAATTTATTATGGCTCCATTTGAGATTGCAAGCGAGGGTATGAAAAAATAACCTTTGAAAAAAATCCTAACTGTCTTTTCTAATATAGGTTTTTAAAATATTTATATAAAATCAATTTCAAAATCTCCTAAATTGTAGCTTTTAATTCTAGCTTCTCCAATAATCATAAACAACTTGTTTCCTTCTTTTTTTTTTCACTCAAATCTTCCTTATATCTCCTATAAAATTCTAGGGTTCCTAGACCATTTTAGAAATTTGATTCAATTGTTATACGACATATCACAAAAAATATAAGAAATACGTAACTTTGCATACATAAGAGAACTTAAGTCCAACAAATCCAACAACTTCAAATTTTTGCATGTTTAACTTTTTTATATAAGCAACATCTCATTCACAATATCCAAATAACGATACTTTGTGAAAATAAATTGAATTTTAACAAATTTACAAGGAAAAATGGAGAAATGTTTTATGGGAAAAAAATGCTTATGAAATTTTGTTGTGAAGTGCAATTTGAAGAAGAGACATATTTATAGACTATTCTTGGTCATTTGAATAGTCGTGTCTTTTTTTCATGTTGGTTATTTTCGAAAAAACATGTTCATTCATGAAACAATGCAGCTCTACATGAATAGTCACATACCAATTATTTCAACCTAATACATGTTCAAGCACCGACACCAAGCATTTACTTTCCTTTTTTTTTTCTGTTGTTTAAGTTTTTTTTTTTTTTTCACTTTTCTATGTTTGGACCTCATTGCCTTCGAATTGTCTACTTTTCTAGGCTTCTAATCTTCTTTGAATGAAATAAGATTGCACCTCTGTTCTTTACCATGATAAAGAAATTCAAAATAAATACATCTATTGAAGAAAGCATCATTTCTTATGAGACAGAGGACAATAGGGATACAAGCTTCCAAATATATGAATGGAATATGAAATTCAAAAGAAATCTTCATTTAGAAAGATCCTAAAGAGAGAATGGTGGTAAACTCTTTTATTTTCTTTTTACCTTCTTGAATTATTTCACACTATTTCCTAACCTATTCTCTCATATAATTTTAAGTAATAAAAAAATAATTTGTAAATTAAACTAGGAAAAAAATCAAAATAATTAAGCAATAGAAATTTATATACTAAAAGCAAACATATAAATTGAAATAATATGTCTATTTTGTTATCACAGTTAAACCACGCAATTACTTTATTTTCTTAGTTTTAAAATTGAAATTTATCAATCACTACTATATTTTAGGCATGTTTGGATTAACTTAATAAATAAATATCTTTCAACAATTTTTTTCCATTTAAATATTTTTTATAAAATAGAGACTCTAATAGCTTTCAAAATCCACTTTGAGTGGTTGCTAAACACACGTATTTCTGACGTATTTTAAAATTACACACTTGAAAAATATTCCAAACACACCCTATTTTATTAAAAGCATGGTTCACATTAGTTATTTTAAAAGCTATGACAATCTCAAAATAAACCTAAGACTTGTTTGATAACCATCAAGTTTTTCGCTTTTGAAAATTAAACTTATAAATCATTACTTAACCTCATGATTTTTTTTTTTTTTATCTCATGTTTGGCAACCTGATTTTTTTTGTGTTTTTGTGTATGTTTTTTCATTTTTCATTTTTCTTTTTAAACATGCTTGTTTTCTGGTTGCTTTTTAATATTGTTTTCCTCTTTATTAACTAAATGCTTGAATTATTAGGTAAAAAAAAAAAATTTTAAAATTAAAGACCTTATTTGGTAACTATTTAGTTTTTTTTTGTTTTTGGTTTTTAAAAATCAAATTTATTTCCTCACAATTTCTTAAAACAATTTGCATGTTTCTTAAGTAAAATAGTCAATTTCTTAGTCAAATTATGAAAAAAAAAATTTAAAAACTACTTTCTTTATGTTGTGTGTTGTAATTATTTAGTTTTTTATTTTTTAAAAAACAAGTATATTCTTCTCTCAAATTCTTATCATTCGTTGCATCTTTCAAGTAAAATAGTTGAATCGTTAGTCAAATTTCTAAAAAAAAATAAAAAGAAAATTGTTAAAAACTACTTTTTTTAAACTTATTTGATAGCCATTTTATTTTTAATTTTTAATTTTTTGAAAAAAAAATTCATAAAGGTTTGATTATTGTTTTTTGTTTTTAAAATAAATCACCGTTACTCCACAGATTAGTTTGTTTTTATTTAAATTTTAAATTTGTTCGTATTTATATTTTGTTAAGGGGTATTCTTGATATTTGCTATATGTGGTTTTGTTGGGCGAATAAGTTGAGTCGGATCCATGGACCCAAAAATCCAAAACTAGTGGGCTTTTAAATCATGGTAACCATTTTCTCACAGCCCATATTTCAAAAATAAAAATAAAAGGTTTTTATTTTATATTATTTTATTTGAACTAGCTCAAATTACGAACTTTTTACATATTATTTTGGTCTTTATACTTTTTAACTTTGGTTTATTTTGGTCATTATACTTTCAAAATGTTCATTTTGATCTCTATACTCACAAAATGGTCAGTTTGGACATTGTACTTTTAATTTTGGTTCAACTTGGTTCTTATACGTTTAAAAATGACAATTTCAGTCATTTCATTTTCATTTTGATTTCATTTTTTAGGGATCAAAGGACCATATTTTAAAAGTTGAAGTACCATAATGAATCAAAGTTGAAAGTACAAGGACAAAAATAACATTTTGAAAATATAAATATCAAAATGAACCAAAGTTAAAATTATAGGGAGCAAAATGAACATTTTGAACTTTGAAAGTAGAAAAACCAAAATGAATTTAAGCCAAAAGTACATAGACCAAAGTAGTATTTAAACCACGTGGGAACTTGAAAACAAAAGTTTCAAGTTGTCCATAACAATAAACAAATACCTTTTTTAGAACAATGAAAATGGTGATATAGTAAATTTATTATAAATTGAAAAAATATCAAACTATTTACAAATATAAAAAAGTTTCACTATTTATTAACGACAGACCACGATAGATTTCTATTGCTTGAGTGGTAGAAGTTTATAGATTTCTATCGCTCAAGCGATACAAGTCTATTGCAATCTATTGCTCATAAACGATAAAAAATTTGTATATTTGTAAATAATTTGGCTCATTTTGCTATGTTTAAAAACAAGTCTAAAATATAATTTTTTAGAAAATAAAAACATTAGATATATTTCTTATTAGAGAAAAATGGAAAAAAATCGACACACATATACATGTATTTCTACTTCTAAAACTAGAGTATATCAATTTTTATGATTAACTTTCAATCTCAGCATCCATTAGAGTTATAATCTTCATCCTTTGTTGAAAACAATTAGGATACATTTACTAGCAAGCAAACAGACAAAAAAATAATAATTAAAAAACAACTCTATTGAGGTTGCTAAAAGGAAGGCTCAAACCCTGGAGATCGACACAAATCCAAAGATTACTAAGAAAGGACATAGGGGGTGCACGTCTCAAAAAAAATATGTCAGTGCATCAAGATTTCAGCCGACTAGATATATATGGAAAATAACCAAATTGAGTCCGAATTGACACCTTGCAACCATTAAGTGACAAAAATGCCCTTGATGGCATTGTCGTCACACGTAACCTCAAATGTATGTCGGAGGATTGACTTAAATAGTCTAATTTGTCCACTATAAAGGGGAGAGTAGGTAATCTCGAAATAGAAATGAGAGACTTACACCTTTTCACTTTTAGTTGAATTAGCTGCTCCTCGCAACAACTTAAGCATTAGAGTATATTGGGTTCAACGCCACATCAATACAATGATCTCTTATGTAGGTCAACCCGAAGGATATTGAGACCAGACCAGTGAAAAGCGGGCCAGAAGTTAAGGTCACCGAGCACCCATAATGAAGCCCAACGCGAATAAGATTTGAGCATTGAGAAACACCAAAACTCATCAACTTCGCATTAAACGTATATTTTATTAATTCATCGAACACAAATTTTTCGTACGTCTACAAATAAATCCCTATCAAATAGTAAAAATTGCAACATTTTGAAATTTAATATATACATTTCTCCTAAACTTTAGCACAAGTCAAAATCAAATGAATTGAAGGTCTTGGTTTAAAAATCAATTGACGCAGCTAAAGTTTACAAAGACAAGCTCCTATTTTTTCCTATAAATATATAAAACAAGGTTAAAATATTATTTTAATTATCTTTGTTCAATTTTAGCCCTCAAACTAATGTCTAATTTTAATATGTATATTTTCAATACATCTTAAATTTAATATGTTAATTTTTATTTTTATTAAAATTAATGGTAGAATAATAATAACTTCATTAAAATATATATATATATATATATATATGTTTTGAAAGTTTATACTGAGATATTAATACATAACAAAATATTTTTAAAATCTCAATGAAAAGAAAATTAAAGATTAAAATTTATTGAAAATATTGGTGGTAAAATAACCATTAAAAAGACTGTGAGCTAAAAAAGAGAAAACGAAATGTATTTTAACATTTGTTGACATTGACCAATGGTATTGAGTTTTTATATACATGTATTTTAACATTTTCACGCTTAATATCAACACAAAGGATGTAAATTAACATTCTTATTATATCAAACTTTGTTTTTTTCATAAAATCTAAAAACCAAATAAATATAATAACAACAGTAAACATATTATTACCTAAGCTTATTTAAATAACGTAAAATCATTATTTATTGATTTAACTTTTAATTTTCTTTTTCCAAAATATCGTTTACATCGACTTTTTATTAATTTTTTTTCTTTATTTAATTCATACCAACTCGAAGGATAGCTTGTTTCGTGAACATTTAAGATTTTCATGATGTAGAAATCTAGATTACTGCATTTGTTTTGCAATCTGTTGCTAATATCTTAAGATTCCATGACAACTTAAAGATTCTCCTACGCAGAGTGGCTCTAAAATTTTGAATGCCTCCTAAATTTTGAATTTTCCAAATTTCTATGTTGACGTCCTTTCTTATTCTTTATCATATGACAATTAACTAATTAATTTTAAAATGCTAAAACACATAAATAAAAAATCACTATTTGTAACAACTAAAAATAGCGATTACTTGATTGGAATATATCACATATATATGTAACTAATTTTTTATTAAAAAATTATTAATAGAAAAAATATCAAACTATTTACAAATATAACAAATTTTACTTTTTATATGTGACAGACCCCGATAAACATTTATTAATGTTGAAGTGATAGATGTCTATTTGGGTCTATTTGAGGACAATCACATATAGAAATTAAAATTTTGCTATATTTATAATTTTTTTCAATATAATTTTTTTTTTAATTTTTGAAAACATCCATTGTTATTGTCCTATAATTAACAATTAAACATATACACACTCTTCTTTATTTACATTTTATAATTATAATGAATATTATCAATCACATATATAACTCTTTCGGTATATCCTAGTTTTTATTTTAAATTAAATCTGATATTTACTCTTATAAAATATCTTAAATTAGTATATATTGTTTTGTTGGGACAAACAAGATATTTATTTTAACAAAAATCAAATTAATGAAAACAAATATATTATATAAGTTCAACCTATATTAAATTAATACTAAAAATTACAAAAACCAATCTTAAAGTATGGTTTTGGTTGCAGTTATACCCTTGAACTTCTAATAGTGTTAAAATTGAGCCCTCAAACTTATAACAACCGTAAAAATTAAACCCACAAATGATAAAAATTAAACTTTTAAACTTACACAATGTAAGTTAGGATCCAACTTTAACATTTGAATAATGTTGAGTGCTCAATTTTTAAATTTAAAAGTTTAAGAGTATAATTGCAACTACTACTATACTTTGGGAATGGTTTTTACAATTTGTCCAAAAATCTATATTAAACTAAATTATGAATCGATGAATTAAAGACTTCTTAAAACATAGTATAAATTTAAACAAAACATAGTAATTCAAAGGTGTTTAAATCTCTAATCTCAAGTTTTTATAATTCAAAGTATCTAAACAATTAGACTATCTATTTTTATAAAAAAACAAACAACCGACTTTTTTTTTTTTTTTTTTGTTGAAACAACAAATTTCATGAATATCTAAAATAAAAAATCCCTCTTTAAGACATAAAAAAACGACAACTTTGTTAAAACATCTAAAATTATTAAAGTCATAGAGTAAAAGAAAAATGGAAGACATTATTAACCATTTTTATTTCTATAATAATAAGATTATTTTAAACATTTTTTTTTTAAAGTTGAGGGGTATGTCAAAAGATATTTTTGACATAAAATTCAAGAGTATTTTTTTAAAAAAAATAATAATAATAATAACATTTTTTAATAAAAAAACAACTTTTTCTCTAATTCAATGGTACACTAATATTCTTGAACTTTGAGTTAGAGTTTTGTATTTCAATGATACCTAATTTGGGTGGCCACGTATTTTCCGTTCATTCTCGCTCGTCGATATCAAAAAAATAAAAATAGAACAAAAAATAAGCACACAAATCGCCGGACGGAGAATCTAAAGTTACGAACGAAGCCGCCGGAGAATAGGGCAACGCAAAAACGTTCTCAAGAAACCATATAGAAGATTAAAAGAAGAAGGAATTCCACTGTATAAAATCATGTGTATTCAAACTTAAAAAGAAAGAAAAAACGAACCAATTTCTATTTTCATCTGCGGCATCTGTATCACACTAGTCCTACAAACCTTTCCATCTTCCCCCTTCAACAAATCTAAACCAAAAACATTTACAAATCGGCGACGTTTCTACCTACTGCGCCGGCAGAGATTCTTGCCGCCAAAGAAAATCCGAGCTATCTGACGAATCAAAACACAGATTCGAATACTCCATCAGTCCATCGAACGCCACATACTCCGCCGTATCGCTGCCGCTATACACATCTCCACCTTCCAGTTCGAAAGCATCGTAGTTCGGGATCTGATCCTCAAACCTCCACATCTCACCGATCTCGGACGAATCAGTCGATACTCGAGCAAACTCCTGTCGGCTATTGGAAGGCGGCAGACCGAGCTCGTCGTCTGAGGCTTCCAAGAGGTAACCTAACTCCGGCTGGGACTCACCGGAATCCGCCGTCAAATCTACCACCGGCACCGGAGAAGACGATGCGGTAGCGATTTCTTCCTCGAAGCTTCTCATCAATGAGTCGAGATCCTGAGTCGCTGGTTCAGGATCGGAGTCGTCGAAGAAACCAAGGAGGTCGTCTCTGAGCCGCTTCACCTCGGGCGAACCGGCCTCCGACTCGGCCGAGTCGTCCCGATCCCGCTTGTTGGAATTTTGATTCTCCATAGAAATAAAATCACAAAAGAGGAATTAGGGTTTCTTTTTTTTCTTTTTTTTAAATTTTTGTGATAATCTTGCTTAAGTTTCAACGGATAGACGCGATAAAGAACGTGAGACAATTTGGGCGGGGTATCAAGGACTGGGTATTTATATAAGGGGACAAGGTGGAGAGAAGGTACAAGGCGCGTGGATAGTGATGTAAAACAAGCGCGTGGGAGCGTAGAAATATGCTATCTTCTTTGTCTTTTATTTTTATTTTCTTTTTTTTTCCCTCTCTCTTATCCCTAAAAAAGAAAATTGTTTCCTACGGAAAATTCTACCCACCTCCTTTTCATTTTCGTGACTTTGTCCGGTTTCGGTTTTGGAATGAGGGAAAAGAAATTAATTGATTTCAATTCCATTAACAAGTCCGCAAGGTGGGGCCCGCTATCCGAGTCAATGACGGATCCGTTTCTGTTTCGATCCTTGGCTCGGCTCAGCTGCCCCGAACTAGGGCTGTGTGCAAATTATTGGTCGGAGAAAATTATTAAAATATCTCTACTTTTTCTTTTTTTTTTTGAAAAAAAATTGTTTTTTTTTACATAGATCTAGTTTACATTTGGTATGTACGAACCGATTGGCCCACCAATCTTGTAAGTTCGCGTAAATAACTCAAATTTGACAGTAAATATAAATTTATTTTATCTTTTTTTTTATTTTTATATTTATCAAATAATTTTATCTTCTATATTTACATTTTTCACGTTTGTCGAATAACTACTTACATCTTAATTTATTGGGTAACTATATCTTACAATTTTACATCCGAAACACAAACTTGCTAATTTCAACATATTAACTCCACTTAGTGGTTCAAACACCCTCATTTTCAAAATGTTACACTTTATTTTTTAATTTTGAGTTTAATTTATATTTGGTTTGTATATTTGAAAAATATAATTTGTGTGTATTCTAAAAATATATATTAAGTTTTGAATTTTATTTTAAAATTTACATTTTTAACTGAATATTAAAAATAAAAAATTAAATAGTTAGGAAAGAAAATGTAAAAAAGTAATTTTATTTTATCAAAAACTGCTTTTACATATAGGGAGGGTATTTTGGTAGTTTCGCTTGCCTTCGCTCTTGGTCAAAGGTTTAGACAAGCAATTGGAATTAGAATATCCAGACTATGCTTTTCTTTTGTGAACGACAGAATGTGGATTTGATATGAAGCCACTTGCCACTTTTTTAAATTTAATTGAAGGAAAAACATCATGTTTGTAATGTTTTTAGGTGGCAATTTTTTTTTTAATAAAAAACAATTATAAATATTATGCATACGTGCTTACGTGGGAACTCTCGCTAGATTTCTTGTTTAAAATCAAAAGAAAAACATTGACAAATGGTTTATTATAAAAACTATAAATTCTCCCCCAATATAAGCTTTCTTTTGACTTTTCTTAAGTATTATTTGGGTCTCAAATTTTTTTAACTCATTTCATGCCGTCCTTGACCTTTGAGAAGACATTATTGCATTTAAATTTATAAAATTATATACTTTAAAAAAAATATTCCAAAAACCATCTTAGGTTTCATCTTTTTATCATGCCACCTAAGTCCATCTAATCTATTTATTTTTAATACATTCTCACGTCAATACATTAATATATAATAACTGAAAAAAAATAAATAGTCATAACCTAATAAATAAACATAAATTTAGAAATTAATAATTTAAGCATTACTGCGAATATGAACATATTTCAACTAATATGAAGTACGAACTTGTACTATTAAATTTGAGGTACGCGATTCGATCTCCTATTTTATATATTGTCCAAAAAATAATAAATAAATAAAGGATACTAATATAGAATAAGTTGTAAAGTGCAAAATTAAAATATTCAAATTATCTTTCATTGTAAATCAATAAGAAAAATAAGGGTGAGTTTGGCCCCTAACTTGAAGTGGGTGGGGTAAATTATTTTAGCTCACTCCATGGGTTATGACTCCAAATATAATAGTGATGTTTATTGCTATTTACAACATATAATTAATTATAGCAATGCTATTTGAAATCTCTCTTAGGGACTAATGGAGAGACTATAATGTAATTAGAATTACGAAAATCTAAGGAGGTGTTGGAATGAGTTGGAAATCTAGGGTGGAGCAAAAATGAGAACATGAAACGTGAAAACAATAGGAAAGATGGTTAAATTGAAAATTATGAGAATAAAATGAGTTTGATATTACAAATCGAGTCCAAAACGTTCAATTCAAACATAGACTTTTGATTTTTTTTTTTTTTTTACAATACTTATTATTTCTATTAAAATAATTTACACTACTAAAAACAGACTATAATAACTAACTAGCGTGTCAAGAAACTCACTAAAAAAATTTAAAAAAAAAAAAAAGAAAAGAAAAAGGGGGGGGAAACGTAGGGTAGTGGGTACCAAAAGTTGTGGGGCAAAGTATGCAATGAATAAGGTTGTGAGTTGGACTTTGTCCAAAAATAGGACGAATTGGGAAGGCAATAGTGAAAGCGATTGATTGTGCACTTTTCTAGAAAATCTCCAAATTGTTAATGACGTGGATGCCCACTCCACCTTAAAAAAATAATTGGGAGAATATCTTCCAAAGGTAGAAAATCTTGAGGTGGGGTCAAACAATAGGATTTTCTTTCAGAAAAAGAGGGGAAAATAATTTAAAACACTCCCATATTCAGAACCCTAGTAACCCATAAATGGTAAAGAAAATAACAAAAAAAAAAAAATATTTAAATGTCATTTTCACTCCTATACTTCATAATTTGTTAGATTTTAGTCATGGTTACTTTACAAAAAATGTAATAAATCAATGATAATCCAAAAAAGTTGATCCCATTTAATTATGTTTGATGTTGTTTATTTATGCTCAACTAACATCTAGGGAGGGTCTACTTCCAAATTTGTATTAAAAAAATTATAAACTAATTGATAAGCGGAAGTTGCTCAATTCAATTGCGTTCGAAACTTACTCCGATATCGTTACCACTACAACATGAGAATTATGAATCTATCACATTTATTGTTATCGTTTGACCCTAAACGTAGCTGTAATAGTAAATATGGTAGATTCATAATTTTAATTTTATGTTAACTTGATCAAAAGTAATCAATTTACATTTGTGATTATGACCCAATATGATTACACAAATTTTCATTATGAATTGGTAAATGCGAACTTAGTCACTAAACTTTCAATTGTCCAAATTTAATTTGTACTTTTAATAAATCTACTAGTTTTGTGGAAATTTTCATAATTTTGTGTTTTTTATTAGTACTTTTCACTAATTGTAAAAACATATTCACATATTGTATTTCCTTGCATTAAATTTTTTAATATTTTTAATCAAATTTGATAAAAGTTAACTTTGAATGACTAAACTTAAGATTTACTGAAAATATGAAATCAAAAATTGGATATTTGAAAGTACAAACACTAAAATTTAACAAATACTAAAGTACAAGAACCAAAATGGTATTTTATAAAATAATAATATTTAATCAATTAATTAATTATTGAGTGCCAATGTTTTATTTAGTGTTGAGAATTGTGTGGAAGCTGAAGGAAAAAGGATAATTTCAGAGGCTGTATTTGACTAATGAATTTTTATCGCGACCTAAAAGGAAATTAGCCAAATTCCTTTTTATTGACTTTCTAGAATTGCAATTTGAGGCACGTTATCTCCTTACCAACCGCTGTGTATTTTGGAAAATCATATATCTATGTATAAAACTGGGTAAGATCAATGGTCACATTCCTCGATTTAGCATATAAGATAATAATGTGTATATCAACGTTATACTATTTAGATTACCAATATTTGGAACGAGATAATTTGAATATTTGACCGAACAAATATTTAATTAATTAAGTTATTTTATATCATTAATAAAACGGTTATTGTTTTTATTTTTTATTTTTTATTTTTTTATTTTTTATTATTATTGTTATTATAAAAGACTGTTCACTTCTATAATTTTTTTCATCGTATTTACAAAATATTTGACCATGTAACAAATATACAATTATCTTAATTTTTTTAATTTATCTTTCGTAAACCAATTTTGAATTTATCTAAAAAGATAGTATTCAAAATATATAAATATTTAACGATAATTTTCAAATATAGTAAAATTTTATTATCTATTTGCGTTAGATATCTCTATCATGATAATAATTTATTGTGATCTATCGTAGATAGACCGTGATATTTTGCTATTATTTTTAAGTATCTTTAGCAATTTTTTCATTTAAAATAATTTTCTACTATTTAACGGTGGATGGAACAAAAATTAACAAAAGATAAAGTAAACAAATTTTATTATATATATATATATATATATATATATATATATATTTTGTGCGTGTGCGTTCAACAACATCTAAGGATGTAAAATCCAACTTTAGATTGACGGGTTGTTTTGGTTCATAAATTTTGCATGTAACCAATTTTGGTAATTGACTTAAAATTTCTACAAAATTTTGTAAGGCATTTAATAAATTAACTTATCATTCTTACTATAAAACCTCAATAGTTGTGCCCAATTAAAAAAGGTTAATTTATAACATGTGCAATACATATAAAATTGATAGTTTAAATAGTTTTTTTATATTGTTTGACTCGAATAGTTGTCATCAACTCTACTATGAACGATTATTTCGAAACTAATTTCAAACTTCATAAACAAATTGAACTAAAATTAAAACGCTGAATGACTAAACAAGGACTCTTTTAAAAATTTAAAAAAGTATATGAAAATTAATTTCTAAAATAGAGTATAGTAAGGGAGGAAGAGGAATATATATATATATATAAATAAATAAATAAAAAAGATGAATTATGATAATTGAAAAAAGGGATGGAAATAAAGAGATTTAATAGGTTGAGTTTGAAAAGGAAAGTTGGGGCGTGGTAAGTGTGAGTTTGATATGGAAATGAAATAAAAGATGGAGAAGAATGGGTGGTTGGCATATTGAGAATAGTCACGTGATTTGGAACAGAGCAATCAAGTTGAGTCTCTCAAGTCTCAACCACCCACTCTGCCCAAACTCAAAACTCCCTTCTCCCAAAAATAAAATATCAGCAAGTGGCCGACACCCTCCATTCATCCCAACACTTCTATTTCTCTTTTTCTAATTCTATCATGCTTTTCTTTAATCAATTTTCTTTTTTTACACCCCGACCCTACCAACATACCCCCTCACTTCTTATCGCTTCACACCATCCTTCCCAACCCAATCTAACCATTAGTGAAGTTGTAGATTTTAACACCATATTTGAGTCGTTTAACTCTCGTCTCTAATTTATAATATTCTGTGTTTGAGGTGCCAACTATCTTAGTCTAAGTAAGTTACAGTAAAGAGAAATGATAAAATATGAGTAAAAAATAATAAATACTACAGTATTGGTGTCCAAATACCCAATAAAGAGTTGTAAATTTGCAGCAAAATGGATAGTTAATAAAACATAAAATTGATATATGGACCTACAAACTCCTTGAGCCAAGTAAGGAGTGAAAAAGTAAAATCTAAATTATTACTTAGTTAAACTTACTTTTACCGTCTTAGTATCCCCTTGTCATTTTTTTTACATCATAAATTTTTCTATACTTGTTTAATAAATAAAAAATATATCTTTTAATTTAAAAATTATTTAATTGGTCATCTAACTCATTAGACTTTTTTTTCTTGTTAAATTACAAATTTAGTTCTTATAATTTTGAAAAATATTTAAATTTAGTTCCTATGATTTTAACTTTCACACAGCTCGATAGAATCTCACAAATAGTCTATAAATAGTTAGATAGAACTCCACAAATAGTTTCTAGGTGATAATTTTTATCAAATCTTGTAGATGAATTCTAATTTTAAATTATAAGGACCGTATTTGTAATTTAACTTTTTTTAATCAATAAATCTATTCAACTTGAAACAATATTATTTAAGAGTTCTATTATTATGGTTGAAATTGGAATATTGTGTTTAATGAGTCTTTTTTTCCCCTAATAAATTGGAGATCTATTTGATATACGAGTTTATAGATTATTAAACACAACTTTTAAAAGTCGGATACTTGACTTGGAAAGTTAACCTTGAAACAAAACTATACGAATATAATAGACCATTTTTTTTTTTTTTTTTTCTGTTTTGAAAAGTAATAGGAGACCCAATATCTAAATATAAAAATGTAGAATCATTGTGTTGCTTTGTTTTATTTAATAATTTTTGCCTTATATGTGGATAAATAAAACAAGATCCAAGTTGGCTTGGTGTCTAATCATGCCAACAAATTATTTAAAATTCGACATGTTTTTAAAATACTAATTAAAAGACACAAAGGGCACACGTAACTTTTAATCAATCAAGTAGGGTGGCGAGTTAAATAACCCACGACTAGAGTTTTTATTTATTTGTTTGTTTATTTATTCAGTTTAAAGGCAAAATAATAATAATAATAATAAAGAAAGAAAATAAAGATAGTTATCTCTTAGGCTCCTCATTAAGGTGACGAGAATAATATTGTCCAAAAAGAAAAAGAAATCTAAATAGAAAAAAAAAACCCATAGAGGACGCCAATCACCAAAAACATGGTGGTTTGTTCTTCTATTTGAGAATATGACAAAAATGAGAGACATTAACAACATTTCCAACAGAATTAATGTCTCCATTAAACACTGAAACGTCATAGAAACATTAATTTATACCATTGATAAGATTAATAGTCTCCTGAATCGAATTAAACCACTAACGGAGTTGTATATTTGTCTTATTTTATTTATTTTTTCTCTACTTCCAAACAAATTTGGCATGTTTTCTTAAAAATTGAGGGTTGATATCTTTTTATTTTATTATTTTTTTTTATCTATACTCAAAATAAGAGATTAAATCTCTAACATAAAAAAATATATATATAATTTTTGTTGAATTAAATTCACTACATAAGATACACTATGAATAATGAAAAGTCTCACTATATAATTTTTTTTTTTTTTTCTTTCTTGTTCTTTTTATGAGTTAATAGTCTTAGAGATAATTCTATATGTGACACCTATGAAGTAGGCATGAGGAAAGGAAACACAATTTGTTTCCTTATCTCATCTTTGCATTATTTTGAAAATAATTTATTTTCGGACTGTCTTATTTGATTTGACACGAATGATGTGAATAATTTTAATTAATCTCGCTCTATATTATCGATTATGAAAAACTAAAAAAAGTATAGCTTTCTTTAAAGCTTCTAGATTTGAGTTAAACATGTAAAAAATTTATATATGTGTATGTATGTTACTTTAAATTATAAATAACCTAACCATATTTAACCATAATTTTACTCGATTTCTTGAGTATTAGGTTCAAAATTTCTAACTGTACTTGCGATGTAAAAGTGCTTTGAGTCTTGTTTAACGTTGGTCAAATGTATTATGAATTGTCTTCTTTGTTTTTTTTTTTTCCATGTTTTTAGTCATTAGTAACATATTCATTTTATAAATTGCGAAAAATATATTTGCACACCGTAATTCATTACATATAAGTTATTTTTGTTAGGGTAAGATATCAAGATAAAAATTAACTTTTTGAAAAAATAAATTTAAAATTTATTAGAATTACATAAACTAAAACAAAACAATTAAAAGCACAATGACTAAAATATTAGAATGAAATCCAAAATATATGGACCAAAATAACATTTTAACTAATTAATATAAAACTAATTAAGACATCTACTTTCTCCATAGTTGTAATAATGTTGGTTTGACGGTCTATATCTTATACCATAACACAATATTTTTAGGAAAATTATTACAAATAGAAAAAATATCAGACTATTTACAAATATAGCAAAAATTTAATTTCTATCTGTGATAGATCTAAATAGACATCTATCAGTATCTATAAGTGTTAGATATCTATCTGGGTAAGCGGAACACGAACCTATTTCCGCTATTCCGGGTTCTTATTGAGCGTAGGAGAAGTTCGAGACGAAACCAGAGTGGATCTGCGGCAAAGCGGCGCCTCCGGGGGTATGGCGGCTTCTGCCTGACTGATGAACCTAGAATTGCGAAATGAGGAAGCGGGACCTTTGGATCGATCCTCGGCATATAAATGACAATATGGTGGGAACTATGTCACAGCTTATCACATATAAAAAGTAAAATTTTGTTATATTTGTAATTATTTTTAACAGTTTTTCTATTTTTTGAAAACATCCTATATTTTTAAAGTTAATTTTTAGTACTCCAATTTTGAGATAAGTTTCAATTATGCATTTGATTGTTGAAATTTGAAAGTATGTTAGAACTACGAATAGAGTTTAATGGTAAAAATATATTTTGTATTTTATAGAAGGATACAAATTGATATACTTATACAGCATGTAAATTGTTTCACAACGTTTAAATTAATACAATTATTAAGTTAAAATTTTAATTAATACAAACTCTCAAAGTTTTAGAATATGAATTGATATTTTGAAATTATAAAATGTATTTGATATCATAATATCGTTTGAACTATCTTTAAGTATATATTGAACCTTTTAATTAATACAATGATATATATACACGATCAAGTAAATTTGATGGGATTCTATATTGAAAAAATGTTAAAAGATCACTTTGGTCTATATACTATAAAGTTTGTTCAATTTTAATCTATATGTCTTAGATTGTCCAATTATGATATTTGTAATTTCAATAAATTTTAAATTTAGTCTTCAATACTACTTGATTGTTGATTCTTTACAAAACTTTTTGTTATCTATAACATTTAAACTATAAAATCTTTTATGTTATTGCATGCAAATTTTTATTATTATTTAATCAATTTAGTAAAAGAAAAACTACGAGGAACTAAATTTAATACTTAATAAAAATACGAAAATTGGAATTAGATGATAAAAAAAATATAAATAAAAATTAAAAAAATTATAGAATATAGAAACTATAATAATATTTTCTTTTAAATAATAATAATAAAGGATGGGAACGGGGAAGGTGAGCCACACCCACCCCAAACGGAGGCCGCGGTTCGTCTTTACCTATCGCCCACGTTTCCACGTCGCGTAATCATCACGCTTCATTTAACGAATGTCGCGTGACCCGTTAAAACGGCATGAACGGAACGCGTTGGCCTGCCCGTTACGGCCGTCCCTTCCGTCTCTTTCTTTTCCCATCAGTTTGCGTGTTTTTATTTATTGTCATTATTATTTTTCTTTTACCGGGACTTATTTTCCTTCCGTGGCCATCAATTTGTTCTCCTTTTTTAATTACAAGTTTAGTTATATTTTATTTTAAAAATTAAAAAATTATTATAAATAAAAAAAAAAATCAAACTATTTACAAATATAACAAAAATCTAAAATCTACTATCTATCTTTGATAGACCATAATAGATTCAGATAGATAATTTATCACTTTACTAGTTTTTCTATTTACAAATATAATAAAAGTAAAATTTTACTATATTTGTAATTGTTTTTAACCGTTTTTCTATTTTTTAAAACACTCCTATCTAAATATTCATAATTTTGTATTTAATAGACTTATCAATTCTTTATATTATAATTTTATATAGAGGCAGATCTAATTTTATACCTCAAATTTAAAACACAGATATTTCTAAACTATGCTCACGTTGAGTTTTAATTTAAGTTAAATATTTGAAAGCATTTAACGTATTATATATAAATTTAATAATTTATGTGTTGCAAAATCCTACACCTTTACTCACATTTTCCGTGGTGGCAACTTATTGGCTCATTATGAATTACGTTTTGTTTTCTTGTGGAAGGGTTCACCATTCACAAGTGTACCTTTTCAAACCTTATTGCATATGAATATTCAATATAATGAAAAATGTTACCTTTCTATCACTTATTACATTATTCAATACTCTTTGCAAAAACAACCCATCCTAAGTCAATTTCTAGATGCCATTTTTCCCCCTCACAAATTTTGTCTTCCCTACCCAATTTCTTTCAAACCACATTTAACTTTTTACTTATGAGCAAAGTTTTCCAATTTGACTTTTTATATGTTTTTTTAGTTTCATATATAATAGAGGAAAGCAAATTGAATCTTTGAAATTATTATTTTATCTTTTTTATCTTAGCCCAAAGTTATAATTTCAGTCATTGTAATTTTAAAAAAAAATTAAAATTTAGTATCTATTCTTTATAGTTAAAATTTAGTCCATGTGGTTTAATAAAATTCTATAATTCTACAAGGTTTTAATTATGGCTATATTCATATTTTCTAAAACTATATGGATTAAATTATAATTTTTTTTTAACGATAAAAACCAAAATTATAATTTAAAATTCACTGAGGTAATTACTCCCCTCTTTCTGTTTTTAGCCCATCCTCCTTTTATTTAATTAGTTATTATTTAAGAAGTCTTAAAATTTCCAATTTTATATTTAAGAAGTTTTTAAATTTCAAAGTCATATGACCTATTCAATAATTTATTAAATTAACAAATCTATTAGACACAATATTTTAAAGATTTGTTAGGTTCAAAATTTAACTTTATTTAAATTCTTATTTTTTTTGGTTTTACCAAAATATTAGAAAGTCTAGTTGTCCCACGTTGAAAAGATAGAAGAAAGTGACGAGCTCCAAACACTATAAAAGGAGTCTATGTTGTTTGTGTGTTAGTTCAAGTTAAATTTCCTTTTGCATTCTTTAGTTCAGGACCGAGAGTGAAAAAAAGGGTGTGTGTAATCAAAAGTTTTGAGAATGATGATTTTGTAATTGGGATTGGAGAATTCTTCTACATGATTGTCGTGTTTCTAATTTTTTTTTCATGTCGTATAAGTGAAAGTCTTTTCTTGATATATTATTAAACAAGTATAAATTAAGTAGTTTTTTTTTTTTTTTGACACATACCCATCTAATCAAACTGACACAATCAAATAAGTTGAATAGAAATAAAACATTATACACATGGGGACTTTGAATCTATAATGATACTTGTCGGATGGCTTCTTACTCCAAAAGTAATGTACTTTAAAAATGTCTAAGAAAAAAAAAAAAAAAAGTTGATTTATACATAATCTTCCTGTGTTTTCCACTGCCAACACTTTAGGCTGTGGATATTTGACTTTGAATAATCCACATTTTCGGCATTTAAATTCCAAAATTAATACTTTGCTTCCGAAAAGGACCAATTGAATTAAAAAACAAAGCAAAACAAACAATTACGGCAAAGTCCGCGTGTGGAAAACAAATTCTATCAACTTACAACCTTAACCCTCAAATTTTATATTTGATTCTATTTAGTTTCTGGATTTCTACATGCATGTGATAGATTTATGACATTTTTTAAAAAAAAATTTTTAGATGATGAGATTTTAATTTTCTTTTATGAATTTTTTAAATTGTATTGGATAGGCCAACGACAAAATTAAAAATTTAAAATTTAAAAATTTACTAAACAATTCTTTAAAGGTTTTAGGTCTTTACTAGAAACATGTTCATAAACTTGTTAAATTCTCTTTAAAATTCGATCCTTTTTTAAGTTTAGATGTCAATGAAATTTAAAGATAGAACTTGTAATAAAAAGTAGAAAAAAGGTATTCCACTTTTAAAATTTCTCCATAATATTCAAGTAGAAAAAAGTTTAAAGATACTCTAAACCTAATCTCTCATGCTATTCTTTATTTATTTATTTATTTATTATTATTATTATTATTTAATTTCACTTATATATAAAACATAGGTATCATACAACTCTATCTTCAAGTCAAGCATAAATTTAACTTTGCAATCTCTAAACTTTGTCTTTTATTTTTTCAATCAATGCACTATTCAAGATAAGATTGAGCAGTTTAAAAGCATATACGTAATATTATTTATACTCGTTTGGTAATTATTTTTTTTTGTTTTAGTTTTTTAAAATTAAAAAATTAAGTTTATAGACATTATTGCACCTCTAAATTTCTTATTTTGTTGTCTAGTTTTTACTAATGTTTAAAAAACCAAACCAAGTTTAAAAACCTAAAAAAATGTAGCTTTTAAAAACTTATTTTTGTTTTTCAAATTTTGCTAAGAATTTAATTAATTACAAACATGCAAATTGTTGTAAGAAATGTGAAGGAAATGAGTTAAACTTTTAAAAACCAAAAATAAAAATACGAAATGATCACCAAACAAGATTGTATTTGACCATTTTTTTTATAGAATAAATTTTAATTCGAAATTTAGCAGTCGTATTTTAAATTATTTTTTATAGATTTGAGTTAGTTGTCAGAATATTTCTTTGGAAGACCAACAACAAAGAATAAGTGGATTGAATGGCACACAATATGATGATAACTTGTAAAATGTAAAACCTGGTCTAAATATTCAACCTTCTATTTTAAATTTAAAATAATAATAATAATAATAATAAATAAATATTAAAAATATATACAAATAATATCAAAATATTATAGTTTGTCTGCGATTGACTGCGATTGATCGCGATAAACTAGTACTTGTGTTTGTTCTAATACAAATAGACACCTATAGTATTCTATTGCGGTCTATCGCAGATAAACAATCAAATTTTGTTATATTTATAAATATTTTGATTCATTTTTCTATATTTGAAAAAATCCCTAATTCATATTAATTTTTAATTGATTGATATATGAACTGCAAATAGAGAACTAATTGTAAAGTCACAAAAGATAACATGCTTCACAAACAAGCGTAATAGTTATCCACAAAAATATATATACAATATCACATCTTTAATATTACTAAACTATTGATTATAAAAATATGACAAGTTATTTTATTTTTTGGAAAAATACGTTTGATCCTTATATTTTAAAATGTTACACATTTATTCTTGAGTTTTCATTTTAGTTATCATTTCGTCCCTAGTTTCAATATTTTACAATCGAATCTTTACAAATGCATTAAACTTTTAATTTAAAAATGAGTGAAAACTACCTTTTGAATTAATTAATGGACAATAATATCAAAGATTTAAAGTGAGTATTCGGTGAAAAAAAATCAAGATTAAAAGGGTAAATCTTGAAACACACGGATCAAATGGAAATAAAATTCAAAACTCATAAGTAAAAATGTAATATTTTGAAACATTAAAGACCAAAAACAAAATTAAACTCAAAACTCATAAATAAAAGTTTAACATTTTAAAATATATGAACCAAATTAAGAACTAGACTCGGAATAATTTAGTGACAAAAAAAAAAAGTTTTTTTTTTTTTTACACTATAAGTTTAATCATTTTATTATGCGAATTTATTAGTTTTATAATTTTGGTCAATAAATAAAGATGAGATGTAACGAAAGAAAAAAGCACAAAGGAAAAACATGATCAATTGATCATCATCATGATGGTATCACGAAGACACAAACGACCTTTGTTTTATATTTTTCTTCTTTGTTTTTTCTTTCTTAAAGGTTCGGGCAATGTTTGACCCCATTTTGCCCTTTCCAAGTCTCCAAAGAGTTTTTTTTTTTTTTTTTTTAAAAAAATGAAAATATGTTGTTATTATTATTATTTTTAGTGGCTTTTTGTTCTCACCATTTAAAATTCTCATTATACTGTGCATTTGCTTGACCCAATCATATTAGAATGGTAATTATAGTAAAAACTACCTTTAACAATAACAAATTTGTCCAATTGTATCATTTTTATCTTACACTTGTAGTTTGATCAAATTCAACCTTAAATGTAAATAGTTCGTTGCCATTTATACTTATCGCTCAATTTGTGTACTAACTCACACCCTAATTTTAACCAAAAAAAAAAAAAAAAAAAAAACGAAACTAACTAATTTCAATAATATCAAATTTGTCACAAATTTTAGTTTGATTGTTGTACAAATTAGCCACAAAATTTCCTTCAAAAACTAGCAAAATTTTATAAAAAAATTTAGGTCTGATCTAACTTTGTTTTTCTTTTTAATATCATCAATTTTGTATCATACACTGATTTTATAATTTCATTGAACATTTATGATAATACTTTTCTAAATAATATTTAAGACAAAAACTTATCCAAGGAAAATTTGCAACACATTTTAAAACCTAAGGTTAAATTAGTTGCTACTCTTTTTTAGGCACAAATTAGTTGCAAATACTTGATTAATTATGATGTGAGAAATTTGGAGTTGGAGTGAAAATTGATACGACTCGACAAATTCGAGGTAGAATTTGATTATATATATATTAAATTAAATTAAATTAATGCAAATAAGAGATCTCTCAAGATTGTTTCAATATTTATAATTGATTGATATTTTAAAAAAACATTTATCCATTTTTACTGTTCTTTTACCAATCACCAATGTTTATTAACAAATCTAAATTTTATTTTTTTTTAAAGTACAATAAAGACAAAAGATTCGAATCACATCACTTTTAGCCACCCACACATATTGGATGTAAATTATGTTCATTTTGACATTATGTCCATCTACCTCAATAGAAACATTACTTTGTCTAGAACAAGAATAATAACCATAAATGTTTATGTATATTTAAATTTCAATAAAATAACTGTTGCCTTTACTTCTTTCAAACATGTCATTTAAATATTTATTTTATTCCATAAATTTAAGTATTGGTTTTTAAAACACACTGATAGTTTTAAAATGAATATTGATATATAAAATAATATTGCTAATTGGAATATGGATCTCTTTTTTTTTCTTTTTTTTTTCTTTCTAAAAAAAGGAATAATTGATGATAAAAGAAAAATTAAGTGACTTTTAGTGGATTATAAATTACTCAAAAATATGTTCAATAATTTGATGCTCAAGCAGCCAACAAAATAAATAAATAAATAAATAAAATAAAAAGGTGGTGAAAGTAGGGGATTCATAGTGGGCCTTCAATACTTCAAGTGGGCTCAAGCAAGAGTCTGAGAGCCCGAATGAAGCATCGCCCTAAGAATGGGCCTTAAACATTTAAACGTAAAGCTCATCAGTAATATGTTGAAAATAAATATTCTAAAGTAATATTTTGATTTTAACCATTTGGGACATTTTAAACCCTTCGATGGATTTTATCTCATCTTTTAAATTCGTAATATTTTAAAATAAAATACATCATCTATAGATTTGCTTTTAATTATATAAATATTTTATTATGATTTTTTAAATATCATAGAATACATTATCTCTTATCAATAAATTTTTAAAATATTTAATTTTTGTCTAATAAAATTATTTTTGAATTTTGACTTTGTTTTTGTTATTGATTAATTTCTATTGATATTCATTTTAAAAAAACATATTTCAAATTAATGTCTCTTTTGTTTTATACAATTTCATTTATTTTCTTTCACATTCTCAGTTGATAATTGATCACCTCTTACATTGATATCTCAAGTATATGTCTAATATATTGGTAATGATTTAAAAATGCAAATAAACATCGCAGTTACTATAGTCATTTTTCAGGTGTTTACAAATATACAAGAAAATGTATATATACACTAATTGTCTTGTTTGTGTACTTATCAAATAGACATTAGTTTATTTTTAAAAGATTTAAATATATAGCGTCATATATATATCAAATATAATTTGTTTTCTCATTTAGAGTTTTTTTTTTTTTTTTTTCTTCCGATTCTTAGATTTTATCTATAAGGGCAATAATTAATTTTTAGATTAAAAAAAAAAATTTTACTTGCGTTGATTTTGAAAAGATAATCGTTAGAAAAAAAGTTCCTATCAAGGAGGAAGTTTACTTAGATGGTAAGCTGAGTAAAATAACATCCAAGTTTTGAAAATTTATTATATACGTTATTATTATTAATTGTGGATTGGGAGAAATGATTCCTTGATTTGATAGGTTATTTCCCCACACAATTGCACAGAAGAAAACTTCATTTTCTAAATTGGATACGTGTCTAACTCCAACTTCAACATTGGTTTACTACATTTTCCACCAATGAGACGTGATTTCTAAGTTTCTTTGTGGACAAGAAGGCCACTTTTCTTTTAATTTTTAAAACCCATTTTTTTCTTTTTTAATTTTGAAAAACAGAAGCTTTCGTTTATGATATTTTATTTTTGATTTTGAGTCCTTTCGGCTGCCTCCTCCTGATTCATACAATATGTTAATTAATTGTTGAGCCATGCTGTTAAACAATTTGATAAGGCAATTTCTACCAAATTTTAATTAAATAATAAAATAATACATTTTAATAAACAATATATTATATGAAAAAAAGTATAAAAAAAATGAAAATATGATATAGCAATAAAAAATACTAATAAAGAGTACTATTTTTTTTATTAAATATGATAAGTTAATAATGAATGAAGTAATAAAAACTAATCAATCGATTATAAATAATCAATGATGATAATATATTCATAATGAATAATTAAATTAAAATTAATTTCAATAAATAATTGATTGATTATTAAAAAAAACAATAAATAATCCAATAAAAAATGATATTTTGTAATAACTAGTCCTAGTTTACTAATTAAATGTATTTAAAACATTATTAACTAATTAATTAATAATCTACGTAAATAAATGATTGCATTTATTTAATAGACTTTGATGATACAAATAAATTAAGGAAATGTATTTTAAAGATTATTATTATTTATTAAAATAAATATTTTATATTAATTTCTATTAAATTGGTATTAATTAAGTATATTCAAAATAAAATTATAAAAGGGAATAGGAAGAAAAGAGAAAACACACAATTGTAAAAGGGAATAAAAAACTCTTGTACATGGGAAAGAGGATGCTCGAAAGAATTGCTTATTTCCAAGCAAAGTGTTCAAAACTATGAAACAAATATAGGTTTCAAATGTATGTGTCAATTATCATTCATAAAACCCTCAAACTAAACAATTCCTAATACTTTGTTTCAAAAATTTTCTAGAACTTTCACAAGTTTTAAACATTTCCTTAAACCTCTTATTTTTTTCCACACGGATACTCTCAATTTTTTCTCGTTTGTCTAATTCTTAGGCCAATTTTCTTCGCAACAAACTATAAACTAAAACTTTAGGTAAAACATAAAATCCTAACAAAATTCCAAATAAAAATCCTCTCTTAAAACTTACTAAACTAATAAATAGCCAAATAAAAAAAAAAATCTATTTGATTTTTAACACACATTCAACTGTTTAGGATGTTAATATGTTGTTAAAACATATTAATCTTAAGGTTCATCATGTGCTTTTATTATTTTTTATTTTATTTTTATTATAAATTATATTTGATATAACTTAATTGAACGAATAATTTTTTCTTAAAGAAAAATAAAAAGATGTCAAACAGCAAATAATAACGAGAGTTACCAAGAGAAAAGAGAGAGAGAGAAGTGTGGTCATAAATCGAACAAGAAGACAAAGGAAATGTAAGAGGTTTGTTAACGGTGAGAGAATTTTAAACCATTCTTTTAAGGTAAAAGTACTGATACAACTTTTGGAATCTATCAAATATATTCTTTAAAAATATATGAGTTTGGATTAAAATATCATTTTGATCATGATACTTTGATTTATATTTCACTTTATTAGTCTTTGTACAAGATATTTTAGAAATAGTCTCTAATAAGCTATAAGCATAATTTAAAAAATATATTCACACGATGACTTTTCTTAATCGAATATCAATATTATTATTTAATAAATTTTAATCAATATTAAACTAGAATATCTAAATGTAAGTTTAATTAAGTTGGAATTAAATCACAAATTAAATTTAAAGAATGAAAAGTATATAAACAAACATGAAATGACATTAAATTTTAAATTGGTTGATTTCTTACCTTTATTTACGATGGTATTATTTTTTATAAGAAAAAATTTGAAGTTATAGTAGGTTAATTTTCAAAAACCAAAATAAAAAACACAAGCATCACTTGATTAGTATTCCAACCCTCATTGTACTAAAAAAAAATCAACAAATAAAACTTAAGTTAGACTGTAAATTTGACCCAATTATTTAGAGAAAGTAAAAATTAAATTCTTGCATTCGATAAGGTTCATAAATAATTTTTGTGATTTGATAAAATCCTCGCATGAAAACTATTTATAAATATTTTATCAAACTATAGACATGAAATTATATTTAAAAATCACCGACATTCAATTCTAACTTCTAGGAACTACATTTGACACGTGGTGAATCCCAAAATTCCAACTGTATCAGATTATCAAAACCAACAACTCTTCTCACATTCTTCCCACAAATCGAGTAATGATTAAAATAACATCCCATATCATCCATCCATAATTTCTCATTAATTAAAAAAGATCAGCAATATAAAATTCTGGATCGGGCCAGTCTTACCCTGATCCGCAACGAATTTCAATTCATCCTCGCAGCCGTCGATTTCATTCATCTGTGTCGGAAACTTCAATATCCAGCAAGAATCGGCGGCCGAATCTACGCACTCCGGCTTCGGATTCAGACTCCGGCTTGTTTTACCATCCAATTCGACGCATACAGGTTCTAAGTTAAGATCCAGATCCAAATTTCTGTCCAATTTGTGCGATGGAATTCTCTCTGCTCTAATTTCAACTTCGTCGGCTTCTTCCTCGCTCGACTTCATCAGCTTCGATCTCTTTCCCATCAATAAACGGCTCGCACCGTCGATCTTCTCTATGTGTTTCGACGCCGCGTGTAATCGCTTCAGAATGGAGAAGAACTCCTCCACCTCTTCATCCGACGCCGTCTCCGCTTCTTTTCCTCTGCCCGCCACCGCATCCTTCTGGCTATCCGACCCGGCGTCGTATCCCTGCTTTCTTTTCCCTTTCTCCGTACTCCGAGTCGCCGGAAACAACTCAAACGGCATCGTCTTTTTTAGTGGTCAGTGGTGTGGGCGAGAGAATCTTTTCTTTAGGCTTTTTGATAGTGTGAGTGTAGAATTTTGTCAACAAAAAATTTTTATAATGCGCAGTGCTATTAGATTACTTTCGAGGAAGTGGAACTTCTGTTTATAATTTATTTGTCATTTTATAAATTTACATATTAAATTAGAAAAAAATATTTTATTTGTTTACGAAAAGAAAATTACTTCTACCTAATTAGTAGGAAATTTTTGTTGATAATAAAGAAATTCGCTAAGTTTTAAATTCTTGAAATATTTTGTCCACTTACATAGGTAGGAATTCGACCAACTAATGCAACATATTCATGTGTGATTTCGTTTTCAATTACTCTTTGTGAAAAATGAAATTAGTAGTATTAATAGACTCTAATTCACAATAATTTTGTGGACTGTGGTCAGAGATTAATTAATTAGAATGTTGGAAGAGGGATTTATTTATTTAATAAAATTAGAAGATGGGAGGGAATAAAGTAAAATGGAGAAATGGAGAAGAGTCTGAATTGGGCATTAAATAATTGTGTAAAATGAAGTTTGTTTGAGAGTGACGTAGTAAGAGGATGGGATATTGCGTTGTGAGAGTGACGTCAGCTATAGAAAATGCTTTGAAAGAAACCCGATGTTAACCACCGAGTAAAGTGTGACCTTTGAATTTCGTTTCCGGAAAATTTTACGCAACGCTTTTGGTTTGGCCTTACAAGACTTTTGAGTCTTTTTCGTTTTAACTCTCCTTCTAATTATAACTCTATTTTATCAATTAAATTTTTTATTTTTATTTTTCATTATTATGTTAATACGATGACGTTGGAAGAATTTTACCTACTGATGATACTTTTTGAAATGAAATTCGATGGAGAGTATAAATTGATATCCTATGTTTAAATTAATATAATCATTAATTTAAAGTTTTAATTTGTAACTTGATATTTTTCTTTTAAATAGTATGTAACATCATTTGATTGCTAATTAACCGACATAATTATAATGTTATTAGATTATTAAGTTGGCAAAAATATATTAAAGGAGAAATAAATATTCTCAACTCTAAGATTTTGAGTTTAGTTTTATTTATTGCTTAGATATTGAATATTTCACTCTAATTCCGTTATAAAAATTAGAGGCCAAAATAAGTTTAACTAAATTTTTAGTATAGATGTCAAAGTTAAACCATATATTGTTTTAAAAAAAAATTGGAGGCCAAGGATGACTAATCAAATTTTTTTTTTTAATAAGAGACAAATTTAACCCTTGAAAGGCAAAGGAAGGCGAGCGATCAATTTTGGTTGGCCTGTTTTATTTTGATTGGTCTATTAGAATCAGGTATCCGAAGCAAGTGCACATCGCATCCATGTGTTCCTCTTACTCTTCTACACGTGTCTCATCTTCCTCTGTGGCCTTGGAGGTATTTCTCGAAGTTTGGAACTGTCTTCACGTGTCGTGATTTTCAATTTTTGAATAAATGCTCTGGTAGAGAAATTATTAAATTAGGGTATATCATTAGCAATGTAACTAACAAACTTGAATACGAAGATGTCTATTCCTTTTTAAAATAACTTTGGTTTGCATAAGGAATAAGGAGCATCATATTAATAAAGTTTGTAACAAAAATAATGTTGTTAATGAGACCATAATCTCAATAAAACAAGAAAACAAAATTGTTCAGTATATTATTATTTTAACATCCTCTCGAGGTTGTTTTTTATTTTTAAAAAATGTCTTTTCTGATTGTATTTTCTCCCATTCTAAATGAAAGTGCCAGGAAGTGGTTGGAGATGTATTTTTCTTGGTTTATTTTGTCTAAAAGAAGTTGCCTAAAAAAGAAAGTATGGAGAAAAAAAATATTTATTAGCTAAGTGGAAATAAATTTGTTTCTATCTCACCTTCAACTTCATCTTGTTTATAGTGTTAATTAATTATAATTAAACATTTTTATTTATAGTGTTCATTAATATTGTTCCTACCAACAATTAAGGTCATCTATGATGGGGGATATTCAATCCAAATCTCCGACGATTTGAAACAACAAATATGAATTCTGCAGTATTTCCTTCGTGATTTACAAAAAGGAACTCATGGATGAAACTACTACGTTGTTTTGAATGAATTGAACATCAATAAAACCTTATAATTCATTCAAATACCTCTCCTAACTTATCAAAAACTTCATATAATTTGAGAATCCATTTCAGTCCAAAAAGAGTGCAAGTTAGGCTCAATAGCATCAATAATGTTGTTAAAAAGAATTGAAGCTTATGATAATTCGGGTAAGCCAAATATATCTTGGTAAGTTGCGATATTCATTTATTAACATTTGAACTATATAAATATGAATAATTTTGATTATCTTGTGCTGTGTGATGCCAAATTATCGTTTAGTAATATGATTAGCGTATCACACAAAAATTAAGTAACAGTGTTAATGTAACAATAACTTATTTGAGAAACAAAAAAACATAACTGAAATTTAATTTATAAAATAATGACTTTCGTAAATCGTGGTTAGTTGATATGTTTTGATGATGATAAACATTTATTTACAGATGATTTTAGTGTTTTTAAAGTGATCATAGCATAAAATACGAAGAGACAATTCCAACACATTTTGAATATCTTAAATTAGATGTTAAACCAGGAAATTTTAGTAAAAAAAAATTGAATAAAAATCATATATGGGAATGTGGGGCACATGAACCAATCAGGTGCGGAAAGATAGTACACAACACACATACATGCAGATTTAGTCAAATGAGTTGGACTGCTCATGTGGTGCATTTAAAGTTTTTTTTAAAATATAATTATTTTGACTAATGGTCAATTTGATTTTTTTTTTTTTTTTAAGAAAATAATTGAAACATGCATGGATGGAATTTCGAATTTTGAAGAAATTTATTTTTCTTTTTCCTCAATTTGAAACTGGAATATTTTCGAAATTCCACCTTTTGATCTCCACTCTTAATCATCTAATGGCTACTTTTAAATCCTTCAATTTGATAATTTAGCCAAAATTCATCTCATTCCTCACCTCTCCCAATCAATTTTCCAACAAACTTTTTTTATAATAAGGTGTCAGAATACCTTAGAATTTGAGTGTAGTGGTTTAATCCTAAAACCTAAAAAGAATTTGAGTGTAGTGGTTTAATCCTAAATCCTAAAAGAAATTTGAGTGTAGTAGTTTAATTATAAACCTCAAAAAAGATTTGTAGTGATTTGATCTTGAACCTATTGAAAATAATCAAAAACCTGAAAAAGAATAAAGATTCCAATTTACTATAAAATCACTAATGTCTCCCTCTTCCTTTTTACTCTCTAATTTATGCAATTTAGTTATTTTTGTTAATTGTTTTTATTAATTTTAATTGCTTTGATTTGATTTTAAATTTCTTAAAAAAAAAAAAAATTATTAGTTAGACAATCATATTCACCCTTCTTTATTGTTGTCATATCGTCTTACAAACATATTTCTCTATTTCAATATGCGTCCCTAAACCCTTATGTCATTGAACGTAAAAATAAAAGTCAATTCATCGAATTAATTTTCTTTCAAAGGACTGTTTCATGAAGCTAGAATTGTTTTGAAATAATCAATTTATTAATTCATTTAATTGTAGAAAAAAAAACAATTTAAAAAGACTGGTTTTCTGGCTATTTATATTAGTAAAATATAAATATACCTCGATTGCCCATGAATTTATTTGAAATTTGAAATAAAAGTTAGGGCATATTTGCTAGAGAATTTAAATTATATTTTATGTTTTCATATTCATGAGTTTAGCAAATATGTATTTTGAATTCTATTTCTAAAAACTATGATCTAAACCGTGTAGACTCTTAAAATAACATTTTTTTAATATTTTTATTATGCAAAGATTTTGAATTTTAAAGTTTAAAATGCATAATCATATTAAATAATTTAGGAATGTAATATGTCAGGTTATATACTTAATTCATTTAAAAAAATGAAATATCTATTGGTAATACAAATTATATAAACATTTTAACATAAACCATATTTATAAATAAATTAATAATAATTTATTGTTAACTAAATATTAGTGAGTAACTACCTATTAGTTTTTATGATTTATAAATATATACTATCAAACACATTAGACCACTATTTAAATTAGAATATAATTTATGAATTTGCTGAAATATATATCTAAAAATATGAAACACAACTCTATTTTTATGGATTAGTTTGTTCTCAAATTTTCTAGCAGTGACACCTTGGTTTTTTTTAGTACAAAATAAAAGTTTGTTATGTACAGTGTCGGCTGTAACTCTATGACTTCTTATTTGATTTTCAAGGCTGCTCATCTATATTTGGTCAAAAACATGCTTCGACTATGACATATTCGATTTTAATAAGAAAAATATGTGAAATTGTATGAGAAATTAACCATCAATTTACAATATAATTACTTTTTTAGAAAATACAATTATAATAAAAGTTATTTTTAAATATAGAAAAATGAATCAAAATATTTATAAATATAGCAAATTTTGTTGTCTATATGCAATAGACTACTATTTGAGTTTAAATAAACTGTGATATTTTGCTATTATTGATTAATATTGTCAACAATTTTATCATTCAAAATAATAACAATTTAAGCTAACATACTCAATTGATAAATACATTAATGTTGTTACAAAAATTACCACCATAAAGATAATTTTATTTTATTTTATACAACATAAAGATCAAATTTTAAAATTACAAGATAGTGTATGAAATATTAAGAGTCTTAGATAACTTCAAAAAAAAAGAAAAAAAAAATTGAGAATAAAGCATATCGAAAGTTTATTATAACTTAGTTGATTGAGACATGTATTTTTTATTAAGATGTCAGGGATACAATTATGAAATTATATATACATTAACAATATCTTATTTGTTAAGAATTAACCAAGTAAATATCGACCACGGTTATATATATAAGTAATAAATAAGAAAATTATTTTAAATGACAAATTTGTCAAAAATATTTATAAATAATAGTAAAATATCACATGCTATATGCGATAGACAGTGATAGACTACTATATGTGTTATTACGTAGATAGGCAGTGAAATTTTGCTATATTTGTAAATATTTTGGTTCATTTTTCTATATTTGAAAACAACCCTACTAAATATTGATAAATTGTACTTAAAAAATGTAACTACTGCCAAAATGTTAATATGCTTTTGGTTCCTAGGTTTGAAGTTTAGTTTCTATTTGATCTCTAAAATTCAAAATGCTCCACGTTTAGTCATAAGTTTCGGGTTTGATTTCAAGTTATTACAATTTTATCCTTTAGATTAGAGTTTTATTTCTTTGATTCTTAAGTTTTAAAATTTTCACTTTTAACCTCGATTTTTTACTAAATACTTTATTTCAGTTTTTTGTAGTAATGTCTATTAATTAATTTAAAATTTCACTAATTTTGATAGTTATGAAAAATAGTAAAACATAATTGATGGTAATTCTTCTAATTCTTTTAAATTAATTAATAGACATTGATACTACAGACTTAAAGTAAGTATTTAGTAAAAAGCTAGAGGTTAGAAGGTGTAAATTTTGAAACTTAGGTAAAAATTCAAATCTTAAGAATAAAATTTGGAAACTTAACGACTAAATTGAACCCAAACCTGAAACTTAAAGACCAAATAAAAGCGAGACAAAACGTTTTTTTCCAAAAAAAAAAATAAAAATAATTGATGTTGACAATTGGTCATAAAAAATGTAAATATTGACAAATTTTAATCCATTTGATTATTTTAAATATTAAAAAACTTGTTTAACTACTATAATTGACAAAATATTCCATTCATGAAAAGGTCAATATACATACATAGGGCTTTTGTAAATTTATAAGTGTTTAGTTAAACTAATATCCGCTGCCTAGAATATCACCTCTATTGTGATATTGATCAAGCTCAACACGACTAATCCAATACTCGAGGCTTGAACTTTCCTTTTTGAAGCACGTCGATCCTTAGTCGTACTCCTAGGATACTCTTAGATCGGGGTCTACTTGTGGGCCTAAGCCTTTTCTTGGACAATCCTCGACAATATTTCTTATTTATCAATTTAAATTCTCTTTGCCTAATTTAGCTTTTATGAATTTCGTGTTAGTGCTTAGGTGTTGTTGTACGTCTTTACTTGATTATATCCTCAATAATCATACTTCTATTTCTTTTATTCAACAAACCAGTACATTAAATATGTAATAGAAGGATATAAACAGGGCAACTAAATATGTTAATTCACATCTTGTTTGTCGTGTTTTCAAAATCATATCCCATGGATAATATTCTCTTTCTCATAACGTCTTAAACATCTCTTAATCCCAAATTCTCGAGTTTCCTCGTGATGAAAATTCCTAAAAAACTTTCAATCCAAACACCCCAAGTCAAGTTTATTAGGGATGTTTGTATTCCACAACAATTTTCACCACTCATCCATCTTATCTTCATCTATTTGACTACTTTCCCTTCACATGCTAAATGTTATCTACTTTTATAGTGGATATATATCCCATCTTTCCATTATCACTAAGTTGGACCAATGCACACTATAATTCTTTTTTTCTTTATAATAATGCACATAGAGACTAGTTGGATCAAACATATGTTAATGCATAGTTGTCAAAATGAGTTTTGTTCAATGAAAATTGACTTACACATTTTATCTTATACTCCACTTGTATTGTACCAAGAAAAAATTTAGTATATCATTTGACTTTTTTTCCTCTAATATACTTAATTTGACTTAAGAAGACAAAACATTCTCTAACTTTTCTGCAAATCAATCATTGATAATAATAAATATTATCTTAGCAAACAAGTATGTCTCAATTAAGTTGAAATTATGATATACAAAACCTAGCATACTTTGGTGCTCAAAATCATCTCTGCCTCTCTCCAAATCTAATCAATGCGATATTCTATTAAAAATATTAATAAAATAAATTATTGTATTCGCACATTATAGAAATTAAATAATAAAATGTCAATGAATTTTGATTTAAAAGATAAGAGGGCATAAACGAATACGGTTACAATTTCAACTTGCAAAATCTAAACCACAAAGAAAATTGAATTTAAAAATTATACATTACTCGAAGCAAATATCTCATGTCACGGGTAGCTAAAAAAGACAACTTGTGTAAAAATGTTATAATTTTATGACCCGAAAAAAAAATTGAAATAGTAAATTATCTTAATAAAATGACAATTTATTTTCAATCATTTTCCTCTGCTCTTCTTAAATAGTACACTTCAGTGCTATACTTCTCCAAGCTCCAATGGCGGCATTGCAGGTTCCCCCATTTCATGCTCTGTTTCTTTTCTCCCTTTTCCTCTTTGTTCTTTCTAACTCCGGCCTGAAATCAGCCGCCGCCCCCGTACTGCCCAAGAAAATAGGCAATGGGTACCGTTTGATTTCCGTCGGCGAGGTCCCCGGCGGCGGCATTCTTGGCTTCCTCCAAGTCAACACCAAAACCCAAATTTACGGCTCCGATATACCCTTGTTGCAGCTCTTTGTGAAGTACATTGAAATTCTGAAATCATATTCTACGTAATTTTTCATTTTATGGGTTCTTTTTGGTTGATTCTAATCATTTGATTTTTACAGGCATGAAACAGAGGACCGTTTGAGAGTACATATAACAGACGCGAAGAAGAAAAGATGGGAAGTTCCGTACAATTTGTTACCGAGACATAACCCTCCGCCGCTTAGACGTACCATCGTTTTCCCAAAAAACAACATAACCATTTCAGAATATTCCGGGTCGGAGCTTATTTTCAGCTATTCCGTTGACCCGTTTAGCTTTGCGGTGAAGAGGAAGTCAAATGGGGAGACTCTTTTCGATTCGGGTTCCGACGAATCCCACCCGTTTAACAGCTTAGTGTTTAAGGACCAATATTTAGAAATTTCAACCAAATTGCCAGAAACCGCGGCGGTCTATGGTTTGGGAGAAAACACACAGCCGAAAGGGATGAAACTACAACCCAATGAGCCTTACACTCTTTACACCACCGACGTGGCGGCGGTGACTTTGAACACCGACCTGTACGGGTCCCACCCGGTGTATATGGACCTGAGGAACGGCGGCGGCGGAGAGGCGAAGGCTCACGGCGTTTTGATTTTGAATAGCAATGGGATGGATGTGTTTTACAGAGGGAATTCGTTGACGTATAAGATAATTGGCGGTGTTTTTGATTTCTACTTCTTTGCAGGGCCTTCGCCGTTGAGCGTGGTTGATCAGTATACGGCACTTGTGGGCCGGCCGGCTCCCATGCCTTACTGGGCTATTGGTAAGTTTTGTTTGCCAACTATTTCACTTCTTATTTTATATTTTTAAAAATTTAACTAACAAACACTTTTAATGACTCTAAATTTTAAACAATAATAAATTTTAAGAATCTTTTATAATATGGTTAAAATTTTAATTCTTATATTTATGAAATACACACTATGGTAAGAAATATGTTTAATTTTCAAAAATAAGATACAAAAGCAAAATGGTTACTAAAGAGAGCTTATACTATTTAATTTCCAAATTCTGTATTTCAATGTGTAACAAAAAATCAATGTTTAATAACAAATTTGCTCCCTATAGTTTGGAAAAAAAAGTTAGAATATAGTTTTTATAATTTGACAAATTCTTACAAATAGCCTCCATAGTTTGATAACATTTCCATGCATAGTTCCTATGTCCTTATCACAAAACTATTCTCGAGAGTGTTATCAAGTCATGGAAACTAAATTTTAGTTTTGTTTCCAACTATAAATACCAAATTTTCAATTTTAACCGAAAATCAAGGACTCACCCATCAACAAACAAAGGATTTGAGGAAGAAGAGAACTAAATTGGCTCATGTCGACTATTCAATACAATAGCTAACTTAGGAACAATGCATTATACCTTCAATAAAATAAGTCTTACTAACTAGTGAATAGGCTAATATTGTTGGTATTTAGGGAGGATGAAGAAGGTGAGTTTTGTCAAAAGTGTTTTTGGCTTCCTTTTGATGTGTCATATGGAAGAAGGAAACAAGTGGGTTTGGTTTGGTTTGACAATTAATGGGAAGGAAAAGGGAAAGGGAAACGGAATGGTCCATACTCTAAAGTGGATTTTTTTTGGGGTAAACTTTCATGGAGTCATAGCAACATGTGAAGGGAGTTAATGCTGTAGGCCTATACTTGTAGATATTATAATTTTGTTTTATTTTATTTATATATTTGATCATGGTCTATATTTTAACTAAAAATAATTAAGGTATATATCTTTCACTTAAATGTAAGACTTGATTACCTGATGAATCCAACAATGTGATTGCAAAAGACACCCTTCACCCTTTGTTTTGTATTTTTTAAATTTAAAGAACAGTTATTGATGTTTTTTTTCTGAAAAAAAAAATTCAAACCATCAAGTTAAGAAAATGTGTGAAAAAACAAATTTTGTTATTTTTCTGAAAAAAAATTTAAAAAAATATGTTAGACATGGTGGAAATTTTCTATAGTCTCACAATTTCGATAAGGGAAATTTCGATTTTCTTAACGATTGATGAAATTTCGATTTATTTTTCTAATTAGTTCAAGTTTTTTAAGTTTTATCGTCAATATTCTACTTTTTCTAGTTTCCAATTTTTCTCAATTTTCAAATTTATTTTCAATCCAAAACTTTTATTTTTAAAGAAATGAATTTGAAAAACTCACAAAAAAAAAAAAAAAATCTATATTTATTTTTAACCTCATTTAAATTTCTTCCATTAAATTTTCACACCATTTCATCTCAAAATTGAATTGACGTGAGTTTTTTTTTTTTTTTTTACCGACTAAAACTTCTATTTTTATATCATTTTACCTCGAAATATTCTTAAATTTTATATTATTTTATATTTATTTTTTTAAATTTATGCTCTTGCATCAACATTTACACAAACATTTAAAATATACATTTAAATGTGTGTTATATTAGGATGTTTAAAAATAGTTAATCCTAGTTTAATTAAACTACAATTAAAGTTTCATTAACAATTATAATAATTTTCATCTATTTCCATAAAAATTTTCGAATATTACCATAAATTGGAAACCTTTTTCCAACCTTCGTTTTAGCATTGATTTAATGCAATATAAGAATACTTTTTCTTTTAAACAATAATTGGGTCCCTAAGAGGTTGGAATCTCTTGTACCTTGTTAGTTGAAGAGTAATTTGTACGCACATGGCACTTAGAGAGGGGAAACAAAATTCCTAAGGCCCCCAACCAATAATTGTTCCCTATCATTGGATGAATATTCATCTCTTGAAATGTCAGCAACCAGAAAACAAAAATCTTACATGTGAAGAACTGAAAATTGTAGGGTTTCACCAGTGCCGATGGGGCTACCGGAATCTCTCCGTCGTGGAAGACGTCGTGGAGAATTACAGAAAGGCCAAAATCCCTCTCGATGTAATCTGGAACGACGACGATCACATGGACGGCCACAAAGATTTCACTCTCAATCCAATCAGTTACCCTCATCCAGCTCTCTTATCATTTCTCAACAAAATCCACAGCTCCGGCATGAAGTACATTGTCTTAATTGACCCTGGAATCGCCGTCAATTCCACCTATCCCGTTTACCAAAGAGCCTTAGCCAAAGACATCTTCATCAAACACCAAGGCCACCCTTATTTGGCTCAAGTTTGGCCCGGCCCCGTCCACTTCCCGGACTTCCTCAATCCCGCCGCCGTCTCTTGGTGGGCCGATGAGATTCGCCGCTTTCACGACCTCGTCCCGGTTAACGGCCTTTGGATCGATATGAACGAAGCCTCCAATTTCTGTACCGGAAAATGCACGATTCCGGTTGGGAAACAGTGCCCCAATGCCACTGGACCCGGCTGGATTTGTTGTTTGGATTGTAAGAACATAACCAACACGAAGTGGGATGACCCACCTTACAAAATCAACGCATCAGGATTGCAAGCTCCGATTGGCTACAAAACAATCGCCACCAGTGCCGTTCATTACAACGGCGTTCTGGAATACGACGCTCACAGTCTCTACGGATTCTCGCAAGCAATTGCTACGCATAAAGCCCTTGAAGGGCTGGAAGGAAAACGCCCCTTTGTTCTGTCACGCTCTACGTTCGTCGGTTCCGGCAAATACGCCGCCCATTGGACCGGTGACAATCAAGGGACATGGCAGGATTTGAAATACTCCATTTCCACTGTCCTGAATTTTGGTATCTTCGGTATCCCCATGGTGGGATCGGATATTTGTGGGTTCTATCCAGCGCCGACGGAAGAACTTTGTAACCGTTGGATTGAAGTGGGTGCGTTTTACCCTTTTTCTAGAGATCATGCCAATTTCTATTCTCCTAGACAGGAGCTTTATCAATGGGAATCAGTGGCTATTTCTGCTAGAAATGCATTGGGAATGAGATACAAGATTTTGCCGTATCTTTACACTTTGTCGTTTGAAGCTCATATCAAAGGGGCCCCAATTGCGAGGCCGATTTTCTTTTCGTTCCCGAATTTCGCTGAGTGTTATGGAGTTAGCACACAGTTTCTTCTGGGGAAGAGCTTAATGATTTCTCCGGTGCTGGAACAGAACAAAACAGAGGTCACTGCTCTGTTTCCGCCGGGGAGTTGGTACGATTTGTTTAATATGACGAACGTCATTGTATCTAAAAAGGGGCGTTATGTGACACTCGATGCGCCACTTCATGTGATCAATGTTCATTTGTATCAGAATGCTATATTGCCAATGCAGCAGGGTGGGATGATTTCTAAGGAAGCCCGAACAACGCCGTTTAATCTCGTTGTCACTTTCCCTGCCGGCGAATCTGACGGCGAGGCTAAAGGGGATCTGTTTCTCGACGACGATGAGCTGCCGGAGATGAAAATTGAAAAGGGTACTTCGACGTATGTGGAATTTTATGGTGTGAAGAGTAAAGGCCGTGTGAAGATTTGGTCGGAAGTTGCGGCGGGGCAGTTTGCTTTAGAGAAGGGGTTGATTGTTGAGAAGGTTATTGTTTTGGGGTTAGATGGAAGTGGGAAGGCGAATGAGGTCTTTGTTAATGGAGCTCCGGTGGCGGGCGGAGTTTCGGCCTCCACGGTGGAGCAAAATTTACAGGAGGAGCCATTGGGGGAAGAGGGTGAAAGAGGAAGAAGTTTGATGGTTGAAGTCAGTGGTTTGTCTTTGCTGATTGGGAGAAGCTTCGATCTATCCTGGCAAATGGGTTCTTGAATTTGAATTGTAGATTCTAGTTTTTCAGTGGTTCGTCTTCTTCGCCATGAAATCAAATAGATCGAATGATCCATTTTGTGAATAATGAATCTTGTTGTTCGCGTTTCCATGTCCTCGTTTGCATTGATCTGTAGTAACATTGGGCTTGTTGTTGGGCCTTCGTAATCTTCTGATTTGGGCCTGGGCTGATATTCGTACTAGATGGAGAAAAAAAATGACGTATTGGCACCTCATCCGACAAATCCTAATTACACCTCCCAAAGCAAAATCACATTTGAGTATTTTGAAATTTAGATAAGTATTGTAGTAGTTGAATTGTGTATTTCAAACAATTATTAGGAAGTACTGATATATGCACTCAATGAATTAAAGACAACCATGTGAGAAAAAATAGATACATGTGTTTGGTAAATAAAACTTACTCTTTTAGTAAAGTTATTTAATGATTGATTTTGACCTCATTTTGACTGGGATGATGGGTTTGAAAGAATTTTGAGAAACCCACTTCAAAACATATTTTTTCTATCATTTTTTTAAAAAAATGTGCATAGGACTTTTTAACATATTTTTAAATTTTCAAATAATAAAAAGTACCTTTAAAAAATTTAGGGACCAAGTGTATAGATTTTAAAATCTTTGAGACGAAAACCAAAAACACGTATTTTTTAAATAGTATACGGCTCATTTCAAGATACATTTATCTCTAATACTATAGTAGTATGATTTTTTTTTTTTTAAATTATATTAGCTTCATTCACTACCTTGTATAAAAGTATCATTCAATAATTATGTTGGTACACTAAATAGATAACTAATAAGTCATTTAGTGACATGTCAAATAATGGATGAGAGTTATAGGTACATACTACTATAAATTTTTTCTTCTTTACATATACCAAAAAAACAATTAAAATATTTTAACAAAGAATATAAGAAGATTTCTTTCGATATGATTTAACTAGACAATTCAGTAGGTGCATTTAAGAGTCAAGATAAGCACCTAAATATTTTTCTTTTTTAAAACTTGAGGTAAAAAAATAATAGTCAATAAAAAGCAAAAATATTAAAAGGAAAAATTGTGAATGATCGAAAATAAGCAATTTTCGCGGTTTATAGACTAAGATGAAAAATATCTTATACAATTCTCCATACTCATCTTTATTTATCTTTATTTATTGTTTGCTACATCTAAGTCTTTTTCAAAATATGGTTAGAATCAATGACATCATTATATATTAACTAAAACAAAATTATAATGCGAAGGACGGAGCATTGTACTGTGGGAGTAGTAGAAATTTTGAGACTGAGGAGAAGCGGAATTGGCGTCGTCATCATAATGATAGGCGTAACAGCTGGGGGAGCGGGGTTGGAATAGGACACGTGTCGGCGATCCTGTGGAAGACCAACGGTATAACAGGAGATTTTGGCGGGAAGAATAAGGCGGTGGATTCCACGTCGGCGCAATGGGCGGGAAAAACGTAAGCCCGTTACGTTGGGCCCACTTTTGTCGTTACCCGCATATCATATTCATGCATGGAATGTACATCATGAGGGGATGATGATGATGATGATGGCTGTTGGAAGTGAAACAAGGTCATTATTGGAATCTCACATGATAGAGAAAGAAAAATGGGAAAAGCATTAATTATAATGTCTCTGACATTTCTCTTTAATTTAGTCGGATCATTTTCAATCGGGTCGGGACTATTAGCCGCCGTCTGCCGACCATTCTCAGCCGTTGGATCTTTATTTTACCGATGGCAATATAGACAGTGTCACGTGCATAGCATGGTGTTGCCCTTTCTTTTTTTGTTCATCTTTTCCATTCTGAATCTCTGTTTCCCTTTTTCTTTTGAAATGTCATTAAATCGAATAATATACATTAAAATACATTATAAAGACAAAAATAATATTTTAATCTTAATTGATTGACACATATATATCCAGATACCACTAGACTAACCTAAATTAGGTCGTGGCCAATGATTTATATGTCCAACTTTGTAGCGCCGCTGGTTTGCACCTTTTTTCTTCCAAATACAAGATTCTCGTGGAGTAAAAAATCAAATCTTCAATTAACATTACATTGTTTTAGTTGAGTTTTGTTGTCTAATTTTTTATTTTACATTTTTCTATTTGTAGTCTTACACATTTTTTTTTTTTTTTGTTAGTGTGGCAAATGCAGTTATGAGCATTTGTAATTGTTTAACCTAAAGTGGATTGATGGGTGATTTTGGACGGGTGGTCTTTGGTTGACTTTAGGTTGAATACACCCACAGATACATAGAATCTTAAATGGGCGGTGTTTCATGGTTGCAGGTACTGATATAATAACAAATTTACCATAGTACATAAATTTAAGTTTTTTTTTTTAGTCAATTAGTAATTTATTAAAATAGAGGCTCAAAACCTCTCAACTCAAATGCATTTTTATATCATTTTAATCCAAATGTCAAAATGTTTAAATAAGTATGTAGCCGTTTATTATTTTCTTTCGACGTTGCTATCCAATTACTCTATACTCAAATATGCACGCTTTTTTCTTTTCTTTTTTTTTTTTTTTTAATATTCAGATATGCTGAATTTTTTAAGATAGACATTTTATCTTTAGCGTTTTTTAAAACCATAAACAACAATTTTTTTTTTAAGCAAATTGCAAAATTCACCCCAAAAGCATGGTTGTAGTTGCAATTTCAATTGTAAAAACTAGGCCCCTGAACTTCTACAAATGTTAAAATTTGACTCTCAAGCTTACAATAACCGTAGAAAGTGGACCCAAAATAATGATAATCGAATCCTTAAACTTGTAATTTTGAGGGTTCAATTTTCAGAATTGGAAATTTAAGGGTATAATTGTAACTAGTCCAAGGTGGTTTTTACCATTTGTACTTTTTTAAATTAATAAAAAAAAATTATATTTGTGCTTATTTTCCCCATTTTATAGGGTTAAAGTTTTCGTTACTTATTAGTGTCATTGTTGAATTTTCCAGGCTCACATTAATAAAATGGTCTCTACCAAATTTGGTCTTTTCGTTTAGGTTTGGTGTTGCCACAATGATCAAGCTTGATTTGGTCACTCATGATGGAGTGCAAATGGAGATATTGGGCCGTTGGTTGTAGATCAATAATGGAGATGGTGAAATTGGGATCGTCGGATGGTGGGGTGGGCATGGAGGAGGGATTTCAATTTTGGTGGAGGAAGATCAGTTTGTTCGTCGTCGTCTCCATTAATTGGGAGTAGTAGCATGCCCTGTTCTAATGAAAATCTTAGTTATTAGGTACCATACATTAACAAAGACTTTAACTAGTTTTAGCATAAGGTATTTGTGTGGAGAAATCTTATGAAGATTTTAAGTTACTTTTTAGTACAACTACAAGTGAGCTCCCAACGTAAAAAAAAGTCGGAGAGTGTATCTCTCGATATTCGAGTTATTATATACAAACTGATTGTTGCATGTGATATTAAGATCAAGTCATTGCAGCAGAAATAAAGTGAGGGGAGATGAGGCAATATTTTTTTTTTAAAACAAATTTAGATGCTTTCAGATACAAGATATTTGCCTACCACAAGACTCTAAATATTTTAGTTTTGATTATTGAATTATTATCTATTTTGTATCCTCAATTTTGAAAACATTAGACGTTTATTATTCTTCTCCTTTTACTCGAGCATTTGAGGTATACTTTATTTTTTTAAAAAAAAAAAATTTAAATGACAAAACTCTTAAAAATATTTACAAATAATAGTAAAATATCACAGTTCGCAGTGTCTATCAATAAATACATATAGTAATCTATTGCGGTTTATCATATATAAATAATGAAATTTTGTTATATTTATAAATGTTTTGGTCCATTCTCATGTATTAGAAAAAATATACATACATATATTTTGGGTGTTTTTGTCCACTATCTCTTAATAATAATATAGGGAGGCGCGTTATGTTGGCATAATTAAAGGTGGACGTAGGCATGCAGGAATATCTTAATGGTCTTATTTTGTGGGGTTGTTGTGTTAGGAGGATCATTTGGGCGTGCACAATTTAAATCTTTATGACCGAGATCATCACGTGCATCACTACCTCAAACTTCCATTAACTAAATCTCCTTCACGTGCTTCTCCAACTCAACAGTCAATGCCATAAATAAAATCAGTAATCACCCACTTTTTTCCGTTATCTTATTTGTACCAAAACTCCTTTTTTCGGTTTTCAAATATGGTTTTTTCTTTTTAATTTATATTATTTAATCATGCATTTTGCAACAAAAGTGTACCTAGAGAATTTGATAATGTTTGAAGGTAAATATATTAGATTTTTTAAAACGCTTTCATACAACTAATATTAATAATAATTTGATGATTTAGATTCATCCATTTTGTTAGTTTAGATTGACTCCACTCAATCTCTTAGATTTTGTCTTTTTGTTTGTTTCATAAATACTTCAAATTCCTTTTAATAGCTTTCAATGTCAAATTTTTCATCTATCTCGATTTATTAAGTCGTTTTTATATTGATTTTGGCTAAAAATCGAGTCAAATCTATCATGTCAGTACATTTACCTTAAGATATGTATTGAAATACTAAAATCTTTTATAAATTACTAAAAATAAAAAAATATTAAATTATTTATAAATATGGAAAAATTTTAAGTGATAGTCTGCGACATACTTCTATATCTTTGTCCGCGATATACTTTTATGTCTCTTACTCTCACGAAGCATAGAAGTAGTGTTTACCTACAAATTTAAATTAAAACGCTTACTTTAAAAAACTAGATAAACACGTTGACTAAAATTAAAATTTAATAATAAAGTAGTGTGTTTGTGTTGCGAACTAGTTTGCATGGATTGACAAGAGGAAGGTGAGATTCTTAGCGTGTCCTTTAGAAGGTGTTTGGGGTATTTATCTAAATTGAGTTGGATTTATAACTTAACTCAATATTTGACCAATCAACCTTACAAGTTGATGTTAGATAACTCAACTCTACTAACTTGTATTCGCTATTGAATTTTGCACATTTATCAAGGAATTACCATATTTCTCTACATATGTCTCTCCCTCTCTTCAATATTTTGAATGACTCCACTTCTTGGCTATTGTCAACCATAAATTATGGCAACATGCTCCAATGACCACCTTTGGTGGCTAACTCCGCCACCATCTTCGGCAACCACCTCTGACACTAATGTGAACTAGCGAACGTATATAGTAAACACGAGTATCTTGTTTTACCTCAAGTGTAATGGTTATTTGTAAACAGTTGTAAAATATACAAGAATGTTTTAAGTTGATATCTCAATTGGGTGTTAAAAATTTGGACAATATGTCAAATTGAGTATAACTCAAGACATACAAATGTGAGGTTTGTGGTTTGAATCCCCTACCCCTAATTGTACTATAAAATGGAAAAATAAACGTGCAATTGAATGGTTAAACAAAAACTTAAGCATACAAAAATAATTACAAGAAAATCATACCTTTTGGATTATAAAAATATTGGACCAGATACCCATGGCTTAATAGCTCAACTTGGGCTCCAAACAGTCCCTTAAGATAAATGAGAGACTTGGGCTTCACGAGTTTTGATACCATATTAGGTAAATATGAGGTTTCATTTCAAAATTAATTGTTTGTGAAAAATAACTCATATATCTAGTAAGGCTTGTGATGTCTTCTAGCATTTTCAATGTGGGGATCCTCAACATGCCTCATAAATACGGTGCCCAAATGCCCTTTTGGAGTAGTTGTGATCAAAGTTTAAAATGTCCATGATGGAAATATTGAGATCCTAATTTTACACAAATATCCATAAAATATAGATTTTGATGGATATTTATAGAAAAGTTATAAAAACAAAAAATCTTAAAAAATAAAATTTAAACGAGTAAATAAACATGTCTATTATTTACATTATATTTACATTAATTACATTTTGTTGAGTTTTTTTTTTTTTAAATTGTGATTCACCTCTCATGTCGATATCGAAAAATATCAACTTGCCATACATTTAACAATTGTGATACCATAATAGAGAAACACAACATTTCATCTCAAAATTAATTAACAATAAGAGAATAATACATGTATGTTCGAATGAGCTCAATCTGCATGGGCCAATATTGTTTTGGTAAGTTAGCTTAGATATGACATAAATAAAATGTCAAAAAAGTAATTAAAAAAAAAAAAAAAAAAGAGAGTAGGGAACATATTTCATTTTTAGGCCTAAATTTTGAGCAATAGTTGTTTGGATTCGTCACGTGACCTCAAGTTTGAAAACCAAATTAACCTTTTAATTTTCTTAAGCAATTTTTAACTGGAAATGTATAATTTATTTTGTACCATGAAAATTATTTACTATTTTTTCGGGAAACTAACAGACTCAATTATCAAGTGCATATAATATATTTAAAATTGTATTAAAAAGAAAATATATAAAAAAGAAAATGCATGCACGACACCTTTCAACTAACAAAAATTTCAATTCGAAAAAACAAAAGGATGAACTAGAAATAATATAATATGTAATATGTACGCCGTAATTTTATCATTAATATTTTAAAAGAAAATGGTATTAGTTTATTTGAGGAAACCAAATATAAATCTAAAAATTATTATTATGAATGAAAATAAAAGGAAGGGATAAAAGCAGAAAGAAAAAGAGAGATTATCTCTCACACAGCCACTCGTATAAGTTATATTAAACAAAAATATCAAAAGGTAATCTCAAAAGGAAAGAATCTGATTTCTTTTTTTTTTTTAATAAAAAAAGGTAAATTAGATTTTAAACTGTGAAGAAGGATTCAATTAATATTAATATGAAAAGAAAAAAAAATCAAATCCATGAAAATCTCAAATTCAAACAAATTTTAAGATCCGTGGAAATTTGCGGCGTAACGATAGAGTAAGAAAGTTTGAATAAATAATGATAATGAATGGATGTACGAGACTCCAATGGCATCCATCCATCCATACCCATCATCAAAAACTTCCCTTTTAAAGCAAATTCCACTCTTCTTTATTTACTTCTCTAAATTTTGACCGCTCCTCTGAAGAGTCGCAGGCGCCAGCACTGTGAAAATACCTTGGGATAACACAAACACGCAGAAGTGATTCAGAGTAAGAAGCTTTTTCCGATTATATCTTTCTTTCTTTCTCTTTTTTTTTGTTTTTGTTTTTTCTATCTATTTTAATGTAGGATAATCTTAGAATGGGAAGTGGGTCGATTCATTGTTCCTATTGTTGTTACTGCTCATACTGCTACTGTATATATATTTTTTTAAATCATAATTTTCGATTTCTGATGAGATTTGCAGCATAATCGATATTTCTTTTTCTCATTATCTGTTCTGTTTCTGAAAAATCGAACGATGTTGGGTATGGATTGATCTCTTTCGCTTTAATCTGGTTATTGTTTTTCTCTCTCTTTCAACCTCTGAAGAACAGGGCTCAGAGTTTTCTCCATCTGGGTCTGTGCTTTTTTTTGGAACCGGGAAAGAACTTGAAGACGGTGGTTGATCAGTAGATTTTATGTCGGCTTTGTTCATATTGGCAGTGATTGGGGCTCTGTTGAAGCTCTGGTTTTCTTCTTCTCTCTGCTGCTTCTGGCAGAGGTTGATTCAAGTGCAACAATCCTATTCAATGCGTTTGAGGTTAAAAAGGCAAGTCAATTTTTCTAGTTTCTTTCGTTTTCTTTTGTTTTCTAAAGGGTTTTTTTTGTTGGACTAATTGTGGATTGGGTTGGGTTTCATTTGCAGGACTTGTTCTGGAGTAAAGTTCTCTTGGGCTTTTCGTATAAAACGATTTCTACTTCGTTTCTATACCTTACACTTGAGTTGTTGTGATTCTCAGAGATCTTCCATTGTTTCCATTTGATCATACATATATCATTCTCTTCTTCTTCTTGTTCGTCTCCTTCTTCCCATCGATTTAATCTAAAATGTCGTACTCTCCTAATCAGAGATTTGTTAGCAGTAGTAGAAAGTCGAATCTGCTGCCAAATAATTTCTCTGCAGATCCCAAAATAAGGAGAAAACTTCGTATAATCTGTTACGATCCTGATGCAACTGATTCATCTTCAAGCGAAGGTGAAGGAGAAATATATGCAAGAAAGTTTAACCGAATCGTACACGAAATCCACCTGCCTCCCCTGAAAAAGTCTCTCGAATCCGAGAGTTCTCAGAACAGCAACAATGAAAACAAAAGCTCCAAGTTTAAGCAATCAAAGGCTCTGTTTAAAAACCCTTCCTCTCGAAGGCAATCGTCTTCCAAATACAGAGGTGTCAGACAGAGATCGTGGGGGAAATGGGCGGCTGAGATTCGAGATCCTTTTAAAAGAAGCCGTGTTTGGCTTGGTACTTACGATACTGCAGAAGAAGCTTCTCAAGCTTATGAATCGAGGAGATTACAGTTTGAAGCTATGGCGGCGGAAATGGCTGTTGAAGAAGAAGGCAAGAGGACTGGTTCCTCATCTTCCCCTGTTTTTTCGGAAAGTACGGCGGAAACCACTGTGTCTCATACATCGCCGTCGTCGGTTCTTGAATGGGACGATTCAACTTTGCGAAGCCATGATTTGAAAGAGGGATCAGATTCAATCAAAGAAGAAACAGACAGTAATATGAACTATCTTCAAGAAGGGGATCAGGGGAATCCGTTTATGGAGGAAATTAACATGGGGATTGATTTTGATTCCATTCTGGCAGATGGAATCGGGATGTTCTTGGAGGATTTTGCAAGTTTGGAGAATACCCACATTTTTGGGCTTGCTGATGATGAACCCAGTGGCCTTCCGAATTGGGATTTTGGGGATTTTGGGAATGATGATATTTCTTGTTGGCTTGATGATTCCATCAACATTACTTGTCCTTAAATTTTTTGCAGCTTAGGAGTTTTGTTCATTGAGAACGCAGTTTTTATTATTATTATTATTATTTTTGGAGTGAAAATGAGAAAGAGAGAGAGAGAGAGAGAGAGAGGCCTTTTGGGGTTTTTTCTGAAATAAAAGATTTTACTCTTTGAATTTGGTGAATCAATTTTGAGGGATTGTTCTGCCAATCTCATTATAATTGCCATTTTTTTTTTTTTTTTTTTTTTCATTTACAACTTTGATTCAATGTTGAAACTCAATAACAAGATAAGTAAAATAGGATTGATAAATAAAATAAAATTAGATATGTGCGTGTTTTAATGAGTGAATGACCATTATTTTGAAGGTACGGAAGAAAGTGAGAACCAGTACTTGGTGATATTAGCTGTAAACCAATTACGTGGTCTTGATCCATAGGACAATTTTCGTACTGCTATGTGTTACCCTTTAATTCACATAACGCTTTATTATTATATTTTTCTTTTTTTAAATAAAATTTAAATCTAATAAATTCACATAACGCTTTGCCCTTTGCCGGTCCCCTTCCGTTTAACTTCATTGCTATGCTGTGTGGTCAATTTTGCTGAATGCTTGCATACACTCGACAAAATAGATAGATATTTGAAAAGTATTTTTATTAAATCTTAAAAACCATTTATAAAGTTGAAAAATTTTAAAAGATAGTTTAATCTATTTTTATCCTGAACGTTCGTACCTAAAGTAAATTTTAAATATCTAATATTTATCTAAACCTTCTCTTTTTTTCTCTCTCTAAATATAAATTTAAATATCACAAATAATCCCACATGGTTTATCTTTTTTATATATGAAGATATATCGGGCGAACAATTAAATTTAAAATTATCTTTTATATTTTTTTTATGGATTCCACTCTATTTTATCACTATAGCAGTATAGGAAAATGTCCCCAAATGTTGTTATCTACTCGTCAATAATTGGTTAATAATAGGAACAATAACATCGCAAAAAAAATAATAGAACGATAATAATATCGAAAAATAGGATATTGTGGAAAAGAAAAAGTGACAGCGTGTCATTAAGAATGGCAGAACTGAAGTGGTCGTGGTCATAGATGTGACCAAATAGTAAATGACATTCAACTTCAACCCTGTGGCACCAACTCATAACTATTTCCAATATATTTGTTATTCTTTTTAGAAAAACCAAATGATCTTTAAACTAAAATTATATCGGTAATTTGATCATGAACCCTAAAATCGAAACGGAGTTTCGGATTCAAATTGATTAAACCACAAGTCAGCTTGTAATAGTCTAGTTCAATTGTTTCTATTCAATTACCCAAAGCCCTAAGATTACGTAAAGCGTCAAAGAAGTTGAAATTATTGAAGGCTTTTTCCAATTCAAAGAAATCCTTTGTCTTGGAAACTCTTGATGGAATCATCAAACATTTGCTCGATCGTCTTGAAACCAGGGAATCCCAATTCAGAAATCTTGCTCGTGTCCATGTTGTGAGGGTTGCAATCTCCTTCCTGGAAGCTGCACCTGTTTGTGTTTGATTTTTTTAACAAGATTGTTTATGCAGATGAACGGTTTGATGAAATGACTAGGAGAAAACAAAGAGGGTCTTGTTGAGATTCTTCAACTTACTTCTTTCCAAATGGGTAGGATGGATATTTGGCTCTGAGCATACCAATGATCCGTGACCAGTGAGCCACTGTGCTTGAACATATGATCCTGCCTGATGCTTCTGGATTTTCCATTGCCAAGATGTGCGCTGCTACCACATCATCTATGTGGACAAACCCCAACGTGGAGTTTGGATATTCTCCCCTTTCACCTGATGGAACAACCCATCTGTTTGATGTTTGTTTGTTTTTTCCATCGAAGAGAAAACTCTGGAAGAAATTTAGGGACTGTTTGAAGAAGATGGAAGGATTATTGTAAACCTTTAATAATGCTGAGTAGGAGATGCTGTGTGCTGGTTGGCTTTGGTGTAAGCAAGGGGCCAACAACAAAAGATGGGTTCACCACAACTAGATCCATCCCATGTTCTTTTGCCATGCGCCAAGCCTCTTTCTCTGCCAAAGTCTTTGCAAATGCATACCAAAGCTGCCAAAATACCCAAATGGAGAAAGTACAAAAAAAACAAAAACAACAAAAGGCCTCTAGATTTTGGTCGATTGAATTGTATCGATCTGCCTCTGCATTGGAAACTGACATGGAATAGAACAGAGAAAGAGAGGTTGGTTCTTACGTTGTAGCTCTTGCAATAGTCAGGATCTGTCCAGTGCGATTCATTGAGAGGACAAAGTTGTTGGACATCATAACGATATCTAATTGCAGAGCAGGAAGAGGTGAGCACTACTCGTTTTACACTGTTTGCTTTTAAACAGGAATTTAGTACATTCATTGTACCATTTATACTTGGATCAATCAGAGTTGCCTGTGTCATATTGCCAAACGTTAATCATACACTCATAAGGAAATGGCTTTTTGAATATGGATTAAATGGTTTCAGAAATATGATAATCCCAAATTGAGGAGAAAGGAGTTTGGGCATACTCCAGTTGTAGATAATAAAAATATTTATATAGCACTTGGTTCTTCAGTTTGAGAAGAGTGAATTTTGTATAGCACCGAGTTCAAGTTTTTAGATTGTATGGACTGTATGGATTATGTAGAACAACGAATTTCAAGAACTTAGTTTATATAACTTACGTTAAATTCATCATATTGTGTAACGCTGGGGCTAGCTTTTGCCAAACAAAATATTTTACTTTGGAGCACCAAATTATTGCATATGAATTCAAAATCTTTTAACTATCATGAGTTGACCTAGGTAAATATGGGGCATGACCTTGATAGAGAGCTAAGAGGTCATGAGTTAGATCCATGGTGGTCATCTACCTAAGATTTAATATCTTACGAGTTCCTTTGACACCCAAATGTCGTAGGGTCAGGCGGGTTGTCCTATAGTCGAGGTGCCCACAAACTGGCCCAATACTCACAAATATTAAAAAGAAAAAAAATTCAAAGGCTTCACCCAGAAAGACCACCCCAAATTAATCAAAGAATCGGGACCTTGCCTTGATGTTGTTATCGTAGGGAACAATAACAGGTGAAGCAGTGTGGAAGACCCCGTCCACTCCTTGAATGGCCTCATCAAAGCTACCTTCTTCTAACAAATCAGCTTTTACTATCTTCAGTCTCTCCTTGGCTCCATTAAACTCCCACAGAAACCCAACGTGTCCATAGTTTCCTATCCAGGAAAATAACAAGTAATTGTTAAGAATATGTATGAAAGGATAGGTATACCATAATCTAAACTTAAACTGTTGGGTTTATATGAGTGTAGGAGGACAGTTTATTGGTTTGAGTTCAAAATTCAAATCAAAGGAAGTTCTTTCTTTTACCTACTTTCTGTCATTAATTTGTTTCCTTTATGCATTGTATCATGTCAATAATAAAAGTCCTTTCTTCTCTTCTAGTCATTAATTTCTTCTCTAACGTATTAATGACCCGAAATCTAGCAATAACCTCATGTGCAAAATTATGGAAAGCAATAGACGACCACCATTAAGATCAAACAATTCCATTGAATGAATTACGATTGCTTCTGTGACAACATCTGCAACATGATGCTTGAGATGACGATGAAATTGTGTGATAGTTAAACTGTAATTTTGATGACTGCAGACCGAACCAGGGTGAATTTGGTGGCAATAAGTGTATGGAGGAAGATGAAGGGAGGGGAAATACAAAGCAAAGGACATGATTAGACTTCAGAACCTGGGTTTCTAACGGTGGTGCGAACGTGATGGCCATTCTCGAGCAGTGTCTTCACCAAGTAAGAGGCTATGAAGCCAGTGCCGCCGGTTACACAGTACTCTGGCATATCGTCTGGCTGTGCGTGGGTGGTGCTCGTGTGCAATGCAATGGAAGAGTTTATACAGTGGCCGTAGTTGAGGATTGTTCACGTGTGGAGCACCTGCAGTTATTATATTGTTGAGCTCATTTACAAGAGTGGAAGATGACTCATTCATTTTGTAAGGTTGGAGTTTTCTAACATAAACATAAATGGTGCTTTCTTTGATTTACAACTTTTTTTTTTTTTAGTTATGGGTGACCTATACACCAATGCTTTTTATACGTTATTGCATTAGGGGCCATGTCTATTGTAGCCCTAATGACGGTCATGGCTATTGTGTCTTTTATTTTTCTTACATTTTGGCGTTCTTTCGTTATTTTAAAATAAATATCTGATATGTTAACTACATATTAGATGCAAAACTAAAAGTTTATAAATTTATTAGACATACTTAAAGTTTAATGGTGTATTGCATTGAAAATTAAAAGTTCGAAGACTTATTAGATACGTTTTTAATATTAAATGATCTATGTGACAAAAATCATAAATTTAAATTGTAATTTGGACTTTGAAATTTATGAGAACATTAGTAAAAGTCAATGTTGATGTGTAATTCACGAAAATTATAAAATCAAAACACCTCTATTAAAAACTCATCTCCAGATTCATGTCACATTGATTTGATATCTGAGTCAAGTTTGTCTTGCTTTTATTAGTTGCTCTCCTTCTAGTTTGGAAAGGACATGTTTGCACACTTTCATATGATTTGCACACTTTCACATAGTGAAATCAACCAGTAGACCTTATTTTACGCTTATAAACAAATTTGAAAAATAAATGAGTAGAGGACGGGGATTTGCATAAGAAAAACCAATTCTTATATGAGTATCTATGAGGGAAAGTTAATTAATGAGATTTTTTATTTTGAGTTCAAGTATATTGGATTGGGAGGATACCAACCTCTGAGTCATTGTTTGGAAGTATATGCCAAGACAAGATGAAATAGTTGATAAATGAGTTAAAATTTTTTATTACTATTAACTATATTATTTTCTCATTTTTCTCTTTCAAAATTTTAAATGAACTATAGTATTTTAATCAATTAGCACAACATCGATGAGATTATTTTGTTTTTATTTAATTGAATGTCGGCTGCACTCTCATGAAGTCGTTGTAGTATAGTGGTGAGTATTCCCGCCTGTCACGCGGGTGACCCGGGTTCGATCCCCGGCAACGGCGTTCTACTTTTTTTTTTTTTTTTTTTTTTTTTTTTTTTTTTTTAATTATTATTATTAATTAGTTATTTAATTATTTTATTTTTTGGGAAAAATATGAACCCGCCATAAAACGTCGTGCAATTTTCTTTCCCGCGCGAGCGCTCTATCTCTCTTTCTCTCGGTCCAGTCCTCTCTCTGTCTATTGAGGGTTTTCAGAAAATCAACATCTTCCATGTCTGTTTCTTCACCGAATTCCGCCATTTATTCTTAATCTCCTGTGCGTCTCTGTGTTTTTCCTTTTCCTTCCAATGACAAGAGCTCAACTCAAAGAACAGGCAGATGCTAGTCTTGAGATAATTTCCATCGGATCCTTGTACACTGGATCATGGGATAAGAAATACTGGAGCAGCTCTAGGGTTCCATTTCTTTTCTCTCTGCATCTTCTGATTTATTTGTCTGCTGTAATTGATTTCGTTTCTCGCGGTGGTTATATTTCACTTTCTGATGATATTTGTCTATGTTTATTTGATAATTTGTCTATCTCTTCAAGTGAAAATCATGTGATGTGATGCTTGTAACATCGTTTGTTCTTTTGGAGTTCTGTTCTGTATTTTCCGATTCGGTTGCTTTCAAGCGATTTCCCCACCCTGATAATTGGCTTCATGTAGTAACTACAACCTGCTGATTTGCAAACTTATCTAGCTAGGATTTTCGATGTGTAATTGGTGACAAGTATTTGATCCCAAATTGCACGTAAAATCTAATTGTCTACTTCGTGAAGCTTAACTGATAAATTCATTTTGCGTAGTACGAATTTGGAGTAAATTGGATTCAGTATAAATGTCCAGTAAATTGCATGAAGTGTCACTGCAACCCTCAGGAGAGTCAATCAAGGGTTCCAATATCTAGACTGGAAAAGTAGGACCACCTGATGAATTTGTCAATTTGGACTTCTTGCTGAACTAATACCATTTTGTTACACTTCAGGTTGGTTGTTGTAATTGCAAATGTAGCATACCGGAAAATGGTGTTTTAGATCTAGAACAGTAGATGTCAAAGAGATTTGGGAATATAGATTTTTGAGTTTCATGCGGTTGTTTAAATGTGGTTTATGAACTATTTACTGAGGATAGTTATCGTGGGACTGATTGGTTATCTAGGCATGTCAATTTCAACCCTGCAATGTAAATAGGAGATAAATTTGAGAGGTGATTCCCACATTAGTTTTCTTTATAAGAGATTCTGTCATTAGAGCTTCAAGACGTTAAGAGAAGATGTATGTACGTGATCATAGATAAGAAATCTCAACTGAGGACTTACTGAAATCATTGAATTATTGTGTAGGGTAAAGATCGATATCCCTATCCAGTTGGGTATCAGGCTGTTCGGGCTTACAATGGGATCAAATATAAAATGGAAGTTCACGAGGGTCCAAAAGGGCCTTTATTTATGGTGTGTATGACCTTCCTATTAAATATTGAATATCTCTGTTTCTAATGTCATTGGAAAGTATTTATTGAAAAGTTATATCGGCCCTTGAAGATTTTGTCCATGGATGGAAGTTCATTTTCTGGGCAAACCCCTGATATTGCTTGGGAGATGTTTCAGAGGAAAGGCTGCCTCCACACTAAAATTTGGCACGGGAAAAGGTCTTCATGCAAGGTTGATGGCGTGGAGGTAGAACCTTTCTCTTTCCATTTGGAGTTTGTTTGCTTCTTAGATGTGAATTTTTCTACGGAACCCTTTAAACAGTGGAATCAACCACTAATAAATGAGCCATATCAATATCATGCTGTAACATTTTTTAATTTCTAGCACTTCTATGATCGGTAACGTATTTTATACCCTCTTCCATGACATTCTTCAACCACGGTAACTGTTTTCATTCTTGATACCAAACTCAGCTTTGTGTAAATGCTCAAGTGACAAGTCAATTGGATGGTAAAATTGTGGAGTTTATCTTCTCAGTTTGAATATATCACCACTGAGGAACTTCACTTTCATCAGTGAAATGCTCTTGTAGCTGCAGAAGAGATTGAATTCATTCAATCTTAAGCACCATGATTAACTTTCTACCTGTAGAGATTGAATTCATTCAATCTGTAGAGATCTATGCAGATGTTTAAAATAAAATAACTAGATTGTGTTTATCTTTTAAACTTTTATTCCTTTTCATTACATAGAACTTGTTTCTTGTTTCAAAAAAATAACTAGATGGTGTTCAAACGCCTGGAGTTACTACTTATTTTTGGATGTTAAATTTATCATCTTGGAAAACATAATTAATGCAGATATCCAATTTTGAGGAACTTGCCTCTTTTTTTTTTTATTTTTTATTTTTTATTTTTTTATTTTTATATTTAAATTATTTTTGTTAGGGCTCAGGCATGAGGCCAGTTAACTATTTTACTTTAATGAAACGCCTATGAGATAATTGATTTATCTTCTGTATTAACTTGGTATAATATTACCCATCTCTCACATGTGTGCAGGCACATGCAAGCACCCAATCAAACGTAGTAATTTCACAGAATATTAGAACATTGAGTCACGTACTTATATTTCTTTCCCTCCTTTGTAGTTTTTTGGGTTCAAAAATCCATTTATTCAGAGGTTGCTTAGGGAGCTAGTGGCAAATGTCAGTGGAACAGCAGAACTAGACCCGCTTCCTACAAACTTATGCAATAAGGCTTCTGGATCTGCACAAAGTGCAGTAGAGCATCATTCTACTGATGAATGTGAAAATGCTGAATTAGTTTTTTGCCATGAAAAATCGAAGACAGCAAGAAAGAGAAGGAATTGTCATGGAACTGAAACAGAAAAGTCACTTAATGGTGCTAATCTAAAGAAGGTACGAAATCATGGATTGAAAATTAGATCCATGACTGCAAAGCTTTCAAGCACAGCATTTGTCAATGAAGTGCATCAAGGTTTTTGTGGTAAGTATGTACAGAAACTAATTAAAGATTGTTCCTTTACTGTTTGATTCTCATAAAAGATTAAAAGATTGTTCCAATACTGTTTCAAAAAGAAAAAATATCTCAGCAACTTTTTTGGCAACAGTACCTGCAACATCTCCATGGTATTTTTAACTTCTTTGTTCATGCCTCAGAGAAAGCTATTTGCGTACAAGAGAAGGATACTGTCTTTGAGTCCACTCAAGTAGCTCATAATGGGTCCATTGATGAAAAACTTGTGAGATTATATTCTTTTTATTCACAATTAGCATGTAAACTTCCTTGTTTGCTTTTATTATCAAGCGCATTTTACATTTAGGCTCTTTGTCACATTTTAAATAGATGTATAAACCACAGAAACAGAGATCATTTTGAGAAATGTGTTTTACATTTTTTTTTTTGGTCCGATTTACAAATTGTGACTGTTCGAAATGCTCTTAACTTCATACAGCATGATAGGTTGTCAATGGACAAATTGGAAGGTACTGTTCGAGAAATGGCAACAGATGGTAACAGTGCAGACGTTTCTATTCAAAATTATTGTCCAGATACTGAAGACAGTAATCATCATGCTTCAGATACTTCAGATCTAAAGCAAGGTTTTCTTGACCTGTCACTTTTGTCTACCAAACATAGGTCTGTTTATATATTTTGTCCTTTTTATTGTGAAATTTTATAATTGAATGCAGTTATTGTTGAGTCTGCTTCTATAAGCGTGGAAAAGAAAATTGTCAATCCACCTGATATCATCATAACTGAAGAGTTGGTGGACTCCCATGGGGAAGAAATTTGCTCATTGCACACAAATGTAGGCTCGAAAAGAAATGATTTTGATTTAGTAGGTCAAGACATGGTGAAGTCAATGATGACTTTTTTGCTTCCACAAGCAATTCCTCTGCTTAAGGAGAATTCTGGCAGGAAAGAGACAGCCACTTCTATTTTGGAAAGGGTTCTTTGTGGTAATTTATAAATAACCTGTACCTACTGTAATCAACATTTGACTATCATGGCATGCTCGATACATGTGCATATGCAAACTTTTTAGTTTTATTTAAATATATTTTGGTTCATCTGCAGATGGAAATACAAAAGATGTATTGCCTATGGAGAAAGAGGATGGAGAAAAGCACGAATACATGCACTTACAACATGGGAATTATGAATCTGCTGTCTCAAGTCTTGAGTTTCCCAAACACGGTCTTCACAATCTAGAGGGTGAGCAACATGATGACCATGCAAACATTAATAGCAACTTCTCTTCTATCGTAGATAATGGTCAAGGTAAGGAAGATATGAAACCTATTGATTCTTGTGGTCGCATGAATGATGAGTTGGTAAATCATCATGAAGCCACCGGAAGCAAGAAGTCCCATGACAGTGAAATTGGTCGAAATTTGAATGGAACATGCCAGGAGGATAATTTGTATGCTTCAGAATGTCCTCCCAGCTGCACCTCTTCTGGTAGAGTTCTTTATGATGAAACTATGCATAATAATAAAAGGATGGATGGATGCCCGTTATATCTTCAAATAAATTCCTGGAAAGTGGACCAGAAAACTCCCAAGGATTATATAGAAAGGAATGTAGATGAGCAACCTTGTTCAAGTGGATCCTTTTCTCAACTCTTGCTTGATGAGAATCTTTTATCATGTATACATCCTTCTTTACCTTAGCAATTTAGTGAGTACCAATCACTTACTGATGATAACACCACGACTAAACTTCATTTGTACTTAAAAAGCATTTCTGTGACATACTTCATGTGAACTAAATTTGGTATTGAAGTGCAAAACTCCTTTACAACCAATTTATTACCTATGAGAACCTATTAATTGATGTTATGCCATCTTTTTTCAGCTCAAAATGCAAATGATTCAAGTGTAAGGACCTCCGCAAATTCAGAGGCATTGCTTAAGGAAGTCATTGTAGGACAAGAGGCTGTGGGAATGGACACTTTGCCATCTTCTCAAGTTCCAAGCATTGTGTACAGTAGGAGAAAAGCTCAAAAAGTGTCTCATTTGGCCAAAGAATACAAACAACCATCCAATGAAGCTTATGATACTAGTTGCTCTGGAAAACATTATGGTGTGGGAACGTCTTCCCCTAAATCTCCACATTCTTCTGATATCAATCTTTTCACTTTACCTGGAAACCAGCAAACAGAAGATTCACTTTCTGAACATCCACTTCAAGAACAATCCCCCATCGATTGCAGTTATAAAACTAATATGAAGGCTGAAGCAGGATTAGAAAAGATATGCTATCACAGTCCTACGCTAGACCTAGATGAAGCATCACTGCGAGCTAATAAGAATCATAATTCAGAACTTCTAAAAAAACCTGTTTTGAAGAAGGAAGATTTGGAAGGTTGTATTGACGAGGGGATGATTGAACATAATAATGTTTCAAGTGAAAATAAGCTATCTCAAGATATGGGAGCAACCTTCTTAGACGATAGTAAGGATTCTTATCCTTATTGCAATGTGGAGCTCTATCGGGAGGCGGAAGGAATGTCGAAAATAGTGGGATCTTATTTGCACCCTATGCCTGTATTATCAATTTTCCTTAGCAACATTGAGAATGTAATCCACATTTGTGTTTTGTGTGGTCTTTCCGTAGAAAAGAATAGAACACTTGTTACTTACACGGTGGAAGTGAAGGAACCAAAGTTAGGATACCCATCCTTTGTTGGCCACACGACAGTAATGATGCCAACTCTAAAAGATTATTTGGGTAAAGAAGTGAGTTCTTATCTTTATAACTTCAGTTTATTACTGTGTAGGCTTTCCTTGGCATGATGGATTTAATTCACTAGTTTATGTTACCAAGATTGCAGCAGAACGAACTGGTTTCCAGTTGACTCCAGATGGGAACTATCTTGTTTTGATTGGTGGCATTAGAACACCTCTTTGCAGGTTGTGAGCATATTCATGAATTTTAAATACGCATTCCTTAAACAACAATAATATTATGAAAACTAATACTGGAAAGATATTCTCAGGACAGGGAGTATAAATTGTCCATGCTGTACATGTACATCTGGCAAGTTTGAAGAAAATGTGGTGAATATTGTGCAAGTTAAATATGGCTATGTATCAATCATCGCAAGCTTGAGAAGTACCGACAGTGTGCATCATATATTGGTTTGTGAACCTGATCAGCTTGTTGCTGTTGGAAGAGGTGGACGTCTGCATCTTTGGGTCATGGACCCAACTTGGGGGTGTGTTCCATTGAAACTAACCATCTTTAATATTTGGTTCTACATATAAAATTGATGTTTGATTATAAATGAATGTGCAATTAATTCTTCACTTCCTTCAATTCTGATATTAGATTAATGTGCATCATAAGTAGTTTATTCAAATTGTTGATTTGGAAAACATTAGATTCAAGCTATTCAATCAAGATGCACCCCCTCATTTTGTGATAAATTATTGTTACTGCTGCAGTAATTATTTGAGATAGTAGAACGTTAGTGATGTACTGGTTCAATGGAATATTTAAATATGTGTATGTGGTTAAAATTCTAGCTACAATCTGAGTGATAACACGTTTGAATACTACATTTGTAAGCTTCCGTGGTTTTTGAGCTCTATTTTCCCTAGTGATTTTGGTTATTACTTAAGGGGCAACTTTTGGATGAGGTAGTCCCTTCATTTTTATTTTGTTGGCGGTCTAAACAAAATTTTATGTGCCATGCAAAATAATTGGTCTTTGCTTTATTATTCTTCAATTGGTAGCTCTGCTTTTCTTGAAGCTAATTGTTCATGACGTACTAAGCTTATTATATCCATTTGCTCAGATTAATGATTTCATTTAAACCACTGTTAGAGACAAGCTGATTTGAGCCTAACATCTGCTTTTGCAGCAAACAGATAGAAAGTCATATCATACCGTCTGAGGACCACATATCTCCTAACTTGGTGGAACTTAAAGGGATCCCAGAGTTTTCCAATTTGGTTGTAGGCTACAACGGTTGTGGTGAATTCAGTTTATGGTATGTCTTCGAACAGTTAAAAGTTTCTCATTTAATTACATTTTTTTCTTAAATTGAACTATCGTTAGATGAACTAATCTAGTATGCCAAAGCCAAAGGTTTGCTGAAGATTTTGTTACGTAAATGGTGTGAAGTAAAAATTGTTTTTAAACATGAAGTATATTAAACATGAGTATTGTTCAGTGATGTTGAAACTTAGCCACGTGGGAATTTTATGTTGTCTTCAGGTAAAATTGACAAATCAAACTGAAAGTTAAACCTAAAATTAGTTAAGGTCACAATCAGCGCCTTATCGGCATTACAAATCACTTTTTCTGCAGTGAGAAGTAATAGGAAATCAGTTAGGAACAAAATTTTGTTGATTTCATTTTATTATTTTTAAAAACTAACCCTTACATCAAGTACAACCATTTCTCTGTACTGGTAATTAAACAGGCCTAAGATACGGATTTGAATGGGTTGACTTCTTTCATGCTCTCTTTATATGAATAGTTGGTTAAATCAAATTTGATATTTGGATTATCTTTGAATGTTTGCTAGCATCTAAAAGGTACCTTCATCTGTTTTAGGGATATCCCAAAACGTGCTCTGATGTCTAGGTTCTATATGCCGAATGCCTCGGTTAATCAATTCCTTCCAATTAGTTTGTTGAGTTGGAAAAGAAAGGAAAACTTTACCACCAACTGTAATTCAAGCGACTATGTTAAAGAGCTGTTGTGTGCAGCGAGTACAAACTCAAGGAACACCGAGGAACATTTCTCACTTCAGCTAAGGGACGCTGCCATATGGCTTTTTGCCTCAACCATATCAGATTCTCATGTTTCACATGAATATTTACCAATGGATGGCCAGATAAATCATGCAGAGTTTTGGAAAATAATGCTACTTGCTAACAGTACGGTTACATTTGGTGGGGAGCTGGATTTAAGGTAGTGTGCTATCATTATTTCAAACTTGGCACAGTTTTTGAATTTATAAATCTTGGACGTTAGTTTTATTCTGACAGGATAAAAATAGTGATTTAATGCTTGCAAAGGATTCCATTATTTATTATATACAAACAATAACAGTTTAGCTTTGCAATTTCAGAAGATAATTAATTTGTTCTACAGTAACACTACGAGTATATATTTGGAAATTAATAAGTAGTCTGTTAAGAGAATGCAACTTGATTATTTGAGCCGAACTGAGAATTCATCATATTCATTTATTTTGTTTCGAGCACGATGTCTTAGTGTTTATAACTCTTTCACTTTATAGAGCTTCTGCCATTGGGGCATCAGCTGGTCGAGGTATCATTGGGACTCAGGACGGCCTAGTTTACGTGTGGGAATTGTCTACAGGAAATAAACTGGGCACTCTTCTTCGTTTCAAAGGTATGTATTATAGCATCAGTGATTGAAGGTGGCTAAAACTTTCCTTAGTGTGCACTATTCTTTGTGAAAAGAATTAATCTCTTCAGTGTACTGAAAATATTTCCATAATTCTCACAACTCGAGAAGAAACAAAGAAACAAGGAGTGAATACTCATCATACTTCTCGGGACATTTATGAAGTGTAAACATGATACAAATAAGAGACGAGCTATAAGAGTTAGAAAGTGGAATATGAGATCTGTTTATCATCATAATGGTGACATTGCCCATTGTAGACCATCGTATCTTTCAGAAGAAGATTCATTTCCAGTCCCATTATTATTATTATTATTAATTTCTTCAGTTTCTCATATATATTCTTTTCTCCAATATAGGTGCAAATGTTGTTTGTATTGCAACTGACAATAAAGAGACAGGTGTGATGGCTGTAGCAGCTGAAAATAGGCTTCTGATATATCTACTTTAATCAGATGGGAAAAGGTTAACCATAAATGACCTACCAACGAAGAAAATTACTTGTAAATTCAATATCAGCAAAATGTTTTAGTTTTGAGTTGGTGCCTGTCATGATGTTGATATATGACAAATGTAGGATTTATTTTGACATGGCTGCATCTGAGCCGACGATAAATGTAAATAATCATTCATTTACGAAATAAAGAAATCATAGTGTAACTTTTCTAGATGGGGGCATATTCTATTTGAATCTCACAAAATGATAACTCATTTCATGCTCAATTGTTAAATTTCGTTTCTAATTTTTTATCATTTTATTTTAATTTTAACCTTGATTAAGGACTATGAAACCTGTATCAAACTATTTAATACTATGTTATTGTTTTGTTAATAAGTTTTGATTAGGGTTGTTTTATTTTAATTTTAACCTTGCTTAAGGCCTGTATGAAACTTGTATCAAACTATTCAATACTATGTTATTGTTTGAAGAATTTTTATAGACCAACTTGAATTCTTTGATTGAATTGGGTTGGGTTGTTAAAATTATTTTTATTGACAAAATTTAGGAGTCCATATGAGAGGAACAGATCTTAAAATCCACTTCTTTCCAAAATAAACAAATTCCACTACCAGCACTCTTACTGAATACAGAAATAACCATGAAAATTGAAGACAAATTTCAAGCTTCAGTCTTTCATTTTTGCATTTAGTTTCGATAAAACAATCACTCGGGGATTGTTAAGCCTCACTGCATCTCTAACGGCCGGGAATATCTGTTGGGTTGGGTTACAATATTAATGTTAAATCTAGAGAACAAATTCATCCCATAGCAAACGTAAAGAAAAATATGTGGCTAAAACATGAACTATCTATGTAGTTATTAACATGTACTTTTTTTGGGGGGGGGGGGGGGGGGGGGGGGGGGGGTGGTAGGTGATTCTTTATAAATTATACTTCACATATGTTGCATGCCAACGTTGATGTGCGTTTCTCAACAAACCACGCTGGGGCTGCGGATGTATAAACAATTTTACTTGGGGGAATGTCAAGAGGATAGTGGGCTGGTGATAGTAAGCTCGGCTAGGCAATTACTCATTTTGTGAAAAAGATATGACCCTGCTTAGCCGTCCTAATGATCAAGGCCTAACTTTCTTCTTTTAGACCATACACGGACTCCTAGGATTTCTTGGGCTTAGTGAACTTAAGCCTGGTGTGACCCCCCCCCCCCCCCCCCCCAAAAAAAAAGAAAAGAAAAAAGAAAAAAAGAAAAAAGGGGGAAAAGAAAAGAAAAAAGAAAAAAAGAAAAAAGGGGGAAAAGAAAAGAAAATTAAACCATTAAATTAAAGTTGAAAATTTTCATAAAAATTGCCCATAATGATGAAATGGAGATTTTGAAATAGTCTGTTTGACATAATTTTAGCAAATAAAATGAATGGATAAAAGTATTCTTCAAAGAGGGAAAAAGAAAAAAAAACGAAGATAAAAGTGAGTGAATATTGAGCAAGGCAGTGCAGTGGAGAAAATTGATTGGGTTTGGTGCAATAATTACAATAATAAACATTTAATGCGGAAAATAGCGAAAAACTGTTGAGGTGAGCCGAGTGGGCTGCGGTATGACCTTTCGGATTGGGTTGGTAGTTGCCAGTTGGCCGCTGGTTGGTCCAACTCCTCCAAATTATGAATCTTTTATTTATTGCATTTGCCTATCTGGACCAACCCTTTTCCGCCACGTTGCTTTCCATCCTACTTGTATTTAATTTTCCCAAACCAACGAACAAACTCCTCTTTTCCTTTTTCTTTTTCTTTTTCCATTGTTTTGCTGTACGACACGTCGTTCCAACACCTGCCCACTTCTGTCGACGGTTTAAATACTGTTTCAGAAAATCTTTTTATTACTGTATTATTCTCAAAGACCAAAATTATTGCAATCACTCTTGAATTTTGTAATTGTTGATCTACTGATCAAAGCTTTTATACAGCTTCAATGATCCTTAATTTCAATTGGAAAATTATCTTTAGTAGCCAACCAAAATTTGCAAATATTCAAAATACTTATCCACTCATTTTCATCTCTTTTTAAGTGAATTTACTTAAAATTACATACATAATGCACAATTTAAGATAGAGTTTTTGTAAGTCAACCATACTTCCACCAAACATAAATATAATTAGTAAAAAATGAGTACGTTAAAATATCATTTTGTTTCTTTCGACTCTTTGTATTTTTAAACTTGTTCAATTTTGGCCAATTTATTTTTAAATGTATAATTTTAGTTTATATACTTTTAATAAATCATATTAAGTAGTTTAGTATTATTATTATTGTTATCCATTAACATTTTCATTAATAAATTGTAGAACATAAAAATTAACTTTGAGAAACTAGATTTAAGATTGGTTAAAAGTGCAAAAATTAAAATTGAGTAAACTTTAAAGGATATAGGAACCAAAAATAGTATCTAACCCAATTGTATTAATTGAGAGGTGATTGTATATGAGAAATGGAATTTATTATAAGTGTTTTTTTTTTTTTTTTAAACAAATTTATCTAAACTCTTCGTTCTCTTTTTTGGAATATCCCACTTTTTTCACTCTTGACTTTAACTATTTTTTGTATTTGTATTTTATCTATTTAACTATATCTATGAATAGGAAACGAACTAAAATAAAAAAAGGTAGACTTGAGATGATTTTAAAGGTGAGGTTTTTGGATTTTTTTAAAAAAAACTTTTTTATAAACATTTTTGAAAATTACACTAGAATAATAAAAAATTGAAATATAGTTTAATATTAACTGAAAAAATATATATTTTTTCACGATATCACTAAATATTTAATAAATTACTATTTTTAATTATATAATTCTTAAATGGAGAATATTATAAAATAATTTATTTAATTTAATGACTTGAGAAAATAGATATTTTTAAAATTAGAAAAATTAACCAAAATATTTATCAAATATAACAAAATTTCACTGCCTATCTGTGATAGACCGCAATAGATTACCATTTGTGTTTATCTGTGTTATGATAGACATAGATAATAGTCTATCACGATATTTTAATATTGTTTGTATAGTTTTGTCATAAAGTAAAAGTATGATATAATAATTTGAATGGACTCAAAATAATAATTTGTGGCGAATAAAATGGTTAAAGAAGAAAGGCGAAAAGGTTAAAGAAGGAAGTTGTAGCTGTTTCTTTGATACGCCAAACAAATGGAGGAATTGTTTCTTATGCCACGTAGAATTTGATTATTTGTTTTGTTAAAAGGATAAAAAGAAAGAAGGAAATTAAAAAATAATAAAAAAGGAAGAAACTACTTGTTTTGATCTAACATTTATGATTTTTGTGAGAATTGTGATTTGTTTTTGTTGTCTTCTGTTGCACATTTAATATTTGGCTGTTCCTTTGGTTGTATATCTATATCTTCAATAGTGTAATAATACACACACATAAAAAAGTCAACTGCTTGCAAATCCAAAGCTATCTTCAAAAGTTTGCTAATTAAGATATATTCTTAGCTGCTTCCAAAAATAATTTTTATTCTCTTTCTTTCAAAAAAAAAAAAAAAAATCAAAAGACAAAAATTATACTTTTTGCTTTCGGTAGCACCTATGCTCTCCACCATTTTTGTTATAACCATCTTAAGATTAATCTAAGTTTTGGGTAGTTATATTTATGAGGGTTACAATTTAGTTGTTTTGGTCGGTTAGTTTATTAAATAGTTTTGAATCTTGGGTTGAAGTTGGAATACTTTATTGCTTTAGTATTAGAACGACGATCAAATCAGGAACAAATGCATTATGTCGTGGATACTATTGCCTTGAAAAGAAAAAAAAAAACCGTTACATTTTTTTTTTTTTTTAATGGGGTGATTCAAAATTTAAAAAAGCTCATAGGGTCAATTGCTAAATATATAACTTGCTAACATAGATTATTTTGAAACATTTAGTCTTCTAATTAAATCAACTACTATTAGAATTTTGGACAAAATATATTTTTGATCTATGAGATATGAATCTAATATCTATTTTAAGAGAAATAGAGAGACATTGAAATAAGTCTAAATACTACCAATGCTAAAAGAGACCCAATGAACTTTTACATATGAAATAAACTTAAACTAAATAATACAATAAAAAATGCTATGACACATAACATATCTAACATTATTTGACTTTAATGAGCTCATAAATTGATAATTAAACATCTAATTAATAACAATGTGGCTCCTTACCCATTTTACTTAATTATAGAGGAAGTCCTTATGGAACAATATGATGGTTCTTCTACTCTAATGATATCCAAACTTAAAGTTTATATGAAGGTTAAATATGCACTTAGTGCTTGGTCTATAATACATTTTAAAATTTTATTTTCCAGTCCATTTTTATCAATAATTCTTAAAGTTGTGTTTTTTTTTTTTTTTTTTTTTTTTTTTTTTTTTTTTATGTAAAATCACTTAGAAAAAGTGAGATATTTGAAAATTAGATAGAATCTTCAAATTTAAGGGTAGTAATAATTTTTATATGTCCCTCTCAATTTAAATCAAGGTAGAAGGTGACAATAAATATTTTTAGTTTTTTATTTTGTAATGGTGAATGATGACCCAAAACCAACCCATTCCTTCTAAAACTAACCCCATTCCTTATAAATAAAATTTAGTTTTTTTAAAAAAAATTTATTTTTGTAATTATAAAAAATGGGTTGTTTATAAACTAAAATGTAATAAAAATTAGGGATAGTTATAAATATAACAATCAAGTCAATATTTGTAGATATAACATAAAAGAAATTGTAGATATAACAAAATTTAGATTATGCTTTCGAAATCTACAATGATAGACCATATTGATAGTAGGGGTCTATTAGTGATAGATTATATCGCTAATAAAAGTCTATCGGTGATAGACTCTATCATTAATAGATTTTGTTATATTTGCATTTTTTAAAAATGTTGATATACATTTATTTATTATCCAAAAAAGTGTTACTCAACGCAATTATTTAAGAATTATAACTTTTCTATTTTTACATCACATATATATACTCCATTATTATTATTAGTATTATTATTATTTTAATCAATATATATACTCCATTATTAATATATATATATATATATATATATATATATATATATCAAATTGCGCATACGGTTGAAGAATATTGGGACGACAATGCAAACAACATTCTTATCATCGATAATATTGCATGTTTCCTTTTGCCCCCAAATAATTCAAACTCGGTATCAATTATTTTCTAAATAATTAAAATTTATAAATTAATAAATCATTCGGTGTTGCTTACAATAGTTTTCATATAAATCTGAAAAAAAAAATATAAAGCTTTGACCCGCATAGGTCAAACAATGTCATTTTAAGACACCTTGTGTGCTTGTGGTTACATTCATGTCACATGGCCCCTTATTTAATTTTTATACTTGTCGGTTTATATATATGTATTATAAATAATATATAATTATATCAATATGAATATAATTCAACTGATAAAGTGTGATTTTATGACAAAAAATATTAAGAGTTCAAAAATTGCAAAAGCATGAGAAATCGATCCATCAATTTTTAGAATGATAAAGAAATGTTTTATGCACTATGGTATGCTCGAATTTACAATATTTGATAAAATATAATAATGGAGATCTTTCAAAGGTAACTAGATATAAAATATATATATATATATATATATATATATATATATATATATATATATATATATATTTTTTTTTTTTTTTAGTAACATTTCAACTATATGTGTGCGTAAAGATAAGAGAATTCGACCTTCAAAATTAAGGGATATATTTATTGACAAGTTAAATAAATATTGGTTACTGGTTAGTGGTCAAAGTATTTTCAATTGACTATTGGGAGATTTATTACGAAAAGGACAAGTAACAAACATTTGTTTAATATCCATCTTTTCACATTACGATTTTATAAAAAAGTTTAAAGAGAGAAAATATCATTTTCAATAAAAATTAAAATGATCCATACTATTGAGTAAATATAATTAATGTTTTCTGTATATTTACTAGAAAAAACATCGTGAATGTTTGAATTGAGAAATTAATAACCATGCATGTATATTAGTAACGCATTATTTTATGTTTTTGATATGATTGCCTTTTTTATTAAGAGTAGTTAAAGAGGTGAGTGATTTGAATATCTAATCTCTCGACTTAAAGACACTTATGTTTAAATAAGTCAAGTTATGGTCATGTTGAAAGTTAATATACGTATAAATAAAATCTAAACATTTATGAATATTAATGTGTTACTCATACATAAGTAATAAGATGAAAATAATAACCAATTTAACAACTAAAATGAGCATAATTCAACTAACATATGAGAGCATTATTTCACAGGATTTGCCGTTCGATTCTTCTTAACTTTTATTTTACTAAAATAAATAAATAAATAAAACCTTATTTAAAATAAGTCTTATGGATAAGACAAAACTAACACCATTCTCAAAGTAGATAATCTAATCTTCCAACTTGAAGATATCATTCCAGGATTATCAATTTATTCTAAAACTTGTAAAGAAATTTTCTTTAAAAAATCTACCTACTTATCAAAGAAGCATCTCAAGATGCTGTCCATTGAGAAAGAAACAATTATTTTCAATTCTTAAAATATTAAATCACAGTAAAGTAATAATAATTAAATAAAATACTTATAATATGCCCCAAGTTTTTTTTTTTTAAGAGTTATTATAAATAGAAAAAATATCAAACTATTTATAAATGTAACAAAATTTTACTTTCTGTCACTGTTGCGATAGACTTAGATAGACATCTGTTCATGTCTATCTGGTAAAATTATAGATGTTTATCTCGTACTTTCTATTTGTGATAGACCGTGATAGAATTTGATAATCATCTATTCGTGTTTATCTAAAAAAGTAATAGATGTTTATCTAATTTTATCGGGGTTTATCACAGATATAAAGTAAAATTTTGCTATATTTGTAATTATTTTCAATAATTTTTCTGTTTTTAAAAATATTTTTTTTTTCAAACCTTGCTTCCGTGATATTAATGAAATAATGAATTACAAAACAGAAGACCAAATGAAGGATATTTATGTAGTTTTGAGTATAAACTTATTAAAAAATAATTTATTGATAGAAGTTTAAATATGAAAAATTATTATAAATAGAAAAAAAATATCAAACTGTTTATAAATATAAAAAAATTTCACTTTAAATATTTCACTTTTTGAGAATTTTCAATTTTAAGCTTACTTCTTGTAATTATTTTTGTGTAATTAATAATGAAGCCAAAAAGCCAATAAAAAAGGTAAAGGAGGATATACATCAACTAGGAAAAGCCTCAACAAATTAATTAGTAGATGAAAGACTTTCAATACAGCAACAAAACAGTTTAAAGGAGGTAAAATCATGGATATTGTTGAAAAGGAGAAAAAGAAAACGAGAAAAAAAAATCTATAATTGGGCAATAAAACAGAGGTCCTAAATTGATAAATTGGAAATATCCCTAAATTGTTGATATTGTTGGATACTTATAAAAAAATTATATAAAAAAAGAAATTGATAAAAAACGTTTGTATTTCCTTTAATAACTTTTTAATTTTTAATTATTAATATTAACTAAACTAGTGATATATATTGGTTGATTTTGTTTGTTATATTTAGTCAATTTTATAATACTATGAACATGAATTTGACATTCTAGTCTCCTGCATATAATTTCTCTTACTTAGATTTAACTCTCTAATATATATATATTTGATTGAGATACATCAAACTAGTTAAACTATATTTACTTTAAAATATCGATGTTAACAAAAGTATTGAGACCTCAATTTTATGATAAGGTTGGTGGATAATTAAAAAAAGTTAAAAAAAAAAAATCTTTTAATTAAATTAATAAAAAAGGGTTAAATTACAAATTTAGTCTCATGGTTTGGAGAAAAGTGAAATTGAGTCCATATGATTTTAAAAGTTAGAATTTGGTTCCTTTAATTTGATAAACTCTCATAAACAAACAATTCATATGGTTTGATAAAACTTCATAAATAGTCTATACCAAACTATAAGAACCAAATTGTTATTATGAACTATAGAGACTAAATTTTAATTTTTCATAAATTATAAGGATTGAATTTGTAATTTAATTAAAAAAAATCTTTTATGCATATTGAAATAAATAAAATAGCTTATTTTGATTGGAATTGAATTAGTGGTATGAAATGATTTGAATTAAAATTTAAAGATATGAAATATAGATGTAGAAAAAGTAATGAATTAATAGAAAAGTTAAGTGGGCGTTGAGTGACGTGAAGTGGTTCATTTAATCGTCTCATCTGCCTTCTTCATTGCCTGCCTCCTTCTCCTTCTCTTTATATCTCTTCATTTCCTTCCCATTCTCACACCTCTCTAACTTTACTGCTCTGTTTTTCATTTTTTTTTTTTTTTTGTTTCTTTCTATTCCTCTCCCAAAATGCCTCCCATCTTGCCGGATTTCTCCAGCTCCGTTAAGCTCAAGTATGTCAAACTTGGCTACCAGTATCTGATCAACCACATTTTAACTCTCACTCTAATCCCTCTCATGCTCGCCATTTTTGTTGAAGTTCTTCGAATGGGTCCTGATGAAATTCTTAACCTCTGGAAATCTCTCCACTTCGATCTCATCCAAATCCTCTGTTCATCCTTCTTCATCATCTTCGTCGCCACTGTTTACTTCATGTCCAAACCCAGAACCATCTTCCTCGTTGATTACGCCTGCTTCAAGCCCCCTGTTACTTGCCGAGTCCCCTTCTCCACTTTCATGGAGCATTCTCGTTTGATTCTCAGTAACAACCCCAAGAGCGTTGAGTTTCAGATGAGGATTCTCGAGCGTTCTGGCCTTGGAGAGGAGACTTGTTTGCCTCCTGCTATTCATTACATCCCTCCTAAGCCAACCATGGAAGCCGCTAGAGGTGAGGCAGAGCTTGTGATTTTCTCTGCCATGGATGCTCTGTTCAAGAAAACAGGGCTGAAGCCGAAAGACATCGATATTCTAATTGTGAATTGCAGTTTGTTTTCTCCAACTCCCTCACTCTCGGCTATGGTGATTAATAAATACAAGCTCCGGAGTAATATCAAGAGCTTTAATCTGTCGGGTATGGGTTGCAGTGCAGGGCTGATTTCCATTGATTTAGCTCGCGATTTGCTTCAAGTTCATCCTAATTCCAACGCCGTGGTGGTTAGTACTGAAATTATTACACCGAATTATTACCAAGGAAACGAAAGAGCCATGCTTCTCCCTAACTGTCTTTTCCGTATGGGTGGGGCCGCGATTCTTCTCTCGAACCGCCGGTCCGAGCGTCGTCGAGCCAAATACCGGTTGGTTCACGTCGTACGCACTCACAAAGGAGCCGACGACAAGGCGTACCGGTGCGTATTCGAGGAACAGGACAAAGAGGGTAAAGTCGGAATTTCGCTTTCGAAGGATCTCATGGCTATAGCCGGAGAGGCTTTGAAGTCCAACATCACAACTATCGGCCCACTCGTTCTTCCGGCGTCGGAGCAGTTGCTTTTCCTTCTGACTCTCATCGGCCGGAAAATCTTCAACCCCAAATGGAAGCCGTACATCCCGGATTTCAAACAAGCGTTTGAGCATTTCTGTATCCACGCCGGTGGACGGGCGGTGATCGATGAACTGCAGAAGAATCTCCAGCTCTCGACGGAGCACGTGGAAGCTTCGAGAATGACACTTCACCGGTGGGGTAATACGTCGTCGTCTTCACTCTGGTACGAATTGGCTTACATTGAAGCTAAAGGGAGGATGAAAAAGGGAGATCGAATTTGGCAAATTGCATTCGGGAGTGGGTTTAAATGCAACAGTGCGGTTTGGAAATGCAACAAAACGATCAAAACTCCAACGGATAGTCCCTGGGCTGACTGCATCCACAGGTATCCGGTTCACATTCCTGAAGTAGTCAAGCTCTAAGAAAATCCCACAAATTAAAGGGGGAAAAAAAAAAAGAAAAGGAAATAACACAAAAATTAATAAAACTGAAGAAAACATGGAGTTGGGATTTAGCATAATCTACAAATTTGTTTTTCCTTTGTCATGTATCTATCTATCTATATGAAACTAGTCATTTGTCTGTGGCTGTGACATCATATATTTCCACTTTTTTTTTTTTTTTCTTCTCAATCCTAAATGGATTTGCATAGATGGAATATTATGTTTGTATTGAATTTAATGCATGATCCCCTGTAGTTTGGTTTGGGGTTTCACAAAACCAGAAATTTCCGGAGTAGAAGAAAGAAAAAAGGGTATAAACTTGTTGGTTCTTGCTTTATTTTGTCTCCATGATTTCGATTTTTGTTTCCTCTTTAATTCACGCTTAACAAAATTATGACACAACTCTTCTTGTTTTTGGTTAAATTTGGAAACTTCAAGTGATATGTTTGGTCTCCATGAATCTTGGAAGAATAATATTTGGATGCATTGGCTTCACTATCTTTTTACTGTCCACCCTAACTAAATAATAATAATAATAATAAACCTAAAAAATATTTTAGAATGTGAGGAAAGAAAAGTTATCATGTTACATGACAAACTGTAATTGGACAAATTGGAATAAGACAAATATAAACTTCTACTCATATATATTTGTCTTTAAACAAATACATAGCTTTTTTTTATTTATTTTTATTTATTTTTTTTAACTCAATAGAGGTAGATGGAATGCATTAAAAAGTATGTAGGAATTTCTATTTAGACTATTTTTCTTGAATTTGGTGGTACAATACAATACAACCATCATATTTCAAAGAGTACTATTAGCTTTAATGGTAATAACTATTGAATATGAATTTATTTAATAGATGGGATGGGATGGTTGAAAATTTTTATGATGAATAGTGAATTAAAAGTTTATGATACAACAGCAATATTAAAATTTATGACAATAAATAAAATTTTAAGCATCATAAATCGTTACAATGAAGGTTTTTTTAAAGTGGTTTCTTCTTTTTACGAAATTTTTAAATGTTGTTAGATTTTATTGATTAATTGATTTTTTCGAAAAAGAAAAGTGAAACTTAAAACTATATACGAAATGATAAATTGAATTGCAATTAAAATATGTATTATAATGTGATCAAACTGTAAATACGAACAATAATAACTTTTACGGAATAAGCCTATCTAATATTTCTATTAAACAAATGAAAATAATTAGATCCCACGCGTGACAACCAAATATAACAATTATAATATTTTGAAAAATAAAGCGGCATCAAGTTGGAGGATTTGTGAGCATGTAAAAACAAAAGGAGCCTTTTTAAACAAAATTATTTATTTATTTATTTATTTTCTCTCTTCTAAATTTCAAGTTCGACGTACCAATCCACCAATTATCCAATCACGTTTAGTTTTTTTCAAATAATCTTTTAATTTTTTTCTTATAAGATTGGATGGAGTTATTGAACGATGAGGCACCCAAGTATACTGTGTAAAGCATACGTTTCTCATATTATATAATTATTTTTTCTTTCTCAATAAATAAGTGTGAATGTGTGAGATTTGAACTTTCGTTTTTTAGAAAAAAAAGGTATATATCAATTATTATTGAGCTATATTTATGTCAATAGATTAAGACATAACGATCCTTAGAATAGTGCGATAGATCTAAAAATCAAATCAATCCCACTCACCTTATCATATTCGTAAATAAATCTACACACAAGCATCACATTCCAAACAATAATCTTGAATATTCACGCCTCAAATTAAATTCACTATTCCACATCATTTTCAATATGCGTAAAACTAATAAATCTAAGAGAAATACTTAGGTGTTGTCTAGACTGGATCTATCCTTAGGCAGCCTAGGTAGTTGTCCAATATAAAATTGTCATGTGACAATCTTTTTTTTCTTGTAAAAGAAGTGAGCATAGGATTAGGTGTAGTCTAGGTTGCATCTAAACATTGCTCTAAATTTAATTAATATTCAAACCATGCATTTAAAGTCATAATAATTTTCTTAAATAAAAGTTTAAACAACCCTGGTGGTTCTTGAACTTTTGTGAAAGTAACAATTTAGTCCCTAAATTTTAGTTTGTAACAATTTAGTTCATATCTACTTTCAAATTTGTAACAATTTAACTCATAAACTTTAGTATATAACAATTTAGTCTTTGTACCTTCAAATTTGTAACAATTTAGTCCCTAACATAAAAAAGTTAGATGTAAATTTTTATTATTTTATGATATAAACTTTGTATTTTATGAAAATATTGAGTCTTTAATTAGTTTATCGGTTTATTTATGCAAGAGATTTCATTAAATCTTAATACTAATTTTTACAACATGGACTAAATTGTTATAAACAAAGGCTCAAAGATTAAATTATTATTTTTAAGAAAATTTAGTGAGTAGTTACACTCTAAGAGGCTGCTGTTTGAGGAGCTGGAATGTAATAGGATTACTGGGAATAAGAGGAGTATTGGAATGTGTGAACACTTAAAAGGAATAAATGAAAATGAGATCGCGAACCATGTAAACAGTGAGAAATAGGATTGGGTTGAAAACTGTTGGAATTGAATGTCTTTTGTATAATTACCAACCGGACTCAAAACATTCAATCCAAACATTCATTTTGGATTACATTACAATACAAATCTATCCTATTACGATTCTCCAAACACCTCTTAAATGAATTAACATAAAATTCCAAACTTGAAGTTGAATCAATTTAGGTATTACTAATTTTTATAGAAGTCATGAGTTAATATGACAGCGTCTTAACATCCTTAACATTTAACTCATTCTTAAAATATTATTAAAGATAACATAAGGAAATGGTTTTAGAAAAGGTCCCAATATAACTTAAATTAATTTTTTTTAATCTCCTACTTTTGCAAAATATAAAATGTATTTGATAATGGTTGTATGTTTTATATTTACTTCTTTTTAAGTTTATTTTCAATCGTGTTTCATTCTTAAAATTTTAAATAGGTAATTTTAATCTTTAGATTTTGAAGAATAAGCTTAAATGTCTATCATAACTACTAAAACCCTAGAATATATATGATATATATGATTTAGGTGGGTCATCTTAAAGATTTAAGTTGCTTGTTGACTGAAAAAAATTATAAATTGCACTTTTAAGTTTTAACCCCTCATGTTTAAGATTTGTCTCAAATTAGTTCACAAATTTTAAAATTGAACTATCAATCCCCAACCATTCAAAAATGCTTGCTTTGGATCTCTTCATTAGTGGAATCCAGTTTAATTAATAGCTAACGGCTCACTAATGTGGCATTTTCAAAATAAAGATGAAAAGAATTATAATAATTATAATAAAATAGTAAAGCAAAAATTTTTAATTTTTTTTTTCTCTTTCTAATCTCCTCGCCAACCGTTGTTGTTCCATTGTACTTATCATTGCCATCGTTGTCGTCTTCCTCTTCTCTTTTTTCTTTTATTCTTCACCTTTTTCTCTTCTTAGTTAGATTTGAATTCTTAAAAAGAAAAAAAAAGAAAAAAAAACAATTAATAAACGAAGAAGCATTCCTCGATCGAGTCTGGAAGTGCGACGAAGTTTTGAAACGACAAAGGGAAATCTTCTATTCACAGTTGTTGGAGTGACAAACTTCTGAAACGGCAGAAGGAGGCACCTCTTTTTTCTATTTGTAGTTGTGTAGAGTGAGACACAAGAAATCTTCTAGTACTACAAGAGTATCATACTCTTGTTGTTCACACTATACATTTATTTCTATAAATATAAGTGGATCCCATTGTATTGTTAATGACATGTTGACGTGACACAAAATAAATGGATGGAGTATTTTCCATACTCTCATAGTAATAGAAATTTTTCTATGAGATGTTGTCAAGCATCATTAATAGTTAGCAACTGTGGCCGCAGATATGAACATTTATGGCGATTCCATCATTGGAATCCATGAAGAAAAGATTATAGGGTGCTACCCAAAGGAAATCACATGTGTTGTGAAAAGAGAAAAAGAATTAAAAGTTTAGTTTCTAGACTTTGAAGTTTGTATCCAATAGATTTTTTAAATACAATAAAAAGTATCTAGTAAATTGAATCTTAGACTTCCAATTTTGTGTGTAACAGGTTTGTCATTGAATGTTAAAAATCAAACCAAATATTTAAACATCTAATTTTTCATTGAAGATAAATGGTTTATTAGACACTATATTAAAAATTTATACAGTCTATCAACAACTTAAGAAGCTATTAAATACAAAATTAAGTTAAAACTAACTTAAATAAAGTAAAAGCCAAATGGCAATGTAAAGCTTATATATCTATATCTAAAAGCTAAAAAGAAGGACCATTAAATAATGAACGCCACTTTTTTTTTTTGTTTTGTTTGTGTATGTATTTTTGAGCATCTAAGATTGCCAATCTCAAACGTTTCCACACTCAATTAAAAACTTGAGCTTTCTATCCCAATCAATGGGCAAGTTGGCAGCAAAATGTAGACATACATCTATGAAAACAGATTAATAGATTTTTAATGTATAACTGCCAACTACAAAAAAGCAAAAAAAAAAAAAAAAAAAAAAAAAAAAAAATCAAATCAGCAGGACTTTTTATTTTGAATATTACAAAATTAATTCATTCATAACTTCTACCCAACCAGATTGTAGGACAAACTAAGAATCATTTACTTTTGAGAGACGCCGAATGTGATTGTAAAATGAAACTTCATTCAATGATATATGATATTTTCGAGAAATGCGGAATGTGATTATAAAATGACAACTCCATTCAATGATATATATGATTTAATTAATTAGATGGTTATAGTTATAATTTATTTATTTATTTTTTTTCTTTCTAGTAGAAGTTGTGTTACTTACTAGAATAGAAATAGTTTAATCACTACACTTAATCTATACCTAACGTAACTTAACAACTAAACTAACTGAACTCAATTTAGTCCATCACTAACTAATGAATTGGTTCAACACTTATTTGATGTTGTTTTCTCTAAAAGTATAAATAAAAATGGTTGTGATTAGTTTATGCCTTTCTTTAAAAAAAAAAAAAAAGAAAAAAAAAATTGACTAGAGATCATCATCAAGTATAAAACAAACCAATGCAAAATCTGGTAGAACCAAAACAAGAAAGTGAATAAGATTACCTCCTAAAATAAATGTAATTAAGTGATCAATTATCACGACTTTTGTTAATGTTAAGAAATGAAATTTAATATTGAAAAATCAAAATAAGTATAGTTTTACAACATACCGGCAAAGATTTGAATTCTCCCACCTATCAAGTTGTTGAAATAAAAAATAATAGCTATAGAAATCTTCTTCAACTACTTTATACGGTTACCAATTAAGAAATGTTGAACATAATATTTGAGAATAAATTTCTTTTAAAACCAAAAAATATAAATTTCTTTTTTTTTAACAATTTAACTAACTATTTAATTATTGAGAAGAATTATATATATATATATATTGATATTAAAATTCTACAAAGTGTTTTCTTTTTCTATTAACATGGATCAATATTTATTTATTTCTTTTACGATTTGTCAAATCTTTAACTTAGATATATTGTTGAGATATACTTATTTTAATTGCAAGTATTATACAAGTATACAAGTATTGTTGAGATATACAAATATTATACCAATTGAGATATACTTATTTTAACTGCATCAATATTTAAGTAATTAAAGCGGACAGTTAATTTAAAAAATGATGTTTATGAAGTTGGACCATATCAGATGTGGATATGGTGTGGGGTTGTTTTAATTGATATGTTGATAGCTTGGTCCACACTTCAACAGACAACCACAGGTCTTCCAACTTTGAAACTCCAAATTTCTTGTACCTCTTGAACTTTATTGTTAAAAAATGACATCCAGGCCTAGTTTGGTAATATATTTTGTCCTGTTTAGTAATTATTTTTTTTTTTTGAAAATTAAGTCTATAAATATTATTTTTACCTTCAAATTTTTACTTTGTTGTCTAGTTTTTATCAATAATTTAAAAAACTGAGCCAAATTTTAAAAACTAAAAATTAGCTTTTAAAATCTTATTTTTGTTTTTAGAATTTGACTAGTAATAAAATTATTGTACTTAAGAAAGATCCAAATTATTGTAAGAAATATGGAAGAAATAGACTTTATTTTTTAAAATAAAAAACCAAAAATAAAATGGTTACCAAATGGGGTGTTTATTTTTTGTTTTTGATTTTTGAAATTTAAACCACCTTGAGTACAATAAAATTTTTCTCTAAAAAATGTCACCAAAACCCAAAATTACCTATATAAATATATATAATTTTATTTTACCTTCACTAAAATTCCTTATTTTGTATATATTTACTTATTATTATTTTAAATTATACTATGATATTTTTATTTTTATTTTTATTTTTTGAGTAGTACAAAAACGTGTCTCTAAAAACACTTCTTTTAACTCTATTATCTAATAGCCCATAGGTAGTTTTCCTCCAATTAAATGTAATGAACTTCATATGATATCCTATTTTTAAAATACATTTAAATAAAAAAAAATGTTTTTGGATCCTACGGTTTTTGTTTAAGTACCATTTAGTTTCTAAGTTTCAAAATGTTACATTTTTTAAACAAATTGAAGTTAAAAGTGCAAATCTTGAAACCTAAAAACTAAATTAAAACAAATTCAAATCTACATGGTAAAACTATAACATTTTAAAGCCAAAATCAAAATTTAAGGACTAAATGTGTTATATTTTGCGATTCAAGTATAAATGAAAACCAAATTTAAAACAACTGAAAATGTATTTTTCTCTTAAATTAATATTTAAGTAAAAATAAATTATGATCAAGTTAAAAAATGTTAAAATATATATTGGACTAAGAAATAAGCCAAACCCATGTAGTCAAAACTCAAAGAAAGAGAGAGGGAAAAAAAAAAAAAAGTACAAATATGTCTGGATAATTACATCATAATGGTCCATATTTTTCTTGAATTATTGCCTTTTCTAGTTATTTATGTACATCAGCTTATCAATATTCTTTTTTGTCTTTTTTTCATATTAGACAATTGCATTTTTTTTTTGGGTCCTATTTCATTGGACAATTTTCTTTTTGGACAAACCTTGTTGGTAGTCAACAACAATTCCAACACGAGATGATTAGATGAGTGATTATCTATCTTCTCATAATTCGTATTTGTTACTGTATCTTTATAAAACTTTCTTCAAGCATTGGATCACACAATTAACTTCTATTGAACAAAATAATCTTGATGATTGAGAACTTTTAGCAAACTAATCGTATTTTTGTATAAAAATTAAGTATATACTCCTTGATCATTATTAAATTCCAGGTCTTTAATTTTATAACTGTCATACATTTTTCTTCAATTTTTATTTGTATTTATCTTTCAATTTGGGATACTACTTTTATTTAACTTCCAATTTATTTATTTGGATTTGTTATGAGGTTGATCGGAGGGAGCATGTGGGTTAGATGAGCGCCCCAAAAGGCCCACACAATAGTCAAAAGACCTTTTTCAATCTAGTAACGTATAGGCATTGAAGTATTTTGATGTGTAGGTTATATAACTCGACAGTCCAGTCTATATGACATATTCCACCAAAACCTGCTCAAATCAACAAAACTCTATAATGATTAAGAAAAATAGAAATGCACAAAATAATTTAAAAGAAGATGTGAGCATCTTTCTTATAAATGAAATATAATAAAAATACCTCCATTATATAATTCTCGTTCTCATTGCGGTGCCCCATAATTAAATGAGACCAATCAACCACTACAAAGACATACACAATGGACCCCAACACATCTTAATCTTTTTTGAGCTTCTCTCTCACAATTATTAATTAATATAACCAAAATCTGTTTAAGATGATATGTGTATATGTGTGTGCGCGTGTATATATATATATATATATATAAACTTGATTAGGACAACAGATCTCTATATATCACCATAATGATATAATATTGTTTACTTTAGATATAAACTCTCCTAATTTCATTTTTAACGCTTCTCAAAAGGCCTCACACCAATGAATTATTTATTTTTAGTTATTAAAGTGGAATCTAGAAATCAACGAAAGAAGAAGAGATAAATGAGAGAGACGAGAGAAGAACATGAAGCGTGAGAAAAGAGAGAGCGGAGACAAATGAAAAGCAAATGAAAAAAAAAAAAAAAAGTTACTCAAGTATTCATTGTTGGAAGTTTGCACATAATACATTCAAATAATTGGACTTCCTAACTCCAAGGTCCAAACGAGGAATAGACCTTACAAATCTAGTCTCCCAACCCAATTAACTCATTGAGCCAAATCACCCTTACCCATTATTTAACTTGTAATACAATTTTTAAACCAATTAAAGACAGAAATAATATCACGTAAAAAAGAGAAAACACGAGCTAATCTATAAACTATTTTTCTTTTTTGTATTATATATACATATATAGAAGTTACAACCAAGTTTAAGTAGGAAAAGGGGCTAGAACTAGTGGGTAAAGGACTCCAAAACTTTAGGCACATACATCCACCACGTTTACAAATAGTTTTAGGGTATAATGTGTAGAGATTCATATAACAAAACATATGCATTTATTCATAGCCAAACTGGCATGAGTTATTTCACATTTATATCATTTATGAGAGTAGGTATTTTGTTACATGCATATATATGTTCCCAACCACCAAAGTTGTGTGGCGCACGTTCGAATTGGAAAGGGCATTGCTAGAGAGATCAATGCATGTATCTATTGCCATATGTGTCTTTATGAACTTGGGCCACTAAATTCTATATTTGCCCCATTTTGCCTCATATTCACCCCTTTTGATTTTATGTCTTCAATGTTTTCACTACATCTCAAGAGAATTGATGTTTAACAGTATTTGTCCAAACCATTTTGATAGTTGAATAAATAATGGAAAAATAGAAGTTTTGTAAAAGAATGACGATAAGTCGGGGTGATATGTAAATGGAAGTATGTTACTGAGTGAGAGAGTGATATTCGTATTTATTGAGTGAAATGAACCATGTATAATAGTATGCATGAAGTGATAGGCAGAATGAAAATTAGCAAATGTGTGAGATATAAAATGTATTAAGTATATTTAGAATATAATTATACTAATATATTAATTAATTGAATGGAAAGTATTTTGCTTTTATTTTATAAAAATTAATTGAATTATGTTTTCAAATATACCAAAACGAGTAAAAATATTTATTAATATAGCAAAATATCACAGTGATAAATTGATAAATGATAGTAGTCTATAAATGTCTACTATCTATCATTGATAGACAATGATATTTTGTTATATTTGAAAATATATCCTAACTAATATAAATTGAAAATATTTGGTACATATCATTCAATATTGACATACTCTCAATTTTTAGAACCAACAACAAAATTTTTTTAGTAACATTAATAAAAAATTGGCTTAAATGATACCACAATAAAATATTTTGAAAGGAATTTCTAAACCAACCTCTTGACTCTTGGAATGGCATTTACTTCCTTCCTGACCAATTGTCGACTAAACCCAAGAGAATTTATTGTCAATTAAAGAAAAAGTAAAGAGAAGCATGGATGAGATAAAAAGATATTGATAAACTCCATTTTAGTTAAGGTAATTGTGCTTAGTAGAACTTTAGAGATGATAATTAAATGTACAACATTTTAAAAAAACTGTAAATATAGCAAAATCTATGTGTGATAGACTCTATCACTAATAGCTCATATTATTTATATAGTCTATCATTGATAGACTTTTAAAGTCATAGTCTAAATTTTGTTATATTTGTAAATTCTTTTAAGTTGTGTTATATATACAAATATTTTAGACCTAATTGTTATATATTTGCAACTATCTCTTTTAATTAAGATTAAATTGCAAAATTCAATTTCGAATTTATTGATTTTTGAAAGTTAATTTTGATTTAAACTTAAGTTAGCAAGTCTTTTTTTCAATATAATAAGAACGGGAGTATAAAAATCTAAACTTGAATTTAAAGATAAAAATATATACCAATTATGAACAAATAATATTTGTCAAACATAGATGGTAAGCTTATTGTTGATGGGTAGGCTGCGGAGGTATTCATAATTTTCTTTTAAACCCATTTATTTTGACACTCTACTGATCTACTCCGATTGTAGGTGAGAGTTAGGTATACCACATACAATGGAAGGATATTAAATTATTTTACAATGTGTTCAAATAAAAAATATAAAATCTCCTAACTTATTCTTTTGCTTTAAATTCTATGCTAACATAGTCCTCTTTTATTAAACACCCATTATTAATATTATGAATTATATTCATAACTTTAATACTCTCTCATCTAAAATGTTAAAAATTCATAGATAAGATTATTCAATTTTTTTTTTAATTTTTATATACATTTTTGAGTATTTGAGTCAGCTTACATGTATTTTGACTGATTTTATGGGACAAATTATCTGACTTTACAACATTTGTGTGTCAAAAAAACTTGAAGGATAATAAATCCTAGATAGATGACCAATATGAATTGATCCTATAACCTCCTAGCTATAATTCAATATTGTTTTAAAAAATATATCTCACATACTTGTATTTATTGAAATGATTGTTAGTTTGAAAAATATGATTAATATGTATATATAATCTAAATTTTGCATACTAACTAGAATAAATTGCACCAACTTAACTTATTTGAAAACTTCTAAGAAAACAAGTCAAGATTAGGGGTGTGCAACAGTCTAGTCGATTTTTGGACCAAACCGCCATCGAAATGACTAGGATCGGTTTAATAAATGTTCAAATTGATCTCGACTGTCAAGGAGTGGAAACCAACCTTCAGTCAGTTTAGGTTGGTTTGTTCTTTGATTCTTTTTAAAAAAATGGCCGGATTGAAATTTTTCCAAACCAACGCCAACCAAATCCCTCCTCTTCTCCAACCAACCGCCTTCGATTCAGTCGGTTACAATCGACTGGCTCAATTTTTCGGTCTATCATATTCACCCCGTGCCAAAATTATTTTTGGTTTTAACAGTATGCAAAGAAGTTTGTTTCGATCTCTATCTGAATTTTTTTGACTTGTTAGTCCAAAATACATAATGAAATGAAACAATCATTTTCCTACCAAACCCATCTACTGCAAGGCAGCCTTGATTTTTGGTGGAGTAAATTGATAGCTACTCCTTTTCCTTCTGTAAAATAAAAGCATAATATATATACACACTTTGTGGGTTGGACTATTACCCCTATAATATTTATCTATTTCAAAATATGGTGATTTAATAGGTTGTTTGTTTATGTAATATCATTCATTTTTAAACTAATTTTGATAACTTTCAACTAATTTTCAAGTTAGTGAGATTTAAGGTTAAAATTTTCAAAGTCTCAATTTTACAAAAAAAAAAAAAAAAGAAAAGAAAAGAAAAAGAAAAAAGGTATTATGCATTTTATTCAAGCGATTTTAAAAAAAATATCCATTCACATTAACATATTTATTTATTTATTTATTTTTGACAATTAAAATTGAGATTTTGACATTGGAGGGCAAATATGAAAATAATTAGATGGTAAGGGTAGAATGAGAATTTTAGAAAGTTGAATGGGCTTGAACCCATCAATTTAAGAAAGAACAATGGAAATGGATTTGGGCTTCAATTCTCCCACCAACCTAGAGGGCTACCAAAACCATTGGCGCGCATGACTTTACTAGAAAGCGATAAACCTACGTCGGTCCGGAGAATCTGAGCGAAAAGGCGTCCATGTTCAGAGACAGAGCGACATTCTTTCATATTCATATTGACTTTGTCGCTTAATTCCGTCTTCCTTGGTCATCGCCGGTAATTGCGTATTGATTTTCAAGGGAACGAAGAGGAAGAAGAAGAAGAGAAACAGCGAGACAGACAGAACGAGGAGATGGGGATGAAGAAGGCGGCCACATTGTTGGATGATCTGTTACAGAACGCTGGAGGTTGTGGGGTGATTGATGGAGGTTTCGCCACGCAGCTTGAGAAACACGGCGCTATCATTAACGATCCACTATGGAGTGCTGTTTGCCTCATTAATGATCCTGACCTAATCAAGAAGGTCCTCTCTTACAGTTGTTGTTGTTTTCTCCTCCTTTGTTCCGTGCATCACGTTCTCATTCTCATCGGTGTTTATTGATCGGATTAAATGTGCAGGTTCATTTGGAGTACTTGGAGGCTGGAGCAGATATTTTGGTTTCTTCATCTTACCAGGTTTGTAATGCGAATGGACTGAGCTTTCTTTATTCTTTTTTCCACTGTATACGTGAAAGTTTTTTGTACATTGCACTCTGTGACCGCTTTGGAGTACCTTACTTTTAAATGCTGTAATGTTGTTTGTTTAAAACTTTATGATTCAAATTGGATGTTTTCTAATGCTGATGAACAGAATGAATGAGGATCAAACTGATCACTCCTCTTGAATTGAAATTAAAGTTCAAAATGACTATCCTGTCGTGAAACGATGAAGCAAAAGTGAACCGCTGTTAAATGAATTGGATTAAAGTGCTTCTCATGGAGTAACATTTCTGGACATTCAAGTTGTTATAATTAGTAGACCCAAATTATGCTACATTACAGTTCAGTTTGCAACCGAATAAGATAAGTGACAATATACAGGCAACACCACAGCATTCACTTGTCAAAAGTGCACGAATGGCATTTAAAGTGAAAGTTTCCAATGTTAAACGTTGGAGAATGAAGCGATCAGTTCATCAGCTTGATTTAATGGCATTTAAACTGATATTTAGTTTGTCATGCTATATGCCCATCACAATACAAAAGAGCTTCATTTTGCCATTGAAAATGAAATTCAATTTTGTATAATTCAGGATTTGTATAGATCAATATATATTGAATTTATATGCCTTTTTTCAGTTTTCACAACTTTATTATACCATATCAGAATTCTCTATATTTTATTGACCCGATATAAAATTGGAGTGTGAAATATGACATCAGTTTGTGCCTTATAGTTTCTTAAGAATTCCAATAATCTTAAGGAATCAGATCGAAGTATTTTTCTTGCTTTATTTCCTCAGAAACTTTTTATAGAAATAATTCCTTCTGTTAGAGATTGTGAACATAATTCCAATAAATTGGTATTCAAGCCAGTTAATTACATCTCTTGTCACACATTTTATTCTATTATAGGCGACCATTCCTGGGTTTATATCAAAGGGGCTGTCTGTGGAAGAAGGGGAGTTGCTCTTAGAAAAGAGTGTTAAATTGGCCATCGAAGCTCGTGATAGTTTCTGGGATTCTGTGAAGAGTATCCCAGGGCATAAGTACAATAGGGCTTTGGTTGCAGCATCCATTGGAAGCTATGGTGCCTATCTTGCTGATGGCTCAGAGTATAGGTGAATCATACATATGAAATATTGAAATAAGGAGTTTGTAAATATATGGCATTGACAATCTGAACTAAACGTATTACACCCCCCCCCAGTGGGCATTATGGGCCAGATGTGAATTTGGATAAGCTGAAGGATTTTCATCGACGCAGATTGCAGATTCTTGTTGATGCAAGCCCAGATTTGCTTGCATTTGAGACTATTCCCAATAAACTTGAAGCCCAGGTTTGTTTTATGTCAACGCTCATATCATCTAAATTGTGATTTAATGATATACACACTCGTACTGCCGCAGTGATGATACCACTGTGAATTATGTTGTTAAGCTTTGGTCGAGTCATAAAGTATTTGAGGAAACAGCTTACCTTATATTTTATTATCTGTTCTGAATTTATGAGTTGTTCATTTCAAGGGATCGAGGTAATTTGATGATCGCCATGGCGTTAATGGGGGATCCATTCATTATTAGGTTTTAGTTTATGAAGTGTCTTCATGATCAAAATTGTTTTATAATAAAAATTTGATTTAAATCCTGTTCAAGTCCCTTAATTTAAAAGTGATCCCATTTTACATTTCCAGATACTCTATTTTAATTCCTAAACCTGAATCCTGATTTAGTTAGTCTTTGTTATGAAATGGAAGAAAAATTGTTGAATGTTTCTGATTCTTGTCATGAGCATGTCAGGACACTTGTTTCAATTGTTCTTGCATTTTGCTTGGTTTTCAGTCCTCTCGATGATCGTGTTTCCAACCAATCTTACCTTTGTTTCCCCCACTCTGGTCTAAAAAAAGTAGGCATGTGTGGAGTTGCTCGAAGAAGAAAACATCCAGATTCCATCTTGGATCTGCTTTAGCTCCGTAGATGGTGAGAATGCACCATCTGGAGAGAGCTTCAAGAAGTGCCTCCATGCGATTAATAAAAGTGACAAAGTAAATGCGGTTGGCATAAACTGTACACCTCCTCATTTTATTGAAGCTCTGATTACAAAGTTCAAAGAGGTAGGAACTAAATCTCTATAGTTGATTCGATATTGTTTTCCTGTATGATGGTTTTAAAACCGAAGTGTTCACTACAGTTAACAAACAAGCACATTGTTGTCTATCCCAATAGTGGGGAGGTATGGGATGGCAGATCCAAGAAATGGCTGGTGAGTCAACTTATTCTTCCCTCCCCCACTATGATATTTCATGACTTGTGGGCCTATATTGTGATATTTCCATTACTAATTTAGTGTTTTGGTTTTGGTAGCCATCAAATTGTTTTGGTGATGACAAATTTGAATCATTTAGTTCAAGATGGCGCGATTTGGGAGCAACATTCATTGGAGGCTGTTGTCGTACGACACCATCTACCATCCGTTCTATATCAAAGGTTTTGAAAGAAAGCTCTCATTAGTGACAATTGATGAGTTGACTGTCTGTAGTTGGATGGGATTGGTGACTGAACGGAAAGATTATACTAAAGCGAGGCAAGTTGGTCCGTAACTTCAAAATACTTTCTTTGGAATAATTTTTAACCTTTTTAAATTTCAATTTTAATTTTTTTTGTAACTTCTAGAGTGAGGTGTTACAGTTTGTACTCAAGGCATACTTGTTGGCTTTATAGACTTTTATTGTATCCAACTCGAAAGGCTAGTTAAATAAAATAGGCATTTTCTCCTATTTGTGATATTCAAATAAATTGGAAAAGAAAATTATTACATTTTTAGAGCATATTTTATATTTTATTTCAAGGAATGAAAAAAATCTTAGAGAGTGGGTCAATCAGGACAATGCAAACTTTGGATGCTGAGGCAGAACTTGGAAGTTTATGAGCAGGAAAATAAGAACCGACAGAATTCAAATCTCTTACTGGATTAGGAAATCTTTATGTATCAGAATTTTTCCCAATATTCCCAATCTTAGTTGCTTATAACATACTTGCAAGTGTGCATATATAAAATCTCGACTGATTTGATCAGTTGAGCTGGGCTGAGAAAATCTTCTTTTTTTCTGGGAAAAGATAAAAAGTGGAGAAACAATTGTTTATCCTCAACGTAGACTGAGAAGAAGAAGTCGAAAAGTATGGGATTAGACAGAAGGCCATGGATAATGCAATTTGGGATGGGGGACCCTAAACAAGATCTCAACTTTTAGTTGAACCAAAAATAAAAGTGTCTCTTTCACAAGGAGAAAGTTGAGTGATGGGTCGGTTTCGGATTTTTCCTCCTCCCCCCTTAATTAGGATACCCCACAAATTTAGGCAGCCAATCAGAGAACAAAACATTGGATGAACTTTGATCCTTCAACCAATGAAGAAGTGGATAAGGCCCTTCCGGGGGCCCACACACTGCAAGTCCTTTTTTTTAGTAAAAAAGTGCCCAAAAGTGCAATTCTCTTTCCCAGTTGAGACGCTTCTCTGTTATGAATTTAACTGTAAAAGCGCAGTCTGTGGGGCATTCCCTTGGCCCCTCGATGGTGTCCTGTTGAAATATTTTCTCATGAACTTTTTATAAAAAAAAAAAAAGACGAACTAGTAGAAAATATCAGACCCGGGCTTTATGTACAGTGTCCAATTTGAAGCCTGCAAGTTGAGTTTTTAATACAAACTCACGTTCTCACCTGATTTTCGAGTCTATTGGTTCTTAAAGTTTCTGGTTTTTTGAATTCAATGACGACAAGGAAAAGTGTGGAGAAAACAGCAGAGGGAGGCAAGACTGCCAGAGCCTGCGATAGCTGTATTAGCAAGCGGGCTCGGTGGTACTGTGCTGCCGATGATGCTTTTCTGTGCCAAGCTTGTGATGCTTCGGTCCACTCTGCCAACTCCTTGGCTCGTAGGCACGAGCGAGTTCGTCTTCAAACTGCCTCTTTCAGACCCTCTTCAGACAACTCTGCTGCCTCATGGCACCAGGGCTTCACCAAAAAGCCACGCTCGCCTCGAATGGGAAAGACTGCTCCAGCAAGGAAGCCATTTCCTCAGGTACCAGAGGTGAGTGCTAAAGAAGAAACTGAAGATCAAGAACAGCTTCTCCTTCATAGAGTTCCTGTATTGGGAGCCGATTCAAAAGATGGTAATTTGGCTAGTTTTGTTGGGGAAAAAGAAAGCTCAAATGGCTATCTCTCATACGATATGGATCCTGCTGAATTTGCAGCTGATGTTGAGAGTTTGTTGGGGAACTCGCTTGATAATGAGTGCTTTGATATGGAAGAACTGGGGCTGGCGGCTTCCAAAGACCACTCAATGACAAACGATGATCATTCTTTAAACAGCTGCGAACTTATTAAGATCGAAGCAGATGAGGTAGAGGAATTAACTCCAATGCTTGGCACAGAAGCCGATACAATGAGGGAGCCATTTGAGCTGAACTTTATGGACTTCAGCAGCAATCCGACAACGTGCAGTGAGGAAGAGAAGGTGATGATGGAAGTCATGGCAGCTGTGAAGAACGGTGAAGTTGAGATGGAAGAGACGAAGATTGTTAAAAACAAAAAGAAAATATCATTGAGTTTGGATAGTGAAGCAGTGATTATAGCTTGGGGGAGCAGAGGAACTCCATGGACATCCGGTGATCGACCAAATCTCGACCTCGATTATTACTGGCCGGACTACATGGTTTGCTCCCTTCCCTTCTTATTTGTGTCCTACGATATTTATTAGCTTATGTTATTCATATAATAAATGTTGTGTCTCTGAAAGTGAAGTATGTTTTTATGAAGGGTGTGTGTGAGAGTGATTATTACTATCAAACTTACGGGGAGTTTGGCGGCGGAATTGGCCGACAAGCAGTGGCTGGAGTCGAAGGAGAGAGAGAAGCACGAGTATCGAGATACAGAGAGAAGAGAAGGACGAGATTATTTGCAAAGAAAATAAGATATGAAGTTCGAAAATTGAATGCAGAGAAGAGACCAAGAATGAAAGGGAGGTTTGTGAAGAGATCGTCTTGCTTTGCGCCACCACCTTTGCCTCTGATTAATTAATGATTATTAACATCGTATATATATATTTCCAATTTGTACGTGTTCTTAATTTAATAGCCAAATCTTGATTTTGTACCACTAATTTTATACTAATGCCTTTTATCAAAGGTTAAGGTCGGTCACTATGTTCATCGGAAAATTGTAGATGAGTTCTATTTCTCCTCACTTTTCATTCCTAGAAATGTGTAATGAAGTCTTGTATGTGAAATCTACACTCACTTCCCTCTCTGGAAAGATTTAATTGAAAGCTTCTCAAATCTCACTTATAGTTTCATGTAATCTCATCATGAAAGCTCAACTAAAAATAAAAAATAATTAAATGGAAAATTATTTTAAATGACAAAATATTTACAAATAACTATATAGTGTCTACAACTATACAAATAGACATAGATATGAGTTTTTCTAAATTTTGCTATATTTGTAAATATTTTGGTTAATTTTTTTATATTTAATAACAAGCCATAATTAAATATTTACAAATTAATTACTTCTTTTTAACTATAAAGATGTCATAATCCAGCTGTCAGTAATAAATAATTAATGTAAAATTGAACTAACATATGTTAGATTGTTGAGAATGAATGTATGGTGTTCCAATACATATGATAAGTGTAAGTGGGCCCGTGTTATAAACTTCTAAAGACTTGTATCTCTTTGGAAATTATTTCCCAATGTCCATTTTGATGTTTCGTTTTCGAAGAAACAGAAATTCCAATTTTATTTCAAATTTAGCGAAATGTGGACCTACCTTTATTTTTGTTTCCTGTATTGCCCTTCTTTTATTATGACCATTTTAATGTAGATGGATAATGTACTCGTTATGATTGGTTTAATTCTATTTATTGAATAATGCCGGGAAAAATATCTACTTATTGAATCTTTTATCTTTAATTAAGTATTGTACTATCTCCTCAAAAAAGAAAAAAAAAATATATAGTTCAAATAATATGTGATGCTAGATATGGTTAATTTGACTTTAACTTTCTGAAACCATAAATCTACCTTTTATTATTTAAATGAATTGAATTGAATTACTATTCTATTCTTCCATCATGTATGCAAGATTTCTTCACATACAAACCTCTCGTTATTGTAAAATTTGATGGTTTGATCTTCTCATCTCCAATTATTAAACTAAAAAGAGGACGTGGAGGCCAAAGTTACATCTTTTACATTCTTTGATTCTTCGTCCAGAAAATGGGTTTCCAAAACATTGTCCAATAGTTTTCATGCCTTCTACAATAGAAACCAAACCTCTTGTTTTTATGTGTTGTAGGCAAATCAATGACAACAGATGACCAAACCTCATTGAAGAAAAACTTAATCCAAAAGGAAAGACAAAAGGCAAGAAATTTTATTAAAGAAAAAAGAAGGTTTTAAAATGTCGATTTCAAGAGATGTCAATTTTGTAGAAATGTCAATTGATATATAGCCCATAGTTCAGGCCCATCAAGAGTTTGAACTCATTGCCCAATGATTTCATCTTTGGTTCTGGACCCAATCCATTGAGCCCAAAAGAATTCCATCTCTAGTGATGGCCCATAAGAATTTAGGATAGTTATGCATGTTTTTTTTTTTTTTTTTTAATGAGTACAACACAATAACACAACCATTTTATATATATATATATACAAAAAATACAACCTTGAATTCTCCTAGCACTATTAATTTATATTCATTATCTGAAAATATTTGTGAACAAATATTTTCTTAGTTTTCAAACAATTTTAAATAAGTGGTCTAAGTCCAACCAACACACACCAATCCATGGACCCTCTCTGTTATCTATCTATATACATTATCTACGCTATCACTTTTAAAATAGAGATTAAATATGAAATTAACCAAAGTTTAATTTCTAATTTAAAATTTAAAAAAAAAAACAAAAATAAAATGTATACAAATTTCTTAAGTCCAATAAAAAGAAAAAGGAGAAATATTCATTAGTTCATTCATACACTAAAGCTATAAGTTTATTAAATTTTTACAAGATCTTTTATACATAAACAAAAAGAAAAAGATAGGGAAAATTGTAAGAGCACAGTAAATGGAATAACTGCCTTGTGCATGGAATACACATACATAGGCCTCAACTTCTTCACATCGACACTTGTCCACGATCCAATGCTTTTCCCTAATTATAATTTAAACCCTTTTTTTGTTTTTTTGTTTTTTTGTTTTTTTTAATTTTAATTTTCACTTCCCTTTAAATTTTTTCTTCCCTTACTGAGCCGATTTAAGAGTCAATTCCAGCTCAACGTCCCCCTTCTCAAACCGGCTTCCATTTCTCAAAACCCGACCCGGTTCCTCAACACTAGGCCCAATTCCTAATTCAGGAACCGATTCGGGTTTTGGTTTGGTTCGATGGTCGGGTTTCTTGAACCGGCTCCGAGCCTTGACCTTGAGAAGCTCGCCGGAAGCAGCCAAATTGGGGTCGTTACAGACATGGCGAATGTCGCAGCATTTGAGGGAAAGGTTGGCGTTGTTTGACGGCGGCGCTTCGGGTTCGACGTTCATGGACCCGTTCAACACAGCGTCGACGGCGGCCTGACACCGTTCCCAGTCGCCGGAGCAGAGTAATCCGACAGAACCGTACACGGGATTCACCATCCGACCGCACGCCTCGTACAGCAACGACTTGAAAATGGCTTTAAAAAAACACACACAACAACAAGAAGACAACTTCAATGTCATCAACCATATGACGCCACACCTCAAATAAAATACATCGCACACTTTTCTTTTATTTCTCATTCTAGCTAAATCATGATTTAATCCCAAATCTAAAACAAACGAGTTACTATAAATAATCCTACCAACTATTCATCAATAGTAATTAAAGAATGAAACACTTCTCTGTCATGTAGTACCAATCTTCAAGATGAGAGGTTCAAATTTTCAAATTTTTCGTTAGTTCGGAAAAAAAGTAACATTGAATGCTAGAGTGTTAATATCGTCGAATTTACCATAACCTATTTGAGTTTAAGATGGCATCAAAGCAAAACCAATATTAGTTTCTACTTATTGAATCTTTTACAAATTTTCAATCCATTAGATGAGAGAGTGTTAAACTGTTAATATAATTAAATTCACTATAATTTATAGATTTAAATTTTTAAGTTAATTGAGTTTTAGGATAAATCAATGAAAATTAAATTTAATTATACGAAAGAAATTTGTTTTCCATATATCAACAATATGAAGTTGTTTAACCTCAACCTGCTTAAAAATAATAGTAGTAGTAATCATAAACTAAAATAAAATCCAACCTCTCCAAAATTTTACGTTTTTAAAATCTTATAGTTATATGCATAATCATGAAGACATTATACTCTAATTGAAAATTGAAAAAGAAAAAAAAAAAATCCAATCACCAGCATGTTGTCCAAGTTTAGAATCTTTTGATTTCAAAAAAAATAAAAATAATAAAATAAAGGACAAATTAAATTATATATAAGAAAAAATCTAAATTTTATATAATTTTTTAAAATCACAAGGAATCTGAGAGTCCTCGAATTATGCCGTTGTGACTTACTAGTGGGTTATATTATAGAAAATCAGTGGTGAAAAAAAATGGAATTAAGATGGATGAAACGAAAAAGGGTAAAAGAGAGAATTTACCAGGGCGGAGGTGTTGGGCGGCGGCGGTGATGAGGTTGAAGAGGCCGGCGCGGCCGTAAAATTTAGCGAGAAAAATGGTGGCGTTGGCTTGAGAATCGGCGGAGGGTATCCATTGAAGACAAGGTCTAATTATACAGTCATCGCTACATCCTTTACGAAGAATCCGACACCCATTGCAACTCATTCTCATAATAATTCTTTTTCTTTTCCTTCAAAAACCCAATAAAGGATTTTTAAATTAGCTAATGGAGAACAAAGCAGAAGAGGGGAATTTATTTATATCAATCTAAAAGAAACTGAGGGCATTCAAGGAATTTCCACATCAGATCTTGTGTTTAAACTGCAAATTGGCAGCTACTTCAATGGGGCACTGATTTTTAAGAAAACCCCAATCCAAAAAACCAGCAAAAAAGAAAAAAAGAAAAAAGTATGTTTAGTACTTAGGAATTAGGATATGAAATTTCTTTTATAAAAAATAGTAATCCATAGAGAAAAATGAAAAAAATTGAGTGATGAGTAAGAAAGAAAAGAAAAAGACGTAAAAGTGATTTGATGGAAAGTGAAAGTGAAAGTGGATATTTGTCTTATTAAATTAAGAATATATATATTTGATAAAGTTTAATGTTATGTATGAGAGAGAGAGAGAGAGAGAGAGAAGAGAAACAGCAAAGCAAGTGGAGGTGTGGAGGGCATGCAGTGGAGGTATACAAAAACAGAAATGCACACAAGTACTAACCTTAATGGCTTCTAGAACTACTCTTTGCCCCACAAACCACACTTTTTTTTTCCCTTCTTCCAATTCAATTTACTTTTACCATCACTTTTTTTTTTTTTTTTTTTTAATCTCAATAATTATATATATAGGATTCCTTTTAGCCACTTTGACTTTAAGAGTTTTTTTTAAAAAAAAAAAAAAAAAATAGATGTGAGAGATTTGAACTTCATGTCAAGGAGTGTATATCTTATGTCTAGATAGAATATAATTCAAATAAAGTGTGTAAAATAAAATATAAACGAACAATTACATGTCTAGTAGTTGCGTTTTGATTAGCTTAAGTATGATTTTGTCATTAAAACTAACCTAATAATTATTTTTTTTAAAAAAAATTATAAAAAATGGCATACTTTTCTAAAAAAAGTGTTTTTTTTTTTTATTTTCTAACTTCTTGAGTAGTGAAATTCTCTTTTTGCATTTTGTATTACAAAAACATTAAATACTTTGAAATTTTCTCCTTTCTCTCTCATCTCTATCTTCTTTTACGTAGGTTTCAAAAAGTTGCATGAAATAAAAATAAAAAAATACATCTAATTTAGCCAATGAAACGCATAGTTATATTCCCGCAAAGTTTAAACTTTAATTATTTCAATTTTAGGGTTTCAAAAATAATATGATTTTTACATTTTTCTTGGTAAATATGGTAAAAAAAAAACTAGCTAAAACAGAGTTATGCTGTAAAAAATAGAGTTGTTTTCAAATATAGTAAAATGAACCAAAATATTTATAAATATAACAAAATATCACCGTCTATCAGCGATAGACTGTGATAGACCACTATCTGTATTTATCTGTATCATGATAGATATGGATAGTAGTTTATTGCGATTTATCGCAGATAGACTATGATATTTTGATATTATTTATAAGTTTTGTCACTTGAAATAATTTCTCTAAAAAATATGACTAAAATAAAATAACAAAAACTTATACAATTGCGTAAGCTTGCGAGATCATGTAGTGCGTATAGACAATCTTGTATAGACAATCTTAAGCAGTCGCGCGGTTACAGAATCGTGTACTGATTAGGTTGGTTTATTTAATTAGAAAAAATAAATAAGGAGTAAAATGTAAAATACAGCCCTTGGAATTTAGAAACCGCTAAAGTGCAAATGGTTTTTGGGGAAATGGATGGGGAAGTTAATTGAGTATTAAGTGGTTTCCATTTTTTGGGCGAATGACTTTGATTCTCTGATTAATATTGGGATTTTGTTGTCTGATTAAACTTGATACTCTGACGTTGGTAGGAGATGGCATAACAATCAATTTTTTTGTTGGATTTGCTATTTGAAGCAAATTATAGTTTCAATGCCCTAAATGCACATTTCGATTGAAATATTATATATACAATTAGGTTGGGTTTTGGTTTAATTACCATTAAATTATGTGAACAAACCTAATTTTAGAAAACACTTATCACTTCATAAAGTAGAGCTGATTTTTATGTAGAGTTGTAATATAAGGAAATGAGTTTTAGTTTCATTATTAGAAATCGAGTAGTTGGCAAAATAACAAAAAAACGTATATAGGTTCCACCGACACTAGCGTGATATATGCGTAAGCCATTCAAAGTTAAATTATTTTAGGGTTTTTTTTTTCCTTTTGGAAAAGTAGAGATGAAATCACTTTTTTACGTTACATAACTTTTAGACTTGTCCTCACTTTGGTTATGGTTTAGTATCCATTTTTCTTTCATGTAGTCAATCTACGTGTCATGATCTTAATACAACTCTAGACGTAAATATTTCATCTTCAAATATACATTTTAATTGCTTTGAACATTTCATTTTATCTTGTAAAGCTAGCAAATTTATGACCACGAATGTATCCACATTCATCTTGGTATTAAAAATGAAATTCTTTAACCTCATTCTTCCATTTTCTTTTCATTTGTGTCTCCCGAAATTCTTTAACCTTAAAAATATCATTTTTTTTCATGAATTTTAAAATTAAAAATATAGTTAATATCAATATATAGGATGCCAACAAGGCAGTAATTTTTAGTCTCCATTCTCATTCTCACCCCTAAATTGAATTTACTAAGAGGAATTATTTATATTTAGTTCCTTTAAAAAAATATATATATACACAATGAAATGAAATCTTTCAAATAGTTAAGTTTCCAACAAAACTTTTATTTTAAGCGGTCAATTCTCCATCGAGAATCTCATATAAAAAGAATTTAATAAAAAGAAAAGAAATATTACAATTATCCTTGGATAGTTCAATATAATGTTCAACCATATAGTCCATAACAAGTTATATAAATTTTTAATTGAAAAATGGATAAATAATAATAATAATAAATTAAAAAACTAACAAAACAAGATTAGCGAATATCCAATCAAAAGGTATTTGACACATCAACCTCATAAGTTAGTGTTAAATAACTCAACTCTACATTTGCAAATTCATTAAGGAACTCCATCTTCTCCGACTAAACAATTTTTTACCTCAATTCTAATATATTAATTTCCTTTCATAATTCAATTCTGTACTACAAAAGCACTTTAGTTTAGCTTATGAAAAGATCTTTTTTATTCACACCCTCTAAATCCCCACCTAAATGGGAGATCCCGGAAAAAGTGAACATGCACATAAATGTTGTTTGAAAAACCTATTTCATTACTTTTGGCCCGTTAGTTGGTCCGCTAATCCATAAATGGGTCGGTATTATGGTCCACTGGTCTATCAGTGGGAGAGTGAAATGGTCCGGTAATCCATCAATGGGCCTGTGGGCTGGTCCACTAGTCTATCCAATGGGCTGGGTGCCCAAACTTCGCGGTCCAAAGCTTTTTTTTAAAAAAGTAATTATGTTGCTTTGAATAAAAACCAAACTTTTTTCTGTTAAAAATATGCTATTGTACACTTTGTTTTCAGAAAAAGGGATATATATATTGAATAAAAGTTAATTCATACTCTCACCTAACATATTTTGAAATATACATTGAAATACTATATTTAATATTCAACATTCCAACCAATATTAAATTTACACACCTACCCATCTTATCTCACATAAATACACATCAACATACAAAATGAATTATTTAAAAATATTCATTAATATTTTTTACCCATTCCTTTCCTTGTATTTCAATTGAGAAAGTGAAATTATAAAACTTCAAACCTACAGGTTTGGTTACTACTGATATCATAACCATAAAACTGGAAGATATTTAGGTGCCCTCTGTTATATAATTTATCATTTTAATTCTATCGGCAGCGTTTTTTTTTACGCATAATTTATCTCACAACAATGAACCATTTTCTTTTCTTAAAATGGAAGTCGTTGTTATGAAATGCGAAATGCATAAAACAAATTAAAGAAAATAAAAATGTGGAAAAAGAGAGAAAGATGGTGAATTTGATTCCAAAATCCAAATTGCAAGCAGACAAAGAAAGCAAGCCGGTCGCTAAGTGCATAAATAAATTTGCAGCTTTCCTCAACTTCTTCGCCGCGCAATACGCGCCGTTTTCTCGTATCTCGGTTTTCTCTGTTTTTTTTTTCTTTTTTTTTTTTTTTCTTGATTAAAATAATAATAATAATAATAATAATAATAATATTTCATGTTCTACAAATATAATTAAGATGTTCGGTACCTATAATTTTTAAAAGTTAAAATTTGAAATATTATTATTACAACAAAATACTTTTAACTTAAAAATTACCATTCTTAAAAAGTAAAAAATGGGGTTGGGGCGGGGGAGAATTTTGTGTCTCGTTTTAACCCCAGGTCTCCACGAGTTAAATAGATCTATTAAAATAAAATTTTAAAATAGGAAGAATGAAAACATTTGCAATCTCACCATTTTTATAGTACTAATGGTTTGTACTCACTCCTACTTTGTGTTTTTTTCTTTTAATTGCTGGGCCTCCCAATGTTTTTTTTTTTTTTTTTCCTTCATTGTAAGACAATTAAATTATACCACATACCAACAACCACAGAGATCTCCATATCTCCATTTTCCTAAACCAAACAAACACTAAAATCCAACCTTCAATCTACTTCTTACTTCTTCCCCCCTACTATTTATATCTCTCCTTTTAACCACCTTACCTTTGTCCTCTTCAAACCCTTCCCTTTTTTTCATGAATTCCTCTCTCCAAAATCCTTAAAAAAAAAAAAAAAAAAATAATAATAATAATAATAATAATAATAAAATCAGTAATTTATTTTTCAATTTATTATTATTTTTTTTTAATTGACCAAGGAAAGAAGGATGATGGAGCGAATTCAGCATAATTCGAATTCCGAACCAAAGGCATCTCATTTATGTGGGTTGGGCCTGTTGATTCGGTGATGAAGGCCCAGTAGGCCCAATTAGGAGAGCTTCAGCCTCCGGCTTCCCAACGGAAATGGACGAAGAATAATAAACAGATATTTCTGCAACGCCAGATCATTCAGATTCGACATTGAAATGACATAATACACATCAGAGAGATTAATTTAATTTTAATTCTTCCTTTTTCTTTCCACTTTTTTACCTTCTCTCTTCCGATTCAGTTACGGACAATGGATTGGCTTTTTTCTTCAAATTGAGCCCACCCTCCAAATTTTTGTACAGACACAGAACCGACCTTCTGGCCTCTGCCTTTTTTGCAGTACAAAATTTGGTGTTTCCATTCAAGTCCAAGAAAAAAGAGAGTAAGAGAAAAAGAACCCAGAAAAACATGAAAAGGGAAATCGCTCAACACTCACTACACATTGTTTTCTGTACTCGAATGAATGAAAAAGAAGGAATTTATGATTTCATATATAACAAAGAGAAGTACCAAAATAACCCCGGTTTTCTCTGTTGAATCAGAGTAAAAACGCGTCTTAATGTAGCAAAAAAGAAAAAAAAAATGAAGAGAAAAACGGGGGTATTTTGGACGAAGAAATATAGTGACAAAGAAAGGAAGGAGTGTAAAATTGAATTATTTATTCTACTAATTATGAAGAGGATCTGGACAACTGGGTATTCTCCGTTTGCTGTCTTCGAATCCTTCATCGGGACGGTGGCGATCGAAGGCTCTGCCGTTGAAGTATTTTTGGAGAAGTTCATTTTTAGCGTTGTCTTTTTCTTCGCCAGTGAGTGATTTGTCCGCCGTGTGCGGCGGCGGTGGCGGCGGAGGAAAAACCCGTGAAGCTCTAACTTGGCAGTGACAACAAACCCAAATCTGTGACACCCACAGGATCAAAATTAGTATGGCAAAAGCAGAGGAGGAGGAAGTTGCGATTCTTCTGGTAAACATGGCTTGCCGGCGGCCGGAAGAAAACCCCCACATAAAAAGGAAAAAGAAAAAAAGGAGATGAAACTTGAGTTCAATAGCCCTCAAATCATTCCTCTATCTGGGTCGACATGGATAAATGTCATAGTAAATTGAGTTTGGTGTTAAAAGAAAAACAAAGCTAGTTTCTTTCTCTTTTTCTCTCTTCAGATGGATTTGAGGCTTAGGTTTGAGATATAAGAGCAAGGAAAAGACGGCTATAATGGGACTCAGAGAGAAGAGAGAAAGAGAGTCGACAGTGGCCCACGTGATGAGGGAATAGCAGGCTGAAATGGTCCACCTTCATGTAATATGATAATGGGAAGTTAGGTTTGACTCCTGTTTTCGCCATTTATTACTTCAATTTTCTTCACTCTACAACTTAACAATAACCAACAACATAGTAATTTAGCATGGTTTTGCGCCCCGTATTTCAAAATCCTAACTATGTCGGTGCCTTTTCTTTTTTTTTTTTCTTTTTTTAAATTTTTTCTAATGACTAAGATTCCAATAACGTGAGACATTGAAGCCACGTAAGGTTTTGCCATTGGACGCCTCGAGTAATTAGGAGACAATTACAAGAGAACTCTTTTTCTTCCTTGATGAATGCATTGGCATCTCTATGATTTTTGATGATACAACAGTCATGTGAGTTCTTTGGGAGCTCCCAATTGGTCTCATTTCTACCAAACATTTTAATTTATCCCCTATATAAAATATTATAATTCTGAAGCTTTTTGTACTATTTGATAGTATCAATATAAGATTATAATTAGACTTTGCAAAGCCATTTGGTTTAAATTACTTTTGTAGAAAAGAGTTCTTCAACATTTCCCTCTTCTCCATAGTGGGGGGCCACACAAAAGTGCTATTCTCATATTTTTCAAAAACATGTTTTGAAATGAGAAGACTTTTGAAGGAGTAATTATTATAACTAGTAGGTTTTGAAGAAATGGAAAAAGAAAAACCCTTGCACAGCCTACTAGTATGATTCATAGTTATGTCGATTAAGCTGTGTAGATTAGCAGAGTGGGAATGAAGAGAGTTAAAGATAATTAATTACGCATGCGTTCGTGTTAATTACCATCTACTTTTTTAAACGACAGGTTATTAATTAAATTGTTTATTGGGTTACGTAAAGAAATGGACTCCTGACTGAGAATAGAAAAAGAAAAGAAAAGAAATGGAGATGGGCAGTGGTGGATTGAAAATGAAAACATTTCTACTCCATGGCAGAGGAGGGAGGGTAGGCATGAGATGAATAAAGAGTGATGAAGGGGATATGTCCCACAAAGAACAGAACATCCAAAAGGAAACGGACCCATTTATCAATTTCAGAAAGCCTATCTTGAATTCTGAGCCCCATGCAGGCATTAAAGTTGAGCAACTTTTGCTTCCTATTTGGACTTTGTACTCTTCTTCTGTCCTATGACCTTTAATCCTCTTGGGGTGTCTTTTATTACATTTGCCTTTTTCCTTTTGGCTCTTTGGCCTCATCACTCTTCTTCTTCTTCTTCTTCTTCTTCCGCCTTTCCAAATCTTTTCCCCTCTCTATCACTAATGACAATAATAAAAAGGGGAAAAAGGAAAAAAAGACCAAATGAGACTCGGTCAATATTGGAATTCAACTTCTTCAGACTTGACAGCTTCTAAGATTCCAAATACATTCTTTTCTTTCTTTTCCTATTCACATGAAATTACATATACAAGCTTAGTTTTCTCTATATTGAACCAAAACTACACGCTGCCTGAGCCTCTGACTCGAAAAAGTAGCAAACTGGCTGAAATATTCTTTGCTTAAACCTTAATCAACATATTCCTTCCAACTACCACCAACAAAGTTAGCCTCTCCTATGGCAATCATGTAAATGATAGATTTCGTTGATATGTTACAGCCTTCCAAATTTGGCTTAATTACCACTTCAAAAGCTCTCAGGACCACCATCAATTTACACGCGGCCTGATCATACTCCATAATATAGCGCTGTATCATATATCATTAGAGACACAATATCTACAAATTCAATTAAGGCAACAACAGAGACACAAATCATTAATATACCCAGAAGTGAAGATGATGGGGTGGATTTTAAGCATAGGTTGCCACAATCTGACCACTGGATTTGTACGACTTGCGTTAGAAATAACTTTTGGGAAGTACGTGTAATCGTAGATTTTTCAGAAGCATAGATGCAACTGCAATTGCAACCATGAACCAAGCCCCCATCAATAAAAAAAAACACCTTTCTGCAGTGTTTTACTGGAGAACTTCCGTGCATAAAGCGCTCCATGCTACTGGGTAGATATGCATAATTAATTGTATCTGTACCTGCAATTACTCAAGCTTCTACAACCAGAGAAGTCATCCAGAAAGAAGATTTCAATACAAAATTCGAACTTTTTCACGAGTTGGTTGAAGTTTGTATTCAACGACTGACTTCAATGGTGCACCCAAAAGATTCTAAACTCTCAAGGAGGTTTTAATTTCCAGAATGGTTAGCGTGACAACGTCACCAGGATGAAGTAAAACGAAGTATGGACCAGACATGAGTTTTTCAAGTAGAGAAGGATCTGCCAAAAGATATGCACATTGTAGCATTCCATAAGTAGTGATTCACTTGCGAGAAGAATTAAGGAAGAACCCATTACATTACGGATAGCAACATCAGAGATTCAGTATCTTACGTAAAATAGGTCCTGTTCGCCTTTTCATGTTAATACCCGGTTGCTGTGTCAGATTCGAATCAGTAAAACTGATCATGTGTCCATTTTAAAGACTCAAATTACTAATTGCTGGCGACACTCAAACTTTAAGGAAATATAGGAATTTTGAACCCGAGTGATTTTATAGATACATTTATTTGCAAGCAATTGATAAAATTAACATTTCGGAACCTGGGGGCCATATCACACGGAAGAATTTATCATCACTCCCCAAAAATTTCAGGAATATGCCTTTATTACTTGATATAAAATCTTCAAATTTTTACCAGTTTGAGCGTCGTTTCTAAACCCTGGTTAGAGCTGATTTTAGTAGTTCGAGGAAGATGGAAGGACTAACTTGCACATACACACAGGAATAGAGGACAAAAAGAGGGGACATTTATCCTTTAATATCACTCTTCTAATCACGTGATACTGTCCAGGCCATCAACCTCCCTAGCAAATGCAGGGCCACATATGAGACAGAGTGGGGGGCCTTCCTAGTACAACACTCGAACTGAACAGAGAAGCAACTGAAGAAATCAAATAACAAAATGACAATTGAAATACTTTTGCGTAGCAAAAGTGTAAGTTCAACTTTAACTGTGAATTTTCTGAGAAACCCTTGACTATTTTATATCATTAGGGGTTGATTATCTTATCCAGACATTTTTGCTCCATCCAAAACCGGAGTATTTTGGTTATTTATTTGTAATAAAGAAAGGTTATACCGTTTACCTTCCTATCATTACCAGCACCTAGATCCCAAGGATTGACCCAATGGATTCATGCGTCCTGTGGTTCAAGCGCAAAAGCATACCCATTAACAAAGAAAATACTCATTAGAACGTAGTGTACTATGAAAGCCAAACCTAAACTCAAGATGGACTCACCACTACGTAGGTGCTCTCCCACTCAAAAAATTGGAATTCCCTGGTGCCAAATCCATCGCCTAATGAAGATACTATCCATATTTACTGCATTTTTAGGTATTCTTTATGACTGAGTTTGGAGATAATTTCCCCATTCTCCTAAGAAGGAAGACGACGATGTAATGGCTTCAGACTCACTCATAATGAGTAGGATCCACTTTAATTTTAGCGCAAACTATTATTAAAAACTGAGGCCCTGCACTTTCTTTTCTTGGAATTGTGAAAATTAAGAGCCTGGTGGAAGATGTTGGATTTAACATGCTATTCTCCATACCTACGGAAAGAAAAAAAAAATTCACAGAAAGTCATCAACATTAACAAGGATATAGCAAGGTCAAAGACAATTGTGAATTGCCCATCAGTTACATATATATATATTCCTTTTCTTTTTCTGCTTTGTGTACAAAGTAGATATTTTTAACGAAATATTTTCATCAAGATCAGAGAGAAAGGATTAGTAGGTGAGAATCGTCCAGAAAAGTGAAAGAGATATTGTATTTTTCCTCATGCATCAGAGTGATCTAAAGTGCTTTCATAAATAGAGAAAAGAAAAGGCTAACAGCCATGACAAACTAATACAACTTGAGCAACAGAATCTTTAACGATAAAACTATACTTGATTCAGATGGGTTACATAATAGTAGGTTCTAAGCTTTTGGAAAATGATGCCAACAGGTCTGATTCATTTGCGCGAGTTTTCTCCTAATCCTTTCTCTCTGATGTATGAGTTTTCTCCTAATCCTTTCTCTCTGATCTATGATACGATAGTAGTAAAAGTTAACAAAGGTTTTGAGTGTTTAAAAAGCTGATCTTCGTGTCCCAGTTACTTTTATGAGATACAATTAACTGATTTTAGGGAAGGGAATTTAAAATAATAATAATAATAATTAATTAAGAATTATGAGGAAATTATCAGAGAAGCCTAGAAGTCTATAAGTACCTTTGCCTATAGAAGGAAGGTACAAAAAGTTTGCAATTAGGCTCAAACATAATACACTTTCCATGCGGAAATCTAGTTAGATAAACGTCAAACGTGGCCTAACTTTCACGCCTCCACCAAAACTCTCTTGTCAACAAAAATACCCAAAATTTGCCAGACTTGGTGTGATTTAATTCGGTCTCACTTTGTTTCTGAAACAAGAACCACATCAATGAAATTGAAAGAAGGCCACCAGAAGCCTGAAACATCAGTCAACTAAGACCACACTTCTAAAAGTACTGCCTAAATTTTCATAAATAAAGAAGTCTCTTGGAAAATGAAAAAAAAAAAAAAAAAAAAATTAACTCCAGAGTGTTCGAGTGTAACGTTGGTGAAATCCAGACAAGGGTCAAAGACAATTATTATCTCAATTCTCATCTGATACGAGGATAAAAGGTGCTCGATCATTTCATTACTAATAATGAATAACGATAAATAGAGATCTTCAAAGAGTAGAGTGCTAGGAAAATATTTGTTAAACTAGTGCCTGAACAGTAAAGAGTCGGCGAGATCTAATTGATTAATTCAAAAGTTGCTAGGCGATAGCATTGTTATTTGGTACAAGAATCACATTCTCAACATAGGTTACTCAAAATTTAGTTTATTAAGTAGGCCGAAGCTTAATAAACTTATGTGCTCGCAGACACTATATGATGAACTCCAAGGCTAACTATATCACGAAATTCAAAATGCGAAACATCTAGAATGAAACATTGCACGAATTAAAACTTGAAACCGATTGTTCTCATACAGGTAAAATCAATTTAAACTTTGGACTAGAGTAAATTTAACAAGAAATCCACAGACAAACAATGATAATCTAAAACAGAGAACTGAGAACAATTCGCTAGAGTAAATAAAATGGAGAATGTGCTACTTACACGGTTTTCAATCCTTTGACGTCGTTCTAGTTCAAAAGTTAAGTGAAGGAAATGAATGCTGGAAGCAGATCTCCATCAGTGGACAGTAATGGCGTACCGCTACGTAAAAGGTAAGACGTGTAAGAGAGTGAGAAATGTAAAGCAGTATAACAATGCTATCGCCTAGCAACTTTTGAATTAGAATTGTAGCTTCAACGAAGAAACGGAAACAGCGAATGGTGTAAAAAACGAAAACGATAGAGAAATTGTATTCCGATTCCGAATTTACAGAGCCTGCTTTGTTTCGGGGTGTGAGAGCTTCGAAAGTCCAATTAAGATTGGATCCTTCAATGGCGTTCGTCGTTTCTGGGCCAGGGAAGCGTGACCCCCCGGAGTAGCCACGAAAATGGACCCGAATATCCATTTTGGCCCACATTTTTTAATAATATTGTTTGAAATTAAAAGGTGTGGATGAAGTGATTTAATACGTATTTGGATTGTATCTATAAATCCTGAAATTTTAATTTATATAATCTACATTTACTTTGTACTTTTATAATCTGGAAGAATAAATGTGTAGATTGACATTGGCGAACTTGTGTATTGAGAATAATTGGAAAAATACGTCATTTTATGAATAAAACTCGTAAAATATGTGATTTGAAACAAACAAATTCATAAATTTAACTTTGCGATCTTATACAATCTGCGAATATTTAGTATACATCACATAGTTAAATTATATAAAATTTTCTTAAATTTTGAAATAAGTTTTAATTGTCTCCCAGTTTTGGAAATATGTTTTAATTTAACCTTTAATGATGTGATCATAAAAGTACTTACAATGCACCTCTTCTGAAAAAGATTGTAATCAAATAGAGTAAAATCATAGCTAAAATGAATTGAGAATAATAAGGAAGAAGAAGAAGAAAGAGAATAACACAATGATTTTTAAGTGGAAGACCTCTAAATAAATTAAGGTAAAAAAGCATGGTTAGGGATAGAAGAATTACAAGGAATTACAAACTTCCTTTCTTATAAAGGAATAGTAAACTCTCTTTTAAGAAGAGGCACTCTAGATTTTTATATTTCACACATTATTCATTCATAGATTTTGGGATGAGTTGGTAACTATGGGTCTATTTATAACCCAAAGAAATTTGACCATCAAGCAAATCCAATGGCTCAAAATTCACCTTGATCAATTTGAAGGATCTAGTGGCTCCAAATTGTCCTTATCAATGTGAAAGATCTTAAAGCCACAAATTGGCCTTGGACGATGTGGAAGATCTAATGGCCATAAACTGTCTTCCAAAATAATAAATAAACTTCTTAGAAAATCTTGATTATTTAATAGCACCATCAAAGGAGGAGTTTCATATCCTCAAGATCAGATCATTTGAACTTTAAAGTTTTTCATATGAGAGTTCTTTTATTAAAATAATGGACTTTTTCCTTTTCTCTAGTTAAACACTAAGATGTGCGTATAAAGAATGGATATTTTTCCTTTTTAGTCAAAGTTATAATATTTTAACCAATTGAATTCTTCTCATGCTAGCGACAAAAGAAAATTAATATGTCAATTAATGTGTAGAAATTGGAAGGTATATTATCTTTAACTCAATTTTAACTGTATAAAAAAAAATTGTTTTTACAACTCATCTCGACTCAAAAGATATCAACATGTAACATTTATATATCAATTATCATCCTCTGTGTTATATCTCTAGGTCACTTTAAGTATCACATATACTAATATTATATTTTATTCAAAGATAGATACATGATGGCCGAATTAATTAAATCCGTTCAAAACTAATGGAAGTATGAAAAAAATAGAATTGTGTCTTGAGAAATTCATTTCACCCATTGAATTATGATTTAACTAAATTGAATGCAAATAACAAACATGGAAGTTGTTCATAAGTCAATAAATTAACTGTCAATAACTTGCTTTTACGAGCACATATAATTATCATGTGCAGATTAAGAAACCAACTTCTCTATCTAATTCAATAACATTAAAGGCCTTTTAAGGACATGTACTTCTTATAACTACTTGTAGAGTGGTATTAAATCTTCTAACCTTAGAACTACCTTAATGTGTTATACATTCAAATTCTAATCTAAACCACCTTGCTAGCATGTAAGATTAAGAAACAAAGATAATTAATATATGACCATTAGATTGAAATCATTAAGTATGTAAATGTATGAATGAAGTAAAAATACAAAATAAGCAGTCAGCTAATTAGTTGATCTCTTATTTCCAATCGCAATCCCCAAAAAGTCCTAATGTTGTAGTTTAGGCCCTCACAATTCTTACAATTGCTCTTAGTTTCAAATTACAAAGGTTTCTTCATAAAAAAAACAGTGAAATAAGTCGTGTATATATATATATATATGAAATCAAGGTGTCATTAACATGTTAGAGATAGTGTTAATGACATGTGTTAACGGCGCCCAACACTCGTATGCTACGAATGAAGATCAACAAAGGCACTTGCGACAATCCTTCTCATTCCTTCTATTGGAGGAAGACTAGCTACGAAAGAGGAAGATAGTGAGTATAAATGCGTGAGACCATCTTCATTGGTATTGAGGTATTTTTGTTGAACCCAAAAGTAAAACCATGAGGGCTCTTATGCCCAAAGTGGCGAATATCATACCATTGTAAGAATATATGGAAGGTTTGTTGTCTTTAACAAGTGATATCACTAGCATCCCCCAAGTCAATCATGTAAGTGTGCATCGATAACACAGTTATAATACTCTAGTATACAGGAGTTGGTTGGCGAACTAGAAAAATAAAATATCATGGTTATATAAATAAAGAACAACAATTTTATTTGATAAAAAACCTTTTCAGCGGGGAAAAAAGAAAAGAAAAAAAAGGCATTGAAGCTTATATTCAAAGTAAATATCATACCATTTGAGAATTGTTACTTTAATGTGTACTTTAAAATTCTCTACGCCTGTAGATATTGATTCTCAATTTTATATTCTTTTGAATTATAAGTCAAGTATTTGTTTATAATGAAGACTAAAGTCACTAAACTGGTAAAATATGAAGCATTTATACAATGGACAGTATTGGGGAAAAAAAGTAGCATAGAATAGCTTTTATATGCGAAATGGGCCTGTTTGTTTTCCAAGGAGGCCGAGTATGGGCCTTCCAATTCAAAGCCCAACGCTGACCCGAGCCGAAAGGTAATGTGGATCTTGACCATCTTGCATCCGCTCTCTTCCATAATGTCAGTGGTCCAGGTAAGTTACTGACATAGCTGGTATCATTGATTAATCTGGATTTAGTTTAATTTAAATCCACTGCAATAATTATTCTCATATTATACATAGACGAAAGTCTTATAATCCGACCTCGTACATTGTCCATCACAATAGAAAATAGAATTGCACAAAAAAATACTAATGATAATGATAAACACCTCCGAAGTAATCATGAATTAACGTTTGATTAGGATTAATTAAGTAAATTTAGATAATGAATGATGTGAGGACAAAAGGAATGGAGCGGGGAGGAGGGAACGGCAGTGTGGGAAAAAAATGTCAGCCCCATTCCGTTGATAGAGATAAGGTAATGGGTTGTTGCCACGTGTCAAAAGGAAATGGTGTAGGAAGTGATAAGGTTTGAGATACCAACTATGTGATCATAAATCCAAGTTTTTTACCAACTAAAATTACGACCACTAAATGGGTTTGTGTATGGATAAAATAGGCAGTGTAAAGGCCTTATAAATACACCACCATTTCACAGTACAAGGCCTCTCAGACCCAACAGCAAGAGCTTTCAAGCACTCTACTAGCTAGCTTCTAGTAAATCCCTCTAAACTCCCAAGGAAAAGAGGCATCAATGGCTTCCTCCATCGTCTCATCCGCGGCTGTTGCCTCTGTGAACAGGGCCTCCCCTGCTCAAGCTAGCATGGTAGCACCCTTCACTGGCCTGAAATCCGGCGCCGCCTTCCCCATCACTCGCAAGAACAACGACATCACCACTCTGGCCAGCAATGGTGGAAGAGTTCAGTGCATGAAGGTATATAATTTCTAATTACTTTTTGTAATTCAATAATTTCTTAATTATTTTAGTATGATGATGATGAATGGATTTAACAAAAGGGGTTTTGTGGAATTGGGTATTTGTAAAAAGGTGTGGCCACCACTTGGATTGAAGAAGTTCGAGACTCTGTCTTACCTGCCTGATCTTGATCAAACCCAATTGGCGAAAGAAGTAGAGTACCTTCTCAGGAAGGGATGGGTTCCCTGCCTTGAATTCGACGTCCATGTAATGTTTTTTTTCGGTATTTTTATTTTATGGGGGATGGAAATGAAAGGGAAAACAGTTACAAGTATGAAAAATTGTATACTGTTAATTTTTGCAGGACGGATTCGTGTACCGTGAGAACCACAGGTCACCAGGATACTACGATGGACGCTACTGGACCATGTGGAAGTTGCCCATGTTTGGTTGCACCGATGCGGCTCAGGTGATTCAGGAGATTGAGGAGGCCAAGAAGCACTACCCCGACGCATTCATCAGGGTTATTGGCTTTGACAACGTCCGTCAAGTCCAGTGCATCAGTTTCATTGTCTACAAGCCCCCTAAGTTCTACTCTAGCTGATTCCATTCCCAGCTTTCTTGAGGCGAATTTCCAGCATTTGCCTTTTTCCACCTCGCTTCCACATCACTTGGCTTTCAATCCAATTTCCCATTTTTTTTTTTTTTTTCCTTTTACGTTTTGATCTGTGTACTTCAATCCCTATGTTTATTTCCTCGACTTTCCAATTCGAATTGGAATAAATGATGCTTTGATTTGTTGTTAAATTCCCTATGAATCCTGTATGCATCTTTCTTCTGGAATTCAATCTAATTCGCTGTGCAATCTTCGATTCGGGTTTGTGTGTGTATGATGCACATTAGATTCACGATAACGATAAGATTGAATCAATTTCAGCCACTCAACCGTTAGCTTCATATTTCATTATTAAACTTCGATTTTTTTTTTCTTTTTAAAAAAATACGTCTGGGCCAAAGGGGCCGTTTTCTTGAGTAATGAAGCCCAACGACTACTTTTCCATCGTGGACAGGGAAACAGCCACGTGTATTCTTCTTAATGGGCTTTCCCAAAAAATATTTGTCACTGGCCCTGATGAAAGTTGTTCTATAACTATCATGAAAGTTACTCTTCTTTTTCATTAGAAAGTGGGAACGATTAAGAATCATGAGTGTGCATTCACGTTCTCCTAGTATTTATATTTGGTTGTAAATGTTTTTTTATCCCTTTTCATTGCTATTTCATTTGACATTATCGATGTTAACAACAACTCTTCAAATATTTCAACAATTTAATGGTATGAAATTGTCAATTTTATGGACATAAACTTTCAAGGTTTTGCTTTTGGTTTTAAGCTAAAAAGATTTCATTTCAATGGAATAGTTGTTCACTTATATATTTATTGTCAACCCTTTTATTTAGCTAATATAAAATTTAGGTCACATTTCCAACAATCAATATATACGAATAAACACGACTAGATTACAATCATACAATTGTTGAGATAGGGTTGAAAAGTAAATTAATGTATTGATAAAGGGTACAAAGGATGGAGCATAATAACTATCATCCTAATTCTATGGAACAACTTTTGATAATGTGGTAAGGGGAAAATGTCAATACCTATTCGTCAAGTTTCCTTGAAGCCATTACATTTTAAATCAACCAATCAAAAGAAGAGATGCTACACCACATATATAATCCTTGAATTTAAATGTAGGTTGATTCTTAGAAACTAATTAGGAAAAAAACAAAACAAAAGACAAGGACAATAATTACAAATGAATTTAGAATCTTCCAGCCTACCTTCCTATTTAAAGAATACTTTATTTTAGGTTGCATAAGTTGTAGTGATATGATAAATCCTGTTCTTGACATGGTAAGAGGTCTCTAACAGTGGAATTCCATTTGCTGCTAATGGAAGGAAGGAAGGAAGGGGGAAAAAAAAATGCTCAAATGTAGTGGAAAAAAGAAAAGAAAAGGTTATATTTGTAATTTTGTTGAACTTAAATAAAATTAAAAAAATTTAAAAAAAAAAGAAAAAAAATTCCCCTTTATTGTGATTTATGACAATTTTCTGTTTTCGTCTTCACAAAACTAACATTCAAGTGGAAGAAAATGACGTGATTGAACGTGTGAACCATCCGGTCCCTTAGTCGATGGATTGGACATTTTGGACCACAAATAAGGATAGCCGTCGTAATTAACCACGGGCAGGGCGACAATTCAGAGATTTGATGAACCATCCGGTCCCTTTCCCAGCTGTAGGCTGAGAATTGAGATACATTCCCATGCCCACCAAGCCCGCAATTCGGCCATGAGTCCAGGCCCATTATTTCACTAAACCCACAATTAGGCTTCGATGTGCAACATCTCCATAGCCCAAATTGAAACTATTGTCTATTTCCAATTCAGTAGAACGGCAACATTTGTTTTCATTTTCTATTGACCAAGCAACACTTGTTTAATATGTGTACCCAAAAATATATTCTATATATTCTTAATTTATATCAAGTACCTTCAATTCAAGTCATGATATCTAGTTTTCTTTCTTCACATGATATTTATATTATCATAAACTAAGAGAATTATCTTCAAGAATAATCACACGTTCAAGGGTCTAGAAGCTTCAATTAACTCTGAATTCCTACACACAAACAAAGATGGAGTCAGTTGAGGGGATTCAAGCAACAAAAACTGGTCATAAGCTTTATCGTTGGTAGCATATGATGCTACAAGATGAAAATGATTGAACTTTGTTAGACTTCATTAGTGTTATTTATTTGCATACTTTATTTTGGTACTTTCACTTTGGTCCCATATGTCTTAGTTGGAATTTTTGTTTTACGATGTATTTTTCAGTTATAGTTGGAATAGACTTTTATATTTTTTGTTCGACTAAAAGGATGTGCTTTGAGGATTTAAAAGGGCATGGTACAATTATTTCTTGAGTTCTTAGTTTTTTTTTGGCTAAATATCTCGAATAGATGATAGAGCTTCATCGCTAATTTGCAATTCTTAAGCCATGGTTGCACACTGAGAACATTCAAGTACGTATGGTCAACTTATCTGTGGAGTATTCGAAATTGGAGTGAGAAACTAGTTCTCCTTATCTCTTTGTCCTCAATCAAGAGGTAATATAAATCTAGCCCTTCCATTTGGATTGTTGTCAAATTGATTTGGAGGTTTTAAAATTTGTTGTTAGGGGTTCAATTAAAGATTTCCTAAATTTCTAATTGTTAGGGTTTTATATCGTATGTTTAGCACCACAACAAAAAAAATGAGAGTGAAGCTCTAACTTAAAATAATAATAATAATAATAAAATTAAAAAAAAAAAAAAAAAAAAGTCAACTACAACTACAAAGAACTGTGCTCACTTTGGCCCATCACCTAATTCTTGTTCTATTGTACTATTTAGTATTCTTTGACTCTCCTATTATTTGAAGTTTCAAGCTTTTCCATTTTCACAAAGTTAACAATCAAGTGTTCAATTAACGTTGTTTCGATAAAAATTTGGGAGCTTCTGAAAGTATTTGTCAAAATAAGAATTTTCTTTTCTTTATTAAGTTACATGCATCGTTTTTAAAAACACAACGAATATAAGAACCACACCAAGAAATTTATTTAAGATAAATTTAAGCATTAAAACACATTAAGAACCAACCTGCCTATGCAACTAGAACCCTCATCCACAAGCTACATTATTTATTTATTATTTTTTGGTGTGTGTGTGTGTGTTATATATAACGCACATTTGTGTAAGAATTTAATAGAACTTTAAATATTGGTCCTCTATAAAATTTATCAATGAAGTAAGCCTTTTTCAATGAGCCCCTTTTGGCAGTCCTAGAAACGAGCGCCACCTCTACTTTGGGGATTCCATCGAACTTGGTGAGCAGAAAGTGACATTTGATGCTAAATGTCGTAAGTTATTGTTTAATAATTTCCATGAACTTACTAGCTTAGGCGAGTTTATAAAATGTCACGAAGCAAAGTATCTTCCTCCCATCTATAAAACTGTGTCAGGAAATTCAGAAATCAACACTCCAATAAAGAGACAAGCTCTGCAACAAAGTTGCTTTGAACACCAAAGAGAGAGATGTTTATTCCACCAACAAAGTTGCTTTAACAAAAGCTGAGAGGTCGGCGATTCCGTGAAGATGCCCTGAAAAAGCAAAATCTAATGGATCCATCCATAGCGTTATGCCCAAGCAAACATGTACATCTCAATTCTCACAAAATTACTTTCGCATTTCTCATGAAATCAACAAATGAAATAAGTAAAAAAAAAGCCTATAACGAATCAACGCATTATTACATCTCTAGAGTTAGAAAATTTAATTTTCTATGAGACAGAAGACTTAAATAACAAATATAGCTAGTATCAAATTCGAAACATTCCAACCAAATCCAAAAACAAATTAAAACCCAGAAAGATGAACAAAATTCACAATCAGGAAATATGATCTACAATATTCACATGTTGATGACTTGTACAGACTCGAGTTCAAGTTCTGCAATATATACAGATTGCCTCTCTCACTTTCAACTTCTAAATGAAAATCTCCTCCACCTTAAGACTTCTAATTACAAAAATATAGTACATGGCTTTCTCAACTCAAGGGGAAAAAAAAAAAAAAAGCCTTAAAATACACAGCTTTAGTATACATGGCGAGTTTTTTTATTTACATTTACAAAGAACACTTCAAACGTATTCACAAAAAGAAAGCAAATTGTATCTCCTTTCTTCTCTTGAAGAGACCTCGATATTCATCTCTTTAATCTCTTTTTTTTTTTTTCCTATTTGTATTGGGAATCTTGCTTTTCTTGAAACTGTAATATGAGTTTGTCTTGTATTCTAGGCGAAAGCAGGGATGCTGCAATTTTGCCTATCCCTGTCAAGGCAATCGAAACCCTCAATCCTCACCGTTGGTTTATTCCCAAAACTCGCCCTTACACGGCCTCCTTTCCTAGAGGATGTAGAGGGCGACAACTGACCTGACGGCGAAGCAATCGGAGCAAAGGGTATGAATTTCTCATCCCTAAATCGAGCGTCCTGAATTAATGGGTTGGCTACTCTGCTCGGCGGAGACCCACATAAAAACGGGGGCGACGAACCCAACTGGGTAAACGATTGGTCCACGCTGCAACCACCCTGTTTACATTAACCACATAATCATTAACCAAAAGGAAGTTATACAGTATAAACTCCGATATTAATTTAATGATCGGAATAAACTAAAAAAAAACAGAGGAGAGCAAACCTTCGTCAGGAGGAAGTCCAGCAGATCCGGTCCGGCTGCCATGTCGATTTGCTCAACTTGGTGACTGAAATTCAATTGAAGAAGAATTAGAATCTTATAACAAAAGGAAAGTAATTGGGGGGGGGGGGGGGGGGGGGGGGGTTGTAGAATAAAGAAAGGAAACGACTGACCTTAGATTCCACCGGAGGGAGCTATCGGCGTGGCCGTTGACGGCAACGTTGAGATTATTGGTGAGACGGCGTGGTTTAGGGCAGACAAGTTGATCTCTGAAGTCAGAAATGGGACAGGGAACAGAGGTTCTCATCTCCTCGTGGCCTGAGAAGGCGTTTGACAGAATGGCGCAGTGATTCATATTACGTATTGGGTTATTTCAAGGGACAAATAAAGCTGGAGAGAAAGAGAAACAACCAAAAACATATATTTAATTTAATATAATAAAATCATGCTCGCGACAAATGGCACCAAACAATCCATGGAAGCGGAAAGAAAGGAAGAAGAAAATTCAAAGTTTGATTTTGTCCCCTAAGCAGATCGGAGGAATCTGTTCGGCAATTTCCCAAATAATTAAAATATATATACATAAGTTTTTTTTAAAAAAAAGTACGGACAAAAATTAGCTCATTAGTTGGCATAATCCTTTATTTCACTCTCTTAACACTATTAAATATTAAGACAAACACCAACAGATGTAATCCAAAGACTCGCTAGTTTTAACCAAGAAAAGAAATAGAAAAGTAGATCGACTGGAGCAAACAGAGGGCCAAAAAAAAACCCAAAACCCAAAAACGAATCAATCAGTTCGCTAATCGTCAATGATACCTAAAAATTCCTGAGAAAATTTAACTGGGAAACATGAATTCGCTTCCTATAAACCCCAATTCGTTCCATCCATTCTAGAGTTCAGAGTACAATTAATCCATCTCTAGACACGAAGAACTTGTAAGAATTCCAGAAAACAGACAGCAGATCCACGCCAGAGAAGGAATAAAACACACAGGTGCCACAATAAAAGGCAAGAGATACAGAAATTTCAAATGAAAGAGGGAGGGAAGAAGAAGAATACCTAAAAATGAAGTGGCAGCAGTTGGGTACGAAGTCTTCAAAAAGTAAAACGGTATTATATACAGAAATGAAAGAAGAAAAGGCTCAGATGTGGATAGGAAGAGTTATGCAGAGAGAGATAGAAAGAGAAAAGAGTAAAAAGGGAAAAAAAAAAAAAGGTGGGTATACAAAGAGGGAGATAAAGCAATCAGAATAGCAGAAGAAGAAATAACGAACAGAAATGGCAGAGAGATAAGGAGGATGAAGAAGAAGGGTAAAAAAAACGAAGACCAGCAACGGTTCCCAACTCGGTCCCAGTCTTCGCTTCGGTATTTGGGTTTATTATTTATATATTTCAATTTTAATATAATTTATTCTTTTCTGATTTTATTTAATTTTAAATTTCGTATTTATTAAGCAATTTGTAATTGTAGCATTGGCGGTGCCGGTGATGGTACTGCCATGCCAGCGGAGGCCGACAGAACTTTCACCGCTTTCAGCGCCTTTAACGCACCATTAGTGCTTATTTTATTTCAATTTAACTAATATTCTCGCTTTGTGTCAAATTTAATTAAATTAAGTTTTGAATTTTAATTTTCAAGTTTGTGTTCTTTTGAACTGCTTAATATTATGTTTAGCATCTCTTCGGATTTTTATGTCGTGTGTAACAGGTTTATTTAAAATGTTAAAAATTTTTAAATTAATTAATTTATTAGATATAAACTTGAATTTTAAGTCAACTGATTTTAATCTTTTAATTTTGAGTCTAATAAATCCCTAAATTTCTGAGAAATATCAAATTTTAGAGGCTAAATTTATATTTTGAAGGCTCATATATAATAATTTTAATTTAATATAATATTCTCAAGATGATCCTTAATTTTGCAAAATCATTATTTTGTTCTTTATACTTGTAACTTTGGTCTATTTCAGCATATGTACTCTCATAATATTTGTTTTGATGTATGTACTCTCATAAAATAACTATTTTGATATTTATACATAAAATTTGATACACAATAAAAAAAAAATATATCATATAAATGCACAAGTTAAATAAAGGGACTGAAACTACACCTAAATATAAGGCCAACATGTCAAGGTTTTGAAAGCACAAGTACAAGAGTGATCTTTAAAGGTTGAAACACCTTATTTATTTCTTTTTAAACGATAATATTGTTTAAAAACAATAAAATTAACATAATCAATTTAATGTAAACTATTATTAATTAATTTGTAAACTTGTTTTGCATTGAAAATTTTTATGATTGTCGTTTTGTAATATCATATAAAATTTATAATATATTATATAATATATATTTAAAGTTAACAAAGAAAATTGAGTTTTTAAAATAAAATATTATTTTAAATTAATATTTTTAATATAATTCTACATTTTAAATTTTCATTACACTGAAAATATATGTATTTTTAGAATTTACATGGTTGGAATTCAAGAATTAAAAAACAATTTTCGAAAATATGATCAAGACTTCTGCTACAATATGTTGGTTAGATCTAGTGAATCTGAAAGCCATGAAACAGATTTTGAATTATTACCAAAACGCTTATTAAAAGAAAAAATATATATATTTTTTCTTTAAAGATTATTGTTTCCTGTAGATCTGGTAAATATCTCAAATTTTGATGGATGTGGGACCCACCGTACAGTGAATTAAATCGACGGTTGTACTCAATTACCATTAAAGGTACCTGATTGTGACACGTGTTTTCTTTCATGTGGTTAGTCGGCAGATCTCCATTATTAGGAAGGAAGTGGTCACGTGTTTACACGCTTTTCTATGCTGCAATCTAGGAACTGTGTTATATAATATTTAATGAAAGATAAGAAAACTGCGAGATCCATGATTTAGTTACATTTTCCATTTTCCATTTTCTTCGACAACAGTAATAATGGTTGGATCCCTCGTTCTCGTAATTGTTGCACTAAAATAATAAGAATTTCATATGTTTTCTCTTTTTTTAGGCCGTTTATTGATTCAAAACTTGCACTAATACGTTCCTTATGTATAGTGCATATTAACTGGTGTTTCCTTGTGTCGTTAGATTTTATGTCATAAAATTTGTGATTTGTAAATTTTGAACATATTCTCAATAAAACTGTTATTTAGGTTTATTTAGTAAAAATGTTATTGCATGTGTAAAATTTGAATATATTCTCAATAAAGTTATTATCTAAGTTTATTTAGTAAAAATGTTATTAAATGTGTAAATTGCGTTTAATTTAATCATAAATCCAATAAACTAAGAACATTTGACTATAGTTTGAATATTTGGACTTTATGTGTAGACATAAAAATATATCAAATTTAGGTAATAGCCAAAACAACCTATAGTATAGCGATGAGACTAAGTACCTTATCCTAGATACACTATGGATGCGACCCATTTTGTATTTTGATACAAACGATGTGATCCTATATCGTTCATGTAAAGACAAGAAAATGGAGGCATCCTATGCAATGAGTTTGCATAAAACCGAACCATGAGATAATCACTTTTACTTTATAACGTTGTTTACTGTTAAAATTGACTATTTCAATATGATGACTTAAGTAACTCGATCTTAATCCTAAGCTAATTATGAAGTTTGGTTTATTTGGGACTATCCTTTAATCTGCATTGGTGAGAGTGGCTCGAGTTTGCCGACTCAATAAGCCTATCATTTTAGGGACAAGATCAGGTAGCTAGTTGGGGACATAATCTTGCGAGATGGAATTCACTTCTATCTAATTCAAGGTTAGTAGAGAAGTTGTTCCCTTAAGTATTGACTCTGAATCTTGGACAAGAAGCCCACCTTCTCATTGGCCCGAGATGGACTCAGTTTGGTGGTTGGACCACAAACCAATTGTTCATTAGAGGATCAGTAGGACTTAAGGTAAAAGATATAATTATGAGGGTAAAACGGTAATTTTGACCCAATTGTAATTATGAATAACTTGGGAATGATGACTTATTAATCATGATTATATCAAGCTGACATAAATATATTACAGTGAGGAGAGTACAACTACTGGGCTGTACTGGAATGTCCTGATAGTTAAAGAATATTAATTAACTAGGTTAAAGAGTTTAGCTGCTTAATTTCGGAACATTGGAGCTCATGATTGACAGGTCCATTAGGTCCCCTTGTTAGCTCATAGAGTAAACCTTATAACAGTGTGATGAGAGAATTTGAAAACATTCAAATTCGTTAAGGGAGTGAATTTTGCAGTTTGTTCGTTTAATTAAGAATTAAACAAAAATGGAGAGTTGAAAATATTTAAATTTGATTTAAATATTGATCGAATGAATAGAAATTCGTTGAATTGAAAAAAGTTGGGATTGGTAAAAAATATTATTAATTTGATATTTAATATTAATTTGATATAATTAATTAAAATGTTTAATTAATTATTTAAAATTAATTATGTGAATTAATTTTATGTAAATATTAAATTAATATAATCAATTAAAATTTTTTTAATTAATTAGTTAAATCCATTTTATTTAAAATTAAAAAGGAAAAATTATTTAAAATGAATTTCGGAAAATTTTTTTTGGAACTTTATCTAAAGTCTTTCTTCTTCTTCATTCTACAATTCTTATATTCGCTTAAGCATCAAAGTCAGTTTTCTTTGTTTTGCGGGCCATCTCTTTTCTGAACTATAAATTTACCGTTGTTGTCACATGGAAATCAAGTGTGGTTTTCCCTCGACTAAAATTTGGCACCAACACATATGATGCAAAATTAAGAGCAAAAGAAAGAAAAAGAGGAGTAGGGTGGGATTGAGAGTGATATTGACACACCTATATAACGTTTAATTTTACAATTTTAACCATCATTTTTCAAACGAGAAGAATTGATTTTGAACAACTAAAAGTGAGCTTTGGAATGATTTTGAATATGAAAAAATAATTTTAAGCATTTCAAAATCACTCCTAAACATGTCTTATTATTTGCTAATGCTTAATAGTATTCCACTTGGATTTATTACTTTCTATTAAGCGCAACTTGCAAAAAACCACCCTTAGAGTATCATGGTAGTTGCAACTAAACCCTTAAACTTTCAATTGTAAAAATTAATCTCCTAAACTTCCACAAATGTTAAAATTAGACCCTCAAACTTACAATAATTATAGAAATTGGACCCCACAAATGATTAAAATTGAACTCTTAAACTTATACAAATGTTATAATTTATACAATTATATAAATTTGAAGATCCAATTTGACTCAATTTTAATATTTATATAATCTTGAGGGTTTAATATTTAAAATTGAAGGTTTAAATGTCTAATTGCAACTATCACCATATTTCAAGGGTAGCTCTAATAATTCACCCTTTTATTAATAAACTTACGAACTTAAATATATCCTTGTTGCGTCCAATTGTATTTTGTAATTTCGTTTTGACTTTTATTTAGGTAGAGTTTTAGATATCTAGAATGGAAGAGTTATTTATTTAGTTGACATCAATCAATTGATTAACATCAACGTAAGGAAAATTTGTTACGCAAAAATCTTTCTACATTAAGTCAAATGTTCACACGCCCAACAACAAAATACAATATAAAAAAGGTCAAATATTAATTTGACCAACTCGATGCTAATATATATTTATATATATTATATATAAGGAAAATTCGTTGCCAATATAATGATCCAAAGAAAAATGTGGTTTATCCAGAATTTATATTAATCTTTGGCCGCCCATGATCTAGAATGAATTCCACGGAGGGTTACGTCATCTCCTCTTTTAGAACTTGTCGAAAATTTTTTTTTACGTTCGTGTCAACTTATGTGCACTTTAGCTAATTTTATGGAACACGCCTAGCCACTAGCCACCATGGATTTAATCCATAATTTCTTAGTCATTTATTGAGACTATATCTTCTTTTTTATCACTAGGTCAACCCATGATTATTGAGAAAAAATTATTTTTTTTAATCCCATGGCATATTTTGTTATTGGTTTAAATCTTATTTTGATATTTGAACTTTGAATCTTATTCTATTTTGGTCCTTAAACTTTGGAAAACATTTATTTTAGTCATGTTTATTCTAGTTCTTAAGATTATACTAACTCTTAAACAAAAATATGATGTGGTTGAATAGACTTGCCAAATAAGCTGGTCAATTTTAGGCTAAAAATTCTAGGGTTCTAATTTGTCGATTGGGTCCGACAATTTCTATTATACCAACCCAAAACGATTTGATACAATGCAAGAACTTTGATGAGCGTGTTCAACAAAACAATAACGAAAACTTTTTTAACCCAAGAGTACACCCCATTGCAATATAAAATAAACTAAAAAAAATGCAAATAAATATTACCCGCACAGAGGCTTGAGAGGAAGAGGAGAAAAAATATCACAATGAGTACTTGAGAGGTAAAAACATTTGAAATATGTTTAAGGATGAAATTGTCTCTTGCATGTGTTGAGCAAGATGGAGTAAAATGTCAACCAATGCGCCAGAATAATAAACTACTAGTATCTTGAACACAAAATGACTTTTGAATTCTCCTATAGAAAATGACTTTACCACCTTATTCAAAATTGAAACCCTAGTTTTTTTAGGGTGGCTAATTTATTTGGTAGTCTAGTCATCTAAACATACAAAGCCACCTCACCATTTTATTAAAAAGTTCACAAAATATTAATGACACTTACTAAAAGTTTAGTTTAGTTTAGGGACTAGAGACGAAAAGTTTCAATAATGTATCAAAATTTTGAATCATCCTTCCATTTAGAAGCACAGACAACTAAAATTTAAAAGGTTAAACCATAACTAGACACACTAAAATACTGAAACTAAACTCGTAATCTGATCTATTTTACTTATCAGTGAACAGAATACACACAAATTACTATTTTTAAGGTCCATAGTTCAATCCAACAATGGTTGAAGAACTCAAAGATAACCTCAAATTTTGTAATTAGTATGGTCAAAAGGATGGTACCATAAAATAAATAAATAAACACCAAGAACGTGGACTTCAACGTGGAAGTCCACTCAATTTGGTAAAAAAAAAACGTGTAAATCTTCAACTCGATTTCCTCATCAGCAATATACGATATCAACATTTACGAACAAGTTCCCTATGAAGGCATATAGAAAAGGCTCTAAAATTTCATTCCCATACAAGGAAAGATATAACATAGCATATTTTTTCTGACACTGACATTCATCGAAACCAACAACCAACCACCAATTCCTCTTGAAGATGCTATAAGGAGATAACTCTCTCCAAAAGGAGAAAGTCCCCGATGAAGAAGCCAAAGTTGAGATTATAGGCAAGTGTAACAGGCCAACGGCTGAAGGATTTCTGTGGGTTTTGGAAGACAGATTTGACCTTGCTTTTCTCTTAATATAGACTAGTTTGTTTGGAAAGACAATCATTTTTGGCTCGTGGGTATTTGGCTTTTACATCGAAACAAAGTTTGAGAGAGAGAGAGTAAAAGACATGGAAAGAAAATCCAAACTTGTTAGAATAATGGAGAAAGGGCACCACCATGAGTGATGCAGCTTTTGTTTTGTGGTCGCTTTCAAGTTCTCTTGACGCAAACAGGCATTATTGAATAAGAGGAAATGAGTCATCCAGCAATATGTGATAAATAAAGCACATGCCTTGCATCCAAAACAACAGTGCACATTACTTATTGAAGCAAACAATCATGAAAATGACCAAAAATTTTCAAAATTGACACATTCTAATTTGACTATTGCTATCCTGTGGTAGATTCCTGGTATCCAAGAAGAATGAACCCCATAGCTCTATTAAAATCCTACCCATATGCTAAAAAAGATAGCTCTGACTAAAATATGTTTTTTCTTTTCCCACTCTAATTTTATTTTGCAATATTTTTAAACAATACAAATCAATTTTAAAGTCAACAGTTCAGCGTATCAGAAATGTCCAAACTGATCCGGATTTGGTTGGTTTAGATAAGCAGAAATGTTTGAATGGGTCCTAGACTCGTACCTTAGTGGATGACATGATTGAGAATGATGGAAACGACTAAATTAATTGAATCATCCATACTTTATTTCCTCTTCTCTAGGCTAGTCAACTCATATTCAAGGCGCCATTTATGAGTTTTTTTTTTTTTTTTTTTTTTTTCGTCATCTTTTTGTTAGTTCAATAGGGATTGACCAGATTCAAACCTCTAGTCGAGACTCGAGAGTACATGCCTAATCCAATTAAACTATGTTCAAATGGGCAATAGGGCTATTTTTTAACTAAACTTTTTCTTAAGAAAAGATTGCTTTTACTCTTTTTTGGTAGTTTAATAAAGTAAAAGAGAGCACCAACGTTTCAGAGAAAATTTTGCTCTTGAAATCAATCAATAATACAATCAGACAGCATGGAATTGGACTTAAAGCCACAAACTAGCGTAGGCTCAAACTTACTAAGGAAGAGATTTAACCTGGAATTTGTCACCAACTGCAACTTTACAATTATTCAAGCAGAAGCCTGTTCTGCAGCAGCTGCCGCAGCCTTTTTCTTTGCAAAGTATTCCTCCGCACGTGCGAGGTTCTTAGCCACTGATGGCTTAACCCACTTCTTTCGTCCAGGTAATACAGTAAGGGAGCAGCCAGCAGCTTCAAGCTTTTCTTTTGCTGCTGATGAAAAAGCCCGAGCTTTGATATTTAGCTTCACACTTAGCTCTCCATCTGCTAAAATCTGAAGGAAAGACAAAGTGAAGCAATTATGAATCAGTCACCATAACCTTGATGAGTTAAGAAACATCTGTTTTAAATTAAATCATTCAGTTTTGGTTTCACTTCTTGGAGTAGGAATCGCGATGTCAATTTGGATATTCACTTGTGCAATCTTCACAATGTAGATACACGTGACAATAGTACCTTTAATGGGAGTTTTCTTTCTCTTCCTGATGGGTTGATCAAACCCTTCTCTTTTAACGTTTCCAAGGAGACCTCTTCCCCTTCCTGAAATCCTGCCTCTTCAATGTCTTTCAGATTCACTGGAACATATTTAGGTAACCCAGCATGCATACCTGAAAGCAAAAGCAATTGTTCAGCCTGAGAAAGGAGTTCATACAAAGGTGACCACAAGGAAAACAAATGCCATACACGATATATCTTGGAATGTTCTTTTTATGAAAAGATAGTAAGAAATGAGAAGAGAAACAGGAAGCAGAAATCATAAAATCTATTCTTTTCATTAGATAACAATGTGGTTCCATCTCAAACAATTGGCAATAAGAGGAGTAGCCTATCTATCTTACAAATATTGTGAGGTCCCTTGATTTTTTCAATGTGGGATCTTCAACTCTCTTTATATGAGATTGAAATACCTCTCATAAACTAATTATTCTAACCAAAGGCATAGCTAGTAACAACTAAACCATCTATTGAACCAAAAGCTTTTGCATCAATGGATAATTTAACATGATATTAGACCATGTGGTCTAAGAGATCTTTGTCCAAACCACTCAATACTATTTCTTCCCCAATTGATATTGACCTCCACTTATTGGGTCTTCTACATATTTCAAGCCCAAAAGTGAGGAGTTTTAGATGATAAGATATTAAATTACTTTCACCCATTAGCTCAAGCTTTTGGGTCAATCGGTGATTTAACAACAAGACTATAGTAACTATACAAAATATTATGTTAGATAGTTATTTTTTTTTTGGGTTCATGGATGGTGTACTTTGTATGGGAGCTTGAGTAATTACACTTTCAGAGACATTCGACCAGCTTTTCGTAATTCTTTCAGCTAGGTTGAGAGATCATCTATTCCCCTCATTTTCATAATTCTCCTGTCTCGTTTACACATCATTACCATTTCTCAGAAAGCGAAAAGTAAATTAACAACCTCCTACATCCAGTTTGAACAGTATTCTCTCTCCCACGTTGTAGGATACTTGACGACCATCATCATGAACCATAACAGCTTCCTAATCGCTCTAGCCCAAACACCATCAATTACGTTTCAAGGAACAGGGAGAAGAACGCCACTTATCTTATAGCTAAAATCTAACAAGGCCGCATGTACTCCGATCGAGGAATAAAATGTAACAAGGAATTACACAAATTACAAGTGCAATAATTCCAAACAACTGTTAGCAATTGGTCCAACGACCTCCTAGTACTAAATAGGTAAAAAGAAATTAAGTAGTAAAGAGTGAGATCAATGAATGGAAGTTTTCAAGATAAGAGTGAAAAGATAATTTGGACTATCACTCAATGAAGCAACCACTACATATAGCAGAAATTGCCATTGCAGACGCCTACCAGCCACATAAGTAGAGTTCTAGAATTCATATACAAAAGGCAACTAAGTAGAATGATAGGAATTACCTCCTGCAATTCCTCTAAGTTTTGGGATTCTTCGATAAAGAGGCATTTGTCCACCTTCGAATCCTTTCCTTACACCAGGTCCAGACCTTGATTTCTGTCCTCTCATACCAAATCCGCAGCTACCGCCCTGTCCCGCCGATATACCTCTCCCCTTTCTCTTGCCCTTCTTCCTCGAACCTGGCTGTGGTCCGAGATTGTCCAGACGAAACCGCACACTCTCGACGGGGGAGGCAGACAGGGAAGAGGCAGCAGCCTGGTTGCGAACAACCAAGTGTTTACCATCTCCGACCTTGAATTTGAGCCTGAGTGAAGAAACGCTGAGCTGCTTTGAGTTGAGAATCTTCACATTTCCCTGGAAATGCAAGTGAAATAGAGTTTCGTAAATGATAGAAGCATCAACGCAGCAGAAAATTGAACTGTGATAATGTGTTGAATATGCAATTAAGAAAGTAAAGAAAGAAATAGGGAAGGTATAGTGAAATACCTTGAAGGAAGTGGTTGGATAAGGCAGAGCAGTGGTTGTTCTGGTCAAGCAAGTTGAAGATAAGGAAAGAAGGGCAGCCATGGATAAACTGGGACTCGGTGCTTACAGTTGACGTTCTGTTCCTCTTTCTCTTTTTTCTCAATGTAACGATGCGGGCCTAATGGGCCTTCGTTAGTACCATCGCGTTTGGGCCCGTTGGACAAATTTGGACTTCTCTTTGATGGATTTTCCCCCCTTTTTATGGTTTTTTCTGAAAAATTAAAGTAGGACCAATCAGATAAACATGTTTTTGAAAAATATTCATATCTGTTTTTCTTATAAAAATAAACAATTACTAAATTTAGACCACAGCTAACCGATATAGATTTCATTTGTAACAATGCAATGAAGTGGAATACCTTTAATTTAAAACCTAATATATAGAAATTTAGCTTATCTATCTTAACTCGGTCTATCTAAAATAGTCTACCAAAATTGTTCCATAAACAGACAACCAACTACAAACAAATTTGAACTTAATTACTCCTACGCAATCAGTGAGGTATTGCGAGGTATAATTCTATGAGATCCTTACTTGTGCCAAACAAAAGTTGATATAGTAATTATTATTAATGCTTGAAAAATGTTGAGAATATGTCACTGTCACTTTTCACGAAATTTAAATAAAATGTCTATGTTGATGGATATTTCTAGATAAACCATAATAAATAAACATTTTACTCTTTTTTAACAAGTTAAAATGTTTATCTCTTATATTATATTTACATTAATGACATTTTGTTGTTGATTCTTTTATGTTTCATAATTTTGTCTTTAAATAAAGTAGCTCTTTTGTTGAAATAGAACTATAAAAATGTGAAAATTTAATACTATGATTGCTATCGTCCACATCTTTCTTTATACCTAGATCGAAGAGACATTTTACCTTAAAAATAACAAATGTGTTGCATAAATGAAGAAGATAGGAAAACAAAGGTCCAATGACATACGTATTAAAATACACATTAAAGATGGTTCATTGCACAAACCACTCATCATTTTCATTCTCAATTCAAATATGAAAAAACAAATAAAATCGATATCTTAAAGCGGATAGATAAAGCTAACAAATTCATTTGTTTCCTTTTTTTTTTTTAACTAAATAAATAAAAAATTAAAAAAAAAAAGGAGTGCGTTTCATGAATCCAAATGGTAAAATGGAGAAATACCTTTCAGCAAATTCAAAGCTAAATCTTGAATTAGACCTATTTCAGTGATTTCTTATTTTGTCTATTTTTCTAAAATAGTGTGTGTATATATATATTCACATCTTCCAATTTCCTATTAATAAAATAAAAGTGGTGCGTGTAAATTTTTTTAACCATTGTATTAATATGAATGTAGTCAACATAGTGTGTTGTTAAAGTTGCCTTTGTCACGTTCAAAAACTATTTTAAAATTTATCCTTAATTACTTTAATTTAATTTTAAATATAATCTTACATTTTTTTTAATGTAGTTTTTATATCATCAAAATAAATTTTAAATAATTTAAATATTTTAAGATGAATTAAAAAAATATAAGAGTGATGTTAACAACTTTTTAGAATGTCTACTCCCAAACGTCTCTTTAGATAAAATAAAAAATAAAAAAATAAAAAATAAAAAATTATCGACACCTCTGACTAATATTGTAAATTTTAAAAGTTTTAGTTTTAAGTTTTAATGATTACTCCCTTCCTCCTCTTTTGCTTGTTTTCTTCTCGACGATCTGCGAACATGCAACATTTTATTTTTTTTCAAGGCCGTATCTCAGCACGTGACATGCTTAAAAACTACACTATTTCTTTAAATAGTTTGAAAATGTATATATCTTTATAGAAACTTTGAAAATTGCAATATATATATGAAAAAAAAGGTTCCTGACAAAATTGGGCTCTATTGGGCCTAATTATGTAGTTATGGCCATGTGTTATGAGGAATTGGAATAATGGGCCTGGGCCGGAGTCCTTTCGTCGGCAAGCAGCAGAGGGGAAAAGCTACAACGTGTTCCTACCGACTTGCATAGTAAGATTCGTTGATATCTTTGTCTTGCCCAATCCATGTCACAAACAGTTTATACTGCCACTCAATTTTCAAAATTTCAATTTTGAGTTTTGACCCTCAACTCTTAAAAACGACTTATATCTAACATCCTTCAATTTAATATAATTCCTGTTTTTTTTTTTTTTTTTCCCTCTACGGTCCCCAATATTCCAACAAATACTCCTTTATAACCATTTCTATTTTCCTCAAAATATTAAAGCAGTCAAAGCCGACTGTGTTGGTCCAAATTAGAAAAGAAAAGAAAAAAAAAAAAGTTTTCAAATTCTCAATTTGTGTAATAAGTATGATTAAATGGTCGGTGCGGGAACAAAAATGATATCACATGCGTATGCCCATATGCAGTTCTTTTTGTTTCCCTTTCTTCATTTAATTGCGGTACCGTCAAAACTAAACATTATATCTCTCTTTTCCCATTGGATTATATTATTTCCTTTTATTCTTCTTCCATTTTCATAAAAACCATCTCATTAATTTCTGTTAAAATAATAATAATAATAATAACTTGACCAACTCAATCTGTGGACCAGTATGGAAATCATTTCTTCTTTATTGCTCCTTAATTTCAAGTGAAGCTAAAAAATAAAGTTACTTTAAAAAAGAAAAAACTGTTGAACATGCTACAAATAGTAATAAAGAAGAAATGATTAATTATCATATGTTATGAGTATATATACATGACCATTGATTTCTTTTTCTTTTTTTTTTTTTTTTTCTTTTTGAGAAAAAAGTATTGATAGATAATCGTAAAATTAAGAACTTTTAACTTTTCTTTTTGTCTTTATTTTTGAAAAACTATGATATTTGATCGGAAAAGAGGATGAAGAAGAAAAAAGAGTCGACAGTTTCATGCAAAAGAAAAAAGAAAAAAAAAACCATGTGCGTAGAAAAAAAAAAAAGTTGGTCCTAAAAGTAGATTGGTTGAATTTTAGAAGCTGACTTTCCTTCTACTTTTCTCATTTTAAAAAACGAAATCCTTAACAACAAATCATTAACTTTTGACTTATTAGTATTTAGTTTTTTCTTCCTCTTCAAAAAGAGAATGTCATATTATAGCCAGTTCCATTGTTTGCGGATACTTCTATTATTATTATTATTTATTATATTAAAAAAAACCTTTTTTTCTCTCTTTTTGTTTGTTTTTTACTCTTTTACGACCTAAATTTTTCTAATATTATAAGAGTATCATATTTACTCTGTATTCATATTATAAATCTATCTTTATAAATACTAGCAGACTTCATATTAATATTAGCGTGTCTTACCCTATTTTTAGAAATAGGGTTAACTAAAGAGAGTATAGAAGTTTTTCCATATTTCCTCAATAAAGTAAAATTTTCCATTTTTATACTGAGTAATACTCAAGTGCAGCAAGTTGCACATAAGCCTATATTCTCCACTTTCTAACCACAAAAGGGAACTACATTTTCAAAAAAATGTTGACACATGTCAACACTTAATTAGGTGTAGCAAAGACTACACTGTGCCAACTACACCTAAATATTTTCCTTTTCCGACATCTTTTACAACTTCCCAAACTAATTGCGAGTTACTATTGATCGGTTAGGCAACGGAAAAAAAGAAAGACTTTTTTTCTTTTCTTTTTTTTTTTTCGCTTAAAAAGTAGAAAAGTAAATTTATTTTATTTTATTAATAAGAAACTACTTTCATGGCTGACTGTCGGTTCTCTATAATTTCATAATAAAAAATGCTTTCCCCCACCCCCCACCCCCCACAATGTCTGAGCAAACTTTGAAGTTTGAAACAATATATTTTCTTTTCAAAATTTCAATCCTTTTATTGAATACTACTCCAAAAGTTGATATCCTTTTCCATTGATTTTTCCAATTTTTCTAATTCTGTCTATATTTTATTAAAATTTAAGTTTATATTAGCCAATGATTTATTGTATTCCCTAAACATTTTGACAAAAAAAAAAAAAAACTTTAGAAGAAATAAATATGATTATATCTAATATTAATCATTACCTTCGTCCAAATTGAATTATTAATTCAAAAGCTTTGAAACCCCTTCCAGATGTATTTATATAAATTATATAGACGTATATTTACAATTAAAAACTCAAAAACACCAACATAATATGATCTATTGGGATTGGAAGTTCAAAACAAAGATGATAATTTAGACATATTTTCCATCTTTAAACAAAAACCTTTTCAAGTTTCAACGCACTTTGTCTATTTTCTTCCTCCTTATATTAGACCATTTCCTTTTTACTTTTACTTTTCAACTCTGAGAATTTTGAAAATCTCAATTTGAAATTCAAAGAGCTTTAAGACTCCGTTTTTGGTTTAATTGATTCAAACCCTTTTAATAAAAAAGGATTTTAATTAAGTTTATGTGCTCATGTTACGCAGATACAGTCTTTATTCAACAAAAATTTAAAGAAATTTGACCATGCAAATATATATGTACGTTTGAATTGATTAATTTGATTACATAAATACATATTAATAATAATGGTTGAAATGACAAATTTTTATTATTTTAAAGTTAAATAAAAAGTTTGTAAAAAAAAGAAGCTGCTAAAAGGCTTCAATTCAGCTGATTAAAAAAATGAGATCTCCCTTTGGGTTCTAAAGTGTGATTTTGCTGTCTTTGACTCCAAATAAAGACAGGAAAATGGAGAGCGTTCAAACAGTTTTCTACAAAACCACGACTTGAAATGGAATTCAAAGATTGAATTTCAATTTTCAAACTTTTTTTTTCTCAAATAATTAAGAAAAAGAGACAATTCATATGCATGTAATTTTATGTTTTTATTATTATTTTCTTCTTGTTCCTGTATGAATTGCGAATGAGAAGATGTTCCTAAGTTTAAGGCATTGAATTGGCAAATTGGATTGCTTGAGGCAACAGCACAACACATGACTAGTTTTAGATCTAAATAAGGATCACCTACTTGTTACTTGTTTAATAATTATTTTGTTTTTAGTATTATATTTTTTAAATCAACTATTTAATAAACATTATTTTTATCTATTATTTTCTTTATTTATTTATCGTACTTTTAAAAACGTTTGTAAACACAAATTAAAATTTTGAAAATTGAAAAAGAAAGAAAAATTAAAATTTATCAAAAAATTCACGAAAAAACGAGCATGACTCAATTGACTTACAAGTATATTAGCAGTTACAAAATTTGTGGTTCAAATCTTTAAAAACAATGATACATTTCATAACCATAGAAAAAAAAGTTGGAAGGAAAAAATATAAATTTCAAATTTGGTATAAAAATTAGAACAATGGATGATTCGATACGTTTTTTTTTTTTTTTTTTTTTTTTACATCATTCTTTGAAAAATAATATAGGATATGAGATAGTGATTTTGCCAACTACAAATCTTGAGATCATCAAGAGTCATGATCTAAATGAATAATACAGAAAATCTAAAAACCTTATCAAGATTTGATGAAATTGCAAATTCATAAAACTAATTTCTTCCAAAAAAAAAAAAAAAAAAAAAATTCAATCATTAGACGTTCCATTATTTGATAGCATATAAATCATTAGAGTGGGTTATGGAATTACTCATTTAATCAATCTTGCCTAAGAATGACGTGCGATGCCTTCCTTTGAAAATATTAAATTTGATTTGAAGCATGCCCATTTTTCCTATCATTTTGCTCTTTTAAATGAACAATGTACCTATCCAAAGTCATAAAATTAAAATATACTGCCAAGAAAATTAATAACCAAACAAAAGAGAGAGAGAGAATAAGTGAAATATAATATGTTTTTTTTTTTTTCAAAAAGAAATAAAAGGAAAAAGAAAAGGTGGAGGGGGACAAGGAGAAGTGTGGCATTGTGGTTAATGTATATTGTAATAAGGAAGAATGAGGTGCTATCCTTCCTGATTGGTTCCCTAAACAGAAACTGAAAAGAAGCATTACATAAGTGCCCTAGTTGGGGAGGTTGGTGGACTTTCAGACATAAAATAAGAAGTGGGTCTCAAGTATGTTACACTCCAATTATAACACCCTTTTCTTTAGGCTATATGTCTTGGGCGTCAACATCCTTAGGATAACTTTTGTAACCCTCGAATTTAGGAATGATACATAAATAAACTAATATCACATTCAAATGAGAAATATTTTGAGGATATAAAAATATGGTAAAGAAAAATACTTGAATTGAAAGTTACCATCTATACTAACAAGATGCACTTTCTTTTTCAGTTTCTGAATCATAGAAACTTGAGAATAAACTATCACACCCCGCCTTAGGGTTACCCTAGCAAACCACCTAAGACGAGATAGTAGATGTTGAGCATGCAATGGAGCCTACCATCAAATTCTCCTTGAACTTGAAATGTAACTTGAATGAGATACCTTATACAATTACACAATTACTAAAACTCTATTCCATATAACTAACCATCTCATTGTAAATTTCCTCACAAATTTATAACCTTAATTCACATTCGTTAACAGTTATGTTCAACATACCAATCATCCATATTGTTAACATTTTGAGTACTAGAGAGATCAAATAATAAATCTATTTAGTAACGATTTCATTCTCACTATAGACTTGGTAGTAATTTTCTTAAGAAGTATGTGAGTGGGGACAAAACAAGCTAAAAGGATCTATGTTTGTTTGTGGGGATAGTTTTTTTCCTTTTAGATGCAAGTCAAGAGAGGCAAAGATAACGTAGGTCGTAGGAAAATGTGGGACCATCAAGTGCCGAATAATTCAAATTATGAATCTTAAACCTGAGATGTTACAATTTTTATCGAAATATTTTTTAGTTAGTAGAAAAATACATGAATGAATGAAGCAATAATATAGAAGAAATAATTAAGGATAATCATAAGAAAGTTTTTCAAATGTTGGATAATTTTTCCAAATTTTTTTTTTTTTGGATTTGAAATAACATGTGAGTAAAGACAAAATAGGAGAAGGAGAGAGGAAGGTGATGGTGGTAGTGGTGGTGGTAGTAGTAGTAGTAGTAGTAGTAGAGGAAATGGGTGAGCGTAGGCGTTGGGAGGAATGGACCCATTCCCATAACGCCTGCCGCCAGAAGTGGGTATCACGTGGAGACAACATTCCAAACATACCCTTCCGTCTTACATTATTCTTGCCTTCATTTTCTTCCACTCTCTACAGACATCCACTTTTCTATGTTCTCAAACATAATTAATTAAAGGGAATTTCTTGTATTGGGTACCAAAATGAATTACTATATTTTTAATTTCAGCATCACTTTTTTAACTTTCCAAATATATCCAAAATAATAATAATAAATCTGCTTTTCTTTTTTTAATTTTCACTTTTTCGATCTTCTTTTGTTTCATCATCTTTCTCTCTCTTCATTTCGTATTTTGCAATTTTTCCATTTTCATCATTTTTTTTTTTTTGAAATTATATTTCTTCAAGCTAAGAGGGAGATACTGAGGTCCCTTCCTCTCCTATTTTTTTTTTTCTTTAAATGTTAATAATCTTTCTAATACCCTGAATTTGACCATTGTGATTCAAGTTGAGATATTAATTCATAAGTTGTCTGCTAGTTTTTGGGGAGGGACAATTAAAAAATAACAAAAAATATATATAAATTATAAATTTAGCGATTATTTTCTAAAATTTACAAATAAAAAAAAATCAAATTAATAGATCTAATATTTATTTTTTATTATTCTAATTTAAACTTTTTTTGGTGTATAAATATGTATATCAATAATATATATGTTACGGTGCATCACCATGTATATATAGTAATAGTATATATGATATACTTTATTTTAGGTGTATCAATTAACTAATATATTTTATATTTAGTATATTAGTCAACTAATATAATTTATATTTAGTAGATCGGTAGTTATTTAATTTATATACCAATTTTATCATTAATTATACCAAATTTATTAGACAATAAGTGCTCATGCACTTGTTATTTTTCATTGACTGAGTGTGAATCTTTATTCATTTGTTTAGATAATTAATCTTCTAATATCTCGTCATCAACTTACCATGGTTCAATTTACCTTCAATTTGTCTTGTTATTAACTATTCTAAATGTATATATATTGATAAATTATTAAGATATCAATGTCACACTTGAAGCTAAATTTTGAATGAATTGTTATTTATTACTAATATACTTGAACAAATGTACTCTTAAAAAGTGTTGGTCTACTAATAATACACCAACGGATGTCTAAGTTGATATACTTATTAAAGTCTAGAGCTTTAAATTAATACAATTATTGGTTTGAAATTTTAATTATCACGACGCTCAAAGTTTTAAAATCAAAGTGAGCCGGTAATTGACGTATATTTCATATCGTATTTGCACTATCAATAAATCTTAAATTTAGTTCGTACGATTAGTTTACTGCTGATTTTTTAAAAAATATATTTTACTATATATTAACATGTTCCTTGTAAAAATAATTTGTGTACGCATTATATGTTATTTATGATTTTGACCTTATGATTTAGAGTAGTGCACTATATATAAACTCTCTAACCCTACTTGCATGATAACATAAAATTTTTGTTGACATGTCGATATTTTATTCAATATTTCGACGTTTCTATGGGTTCGATATCGACGTGAGGGATGAATCGATATTTTCGTTGTATCGTAAAGAAATTCATGAAACATAAAAAATAAGCGGCAACATAATATAAATAATAGACATATTAACTTGTCTAAAAACCATAAAATGTTTATTTACTAATTTAAATTTATTTTTTTGAATTTTTGTTTTTATAATTTTCTAGAAATATCCATCGAAATTAACATTTTATCGATATTTCCATCGAAATAACCGTAAAATTAAGATCTCGATATTTCCGTCTATATTGATATTTTAAACTTTGCCATATGTGTTTTCTAATCTTCTCTCTAATAATAAAGTGATCTATCCTTCTGCCGATAGACGTAACTAATACAGTGTTAGTGAACCACGTAAATCTCTATGTCAATTTTTACTATTTACATTCTATCGCTTTATTTATTTATTGATTTCATAACAAAAACTATTATTATTATTATTTAACTAATTTTGACTAAAAATTAATTTTGAGAGACTAAATTAAACTTAAGATTTATTCAAATATTTGAACTAAAATTAGATATTTAAACATATAATATTAAAATTGAAAACTTCAAAAGTATAGGGATTAAAATAATATTTTAATTTTAATTTATCAATTTTCAAAAATCATGAATGAATTAAATAACTTTTTACTCTACAACCAAAAGAAATGATTTGAAAGTTTGAACAGAACTTGTCCATTGGTACATAGTTAAGTTGATGCTCCCTTCAATAATTATAGTGAAAAAAATGAAAATGTTGTTTACAAATTCAAATCTGGAAATAAAATTCTACATCTTAAATATTATTTATGTTGATGCCAAAATTAGAACAGGATGTTATTTTAGGTCGAGACATATACGAGACATGTCTCTTAATTATTTTGCCAGGCTCGATCTGAACCATAATTGATACTAAACATGTTGATTTGGCTTTTGAACTTGAGCTAATCTTTTTTATCTAGGTCAAATGTGCTATTTTTGGACAAACTATGTTATTTTTCTAGTTTGTATGCACATGTCTCTATTTTACGTATGTTGTATCTTTCAGTCCAAAATTAATCCTAACAATATGCCTCGAAATTAATACATGCATAATTAGAGAAATGCATTAATCAGTAAAAATTTATTATATGTATTTAATATAAAGAACATTTTTTCACTTTTCTAAAAAAAACCCCACTTTTGCTGTTCACATTTGGAATTGAGGTAATTAGATTAAACATAACATAAAGCAAGTAAAATATCAACATACATTTTTATGAAACATATGTAATATTTATATGGAGGAAAAAATCTTGACTCGTTGTAGGTCCCATGAAATAACTAATTCTATGATATTTATTAAAATAGTTTTTTAAGAAATTGAGCATTGAAATTATAAGTGTAGTACACAAAATAATAAAAATAATATGTGGACAAAATTAACGGTCTTCCAATAATTAAAAGTGAATTAAATATTATATTTTTTAAGTTTGACGGATGAATATAAATTTTTAGGAAAATACTTAAACTGTAGCAACTCAACTCAAAACTGTTCCTATTAAAGATGTGTTTTTTTTTTTAAAAAAGAGAAATTTTAATTTTTTATTAGAGTGAGAGAGCATATATTAAATATAACTTAGATCACATCTAATTACTCTCCAAATTTTTATACGTGGGATGATGATTTTTTTCTACTCTTGTTTTTTATACTGATTTCTATAAAAAAAAATGTAATTATTTTTATATAAAAAAAATTCTTGTGTTAATGATTTCAAAACTAGCGAAAGAAAAATCGATGTTGTTCTCAAATAACAGAAGAATTTTTTTAAAAATAATTATTAATTTACGAATGAAGAAAAATTCAAGAAAAATCGAATATAGTATTGTTGCAACATCATGATGGTTAATTTTCATAATATAATCTTATAAATATGAGAGGGTAGATTTTAGCTTTTCAATTAATTTTTAATTATCAAACTATATAGTATAAGTATATGAGTATTGGTAGGGTGAGAATATATAATTTGATTTTAATTGACATATATTCATTTCATTACAAATCTAGTAATATATAAAGATTTTAAACTAGTTTGTTAGGTTACCTTTAAAAGTCTAATAATATAAATAAATTTCTAGATGACTACTCTTTTATTCAAAGGAAAACAAGAGAATTATTTAATTGGGTTAAGAAAATTAGAATTTGACTAAAAATGAAATAAACTGATTATTTGGAAATAAAAAATAAATAAAATAAAAAATGATCCAGCAGAAAAGCATTCAAATAAATAGGTTGCCATCCAAAGTTGAAGGAACACTAAGAGAGAGAGAGAGAGAGAGAGAGAGAGAGAGAGAGAATGAGAGAAATTCGTGTTGATTCAACATCTTGCTCTAATCTTATGACACTCCCTTCTTCTTCTTCTTCTTATTCTTCAGCTAAAATCTCCCTTCTAAAACTTCCCTTTTGTGGGCGGAGAAAATGGCAACGGGTGAAGGCTATTGCCGGCGCCGCCGGGAAAGAGAAGATTCTGGTGATAATGGGCGCCACCGGGTGCGGCAAATCCGGCTTATCCGTTCAACTAGCCTCTCATTTTGCTTCTGAAATCATCAACTCCGATAAAATGCAGGTTTATAAAGGTCTTGACATTACAACTAACAAGATTCCCTTTCACGAACGACATGACGTCCCACACCATTTACTCGGCGATGTGGATTCCCTTCACGAAGAATTCACTCCCTTCCATTTCAGAGTCCGCGCCGACAATGTCGTTTCAGATATAGCCTCTAGGAAGAAACTACCTATTCTCGTAGGTGGGTCTAATTCCTTCATTCACGCATTGCTCGTGGACCATTACAATCCAAACGACGACGTTTTCACCGCTATTCCCAAATCCGTTATTTCATCCGATTTACGTTACCGTTGTTGCTTTCTCTGGTTAGACGTCGCGTTTCCCATTTTGTCACAATATTTGTCAATCCGAGTTGACGAAATGCTCCAACTCGGAATGTTTGAGGAATTAGCCGAGTTTTATGATCCCGAAACGGCGGAAACGACGCCGTATACTGGGATTAGAAAAGCAATAGGAGTGCCCGAGTTTGATAGGTACTTTAAAAAAAACCCGCCGGGTAAAAAAAATGGGATTCATAGAGCGGCGTTTGAAGAAGCGGTTAATGCCATAAAAAGGAACACGCACGTGCTGGCCGAGAGACAGATAGGGAAGATTTTGAAACTGAAAGGGGCGGGTTGGGATATGCACGTGCTCAATGCGACGGACGCGTTTAGGGCGGTGGTGGAACCGGGAACCGGCCGGAACCGTAAGGAGATTTGGGAGAAGCAGATTTTGGAACCCAGTTTGAGGATTGTAAAGCGCTTCTTGGAGGAGTAGTTTGTTCGTTCATTTGTAAGTTATAATAATTTTCTTTTTATTTTATTTTATTTTATTTTTAGCAAAAACAATTGCGGGTGGGGATAAACCTCCAACCTGAAGAAAACCCGACGGAACGAACGGAAGTTTGAGTTGGAGATGGACGACTGGTTTTTTCCGGCTGAGAATTGGTTTGCACTTAGCGAGTGAAGATTTTCCAAAATAATTACACATACCCGACATTCAATATACCATTTTTTATTTTTTGTGCTTTTAACATTATTTTTCTTGTGATCTCTCTCTTTTAAATTCCTTTTATATGGGGATGAAATTAAATAAATAAAGTGCTTATGTTCACTTTGTACCTATTTTATTAGGTTATGTAATTAATTTAATATAATATTCTCAATATTCTTTTTTATATTTATTTATTTTATTTTTTGGGAGTATTTGCACCATTTTCAAGTGTGTGGAGTGAACTATTATAATGATTGATATTTCCAATTATTATAACCTATAATTAACTAAATATTACTATTTCGAATTTATGTTATATGAAGCTTAGATTATAATTTGTTGGTGTTTTTAACTATTACCATATATGTTTAACTACAATATTGATATTTCAAATTTTTCTTTGTTAATAGTTTGTAATGTTTATTATTTTCTACCTGGATTAAAATCATCTACATCTCAAACATAAACTATTATAATCTACAAACTATAACAACAACTAATGACCAACTCAACTCCTAAAGCACTTCCTTATAGCTTTTGGTTATTATCAATTTTTTTTTTTTTTTTTTTTTAAAAAGGAAAACTTCGATAGTTTTTATAGAAGAATATAATCAAAACTTACACTAACAGATCTCACTTCTCAGCCCAGTTTAAGATTTAACCACTAATTAATATAGCTTCTTTAAAAGTCCAACATTTAAATCCTCCAAAGTTAAATTCAATTCCATCAATCTGTATAATAAAAATATAAAAATAGAAATGAAATACTACGTGGTTAATATGTGACAAGTTTATGAAAACCATTAATGTTCCTACCTCTCCCTTTTGATTACACAATAGAAAAGGCCTTTTTCAGGAAAGAAACACAAAAAACAAAAAACAGGGAGTAAAACATGAAGAACATAAAAGGAAAAAGAACAAACAAAAAAGTCTAATTTTGCATCTGCGTAAGACCAAATTAACGACATCATACCAGAGTAAACACATGGATAAGACAAGCCATAATGAATTTGAAAACCATCAACTCTTATCGTGACCATTTTGGTCTTCCCAAAATTTATTACTACTTTTTAAATCACTTAAATCAGTTGATGGGATTATCATAATAATCAATATTAAGCAGGACCCCAGTTTAACTTAATACTAAGAAATACATCAACTGTAAATTTGTGTTTAAGAGATAAGGTAGTCCAAGTATTTTCAAGACAAAAAAAATTGAGCATCCATATCGATGTAGTGTCAAGTAACACACACTCTAACAATAGAGTCAATCTCGAATTTGTTAATAACTTAAAAGTAGAAAATATAGTACGAAATTTCAAATGGAAAGGGGTAGTTTTTAGAGTCAAATAACACATTAGTTGAAGATATATAGACATAATCAAAAAGAAAATTATAAGATGCATCGATTCAGGACACATAAGGAAGAATGAAATATTTTCTATGGTTCGGTAAATGTCATATTAAATGGGGACCAAACTAAAATTGAAGACCAAAATTAGGCTTAGGTTTTGAAATAGTTATCTATCATTTTCATGTTTCCTGTAACTCAATCCTTCTTCCTTCTTCCTTCGTTTTAGGAAGCTACCATGTCCATTCCAACACAGCAATCTAATCGGTGATAATAATGTAAATGGATTCCAAATTCCAATCTCTCTCTATCTCTCTCTCTCTCTCTCTTTAAATTCTTATATTTACACATGTTTTTGATATGGACAATTCAGCCACAAATTATTTCATTTCGGTCTTTAATATGTATATCCATTTCAAAATTTTAATTCTAAGATCAACACAAAATATGCATCGTACAACACAACATGAAAATAATCTTGAATTATTGAATTTTAGGGACCCATATAATCATATATTATTGGTGAACTAATTAGTTTGTCCACTTCCATTCAATTTGATTTTAAGTTCTTGAACTAACCCAGTATCTAGATTTCAAGGTCTTACAATTATATATGTGCATTACTTTTTGTGAGGAAAAAAAAATGTTAATGAATGTGTTTGTTAGAAAACATGCGCATGTTTTCCAATTCCCAATAGAAACAAAGAGTGAATATGTTTATTAGCCCATAGTTTATATTTTAAATCCAAACTTTGTGTCACCTAGGGTTTAGAAGCTTAAGTGGCGGTGTGGATATTCGAAATTTTGTAATAGAATACAATTATTAATACACATTTAAATTTGTGTTTGAAATGTGTGGCTCCATGATTAATAGTAAGTGTGACTTGAAAGATAAGGATCAAAAGTTTGAAATGATTTTATGTAGTTCATGAAATTGGCTTAGTTTGTAGCATCAATGTATCTTGGGGAAAGCCTACTTTTATATAATCTAATGCCTAGCTAGTTAAATGACTATTATATACTGGAATTGTTTTCTCACAATTTTTAATCATGTTTTAATCTAATTTTCTAAATAAACATTGAAATTCCTAGGTTTTGAAAATTATTTTTTTAATAATTATTATTTTGTTTAATTTTCAAAACTTTGACTTAGCTTAACATAAATGGTTATCATGTACATAGAAAGCTTTTGTTTATGTACATTTTCTATTCGTAATTAAAAAAAAAAAAAAAAAAAAAAAAAAAAAAAAAAAAAAAAAAAAAAAAAACCTTTGAGTTTGTGTGAAGGTAAGTTGAACATATATAAACAAAAATATAATGTTATTGAAAACTTTGTTTGAGTATGCATAAGCCAGACTTAGATGTTGAACTACATTTTGATCCATAAGTAAAAATTAAAGCTAATTATGAAAGCACTATATAAATATAATAGATAATTATAGTTTATGACGTGTGACACATTATATTCTTGTTGTTAATGAAAGTGGAATTTACATAAAAGTGTTATTATATGATATTTAGTATATTATGGAAAGAGTAAGAGGGTGCAACATAAAAAAGGTATTCCATGTACACTTCATAGGATTGGAAGGTGAAGAAACTAAACAACATGTTTTGAGGAGACCAAGCAAGCAGCTGGCAGACAATATTAAAAACAACATTAAAAAAGAAAAAACGCTAAAATCGTAATAATGAAATTAAAATATATGAAATGAAAATAGAGACAAAATAGTTAGAGATTCAAAATAAGACAACATGTATTATATATATATATATATATATAAAAAAAAAAAAAAAAAAAAAAAAAAAAAAAAAAAAAAAGCAGAAGCAGAAGCAGAAAATGATAAGGGAAAAAAACAGTGATGGCATTTTAGCATACGCATGTATGTAAAAAGGGGAAATGGGGAAGCGGCAGAAGTGGAAAATGGACATGCCTGGTCTTGGAGAATGTTGTTTGGAGCCATTAAAAACTGAACCAAAAAGTACATATATTTCTATATTTATAAACAAATAAAATAAACATGAAATTTTTTAAATTAGGGCTTGGCAACTGAGATGGGGATTCAGACTTCAGAGACAAGTCAGTGCGCGTGCGGCTTCCTTCTTCTGCATGCGCATGATCCTATAAATTTAATTAATTCAATTACCAAAAACCCCTCTTCTTTTTCTTTCTTTTTTTTTTTTTTTTTTTAAATATTTTCTTTTCTGTTTCACTGCCGGTTTGGTGGCCGGCACCGGTTCCGGTTTCACCACTCACCTTCCTCTTCTCCTACACTATACTATTGCCTTCCTCATCCTACTTCTCTTATCATTTTTCTTTTTTTTTTTTTTTTATTTTATTTTATTCCTATTTACATCTCATTCTTTCTTATGTTGGTTAGGTTTGTATATATATATTTCAAAATCACACATTAAAAACAACTTGTATATATATCATTTAATTTAGACAACTATTTTTTTAAAAAAAATATTTAAGTTCTTTTTAATGTGTGATTTTGAAATATATATACACACACATAACCAACATAAGAATGGGGTTTAAGAAAATATCAAAGATCAAGCCGAAGATATTGCTCTAAGACCAAAATGAATAGAGTAAGGGGCAACTTGGGCCTTTGGCCCAAATTCGCATGCTCTTGCCAAAATGTCCCATAGGGGCATGTGTCGGGCATGTCCTAACCTGATTAAGTGGATGATTATTTGAATTCAGTCCCAAAATCCTAGTTCAAATAATCTTGGTTATGTACCTCTATATATACATCATTTAAGAGAAGCAAGTTCATTCGAAAACTCAAATCCTAAATTGATTAAGCATGAAAAATTTATGACAAAATAGTATACCCGTATGCAAATCTTTTAATTTATAGGTTCTGCTCTCCATCAAATAAATTATCTAATTATACAAAAAGAAATTGATAGTTAAGAAATTATTAGACTAAAGCCTGAAATTTTCAAGCTATTATTATTATTATTTCTGCAAAGAAGAGGAACGACGATATTATTATTATTTCATTTTGAAAATAAAAGGGGGACAATATTACTATTCTTAGAAAGGGAAAAGAAAAAAATAAAAAACGATTTCCCGGAAGACGGGAGTGGACCGAGAGGCGGAGACGCTATGAGGCGGCCCACGTGCAGTTTGTAGACGAACCCAATTCTGATTAACGAGATATGTAGGCCCAATCCACATGGAGTTTTTCTAAATTTATATATATATTTCTTCTTCACTTTTTCCTTCTTTTGATTTTATAGGATTCAGATATGTTATGAATAAAGTTTTGTTTCGTTATATTATTAATCATCTATTGTTAATTGTTATTCAGGTATCAAACTAAATCTATTATTAGGTGTGCCTCTCAATAACGTTTTACATATATGTATATTATTTTTTTATCAAGTATAAACAATTTATAGTAATATTTTAAATATATTTTATTCGTCTTATGTGAAAATATGTTATATCACTATTACTTTAACATCTTGGACACATTAACCTAACACCAAATGAAGGTTCCAACCTTAAGTTAGACATTTTTCTTTTAATATTCTAATTATCATAACTTATCTTGATGTGTTTTCATTAGTATATTTATTTATTTTTCATTAATTTATTTAGTTAATACTTTAAATTTGAGATTTTCCCCCCCTTAACTGCTTAGTTTATTTGAATGTAAATTATCTATACCCATTCAAATAAAAACTTACCATTTAAATAGATGATTAATGATTCTATTCATTTCAAATGTCTAATAAAGTGCAGGTTAAATTCTTCAAAATAATAATAATAAATAAATAAATAAATAAATAAAGTATTTGTTAAATTGTTATTAAAGCCAGTCTGCGGTCAACTTAATAGAGTTATCACTAGACCAACTTAAATACGAATATGCGTGCTTATGCATAGTTATCCATATATTATATACTATATATTAAAAAAGTGTAGATTTTTAAAATTATATATACCTTTTTTAAATTGTTAAAAGTCAATAAAACTTTTTACAACAATTAAATATTAAATAAAAAATTATAAGATCAATAATTTATCCAAAAATTAATAAGAATATAAAATAAATTAAATAAAAATAAAAATTTATAGAATTTAAATAATATTTAATTGACAAAATTAAAATATACATATATATTTTTAAATAATTAAATAAGTAATATTCAATAAGCTAATTTAAAAGGTCAACTTAAATCCGACTCGAACTCGGCCCTAACTTGATCCAAACAATATCCATCTTAAAGGTAATAATAAAACTTTTAAAGCTTAGAGATATTATGGTTGAGACCCACCCTAAAATTCAATATAATTTAGAGAAATTATTATAAATAGAAAAAATATCAAACTATTTATAAATATAGAAAAATTTCATTATTTATGAGCGATATACCACAATACACAATGAAAATTTTCTATATTTGTAAATAATTTGATTCATTTACTATATTTAAAAACAGTTTTATAATTTAACCAAATATTTTTATTTAAAAATATTTTATAATTTTTTTTTTCTTAATTTTTAAAGAGAAAGAAAAGAAAAGAAGTTAAAAACGAAGGTGGTCGATATACGAAAGCAGTGGAAATAAAAAAATGGGATGGAGTGAAAACATATTGTAAATTTCAAACGTCAAATAAACATAAGTTATTTATTAATATATTTCATTTTCATTCATCGGGACTTCTTTAGTTTTCAGGCGTTCACATTAACCAAAGTTGAATTCTGTATTAAATTGTAAATATGGATAAAATTTCCAGAAAAGAAAAGAAAAATTATGTCCATTTCTTCTTGGAATCTTCTTCCTTAAACATTAAACAACATTGAATTCTAATTGCTGGGAGTTGACATTCTTACTTTTTCAAAGCTTTTTAATTATTTTATTTATAAAAGAAAAAAAAAGAAAAAAAAAGGTACAAGTGTGAAAAGCGCAAGAAAAAAAGACGCAAAGCATGGTTTCAAGTAATCAACGCATCATTTTTCGATAGGTTTCAGTTAGCTTAGCTTGCAGTTTGCACTTGACTTTTCTTAAAGAGAAATATATATATACTTTGCATGAAACGTGTTTAGTCTCAAATGCTCTTTAGTATATATTATTCAAACAATTCCTGTCAAAATTCAATTTTGTAGACAAATTTATAATTCTTCAGGGAAAATATATATATATATATATATATATACCGTTTTGATTCTTAAATTTGGAGTCCATAGTTTTAAAATATTATATATTTGTCTCTTTATATTTGTGGTCAGTTCTTAGATTTTAAAATGGTGCATTTTTTGATTTTGTTTGCATTTGATTCTTCTTTTATTTATATATATATATATATATATATATATATATGTCTGTTTGAGTCACTTTGTATGTGACTCGACTAATCTTACATAATAACATGTCTAATATAATCCTTACAATATTTGGTTGTCAAGTAAATTCTTAGGTTATTAAATCCTAAGTAAGTAACTACCACGAATTAAACTCATTCTCTCTAATGCCTTTATTAACCACTAAGTTAACGGTTGGTTTATTTCTATTTGATCCTTATATTTTAAGATTTATACTTATACTCTTGATTTTTCACTAAATACTCACTTTTTAGTAATTTACGTTAAATTTTATTAATTAATTTAGGATAATTACAATTAAATTAGAGTCCAAACTGAATTTCCATCATTATTAAAATAATGAAAAGTTCTCACGTCATAAATATTACAAACTAATGTAACTCAAGTAAGCTAACACATTAGAGGCCAAAAATGAGCTTTGATGAAATGAGGACTTAAGGATAAAAGAGAATCTAAGTATATAAACTAAACTCAAAATCCAAAAGTAAAAATGTAACATCTTAAACTCTAAAGATGCAATAGAATTTAAACGAGCTCATAATGGTCAATCGGGCTAATAATTTTCTCTCACAATTACTTAGAACTACTGAGTTAATTTGATGGGCGGTCACACTCTTATCATGACAATGGATGTTTTGCATACTTAAGTGCACTATCCGTCCAAATTCTCAATGTCCTCTTTTATGGCTTGTCCATTATGGATTTAGACGTCTTTAACTTCGATCCCTCTGAGATCCTCCATGGGTCCATTGAGCTTCTCTAGGCTTCAATGGGTCCTATGAGCTCCTCTTGGCTCACCCATGGGTTTTTTGAGCTTTCCTAGACTCTCACTTCATGGGTAATTTGAGCTCTCTTAAGCTCACTATAGGGCACTCTTAAGCTCATTATAGGCTCTTCTAAGCTCTCCTCTGAGCTCTCTTAAGCTCACTGATCTAGGCTCCTCCGAATATTCTTTAGGCTCCTTTGAGCTCTCTTAGGCTCTTCATGGCGCTACTAAGCTCATTTTAAGCTTTCTTAAGCTCCATCCTTTAGGCTCCTCTAGGCCTTCTCTTAGGCTCAACTTTGAGCTTTCTTAGACTCACTCTAGCCTCCTCTTAGACTTCTTTAGGCTCCCTTGAGATTTATCTTAGGCTCACTTTTGAGCCCTCTCAGGCTCTTCATGAGCCCCACTAAGCTTATTCTAATTAAGCTCCTCTGAGCTTGCTTTGCTCTAGGCTCCTCTAAGCCTTTTCTTAGGCTCACTCTAGGCTCTTTTAAGCCTTCTTTAGACTTTTTTGAGCTCTATCTTAGACTCACATTTGAACTCTCTCAGGCTCTCCATGGGCTCCAGTAAGCTCATTCTAAGTTCCTCTGAGCTCTCTTAAGCTTTGCTCTAGGTTGCTCTAACCATTGGCTTAGACTTAGCTTTGAGCTCTCTTAAACTCATCATGGGCCTCACTAAGCTCATTCTAAGCTCCTTTAAACTCTCTTAAGCTCACTCTAGGCTACTATAAGTCTTCTCTTCGACTCAGCTTCAAGGTCTCTTAGGCTCTCCATGGGTCTCACTAGGCTCTCCTCTGGGTCTTCAGAGCTTTCCTAGGCTCCCTATGGGTCTCACTGAGCTCTTTTAAGTTTATCTTATGGGTCCTCTAAGCTCTCTCTTAGTCTTACCCTTATGAATCCTCTGAGCTCTCTTGGGTTTACTGTATGGGTTCTTCTCTGAGCTTTCTTAGGTTTCTCATGGGTCCCACTAAGTTTTCTCTAAGTTCCCTTAGGCTTATTGCATGGGTCCTCCTCTAACCTCTCCTAGGGGGTCTTATCAAACTCTCTCTAAGCTCTTTTAGGCTTATTGTATGAGTCATTTGAACTCTCTCTGAGCTCTCTTAACTTATCGTGTGGATTCTCTGAGCTCTCTCTAAACGCTCTTAAACTTTCCATAGGTGTTTGGAGTAAGCTAAATGTACCCATAAACAACCCTTCTTATTTGTCAAGTCCATACTAAAGTTATTTAATTTTGAGGAGGAAGGACGTGAGATTTAAATTTGTTGGGAAATGACGACAAGAAGGGGGAAATTTATATATGTTTCGGTTGCCATTGTCGGATTGTGAAAATTAAAGACTAAAAATAGATATTAAGATTATTGGAAGAAAGACTTTTAACATCTGGCTGCCACATATTCGCAAATTGTTCTTGCTCCATTAAAAGTCAACCAAATGCGTGTTTGACCAAGGTTTATTTTATTATATTTGAAAATGACCCGATTTAATCTCGTCCATTGTTTCTGTACAAAACATCCAGTCAATTATTTATTTACATGCAAAAAAAAAAAAAAAAAAATTATTTACATGCAGGTCCATCCCAATTTTGGACTTCCCTCTAATTTATGATTAACTATGTGAACTAATTAAGATACTTATTCAGCTGCCTCACAATTTAAATACCCTACGCTTAATTATTTATTTTTTTTAAAAAAAAACCTTACGCTCAAAAATAAATATTTAATATTTTATTTTAAACAGTTGCAAATATAACAATTATATTTAATGTATCTGCAGATGTAGCACAATGAAAAAAAAAACGCAAATATAGCAAAATTTAGATTTTGCTTTCAAAGTGTATCGATTTTAGACCATATTAATAGTAGAGTCGGATAAGACTATATCACTGATATAAGTCTATCAATGACAGAGTCCATCATTGAAAGATTTTGTTATATTTACAATTTTTTAAAAATATTGCTATACACTTAATTATTATTCCTAAAAGTGCTATACAATGCACTTACCTTTTATTTTTTTAGTATAATAATAATACGTATCAAAAACTTATGTCAATTGAGTTATATTCCATTTAGGAAAGTGAGAAAATTTTAGTTATTTAAAATACCTAGAACTTTTATATGTATAAGTGTCCGATAAATATTCTTGTTTGTAGCCACCATATCAATATTAAAGAGCTCAATTTCAATCTTTATGAAATTTGTATGAAGACCTAATTTAGATTTTGATGATATGGTAAAAATTATGCCCGTAATAAATTATACAAAATTCTATATGTTTCAATTATATTTCTAAATTTTAATTTTTTAAAAACTTTTAATCATTTAAATTTGAAATTCTGTTTTGTGTTCCTAAAATTATTGAGACAAATAGAAAATGTGAAAAAAATATATATATAAACCTTATTTTAAATAATTTATAGTTCAATAATTTCAACTATCTTAGAAGATGATGAATATTGTTAGCATTCTATTCAACTCAAAAATATGGCCACATCATTCATTTACAACATTGTTATTCAAACAATCAATTTATATGCATTAGTTGTCGTGTTAATTTACGTGAATCATATTATATTTATTTATCATGTATATATGTCTTCCAATTTTAAGCCTCATTAGTTGTAATTAATTTCTAACCATGATTTTAACAAAAAAAAAAAAAAAAAAAAAAAAATTGTTCAAGGGTTTTGGTGTAAGAATTTCAAAATTTAAGATTTAAAATAATATTGCTAAAATTTTTTTGGGACGTTATTAAAACTAACAGCAAAGTTTTAGAGGAGTTTATTATAATATTTAAGCCAAAAGTAATTATGTCCACAGATATCTTTTAAATTTTATTTTCAATGGGTAAATAAGAATTATTTCATATCCCAATTTGATATTTTTTACATTTTTAAAATTTATTTGACATCTTAGATAAAATATGTTTCAACTTTTTCAACCTTATTTTGAGTGTGTCAATTGTCACTTTATTTATAAAATAAAATATGTGAAAGTCTTCTGTCTGTGGGTTTATTCATAAAATATATATATATATATATATATAATATAAAAGGATAAGAATGTTCAAAATTTAGGGATATAAATAAATAATTCTCTCTCTTTTTTTTCTTCGACATGTGAAGTTAGAAAATTAAGTCTCCGACTTTGAAGTCGGCGGTACAAGTTTTATGATAGTTGAGTACGTTCGTATTTATCATATATATAATACTAACAAGTATATTCTAACATACATAACCATCAAACATATATACATATATTTTTTTAATTTCTTTAGAAAACAACGTGGTTATGGTGGCTTATTGTTAAAATAATTATAGAAAAAGGAGTGAAAAGAAAAGTAAATTTAGTTTAAATAAAAGAAAGAGTTTGCATGGGAAACAATCAATAATAAGTATATATTGTGATTAATCATGGAAGAAGATGGCGTCCTACCAAAAAAGGAAAAATAAAGAAGACAGTTGTTAAATAAAAAAACACAAAAAAGGATCTTTGAATTGAACGTAGTGACCCAATAGCCTACATTATAATTTTCTTCTAAAAGGACTGCGTGCTTAAAATCACACACGTTTTTAGGTTACTTATTAGATTTTTTTTTTTTTTTTTTTTTTTAAAAATGGTAAATTTTTTTTAAAAGGTTAATTAATTGAACCGCAACTGTCGTTAATATTTCATTAATATATCTCATTGTTCAAGCTTGATTTAGATTTGGGTGTTTTTAATATAACGAAAATGTTGAATACTTTATATGATTCACATATTTTATAGAATAATAAATGAGAAAAAAGCATAGTCTGCTATGAAATTTCCCAATATATATAACACTGTTGGAAAGTAAAAATAGGAGACAGAGGCAGAATTTGAAGATTATATGGTCAATAAAGTACAGTGTGAAATGTTTTATTCATTTATTATTTAATTTTGTATAATGTTCATCGTCACTATGTACGCTGTATCAATCTAATAAAATTACAAACCCCACTTGAAAGAATAAAATTATAAAATCATAATTAATAACAGATTAATGTCATTATTGACTTTCCGCCGGCTCCGCCGTCGTTGGTCAACGGAAAGTCCCTCAAATTGTATCTCCGATATATTTCAAATCACAACCACAAATTCATGTCACTACTTATGTCCTTATGTTATTGTCATTATTTGGCTACTGGATTTATATTAATAAGTTTTTGTAAATTTGTAAGTTGAACACTTTATATAGGTTAATTTTGTTTATGTTTAGTTGAAGTCTATACCTTTTCTATAATTGAAATATTATTAAGGACGGATCTAGAGTTAGAATTTTGGAGGGGTCAGATATTATTTTTGATAAATTATATTTTAATTATTCTTGAATATATTGGACTTTCAAAACTGTCTAATCTTATTTAAGAGCTTTATTTATTTATTTATTTATTTATTTATTTACATATATTAGGTCTCATTCGAGAACTATATAATTTCTAAAAGGAATGAATTTGTTTTTTCTCACCATTTAAAGTAAACATAGGCAAATTCTACCATAAAAAAGAAATTTGTAAATTTTTTTTTTTCTAGTTTGCAAATTTTAGTTTGGATTTTGAAACTACTTTTTCAATGTAGGTAACAAAATAAAAAATGAAAAATTCAATAGGTCAAAATAGTAGTCGTAATTTAATTTTAAAAAACTTAAAATCGAAAATGAAATAATTATGAAACGAAATCTTAGTTTTTGAGTGAATCATTAATGCCCGTATCAAAAACTATAATACATATTTTTTAATTAATCATCAACGACAAAATAAATATGATGACAAAGTATTCTTATTCCAATTAAGATAAACAATTTGAATGTTTGTAGATTTAAAGGAAGGGTAAACCTTCAAAATTTTAGACTAATTTTCTCATAAATAAGAGATGAAATATTTAAACTTAAAAATACACATTTTTAATAAAACTTGCTAAATGATCATTATGGATGGAGAGTTTTTGAGTCCTTTCCATGATAAATAAGAGAGGAAAAGATATTCAAACCCTATGTTATAAATGGATAAGTATTAATTAATGGTGTCTAACAACCTAATTTATATTCAAATCATAACAAGCTAGGATGTTTTAATTAGAGTGTTATTTGATCATCGTAAATAAAAAAACCTTAAACACATAAAAGCGAGGACAAAAGATTTACATGCATGTATTATCATAAACAATAAAAGGAAATAAAGAAAATTATATATTTAAAAAAAAAAATTATTCCCACAAGCTAACCATAGAAAAATTAATTAATTATAGATTTCTAAAAGTTAAACCAACCAAGTATAGGTTAGTTTAGTTTGAATAAATTAAAGAATGACACAACATTTCAATCTCCTAATTAAACCATTATAAAATTAAAGTTTCACATGCGACATGTCTCCGTTTGATTCCATCTCTTAAAACTAAAGAATTACCCAAATTGTATTTTTATAAATAATAATTAAGATAAAAGATAAATAAATAAATAACCAAGCATAGCATCATAAAAATATAAAAAAATAATTGGTAGATGAAGGTCAACGGTCAGAAATCCCTGCCCAGCATCTCCCTCTCTTTCTTCAACATCATCCGCCCTCAATTACATTACAAAAATTTGGCTATATATATTCATATCTCCCCATCTCTGTCTCTAACAAATTAACTACTTTTTTCCCTCTTTTAATTGAATCAACTTCACTTCTAATTAAAATTACCAATCTCGAAATTGCTCTGTAATTGGTAATTAACTCCTCCACCATGAGCCCACCTAAATCCTGCGAAATCAATGGCCCTCGCCCTTCTCCTCTCCTAATCCACAAAGATTCTCGTTTGATTCGTAAGCCCCAGCTCCGACAGCCCGTCATCATTTACACCCATTCCCCCAAAATCATCCACACCCACCCAAAAGACTTCATGGCCTTGGTTCAACGCCTCACCGGCTTCACCCCACCGCCGCCGCCCTCCTTACCCTTACCCTTGTCCTTGTCGTTGCCGGACAGAAATTTTAACGACAATGAATCTTCGTCGTCGTCGGAGGAGGAGAATGAATGTGGGGATCAGAAACAGAGTTTAGTGCAGAGGCAGACTAATCCTTCTCTTCTCAGATATTCTTCCGATCTTACCCCGCCGTTTTCTTCCCCTGCTTTGCTTAATTCCCTGTCCCCTTCTTTCATGGAGTTTCTTAAAGCCCTTCCTGAATTTTAAAATCATCTTCATCATTATTCATCCCACCTCTTTCTTTTTCTGTATAATTTGTGAATTATTACTTACATAAGAATTCAATTCATTCTTTATCTCTTTTATATAATTTAAATGTTTGTGATTGAAGATTCCAGAATTGTGATATGGGATGAGTCGTTTTTCCTTGGTTGTTCCTCTACATATTTTGCGGTCAATTATGTACAGCTTAGGAGAGTTGGTTTGTTTTCTTAATTAATTATTGACTATCTGAGATGGAGATGGACTATCTATCCTAATCTAATTAATTTGTTTTCATTAAAAGTCAACTTGCGTAAGTTTATAAGCTAAACGGATGTGATAAATTTAAGATCTCAATTTCATTTCATTTCACTACTACCACCAAATTTTCGGTTTATTTAGATCAATCTATTAATTATAATTGAATGGAATATATCTAACCCCTCCAGGGACCAAAGCGAGCTTAACTAATTGGTACGATCTTCTTTCTTAGGAGTGGAAAGTTTCATCCCTATTATCACCATCGTTGTCTTAAAGAAAAGGCTCGAGGGGTAGGTAGGTTATTTTTTAGCACATTTTGTACTATATTGGTGTATATTTGAAAGTAATTTAGTTAAAATCATTTTCATTATATTCAAACTAACTCTAAAATACATATCTTTAATATTTAATTTGACACATTTAAATGTAGTTGTCATATATTAAAATTAACTTTGAATAATTAAAACATGTTTAATATTGATTTTAAAACTTAGAAAAGTAATTTTAATTATTTTTAAATCTCACTCCGAACATACTTTTAAGCTAAATAACAAGGTGATTGGTCTAATTTTGCCAATTTTATTTTATTTTGACCCTGAATCTTCTAAAATATAAATTTCAATCTCTAAATTTTAAAAGTCATACCAAAATTTATAAATATTTTATTATGTTTAGATGTTTCAAAATAATACACTCACCATTTTGTCCTCAGGAAGAATAAATTGCCACATATTAAAATTTACGAACTCAAAATATTCTATCCTTATAAATTTAAAAGCATGGTTACAAATTAAAAGTTAAATGTTAAAGTAAACATATCTCAATTAACCTATAATAGTTGTTAGCGACCAAAATATCTATAATTCGAATTTTGTATTTTTATTGGAATAGAAAAATCAAATTTCAAGTACTAAATTTTAGTTTAAAAAATTGAATGCCAAAACTTCTAAATTATCTAATTTCATAGACAACACATTGAATTTCTTTTTAGAAATTCATATATATTCTATCTTATTATAGGCTATCTTCAACATATGACAGTTAATGAAGGCATGCATCTTCCCAAATTTAATGTGAAAATCTCCACCTCATATATATTTGAGAAAACAATAATAACAATTATTATTATTATTTAGAAGAAACAAAAATTATTAGCCATAAATTTCGACTGTACAAGCTTACAGAAAAATTTGATTGAATGGCGGTGTTCGGCGCCGACATGACGGCATTGCTTACACTTACGTCATGCATGTGTTCTATTAATATGATTCTTTGCATATTACACTATTTTTTTTTTTATTACACAAGTCTGTGACAATTTTTAATATAGGAGTCATCAAGTATTGCATTTTTTAATCTAATAGCAGGAAAATAACTCAAATGGTTTAATTATATATGCTCTCACTGAAAATTTTAAAATATTATGTTAATTGCAGGGACAAATATACTATAATATTAAAATTAGTATATTAGGCGATTATTTAACTTGTTTTTATTTATAAATTTAATATGAAGATATATTTTTTTCCCCTTTATTGAGAGCTATTGGTTAACGTAGGAGAATATTTACAACAGTTAGAAAAATTATGATGTCCAATCAAACCAATTGTATTTGAATTTGAATTTAAAATTATGTGTGAGTTTAGAATGAATGTTAAATATTTATATTTCATTATTTTCTATGTAAATAATGGTAATATTGGTAAATGCAGCATCCGAAAAGGGTAGCCATGAAATTTCGAAATAATGTTGGGTTTGCTTCGTGGAAGCCCAAGGAATAAGTGACACCATAACTGGGCCTTAGCCCAATGAATGAGTGACACCATAATCTGGGCCTTAGCCCAAGGATAGAGTGACACCATAAACTGGGCCTCTTGAGAGTGGCCCATAATACTCAACTAATGTAAGAGGTGATCCATGTGCTTGGTTGAAGGAATAAAATGCGGTGGTAACAGAAATTGACACATACTCATTTCTAGGGGGGAGAAATTCAAATCTTTGTTACTTCCTCTGTAATAAAATGAAAAATTGTAACAGACGTTTTATTCCATAAATTAAACTTTTCTTTTATCCATTAATAATTCATTAATTTGTGTGATGACATGATTAACCATTGACATATTAGTCATAAGAATTATTAAGCAATCTATAATTATTGTACTTTATTATATTTATGAATATTGTAGAATTAAGTGAACAAGGTATATAATAACTTTGTGTGTGATTCATTCTAAACTCACCATATAGTGTGTATGAGCGTGTGCGGGGTCGAATTTTATTTTAGCGTGTTTGTGGGGTGGGGGGAGAAAAGGTTGAACTTTATTTTAGCATTAAACATTTTAGAATGCCTAGGTTAAAATAATATCAATTTTAGTCATCGACATTATCTTGCCACCCGCTCTTCAATCTATATATAGGTGAGGTGACTTTTAAACATGTGAATTAATTTGTAGGCATAAACATGTATTACTTAATTAATTAGGAAGGAAGAGATATAATTCTGTTAAATTAAAGAAGTTATGTACATATATTTCTAATCATTACATCATAGAGAATTGCATTTTCTACTTAAGTTTCCTCCCAAATTCTCATACAAATTACACAAAAATAAAGAAACCGTAACAAAATTTGGATTATAAAAACATGCATTATCATGTGAATTATGTGTGATTTTGTTGTTGTACATACTACATAGCATATGAATTACCAAATTAATTATATTTAGGTTGTGAAAGATAAAAGGAGATGTGGATAATTGGTAGTGATCCTAGAAGCTTTAATTTGCAAGTTGGAGTTGGCGATGATTAGACGCAACAAGTCCTTTCGTGACGTATCTCATCTTCTTATCAGCACCAAATGCTTGACCTAAATCCAAGTGTCAATTCTTCTCAACTTTTCTTACTTCATTACCAATCCAAACCCAAAAACCCACCCTACCTTTTTCTTTCTTTCTTTCTCACACAAACCCATTCCCAATCCCAATCAATCTCTGTCCCATTTTACAAATATTAATATTGTAAAAACACATTTTAAAATATTTGATTTTCTTTTAATGGTTATGGCTAATAATCAACACGATTAAACAAATTATGTGGTTCATTCAACCACTTTTGATTCTCATTACTTTATTTATTCCTGCAACAAATTATAACAATAACCAGGTGTAGATGTCGGACAATAAACAAATATTATGCATTTAATAATTATTTGGGCTTCAATGAAAAATAAAATATTACATTATTTACAATCTGTTTCTTTGTCCTCTTTTTTCGTGGGGGCTTTTTTAAAAAAGGCTGTGGCTGATTCAGCCATTAATGATTAAGGGAGAATCGAGAACAGCTATTTTCTAACTAACCCGAGTCACCGTCCGAGTCATGATTAACTCACCTGCTGACTCGGATTTTTTCTTTTCATCCTATTCCGCCGAAACCATAACCGCGTCGGCGTCGAACCAAGTCTCCATATCCGCCGCCGTTAAATTCTTTAGAGGCGACTTCACGTTTCTCACGTCACCGACCGTTATTTTTCCTGCGTCTCCACTAATATACACCTTTTGGTCACCGGTAAATTTAACACCCAAAACCTTTCCGGTCACCGGCTTCCACTCGGCGATTAACGCTGGGATTTGGGAACCCACGCGCGTGTCCCAGAGATTCACCGACGTCTTCCCGGAAACATTTTCCGCCGCTGATAACAGTAACGTCGACGTCAACGACGGTGCTATCTGCGATTTCCCGGCTAGAATCGACCCGATTGTTTGCTCTTTGATTACATCGTACACGCGGATTTCATTCGCGTCGGAGTGACAGTGATCGAATTCGAATCTGAGATTGTCCCATAATTTCACAACGCTTTTACCTCCGCTGAAATCGGCCCACGAAAAATGGTCGCTTTCTCCGTCTTGGTTGTGGAAGCTCCGTCGATGTCTCAGAGTCCGTTTCGTTTCGTCATCGTTCAAGTAGTAATCGGAGCCTCTAACATGAAAATCCCGGTCAGTGAAATCCCAACTACGAGAAGACGAGGCGGCGGGCTCATCGTCTTCTTCAAACTCCGACCAAACCGACGAAACAGAGCTGGCAGAATCGTCGACAGAGTATTCGCTATCGGAGTCAGAATCATAAACAATCTCCTGCAGAATACGTTTCTGGCGTCGGAAAATGACAAACAAAAGCTTAATCCGGTTGATTACGCTGCTGAATGTAGCAACAACGGCGATAATAACAGCGCTCCATTTCCAGAGATCTAGAGATCGAGAAAGGGTTTGGAATCCAGAGGGGGAAGCCAAAATCTGAGGTAAGAGAGTAGGATTTGGCAAGGAACTCATCCCGGTTTCCAACCCGCTAAACCTGTTAATGACAGGAATCTCCATAACTCAACCTCAGTGCTGGGTAGAAGAACAGAAAGAAGCAACCACGGATTTAAAGAAGAGCAAAAAAAATCAAGAGATGGAAACAAAAATTAAGAATCGGAATTGGGACGAGAATATTCGGATGAAAAAAAAATTAAAAGGAAGAAAAGAAGGATTTGTGTGTTAGGGTTTGGTGGAAAAATTTGCGATGGCGAGAGAGAGGAGAGGGAAAGAGAAGGGGGAAGGAGACTTTAAGGGCGAAAGAAAAGATAAAATCAAATAAAAGAGTGACGTGGAGGACAGGGATTGGGTATGTGGGAGTATGAGAGAGATCCACGTCAGAAAAAAGAGGAAGAGGAAATTTTGGAGGGAGCAGCCCCAGGGAAGTAAGAAGGGCTGACGTGGAATAGGATCGAACGGAATCAAATTCATAATATTCGGTAATCTGGGGAAAATGTCCGGTCACAAATTATTGTGGTTATTTTTTTTTTTACAATTTTGCCACTGCGATGTTGACACGTGTGGACGAGTTATGATCCATTGGTTCTGGTAAATTTTGGCGGGACAATCGTATGATTGATATGTTGACATGACACTGATGGTCACTGCTGGCCGGTGCTGTAAGGAGCACCATAAACTTCTAACATTTAAAACAAACAAACAAAATTATATGAACACATTATTATAAACAATAATTTTGAACCAAATGAGATCTGGTTTTTAGTCTTTATATTTCAAATTTGTTTAATTTGAGTTCATATGTTTTTAATTCTTCACTTTTAGAGTTTGTAATTTTACTAAATTATATATTTAAATAATAATAATTATTATTATTATTATTATTTTCACAGCAATTGGTGAATGTACTTTCAAAATTCATAATAAAAATTGTTATCCATTAACAATTTTATTTTTTTTAAAATAAAAAATAAACTAACTTTAAAACTAAATTTAAGATTTATTGAATATATATGAATTAAAATTGAATAATTGATAAAACAGGAATTAAAACTAAACGAAGTTCAAAATATAGGATATAAATTAATATTTTAACTTTTGAATTATTATTTGGAAATGATTCTAAACTTACTGTTTTGTTTTAAGAGAGATTTCTGTATACTTAATTTGCACATCAGTATTATGCAAATTATAAAATAAATGAGACTCCAATGAAAAGTTGGACATATTGTTTGTTTGTTTTTTCTTTTTTTTTTTTTGGAAACTTACTTTTTTTTTTTTTTTAAGTCTCCAAGTTTTGGACAATATGTACTTTTGGTCCTTTAAATTTTAAAAATATATATTTTTAGTCTCAAAGTTTATAATAACGTGTCTATTTGGTCCATGTGTTTTAAAAATGTACATTTTTAGTTTTTAAATTTTTAAAATAAGTTTAAAAGGTATCTCAAATAATTTTTTATTATTATTTTAAATAACTAGTAATGAACACGTGATGTCAACATTTTTTAATTTAAAGTTCTAAGATAATATTTAATCATCTAAAGAAAAAATTTAGTGTAAATATATACTATATATATACAAATATTTTATTTTCTAAAATTCAATGTTATAAATAAAACAAAAACACAGTCCTAAGTTAAACTATTTATGCTATAACTATAAGAATCCTACTTCAAATGTATCCAAAATTGTTGTAAAATGTCATTAGAGAAATAAAATAATACATACAAAAATAATTTAATTTTACTCCTCTAAGCTATTTTTTTCTCCTTTACTTTCTCATTTTTTATAGTTTTTTTTTTTTTTTTTTTTGTCAAAAAGAGAAAGAATCTTTAATTATATGTATTTTTTTTCTCCCTAAAATTTTTCTTCCTCGTTTTAACTTTGTTTCCTTTTCTAAAATATTTTCATCCATCCTCAGTATTTGATTAATAACTTTATTGTATCCAAAATATTTATTTTTTCTTTAAATCTTTTTTTGTTGTGTTTAAATTTTCTAAACTCGATTTTATAAACTTACTTAATTGAGAATTTATTTGTTTTACTAACTTTTTTTTTAAATAAATTTTTTTATATTATAAACAAACATATTTATTATTATTATTATTATTATACACATGCATCTCACCCCAGAAGAGAAAGAATGCAACAATTCGATATTTAACTACCTCTATTGAGTTTGTAATAGTTGCAACACATTAATATCAAGTGTATCTATCGGACTCAAAAGACACTCGTATTCAAAGAATCATGCCCCATCTCGAAGAGTTGAATCATTTGCACCTATTGGACTCAATAAACACTGCACTTAAAAGGAGTTTGTCCCATCTAGAAAAGACGGTTTTAATAAAAACGTAGGTGCAAAATGAGGAGACAAAGATTCTCCCCTTATACTACCTTTTGTATTTAGTATAGATAGATTATATTACACTGTAAATTAAAAGAATAATTTGTAAAAACTATCTCTTCTCTAAAACTATTTTTTTCTATTTTTAAATATCACATAATTAGTTTTCAAAATTCAAAGGAAAAATACATGATGGATCTTTTCAACCTATTTTTAAAAACTCAGAGATTGAAAAGGCACATTTTGAAAACTCAGGGACTAAATGAACTTATTTTTATAAGTTTGGGAACTAAAAATGTACATATTTAAAACTCAGGGTTCAAACACATATTGTCTAAAATTTGGAGACTAAAAAAAGTAATTTTTTAAAAAAATTATGAGATTAAGAGTTTTTATCAATGATCAATTGTATGCATTAATCAAGGGCAACTTTATATTATATTTGATTTTTTATGTTGAATTTATTAAAATTTGACAAAAATTGAAACACTTATATAAATTTAAGTTAGAATTGAAAATGGAAAATTGAAAAGATAAATCAATACATCATGCTAAATGTGGGCCACATCTCCTGGTGGGGCTTTATTTATTTCGTTTTTCTAAAATAGAAAGAAAAATGTAATTATTATATTTAACAACTATTTTTTAAATACAACAAATGTGAGTAAAGAGATTTAAATATTGGACCTCAAAAAGAAGGTAATATGTGTCAGTTGTTACTAAATTATACTCATGCTACTGTGTACATTTATTTAATAAAATATAATGAACATTATATTTGTTTAATATTTTTTTTTAAATACGGATGAAATTTCAGAATTTTGAAGAATATCTTTCTAATTTTCTTTTTAGACTTTTGTACAATAGAAGTGGTTCTAAAAGCGAAGCATTAAGTATAAAAACTAGTGTGATATTCGGTTCAGTTTGGTTAGTTTTGGAGTCAATTAAGATCTAAATCAAATTAATTGGTTTTAAAAATAAGAGATTCAAATCGATGTCTAATAAAGAACAAAATCAATGAATTGAGTTTTACTTAGTTCGATTTATCATCTATTTGGTTCTTGATTTTTTATATTTTTTTTCTTTTAAAATTTAATTTTAGTTTCCAATTTTGTTTTGAATCTGCCTTTTTTTGCCAATTCTAAATTAAAATTGGGCCCACCATTTTTTCTTTATACATATAGATTGGAATTAGACATTTTTATGTTTTTTTTCTTGACACTAAAGAAAAAAATAGTAGTTTTTTAAAACAATAAATATATATGCACCATAATAATTAAAGCACTAAAATGTATCTAATGTTAGAGTTTATTTTTAAGGGTATATATACTCTATGTTCGGTTTTAATTAGCTTTTCCAATCAAAATTTGATCCAAATCAGTACCTTTTGGTTTTCTCCAAATATAAACCAATACCTCTAATTTTATAGTAAAAAGACAAACAGATTTGGTTTTTTGATTTTTTGTTCCATCCCTGGTAAAAATTATTGTTGGTTAGTCATAAATTTTAAATAATAAATCAAAGTTGATAATAAATGAGGCCTTAACATTTTTAATTTAAATTTCTGTTAAAATAGGTATGCTGAAGATATCTATTTGAGAAGGTGAAATATCATAAAATAATTGAGGGTGGAAGTAATAATCCTTGAGAAATTAGTTACAATCGTTGAAAATTAGGTGTTGCCTTTTTATTATTTATTATTTTATTTTTATTTTTTCGTTTACTTCTGGGAATGGCCTATTTTTAGAATGTAAGCATTGAAGAATAAGACATTAAATTTGTGGGAGATGAGTCTTGAAATTGAGTTTGAAGTCACAAAAAGCATTAAATAGATTTAAAAGGGGGATTTAAGCTTTTCTAAAATTATTATGTTCATAAATTTTAAATGTCATAGAAAAGTTGTCCCAAAGCAAAAGTGACAAAGTATTGATTTCTTACCTTAAATAGAGTTATTAGATTGGTCTTGTCTTTGTTACACTTAGTTTCTAAACAAACTTACATAAATAATAAATCAAACTAATAATAATGAAACTTCCTTGACGTGAGAGTTGGACTAATGAGTTTCGTAAGTGGTTGGTGAAGCTTTTACCATTTGAAATTGAGTTCTTTCAGACTTCATGAAATTCAGTTCTTTATTATTATTATTTTGGAAAAAAAATAAAAAAATACATTTTTTTTTTTGGTAGTTTTCATTTGGCTGTGAGTTTCAAAATGTTATATTTTTAGCTTTTAAGTTTTGAGTTTGATTTCAATTTAGTTTTATCTATACGTTTCAAAATGTTACAATTTTAATTTTTGAAATTTGAATTTTGTTTCAATTTGGTTACTAGATTTCAAGATGTACACTTTAAATCTTATATTTCACTAACTACTCACTTTAAAGATTTTGTATTAATGTCGATTAATTAATTCAAAATAATTATGAAGTTAGATTTTAAAATTGATTTTAATAGTGACAAAAAAATAGTAAAATTTAATTAATTATTATTCTTTTAATTTTTTAAAATTAATTAATATAATTACCATCAAAGATGAAATAATCTTGAAATTTAGAGATCAAATTAAAACAATATTCAAATTTTAAAGATAAAATTACAAATTTTTTGATTACTAAAAATTAAATTGAAATTAAACTCGAATCCCAATAATTGAACAACCTTCTTATTTTGCTGATTTCTGCATCTCTTCGAAAGATTAGGTTGGAACAAAAAGTTACACTTTGTCTCTCGAAGAGATGAGGATTTATCCATTTTTTCTTTTTCTGTATATTTTATGGATTTTTGTCTCTGAAAGAGATAAAGATCAATAAAACCACAATATTTATACAATGAGTTTCAAAACAAGTATATTTTTCCAACAAGTTTAAGAAAGAACAACAATAATAATAATAATAATAATAATAATAATAATAATAATAATATGTAGCTATTGTTTTATTATTAAGAGAAAAAATATTTATTGGGGTGAATTTGAACCTAATAAAATAAGTAAAAAAATTAAGATAAGATTTGATTTTATTTAGATTAAGAAAATCTCATATGATCTTCATCCTAGTAAATTTAAGATAAATTCTACGTCTAATACTTTATAAATACACCGTGATAGTTCTATATGAGGTATGTAGTTTATTCTTTATTATTTAATTTTCATATTGATTTTGACGTTACAACCCTTCATTTGCATTTTGAAAGTCCTCTCTTTCTTAAACTACAAATTTATGGAGTTGATGTCGTGTGAAGGTTATTATCATCCAAAATTTGGTATCAACAATAATTAATAAAGAAAAAACGATAATATATATTGTTGTATGCGAATTTTAATTTAATTATCCCATCCAAATTTCCTAAGGTGGCAATAAAATAATAGTTTTAATTTAATTATTTAAAATTCAAAATAATAGGTGTCAAAGTACGCATCAAATATTCTTCCAGACATGCCTTCCACAAAAACATTTAAATATAATATATGCTGATTTTTTTCTTCTTCTAATGAACAAGTATTCCTAATAATCTTATATAGCAAGCAAAGTACTCTCTTCCATCTATACAATTGTTGCATAAAAAAATTTAAGCCAACAGCCAACATATTCTTAAAAATAAAATAACCTTTTGTTTTGTTTTAAGAGATCCATAGAACAAAAGAAGAAAAAAAGGTTAACGAATGAACTTTTAAAATATTTATTATAGTGTTTAGAATTTCAAATAAAATAGCAATTTTGAATCGTATTTAAGCACTTAACATTCAACCAAGAATGATACACATCTCATTCAATTCATATGACTAAAATATATTTTTATGTTAGTCTGAAATAAAGATAAAGATTGAAAGAGGAAACTAAAATTTGTATCCCATTTTAGTGGTGCGTTAAAATTGAGCACTTGTATTTTTAAATGTGGGATGAAATGAAACACATGGATTGGGGTTTGAATTGAATTTGAAGCCGTGTAAAAGATGGTGGTTTCTATAATTCTTCGCCCTTTATTAAAGTCAAAATCTAATTTTGAAAATTTCAATCTCCATTTTCAAATACTTCATTTAATTATTGCTTATTTCTTCTATGGGATTATACCTCTTTCTCCTAACTCATCTCCCTATGTCATGTTCCCCTAAATAATTTTATTATTATTAAATTTTTGTAATTAATTTCTTAAATGTTAAATATTATTTTGTTGCTTAAACTTTCCACTTTAGTTCATTTTGGTTCATATATTTTTAAAATATAGATATATTTTTTAATGTATTTTTAACTTTAATTCATGTTAGTCCTTATACTTTTAAAATATCTATTTTGGTTCATATACTTTAAAAATTGACAAATTTTAATCTCTTTCTTTTCATTTTATTTCTTTTTTAAGGGACTAATTAAAATGGTCATTGTTTAAAAATACACGAAACAAAAAGAAGAAAAAAAAAATATAAGAATCAAAATGAACATTTACAAAAAAATGAATCAATATCGATAAAGTACATGATGCAAACAAACATTTTAAAAGCACAAATACCAAAATCGTACCACATCTTTATTTTATTATTTTTTAAAACTAAAAAGACACAAACAAAAAAGAGTAGGTGAGGCTTTAGTTTTTTTTTTTTCTCCTCCCCTTTTTTTTTTGAGAGGTTTGGTTGATAGGTTCAATACTCTAATTTATTGATCTAATGAATATCAATAATAATTGAAATTGTTGATGGCAAAATCTGGACAAGAAAATTTACCCAATCTTTTCGTACCTTCAACTGTGCATTTTTAATTGGAGAAGAAAGATGACCTGCAAGAAAATACCAGTGAGGCCTATGACCTCTTATTTATAGGAGGTTTGACCAAGAGGTCCAAATCTTAGGAGGATCGGGCAACATAGATTCGAGCTAGCAAAAGGAGGCTTGGACCATGACCCATGGGAAGTGGGCCATTAATGATAGAATGGAGCTCGCCTTGGCCTCGGAGGCTGAGGCCAAGGCGGGCAAGTTGGGTCATTCAGCCCAAATCCTTTCTTACTCTTGATCTTTTTCTCCCCTAGCTTGTTGTCCCATTTCTTACACTTTTTTAGTCCTCATCTGACGATAATTAATTTTTCTAAACTCAAAATTTTTGGTCTGACATGACCCATAACAGAAGTTAGCTTTCTAAAAAAGTAACAATTGAAGTTAAAGCAAGAAATTTGCAGATCTAATGTAATTAATGATTATTTGAGTACAGTAAAAAAACTGATAAGTTAAGGTATAAAAATAACGTTTAAATTTAAATGTAAATAAATATTAAAAATATTTTTTCCTCAAAAAAAATAGTTAAAGATAATTTAAAACAAACAAGCAGATAAGTAAATAACTTTTAATGATATTTATTAAACATATTCAATATTAAAATCATATTTTAATATTTTCGACAAAATTCAGACAGAATCTAAACGTTTATTAAATCAAAACATTTGCCATACCTCATCCCAGATTATCGTTTTAATGATATTTTTATGATTATGAGAACAAATGAGAAAACAATATTGTTTCACTACCTTTGGATGTTTTTTTCTTCCTTTCTTTATTTACTTGTATACCAGGATGTCATTCATTATGAGAGTTGAAATATTACCTCTCTCCTTAGCTCTATTTATTTATTCCCACAAAAGTGAATAATATAACAAATATTGATCGAGCTCATCATCTTCTTACTCGAAATCCTCTATTTCATCACTATGACAGTAAACCTTAGTGTGCAATAAAATTTTTGTCAAATGTTCTATAGTTTATCTTTATTTTACAATCATGTTGCTCTGAAATATTAAACTAGACTCTATAACAAGTTTTATATTGAGTCATTGTATAATCTACTCTATGTAGAGAGTGTAGTTTTTGTTGTCTCTATATGTATATAGATAGACTATTAAAAAGTTGACCTAAACTTAATAAAAAAAAAAAAAAAAACCAAATCAAATAAATATTATTTAATAAATTAAATTCTTAAGTTGGGTTATATATGTTACACTATAAGTTAAGTAGAATAATTCAGAGTAGAGGTGTTTATAAAGAAAACAAGAACGTCATAGTTTAAGAAGTTATATATAATTATTGCTTTCATAATTTTAAATCTATACGTCAACAAGATTTATTATATAGTATTGAATTTTAAAATGCTGATAAAATTATTTATCTACCAAAATACATCAATCACATAATCTTTTTTTCATGTACAATATACTCTCTAATTCTAATTCTAAATCATATTATAAAATTAGGGTTGAAACTTTGAGAGAGACGTATCCATACAAAATTAATGAATTATATTAATTTGTGTAGGGTTTAGTGGGGTTTGATGAACATGAGTGTTTCCAAATAAAAAAAAGAAGATTAGAACATAAAAGTGAAAATTTCAAGTTGAATTGGGTCCCATCCCTAATCATTTATTTTTATTGTTTTGCTATTATTATAATGTTAATATTAATTATAATAATATTATTGGTTGGGGTTTGGCAACCACAAAATAGTCACATCAATATTTGAGAGCTCCAAATATCACATATGAATTTATTAATTAAGTTGATAAAGAAGCCACGTTATTCTTCTACCAAACGCTCTCTTATTGCTTCATATCATTTCCTTTTCTTTACAGATAAGTCAAATACCCTTTATCAATATCAATCTTTCTTTATACTTTTAACTTTCATGTTGTTCGTTTTATTATTTAAAAAATTTTAATTTTAATTTTAATGTTTTAATAAATCAATTAAGAAAAAAAATGGAGAATAATACAGTATGTGAGTCATACCTACTTTACCTTGTAAGCTTAGATTAAAGATAAAACAACAAACAACAAACAATAAATTTTCTTGTTTAAAAGAAATCTCAAAGTTAGCGTATACTGAAAAAACTTTATCTACATCTTTACTTACAATTTATTCCTATTTTGTGTCTTCATTTTCAACATTAGATTCTAGAACTCTTTGATACCAAAATATAACTAAAATTTTATGTGTCACACTCATACATGCTAAAAGTAAATTTAGTTCAACGATAATTGACAAGATTTTCTTCTTTAGAAGTGGAAGAGTAAACTGTACTTGTTTTATTATTATAATTATCATTATAATGTTAGTCCAAGTGATTGTTGGGTTAAAGATTTGGACAATTGACTTCTTGGTTGAAGATATATGTCTTAACTAGTTGAACTAAACTCAAGTTGATACTTAAATGTTTAAGTTCAAGAATAATTTTTTATGGCAATTTGAGCAATAAATATATAAATATCGATGTTGATGAAAATATCGATAAAAATATTATGGTTGATAGATATTTCTAAAAAAAAATGGTATAACGATTCATGTAGACCCATTTGAAATTATTTTCTAAATGATTTTAAAAATATTTTAAGTGCAAAAAGAGTTTTTAAACACTTTGAAATAAATTCAAATTTCTTATAATCAATATTAGGTGTATATAAGTGATTTTACTCTTTTCTGTTGTTGTTGATATTTTTATAATATTTCAACATTGATTGCGCTATGAGGATATTGAATCCATGTTAACATATATAAAGTTGATAGAAACGTCAACAAAAATTTAAAACCTTTAAACATATAATAAAAACATTTGTGGCATTAATAAAAACATAGGACTCAATGCTTTGACAGAAAAGGGGTTGATAGCCACTATTTTTCAGCATATTAAGATTACTAGACGGTAGTTAGTCATGGATTTACCCCAAACGCGGCTAAAAAAAGGAAACGTGTAATTAGAAGTTATAATGGCATGGACAGTTACAAATATAGCAATTAGATTCAAAGTATTTGCAGATATAACAAAATTTAAAATATGCTTTTGAGGTTTATCGGTGATAGATCATATCACTAGTAGAAGTCTATCAATGATAGACCATATTGCTAGTAAGAGTCTCCCAACAATAACATCTGTTATTAATAAATTTTGCTTTAATTATTATCTCTAAAAGTGTTACCTAACACAATTATCCTAGTGAGGTTGTATTTTGAGTTTATTAATGTAAAATTGATTTTAAAATTATTAAAATTAAAATCACTCTAAAACTAGTCTTTAATTACTTAAAATTAATTTAAAATTTATTTTATACTTTTAAATGCAATATTTTATCATCAAAATTGGTATCAAATGATTAAAACTGTCTTTTTACTTTTATGGTAATTTTGAAAGTAATAAAGGTAATTTTAATAATTTTAAAATTATTTTCAACCATGTTCTTAATCTAGTACTGTCCAAATTTAGTCTCTTACTTTGAGTCTCATTCAATTGTAGTCCATGTATTTAAATATCTAAATTAAATCCATGATTAAGTTCTTTTTAATATTCAAATTGATTAAATAATAAAAAAAAAAAAAGAAAAAAAAAAAAAAAACTATGCACGTATGTTTTCAAAATTTATAGAGGATTAGAAGAACTAAATGGAAGTATTAGACAAAAAGTGGACTAGCCTCAAATTATTGAGCCCAAATTGATATTTAAATAGAAGAGAGAGAGAGAGAGAGAGAGAGAGAGAGAGAGAGAGAGAGAGAGAGAGAGGTCTAAAAGCAGAAAGTATCATTTTACGATTATTTATGTAAAAATTTCCAATAAAGTTCATTATTGGAAAATATTTATACAGCTGTTATAATTTATAAGAATTACAGATTTAATCTTAGTTTAAATGTCACTTAAATTTAATTTCTATATAAAAGAAAAAGGCAAAGAATATGCACTGAATTAGATTCTCGATGAAACAGATTCAATCAACCGGTTTTTTCAGAAAAAAGAAAAAATCAATCAACCAAATCCAGAAATGGTCTCCCTTCCTTCCAGACACTGGCAATGTAACGGCTCAACTTTACCTTAACTTCATGCGCAAATGAATGGAACCCTTTTGGAATCCAGCTTCCGCCTGACTGAGCAATTAGCATAATGGGGTACTTTCTTTACTGGGTGCAACTCCATCCCTTCCGATACCCTTCATACTTTACTCCTTATATTTGAACCAAATATAAACTCAGAAATCAACCAGAAGAACAATTTTTTAAAAAATGGATTCTTGTAGAGTTCTGATGATGGGCTTTTTGTCCTTGGTGTTCATCTTTCCTGTTAGCTATGGTTGGGGAATTGACGGCCATTTTTCTGTTTGCAGAATTGCTCAGGTTCTTCTCTTCACATTCTTCCACAATCCCTTTTCTCACATTTACCTTTTTTGATGAAGAATTTGATCTTTGTTTTGTTGCAACAGTCGAGGTTGAGCAAAGCAGCAGCAGACGCAGTGCAGGAACTGTTGCCAGAGTCTGCAAATGGTGATTTAGCGAGCGTTTGCATTTGGGCAGACAGAATCAAGTTTCGTTATCATTGGTCCTCTGCTCTTCATTTCATTGATACTCCAGATTCCCTTTGCACTTACCAGTTTGACAGTTGAGTTACTTCCTCCGTCTCCATCCCTCTCTGTAGTCTGTTCTTATTTCTCTGAGCCTTCTCTCCTGATTCTAAAATTTGTAATTTTGAATCTCTAAAGGGGACTGCAAAGACGAAGCTGGAGAGAAAGGACAGTGCGTTGCAGGCGCCATTAACAACTATACTTCCCAGCTTCTAAGCTACAAAACTCAACGTTCCCACTCTGAATGTAATTTCCAAGCAAATGAGAATCTTATAAACTTTGCTTTCAATGACAAACATATGAAATCGCTAATATGCTAAACCTTTTCATCATCAGATAACCTGACTGAAGCACTACTTTTTCTTTCACATTTCATGGGAGACATCCATCAGGTATGATGTGAAGTTTATGTAAATGTTGCGTGCAATTATTTACTGAAATCAACTTACGTGTAAAATGTAGCCTCTGCACGTGGGCTTCACGGGAGACAGGGGAGGAAACACAATTGACGTTCATTGGTACACCAGGAAGCAAAATCTTCACCATGTAAATATAATAACCCAACTTCATCTCCGTACCTTGGCTATTTCCAGCTTTGCATCAATGAAAATGCAGACTTTCTCATGATTCTTACAGGTATGGGATAGCAACATAATCGAGACAGCAGAGGGAAAGTACTATGACTTCAGTGTGGATGGCCTAGTTGATGCAATCCAAACGAATATTACGGTCACATGATTGATAATTCTAAGTTCAAATCAACTCAAGAAACAAAGCTTGATTCCTATTGTTCCTTAGCAATTCCAATGCATTTTTGTTCCCCTTTGGGTGTTTCTGATCAACAGAAGGAATGGGCAGATCAAGTTGAAGAATGGGAAAAGTGTAGTTCTGATGAGGTAGTATGCACAGAGATGTATGTGGCACAAGAAACAGTTTGTTAATCCTTCAATTTTAGAACATAAAGTTCCAATAATTTACTCTCAGTTTTCATTGAAATATGTAGATATGCATCAGAAAGTATCCAAGCAGCCTGTGACTCGGCATACAAAGGCGTTTCTGAAGGTTCTACACTAGCAGGTAGATTGCTTACAAAACTTGGTTCAGTTGTTCTTTGGGTGGAAGAGTTTTTAACTTAAAAATTTGTGTGCAGAGAAATATTTCTCCTCCCGTGTGCCAGTAGTGAACCTGCGTTTGGCGCAAGGTGGAGTCAGATTAGCAGCTGTTTTAAATCGCATCTTTGGTTGACAGACATTCCTCTAGTTTAACTTAAAGCCCTGCAAGAAATAATTAAGTTTCAAGTTAGTGCTGAAAAGTTGACCTTAATATGTCACTATAATCTAGTATAACAATCGGGACTCAACACCGTGAGGTGAATAAAGTTCTTCCTGGTATATCAGTCTCCTTGACTGACTTGTTTCTTTTTAATTACTTTATCTAGTCCATGTCACTTTGAACTTAGCATCTCTCTTGTCAATTACAGTTCTGTCAATTCATACAAAAAAAAAAAAAACAAAAGGAGCCGTATTGCAAACACTGTTTCCCTTTTCTAGAATAAAAATTCAACAAAATATGTTTAGTTATGGTTAAACTACCTTTGAAAAATTAGTTTATTTGGCATATGACCTGTTTTTGAGAACCACCAAAGTAGTTCTTTTCAACCTGAGTTTGTAAATGATGACACATCGTGTATCTTTAAAATTAGGTAAAATGAACTAGTCTTGAAAACAAAAGTAGAAAGCCATTATTTAGAAAAGACTCTAAAGTAGCTTCCGAGTCATTCAAACAAAATTGAACAGTTCAAAATGGCAAGACTGTGCCTCATGCTTGAGTGCTTTTCATCCACCAACCACATCTTATTAATAGTTCATAAATTAGTAAGCTGAATATGCAATCTGATTACATGATAACAAGCTGAATATGCAATCTGATTACATGATAACAAGCTGAACACACACAATCTGTTTGTTCGTAGCCAACTTAATCGCACAAGTAGAAAGACACAACCTCATTATCATAAAATCAAGATTAAATAACCAAGGCACAACTCTAATTTAGTTTAGTGGGGAAAGCACAGCAAACCTGACATTTCTACGGTTTCTTCACAACAAGGACGGGGCACTTGGCATTTTGAACGCAATAGTTGCTCACACTCCCTATAAGAGCTCTGTATAAGATACATATTAATTTTGTCAGCATTTAAGACATAAACCCATTATAGTCAAGAAGGGGCAAAATCAATAAAAAAGAATAAAACAGAAATGAAAAAAATGGACGTCTATTCATATAAGTCGATAGATACTCTGCAACTAAACATAAGAGAGAACATAAACTCTTACATACCATCATTTAAACATAATAGATACTAAGCATGTTTTATAAGTATTTAACCTATGCAAGTATTTTGGCACCTAATGAGAATTGTTCTAAACCAAACTACATCCAAACAAGTTTAAGATGCTGAAGTCAAAAGCAGATTTGAAAAATAAAGACTATCCTCCTGAGCTAACCTCTTAATTCTCCCAAGGCCACGATCACCTAAAACAAGCAAATTTATATTGAGCTTTTCAACCGTATCACATATTGTTGTTCCAGGATCCCCATCTTCTGTGATGGATATAGCAGCCACCTAATTTCGTTCAGCATATAATTTATGTCAACAATAAATAAACATTAAACAAAGTACTTCTTCAATATGAGCATTTGTATATTTGTTCATCCAAATTGTTTAAATTTGGAGGTAAGAGGGGTGTTCTTGAACTAAATTAAACTAAATTTTTAGTATGAGAAGAATCCTATCATGTCATACCCCTCTTTCAGCACATATATCCTTTGCTTTCTCAAGGAGACCGCATCTAACTTTCTTATCATTCTCTTGAAGCGTATAAACCAACTCCGTATCTGATGTGCACAAAAAGCAATTTGGACAAAACAGAAATGGGATTATTTCAATTCATCACTTAAATCCCTCACCATTAATTTAAACATGTATGAATGAAAGTGAACAATTAGCAATGCTTAACTGGATGCAACAGGGAAATAGGAGCGTGCGAGGCCAAGAGATGCGCCAGCACCGGAGGTGTAACTGGAGGGCGGAGGGAGAGCCGTGAAGAGGAAAAGGGGCGAGTCGGCTATGGATTGTTTAAGATTTTCGAGCACCCAGATTAGGGCATAGTAGCTACACTCACTCTCGTCTATGCCCACCATTACCCTATTCTCCACTGCTGGGTTTGATTTTGCTTCAGCCATTCCGCGAAAAGGGAAAGGGACGAGGAAGAGTAAAGGCCCGTAAAGTGGATTACGCCATTGAAGCTGTAGCTCGTCTGACGGTGTAAATCAGCTTCATGGAGAAAATCGATGGTGGGTTGTCTAGGGTTGTGGCACCAGCAAGGATTGAAAATCAGGATGAATTCCCTTGAATTTCCTCATCCATCACTCTGACTAATTCTATCTCATGATTCACGTGATCACATTGTTTGTAGGATTATTTCATAGATTAACCTATCAAACTGACCCAAAATATTTCAAAATAAGATTTTTTATAATCTTTCTCAAACCTTCTTTTCGATGTTTTTATTTTATTTCTTTTACCTCTCAACTCTCATTTTATTTCTCTTTAAATCACCTACTTTCTATCTAATTACTACAGTTGTTTCTTCCATGGCAACAAACAACCTTAAAGGAGTTTTTCCGGACGCTAAACAAATCAAGTATAGAGAGGAAGGGGAAAAATGCGCGCAAGAACTCAGATTGAGTGAGAAAGTGAGTTAGAAAAGAAAAAAATAATTAAAAAAAAAAAAAAAAAATTGTGCGAAATTGATTGTACAACCTGTGTCAGTTTAACTATCATCTATCAGTCATAATATAATTACAATTACTTATAACAAAATTCATCATTTAATTTGATTTTTGAAGATATTTTATCATATATATATATATGTAAAATTTAAATTTTGATATTGCCATATACATCAATATTTTAACCCTTACTTCTAATTTGACCAATTAACAGGTGTCAAAATGTTAGAAAGCAAAATATTAATACAAATAACCTTTAATCCAAGTTTTAAACTTTAAAGTGTTAATGTCTCGAATGGAAGTATCAATGGAAAAGTTACCAAAACTAAGGACTAGTTTGGATTGACTTACAAGAAAAAATGTTAATAAAAAAATTCATTTTTACTTAAACTTTTTTTATAAAAATTGTTTAGAATACATTTCAAAATTCATTTTTAATGGTCGTCAAACACTCCAACTTTCTAAAATTACACATTTGAAAATGTATTTTAGACATACCCTAAAATTGAGACTAAATAAATAAATAAATAAACATTTTACTTTTCTTTAAAAAACCAAGTCAATATTTATTATTTATACTATTTTCATGTCATATATATATTCTTTAAAATGTCGTTCCTCCTCCACGTAAATGTTGAACTCATGAACATATTGAAATATCAACGAAAATTTAATACTTTACATTTACTTACCATAATACATAATTTGATATTTTAAATCATCTTTTATATCAGTTAAATTAAGCTCGTGTCCACATTTAATTCATGACTATATTAGGCACTTGATTCAAGCATTTGGTAAAAACTATACATTAATGGTTTTAGATTAGGACTAAATTGTTACTTTTATGAAAGTTTAGGGACTAAAAATGATTTTTGGTTAAACTATACATTAATGGTTTTAGATTAGGGCTCAATAAAAATGTCTAAATTGTATTTTAATAGTTGGGTTAAAAATTACTTTTCATCCCTAACTTTTTATGGAAGTAACAATTTAGTACCTAAACTTTGGTTTGTAATAATTTAGTAATAATTTAGTCATTGAATTTCTTAAATAAGTAGATCATTTTAAACTAATTATAAAATTTGACTTTTAATTTTGATGAATTTTTTGTGATAACTAGTAGAGATTAAATTGTTACAAAATTGAAAGTACAACCATTGACTAAATTGTTACAAAATTAAGAGTAAAGGGACTAATTGTTATAAACCAATGTTTATGGATTAAACTACTGCTTTCATAAAAAGTTATTAAGACTATATAGCTATAATTAACAAACAGTTAGTTAAGTAATAAATACTAACCAATAAATAGATTAATTGTTTTAAATAGTAAAATTATTAGAAATATTTTTACTTATAGTACAATGTCATGTCTATCCGTAATAGACAGTGATAGACACAATTAAATTAAAGGTTATAGATCATCGATCTCTCTTTTGTATTAGTAAAACATTTCTATAACCGCGCAACTTAAGGAATAGATGTTATTCAGCAAAGAGGTTCCATCAAACAATATACGTTTCACTGCTGCAAAGTATGCAGATCATAGTGATGTTGAAGCAAGAATTCATTGCTATGTATCTTAGGGAATACATCTTATTTGCTTTATTGTGTTCTCTTTGGCCTTCTCCAGAAGAAACTGCATCACCTCAAAGTTGATCACTTCGACTCGTGATCCCCAACATATTGACCAAATTTGGATACATATTCTTGTGGAATACGAACCGGACCATGACTTTTATTAAGCCAGACTGCTACCATTTGCCTCCAAGATTGGCTGGCAGGCAAAGGAAAAAAGAAAAAAAGAAAATAATAATCAAATTCATCTCTTATTGTAAATTATAAAAACAATGTAATTACAAAAAAAAAGTAAATTGAGGAAAAAAAAAAAAATCTAAACACGAACTTAAATAACTTACCCTCCAAACATAGACTATTGTATACTATTTTATCTTGTTGAAACTTGCCCAAGACAAGGCCCAAAGTAGCAGGTTCAAGCCCAAAAGGTGTTGAGGTTTGGGTTTACTAATTGAGCCGATAAATATAATACCAATTGGAAAATAAACAAGTCAAGGTCAAAACTGACACCCTGCAACATGGAGTAACTGAAATATCCTCCACACCCCTACTATCACATGTAACTATATACATGTGTTTGAGGAGTAATAGCCTCATTGGCCACTCCAAAGGTGAATGTAAGTAATTTAAAAAAAAAAAAAAAAAAAAATCCAACCTTATTTCTTTTTGTGATTACTTAAATTAGTCACTCTTAATACTAAATTAAGTGTTAAAGTGTAGTAGGATCAACACCAAACTGGTGCAAAGATCTTTTATGTAAGTTAGTTCGAACAAGTTAAAAACCAGATATGGGGAAAGTGGCTAGAGGTCAAGGCCACCAGACACTCCCAACGAAACTCAACTCAACTCAATTCAATGTGAACTAAATTCAAGTAATTGAATTTTTTTTTTTTTTTATCATTGCTTGATTTAGTAAAAAAGAATAACCAATTTAAATATTAAAAAAAGTCTAGGTAGAGAGTATAATGTAGTAAGTCTTAAAATTACTTAAAAATAAAACATAAGTTTCTTTTTGTTTGTTTGTTTAATTATTTTTTAAGTTCAAGAAGATTGGAAAGATGACAATAATAGCAGTGTGGTATTGAGCATATTTGGGTTCATCTTTGTTGTTGTGTTTTGAAATGAATCTCATCCCCAACAAATTCAGCAAATTTGGCTAAATACTCTTCTGGGATTCGCACTGGACGATTGTTTTTATTAACCCAAACTGCCGTAGCCTTTGCCTCTAATACAGCCTATATACAAATGCAAACACAACATTAATAACTATATAATCCACATCTAATTAAACTTTAATTCCATTACTTAAACTACCTCCATATTTGGAAGCTTGAAAATTAAGTGCTGAATGTAGATGCGAGCCCTTGAGATTTCCGACACCCTGATCTTAAGAACAAATCTGTCTCCACTCTACAATAAGTAGTAAATTAATAGTTGATTAACGCCCAAATTTTATAGATCACACAAAATATGGTTTATGCTTAATCCGTACTCTAAGTGGTGAAAGGAAATTCAAAGACAACTCTGATAGCGCTAAGGAATCCCCTCTTCTAGTAATTGCATCACGACTCACTCCAATTCTTTCTAGCAGTTCGTGGCGACCTGTTTTAATTTCATTATAAACTTACCTCATCAATTCAAACCCAATTCAATCAATATAAAGTTTTTAGTTTAAACAAACCATGGTAGCAATAATCTGCATAAACAGCATTGTTGACCACACCGAACTGATCCAGCTCATAATCACGAACTTTGAGCTCAAATTCTTGGAACCCATCCATCTTGTAACTCTGACTGCCAATCAATAATGTAAAATTTTAGTTTATGATTATGATTTGTGGTGAAGAAGAAAAGGAAAGTACCAAATGGAAAATGTTTGAGAAACAGAGGTTTTGGTTTTGATGCACAAAAATGGTGAAGAAGAAGGGAATATGGGTTTGGTAGGTGAAAGTTGAATCATTGAATTCATGGAAGCTGCTTGAAACTGCAACATTATCTTCTAATTCCTCAATTAAGTCTCACCTCCATCCATTAGAATTTGGGGAATGTTAAAGTAAGTATTAATAATATGGATATTCTGTTTCTTCATCATTTCTCATTCTGTATAAACACTTCCATAACTAATTAGTGCCATTAATTATATTATCATTATTCACCATATTAAATTACACTAAATTACATTTGTTTGGTGGGGAATTTCAATGCTCCAAACAACAAATTAAATTACATTAAACTACATCTCTATATTATTTTTATCCCAAAATCTTATTGTAGTCGCGTTTCTAAATAAGTAGAGGAAAATACAAGAAGAAAAAGAAATTAAAAATCCCCAATTTCAAGAAAGTTTCTATTACTCGTTTGATTCAAGCATTTGCCTCTAATTTTTCGTTAATCATTGCCCTTGCAATTAATTTTTTTATACACTTGGTAACACTTGTAAAATAATTGGTTTATAAATAGGTCTCAACCTTCATTCAAACAAATTTCGGATTTTAATTAATTCTAGGTACCATTGAAAGTTATTAAGGCTATATAGTTATAATTAACAAATAGTTAGCTAAAAGTAATAAGTACTAATTATTAAATATTTGATATTCAATTGATTATACTATTATCTTCCCCACTAATTATCAATGCATAACAAAAACTCCCCATATACCCAATGATAATTAACGTTCTCTTTCCTGTTTATAATGGTTTATTTAGAAGAAGAAGGTTTATTTAGAAGAAGAAGAAAAAAAAAAGATTCATTTTACGTCCAACCCAAGGGACAAAGGAAACAATAAGTCACCATTAATTACATCCAACACTCAACTCGAGAAGTCTCGATCCAACTACGCCCAACATTTTTCGAATTAGAAGATAAAAAAATTTTGAAAAAAAACCAAAATAATTAACAAAACCAGCATCAATGAGCTACACAATAAGCAATAATTTTGGCTTCAATTTTCTGTTTTTAAATTCATGTTTGGTTCCTTCAATTTTTTTTTTTTTTACTGTTTTCACCCTTCAGGAAGAAACGTTTGATCCCCGGTCATATTTCAAAATTGCTTTTTTTTTAAATAAAAAAAAAAGTGATTTTTTGTTTTCTAATTTTCAAAATGTGGCTTAGTTTAAACAACATAGGTAAAAAATGAATAACAAAACAAATAACTTCATTTTTGTTTTTGTTATTTGGTTAAAGAATTTGAAAACCATAGTAAATAAATGGTGAGGAAATCAACATAAATATTTCTTTTCACGAAAACGAAAAAACCTATCAAATTTTGCCTCAAATCTTATATGGGATAATAATGAGTATGAGTATAAAATTTCTATAGCCGCATATAAATGGTACACCTTATAGAATAGAGCTTGTTGAGCAAGGTTGTTTCATCAAACAATATACTTTTTACTACTGCAAAACCTATGCAAATCAGAGTGATGTTGTCTCTATATGAACCATACCGTTTGAGGAGTTGTGGTATGAGTATATGAGAAAAAGCAAGAATTCATTGCTATGCATTTTAGTATATGATAAGATATTTGGTCCGTTGTGCTCTCTGGCAAAAGGAAAGTGCCTCCTTTGGCCTTCTCCAGAAGATACTATATCACCTCAAAGTTCTTCATTTCGACTCGTGATCCCGAACAAATTGATCAAATTTGGATAGAAATTCTTGTGGGATACGCACCGGACGATAACTTTTATTAAGCCAAACTGCTGTACCCTTTGCCTCCAAGATTGGCTAGGAAAGAAAACAACACAGGAAATGGGATTACGAAGTTATCAGGCATCTAAACAAGGTAAATAAACAGAGAGGCAAATTATTAGTTCCATTACCAACCTCCATATTTGGAAGCTTGAAAATGAAATGATCAATGTAGAAGCGAGCAGCTGATGTACCTGAGATCCTCACCTTAACAACAAATTTGTCTCCAGTCTAGTTGCACTCATCAGACAATATAAGAGTAGTAAGATTTTGAGTAAATTATTTTTTATAGCTCAAATGGTTCTGTCAGTTATCAGTCATCCCATGTTAACTACAAAGGACATCATACTCTAAGTGGTGCAAGGAACTTCAAAGACAATTCTGATAAAGCTAATGCATCTCCATCGCGAGCAACTGCGTCAGGACTGAGGCCTATACTTTCCAGTAGTTCATGACGACCTGATTAAGTCCTCAATTTAATGTCTTGAAAAGCAAATATAACATGCTTTGAATTCAGTGATAACGCTTTGAGTATAAGATTGATGTAATCAGGTTACAAGTGATGAACGATTGAAAATCTTGGGGGCGAAAAAGCTCCTATCATCTATTTCCCAACTCAATCTAGGCCTCGAACAACACTTCAAAGTACAGATCCTACCACAAAATTCATCTATGCGCACCCGTTAAAATTCAACATTTTACATCTTCCAGACTAACACCCCCAAAAGTTTAGGCTTATCAAAAATAGTATTAAACTATCATGAAAATAGGATATAGTTTACTGAACAAATGGAGTTACTAAAATAACTTAACGTTGACTTGAGCAACAAACAGAAAAGAATAATTTAGTGTTTCACAAACAGCATTCTGTTTTCAAACTAAATATTATAAACGATGTAACTGGTTCTTGCACCAACCATTTACTACTTAAACACCCCTTCCCCAGAAAATAAATAATCATAATGGTTATAAACTAGAATGAGATGTAATGCTTATTAGCTTCAAACATAAATTCTTGACACATTGTACATAAACAAACAAACTCCTCATTGAAATAATGAAAAGGTACAGAAAGAGAATGAGGGAGTGAAAGAAACAGGAACTCTGATGAGGAAAAATAAATGCATCCCAATTCACATAAAGATCACTAGAAGAATAATGAGCAAACAAATTTGAGAGAGATCATAATGAAGAAGCTTTAAAGAACCGGATGTTTGGTTTTACCATGTTGGCAATAACTTGCATAAACAGCATTGTTCACAACTCCGAATTGATCCAGCTCATAATCACGAACTTTGAGCTCAACATCTAGGAAACCGTCCATCCTGTAATGGTTTAAGGTGTTATGTGTTCAATCTTTTACGTTTTTCAATAACATCAAGATATATATTATTCAAAACAAAACGAAAGACATCAATTCAGGGTAATTTCAACGGAAACAACAATTGCAATGTGATTTCATCCCCTATTTGTAGAAACCGATGCAATGATATAAAAACAAAAAAAGAATCGACATTCCACCACGAATTCCAAACAAAAGTAAATAAGTGAAACGATTGTCAAAATCATTAGCAACTTCTTTCATCGAGAGAGGGGGTGGGGGGACATAATGCGCGAAGGTCCGCTAATGTCGACCAAGGAGAAACAACATATGTTAAAGATCTTGACAGAGAATGCAAAATGGGAAAAATAGATTGAAAATTTTAGAAATGTGGAAAGTACCCTTTGCCGGATTTGAGATCAAAAGAAGAAGAGATAGAGCTTCTCGTTAGTGAGGGTGATCGTAGGGGTAAAGATGTCGACGGCCGGTTGATGGGGAAGACAACTGATGGAGGGATTGGGAGTCCTGTAGTTTTGTTATGGAACATCGGAGCCGGCGATTGAATAGGAATAATGGAAGCCTGCAACATCGCGCGGTTTCTTGTGCTGTCGTCGACGGATTTGTTGAGAATGGGAATCGGAAGGTTTAGTATGTGATATCAGTGAAATAAAATTAAAAAGTAATATAAGAATAATTGAGGAAGTGAACCAAACAAGTCAGGATGGCCGAGTGGTCTAAGGCGCCAGACTCAAGTTCTGGTCCTCGTGAGAGGGCGTGGGTTCAAATCCCACTTCTGACATTTTTTTTCCTTCTAAATTTCAATTAATGTGTTTCAATTTCCATGTAAAAGAAAAAATCTTTTATTTAATACTTTCTATTCCCCTTTTTCCCTTTGTGGTGTGCATAACAATTTTATCAATAATAAGAGGCTAAATTTTATAAAATACTTTCAAATTTTAGGAATGGGTTCAATTATTATTATTATGGTTCAATAATGCTTTAACTTCATTAAAGTTTTATGTAAATATTTATTATTATTATTATTATTTTGGTTTTCAAAGGTGTCTTTAAAAAAATATTAGAGAGTCTCTTGAAAATAATTTGCTTTTCATATTGAATATTAGAGGAAGGCATATTTAAGGCTACCCTTATTTCATTAAAAGTGTACCCAAGACCCAACTTGATTGAAGAACAAAATTAGCCAAACCTAACATTTACAATTTGGGTTTGGTAGTCTGGATTATTTGAGTTGTCGAGTCATTTAAACACTCCTAAGTTCATCTTCTTTTCTAGCACAACAAATGTGTAAATATGGAAATTTGAACCTTCGATCATAAGGAAGCGTAATATATGTTCATTACTGCTAAGTTCAACCAATTATCAAATCACTTTATTAGCTACCAATAATTTGAATAATGGCTGCTCCAAACTTTGGCTCACTCTTTTTTAACAAAGCAAACGAAGAAGTATGAAAATTTAAACCTTCGATCTTAAGAAGAATATAGTATATACATCCATTTATCATTTAGCTAAACTAATTAGCTAGTAGAGTTGGATTAATGGCTGCCCCAACATTTGGATTTAACTTACCCCGTCTAATATTTCAATGTTGTTGAACTTAGTTGCAATTGGGCTTAATTAATGTTACATCTTTGTTAAAAGGAAAAGAGAAAAAAAAATGTTTTTAAAAGTAGACTTGAGAAAACCATATTTGGTCGTCCCTGAGATCACCAAAGTTTGACCTTGATTATTATTCTCAAGGAGTATCCATTGTACAGTTTATTATTCATATTTTTTTTCTGTAAACCCTACAAAGCTATTAACTCAATATTGGTAGGCAAAAAAATAATGTGTTAGAAAAGTTTAGAAAAATGTAAAAATGAAAATTTCTGAAACAAATCAAAGCAACTCATTCTCCCATTAAGAATGGGAAATTTAGAGAGAAAAAATAATTGATAAAAATATAATAGATTTTGTCCACATGTAAACTTGTCTATGAAAGAAGCAAGGCCAAAACGCCACGGCGGAGGAATTCAATACCAACTGGCACCTATTCTACCATTAAGCTATTAAACAAATATTATATATATATATATATATCTATGAATTAAACCACCGCTCTGCACTTTCTTCAACCCCAACAAACACAAATCATTCATATCTTTATGAATTTAGGATTCATTTTGGATCTATAATCACAGAAACCAACAAATCAATTTGTGCATTCTTTCTTCTTCTTTTTCTTTTTTCTTTTTTTTTCTTTTTCCACTAAAAACATTATTCTTTATTCAGCAAAACACACAAGAATGAAATGTAATTATAATTAATACACAAGAATTAGCGTTCTCAGAGCCATGGAATCAAAAACACACAACACACAAATCTACTGGATATCAATGTGCAATTATTTCTCGATTCCAGAAGATGGAGCTTCGTTGTACGTCCTCATCCATGGATTTAGCTTAGCAGCGTCGCAAGTTGCCGGCCGGTTGTCTAACTTCTAAGGCGATTGGGGTCCGGTTACTATCTCTGCATAATCAATTCCCACAAAATGTGTGATTAAGTTTCAACAACATAACATAAGATTCCGATCATACGAATTGATTTCAGATGGGGGGTTATTTAAACGAAGCTAGATCGAATATGGAGGGGATTTCATTCAATCAGATTTGTTATCCGTACGAAAAAAAACAGGGCGACCGCCGGGAAAATACCTTTCCGTTTTCTTGGATTTCCGGCACCTCGTAGAGATCGGCGGTGATCTCCGACAACCATAATCCGGGGAAAAGCGTCTGCAATGGGGAGGGAGGAAGAGTTGAAAACCCAATTTCAGAGAAGATTAAAAAGGTTAAAAAAAAAACAGAAGAAGAAGAAGAAGAAGAAGAAGAAGAACCCTACATCCATTTGATTTTGTACAATTCTGGGCCTCTTTTTGGGCCTTCGCGGCGGCCTACGTTCAATCATAGCCATGAAATCCTCTTCGATCTCCTTTTTGGAAAGTGATACCGAGAATTTCTCCCTTTCCTTCTTCTCCGTTACCAATCGCCGCCCTGACGACTTCACGCTACCGCCGCCGTCACCGCTTCTCAACGGAGAATTTCGAATCGCCTTTTTCTCCGACCTCTTCTCGATCTTCAACACTTTACCACCACCGCCTTTACCTTCGGGAATTGTATCAATCGGAGCCTTCGACGCCGCCTTCCTCACCCTCAAACTCCACGGTCTTAACTCCTTCTCCGGTGCCGGCGCCGGCACCGACGCCGCCGGCGGCGCCGCCGGAATTTTTTTCTCCGGGGTAGTCATATCGTCGTCATCCTCATCGTCATCGTCGACCACTCCATCTCTCCAGAATGCAACCTTCATTCTATCGGCAGCGGTTTTTAGATCAATCATGAGTTTCTCTCTCACCGCCGCTATATCTTCATCGCCATCGTAATTATCGTGGATCTTGGACTTAGAAGCCCTAAGTCTCTTAGCGGAATCCTTAAACAACGCCGGCCTGTCCGTGTTAAACTTCCGGCAGTTCCACCGGAGAGCGGGAGATGGGCGGCGATCGACTGGCGGTGGAAGGTCGTCGTCGTCGTCGGTGTGAGGGGCATCGGAGTCTAATTTCATACAACGGAGATACCTCTGATTTCCCCACTTCAAGAAGGGGAGGGTGAAATTGTGAAGCGGCTTCGATCTCTCGAGTCCCATCGCCATGGAGTTTAGTGGTGTTTGTTCGGAATCGGCACAAACCATAACCTCGCCGACAGAGAATGGAGGGGCTGAGATCAGATCGGTTGGGCTAAAACAATATCGGGGGAGAAAATATGGAAAACTCAGAGAAATTTTTGAGGGTCCATTGGTTGGTGAAATTCTTCATAATACTTAGGTTGCGCAAACGGAATACCGCCGGAAAACGCCAGATTATATACAAAAGGAGACTCCGGGTTTGAGAGGTGGGCTTTTTAATTTTCGTTTCAGGGCTTTGCTTTCATTTTCTTTTTTCATTTATTTATTTATTTTTTTCAAAAAAAATTAGTTTTAATTTTGTGACACGTTTTTTGGTTTCTGTGGATGCTACTAAAAAGCGCCGATTATGCTACCATGCGCGTCAGATTGAAGATTCCAAGGGTTCCAATGATATGACGTCGTTTTGCTTTTAGGGCAGTCGAAATTATCTTTATTTTAATTAAATTACAGCTTTGACCCTCAGTTTTCAATCCTTTTCTATATTTAAAACAAAATCAAAACCTAATAACCGTTTAAACTTTCTCTATTTATTTATTTCATATATTTAAAAATACAATAAATTATAAATCTACAAAGTCCATCAACCTAACAAACATATTAGAATTTTTTTTTTTTTTTTTTAAAACAAGTAAAATACTAGACACATATATGGTGTGGATCAATCGAGACAACTTTTTTTTTAAGTCACTTCTATAATTTTATATTTTTTGTTTCTTAAAATTATACTTCCTGCGTTTTCATTTTTATTGTATGTTTTTACCACTTGATTCTAAATTTAAACTTCTTTAAGGAAGAGATATTTTCAAAAGCCAAAAAGTAGTATTTATATAAGTTCAATTTTAAAAAAAAAAGACAAACTAATATTCGGAGCCTTAATTAAATATGTTCACGATAATCTTCTAGGATTAAAACTTTTATGAAAGGAGATTTTAATTATTCAAAATAAAATTGGTTTTAATTTTGGACTTTTACTTTTAGTTTTGAAAAATCATGAAATTTCTCGGCAATAATTCTCAAACTTGCTTTGATTTCATTAATCAAACAACTAATCGGAAATGATGATTGAAATTCTCCTTATAAAACCAAAATATTAGTATACCATTTTTTGTATAGGTGTAGTTCTGAATGTTTAATTTTAGTCTACGTACTTTCAACTAATTTTAAATTTATTCTTTATGATTAGTTTATTTTTAATTTTTCTAAAATCTTTTTATTATCTATAACATTTGAAAACATTTTCACATATTGTAATTTCTTGTCGGAATACACTTATTTCTATAAAAATAAATTGTCTTCTAGAAACTCAATTTTAAAATTATCAAAATAAAAAAATTTAAATTATACATTTGAAATTATAAAACTAAATTTATACGGAACAAAATAATTTTTTACTGACAAAAGTTACACTCTCTAAAAAAAGGCTTAAACATAAATTCATTAATTTTCACTTTTTTCTTTTCTCTCTCTCTCTCTCTCTCTAAAGGATTTACCAAAAAGTATTGTCTTGTGTGAATTTTAAACTTCAAATATCAAATTTACACATATTGACATTTTAAAATAAATAAATAAATAAATCTTGCTTTCATCAATTTAGGTTTCTTTTAATTTCCTCCTCCATTGCAATCTCTAATTGCATCCATAGGTGAAATAGTTGAAGTTGATGGTGAAGGAAATGATATTTGCTACTCTTTTCCTAAGTTGTTAATGTGTAGTCGGATGAGGATGACCATAGCCTACATTTTCACAAGACATGAGTGTTTGTACTCGAGGCGAATTTACTATAGGTTCAGTCTCAACTTTAATAAGTTTTTATATTAATATAAAATAAAGTCATTTTGGTCATCTAAATGACAAATTGGCTCGAGTTTGAATATATAATTTCTTTAAATTATTATTATTATTATTTTTTTTTTTTACTATTATACTGACTGTAACTACTGAACAAAAGATTATTTCTTAGGATAAAGTTACAAGTGTAGTATTTAGATTTTAAAACTTGTATTTATTTGGGTCCATAAATAAACTTTTAGTTTGTATATTGTCTTAAGCTTTCATTTTTTTGTTATATAAATTTATGTTCAATTTTGTGTTGGATGATATGTCATTAGTCCTTCATTATCTTTTTCAAAGTTATTGATCTACTAAAGGCTTATTTGAAACGACTTTAAAAATATGTTCTTTTAAAAAAATATTTTCATTTAAATATTTTTGATAAAAATTCTTTAAAATAAAAACACACACATTTTTTTTCAAATAGTGTTTTTATAGACAAGTTTATTTAGTTTGTTATATAATGAAACCGTTTTTATTAATGTCAAATTATTATAATGAAATTTCCAACAGGGGTCATCGAAAGTAATGGCCAGTAGCAGTCGTTGGAGATTGTGGCTAGAGTTTGGCTGGCGGCGGTTGCTGGAGGTGGTGGCCTGATGTTGGCCAGTGGTGGTCACTGTAAGTGATGGCTGGAGTTGGTCGACAACAGTAATAGGAGATGGTTGTCAGAGTTTCTCATACAAATTAGAGAGAGATTAACCATTAAACACTCCAAGTTCATTTTCCTAAAAGTTAGTTTTAAGTGTTTATCCTAAACTAACCTATATTCTATTAACTCATTTTTTTAAAAATCCATTTTAGATGGTTGGAAAACACTTAAAAAAAAAAAAATTCAAAATGACTTTTTTTTTTTTTTAATTATTCAATTGAAAGGCATTCCAAACACACTTTGAATACCATTTTGAATGTTAAAATCTCATTAGACAACATAAATTCAATTTTATATCTAATAGATCAATTGATTTATTTTTTTTAAAATGAACATATCAAGAACGTATTAGACATGATATTAAAAGTTTTTTTTTTTTAGTAAATTAAACATATTAGACATTTTCAAGGTTGAATGATGTGAGACATAATATTGAGAATTATTTTTCTTTTTTTCTTTTTTTATTATTATTCATTTTTAATCTGTTTGAAACAAACGTGATTGGCGGAATTAGTGCAATTAAGGATGCTTTTATTAAAAAGAGAAGAAAAAATTGTGAGTCAATACTTATTTGAATGTTAATGAGTTTTGTGATTAAAACGTAGAATGATAAAATGATTGTGATGCTTTGGATGGACCATGGGCAAGGTGAAGTGGATGTTACAACAATCAAAGCCAATATTTGCTACAACCTCGTCTCTCATGCTACTAACATTTTATTTTATTTTTTTCTTTTCTTTTCTTTTCTTTTTCTTAATACCAGGAATTTTTTGCATTTTAAATACACAATTTCAAAAGTCTTCTTTTCAAGTATAACAAAATGAACTAAAATATTTATAAATATAGTAAAATTTCACTGTTTATTTACGATAGACCGCGATAGAGCATATAAACGGTATATTTTATTATTAGTTGTAAATATTTTCAACAGTTTTTTCATTTAAGATAATTTTTCATTTCAAAATGTATTTTGTATTTAAATGGATTTTCAAGATTTAGGGTTTGTTTGAACTTATTGGAGAAAAAAAGTATTTTTCAAAAAAATCGTTATTATTTAAATTATTTTAATAAAAATTCAATGAGAAATATTTCAAAACCTATTTTGAGTCTAATTTTTTAGAAATAATTTATTTTTAAAATTAAACAATTAGAAAAGTAAAACCATAGACATTCTTAGTTTTTGATTTGGGTGTTTTAGTTTAGTTTAGTTTTTTTTTTTAAAAAAAAAAATTTCCACGTAATTGTAGGTGTTGGTTATGTGATTTGGTATGGAGGGTATTTTAGTCCTTTTATTATGTCAACTAATGTGTCAATGTATAGTTTGGTTATTTTTACAATAAGAAAATAGCATTTTTTTAATATCAAAAACAACTATTCAAATTTAGTCATCTACATCAATACAATTTTTTTAAAAGATTGAGCTACTAGATAATTACAGTGTACCAATTAAATTAAAAAAAAAAAATCTAATCTATTTACAAAAATACCATTTTGTCTACAAAGAATGAGAGTTCTTTTTTTAATTACATCTACTTTGGGATTTTTTTTCTTGATCAATACATCTAATTTGAGATTGTTTATTTGTTTAGAAAAAAAAATTGTACTCCTAATTTAAACTAACTTATTGTATACTTTCTTCGTGAACATTTAATTTCATCAAATTAAACTCTAAATTTTATCTTAAGTTTGAATTTTAATTTCTACACAATCGCTAACTAAGAAAAAATCTCTCAAAACTTACAGCCTTCAAAATCAAATAAAACATTCTACAAAATTAAGTTCCATTAAAGCATAAAAACCAAATAAATCTTTTAAAACCCTCAAATTTCACAAAAAATTCAACTCTAATATTGTTAACCTCTCCCACTCTAATTTTTTTTATTTAAAAATTCATTAAAACTCTTCTATTACCTATATTTTGTATTCATTAAATATATTTGATGATATTTTAAATAATATTTTTTAATTTAAAAATTCATCTGGAGCAACAATGACATGACTTATTAAAGTTTATGATATTAAATACTTCAACATCTATCCCAAAGTTTAAAGTGACATTTGAGATCAAAACGAGCATAATTCAATTGGTATAATATAGTAAAAACTAAGGAGGTTTTGTGGTTTGAACCTTCTAACCCTTATTATACTTTTAAAACAAATGACATTTGAGAAAATTGAAATTTTCGAATCAAATTTTTGGAGGAAATAGCAAACTTTAACATTTTAACATTTTTTTTTAATTTTAAAAATAACATTTTAATTTGAAATTTGAATATTTAGAGAGACATATTATAGAAAGTGCTTTAAAATGTAATACATATCATTCTATTTTGAGGATTATTGTCCAATAATAATAATTTTTGAAGGATTTGAAATAAAACATTACGTAAAAAATTGTTTCTCCAATTATATTGTCTTCTTAAATACACATTATATATAATAGATTTAAGATTGTTTCTATTTCGAGTGTTTTTTTTTTCCCTTTCTAAATTAGCTATTCACAGCCAAAAAGTCAAATTATGTTGAAATTAGAAATATTGAGTTATTTCAAAGCCATAATTATTGTTGGTTAAACCGTCCTCATAAACCAACTTTTCAATCATTACTACACAAAGAATATTTAGTATTGGATAAATGAATACTTCTCCAATTAATATATTAATATATATTTTTTTGAGATGAATTACATATGATATGTGTAGTAATTAATAATCATACCTTTTTATTTTTTTTGTCGTTTTCTTTTATTATTTTTTTTAAAATAACTTTTTTATTTTACGATTGATTTTAAATATAACAAAATGAGTCAAACTATTTACAAATATAGAAAAATTTTATTAACCATGAGTAGTAGATTTCAATAGACTTCAATCATTCAAGCAAATAGACCGCGTAAAAGTGCTTATCGTTGATAAACATGAAATTTTTCTATATTAATAAATAGTTTGATAATTTTTCTATTTATAATAATTTTCTTATATTTTATTTTATTAATATTCTTTTGTCAATTTTAAAATAAGCCTGTAATATATTATTTGAAATTTTCTAGAACCTAAAAATTGGTTACGGAAGAACTTTAACTACCTTTTTTCATTGGTAATTGTAAAAATAAAGCAACCAAAATTACTTTATTATTTTTATATGCCTCATCAGTTTAACTTATGTGCAATTCAACTAATTTTGTATCTTCAACTAACCTCATAATGGTAGGACTTGTTTGCTCGACAAGGCTACAATATTCACCATGGATTGAACTCCACGATCTGTTAATCCTTTATCAAAGTCATACCACGTATTTACTATTAAGTTAATTCATGATGATTTTAAAATTTTCATCCAATAATTTTAAAATACATATTCATTCCTATCGTTTTGAAATTTTGTTTCATAGCTTTTAGTTTGTTTCATACCTTTTAAATGTAGAATAAGATTGTTAGTTTATAACAAATTATTTTATCATAGTCTTACATAATATCATATATATTTTACACATAAACCAAATTCTATATCTTAATTTTTTGAAATGTTTTTAGTTTAATGCAAGTATTTTGAAAATATATCAAATTGTTTATTTTATCGCAATTATTTATTTCATTCTAAACAATATAAAAAGATATGAAAACACTGTAATATACTTTTTCATGGCTGAAGTCGAAATTTAACTTTTGTCTCATAAAAATATGATACTTGAACCATATATGAATTAGAACTTGTAGGTTAGTTTTGTAATTAAAATTTTAAACTTATTAGTTCTTACACATCTATTATGCTATTTATGTAATATTTACTTTTTTCTAATCCAATTTTAAACCGCGATTTAATATTTACATTTTTCTAGTCTTTTTTTTTTTTTTTTTTTTTTTTTTTTAATATTAATTAATGATATCTTGAAGAATGTTTGAAGGGGAAGAAACATTCATTGGTCTTGAGATTCTTGCTCACATAGGTCATATATGGACATTTGGAAACTTCTATCTAAAACAAAGTATTTTTAATATTTAAAATAATAAAAATTGTCAATATGAATAAAACTTTGCGGTAATTAAAAATATGTTTCTTTCATTGAAGTTATAAGTTTCAATCTTCCTACCTACAATGTCATTATTTTAGAGTTTTTGTAATGTAAAATATGTAGATGACTTTGAGGGATCAATCATCGACTTCTAATGAAAACGATCATGTCAATTACTATTAAGCTAGGTTCACTCTAATATTATTTTAAAATTTATAGAGAATGAATCACATATAATTTTTTTTATTTTATTAAAAAAAGAGAAGGAAAAAAAAAACTGAACAAGTTCCTATAAAATAAGCCAAAAATCATAAAATGGATGAGTTTTGTTGAACCACGCGTCAAAATATGATAATTTTGACTTTGTTTGATCTATGTTGACATTGTTATTGGAATGTACTTTATTAATTTTATTATCAAAGCACACATAATACTTATTTTATTGTAAACTAAATACAATAATAGTTTTATATTTTATTATTCTATTTTTTACTACAACCCTCCTTTAAATTTTTCTTTCAAAATTCTAAAATAGGGATGTTGGTGGGCTCTGCAATTCTCAGCCCAAATTCCTTTAGTTAGATGACCAACAACAAAAATAGCTATATTTAAAGAACGGTATTTGAAAATCATTAAAATAATATTTTCGTGTAAAAATAATAAATGTATATTTTTTTAGAATTTAATAGTTTATTATGACTAAAATACCACTACTAAGATTATGTTAAAGGTCGATAAATGTAGATAAAATATAGAACATAACTTTTAATTTTAAAAACTATTAAATGTATTTACAATTAAATCTAAGTGGTATTTTAAAAAAAAATGTGAGTGGTACTTGCAAAAATCAGAATCTTATGGTTGATTAAAAATTGAAAAATGCAACCAAAACATAGATAAATCGTTTCGTTATATATATATATAATATTTGTATTTTGTTGTATCAATAAATTGATAGGTTATACTTCATATAAAAATTATTTCATTTATGAAACTAATATACCATGATTTTAATTAATTGTGTCATGGTGAAAAGTTGTTTTTGTTTTGTTTTAAAATGGAGTTTTTTTTTTTTTTTTTTTTTTTTTTTCATTCGATTAGTTTGATTCTGATGGTCTAATTTAGGTTTTGGTTTTAGTTTTTGTGTGTATGTGTTTTTTTGTTATAAAAAAAATTACCTTATTTTGGTGGTATATTTTAATTGTATTAATTGTATCAATTAATATTTTAAATATGAAGTATATCAATTATTTATTCTATTTTCAAAACTTTGATATGATTTTGATGACATGTAACTTACATTTAATTTGGTATATCAATGATATAGTGTGTGTATTTCAAATTTTGTAGACAAGTTGATTAATATGCCATATTTAGAGATTAAGAAAAGCATATCAATGATATTGTTGATGTACCAAATATAGAGTATCATTCAAAATGATATAATTAAAGTATAAATTTGATATTGCAATTTATATCAATACTAATTCAAAATGTATTTCGAGTATATTGTCAGTGTATTAATAGTATATCTTCATTTGTTCAAAATACAATACTAAGTATTACATAAGTGTATCATTAGTTTATCGACACTCGTTCCGAAAATCATTTAAAACTTAAAAGTGGTGTATCAATCGTATATCAATTACCTTATCATAGTATATTAATTAAAAATTCATTTCAAGTATATCATTCAAGTTTAACATTAATATATCAGTAGTTTATCAAAAATACTAGTCAAAATGTTTACTAAATTTGCATTATAATATTTTATTTGTCATTCTTGCGATTGCCTCATTAATCATTACAACAATAACACAAACTTAATAATTCAGACTGTTCTACATTATTAATATTTACAATATTACTTTGACATACAATTTGTATATTTTTAGAAACTAAGATGTTTCCATCTATTAGACAAAAATTCAAAACTTTAAGCAAACTTTTTTTTTTTTTATTTATTTTTTTTTGAAAGTTTTAAAACCAGAAAAAGTAATATTTACAACTAAAAAAGTTTTGACATTAAACCAAGTAGAAACAAATAACTTAAGAAGTAAGCATAAACATTCTTCTCATTGCTCAAAGATGGGTTTGAAATTTGAAATTGGTGAAAACCTCCAAAGACTTGAAAGCTTTACAGCATAGCATATACTGAAAAAAGGTGAAATGCAATGCCCAACGGCTATCTTCTTAATTCCTTCTAAATAACTCCAAACTCCAACCCACCAAATCCCTCTTTCTTCCTTCACTCCTTTAAAATCCCTTAAATTAACCAACCATCAGCTTCATCTTCCTCAACCCCATTTCTTTTACTCCCCCTGCAACCAATAAAAATATGCAGTCTAAAACCCCACCCATCCTCCAAAAGCTTTCAAATTTCCTCAAACTTTCCATCTTTATCGCCAAAATGAAAACACCCATCATTTCAAACCTCCTTTTCTTCAAGAAATCATTCAGGTCAAACAACTTCCAGCTCCTTCCGCACTATAATTATGGGTTTCTTCCACACTTCCAATTCTCCCCTTCCACCACTCCTCTGTTTCGTTTTTACAAAGGCCGCCGCCGCCTCCGCCTCCGCCGCCACGATGTCTATTCGGTGCTTTTTCCTTGCAGATGTATTGGTAGTTCTGGAGCTGAAAACGAAGAAGATGGAGATTACGGCGAAGCTTTTCCGGCCATTGAAGGGCGGTTTCCGGACTCGTTGGATTGGAGCGATGATGATGATTCAATTGATCGGAGGGCTGAACTTTTCATTCAGAAATTCTACGCGGATATGAAAATGGAGAGGCTAGCATCGATTTGAAACTTGGGAATTTTTTATTTTTAAATTTTATAATGAGTTAATTTTTTAATTGGTTTGGTATTGGTTGAATCCTTTTGGGTTTTATTGTTATTTTGTGATGTGTTCACTCCACTGAAGTTTTAGAAATTGTGGAGATTGGTTTTTCCATTTTTACGGTTTCGTTTTCTTCATTCATTATTGGCATTGAATCAAATGTAAGCAAATTTTGGAATAAAGTTAACGGTCTTTGTTCTTTCAAACTTTCATTTCCATTTATAATCAAATTTAGAGTTCGGTAACTTCTCACTCGAAACAGAGAACACTCCCTCCCTCCTAATATTGTTTTGGTTTTTAAATTTCAAATGTTTATAGTTTTTTTTTTTCTTAAAAAGAAAAATTAAGGCTTTCAAATATATATATATATATTAGAAAAAGGCATGTCTTAGTTTAATGTGTTTTCCTTTTATTGTATTTTTTTTAAGTTTAAGAGTAAATGTACTTAATTCATATTTTTATTTTCATTGTAGATTGTTCACCATACTGATAATATGGAGTGGAATTGCATTTTTTTTTTCTATTTAGATATATTTTTTTTTAAATAAACATAGGGATAAAAATAACTAGTAAAAAATTAAATATTATTATGAGTTAACTTAATTGAATCTCATTTTTTTTTTCATAAAATCATATATACAAGAGTGAGATCTAGATCTACCACTCTTTTGAAGATATAAAAGATGTGTTAACATTCAGATTTTAATTATTGCACTAATGGTTAGGTTGACAAGAAAGGCCAATTATTTAGGTTAAGTATTATTTATTATAAAACTTTAACAAATCATTTTAAATTATCCATTAAATTCCTTTTTTAAAAAATGATTCACTAAATATATAAGCAAAGAATGAACTTGAAATATTTAGCCAAGCTTATTAAAATAAAATAGAGTTGTTTAGATGTATGTGTAAAAATTTTAAAAATAAACTAAGTTCCCAATAATTTCTTGCTAAAAATTAAAACAATATATAATATAACAAAAAATTTAAAAATTCAAATTATATATATCTATTGCATCACTACAAAAATAAAAATAACAACTATTAAAAAAGTAACATCAATTCAAATTTGAACTTCGAACTATTCAAAAATAAGAATTAGTGAATTTTTCTATCAAATACATATCTCTAATATATATAAATATTAAAGCAGCAAAATAGGGAGAATTTTTAAATTCTCACTTTGCCCCTCGTTTTTAAACATGTGACTATTATACCCATGACTTTAATGAATAGTTAACAAATCTATTTGAACCTATAATCACAACCTTTCAATACCTTTACACCTTTTCAACAAAACATGTTTTTAGTAGAACACAACTTTTCACCAAAAGGTCTATTCTTCTCTATGTATTTAATTAGTGTGAAGAGGAAAATTAGAGATTTGGTCATCTCTTCTCCAAAACAAAGGTAATCATTTTTTTTTCTTTTTAGATCTTCCCTTTTAATTGTGATTTCAGCAATAACATCTCCATAGAAGCATTCTCGATAAAATACTGTAAGTGTTTATGATTTTTTATGGGTTTTATTTTGATCCAAAACGAAGACAATTACCATTGACTAGTGTGTGTTTTCCTTTTTGTTTTTTTATCCCCAATTCTTCCTTCTCAAAAAACAAAGGTAATCCTCATTGATGCGTTGTTTGTGTTTTTTTTTTTTTTTGTACATTTCTAGAAATGCATTGCATTTTTAGGGGCTTTTATTTTGATTGATCATGTTTATGACAATCTCTTTCTCCAATATAAATGTAACTATCATTAATGTGTGTGTTTTTTTTTTCCTTTTGATTGATTATGTTTCTTTTGTTTTTTCAGTTCTTCCTTCTGCATTCTGGATAATACTGTAAGTTCTTTTTATGGGCTTTATTTTGATTTGATATGTTTATGTTTACTATTGATATTGAAAATGGAGAGAAAATAGGAAAGAATGAAGAGGAAAGGGATATAAAGGTAACTACCATTAATGTGTGGGATGAGTTGGCCAATGGGAAGATATTTTGTTTTAATTTTAATATTAACCATATATTATTTTATCTCATTGTTAAATTCAATTATTATATTCATTCTCCTTGTATTTTTAAGGTGAGGATTTTTTTTTTCCTCTCCTCCTTCTCCAATAAAATTAACATTTTAAATTTCTAAAATATGCATGTGTTATTTAGTTCTATACATTAATTAGAGTTTTTTTTTCTTCTAAAACAATGGATAGATAATGTTAAGAGATACAAGGAAGAAAGCAGTGGGTGAGGAAAACATGAGAATCAATCAGAGGGTGGTAAAGATTTGAGAATATTAGGGAATGAATAGTTATAGAGAGAAGTTGAGAATACTTTCTAATTTTAATTTAAAAATTCTGATTGTTATTCAATTATATTATACTCATTATTTGTCAAAGAAGGTTTGTTTGAAATATTTTAAAATATAATTTAATTGGGGTTACCAAAACAAGGTTTAAATAATATCTATTTATACATAAATAAAATTTAAACAAAAACTAAAAACTCTTTAGTTACATTTAAACCTACAAGATTTTAGGTATAACTTTCATAACTTTCATAGACTCAATCAGGGCAATGGAGGAAAATCAATTGTCCTTTTTTCCTTAAACTTTTTATAAAACTCCATTTTTTTAATCTCTTCAAACAATTGCAACAGTTTCATTAGAGATATCCAATATTCATTGAGATAATTTGAAATAAAATTACTCCTTTTATGTATGGGAGTATATGCTTTCACGATAAATATATGAGAAAACATTAAAATAAAAAAATGTTGCATTATCTATATTACGAATTACAATACTAAATTTAATTATATGTATATATTTATTTGCTAATTTAATTACAAACATTTTTTTTACTTTGTACTATATTTATATAAATAAGACGATAATAGAAAACACTAAAAAGAATTATACAATTCTTATTACATGTTAAAAATTTCATATATTTTAAAAAGTTTAATTAAAACTACGAAATTTTCTGTGCATTACCCGTGTTCCTAAACTAGTATAATTAAAAACGTTAAAGGTATAATGTTTAATCAATTGATCAATTGATGTATTTTTTTTTATATAGAATTGGAATAATATTTTAACTAAATATTTTTATTTAGAAGTAGTATAATTAAAAAGATAATTGTTTTAAATTGCTCACAAATATTTTTAAATATAGTAAAAAAAACCTATTTCAAACTAATAAACCATAAATTACTTTTTATCACTATATTTATTAATAAATCAGTTCATTTTGCTATAAATAAAAATTAAGTTTAATTAAAACTTATTATCAATGACGTCAAAATTGAAGATAGTACGTGAAAGACAGATGTATTTTTAGTATTATTCTCTTAAATCAATTTCTACACGTAAAACGCATTCTGGAGAAAAACAAGAAAAGAAAATTCTACTCATAACCTAAAGGTTTGTCTATTTTGTAACTTAATAAATTTATGGGTTTCCAAAGAAAATTAGGTGGGCCTATACAGCAACCCGGGATGAATAATCCGAGCTGGGCTTAATAGACCCTGAGGCCTGGACCCAATGTCTGGACTGAGCCCATCTAAGTCCAAACAATAGTAAACTTTATTAATTAATAAGTATACAAAATAACGGTATAGAATTTAAAGGTAGTTGAGGACATGCAAAATCACAGTACATGCTTCAACCACTTCAAATTTGGTCCTGAAATGCTTCTATACGATTAGTTCTACTTCACTAGTTAATCAATAAGTAACCACTCATAGTTAGTTGCAACGAATGGATTTGTAGATCCAAACAAAGCCTATATAGTTTATGCATTCATAGCGATAATGTTGAGATGCTACAACATCTCGGTGCTACAAAGACATCTTTAAATATGTGTTGATTTTCTTTTGTGAGTTAACAAAGGAAAGAAATTTATATAAAGTCAATTATTCAATCCAACATGGTTAGACAAATAGTTTAAATCATGAGGTCTTACATATATATATATATATATATCTTCCTTTTATTTTTTGGATTAACAAACTTACCCAGAAATAAAATACAATTGCAGTATGTATTAAATAGTCAGTAAACTCAAAAGTTGAAAGGTTATAATGAATTTAAATATTTAAATACTTCAACGCTGTCCTTTAAGCTGTGTTAAGACAACCCATTAGGCTCAGTTGGATTTCAGGCTTTCCCTTTTTCCCTTTTACATATAAAATGGCCCAAGCCCCTACTAATAAAAGATATTTGGGGGAATCTCACAAATAACTAATTTTAACAGGGCTACTCTGAAAAATGAGTAAACCGATTGTTTCTTATAAAAATTGTCAACTTACTAAATTTACACAATATTTTAAAGTTTAAATGGTGAGATTATTAAATATGAGATCTCCAATTTGAAACATAAATATAAGATAGATTCCTAAATCTAAGGGGGAGTTGGCAAAGAATTTGAAAAACTAATTAATACACTCAGCAAAAATCCAGGAGGTGGGGGCTGAGATGAGGGGTATAAAAGTAAAACGTCAGTTTAGCTATATTCCAAAATTGATTTATTTATTTATTATTTTTTTCATTTTGAGGATACATACTCACGAAGAAATTCTACTATGTGAGAAATTATTACCATCACAAAGAAATCTATCCCGAATTTCAATTACGATTTTGGACTAAAGGGTATAATTGACATCAATGCAAATATGAATGGCAAAATCAAAAAGAGAGCATGATAAGGGGTTAGACTTGGGCATTGGCCGAAGTCAGTGTACTCAGCTTCAACCAAGTATTGCCAAATGCTTCACAAGGCATGCTTTACACATGCCCCGATCCAAGAGATTCTTTTAGGCCCAAAATATGGCTTAAGAGAGATGCTTGGCCTTGGCCAAGACCGACCCTAGCCAAACATGAAATTGGGCACACCCCTTAGCCTGGTAGGTTATCTTATTATCATAAGGTGACTTCGAAACCCTAGGGAACGACTTAGGTTAACTTTATCAATAAATAAGTCATTCTAAACTCTTCAACTTCCACACTCTGATTTAAGCATCAAAGCGTATGTAGCAAGCACAACACCGGTATGCAAGTTTTCGGCCACATTCTTCTCCTCTTCAAACAAATTTATTGTTGGTATCACGTGAAGGTCGAGTGTATTTCCTCTATTCAAAATTTGGCATCAACAACAAGAGCACCCTCTCAAAAGATTATACTATTTACGCAAATGAGATAGTATACTAAATTCGAAGTGCTTCAAATTTGGGTGATTTTGAAATCAAAGTATAGACTTTAAACTTTTCAGACGTGAAACAATTGTTATTCTAATTTTTCCCCAAAACACACCAAAGTAATTTTCATCCCATCACTTCAGTTTGTCCTTCCAAGAAGTAATCTGTAAATATAAGCAGGAAATGATGTTTATACCACAGTTGCTTTTTTCTTTTACATTCTCACATTTGGAAGATACACTGAATTTTAGTTTCATTGTTGAAACTTGTGGGTCACCATTTTTATCAGTTGCTGTGTAATGGTAGCTTTACTTGATTCCCTTTTCATTGACATATTATTCTCTCCCACAGTTCCTCTTCACTTTTCTTCTCCTAATAATAACATTTCAAAAAGAATAATTGTATTAAAACAAATTGGCCTTTTGTTTTCAAACTCCCAATAATTCATTGTATAGATATGGAAAAAAAAAAAAAATAATGTCAACTTTCACCAAACACATCTTCAAAACTCCAAGGTTCCCTTTGACCCTTCAAAACCTCATGCTGTCTCAACCTTTTCATTCTCTAGTTTCAGAGAAAATTAGCCTTATAAATATTAAAGATAACGTCTCTCTTTGCATATCTCCACAATTATATAATATTGTCCATTTCGATAATAAACTGTCATGGTTTTATCTTTGAATTTCATCCAAAAAAACATCATACCAATAAATGTATTGTCTCTCATTTATATACTTGGCGTGCTTCCCTTTATCTAGCTAATGTAGAACTTTTGTTGTGTTTCCAACCATACTAACACTATTTCAAATTTATGCCAAACTTTTAAACTAAAAAAAAAAGAAAAAAAACAACAAAAAGTCATTTTAAAGAAAATGTTTTTGTTTTTGGGAATTTAGCTAATAATAGAATAAGTACAATGTTCTAAAATAAAATAGTTAATTATCAAACCAGACTTAAACTAGTAAAAGTTGTGTATTATACATAAAATAAATTGTTCAACACGATACTTCAATTTCAATCATTATTTGTGATGTGAATACTTTGTTGGGTATGCACATTTGTTCCCAAGACCCAAAGTTGAACAGAATAATACTACAATTAAAGACCAACCCAGTAAATTAGGGTCCACCATTTTGGGCCTCTTATCTTAGCTTAAATTTAAAAGGAAAAGGGTTGGGAAAAAAAAAAAAAAAAAAAAAAAAAAAGAGAAAGTACAAAGGCATTGTTGTATGATTGTAATTTCATGAACAACTTTATTCTCCCATCCATGAAGCTTCTACTGTTTAATTTCTTGGGGTCCTTTCCAATTTTAGTTCAATCAATTTTAGGCAGGGAGATGGCCATTTTAAAATGAGAACATCAAAATTCCAACTCCATTATATTCTAGACCACAATTATTTTATATTCTCAAATCATTATTATTCAACTAACAATTTAATATTTCATTTAACAAAAGACATTTAATGTTTTTTCTTTTTCTTTTTTTTAATATTATAATTAATCAGATAAAAGAATAAAGAAAGCTCTTAAATATAAATAATGCCTTGTGATCAGATTCTTTTGTGATTACAAGATTCTTTCTTCACAAAACTTTTGTTTTTTCAAATCACAATAAAGACAAGTATATAGATTTAAAAGATGTGTTTTTGTTCAACCTTCTTTCTCTAATCCCAAGCTTAAGCCAACTCAATAAAGGAAAAGAAATAAGTTACAATGAATGCCATTTTGAAGAACAAATTCAAACCAATTTTATGGCCAAATATGGAAAGAAGAAAAGAGAAAAAGAAGTAATTGGGTTAGCTTTGTTTTAGTCTAGAAGTTGTTGCAATTCTTCCTTGTATATCAAACCCACTTTTGAACAAGTAAACCCCAAAAACTGGGATTTTTTTTTTTTTGGATAAATTTTGGATTAAGGTGTAACCAAGGTAAAGCTAATTGGTTGGGCAATATTGACTTTAGAGTGAGAATTAAGAAAAATTTTGAACCCTCTATTGGGTTTTGGTTAATATTATATTCCAGAGGTTATGATATATAAAAATTCGAAACAGATTATGATTTTTGTTTCAAAACTCCTTTGCCTCACCAATAATAATAATAATCACCATGAGTTGACAAAAGTGCACTCAAAATGTCAAAAAAGCTCTAGAAGAGGATCTTTCTCAGTCTCAAGAGTGTGCAACAGCTTTCAAAACTCACATGTGATCATAATTTTCAATCATTTTCTCTCTTTCTCTTTTTTCACACCAAAATTAACCCACCATAAACTTGAAGCAACCTGTAACAAAAATTATGCCAAATACCAAATAATAATAATAATAATAATAATAATAATAATCCTTTTAATGGGTTTATATATTTATGATAGCACAATTTCGAAAAAATATATATACATTTGAATTTCATAAATCCTTCCACTGTAAAATTGTTGATTCTAGAAAAGAGATGACTTACAAAAGAAAATAGTTATACACTAAAGAAAAAAACTCTTGGCCACCTTGCTTGATTGTGTCCTATGTTACGTTTTGGTCCTCGAAGGATCACGGTTTTTAAGGCCTTTGTTTTGCAAACATTTATAATATGAAAAAAATTGGATGCAGCTTGGTTGCACAAGAATTTTTTTTTTTTTTTTTAACATTTTATTTTTAATGTATAAGAAAAAGAGGAGCATTGAATTAAATTAAATGTAATCTAGGTTTGTCTTTGTAATATTAAGCTTATAACTTGGTTTTGTTCTGTGGGGTGGCTTATGGTTTATCTAATAATTCTCTCTCAGCATGCACAAAGAAAGACAATCTTATTCTTTGGCTGGCAGCCAACTTGTGAATTAATGATTGAACAATGAGCTTAATTATCGGAGACACCGAAAGATTTGCCCTTTATTTTTTTCCTTTATTTTTCCCTTTTCTTGGAGCTTGGGAAAATGTCTCTCTCACTAACTTTTGTTTGTAAAGGTTTACATTTGCAAATTTAACCTTACAAATCACTCAAATTTGAGAAAGGGGTTGATTAAAATTTAAAAATTAAAAAAAAAGGAAAAAAAAAAAAGGCCTAGTTCAACGGTTAATTCTTCTCTTGTCAATACAACTGTGTTTAATCATTCACAAAAATATAATTAATTAAATTTAAGACATGAATTAAACTACATTTATATTTAAATTAAAATATCAGAAGAAAACGTGATACTACAAGAGTTTTAGCATAGACGAAAAAACTTATAGCTAGAATTCTAGGGGGTGAACTCATAAGTCTTACTTTAAAATAAATAAATAAATAAATAAATAAATAAATAAATAAATAAAATGTAACAATTATTTTGTTTTGGTATTTATTTTGGTACGCAAATTACCACGCAATCATCCCAATCTCATAATTATTACGATATTGACCAAGTTACTTGATTGTAGGGACAAGATCAACACATTGTGGTTGTAGGTAGGTGAAAAAAACTTTACTTGTTCCTACATTTTTGAGGTCGTTTATGATAATGTAATTTGTTTTTTCAATCTTCTTTTCATATTCTGTCCTTTTTTTTTTTTCTTTTTTCTTTTTTTTTTTTAGAGTGATCTCTTGATTATTATATTTAATTAATACATGGAGAGGAACTTGGACTTTTAAGCAAAAAAATTTAAATATTGCAAAGTTGAAAGCATGCATATCCATTTAAAATTATATTATATATCAAATCAATTTCCAATTAATTACAGCTAGTGTCCTCGTCCTATATCATATGTATATATATAAACCTTCCTATTTTTGGGGTTATGTGGTATATTCACTTAAGAGATTTCTTCTTTATAGTTCTCATTATCTTATAACATTAAGTAATTTCACGACACACATGAATATGACTAATGCCAATTTTAGGGTTTTATTTGTCAATTTCTTTAAAGAAAAAAAAAATCTTTTGCGTGAGAAACTGAAAATTATAAAATGACTAAACAAACAAACAATATAAACATGTTTAATTACAAAATAATAAGTACATTAAAATAACCAATAAATTGAATTAAAATATTTAATCGCAAAAGACAATATATAAACATAAACCTATGAACATTTTTTTAACCTTGTAATTTAATGTTTCTAGAATAATGCTTTTAAATGTATGCATCTCGTTTTGAATACACTTGCACTACTATCCCTGTCGGTGAAAATAATTTCCCTATATTTGGAAAAGAAAAATTATTCAATATATAGCCACTACATGTTCACATTAAATTATAATGGGTTAATAGTAGTATTAGGGTAGTGGTATCACTTAATTAAGTATACAACAACATTTTATATATTAAATATAGAAAAATGTATCCAAAATAGAATATAAAAATTTAATCTAAATTTGGCTATATCTACTAATATTTTGAATTTGAATTTGATTATTATAATTGGAATTATATGTGTTATGGTGTTAATAGTGGTAGTATTAAAATGGATATAATTGTTCAATTAGTTCCAAATCAAAAGATTTGAAATTCAAATTTACTATCAAATAATATATTTATAGCCAATTGTTCAATTATTGCACATAAAACGATAATTTAAAAAAGAGGAAAAAGGAGGAGAAAAAAAATGATTATGGAGTGGTTGTAGGTTTGAAATTAATCATCGACATTTCACATCGGAGGAATGAACAAATGTGTTTTGGTTTTCGAGAGAGATCGATCTGATTAATCATAATAATAATAATAAATAAAAGAAAAAAAGAAAAAAAAGAAGAAGAATGTACAAAGATTCCCACAAGGGTTTTTGAAAAATTTTGCATACACAAAAACGTAGGAATAAAAATGAAATCAACCGAGTCGAGTTCCGAGTTTAGGGCGAATCAATTTGCAGAGGTGGAAAGCGGCGGTTTTCATGGCGCCGCCGGAGCCAATCTCAAATGCAGATCCAACCCAATTCCGTCATCAAAACCCGATCCATTTTCCCCTTTACTGAATCTCTTCAACGAAACCCCCTCCACTTGAGACCCCATCGTAAATGCCATCGAATTCCCTACTCCGCCGCCGTACGACGACAACATCGCCGCCGTCCCTCCGCCGCTGGACGTCGGAAAGACACACCCATGTGACGACACGTGGATCGGCGGTGGGGTACGGGTCGGCATGTAGACCCAGGAAGAGGAGGTTGTTCCAGCGGTGGCTGGGTTAGGGAGGAGGAACTGGCCGCCGGGAGGGGCAGCGGTAGCGAGAAGATGAGGCGGAGGAGCAAAGGCGGAGATAATTGGGTTTCTAACATAAGCAACGGCGGCGTTACGAGTGGCTTGTAATTGAGCACGTTTAAGTTGCTGCCTTTCTTTTTTATGGGCATTTTGGTGGCCGCCGAGGGCCTGTGAGTTAGCAAATTCACGGCAACAATATTGACACTCGTATTTCCGGTCGGCGGAAGGAGTAAAAACGCCGGATTCCGATGAGCCAGTTGGAGTTTTGGCGGCGGAGTCATCATCTTCTAATTCCTCACTAACATCAAAGCCAAAGAGTTTTAATTTGAAAGGGGTAGTGTTCGGTTTGGTTTGGAAATCAGCCATATATGTGTTTTTAGGAGGAGGAGAGAAAAAAAAAAAAAAAAAAAAACAAACAAACAAAAAACAGAGAGAGAGAGAGAGTAAATAGTGGAAAATGAAGGGTGGGGGGATATAATGTCAAATGTGTAAGAAGTTAGAATGCATGGAGGGTTTATTTATAAAGGACAAGAATCTAGGCTAATTGTGAATTGATGAGTACAAGGTAGAGAAAAAGGTAAGATTATTGGTTCAATTTTTAATTAAAAGAAAAAAGAAGGATGTAAAGTGGAATTGACAAAATTATATAAAGAGAGAATGAAAATAGTAAAAAAAAAAAAAAAAAAAAAAAAAAAAAAAAAAAAAAAAAAAAAAAAAGGGGTGTGGAAGGACAGGAGTTTGTCTTTGTCCTCATACATACATCGCCGACTCTTTTTCTTTTTAATTTCATCTCTCTTTGGTTTTCTCTGTTTGTCATGTCATGTAATGCAAAGCTTTTCAATGCCTAAATATATTACTCTTTTGACAACCCCAATAACTAAAACCAAATTTCTCTAATCCATCATTTTCACATTTTAAACGTTTCATTTCTTATTTCTTTTTCCTTTTAATTCTAATTCTAATTCTATAGTATCAAATTATAGAAGCTCATAGAATGTGTTGTTGCTTCCTGTTGTTTATAAACTTAATTAATTTCAAAATACAACCATTCACCCTCATTAACATTCTTCTTAGAATTGAGAGAATTAGGGGTTCGGGCATCTTTTCACTATCCCATCTCATGTCCTTATGCCTTTAAACCCCCTTTTTTGGACCTCTCTTAGCTTGTGACGTTTATGACCATTAATGTTACAACAACAATGCTCAAATATTCGAATTTTCATCATAACATTATTGAACTTGATAAATGTCATGTGTTTAATACAAATCAAACTAAAATTTCCGCAATCGTAGAAACCAAATCTACACTTTTAAGAGATCAAGTCGAAACTATAAAGGAAAAAAATAATTGAACGCTGTTTTTTAGTTCAATAACATGTGAAAGTGAGAGACTTGAATCTTTGAACTTTTTGCACATGATATGTAGTTCAACCAATCGAGATATACTCAAATTAGCTATTAGACTAGATCTGTAACTTACCCCATAAATAATTAATAACTAATTATTCAAAGTCTCTTGTGAACAAATTAATTAAAGTAACCTCAAATTTTGTAAAATAAAAAAATTAGAATATTTTTTTGGGGGGCATATATTTAATATGTCGTCCTATTTTAGTATTGTATATATGGAATGTGTGTGGCATAGGGAAAAGATTCAAGAATGCATGTGAAGGATAGGATTAAAAATTTAAAAATATATGTATAATTGAATGATTTGTTTAATTAATTTGTCCACTGTAGGCATCTGAGAGCCACCTTTGATTAATTTTGCCCACTTTTGTTTATGCAGTGATTATTTAAATGAATTAAAAGAAGCATATAGTCCAATACAACACTAATTATTCAGTTTCATGTCCAAAACTTTATATTAATTCATTAATGGACTAATTAACTAAAGCAGCCGATTAGTCAACCTAGCCCATGACCCATCACTGAAAAAGACACCCAACACTTGTTTGCTTCCTCTTATTTATGCTCCATTTTGGTACTTGGTATTAATTAATTATTTATTTTAATTGTATCATTAAGTAATTTTAATATATCATTTCTCTTTAATTATTTCTGTACTGCACTAACTTTTCACATTACTTGTTTTATAAGACATTATAAAATATCATATTATGACAGATCTTATTTTTCGAAATTAATATATGATTTCTCAAAAGAAATATTTTGTATTATAAACTGTTATATAATGAGATAAATGTTCTTTTACCAACCTTCTCTGAAAAAGCCAGTTGAGGAACTCGATGCATTGAATAACCTATGGGTTAGAGAAATATAGTCCACTAAATGATGGAATAGAGATCATTATTAATTCAGGTTAACATTGATCCTACTCTACTGTAGTAGAGGATTCAAAGTTAAAATAGATATCATGTTGGTGTAGAAATTACATTACATCTTGAGTCAAATAAGAAGTGGAGTTTACAAATCCTAATTTCTTACGTCAAACACCCCGTTTATGATTTATTTAAAAGTAAATTCTCATATTTTGATTCATCATTTTGCACCATTCGATGTCTAAGAGATAAATAATAAAAGTATTTTCAATTTATATTTGTAGTTATTAAAACCATGTAAAATTTTTAGAATTCACATTCACTACTTATTATGAAATTGCCACATTGTGGCAATTTCATTGAATAATTTTTCTTTTTCTCGTATTTATTGGACACATAACATCTACATACATGCACCCAAAATATATATATATATATATATTTTTTTTTTTTGAACATGACAATAGGTAAGGACATATTTCCTTCAACATAGTGGTTGATGCGCGTTAATCTTATAATTTGTAGGGAGTTAATTCGAAACGACCTTAGATTATCTATACAACCTACAAGACGTAAATCTTACAAAGGTGAAGTTTTTTGTCCAACAAAATTCCAATGCTTAAGTTAGTACTGAAAACGAAGTTGTGTCAAGCTGAGCTCAATCAAGTTAGGCGTAAGTTAATTGGGGATTATTGGACTCCCATATCTATGCTTGTCTCTCATCTGACACCATTGTTGGACCTGTACCTTAGGCCAGCAATATCAAGAGGGTGGTATGTCGAGATCATCCTCGGCTCAATTTATTAGCCTGCTTGAAATCTTATTACTGTTTTGGGTTGTTGCTTTGAACCTTAACTCAACACCACGGTCGACTGAGGCTCCAAATTTTCTTGTAGAAAATGTACAAACTCGAAATGGTCCCATCAAGTTGGTCAACCCATAACATTGGGTAATTTTTTCTTTTTTCTCGAGAGTAAAGAAAATCCTTTTTTTTTTTTTTTTTTTTAATTTATTTGTTACATTCACAACCACTGAAAAGACTATTTTGAACATGGCAATGTATGGACACATCTCCTTCAACATAGGTAGCAAAAGTTTGATGGGTTTGTTGAAAGACAAACTTCACATATCTAAGAAAAGAAATTCAATCATATTATATATATGTGTGTGTGTAGATATGGATAGATAGACATTATTTTAAAGGTAGAAAATTAGATAAAGGGTCATGTAATGATGAATAATATCCAAGGAAGATTTAAAGCATACATATAGATGAAATAGAATATATATGTGTGTTTGAAAGAGGGATGTGAGAATTTTGTTTTATTTGGTTATGTTTAATTAGGTATAAATAAGGATATAGGTATGAATAAGATGGAAGATTGTGTGTAGACCAAGTGGAACCATAATTAATAAAATAGAGAGTGGGGATAGGTTGATAATAAAGGGAAATGAAAAGAAAGAAAAGAGAGAGAAGCCATATAGAAATAGAATAGTAGTCTCTAGTGGTACCTTAATTAAGAGTTTATAGAGTAGTGAGATTATTGGGTTAAATGTGTTGGTTTTGAAATGAAAGAGTGAAGAAAGAAACAAAATCAATAAATAAAATAAAAAGAGGGTTGTGTTTGGAAACTTAGAGTAAGAAATAAGGTTAAAGGATGATTATATTTGGTGTTTGTGAATGAATTATTGTATATAGGATGTTTGCGTGATTGACGTTAAAACCTATTATTAATCTCCAAAGTTATTTGCTTTTCTTTACTTTAAGAGGAGACAGATCTCTTCGAATCTTACTAACTACCATATATTGATGTTTGGAAGAGAGAGAATTGGCCTTTAAAAAATAAAAAATTGTTAGTTCAAAAGCTCTTCCAAAGTCTTGATCATAACTTCAAACATGACCCACTTTTGTCTCCAATTCTCTGTATTTATGTGTCAAAATTTCCCATCAAACAAAGAAAGAGATATCTGAATTTGGGTTTAATAATCCCTTCCTTACCTATCAACTCTGCTGTTTACCACTTTTATATATACATGATATCATGGGAGGTGCTACTTTAAACCAATTTCTTATATATACATTATTAAATCTCCCTAGTAGGTAGTTGATAAGATGGTTTCATTGTCCCACACTCCTTCACTCAAGTGGGTCCCAACCTGCCTCACTTAATTTTTATATATAATGTTCCATAGATTTAGGTCATGCTACAAAATCATCAATGACTCATTTCATTATGATACATAACAAGTTTTTCTATATATTTTCCCAATAGTATGATAGTTTTAAAATTCACATGTCGATTTACTACACTTTTAGATCTTTGTTTTTTTACTCCTAACTAACGTGTGGGACTAAATTCTTGTATGAAAGACATGGAGTAATGAAAACAGTATAGTTTGAAATGATTGTGTTTTGTGAATTTTGAAAAGCTTTGGAGGTTGGACCACAATCCAATGTTGTGAATATTTTAAGAGAGCATTTTGTTTTGGCTCAAAAACAGAGAAGGAGAAGTCATGTAGTTGGCTGACATTATCTTATACATTGGGTGTCCCATTTGGTACTTCTTCCCATGTCAATGCTGATTCAGTATTGTTTTTCTTTTTATCAAGTGTGTTCTTAATCAATACCCTTTGAATTCTTTATGGTCTTTGCTTTTTATGCCACCCATCAAATTTTATGTACTCTAACCTATGAAAGGAAAGGAAGCTATTCAATATTTAATACTTGCATGTGAAGATATATAGTATCTACCTTTCTGGTTGAAAACTTCATACCAATTTAACTGCAATGTAATTCATTCTATTAAGGTATGGAGAAAAATGAGTGAATTTTGAAAGTTTATTTGCAATTTTATCTTGAAAATTTTCCTATTAGTAAAGTTTCTCCTTACAACTTACAACGGCAAGTTTCAACATTGTTTACATTTTATGAATGTTCTAAGCTATTATTGGCTCCTTATAGGAAAAAGTTCGGTACGTTCGGTTATGTTTGTAGTTGCATCTTATACTTTTGTTATTGAAGTCAAGGTGGAGATTTGTTAAAATGTCTAAATATAAGACGTATCTAACATAAATCACATAAATTTTTGTGTCGATCTTTATTGTTTACGTTTTTTTCCTCTTTTATTTATCGATTTTTATAATACTTTCGTTTGTTTGATATGAAGGTGGGATGCGATGTTAGAAAAGATCCATATACTTTAACAATGCAAGGTGTGAAACATCAAGCATAGTTATATAAGGATATGAAAAAGAAAAGAGGATTACAAGTTGGGCACTAAAATTTCTCCATTGATTCAGGTTTTGGCATGTGAGGAAGCATCCAATTGAGAATTTTTAGGTACATCTCTTAAAGACAGAAAAAGAAAATTAAAGGTTAGTAAGAAGCCCACACAACTCAAACACATTTAGACTTGTGTGTGTCAAACCATTTTATTGAGTTATGTCCCCACTTGCTCACTTCTTTTTTCAAATACAAAACACAAACCTTAGTGGGTGGTGAGGCCATTATCCAATAAATCATATACTTGTTTCTTTTAATTCTTTTTTTTTTTTTTTTTAATTCCCAACCTTGTAAATTAATTTAAATAAACATGTGCTGATGTCTTTTTAAGAAATGGGTGTTTATTATTATTGTTATTGTTATTGTTATTATATATTTGCTCTCCTTCCCTCTCTTTCTTGTTAAATATTGTAATGTAATGGGTTTCCACCCATCTAATTAATGCACTAAACAACACTTGTAATTTTCTTAAAAGCTTAATCATCATACTTTTCTTTTCTTTTGCTTTGCTTTGTTGTTGATTAAGATGCCAATATTATCATATAAGATTTCCCAAATCACATGTATGACCCACCATGTTGTGCTTATCAATGAAATTTATCCAATCAATCAATATAATTGCAACTAAAAGATTTTTTTTTTTTTTTTAAATAATCCTATTTTAGTATCATATATTAATCAAAATTATACCCCCATTAACTTTCTAATCATCTTTAGTTTGTTTCCTTTGCAAACCATTGCTTTTGGAAGGGTCTAAAAAGGACAATTTTTTGTGGATATGTTCAAAAGCAAAGAGTACCCAATATCCAAACAGTGTGGTGACTCATTTAAACCCCTCCATGCTTGCCAAGTGACACTCCTTCTTTTGTAATTATTTTTAAAAGCTTAAGTGGACTTTAGGCTCTAAACCATATGTAATGTCTAAACACATTATTTAATCTTTTGCATAATTTAATAATCCTACACTAATCTAATTTGAAACCAACTAAGATGAGTGTGCTGTAGAAGATTTTAAGAGTAAAACTAATTAATTTAAAGTGCACTTGAAATATTTTTAGAATTTTAAACAACACTTCTTTACATGGCAATTGTCACACAAATTACTAGAAAAAAAGTTGGAAAACATTTTTGATTAATTAAATGCAGTGTTTTATTGTAGGTACATAACAGTATGGAGGATGTTTATAATTAAATAAGATACATTTGTATCATATGAATAAAACAAGCATTTGAAATTTTAAAATCATAACTAGAAAGATGCACGAAACGATATATAGAGAAATGAGACTCAGTCAATCAATAAAACAAAAACGATTTGATGCCCTTTCACTCATAGCAAGACACGTTGAAAGCCAAACACAACACAACCACATAACTATGGAATGTGCCACAAAAAGTTTGATCCTTCGACAAAAAATCTACTACCCATATCACATATTCCAGTTTTATAAGGTTCCAACAATGGTTGCCTGTAAATCAATTCTAAAATTTTCAAACTCGAATAATCAATACTATATAAATACAAATATTCATCTAACTAAATATGACTCAAAGCAATTAACGCATTTAATAATTTCAATCTCGTCCTTATTGGACTCAATATAAGTTTCCATTCCATCTAAACAATTTATATTGAGGAGAGGTGAAGTCAAACAGTATCATTCTAAAATGATTTGTCAAACACATTAAGAGATATGGTTGAATCCAAAATCCTTTAAAAAGATCTTAATAAATATAATCAAAACACATCAATAGAAATATACCATATAGAAAGCAAGAACCCCTTAAATAATACAAGTGCTCCATTGCCATTGAATCTATCTATATTATATTTGATAAAAATGTCCACTCAGCCAATAACTTTCATCCAATAGAACTCAACCATTTCAGAAATAGTTTGTAGTCAAAGCTTCACAAAAACAATAATAAAATTGAGAAAGATGGATGCTTTCTTCAAGAACCCAATAAGGTTACCTCTGTGAGAGAGACAGTTGACCTTTAAACAGTGAGTATCATCCCGTATTTTTTATTTTAAAACAAACTGACCTTCAAAATACCTTATTTTCTGGGAGAATTTGTCCCAAAGAAGAATCCAAGTACATGAGAAATCATAACAACTCAACAACAATAAAACCTCTTGTTAGATTCTGCTGAGATTGAGACAATTTTCCAGCTCCAATTATTGGAATTTTGTTCCCTTACTATTGTTGCACGTGTGTCCCTGTTCATCAACACATCTTCAACTTACATGATTGTCTGAGAATTCTGTTTTAGAGTACCCTACCAAGTCCTAAATATATAAGGCCCACCAAAAGTGGCCTGTTTTTGGTATTATAATAGCTAAAGATATGACAGCCAAATTTCCTACTTTAGTTGTTAATCTATTGACCTGTTTGAAATGACTTTCAAAGTGCTTAAAAATGTGTTTTTAAGTACTTAAAAAACCATTCCAAAGATGCCTTAAATCACTCTAATTAATCAACCCAGCAGCAACAGCAATACAAAATATCAAAGAAAAGTCCAGCAACAACTAGTGGATACCATGGTGGGATTCAAGTGAATGGAAAATTGTAATATCCAAATGACAATTATACAGCCCTGCAGAAACAGTGAAATGGAATATAATACACTCAAGTTTTCTTCACAAACCAAATAAACGAATTTATTACCACTAAAGAAGCTAAGGCATATACCTATACTAGAAAATTTTTGAGAACTGAGCAAGTCACTCAATACACTCATAAACAGAAAGGCATGAATACACAATTTTTCTATTATAGATCTGCTTCAAAAACCCATATCATAGATACAGTAAACAGTATTATCAGGCAACTCACAAGAAACAAAGCAGCTTGACGGGCGCCCAATTAGTTAACTTGCACACCAAAACTTCCTAGAGAGAAGCAATATTCGAAATGCCCCATATAATCTCAACCGAGCTTTTTGTCTGACCCTTTGAGATTAAGATTAAACCATTTCTTCTTGTTAGGTTTGTCCTTCCCATCTGAGCCCCCATCTTCTCCTGAATTGTAAACTTTTGAGTCATCAGCTTTTCCATTACTTAAACCACTGGCAATATCATTATGGTTCACTGGCCTAGAAACCGTGAAAGAAGAGTGAATATTATCTCTCCTTTTTAGAAGTTCATCAACCTGCAATTGAGAAAATTACGATAAACACAGCGATCAGCGAATAAGAAATAGAGTTGCATCACTTATACTCAAAACAAGAAGGAATCTAAGACAACTATGAAGTATCAGATTGAGAAAAGAACGCATACAGATTGTTTTTCCTGACTGTATCGGTTTGTAGCTTCTTGAAAGCGTGCAAGTGCCTAGAAAGTAAGAAGTTCACTTTCAGACAAACATATCAGGAAAAAGAATTCCATATATCTAGCCAATGCAGGGTTAGTACCTTCCTATATTCAGTTTCAAATTGGCGCAACTCATTTCTCTTTCTTAAAATTTGAGCTTCAATTTCTTTGAGCTTCTCTGTTGTATCTTCGTATGATTTTGCACAAATTGCCTCAATTGTGTATGTTGCAGACTTGAAGAAGTTATCGCCTGAACAATCATGCAGGATGACCACAAAATATTGTGACAAATACTAGTTTAGATGGTAAGTTCAAAGAAAAGATCAATTAATCATCAGCTTATACCATAGACAGCAAATATATGGGTTCCAGCTTTTAGTTCTGAAACCTCACAAGGCTGAAGGCCTTCCAACCTCTTGAAAAAAGCAGCCTCCGGGTCCTTGGCCATTGCTAACTGCACTACCATGCATATTAATCAACCATCACAAGAAAGCAAACTTCTGAACTCTTGACAGAACATCCAATCAAACCACAATATCTGACCATAAAATAAATTTTAAAAGAAAAATTTAATAATAATGCATAGATGATCTAATGACTAAAATATTTAGCAGTAACATACCGCATTCATAGTTGAATCCATTCTGTATACTTGAAAATGTAGAAAATACATCCCAACAGATGAAACCTTGCCATTTTTCTCACTATCCTCCTGTTGATGAAGATACACAACATTTGTTGCAAAGAGATGAGTCAATCCTACAAGTATATAAATGGAATACAACTGAAAATTAAAAGCTGATGCATGTCCAAAAGGGCTTTTATGATAAAGTCAATACCATTTATACAAACAATACTTTACAGCGGAAATTCATAAAGTAGAAACGGATTATAAGTAGGAAGCAAGAAAAAACTTATCAGCCACCCGAAATGATTAAAACTTCATTTTGACATGTCTCCGTGATCAGTCAATTGGTTTATAAAGAGTGGGGAAAAAGATCAACTTTACTAAGCAAAAATCAAGTAGGTGGGGGCATCAGTACTCACAGCATAAATAGGGAATATACAAAAGCTGAAATGTGATAAGCAACTAAGAACTGCAGAATATAATAAATAAACCACTTCCCATGAAATCCAATTTCTGCATTGATGCTTCCATCAAACCATTGTTATTTCCTCAACATTTAGTATAGTTTAACTAATACCTCAATTCTTACTACCCATCATTCAACGTTAATCTTTCAGAAAATACATATGAAACAATAAATAAATAAAATAATGAGAACCAATGCCAGAAACTGAGACACAAGAGTATCCGAGATATTAATGCACAATACCTGTAAGGCTAAACCATAACCACCATTGGCATCTTGCTCAAAGTATAGCAGCTGAAAATTAAAGAACACACTTGTTAGAACTATGCCAAAAAGAGCAATTCACCACATTGAATCCACAAAAATAGAGATCACAGGTTAGAATTTTATGAAAATAGCAGCACACCAAAATGCACATATATATATACCCAAAAAAACAATGATTTAATATATATATATATATAATAGACCTTAAGTTTGCTTTGAGCAGTGGAAGTAACTCTGACAACAATGCCTGCTGCAGCCTGTTGATCATTGATTGTTACACCAAAGAAGTGAGCACACTGTTTATCGACCTGCAGTGGAGCATTACATAAGTGAAGAGAATTTAAGGGAAAGAGAGTGAATGGAATTTAAGGAACAGAGCAAGCTTTGTCGTTATAAGAATTAAGAACTATATAAGCACCTTCCCACTGACTGATGTTCCAATAGGAAGAGGTCTGATGGTCACGGTTCCATTTAGAGCTTCTTCCAGAACATTGGCTGATATTGTAGTCTTAATGGGGACACCCAACTTGCTATAAACAGACAAACTTAGAGATTAGAGAGATTGCAGACTAGAGGAACCTCAAATACCAATACTAATATATATTACCTGAATAAAGCTGCAAACATGGTATTAACAGTGCCCAAATTGGATAAGTCAATTTCCATGTCCATACCATCCACATCAAGAGCCTGGAAAGATTATTTTAGAAGTACACGAGGATGTAACCTTTTCCGTAAGTTGATGAGTGTCATTTGGAAGCTTTGACACATCAACAGCACAAAAGTAAAACAAATAAACAAAGACCAACACAATTAACTCAGTATCACAGAGTTCCAAATTCATTTAGATAAGGGTTTTTTCTTTTTCTTTTTGGAAACTCCACGTAACAATTGAGCAAATGAAAGACCTGTGGTAGTATATTGAGATAATAATGAATGATAATAACTTTGCACAGTTATACATTAATGTTTTCATTCCATTTACAATTCTACTCTTCTGGCTTATTTATAATGCCATAAGGTGACTTTACACATATAATACTCTACTTGTAGTTGTTTCCATCTCTTTGGAGGCTATACCTCTGCCCAGGACAAGGAAACCTATATAGAAGAAATTGTTTACACAAGGAACGAAATGTATTCTATCCTTGGATATATAATTGTCTGTTACAAATTGAAACAATAACATCCACGTTGAGAAGACTAACGTAGGAAGACAAGAAAGGAAGAAAAAAAAAAAACCTCAAATCCTGCACTGTCATACTGCCTTCTCTTCTCTGGATCAGATAAAATGTTGTAAGAATAAGCAACCTCCTTGAACAGTTCTGAAGCCTCGGGATTCCCTACATTTTTATCAGGATGATACCTGCCCATCATGTGAATTGAAAATCAGAACATAAACAACAAATCATCAATAAGCTATATTTGATGATGTTATTAATCTAGATAATGTGGATAGATCATAGATGTTAATTATCAGAAAACTCCTTTATGGCCTCTTCAGCCCCACGATAACATCATAATTCACAAGCTCTAGCAACTAACTAAACCAGAACGAACTAAAATGGCCTTCAAACATTGGATTCACCGCCTAAGTGCAAATGATAAAATGAAAACCAGAAACGGTTGATGACCCAAAACATAATTCTACGAAAATCAGTCGAATGCAATGACAAAAGGCGGAAATTCTACTAATCCTGAATGAGAATTCCCATCGGGCGTGGCCATTTGACCGGGGTTAGCTTTGAATAAGCAGTGATCAGCAATCAAGCCTGAATTTAAGCTTCACATACCATAGTCCACATTCGAAAAAGAACAGAAAATGTTTCCATAGAACGTGAATTTTATAAAACTTACTTGAGCGCGAGTTTCCTATAAGCAGTCTTAATTTCCTGATCTGTAGAATCTCTGGACACAGATAATACTTCATATGGGTCTCGTCGAAGAGCCGGGGTTGAAGGTCCTTCGGTCTTTGAACTCGTCCCCATCTCACTCACTCACTCTCAATTCTCAACTAACAAATGCTACAAATGAATCAACAGAAAACCCAGTTCGAAAATCATATGATATCCACGTACATACCCAAAACCTCAAAAAAAATCGTACGATTCAAGAAGCTGACTGGATCTCTCTTCCTTGGGATAAAATCAAGAAAAGGAAGGATAAACAGAGGAGTAGGATCGTGTTAACCGAAACATGGGGTGATCAATTAAAAGTGAAGGGAATTTGGGAGTTGAAGAAAAACAGGAATTGAGAAAACGGAGAGGTCTTTGAATCTTGGCCCTCGTTCTTTAACTCTGTTTTCTTTACGTCGTCGATGGATGGCTTCTACTTTTTCGTCGACCCTTCTTCGAAAAGAAAGGAAAACAGGGAAAAATTTTCAAATTTCAGCTCGCAAATTTTGTAATTTTTGGTTTTTTTTTTTTCTTTTTTCTCTCGAAACGGTCCACCGTCTGTCAGTCGTCAGAGTTACCCTTTTCCTTCGCTTTCGATTGTCGTACCTTTCTTTCTTTTTATTCTTTTTTTCCCTCTCACTTTCCTTTTTCCATTTGAATTTTGAAGCATTATTTCGACCATTCAGGCTGTCGACGTCTTAATTGTACGAAAATTTTAATGAAAATATTGATAAAATTTAGAAAAATTAAAATCCAGTTGGATAATCATTTAGTATTTTGTTTTCGAAAATTAAATTTATAAACACTTTTTCTAACTCCAAATTTTTATTTTGTTATCTACTTAGGTTTAAAAAATCAAACCAAATTTTAAAAACAAAAAAAAAAAATTTTTAAACCTATTTTTGTTTTTAGAATTTGATTAAGAATTCAATCATTATGATAGATGCAAATCATCGGAAAAAATTAAGATAAGATAGACTTAATTTTCAAAAATGAAATAGTTACCCGGGCTTTAAAATTAAAATTTAAATTAGTAAATAAACATTTTAGGATATTTAAACAAACTAAAACGTATGTTATTTATATTATATTTATATTAGTGACATTTTGTTACCTGCTTTTTAGGTTTAGTGAATTTTTCTATGATATAACATGAATAATTGATTCACTCCTCATGTCAATATCACTCATGAAAATGTAAAAATATCGATGGAAATATTAAGTTAATACTATAGTTATAATTGCCTACGGACCAACTCAACCAAAAATTATACAAGTCGTCACAACCTGACTTTAGATGTAGATTTTATAATTTATGTATTTATTTTACATTTATTAGTATATTAATTCAACATACTCTCTTAATCTAATGATGGAAAACTATAGCAACAGTGTGGCGGCCTCAGCGAAATTATTTTTCTAATTCAATTTGTTTTTTCTTCTTTTTTAATTAATTAATAATTAGGATAACAATTAAGTTTTTAATTTTCTATTTTTTAAATATATGTTTTTCTAAAATTATTGTTTGCACCATTGTTAAGAAACCACTTAAAATTTTAAAAAAAATATTGTCTATAGAGTTAATTTTTAAAAACTAAAATAAATCTGAAATAACTCTAGATGACTTAGATTTCTTTATTTTAAAATAAAAGACTCCAATTTTAAAAATTAATCAAATAAATAATCTATGAGAATATGTATCACTTATGTTATAACATTTTCTTAAAGAATCTTATAACAATTGGATATTTATTGGCCAAACGAACACAACTTGACACATATATAATATGTTAGCGATCAACAGGTCCTTTTTTAAAATCTAAAAATAAAAGATTTCTTATTCATTTTTTCATGTGTAAAAATAACAAAATATATATTGAACCAACCACGTTTTTTTTTTCTAACCATTATTGAATCAATCGTGTTAAACAATCTATCTTAGTCCATTTTAGTCCATAGAATTTTGAATCTCATTTTATTTTAATCACTATAATTTTAAATGTTTATATTTGGTTATGTATTTTCAATTATCTTAAAATTAGTCCTCATCTTTTAATTTTAAATTAATTTTTTTAATCAACATTAGTTAAATAATAACAATAATTTTCATAAACCATTTTTTAAAAAAAAATTAAAAAAAAAAAAACATTAACGCACAAGAACTACTAATTTCTTTGTTTATTATTTTCTTAGGCATAATTTGTAACATTTATCTCTTAAACCTATGGAAATAACATTGCAAGTTTTTAAAATAGTTTCATGGTAGTAATTATGAATATCTTAATCAGTTGAAAGGTGGGGACATTGCAATTAAAATATCACAAACAAGAGCTGCATTGAATATTTCTTTTCATGAAATTAGATTAGTAGACTTCACGTACTGAAATAAATACAAAATTTCTTTTTGGTAAATTGGAATAGATAACGTAATATAATAGTATCAATTAAAAAATAAATAAATACTAATTGTTTACATAATTAGTGATTTTTTAAATAGCCCCTAATTTTCTAAGCAAGTTCGTCCAAAGTTCAATGAATTGAGGAGTGAAAATAATAATAATAATAATAATAACAACAATAAAGTATGAGCTTCATATTTAAACATAAAGCAATTATGGAAAGCAAAGTAAGAAGCTTTACTTTTTGAAAAAAGGAATCTGGCCTTCAGTTATTTTATTTTATTTATTTATTTGTTTTTAATTTCACAAAAAGAAAAGCCATAGAAGCCTTCTCTTTTTGCAAAACTTGTAAAGTAATAATAATGATAAAACCAAACTTAGATTATTCCCAAACAGCAATTAAACCAAATTATTGTCTACAATAGATTACAAAATATTCATCATTACAAACACTCTTACCTATTCCCAAGGAACCAACTAATGTTTTCCTTAATTATATGTACTACCAAATTCAAATCATCAAATCCAAATCATCCCTAAAATAAAGGAGGAAATAAGAAAATTAGTTTTAAATCACTTTTACTCTCTCAATTTTCATAAAATTAATAATTTAATTCATAAATTTTGTTTTATAACGATTTTGTTCCTATAAACTTTCAATTTTATAACAATTTAGTCTTGAATTTTTGTCTATAACAATTTAGTCCTTGTACTTTCAAATTTAAAATAATTTAATCTCTATTGTAGAAATTAGTATTAAAATTTAATGTGATTTTTTTGCATATATGAACTGATAGAATAATTAGAGACTCAATATTTTTATAAGATATAAAGTCTGCATCCCAAAATAATAAAAAAAAATTGTTACCAATTTGAAAATAGAATAATTCAACTGTTACATAGTAAAGTTCATGAACTAAATTGTTGCAAAATTGAAAGTACTATGACCAAAAGTGTCTTTTAATCTAATAAAACTTGTCATAAAAGATAAAGATTAAAATATAATTTTGTTCTCTATAATCTAGATTTCGTTCTATTTTAGTCCGTACACCTCCAAATATATACTTTCAACAAATATTTAAAATATAGTTCATGTTGTTAGTTTTATAACTTATTGTTTGTTTTTCAACTAAAAAAAATTGTCTCTAGCATTTTCTTTTAAATATATTCATTGAAAGTACATTTACTAAATGCAAGGTATATTAATGTACATAGACAAAATTTGGACAATTGAAAAGAACGAGTCGAAAATCAAATAGAATTCGAAATAGGATCAAAATGGTATTTTAACTCAATAAAGGGTACCTTATTGAGATTGATTCTAGTCCAATTTTGTGAAATGAGTTGGAAATATTTAATTTCTGTTTAGAGATTAACATTTCATCCTATAGAGAGAATGATGAATTTCCATTGGATAGATGCAGACAGTAAAGTTGAAGAGCATAGCAGCTCAAGAGAAAGAAATGATGTGATGGATCGTTTTTTCTTTTTACTTTCTTGATAAGAATTGTTAAGCCTTGTGTGGTTGAATCTCAAAATCTCAAACCAGGTCACAAGACCTCATTATTTTAAACAAGGTATATAAACTAATTTGTGAATACTTTTGTGCATCTTGCACCATATATCAACTTATATCATGAGTAAAGTATCATACAATTAATAGATTAAGATTATAACGTAGAATATCATTTTTACATAAGTGACAAAATGAGATTAACTTTGGCGCAAAACTTATACTATTGACATCGACGATAAAACTTCGATTTTTCCACCCCATATATTGTCAATGTATATATAAAAAAGAAGTTGAAGAAAAATAGAGAGATGTCAATAGTTTGTCCTGTAATTACTTATATAATTTATGATTTATCTCATACATGTATGAAGTTAAAATGAGATTATCATTTGTGTGAGAGAAAAAAAATTGTACCTTATTCGTAAACTATTCATGTATTTTCAAAAGTTTTGATATATATACCCTTAAATTAAATATATATATATATATATATATATTAAAAACGCTCCTTAGAGTTAGCTTTTTTATGAAAATTGTTACTTACCAATGAACTTTCATTTAATTTTATTAACACCCTTAATTAACTTTCAATACAAGTTCAAAAATACTCTTTTTATTAATATATGGACGAAAACCGTTAGTACTTCATTTCAAAAATGTCATTGAACTTTTAAAAGTTGAATTAATATCCTTAACTAAAAGAAATAAGTTAGAAAATTCCTTTATTACTTGTAACATGGACGAAAATTATTTATCTACACTTCATAGATAACTTTCATGTTCCATTTTCTCTTTGTCCATTGTTTTAATCTATTTCTCATCCCAAGGTCCTTTTAGTTTATCCATTATACTAAATAGTAACAGGATTATTGAAACTTTTAAAAGTTCAAGGATAAGTATGAAACAAAATCCAAAGTTAAGAAATTTTTTTTGATGAGAAGGATTATAGGATAATTTGTATATTTCAATTAATATTTAGTTTAGTAATTAATTTAGATTAATTAATTTTTTAATTTATATTTTAGAATTGATTGGTTAATTGTCATATTTCTTTGCCAGAAATGAGCTTCACCCAACAGTAATTGAAATGGTCTTCTTCCCTAAGAGGTAGAAGGTTCAATTTCTCATTATCGCAACTGTTATTCTAAAAAAATTGTATTATAGGTATAATATAATATATTACCTATTTAGAATGAGTTTTGAAATGCTTAATAATTATTATATTTAAGTGGCAAAAAATGACATTTGTAAAAATTTAAAACGTAAAATCTTTATTCTCTCAAATGCTAAAGTGAAATTGAAACTATGAGCTTTAAACTCACACGTTCAACTTTATCTTTGAAGTCCCTCAACAAATAACTTTTGTTGAGAGAGACTGTGTGAACGAGTCAATGTTTGGCCCATCGTTTCAATTCAGCCATAAAACCGCCCCAATACGATGGGTTAACAAAGCCACAAACCACATTCTCTTCCCTTTTAATCATTTCAATACAAAATAACTGCAACTCTGGATAGCATAATCATTCATATTAGACCTTCTTTAATCGAAGTTATCTCTAATTATTTCTCAACTAATCTACACCAACACCTAAACTTATGATTTTAGAGAATCTTATGTTCATTCAAACATTTGAATGGATGCTAAAAGAAGACAAACAAGCTTAGTGATCCAATTGCTCGCCTACTCTTTATTGGCATCTCTCTTGGACTTGTTTCCGACATATCTTGAGTTTATTTAGGATGAGACAATTTTCTTGATTTTATTCTCATACTTATTTCTAAATTATCCATAACATACCCTAAAATAGTATACAATATTTTACCCATGCTTGCAATGAGCTATGTTATAAGACAATTTTTTTTCCCATTACTTATAATGTTATATTGAAACTTGAAAGACAATTTAGTATGAAATATTTAATGTGAATTTCGTTTTATAAATAAAATTCTGAAATATATAGAAATATATAATATAAACGAGGTTCTTTTATTTGAATATACCTTATTTTTATAAATAGTTTTCAAGATAGCATATTTCTCTAATTATTTTCTAAAACTACATTTTATTTCTAATTTTTTTTTTTTTTTTTTGCAATTACTGTCCTTTATTTATTTATTTTTAACTACAATTAATTCTTATAGATACAACGAGGTCTTTTCCTAATCTGCTAATTTGATAATCAATAATTATTTTAATATCTCATTAATATTTCAGTATTTTTCTTTTTTTTTACACAAACCACAACAAGCCATAATACAAAGCAACAGGATTACAGAAAAAGAAAAGATCATATCTCAACAATCCCTCTAAATCAGATGGGAAAGAGTTAAGCCTTAGCTAGTTAAATCCCAACAACCCTTCACAGGCCAAAGAATGTGTGGCCTGATTGTGGTACCTAGGATCATGCTAAAAAGTTACCTGACGGAAATAGTTCATGAGATTTTGAATATCAACCACTTGATTAACAACCTCCAAATAAAGATCCAAAGTATCCTGAAGCATTTGAACAAGAGAAAGCAAGTCTAAAAACACATAAATTCAGTCAACTCCAACCCTAAGGCCAACCGCTCTCAAAAACCACTCATGCCTCAGCTCCAAGCACACTAGAAAAAGGACCCCGAGAACCACTCAAAGAAGCCAAAAGTCCTCCAGCAAAAGTCCCAAAAATTTCCCTATAACCATAAATATTTACTCAGAGGTACGTGCCACACCAACATGGATTTGACTAACCTCCTACCCCTCTCAGGAGTAAGAGAGGAGAAAAAATCATAATAGGAATGTGAAGTTGACTTGGAGCTAAAGTAGGAAACATAATCAAGAATCCATACACAAATTTTGCACATAAAAGACCTGTTGAGAAAGAAGTATCTTATTTCAATCACCCCAAATAGCCTAATACAAGCTCTACCCAACATATCATCATTAACCGACTCAGCTAAATGCATCCATATGTCAAGGCAACACAAAGACTTTGAGCACCCAACCAAGCCACCACATAATAGGTAGTCCCAAATAACCTTTGCTCTGGAGAACCAAAAAAGGGCATGACACACAAATTTCTCCTTCCTACAATTTGGACACCAAGGCGAAACCTCCATCTTTCTTCTCCTAAGCAACCCCATGCCATTGATCTTTTAATATTGAATAAAATCTTCTTCCTTAAATTTTAAGTTTAATTTTCATTTGGTACTAAGTTTTAAAATGTGATACATTATTTTTAAATTTTGACTTTGGTTTAAATTTAGTTTTTAAGTTTTATAATATATAATTTGCCGTTAAAATTGGAGCTTTGCTTCAATTTGGACCTTAGTTTTAAGATTTTACATTTTTAACCTCAATTTTTTATCAAATACTCACTTCTCATCATTAAAGCCAATGTCCATTAACTACTTTCAAATGGCTATGAAGTAAAATTTTAAATTTAATTTTAATATTGATGAAAAATAGTTAAACTTAATTAATTATAATTATTTTAAATTAATTAACAAATATTAACATTAAAGATGAAACTCAAGGACCAAATTGAAATAAAACTCAAATCTCAAGAGTAAATTCGTAATATTTTGAAACCTAAGGACTAAATTGAAATCAAATTCAAAACCTAAAAACTAAATGTGTAACATTGTAAAACTTAATGACCAAATAAAAAGTAGACCTAGAGACTAAAAATGCATTTTTTTTCCTTTAATATTTTAATATCTTGTTAATATCTCATCAATAAATATTTTAGTTATGGTAGTAGTCTATCAAATTATTAGGCCCCGCCCCTCTCCCCCATTGTGGTTGAATTAGATGCTCGGGAGGTGGTCAATTTGATTAACAACTACTATTTTAATCTTACTGAAATTAAGAATGCAATTCTATGAGATTTGTGTTTTGACAAGGCAACTGCAATGTGTCTCCTTTTTGTTTTTCTCATGTTAGAAACAGGTTGCTCAATGGGTAGCTAGTCTTGCTGCTGACTTTGCAAAACTTCTTTGATTTTTCTGAATTTTCCATTTTGAAAGATGTCGGGAGAAGTTGGGTTGTTGACTTCCCGAGTTAAATCATGAATGTAACTAATGGTGATTTGTTGTTTGCTTTGCCCTTGAAAAATGGCCAAAGATTAATTTTCTTGAAAAATTAAGATTAAAAGTATAAATCTTCAAATACTTAGTATGACACACATCCTCTTTTCCTCATTCCTACTTTATTTGTTAAACTAAATGTCAATATTTAAATATCATTTAAGCCATTGATACCAACTCTTAACCTCCTTCTTCAAGTCCCAAACCATCAATTACATCAACATAAATTCAAAAAAGTAAAAAGTCAAAGTAACTAGTATAACCAACTTGATCTGTTTAGCTTTATAAAACTTTTTGAAAACCTAGTTGTTATGATAAATATTAAATTTTTAAAATGAAAAAAAAATGGTTAAATTATAAATTTTACACACTATTTATGAGAATTTTATCAAACTGTAAAGATTGTTTGTGAGATTTTATCAAACCACATGGATTAAATTCTAATTTTTAAAACTATAAGAACTAAATTCTAGTTTTTCCTAAATTATAAAGATCAAATTTGCAATTTAAGAGAGTTGTATTACAAACAGTGAAGAGGATGGTTAGGAAAAGTGGAGGAAAGAGGGAACGTGAATAAATGATGTGACAGTATATCAAATTAAACATGACTCGATTGGCATACGAGTGTATTAATAACCACGAGATTTTTACCTCCATCATCTCTATTTCTAAAAGAATTTTTTTCTTGCATGATAATAATTAATAATATATGCATAGCATACAAATATTTTTAAACATTGTAACTCATATCACCTTTAACTCGGGTTGGTTGCTTCTCGTTTGGGAGATCTTTACACGGGTCTAACACCTTTCAATTAGGCCCATCCTTGGTTTTGATCCATAACCAGCCTGCTTTCTTAAAAAATGGCCCATAAAGCGGCCCAACTTCCCAATTTACTTTGAAACAAAAATCACTATTTAAATAAATAAATAAACTTATATCATTCAATACCAGAATAGAACAGTGTATGTCACTACATCCTCTGATTGTAGGCAGAAGGCAAGATTATAAACTTTGATTCAGAAACAAAATAAACAAAAAAATGAGCTTTCTAATATACAGGCACAAATTTCAATTTGTGGATTAGTCCAGTCTCATTTCATTTTTTTCAACATTAGCTTAGCTTAAATAATTAGCTATTTACTTTTGGCTCCTACCATCTTCAACTCTCCTTACTTTATAATGACTACTCCTTAAACATCTTTCTTTTCAATTCCTAACTTTCATCTTACAACACTTTTGCATAGTATATTATTATACTATCTGTAACGAGCTACTCACCCCGTCGAAGTAGATCCGAAGAAGAGAAAGAATCGAGGAGTTATTGATAAATGGAAGTGATCTACGCCACTCTTACCCCGCTGGGACGTTTTCCTTCCATGGCGTCCTTCTTGTTTCGACAATCGGCACAAAGGAAAGGCCCTTGCCATGGCTTTGAGCTGGTGGAGAAGATGGAACCAGCATGAACAGAGATGCCCTCACTGGGAGCAAGATCTACTTGACATACAGCACAAGTGAACAGGCTGGGCGTGCCATGTCCAGATCCACTCAACTCTACTGTTCCAAGCCTGCAACATATATGCATATATCACTTCATTCATCTTTCTAAATGAATTGTGAATATCACATACACACACACACACACACACAAAATAAATAAAATAAAAAATAAAAAATAAAAAATAAAAAAATCTCGCAAAACAAATCAAGTATGGATCATCGACAACCAAATCAGTAGTTTAAGTACGTTGCAGCAGACGAACAATCAATAAGCAAACATAACATAGAAGACTTTGTTCTTTGGAGAGTCATTTATGAAACCCAAGTTTACTTATTTCGTTTCTACATCTCTCCGGTGAGCAAACTTGGGATTGCAGTGCGACGAAAATTACTACATTCAAACCTATACCTGCAGTATAGCACCAGTTTCTAAGAGGATTTATAATTGGCAATCCCTATAGAAATTCAAGAGTCCTTCAACAGATTGATCTTCGGCAATCATTCAATGTCATCTCTACTTGTATTAGCAACTTTTAACAAGAATGAACATTACATGTATAGAAAAGGACCCAGACAGGAAAGACCTACCTTTCTGCCAGCATGGCGGAGCCGTCTTCGAATAATTCTTCCACGAAACCGATAGCTGAAAGCCTCTTTGATAGCTTATTAGAACTGTGAGACTTTTTCCTGAATAATAGAGATTTCAGTACGCTTTGTTTCTTTGGAAGAGGGGAAGACTGTGCTGAATTATCAGGAGGAATTATGTCTACAACTATGCAGGTTGTATCATCTTTCAACCCTCTTGTTCTTAAGGCTTCCTGAAGAGATCGTGGAAATGAAACTTCAAACCATTGAGTTAAGAAAAAAGGATGCTGGAAAGTGAAATTTCCAATCACCAAAAGGTCGATATGAAAGCCGCTTAAATTACCTTCACAACTTGCCTAGCAGCAAGCTCTGCCGGTAGTCCACGGCAGGACTTTGCAGCCATATCTGATGATAAAGCATCCCAGATGCCATCAGAAGCAATTATAAGCCTCCCGCCTGCCTTTGATAACTTTAAAATGAACAGGTATATTAGAGACATTAAAAATAGGATTACTAGATACAAAATGAAGTTACAAATCAAAATAATGTAAATACCTTTACTTGTTTCACGAATGGAATTGGAACTATAAACTCTCCAACATCCATATCTCCAATGGATCGAGAAAGGCATAAGCCTCCAGGCCAACAACGGAGTGGGCCGATCTGTAACATTCAAGCAAATACACAATTGAAATTAAACAAAGTTCTTTGAATTTATAGAATGCTTTTATTTGATCAACAGCTAAAGTTGCTTCACCTCAGCACCACCAACGATGCTTAATCTTCCAATTTCCCCACCGCTTGCAGTCACACGTTCTCTCCTGCATTAACCCCAAAAATCAATCAGCCAGTTAGCACGATGCAACCGAAAAGAGGATATCAATGGATTTGAAAAGGAAACATACTCTTCAACATTCTCTTCAAGCCGATGATCAACCGTTAAAGCAGAGACAGCACCACCTTGAGTATCCAAAATGCAACGGGAATCTCCAACTGATGCTACTGTCACCGTCCATCCATCAATGATCACAAACGTAGCTGTAGTTCCAGAAGTTTCACCTGTAAAAAAAATTAGCATGAACATCAAAGAATAATTAGATCAGATTGTAGAAAGTATTGCCATTGACAAAGAGAATAAACTATTGACAAATGACCAATCATTTAGGGCAGTGAACAATTCCCACACCTCTGCTCTGAAACTCCTTGTCTGTCTTCACAAATCCAGCAACCAATGCTCGTGGTAGAGCTTGAAGCCACTCCTCCTGCCCGAGGCCACGGGGAAGTGCACCCAAGACATGACTCAACAAATGTTCCCTCGTGTAAATTGCTGCAGCATTTCCATTGTGTCCATCAAATATCTGAAGGCAGTAGAAGCAAATAGTGATCAACATGAAAAACTACATATCAACAAGAAAACCAAGACAAAATCCTAATTCCAACGCTCAAGAAATCCCATCTATAAATCATATAAAGCCAATTACACAAACATCCATGAGAAGGGGGGTGATTTGAAAAGGTTTCTCTTAAGATCAAGTGGAGATCTCAAGAACCCGTTTGCAGAACTTTCAATCACAAAAGAACAAGAGCAATCCAAACACAAAATCTCATGTTCAATCAAGACTTTCCTCGAGAGCAAATGAACCAATTACTAGACAATAGCTTTTGTACTAACAAATAACCTATGAAATTGAAGTCATCAAACATAAGAAACAGGGGGGAGAGAGAGAGAACTTACAGCAAATACAGAGAAAGTGGATGAAGGGTTCCCGGGAACTCGCTGACAATCAGTTTTCATAAGAAAATAATCTTCCCCCTTTCTAGACTGCGCTGCATTCCCATATCTTACAGTCGGTTTCTCCAATCTCTCGCTCCTCACCTCTTTACTGATCAAAGCAGCAAGCGGCACCAGATTCTGATGATGGTGATGATGATGATGGCGTCTCCCTTCTCTGGAAGCCATTGACACCCAAAAAAGAACTCCCCCCCTCAGGCCTTAGGGCCCAAGATTTTGATCCAATCGACAACCCCACAAGAATACAACAGACTAAAATTCGCTCTCAAGTCGAAATACGCAGTTAAAACCCCAGTTTCACAGATTCCTAAACCTCTACTAGAAATCAGTTTAATGGGGTTTGTAAATTTTCAGATAACAAAGATCCAAACAGACAAAGAAAGAAGAAGAATGTGAATTACAGTCCAGAATGTCTTCCGGGTTGTCGCACAAAGTCAAGAACAGATCTGATTAAGACAATAAAGAAGAAGAAGAAGAAAAAAAATAAAATAAAAGGAAACCCAAGGAAGAAGAGAAAGAAATGAAGACGTAAAGAAAAAGAGAAACGCGTAGAGATGACAAGGAATGAACTGTAAAAAGATTATAAATGTAGAACCTGGAAATTCTTAAGAAATGGAAGAGATCCCCACAAAGATACTCCCATTATAATAAAAGAATTAGAGATTATTAGGCAGAACCCAGGTCAGCTTCTCGACATTTTCCTCCGCCAAACACCAAACCGACTCTCTTAAATTTCCATACACTTTGTTGGGTAATGGATGGAATATGGAGATCTTCCAGATACAAAATGGTTTTTCTCTTTGCAACTTCAACTATAATAATTTATATCTGAACTGGGAAAGTGATGGAGAAAGTGGCTTTGCTGTAAAAGCAATAGAAACATTTTTGATCTCTCTCTCTCATCCAAAAGTCAGTTTCCCTTCCAATCTCTCTCCTTTTTTACTTTCATCCACAATTGTTGCAGACAGTCAAATTGAAATACCCATTAAAACGTTTTTAATGATTCCAATTTTGGTTTTGTGTTTCTACACGGTTGGTTTACCGGAAAGGAACACAGAGTTTGAATGAAAAATTATAATCAATCAATGCCAATGGAATCCATGACGTTTCCTTACAATTTTAATATTCGAATCGTAATATTGATGAATATATTTGCTCAATCATTTGATTTTCAACATTATTTGAGCACTAAACAAATATTCTTTCATTTTTTAATCATGTCATCTAATTTCTTTTTTTCTTTTTCTTTTTTTTTAAAGTTCTATACAACATATGAAGTCGTAAAGATTGAACTTTTAATCCTTTAATTGGCCCCATTCATCTAATTTATAGAATTCATTTGTACATACTCAAATTAAAACTAGTTTTCGTTGTATCAAATAGAATTCGTTGTTTTCTTTCATATTAAGAAAATGGCGTTGCCAAGCTTTTTTGTCAAATTATTTTTTTTCTTTTTTATTTCTGTTTACTTTCTAATTTGCTTTTGTTTTTGTTAACCTTTTTAATTTTATTTAGGTACATTTTCTAACTCTTACTTTTTGCACTTAGTTCGTTTGACATCTGAAAAAAAAAATTAAATATTATTGTCAACCATAGAGGAAGAAGGTATTAAACAATTTCTAATCGTTTTGTTTATGGTCATCATCAGAGGGCATAATACAAAGAAAGAAGCGTTTTTGGTCACTTGAAGCAAAACAGAAGAGAGACTATAAGAAGAAGACTAGAGATAGAAATAGAACCATAGGTGAGAAAGATGCAAGTAATGAAATATTGAAAAATGTTTGAAAGAGATTATAAAACCTTAGGTTTTTTAAAGATCAATCAAATAATAGTTTGGATTAATATTTTTATTTAGGTCAATTCATCAAATTACTTGCAATACTACTGTTAATAACACCTTTAATTTTTTATTGGTTGATTCCGATGGAATAATGCTCAAATATAATAATATTTTTATTGATTATTTTTATCTATAGATTTACTTTATCGATGTTTCTTTTTCCACATATAGCATAGCACACATTAGTATAATACAATCTCCAACTATCTTTTAAAAAATCTTCCTTTTCGAGTGTATTATGTAACATTTAAATACTTGATTTTAACTTAGATTTACAAGCATTATAATCTCAATTGATCAAAAGATCATAGGTTAAAATATTTAGTAACGGTAAAATTAGTCAATAACTTAACATCAATTAGTACGTAGTCTTTCAATTTTAGGCTAGAGGTTAAAAAAAAAAAAAAAAGTAATTGATTATAAATTTGAATGCATTCTAAACTTTTCATGGTAATTTTCTAATACTGGTATAATTGTTTAACACATAAACTTATATTTGTAGCATGAATGGAAAAATAATATTTAAAAGAAGAAAAAGGGAAACTTTTTTTATTTTCTTTTTGATGTCTGGCTGACCTTTTTACCTTTTGCACGTGGAGTGAGGGTACAAATAGTTGATAGAATGATGACCCATTTAAATTTAGTCATTATTATGTAATTTCAATTTGATTTTTTTTTTTTTTTTTGTAGTGTCATTTAAATTTGATTGTTATTATTTATTTTGCACAAGTAATTTAATTTAGAGAGAAGAAAAAACCAATTTGATCCAAAGTATCTCATTTTTACCCCAAACTTTCTATTTAATCAAATTATAAATGTTGCAATCTTAATTTAAAATTTAAAAAACAAAAGTTGTAGATTTTACTTTTAAATGAATTTTTGTTTGAGAATATGTTTTAAAATATATTATTATATGTTTTCCATGAAACTACAAAATACACTATGGTACAATCAAATTTAAATTTACACCAAATTTGACATTATTGAAATTAATTAGTTGGGTTTTTGTTATTGTTAAAGTAAGTCTTTTTTTTTTTTTTCATTTTATAAAATTAGAAGTTTGTAATGAAATATATGACCAAGTTGGATTAAAAATTAAGTCATTCACTTTAATATATTTGGAGAGGAAGGCTTGAGAGAAAAGGTATTGCATGGTACGGAGTAGATTTAAAACAGTAAAAAAAAAAAAAAAAGCTGACACGTGTGAGGAAAAAGTTAGCATGTTTTTTTTCTTTTTTTTATGGTGACATAACAATGATGTGGAAATCTCAAACATTACGCTCAGCACGTGCCATTGCCACTCCTAGTTATTAATTTACTATTTTATAGCTTAGTATTCTCTAATTCGTAACAATTTTAACCATGTCCTAAACAAATCCAACAACATATGATTAGAGGTGTTAAAAGGGAAATTTGATGTCTAATCCGATCAACTTATGGTATGATAGTGAAGATTAAAATTTTGATATTTTATTTAGATATTTGAATTTTTAAAATTTTTAATTTTTAACTTTGAAAAAATAAATACATACTAATTACTATTCAATTATGCACATTTTAACAATTGAGTTACATCCATATTGTTAATAATTTGTACGTAACAACTTAATTTTTATTTTTTAGCTTATAAATATAGTCCGTCGTTAATCAATTTATTCATATAAAAATATGTAAGATATGACTAGATTGTTGTATATTAAAATTTATATTTAAAGACTAAATTTTTATAAAATTTGAAGTATGTGCCTTGAATTGCTATGGAAAAATTGTTGCTTGGATGAATTTTCAGAAAACAATTTTTTGAAACCATAAAAACATAATTAAGTTCAAAAATATATTAGATAATTTATTAGTGGAGCTATATTTATCAACTAATCATTATTATTTTAATGGTAGAAAAACTAACAATTTAGATCATGTTTGGTAACCATGTCGTTTTTTGTTTTTGTTTTTGAAAATTTAGCTTATTTCTTTCATATTTCTTGCATTGATTTGCATTTCTCTTAAGTACAATATTTGAATTCGACATTAATGATGAGACTTCAACACTAATCTAACTAACTATTTAGTTTTTTTTTTTATTATTCAATAAATGTGGGGTGGATATTTAAATTCCCTAACTTTAAAAAGAATAAATAAATACCTTAATCGATGGATTATGTTCATATTCACCGTCATTTAATAATTATTTAAAAAACCACAGGATGATGAATTGAAATACAAAATGTGACTATGACATAATGAAATAACGTTAAACTAATCAACTTTATTATCTTATTTTGAGTTTTTTTTTTTTTTTTCATTCGGTGGTCATATGTTATTTTATAAATAAATGTGGTACCATTCGAAACAACATAAATTAAATTATGTTTCCATAATATAATTAAATAATGAGTAAAAATAGAATGAAATCTCAATAACCACGCATCAAAATTTTGTTTGCTCATATAAAGACAGGACTTAAGAAATGGAGAGCTATATATATAAATATTATATGTCTATCATTTCTTGAATGGACTCTAATTAAGACAAAATATATTTTAGTTACACAATTCAAATACTTAATCATGCAGCAACATTGTTAAAAGTGCTTTTAACAAGTATTGACAGTGGTTGAATGGGCAAAAATAAAAAAAATAAAAATAAAAAGTTTATCTTTTGGTAAACTAATTAAAAGTCACAAATTACGAGAAGTAAAAAGGTGTGATTAGCACATGGATACACTTGTTTTTCTTCCAATTGGAATTAAGTAAATAAGAGTAGTTTTTTTTTTTCTTATAAAAATAATTTTGGATTTAATAATATAAATTTCATTAATTAAGTAGATTAGCATGTGATGGTCTAATACATAGCCTAATAATTGCCTCAATTAGATGCAAATTTTGTTTCTATTTTCAATTTATATATACTCAGGTATCCAATGCCAATGCCTCACACTTTTTTTTTTTTTTTTTTTAAGTATAACACGTTTTCTTTTTTAAACAATATTTAATTTTGGTTTCTAATATGCCACACTCTAAATCTTCCCTTATATAACATTTGAATTCTCGTGATTTATTTCTAAATATTTTTTTTAAAAAAAAATCACATATCCAAATTAATAACAAATCTCTAAGTTACTGAATTAGGAACCAAGTACAGTTAGTTTAAGCCAATTGAATCATCATATTTGGGTCCATGAGCTCTTTTAGCGCAAAAGCTAATCAAGTGAAAATTTTTATTTTGATAGGAAAAAAAAACTATAAATATTAGAGATTTTTTAGAGAATTTTTGTTTGTTGAGATATCGTTTAAACAATTAGTTAAACTGTTTTTGTGATTTTTTTAAATTTTAATTTTCTGTCAACAGAGAGCATATAAATCAGAATGTTTTTTTTACTTTTTTTCTTTTTGGTTTGAAAATTTTTTAGGATCAATGCAGAAAAATGGTTCAAACAATTCAAAAGAATACATAATTAAATGTGGTACATTTGTGATAATCATACATATCTTAATTCTCAACCAAGTAGTTCCATGGGTGCATTTGTTAGTTCTATAGCATAAAAAGCTATAATTACCTAATCAACTTGGGAACATACTTTTATTTAGTCTAGGTTGCTATACAATTAATGAAATGTTTACACGACATGCCAAATTAATATATTATAGATGAATTAAAATGACGCAACAATTAACTTACATACTAATAACTATGGATGGATAGGAAATAGCCAAGTTTAATATTTTGGTTTTTAAAAAAAATATAGAGAGAGAGAAAATAAAGAAGTATGTGGATGAGATTTTGGGAGTTGATATGGAAAAGGACTTGAAAGATAAAGAGATTATGTTCCCAAATGAAAGCAGCAATGACCAAATCAAAGTATGTGTGTTTTTTGGTGTTTGCATCAGCATCTCTATTGTTTTGAGGACTACAGTAAAACAAACATAAAATGACATTTCTCTCCCTACCCTTTCAATCTTTGGCATTTCCTTTCATTTTTCTTCTCATTCATTATCTTTGGACCACATTACTCTTCGTAGCCACTATTTTTTTCCAACTTCAACTTAGGGAATGGGGAATCAACTTTATTTATTATTCCTTCTTTCCTTTCTATTTACATAATGCTTCATTAACGATTTTTTTTTTTTTTTTAATTTCCTATAATGTTTTTTAATATATAAAGAAAATAAAATGTTCTGTTGATTCTTCAATATAATAATAATAATAATAATAATAATAATAATAATAATAATATAAGACAAAAAAGAAGAAAAAAGAATCAAAATATTATCTTGAAACCAACCAACAACCAATCAAATTCTAAAAAAATCCAAAGTCAAAATTGCACTAAAGTAAGATATAATAAAATTTAAGAAAATGTATATGTAGCATGTAGTGAATGTGGACATATGTAGTTATAAATTACATCAATTGATCAACAACATTTCACCAAACATAGATCTTTCTAGATGCCCAAGTCCTGAAGGTATTAACATAAGGTGAGATGTGACAGAGTTGAGAATACTACCAGATTACATATGAATTCTCCATCATGAATCATTTTCCAACCTATTCAAACAATCCATCTCTTAATTTTTCATTTAAAAATCAATAATAAGAAAAAGAAGATGAAGGGGGAAAAAAGGGTAGGAGTTCATCTTCGTTTTCAAAATTAATTAAACCTGAAAAAATCAAAGGCTCATCAATATCCTTGAGACTAGAGAGGGCTCGCAAAAATTGAAATAAAATACCATGGCTTCATAGACAGATGCCAAAATAACAGGAGTTTTTCTCCCTACCTATAATGTTTGAAAAGGTAGTAATCAAGTTGAATAAATAAAATGGACCAATTTAAAAGAATAGAACAAGCATAAAAGTTAAAATTAGAAAATAAAATTTAAGTGAATAAAAAATTTAAAAGAATGGTCCCTTCTATGGGAGGAATGGTCATTTATAACATACAGTACACAAAGCATAAATAACCAATAAAATTCTAGAGACTGCTTTTCCATTCAGTGAAGACAAAAGTTGAGGTCAATGCTCCACTCTTATCGCTGGGCTGCCAGGCCAAAAAAAATACAAGCCCACAATATCCTACTCGACAATAAAAAAGAATTAAAAAAAAAAAAAAAAAAAAAGGGGGGGGGGTATAAACATCGTTTCTCTTTCTACCCTGTATGCAACAAAATCATTCACAGATACGTATAACATTATTGTGTGTGTGTGTGTATATATATCATAAGGAGGTAAGTGATTTATTTATTTCCTACAGTTTTCGTAATCTGAACTTCTATCATTAAACTAAAAGGAAAAGAAACGAAAAGAAAGAAAGAATTAAGAGAGAGATGATATTGAAGTTGAAGCACTGACAAATGAAGTTGAGCTGATCCATTTATCAGCAACAGAAGTAGGGGACAACTGCTGCCTCTTGTTCTTCAACAACTGAATCTCATCATACTCTGGAGAAGGAGATGGGTCAAAGCTCTTCAACAGTGCACTATTATCTTGCAAATTCTCACTTTCTTCCCCACTCTCAATCCTCTTCAAAGATTCCAAGGCTTCTTCCATTGTAGGTCTTCTTTCCTTGTCTTGCTGCAGACATAGAAAAGCTAGCCAAGCCACTGCCATTATCATCCGTCGAACATTTTTATCAGATTGATACCCGAGACATGGATCAATCAGCTCGTCAATTTCCTGTCTTAGAATTTTGTTCACAGCTAAGTTAGACAAGTTAATCTCATGTCGATGCCTTGTTATATCAACAGCTGGCATTGACGATATAAGCTCGATTAATACGACACCAAAACTATAAACATCACTCTTGGTTGTCAGCTGATAACATTGGTAATACTCGGGATCCACATAACCAGGGGTCCCTTGAGGAGCAGTTGAGACATGACTAACATCGTTTGGGAATAATCTAGAGATCCCAAAATCAGCAACTTTGACAGCAAAATTGTTGTCTAAGAGAATGTTAGTAGTCTTCACATCACGATGAATGATATCCGAAGCATGGAGATAAACTAGAGCACTTGCTGTTTCAATGGCAATGTTCATCCGAATAGGCCACGTGAGCAAGCTGGAACTTGCTTGTTCTCCATGGAGATGATCAGCAACAGTACCATTTGGGACAAATTCATAAACAAGGAGAAGTTCACGACTGCGCCTTGAAGTACATCCATAAAGGGAGACAAGATTTTTATGGCGAAGACGGGTGAGAATTTTAACCTCATTCATGAATTGCTCTACTCGTCTATAGTTATGTTGATAAAGGCGTTTCACAGCAACTTCCCGACCATCATGGAGTTTGCCTAATTGAGTGAAAGATCAAGGTTGTAAACCATAAGTTCCTAATGGAATTTTTTCATATGCTCCTAAAAATGCAATGCAACAAAAGCAAGTTATTTATTTTACCATGGTACACGGTTCCAAAACCACCATCTCCAAGTTCTTTATCACGATCAAATTTGTTAGTGGCCGCTTCAAGTTCGACGTATGAGAAAACAGGGACTTCAAAGCACACACCACCACCATCATCCAAGTCAAATTTTGAGTAGGGTTCACAAGATAAATTCCTTGTTATGATATTTGGAGCAGCCCGACTTCTTCTACGGTACCAAAGAGCAAATAACAAGACAAGCAAAATTACGCCTGAGAATCCAGCACCTGGAGACAAAAGGGAGGGGGAACAGGAGTCAGAGTTTTGGTCACTTCGACAAACTAGAAAATAACAAGCATAAATGTTAGAACACGAGGGGGGGTGGGGAGATCACATGCAGTGTCTATCAACTTGAAGCAAATTTAGACAAGAATTAAAACTTCTTAAAGAAAGTTACCCACCTAGTGCAATCCACAAAATGTTACGTTTATCTGCAATAGCAATGAAAAAGAATGGTGTTAGTTTCGAACTGATAACCATTCATTGCAGAATAATCCAGCTTTTGTTCACGAGAGTACAGATCCTACACAAGAACACACTTCAAAACACATCTGAAATACCAATACCTATTTTCAGTAAATATAGAAGGAAAAAGAGAAGGGGAAATAAAGTAGAAACTAGAAAATTGTAACACACAGAGAAACCACAAGACCTAATCCAGATAATTCAAAGCACCGTCTCCTGGACTTTTGCAGAAAAGTCAATACCTTTTCTTATTTTTGTGTTTCCATCCTTACAAACGAAGTATCCTCGGGTATCCGAGCATTGGCCTCCGCTATGAAAACATTGTTGACAACGAAGGGATATGGTCACTTGAAGTTGGAAATTAGAAGTAAACTCAACAGCTGAGTTATTGCGACCAACCGGGCGAACTGGAACCAAAAATTTAGACTTGGAAGAGGAACAGTTGGGTGAAACACTGGTGTTGAGGTATGTGTAATAACCAGAGCAACTAAATGAACTGACGAAAAGAGGAAATGCATCTTTAGGTGTATCTGTGCATTTATACAAAGTAAGATTATTATCTGTGGATAAAGAAGTTAAAGGAGACGTTGGAAGAGCCAGATCGTCTAGAATAGAACAATTGCGAGCATTTATTTGCTTCTGAAGTTCTGAGTCATTGATATGGATGACATTAGCCTGAGATATGGCAACAACATCAAACCATAGTTCTTTTTCCCGACTCAGCTGGATTTTTGGCTGTCCAAAGCAATTTTTAACCGTGTAAAATCCACAATTAGTGAGCGACACGTTGTTGAAAGGGAATCCTATGAGACCCAGATTTCCACACTCGAAGGACGGGCAAAGAGGATGTCTGCTATCATTCCAAGCCAACGGAAGTGCTACTAGCTGAGAGAGAATAAAGGACAAAACGAAACGGAATGACGCCATATGGAATTCGGTATTCATATTACCAGAAGAAGAAAAAGAAAACCCACCTCGATCCCCAAATCTACCTCTCCGAGTTGTTTATGATTTCTAGGGTTTCCAGCCAGGTACGGAAACCTCGAAGAAAATGGACGGAAAGAGAATAAAAATCAAGGTGCGGGCATCCTCCAGAAATTTACAACGCAGTCTATGGGAAAATACGAGTCGATGAATTGAATAGATCCAATTTACGCTCAATTGACCAGCCATTACATAGACTTGACTCTTTGACTCTTCATAAGCTCTCGTTGAACAGTCAAAATTGAGGCCATAATTAAATGAAGGTTTCGTCATTTGTGGCATAAGACTAACCAAACCCTAGCAATTTCAATCCCTATCTATCGCTCTCTATGGTCATAAGTCTTCGCCCGAGATGAACCGACGGCACGATAAAGTCAGAAGTTAGTTATAGAAAAGCAGAAGCCGAATAGTACGCGTCTACGACTGAAATTTTCGCACAATACGAAATAGAGAAACGTAAGATGACCAGAATGTAATAGTGTGAATGGGAAGAACTTAACTGAGAAGCAATCAACGAGGGGAAATGAGAGAGTTGAGATGAAGAAGAAAACGAGGAAGACTCACAGCTCAAATAATCATCGTCGACGAATAAATTGCTGGAGTTTCAGATGAAGCGATGACGCTCTCCCGTCTCTACGCCGGTGAATGGGAAAGAAGAAAAAGACTGGATGCCACGGGGGGTTTACCGATGAGAGATTCACAAATTCCGGCCTCAGTTCAAATTGATCTTAGCTGCACGCTTTCACACGGTCGAAGGTCTGATCATCGCAAGTACTTTATTTTATGGTGTGTGTTTGTGTTTAGGGGTATATTTGGAGAGATAATTGTATAATAGAACCAATTTTAAGTTTGAAATAGTTTTTATGCCACTTAATTTTTACTTCCCCCTCTCCTTCTCAATTTTTTTTATTCTCCATTGTAGAGGAGATTGAAGTTAAGTGTCACCTGTGAAAGAATCAGAAAGAGGAGAGCAATAGCGAGAGTCCAATCTAATCTACAGATTTGACTCTCGCTATTGAACTTAAATATTTCGTGATATACTCTATTGCGAGAATTTAATTTTGTTATATTTATAAATATTTTGATTTATTTTTTTATATTAAAAAAATTATTAATTTATCTTATTTTTATTAAAAAATAATAATTGATATTTAATTATAAAATATGATATGTATTGTTGAACAAATAAAAAAAAATATATTTATTTATAAGCTTTATTAGGATGTCAAATATATTGGCACGAGAGAAGACAAGTGTACTAATTAATGAGTGCCGACTTCTTTTAGTAAATTCCAAAAATGGACAACACAACTTGACCTCCTTTCCACATTTACCCCCGGGCCCACACAAACTATTAATCCCAACTTTATGATTATTTAACCCAAAAAGGTCAAAACTTTTTGGTCTAATCCCAATCTAAATTATCATCCAAATATATATAAACCCAATGTAAATCAAATCCACCCCAAATCTCATTTATTTCCTTATGCAGCTCTATTGATTTATTTATTTGAAAGGAAAAAACTTAACATGCATTGAGATTTTGTCCATTTTAGTTGTTAAAGTTTCAAGTTTCATTTCTTCGACATTATTACCTCTTTGATTTTGAGTTAGACTATATTCATTCTAATTATATCATTTTAACTTATTTGCGATGTGGCTTGAGAATGTAAAATTAACTCCTTAACTTCATCTTACCTTAATATGGCAAAAGAGAAAAATAAAAGGACACACTCGTAAACCAAAAAATTATTTAAATTGAGGCAGCATTAATACTTTTGCTTCAAGTATATTCAATTGTGAAAAAATGTTAGCCAGATTCTAATAGTCTAACCACATCATTTCTTGTCCAAAACCATGTCAATTGAAAGTGAATATTGATAAATAAAAAAGTATAGGATACTATTCAATTTAATAAAATATTTATAAAAAATTTGTCTACCACATAACAAACCACTGAGCTAAGCAGCCAGAATATACCCCAGGTATTTTTCTAAATAAAATAGCAAGTTTTAATGTAAAATTTAAAAAAAAAAAAATGTATTCTTCATCAAAGTTAAAGAGACTCTTAAATTTTGCTTGTAGGGACTATAATTCAGGCAACCAAAATAAAGCAAAAATGACGGTTTAATATATTTGAAGAATCAATTTTGTTGTGAAGGAAAGAAGCAGAGGAATTGAAGAAAAATGGAACTAACCTGGCGGAGGCGGAGTACAATGAAAAGCATGGGGTCGATCTCGACAATAACACTTGAACAAATGAGTCGAACTATCAAATCCACAGAACCCACCGCTGCTGTTGCAGAATTTACACTCTCCGGCTGTCCATTCCACCACCAACCCATTTTCCTCAGCCTCTTCCTGGCTTTCCTCTCTGTCGCAAATGCCGCCCTGCCCAGCGGCGAGGTGGAACCCTTCGTTAGGCAGAACAGAGAGGTTTCGAATCAAAGGACTACACTCAGAGGCTGTTAAAATGGCGTGGTTGGAGAGGCGGAGGAAGTGATTTTCGTATGAAATACGGCGGACGGAAAAGTCTCTGCCAGCGAGACGGAGGATCGGGTGGCCGTTTTGATGACATTTCAGCTTAAATCCCGGGTACCCACAAAACGGATCTTGGCGATTATGGATGTAAAATGGGTATTGAATTGTCTGGTTGTCGCCGCAGGACATCCGCCGCTGGCAGGCCTCGAAGTGGTAGTCGGCGGCGGCTGAGGGGGTGGATGTTTCGGGCGACAGGAAGATGAAAATGAAGATGAAGATGGAGAGATTTGAGAACATCTGGGATTGGAAGAAAAGAAGAAAAGACAGAATTTTGAGGGGAAACAGAGAGAAAGTTAATGGTTTGAAGTGGGGATGGATTGAAGTTGGAGGGATTTTTTTGGGTGTGAATTGTGGGTGGAGTTGAAGAAGTTATGAGTAGTGTTGTGTCTAAATTAATTGAACTTCAGAGTATGTGAGCCTCAAATCATAGACCGTTGAATTGTTCTATAGTTTCTTTCAAATCCACATCCTAAAGATTTTTGTTTTGTATAAGTTTGACTCTTTGACTTTCATGTGCTCTCTTTAAAAGTTTCTGTTTTGGTAACTATTTATTGTTTAAATAGTTTGAAAAATAATTTCAAATATTGTTTAAATTGATCTTTGACATGCTGACAATAATCATTCATTTTCTATAAGTTTTATATTATTGTTAGAGAGTTGTTCGAGGCATAGTTGAAGCCTACCGGCAAGTCCAACCCAAGGACTTTTTAAGAATCTATATATCTTATAAGAGGAAGTTAAGGCCTCAAGTCTTGGGTCGGCTTAGCTGAATTTGTTTCGTTTCACTAAAAGAATAATAGTTGAATCGATTTACAAACTAATATCTAATAAGCAGTTTTTGAACGAAGTACTCAAAGAAGAGGAGTTTCGCCTATAGCGTATGACTTGGACGAGACCTACCCTCCAGTGCATATTGTGTGCATTTTTCTTTTATTTTCTTTTCTTTTCTTTTTCTTGTGATTCCCTCTCTAGTCTTTCTTTGGTTGTCCTTCTTCCTTCTTCCTCTCTCTCTCTCTCTCTCTCTCTCTTAAAATTCTCCGTTAATTCTTGTGATGAATTGGAGGAACAAAGAGTCAAAGCAGAGTTTTGGTATTCATTTGTAGGATAAAGCCCATTTCAACATATTTGGCCAATACCCAATCGGCAACGATACCATCTTTTTTACTCAGCCACCCACTAAACCTTTTCTTCAAAATCAAAGCATACATTTTAGAAAGAAGAACAAAAATTGAAAGCCCGATGTTTTTTCCACCATTAACGCTTACACCTCACATTTCCACTACGTTTGGGACCATCGACATCTAAAATGGCAAAGGCTTTGGCCCGTTTGAGCTCAATTATTGCCAAACTCTGTACCCTAAAACCAAAACTTTTTAAAAACAAAGTATAATAAAAACAAGGGGAGTGAAAGAGAGGAAGAGAAAAAACAATATTCACAAAATGCACGTAATATAAAATATAATAATAATAATAATAATAAAACAATATAAAAGTAGGTTTCAATTCAAGAATGCCTGTCACTTTCTTCATTTCCCAACAACCCATCACGGAGATAATTTAAAATTATCTTCGAAACGATTAAAATGTCTCTTTTAAAATGTTAAATACACATTAATTTTGAATTAGGTGTATTTTATCATTTGATTTTTTTTCTCCTTTTTGAATTGATAATTTGTGCAATTCTTTGAATTTTGTGGAGTGAATGAACAACAGTGCCCGTTGTCTAAGGAACACAACGTTGAAACGCTACTAGAGACCATTGTAACATGTCTCAAATGTGGATGAATCACTCTACTTATATTTGTAGCATTGAGTTGTTGCATGTAGTGTCTCAATGTTACCTTGGCCCTGAAGATGTCTCGAGTTCATAGTATTCAACTTGGTTGTGATTTATGTAAATATATATTTTTTTTTTCTATGGGTTTTGTCTGGCAAGATTTTCTCAACAAAATTTCACGAGTCCAGGTGTGATATGTAATCCTAAATGACAATTGTTGTGGTTCTTAGAAGTCAAATCAATTATTGTTCCAGATTTTCAAAGCATGATCGGTAGCAATAAGTGAGATCTAATGTAATTTCCACATTTAGAATAACATACACAATTGAAGAAGACTAGACGTAGTCTCATGTTTGATGTTTTAATTTTATTTCCCTTCTCTATTTGGTTTATGTTATTTACTAACTTGATTTGTTTCGCTTATGAAATAGAATAATTATTTATACTATTATTTGTCCTTGAGATTCTTCGCGCATGAAAAGGTTTTAGCTTATTTTTTCTTTTATTATCTTGATATTAGAATGTTTATATAATATTAATTTTATTATGTTAGGTGGGTGAATTCGTGGAATTAGGGTTTTGAGCTTCCGAATTAGCCATGAGAAAACAATGAAGAGTAAACTCTTAGCGGAAAAGAAATCTTTTGATACCATATTAGAATATGAGAGAGTAAATAGAATTTGGTGATCTCATTAATAAAGAGAAAATTGCTTAAACAGTACAACTCAAGAAAACAAATGAAGAGATATATTGAATAGGATTGTTTTCAAATATAGCAAAATGAGTCAAACTATATACAATATAGGAAAAACTTATTGTCTAACAGCAATAGAACGCAATAGACGTTTACCAATTTAGCGACGACTGTGATAAATTTCTATCACTCAAGCGATAAAAGTCGCTGATATACAGTAAAAATTTTCTATATTTATAAATCGTTTGATATTTTTTCTATTTATAATAATTTTCATATTAACTAACTCATTGCAATTAATATAATATTATTTAATATTAACCGACTTTTAAAAAGAAAATCAAACTTACTTGCAAGGAATTTTGACCAAGAAATAATACGACTTTGCTTGTGAGGGATCATGAGGTCAAATGGTTGACCGAGAGGATGTCCCAATTGGATTCAAAATTCACACATTTTTCGAACTCTCCATTATTATTAATTTATTATAATTTACATTTTCTATAAAGACGAGAAAGCAATGGTGAAAGTGGAGATCAAAGTATCAACCTTTGATATTATAATTGATATTTTAGATATTGAATTATGTTTAGATTAGCGATAAGATATAAGATATTGTATTTTTGTCAACGAAAAGAAAACATTTTTTTACAACTAACACTTTTGTTTCATTGTATTTAAAGTTTGATGTATTTTTAGTCTATGAGATTTGAAAGATAAGAAGTATATGAGGTTTAAAAATGGTTCTTATGTTGTTTTAATTGCTCACTTGGCAAAAACATATTAACTTAATAAAATTCATGGGGTAATTAGTTTTTTCTATCTTTTGTCGAGGATTCTATATTGAAAATATAGGGAGACTTCACAGTTCTTACAAAATACACGAGTTACTCCTTTTATTATCAATTTTTTTTTCTAAATTTTATTTATAACCTCATGTGTTTGCTAATACAGTATCAAAACCCAAGAAGATCCAACGTGTATTTTGTAAAAATAAAATAAAAAACTATCCTTCCTCTTACCTTCTCCTCCAACTCATTGTAGAAAGAAGTTCCTACCAACTGCTAACATTAGAAATTTGCATTCGCCAATCAACCATGAATGTTGAGTTGAGGAACACCATTCCTTATACCTTGAACTATATTAACAATGTTCCTCATCCAAGATTTAGAACGATGTTTATCATATGAACCATTTTATCTTTGAGATTTGAGTTTTGTTTCACTTTGGTTTTATTTACACCTTTTACCTTAATTTTTTTTTTTTAACTCAACACTCACATTAATTACTTGGCGTTAATGTTTATTGATCTATGTAAAATAATTAAGAAATATAATTTTGATAACTATGAAAAATAATGAAACTCAATCTATTATAATTATTATAATTTTTTAAAAATCAATTAATAAACATTAACATTGAAGACAGAAAACAATTATTTATTGAAAGATTTAGGTTAAAAATGCAAATACCAAATTGAAATAAAACTGTAATCTCCAAGGTAAAATCGTAATATTGTAATATTTTGAAATGTAAGGACTAAATTAAAACCAAACTCAAAACTTAAGTAAAGTGTAACATTTTAAAATGACACTCAGCTAATAATTTTATTAAATTTAGAAATAAATTGTATATTTGTATGTTTGCCATTGTCACCTGACTTATTTGTATCATCTTTCTCCCTTCTTCCATTTTTCTCTCCTACCACTCCATATAATTCATTTTTCTTTCACCATCCGTAATGTGTGAATTTACTCATTCAAAATTATAAATACTTAGAAAATCACATATTAAGAAGGAAAAAAATTTATAATATAACAAGAAATCATATTTCTCATGTTCATATTATAAATTTGTTTTCATAAATATTTGTTGGAAGATTTTTGTGTTTAGAATTTATCATTTTCTCACGTTTCTTGATAGTCATTGGCACGAAAATAAATAAACATATAAATAAAAACAAAATCTCCGGGGTCATTGTGGAGGTCAGACAAGAATCGAGTTCAGCGGGGGCCGAGTTGCGGCGCTTCCTCCGCCTCCAAGTCCTGCTCAAGCAAAAATCTTGCCCTCAGCGATCCTCGATTTCTCTCAGTGGATTCTGATTCAACGGCCACCCCTCATGATATTTTCTTCTCGCGAGGCCACTTCCTTTGCCCCAAATCCTTAGGTTTGTGATTCCTCTTCCCTCTCTGCCATCCTACTCCGCTCTTTCTGCATTTGACGATTTTAAGTAATGGGTCTTGTGAAGCGATTCGTTTGCTGTATTTTCATGTATCGTTCTAGCGCTTCACTCAGTTGGATTCTATTTCTTGTATGGGATATTGTCTAGTTTTAGTGGAAAATCATTGAAAGACAAGAAGAGAATGAGTATTGGGGATTTGGTTTTAGTGAACTCCTGCAGTATTTGCCCCATCTATCTTCACACACTTTACTGTTCTTCTACTCTGTCTTTTATTTCAACTCACGACTCCAAACTGGAAATCCTCTGGATCATATATATTGTTGGACGAGACAGTTACTATACATGATTTTGGAAAAACTATGCAACCTTTTTTTAACTCTGTGGTGACTGATGTTTATGCATCCATTCACAAAATGTGGGAGTTTCTTTTTATGGATATTTATATTCACTAATTGTTTGTACCATTTGCCATTTACATCTTGTAGAAATTAAGGGGCACGTAGTGTTATTGATGGCCACAACGTCTTGCATTTATGACCTTTTCGTTTACCTTCTGCTCATTTGGAAGGAACCCGTGTATTGAATTTTATTGACGAGTAAGCATGTTGCCAATTCAACACCTAAAGTTGCGTTTCCATTCTTCTATGGTGTTTTGATGTCTAACTAATTGTTAGAGCTTTCTCCTCAACTTTGTTCCAATATGTAGCATTCATTAGTTAATTTCCTAATATTTTTTTTGAAAGTTTTATAGAACCGTTCATGTTCTTGTAGATATAGACTTGGAGTCTTGATGTTGGAAAATGTCGAAGAGTAAAAGGAGGAATCAAAGGCAGAGGAAAAAACGAAAGTTAAAAGATGGAAGGGGAAACTCTATTATGGATTGGGCAGGGCTCCCCCGTGATATTCTTGTCATGATCTTTGAGCAGTTGTCTCTTGTGGATTGTATGTCAGTCGATAATGTTTGTAAGCTGTGGAGCAATATCCTTGCTGAACTTCCAAATTGGAAGCGGGGTGGATTTCCATGGCTTTTGATGTCAGGTCAAAAAGATAGAGAGATGAGAACTTGTTCTTGCATTCTAGACAATCGAATTTGGGAAATGGAGCTTCTTGAGGCATATGGAGCTTATGTTTGGGGATCTTTTCAGGACTGGCTAATAATAGTGAAGGATCTTGGTTGTTATTCTCTTGAAGTTAGTTTGTTGAACCCCTTCTCTGTAAGGAAGATTAACCTGCCAAGGCTTTGGAACTTCTATCATAAGATGGTTCTTTCAGGATCTCCCACTGAGGAAAACACAATTTGTGCAGCCATTCATAGTCAGAATCGCGAAATTGCCTTTTGGTTTCAAGGGTCAGAAGTATGGCACAAGTATAAACTTGAAGGTACGCCTTTTGAAGATGCTGTGTTCTGTAATGGAAGTCTTTTTCTTCTCTGTAATGACGGTAATATATTCCAAATCGAAGCAACAAGTATCATCTCAAATATTAGAGAGAATGAATGTGTTGTATCTATTTCTGAGATCGAAGCACAGTTCCATGAACTTAGAAGCCTGGAAATAAACAGTCAACATGTGTTGAAGTATCTTGTGGAGTCCTCAGGGGATGTTTTGCTGGTCTGTAGGTATTTCAGCAAGAAACCTGATGCTGTACTTGAAACAATAAACTTTGAGATATATTCACTTGATCTTTCTCAGATGTCATGGGAAAAGGTCGAGTGTTTGAATGATCGGATTCTGTTTTTAGGTAAATGTTGTTCTAGGTCTCTTTCTTCAACTGAACTCGGGATTGCGATCAGTAACTGTATCTACTTCTCCAATGATGATATTGCTCCTTGGTGGAATGAATGGGATTCTAATCATCTGAAAGGATTGTCTTCGCTTTTTGGACTTGACAACTCCTCGAGAAAAGATTGGGGAACCTTTCACATCGACAGAGACAACAATGGAAAGTTTTGTTTCCGTGGTAACCGTGACAATTGGGCGCCCATCTGGTTCACTGCACCTCTATGGTGGTATAGCAAGAACATTGCTAGACAGTCAAATCGATATCGACAAATGTGATGAAACTTATCATGATTCGTGATAGAAAGCAGAAATCTAAAAATATCTAGTACCGGGTTTAAGTGCTTGAGATGGTTGGCAATGAAATAGACTGAAGTTTTTGATAGTGTCAAGTGATACAGAATGTAAACGCCTTGCATGTAACTTGTACAAGCTTCAAAAGCAGCGTATAGAATTGCGTAGGATTAGTACTTCTCTTTTGTATATGCTCTTATTTTGTCTATATTTATATGGTAATGTTCAGGATAATGTTTGCTCACTGTTGAAATAGCAGAGTCCTGGCTGTCCGTTTGAATGTTCCTGGAATGAACTTGTTGGGAAAGAGGATAACAGGTATGTTTATATATTTGGCTACATCTAAAAAAAGCAAAAAAAAAAACCATGATCTTAACCTTCAAAACTACTCTCATTCATTCAAACAAAAGTTGCAGTAATGCCCTTGATATTTTGTAAATGTTCTAAAACTATTCTTGGAGTAAAAATCTGTTAAAATTTTAGATGGCAATTGGAACTGAAAAAGTGACTCTAAACAGTGTGATGGTGTTCACAGGATATAATCTTGATTCTAGATATTGCTACATCTTTTTGGATCCCAATTACTATTGAAAGTTCTAAAAAATTTTTATTCAAAAGTAGTTTTGAAACATTTATGAAAGATCAAGGGTACTATTGCAATGTTTGAAAGAATGTGGATACTTTTGAAACAAAAGACAATGTTTTTGGAGTATTTTTATAATTGTATCGATAAGATACTGTTCATCTTAGACATAAGTTTGGTTTTGATTGATAATCATATTTTGGTTTTCTCATTTTCATTTTTGAAAAAACAATATATTTATGTTTTTTATATCTCTTTCTTTCTTGCCTAACATAAATAGAACCCAAAGCTAATATTAGGTAAGTATGAGTTTTTGTTTTTTTAATGGTTATCCATCAGGACTTTGTTGATATGGATTATGTATTTATATATTTAAAAATCAGTTTGGATTCCAATTTGAAGTGAAATTTGAGAGAATCATAATTTCAACAAAACCTTTTTTCTTTGAGGAACTTGTAAGCTTTTGGCTGCTACATTTTTCTAGGGTCAAATCATATTATTGTTTTTTTTCCTTCCCAAAAATAATAATGTTAGAATACTATTCCAACTACTACATTTTCCAACTGGATTTTGGCTGCTAAAATTTTCCATTAACTAATTTAACAAGTTTCAAACTACATGGGAACAGAATGATATTTTAATTTAATAATAATAATAATAAACATACATGTGAAGAAGAATCATTTCCTTTCATATGTTGTTGTCCATAGTAATTGTCTGACTGTTCAAACATGGAGTACACTTCTGTAATTTGCAGCCCCTTGATGTAATTTATTTCCATTTTTTCTAAAAATCAATTTCCAGATGCTACCTTTTATTTGTTTTGAGGTAAAGTTTCATGTTTTTTTTTGTCTTTTTGCTTTTATTCTTCCCTTGTTACTGGTGGTAAAAGGGAAATTTCCTCTTTTTGAGATCATGGGGATTTATTATCAGATAAGACGTTCTTCATTGTTTCATTTCAATTTTTTGGTGACATTTATTTCTCTAAATTTAGCCTATGAATTCTGAGGTTTGTGTCTATTTGTTCATTAACTTTTAAAAGTTTTTAATAGATGGTTGGACCAACAATTTTAAAAATTTAAAGTGTAATAAATTTGTAATTTAACCTTTTGTTACTATGGGTAAAAAGCTCATGTTTTAAACTAACATTTTGTCTTTCTATTGTTTCTTTTCCGATACTGAGCTTGTTTCAATTTAATGAATTACCCACATTATTAAAGTAGGTTTGATAAACTAAATCTCACTCACAAATAAATTGAGTTCCAAGTATCCTAAACTCAACAACACCAAAGTCAATCCTTGAGCAGGGACATGCTTCATTATGTTACGTAGACGTTTGTTGTTTCTTTTATTTCGTTTTATTGATTTCAATCAAAGCTTAAAATTTTAATGGAGATGTCAATGTTAATCAATGTTTTTTTTTAAAAAAAAAAAGTCATAAAAACAAAATTGACAAACAAACATTTTAATGTTTTTAAAATAAGCTAACATGCTTATTGTTTAAATTCTATTTACTTGGTTTTTTTTTATGCTTTGTATATTTTTTACAAAGAAATGTTGATGTAATCCTTATTCGTGGAAATATCAAAATTTAGTACATGATTTTAATAAAATAAATGAAAGTTCATATTCTTAATTTCCCTATCATTACTTGTACACCATGTAAATATTGTTTCCTAATGCAACTATTTTTCATTTTCCTTTCCATCCTTAGAATCTTCGTCCATTTTCCCCTTACAATAATAATAGCAATAAGTTAAACACAAATTATTTTGAATTGTGAGATTTGTGCATATTTATCTTTAAATTAATTTTAAAATGGTTTAATATGTTATTAAACGTCTTTTTTTTATAAATTAATTGAAAGTTTAAAAACTCAAGGCTAAATTATATAAAATACTCTTAAACTTCCAACATGAGTTTAAAAATATCCTTACCGTTAGTTTCTTATGGAAAACGTTAGTATTTTGTGTAAGAAATATCTTGAACTTTCAAAAGTTTCAAAAATAATCTAAATTTTAAAGAGAACTTTAAAAAATGACTTTATTAAACAACAAATAAATTGAGTCCATTAATACTATATTACTTCTCTATTTTCCCTCTTTTTCTCCTCTCTCTTCTTCAATGCGCTCCTCTCCCCTTTTTGTTAAACGTTTGATATTTGTATATCTAAACAAAAAATAAATTAATAAAATTGCACACTTTAACTAAGGTATATAGACTTTAATAAGAAAAAAAGAATAATAGAAGCACTAAGGGATTTTAGAACTTAAATATTTTAACAAAGTTGTATGTTAATAGTTGAGTCTGTGTTAATAGCCAAATACATTTTTTATTCAACTATTTATCATTTTCATATGTTTTAAAGAGAAATTTTGATTTTGGGATTTTGTGAATTTTTTTGTTGTAACTTAAATTTTTTGTTTTTATTTTGGTGGCTAAAAATTTTGGTATAAGAATTAGAAAAAAAATTAAGAGAAAAGTGAGAGTATCTATATAAAAAAAAAATGAGGATATCTATATAATTTGTTTCAAAATTAGTTTTTTTCGAACTCGATAAAATTTTAAACAAATTGATCACGGTAGGAGCACTTTTAAATTTTATTTTATTATTATTATTTTTTTTTTTGAAAATTTAGAGTTATTTCTTCAAAGAAGCATTAACAAAAAAAATTTTCATATACTGACGTGAAGGTATTTTTTATTTTTTATTTTCTTTTAAATTTAAAGGTGTTTTTGAAAGTTTAAGGGTACTTTTAAAAAAAGACTTTAACCATTTCTATTCAAAACTAAGGGCAAGAATATTTTTGAACTCTTTCTTAAAATTTAAAAATATTTTTGAAACTTTTGAAAGTTCAAAGTTATTTTTTTTACCCAAAATTTAATGTTTAAGGGGATTTTTTTTTTTATAATTTAGCCAGAAATTAATGGATTTATTAATATATAGGAATCTAAAATTTTAATTAATTACATCTATATATACACACACTTGATTGCTTGTGTTTGGACCGTACACGTGGCTCAACGCTGTCTATCCAAAGGGGGGTCCACAGACCACATTCTATTTTCCCTTTTAGTTGCGATTCCGAGATGCCCCGTAAATATTAATCCCTTCTCCATCCTCACCTAACCACGTCTGCGCCTCGGAATTATTTTCTCTTTTGTCCCTCTATGTTTCCAATTTCACATTTTTTGCCCCTACACAAAACTTAAAATTACCAATTTAGCCCAAAACGTGAAATTTTGGAACTTCATTTTGGAATTTTCGCGTGGCGGGAGTTCACCCTCGACTCCTAAATATTAAAATCTACATTTAGAAAAAATTATAATAATTACCAGGGATTTTGTCTCTTCTCGTCTTTTCCCCTCCCTCTTTTTACATTATTTCTCCTTATATTTTTAAATTGGAAATTAATTAATTACTAATTACAAATTTAGGATCTGAATTTTTTTAGCTTTTACATAGTCAGAGAGTAATTTTATAATTGAATATGTTAAAAAATTATGGAAAGGCCGAAACAGCACGTTAGTGAGTGATAGATTTATTTATTTATTTATTTAGAAAAAGAAAATAACTTTTTGGAACGAAAAAAAGGAGATATTAATTTTCTTGACCAAAAAAAGAAAGGAAAAAAAATGTCTCTGAATTCTAGTCGTTTTTTCGTCGAACCGTTTTGATCTGTTTGCCATTCTTCATTTCTCACCCTTTCTGAAAACCCGTCTCTTCCCATTCGATTCACTGTGTTCTTCTTATCGATCTCCTGTTTATTCATCGTTACTCTTTCTCCGATCGCTTCTTTTCTCTTTTCTTTCTGGAATTTCTTCATCGGCGATCTGGTTTCCTAAGCAGATCCGACCAATTGTTGTTTCTGCTGTTTGGATTTCCGATAATCACATCGCATCCTCATTTTCTTCAATTTCCACTTCCTCCCCGTTGACTTTCATTACGGATTGTTACTACAACTTCCAGAGGTGAGTAGTGTTGTTCATCACTTCTTGGTGCTAGACTGTCGAGATGTTAGGAGCGGGTGTACGGTTTGGTCGCGGCAAGGGAGAGGACCGGTTCTACGATTCATCCAGAGCGAGGAAAGGCCTCCTCAGTCGTCAAAATGATAGGCTATGTTGTACAACTCAACAAGACGCTTCTGCTACTACTCCATCCTACGCGGATAAGGATGTTTCGACACGCCCTGGGGACCGTTTAGCTTCTGACGAAGCTACTAAACCAGTTCCGTTTTCTAATCCACAGCCTGTTGTTTCACCGTTGAGTAATCTCGAGCGATTCTTGCAGTCGGTTACTCCCTCTGTGCCTGCTCAGTTTCTCTCTAAGGTTTGAGCAGATTTCTTTTACTTTTTTAGTTTGATTTCACTTCTTGATCTTGAGGAAGTTTGTTTGTTGTTTTCTTGCAGAGTGCGTTAAGAGGTTGGAGGACGTGCGATTCGCAGACGCGGCCTTACTTTGTGCTTGGGGATTTGTGGGAAGCTTTCAAAGAGTGGAGTGCTTACGGGGCAGGAGTGCCTCTTTTATTGAATAACACTGATGGTGTTGTTCAGTATTATGTCCCCTACTTGTCTGGCATACAATTGTATGCCATGGAATCGTCTACAATGCCAAGGTATTCAATATGCTGGAATTGATTGTCTTCTACCTCTTTTAATATATATAAGCATGATATGTTATTCTTTTGAACCCATCCATTGGTGGATATATGGCACGGAGCTTCTTAACTTGGGAGTTTCCAGTTTTTTTTGGGTCTGATGATGTTTTTTTGAACGTTATGAAGGGTATTTTTTTTTTTTTCATCTCAAGTGATTTGATGTTCTACTTCTATTTTGTCCCTATATTTTGTAGCTTTATCCTATGGACCATTGTGCTCTTGGTTTGCACAGAATGTCTCTCTTCTACCGAGGAGTCAGTTTAGCTTTACCCAGATGGTCCTCCTATCTAGACAAAAGTTCCTCCCTTCTCTGTTGCATAACTTTTTATAAGCTCTAACCAACTTTTGATTGCGTAGGTAATATGCCCTCTTGATTAATGGTAGGATCAAGAGCGTTTTAGAGATTGAGAACGAATGCCATCTTGTGTTTACTAATATGGTGTGGGAGGTCATTCAGGAAAATAGAGGTCAAAGGAAATACAATCGTTTAGATTAATCTTTTGGAATTTCATTGCCATCTTTTGTAGCTGGGGTCATCTCACCTTTTTGGTTCATCATATCATATTCTTATGCTTTGATCCTGCTCGACATCATTAATGTGCTTGTTGGGGCATGATATTGTTCGAGTTTTATGAATTTCATTGTGAATTCTACCATTTCCTTTGTTCTCTTACATTCCCTTTTTGTGATACTGATGTATATGCTTTGGTTGTTCGTAAGGCGATGGGGTGAAGAAAGCGACAGTGACTACAGAGATTCAAGTAGTGATGGTAGTAGTGATTCTGAAACAAAGAGAAGAATAAAACACTGTAGAGAACCACTCCATCATAATGATCCAACTATCACAGATCCTCTTAGAATGGATAGATTGTCTTTGAGGGACCAGCACTCGGGACTTCATGAGGACTGCTCCAGTGATGAGGCTGAATCTTTCAATTCTACAGGTCGTCTTCTATTTGAGTATCTTGAAAGAGACCTACCGTATTCACGTGAACCTTTGGCTGACAAGGCAAGTGGTTTTTTGTGTTTTGAGACCATATCTAGTTTTTCAGCTTCACATTTTTCTCTGTTATTTTTGACATCCAGATATCGGACCTTGCTTCACGCTTCCCGCAGTTGAAAACAATGAGAAGCTGTGACCTCCTACCATATAGTTGGATATCCGTGGCATGGTATCAGCATCTTCACATTTTCTATGAAAGCTCTGTAATATCCATGGACTAATTGGCTTCCAACCCAAAACGTTTTAGGTACCCAATTTACCGGATACCAACTGGGCAAACCTTAAAGGATCTTGATGCTTGCTTTCTCACGTACCATTCTCTACACACACCAATCAGAGGTAATTGAATTCCTTGCCAGTTTGACATGCAAGTGCATTGTTTCTGTATACTTTTGTCTTATTATTATATTCTTTACTATTTCAATTTAAGTTCATTTTCTTATTCTATTGTGTCCTTGAGAATATTATTTTGTTTATAGTATTGTGTGAAATTCATGTTATCATGATATATCTCAGAAGAGCATAATCATTCTTTATATTTTTTAGATTCTCAAACCCCACCAATACCATTTGCGGCATATCCTTGTAAGACGAATGGTGCCGAAAAGGTTCCTTTAAGAATTTTTGGACTTGCTTCATACAAGTTTAACGGGTCGTCGTTGTGGATGCGAAATGGTGGAGTAGAGCATCAATTGGCATACAACCTATCGCGAGCAGCTGATCAGTGGTTAAGAGATCTCCAAGTCAATCATCCAGATTTCCTGTTCTTCAGCCGCCGAGATGCAACACCTTACTGATACAATACTCTTACCAACTAGAAAACGAAAGTTGGCATGTTGTGGCCCTGCAAAAGAATCCCGGAATTTGGTGGATTTGCTGTATGCTTGGTGAAGGTGGGGTGGTTCACTCGTTTGCTTTCGTTAAGGTGGAGGACTGGAGGGAGGTTAAGGAATGGGATAGGTCACAAAATTTTGAGGCTTCAGACGATCGGGGAGCACATGCCTGATGTAGTAACAAAGACCAATAAAAAGTGAAAGCTAAAAATGTTAGAAAACATTGCTCTAAGGCACGCTGGTTTAGCGAGGTAGATGTTGGTTCGACATGTATTAATAAGCAGGTTTTCTGGTTTGCTTTCACTTTTTTCTTTATTTATCCCCAGAAGTGCCATCATTTGAGAAATGAGGCCTTCTTTGATATCTGTCTGACTGACGGTCCTGATTTTGTTAGAATGTAAAATTGTTTAAGGGGATTTTAATAGGTTTTATTCAGGATCTCGGATGCATCAGGCATTGAACTGTACTGCAGGAGTATCCTTGACCATGAACTGGTTATAACAATTAGAAATGTTTATCGAAAGCGTACAATACGCCCTGGACTTGGGCTTCTATCCGTGCTTGGTTTGGTTTTCTTCTTCCATAACAATGGAAATGGTGAAATTTTGAAGGCATGTGCATACCCTTCTTAATTATAGTTGAGATGTATTTGAAGATACGAGTCTTTTCCTTGGCTTTTCTACTGCTCGTATTATCTATGTCAGGTATCATGACCCCGATCGATGCTTGATTGGCCTCGTGTTTTATTCTGATCTGTAGAAATGGTAAGTCTTGGGTAACGCAGACTTACTTTCTGCTTTACACAGCCAAGGTCAGAAGACGCATTACAAAGTTTCTGATTCTACCAATCTAGGTAAGTGTTCTTATTTACTGTTTACTATGTCTATGAATTATGATGCTATACGTTGATTGAGTGAATAGATATCGCAGTTGTACTGGAAAAAGTTTCGGTGTTATAGTACTTAATGTGTAGTGTTTTTTCCATTTAGTCCTTATTGAGTCAAAAGTTTCAATTATATTATTTATATTTTTAACTTCTCTCAGTACCCTTTTCGTATATGAATGTTAAAATTGGATTATTATAAGCTCACATGGTGTGATAGTGTGTTGGTATAAACTTTACGAAACATGGCCTTTAATTGGTAATAAGTAACAACTTGGTTAATAGTTACGACGTAAATCTTGAAAATAATGGGAGATTTGACAGAAAAATGGGTAAAGAAGAGATCAGATGTGCATTGATTAAGGCAGACATTATTGTGATTGAAAACTGTAAATAAGGTAGGGTTAATCTAATTTTGTATTGGGTTACCAATCATATCATTAAAAAAAAAAAAAAGAAAAAAAAAGAAAATCTTTAATACAGCATTTGAAAAACAGTATAGCTGTAACCTAATAATTTATTGAGATAAGAACCATAAATAATTTGTTAGGTACAATTTGTATATCTTCAATAACTACATGGGTGCAAGACTTCACCACAAAAAGAGAACTTTCTTTTTATTAAAAAAAATTGAGTGTAGGCTATAGCAATAGCACCCCTATTATAAGTATTAACATATTTTGATTGAAAAGTAGTGTGAGTTAAAAAAAAAAAAAAAAAGACTGTCCATATTGCTCTCTCTTGGTTGGCCACGTTTTAGGGACTAACCTCCATAAGCAAAAAATTTTCTTTTTTTTTTTTTTAAGTACTACGATAATATATGGTTTGACATTAAGAATTCTCCTTAAATAGTGGTGTTTCGTATAGGTATGTGACTTAACTCTAACTTAGCATGATGCTACCTTTGATCTAATCATTTGTTTGACCTTGAAGAGTGTTAGGCAAACCACCACATCAGTGTAGGGTTGCAAGTGGGAGAGACAAAAACGTTTAAAAGTTAATCTTAACTATCTTTTTTTTTTTTTTTTTTTTTAAATAGATTGAGATTAAATAAGTTAAAATCACTTTTAAAAATACATTCATTTCATACCGGTTTTAAATTCAGTTTTCTAAGGATTCTCATTAAATCCGATGTGTTTTCCAATAAATTTTTAATTTTATTCTGAATTAAGATTTATTTCATATGTTTTTCTGTTACAGATAATCAATTTTTTTTAATTTAAAAAAAATTATACCATATCAATTTTTTTTTTAAAAATACAATTATTTCCTTTAATAATTAAAAATTAATTTTGAGTGAATAAAATATATCATTATAAATAATTATTTAAAATTATATATACTTCAAGTTTCAAGCTTAAATTTACTAAATATTAATTTACTTCATTTCACATCTGATTGTTCTAAAAGTACAATTACCAACGATTATTTTAAAAACTACAACACTTCCAAATAAAACCTTATTCACGCCCACTTTAATATTTGTGTAAGTTGAGGCTTGCATTTAAAATGTAGTTTCAATAAAAAGTAACTCGTGCGAAGCCATGTCTTTGGAGTGTAATTGATAATATCATTTTATAAACCTTTATATATATATATATGTATGTATCATTTTATAAACTTTATAGTTGTATATAACTTTGGTTGAATTTGTAGATCACCAAAGATGTAAGACTTTAATGTTTAAAAAATGCAATATATGTATATGTGGTTACTATCATTGTTAACCTTAGCATCCCTTTAAGCCTTTGGTATTTTTACACGTCTTTCACTTTCTGAGGAAAAAGAAAGAATATTTCCCTCTCGCAGAAGAACAATAAACAACAAGAAACATCAATGTTAGAATAAAAGGGTATAAAACAAAAGGGATTCTCCAAACCAATGATTCGTTTTTTGAAAGAGAAATTCTCGAAAACAATAAATCAAAAAGAAAATATATCAAATTAATTATTAGAATAAGATATAAAATTCATCAAAAAGCCTCAAACTCATAATAATTGCTGTCTTATTAAACAAGACCTTCTTTTTCTTCTCGTACCATTTATAAATAACAAACCCATCTCATACTCAAGTTTATAATTCATTTAAATGTTATCCCTATTTTTTTAGTTCATATTTTCTATCTACTTTTAAAATTTTCATTTTCATCTCCACACTTTCAATTTCTTTTTCTGTATTTTAGTGTCTATATTTTTAAAATCAATTTAGGTATCTATACTTTTAAATTTGACTATTTTAATTTCAATTGAAATTAAATTTTAGCACAACACTCTTGATCACTAATTATTATTATTATTTTTTTAAAATACGGGTAAACTCTAAAATTGTGAATTAGATTTTGGGCTTGTTACTTTCAATCCAATTGCAATTTGAATTTTAAAATTAAACCGAATATTTGCTATTTGTAAAAATAGTTACTTTTGAATAGTAAATGCATACAAGTAGATATTTTAAGAGCACAAAAACTATAAACCAAAATCGTTAATACATATTCTAATAAACTTAAAATTACTAGTGGAAATTTTCGTCATTTGCCCTCAAAGCATATCTTATTACCATTCATATCCAAACATCTTTTAATTTATAAACAAAGCACGGAGGACAACCTACAATAGCCGGTGAGACAACCGGAAAACTGGGACTTCGATACTCCAAACAACGGCCCCACTTCTATTAAAAACAAAAAACAAAGCAAAAAGCAGAAAGCAAAACTCATGTAATAAACCAATCACCATAACAAAGAAAACTCACCCAATGAATTCTCGCCACGTACGCAGCTCCAATTTTAAACCAAAGTTATTGGTGAGAATAATGAAACACACTAAAAACAAAAAGCAGACAATCAAAACTCAGTAGTCAGAGTGGCCACTGGATCAAGACCTCGGCAGCCATCCCAAGAAAACCAAAAGCCCCACCTCCGCCACATTCTTCAATACCAAAATCGCCAAATTTCATCAAAAATCAAATTAAATTTCAAATTTTGAAGCCTCCCCAACTCTTTTTCTTCTTCTTCCTTCAAAAAAAGGGCTAATAATGGCAGTCTCAGCTATTGTTTTGGCCACCATCACCTCTCTCCATCTCATTGCCTTCGTCCTCGCCGTCGGCGCCGAGCGCCGCCGCAGCACGGTAAGTTTCTGAGCTCACTGATTCACCGACCCTTTTCATTAATCTCTGTAAATGAAAAGCTTTTATATCTCTTTGTATTCTGTTTTTTGTTTTCTTTTTGAGAAGGCTAGGGTTATGCCAGATGAGTACGATGAAAAGACTTATTGTGTGTACGGCACCGACGCATCAACGGTGTACGGACTGTCGGCGTTCGGTTTGCTTCTGATAAGCCAGGCGGTGGTTAACGGCGTTACTAGATGTTTCTGCTGTGGGAAAGGTTTAATTAGTGGAAAAACCACCACGATCGCCATTTTCTTTTTTGTCTTTTCTTGGTATGTATCTCAAAAATTGAGATCTTCAATTTCAATTTTGAAATTAGCTAAATTATTCAATTGGGTTTTGAAAACGACACAAAACCCACCAACCCCATCACAGAAAAATCCAAACTTGATGGCGAAATTCGTTTAATCTCACGACTCTGATTCTTTATAGGATTAGCTTTGTGGGGGCAGAGATCGGACTGTTGGCCGGATCGGCGAGGAATGCTTACCATACAAAGTACAGGGCGGCGTTTGGGGTGGAAGAATTGTCGTGTGCGACTCTCCGGAAGGGGGTGTTTGCCGGCGCGGCCGCGATGACGGTGCTGTCGATGGTGGGTTCGATTTTATACTACTGGATGCATTCGAAAGCAGACACAGGGGGATGGGAGAAGCATGAGAATGAAGGTGTGGGCATGGCGGCGGCGGGTGTTCATGATCTGAAACAAAATGCTCGATTTGAGAAGGTATAGAGGTAGATTTGTTTGTTTTTTTGTTTTGGTTTTGTCACTTGTGAGATGATAATTGTTGTTATTATAATGGGAAAGTGTTTGTTTTCTAAGGAAGAAAGAAAAGGGGAAAGTGTTGTTAAAGCACTAGCATCAATCATCAATCAAGCTTTGCTTTTTTCTTGTCTTTTGCTTTCTTTATTCAATTGTCTCGTATTTTAAGGAATTTTTTCCATCCTTTTACCACGCGTCGTTTTGAAGTTCCAGCTTTGGATTTTGCTAAAATCTTAAAAATAAAATAAAATAAAATATAACTTTGAACTCCAAACTATTAATAAACTTTTGTTAATGTACTCAATTATATTTCATTTGAAGAAAAAAAATCTTTGATGACCAAAAAAAAACGTCAAGCCCATATAATCCAGGCCTTTGTTTTGTGAAAACGTAAACATCTTGGCTAGGGGTGTGCACGATTTGATTCAGTTCGATTTTGGACTGAACCATAGACCAAATCAAAGAGCTCGGTTGTTAATATTGTTAAACCGCAAAAACCAAAAGTTGTGTCTGGTTTAAAGTTTTGAACTGGATGGTCCATCTTGGTTTCCATTCGGTTAGGTACTGGAATAAAAAAAAATATTAAAATGCAAAAACAAGGTAGAAAGAAAATAAGCATACTAAAGGAAAAAGAAAATGTTGGGGCGACTCAGGTGGGTTGGGAGCCAAAATCGGAAGCCAAGGAAAGGTGAGGAGACGACATTCTTTAGTTCCAGGGTTTTAGTATTTCCATTAAGCTTATAATAATAATAGTAATAAGCACAAATGACCAATCTGAAATGGGCTTGGGGATTCAAAAATGGACTGGGCTAATAGGCTTAAAACTTGCCTATTAATATAAATATTACTGTATATATGTCAGTTCGTAGACTGAGGAATGAACCGAACCAACAGTTTCTTCAACTCCTAAACCGAAGAACCATTTTCTTTTCTTTCTCTTTCTTTTTTCTTTTTTTTTTTTTTGAAAAATTGCATCAAATTAGTTGGTTCAGTTCAGTTCATTGGTTTTGGTCGAGTTTTGCACAGCCCTAATCTTTACCTCTATAGATTTTTGGGCATCTTAGGTGTCCTCGAGTTTTGGATACTCTCATAAAATCGGGATTTTATGGATTCCCTTAAAGGACATTTCTTTTTTACTTTTTCACTATTTTTTTTTCCGTATATATGATTAAAATGGTGTCAACTATGTATTTTACTTTGTTTTGTTATATTGCTGTTGTTTTTTATTTTTGTAAAGAAAGATATTAAAATTTATATTTATTTTATAAAAAAGAATGAAACTTTTGAAATTTAATTTACTTTCACATACTTGAAATCTATCACATTCACCACTATTTTAGTTATCGTCCAATCATTTTGCATCTTCAAATTGAAAAGTTGACCGAAAGGTTATTTTGAAACAAAGTTTAAAAATTAAAAATAAATAATAATAATAAACCTACCCATAAGTTAAGAATATTTTATATAATTTAGCTACCTAAAATAAATTAAAATTTTCCAAAGAATTAGGATATAATATTAAGAATTACAACACAGATAGGATGGATTTGTGATATCATCTTGGTTAAATTTACCATTTTGATTCTTCTACTTTAGATTTTTTATTTTTATTTTTATTTTTAACAACTCCTATTTGGATTTGATTCCATTTTAGTCACTTATTTCAATATTAAAATTTAATCCATCTATTTTCAATAAATCTTAAATCAATTAAATAATAATAATAACAAATTTATGAAAAAAATATTGTATGAATATATTTCCAATATTTATAGGGTAAAAGTTAGTAGATATTATTTTTTTTAAAAAAAAAAAACCAATAAATTAACCTTATTGAAATTACATAAACTAAATTTCAACCTTGAAAATAACTACGGAAGTGAAAGAGTATGGAAATATAGACATCAAAACATTATTTCAACTTATTATTTTCCATTCTAATATTTCAATCTCCATTCCTAACTCTAAGGAAAATATGTCTCTCTGTATTAAGTAAGAGAGTATGAAATTGAGAATTGAGATTATTGAATTTTGTAGTAGACATTTGAAATGAGGTTTCGTTGGGTTATGAATGTTGAAACATTGATTTGAATTTATGAATTATAATTATTATTATTGGGATGAGAATGAAAGTTGATTGTTGAGAATGGAAAAAAAGTAAATTAGAAGATGTGAATGTGATAATATTAACAAAAACTTAATGCAGAAATTAATAAAAACAGAGCATGCCAGACACAAGAAATTTTAAACCCATTCTTTTTCTTTTATCTACAAATGGGTGTCTCAATAAGTTTAGAAATTTTAAATCTCATTTTAAACCTTCAAATTTCATCCTCCTTCTTGCATCTCTCTCAAATCAACCTTAAAACTAATCAAAAACTAATCCTAGAAAAATATGTCCAACTCCGGTGACCGTCGCAACTTTCTGTATTTCATTTTAGGCGATGGCAAAGGTTCATACTTTACCTATAAATTTCAAAGTTCAGGAACTAAGTTCGTGATTTGTTATTTAAAAAAAAAAAAAAAAGAATTGAATTTTGAATTTACAGTGGCGGAGCTGATGTTGTGGAAGAACAAGAGAGAATCGGCGGCGATGGCAGCCGGAATCAGTGGCGTTTGGTTGGTGGTGGAGGTTTTAGATTACCATTTTGTTACTCTTGTTTGCCATATTCTCATCATCCTCATGTTTCTTCTCTTCTTATGGAAGAAATTAGCATTTTTTCCCATCTCCTGGTAACACTATTTTTGCTTTTCATTTTAATTCTCATTTCTTATGCCTTCATTTTAACCATACAAAATACTCCTCACCTTTATCTTTTTTAAAAACAAATATTTTTAATCTTTCCAAGGTTGCAACATTACTCTTTCCTCTTTAACCTTTCGCAAACGTGTCAAAACTATTTTTTTGGTATAAAATTTTATGAGAATATTGGATGAAAATCTAGATCTAAAATGATTTGTGATAGTGATCACTCAGAACAAAAATTAGAGTGTTGACATTGTCATATTGTGTGAGGTTTATAAGTACCTCACATCTTAACATTAAACAGATTTGTATCATAAATGTTGTTTTCAAACATTTATAAAAGATTAAGATACTTTAAAAAAAAATGAAGGTAATTTTGAAACAAATGACAAGAGTTAGAGGTATTTTATGTCATTTAGTAGAGGTGAAAATTTGTTTGGTTTTTTCGATTTTGGGTACACCAAGAACCAAACTAAATGATTGAGTTTATAAAGAAAGTAACCAAACTAATGTCCAATAAATAAACCAATGAATTAGTTTTTATTCAATTTGGTTCTTGATTTTGGATGTTTCTTTTATACTAAAATCCAAATCAAACTAATAGATGGACTTGGTTGGATTTGGATTTTTGATTGTAGTCCTATAATTTAGTGTTAATTTGAAACCACTTATATTGGTAAGATATTGTTTATATATTTATTCTAATGGAATAGGAGTCCACCCAATGCCCAAGATTTTGAAATCTCAGAGTCCACTTTCACACATCTCTTTCAAACATTCAACTGGTTGCTCCACAACTTCTTTGAAATTTCCAGTGGCCATGACTTTAAGCTCTTTGCAATGGTATACCCTCAATCTAATCTCATCTTTTCCCTTAATTCCTTTAAATATATATATACCAATGTTGGTTAAAAATCACTTTTAGTTCCTAAACGTTCATAAAAGTAACTATTTAGTCATCGTATTTTCAATTTTGTAACTATTTAATCCCTAAAATTTACTATGTAAAAATTTTAAGTCTTTATACTTTAAAGTTGGTACGTAACAATTTAGTCCTTATTAAGAAATTAGTGTTAAAATTTAATAAGATTTCTTACATAAATAAACTGATAAACTAATTAGAGACTCAACAATTTTACAAAATCCATAGTCTATGTCATAAAATAATAAAAATTAACATCTAATTTTGATAATTTTTTCTACGTTGGGGACTAAATTGTTACAAATTTAAAAGTACAAGTACTAAATTGTTACATACTAAAGTTCAGGGACTACGTTACAAACTAAAGTTTAAGGACCAAATTGTTACTCCAATGAAAGTATAGGGACCAAAAGTGTTTTTTACCTATATATATATATTGGGCAGATTTAGAAAACCACCCTATCGTATAGTGATAGTTACAATTATACCCTTCAAACTTTTAATGGTAAAAATCGAGCCTTCAAACTTATAACATGGATAAATTAGGACCCTCAAAGTTACATGATTGTAGAAATTTCATGGTTCTATTTTTGTCATTTGGAGGTACTTCACTTCCTACAATTAATTGAAGGTCTAATTTTAACACTTGCGTAAGTTTAAGAACTCAACTTTTACAATTAAAAGTGTGAGGGTGTGTCTATTCTAGGCTACTTAAAAAAAAATAAAAAATAAAAAAAATTCAATTTTTTTAATTTTTTATGCAGGTAATGGGTAGCCTTTGGTTGCTATCGGTCATTGGGGAGCTGGTCAACTCATTCAATCTCATGTACATTGGTACACTCTCCTTTCTATCTTTACAAATACAAAAAATCATTCGCGCTACAATGTGATTGACAATTTTGAATCGTTGACATGAACTCTATTAAAATTGACATATTTTTTTTTTTCTTTTTTGGTTCTAATATGTCGAACAAACTGGAATGAATCAGTGTTTGTGAGCTTACAAGTAGTTCCTGTTGTATACAACAAATACAAGGAGGAACTCAACCAGTTTGCCTCCATCATCAAATCTAATATGGATTACTACTTCCATATTATTTATTCCAATTTTCTCAGCAAAATTCCAAGGTCGCACCAAATCAAGCAATCTTAAATTCTTAATATTATCATAACAATAAATACACTCCATATTATCTAAACATCAACTTTGTATCGAATTTTTCATTAATTTCACAAAGAGTTATTGGGTATCCACCTAATGAAACTTCATACTGCATAATAATTTGGGCCAAAGATATAAATATATGAAATAGCAATATGTTGTCCATATTTCGATTATCAATATTCTAGCAGCATTTTGACACTAAATTTGAGATGTTAATTTTAATTCCATTCAATGTCACATGTTGAGAAATTTTGAATTAATTTTAATTGCTCCTTGAATTGAGACATTATGATGTATGAATCATGAAAAAAAGGCCCAACAATTATATTTATAATATTAGAAACTGTGAAATTTTGTATATCATTGAATAATTAACTTATTCTGAATGCAATGAAGTAAAGAATAAATAGACACTACCAAACAAAAACAAAGGAAAGAATTGTAAAAGAGAAAAAAAGACAGAAAAATAATAATTAGAGCGAACCTTAATTAACTGTTTTATATTATTAAAAAGACGTGTTTATCTTTTTATTCTAAAATTAAATTGGAAATTGGAAATCGTGTTCAATGAGGGACTAATAATCAATTAGTAATAACACTATTTTAAATCTGAACAAGTGTCGTAATTTCTATCATAGGAATATAGGATAGATTTTCATTTTAAAAGATAGCAATTAAAATAACATTTTCATATGCTGAATAGAAAACTTATATAAAAACGTATATATGTTCGGTAATGAATGAAAAGTAAATGAAAACAGAGAGAAAAAAAAAATTGGATTTATTTATTTATTTGTTAAGATCAGTAAGTAAATTAGGGTAAGAATTGCAATAAGTTTTTACTTAGTTTTGGGTTGAATTTGATAAAATGAAAATTTTATATTGAAAATGGATACAATTTACTAAATTCACCTGTAGAAGTTGATTTTTTTTTTTTTTTTGATATCATGATTTAAGAGCTGGAAAATATTTGAATTCAAGCAAGAGAATAATTCAAACAGAACACATTTATAAAGCTAGAAAAAGTCAGAAAAAATGGGAATATATTTTAAATCCACATCTTTTTATAGTCAGGATTATTATTCTTTAATTAGGTTGAGAATAATAGGGTCCACAATTTACCCTATGCACCAGCAATTGACCCAATTGCTTTTTCTTTTTCTTTTCAATTTCCAAATGATGTTTTAATTGATATTGACCCACAAAAATTATTTTCCAAATATTTGAAATGGCTAGTCTTTATATTTCTTTTTAAAAATATTTAAATTACTCTTTTTTTTCACTCGATAGTCATTCAAAATTCCAAATATTGTCAAGCATGCATTTTGACGAATCATGCATAACTTTTGAATGATATTTGATGGATAAATTTAATATATTTGAGTTTTTGCAACAGAACTTGACCTAGCATCCTTTGGACGTGGAAATTACTTAAACAAGATTCCTAAATGTTTTTGTTTTCATTTGTTAAGATGTTTGTTATTAATTAACAAGTGAAAATTTAATAATACAATACATTTTCGCAATATTAAATATGTCGGTGAAAGAAAATGTATTAATAAAGACCGAATAATGTGGAAGCTGACTTTGATTTCTCGGCCGGATCTTTCATAATGGAAAAAAGACGCATAAAAGTTGAAGGAAAATTCCATGGTTTACAACATCACTAACAACTTCACTTAACCATAACTTTAGTATCTTACCCCCTAATTTTATGATTGTGTTAATAAATAGATCAACAAAACAATAATTCTCTATTTTTCCAATATAATATGTCTTTCTAATTTAATTTTTAGGCTCCAAAACTCTTATTTCACAAAATCAAAATTATTTGAATGATGCTACCATAATATTATTGTTAATGTTTAAATGAGACAGTATTGTAATTATTAATGTCTTATTTGATAACTATTTGATTTTTTAAAATAAAGTTTTTTTTTTTTTTTTTTTGAAATTTCTTACTATAATTTGTATCTTTTGAAAGTAAAGTAAAGGAATTGAATTTTTAACCAAATTATAAAAAGTTTTTTAAAAAATAGATAAATGGATAAGAGTTAATTTTACCAAATGAAAAAAAGGAAAAGTAAAAGGCAAGAAGTCAACAAAAGTTGTTTGTTTATTTATTTTTATTTTTTATTTTTTTTCTGTGAGAGTTCTTCATATTGTGTCCAGGTGGCATGATGGTATTGATCGGTGGTTTGTATTTGATATTAAAACCCTTGACTTGGCCTTCATTCAATACAGGTTTCCAATTCTAATCCAATCTCTTAACCTACCGATCGAAGTAGAGAAAAAGGGAGGGTTTTTAGATGGTGAGGGAATGGAGAGATTTCGGCGGCGGCGGCGGCGGAGGAGGGTTGATGAACAGTTCGATAGTTCTGATATTTTGGGTGGCGGTGGTTTCGATTTCGATTATTACAACGGTCATATTCTCCTGCACTGGCGGCGGCCCTAAAGATAAAGACACGTCACACCCCGATACTTACGGTGCTGCATGTGCTGCCGGCTGTGGAGCCGGCTGCGGCGGTTGATCTCTTCCACCTCCGCAACTCAATTACGAGACGGCGGCGCATCTCATCGGCTAGCCGTAAAACAAATGCAAAGCAATTTTCACCGCCATATGTAATTTCTTTTTTTTTTTTTTCCTTCTCCTTTTTGGAGGGCGATTCTAGGGATTTTCAGTTTACTGCTTTAAAAATATGTAAAACAAATTAACATACTCGATTGAAATTAAGGGTTTTTTAAATTTAAAAAAAAAAAAAAAAAAAAGAAAAAAGCAAAAATTCGAAAATCTCTAAATGAAAGGGTTCGAACGTGTTGTGTTTATCCATTTGTGGGTAAAATATAGTTGGTTCTTATTAATTCTTACATTGCCAACACTTATTCCTTGGATGAAATTATTAAATTTTCTATTTTGTTATATATATATATTCTAATTTTTATTTAGTCCCTATATTTCAAAATATTATATTTTTATCTTTAAGTCACAAAATATTACATTTTTATCCTTAAGAGTTTTGTTTCAATTTACTTCCTTAGAATTCAAAATTTACACTTTATATTTGATTTCTCACTAAATACCCACTTTCTATTCTTGTTATTAATGTCTATTAATAAATTTTAAAGAATTAAATTATTTTTCACTAATTTTCCATCACAATTATATTAATTAAAAATCTCATATATTAATTATTTTAAATTAATTATAACTACGAACAATTGATGTCAAATATTAAAGTGAACATTAGTGAAAAACTCAAGATAAAAATTAAAATATTGAAATTTTAGAATTAAATGAAAATAAACTCAAAATTCATGGATAAGAATGTAACATTCGAAAAGAAATGTAGATACCAATTAGAAACTCAAACTATATTCAAAATCTAGGGACTAAAAGAATATTTTTTTAGTATAACAATTGTAGGAATAGGAGATCTAACCTCCTAGCCATGTAGATGACCATTCAACCTAGCTCATTGTAACTAAATTGAAAGATTAATTTGGAGTTATAATAAAATAGATTGTGAACGTAATTAAGAGAAAAAGATGTTAAAATAAGGAAATAAAGGTTAGTTATTTGAACGGTTAGGCCGTTAAGTATAAAGAGGGGTTCTTTAAATAATATAAAGACAGAGGCTTTGAAGATGTCAACTTGGCCTTTCGCTAGGGCCAAAAGTCAACATGTGTGGGAAATTTATTTCATTTTGTTCACACACCAATTATTTATTTGTTTTTAATTTTTCTGGAAAATGAGGATGGTGTTTAATATGCACTTTTAGTGCACAAATTGATAGTGCTACACACATTGGATTTTTATTTTTTTGTCAGATCATATCCAAATTGTATTAGATGATGGAAATTATATATTTTGAGGCCATTTAATAAAGTCCCAATTGTCTCATTTGTGTAATATTTGTTGGCTTCACTTTAATCATTTCTCTTATTCTTTTCGTTCTTTAAAAAAAATGAAAAAAAATTACCCTTAGAGGAAGTAAAGTTAAATTTAAACATATACATCCTATAACAAATATATAAATATATAAAGTCCTATTATAAATATTATATTTATAAATATTTGTAAATAGATGTTCATTATGTAGCCAAATTTAGTGGCTAAAGGTCATGTGTCTCCTAAATACTCATTCTTAGTGGCCATAAAATGCCACTACCTACTTGCCAAATTACGCAAAGTCTTTTAGTGGATATTGTAACACACACATTGAGAGAAAAGATCGGTGAAATTTGAAATTTCATTTTCCATAAAATCTCACTTTCTTTATTTTAGTTTATTTTATTTAATTTAGTTATTTTAATTACTTTTATATTATTTTATTATTTTAATATTACAATATCTAGATTTTCGTGCTCCCGTTTTTCTGTCATTTTGCTCCTCAATTTTACTACACTTCACATAATACTACATTTCTTACTTTTTTTTTTTTTTTCATCCTTTCACATTTTGTCTTTCAAAAATTGAAATATTTACTTCGTTTTATCTATTTTATTGCTTTTAATTAAACTTTGTATCCAATATTTATAATATAAAATGACTAAAATTATATTCATTCAATTTTCATCTTAGAAAATTAGGTTTTAAATATTTTAAATTTACTTTTTTCTATTTACAATATTTGAGAGGAGGGATTGAACCTCTAACTTTAAGGTTAATATTTAGTGGTACAAGTTTTATGCTAATTGAGTGATGCTCAATCTTCATGGGTTGCCTTGTGGTAAAAAAGGAGACATAATTTTGATAAATAGTTAAGAGATCACGAGTTCAATTCATGATGACTATCATTGTTTATCCCATAAGATCATGGTGGTAAAAAAAAAAAATTAATTTAATTAAACATATATTCATTTTAAATTTTTATGTTCTAAAAATTGTTTTTAAAAGTCAAGTATAAGAATTTTGATTGATTAGTTATTTATTTAGAATTTATATTAAAAACCCAAGACTTTTCAAGCAATTTAGAGAAACTAGATGTAAATATGAGTATATAACTCAACTAGTATAGAACAATACTATTAACAATAATGTTAAAAGTTCAAATTTCTCACCTCAAATATAATATTTTAACATTAATAAAGATAACAAATAAAAGTAATCAATGCAGTAATATTCTAGTAAGATTCTAATTGCTAATTTTTAAAGTATGTATACTTTAAGGATTAACTTAATTTACAAAATAAGTTCATCAAATAAAATGATGTAGTTTGGAAATCATGATACATATGACCTAATATTTTCCCTACCTAACATGAATGCTAGAATTTAAATATTAGCAATACATTATATAATAATTCAAAAACAGGAATATCAATTTCAAATTTTGCAATAGCTGTAAATATATATATAGTGTTACGTAGTACTTTATCAAGGATTAATAAAAAAAAAAAAAAAAAAAATAGTTAGATGTATTATTGAGATGAATTTTTTTTTCCAAAATTTATAAATGAAGATCATATCCACCATAATTTTCCCAAAATAATCCCCAGCAATTATATGAAAGTTGAAACCGGCCCATTAATCCATCAATTTAATATCATGGCCCCTACACATCATTAAATTCGAAGATAGACCCTTAAAAAATAGATTTTTATTTTCATTTCAGCCCCTTTGTTTTCTCCGCCTCTCAATTTCTGGTCCAGAAGCGCCTTAGACACGTGGGACACACCATTCAGAAACGGCTATAACTCCCATTCTCATGCCAATTTATTTCCACTTTATCGTTCCCGTTTTTCATCTCGCGAGATATCTTTTTTCTTTGTGGGTCCCTACGTGGTACTAATCGAACGACATCGTATCAGCGTACCAGGTCAGCAAGAAAATACCAACCGTTGATTTATTATACAATCAATTAAAAAAAAAACAAATTGGTTGATTGGCTGAAAACGTGGGTCCCGCCTGAGAGAATCATAATTATGATGTGGCACTTTAACGGTTAATAAGCAATGATTACTATTTTAGTAATTGCCATGTCCTTTGGTGAACACTCAACCGTCACCGTCTGATTATTCCCCGATCGCGAGAGCGTGGTCCCAGTGGGCCCAGACACCGAACTTTTGTGGGTCCGATGTGCAATTTTTTGTCCGAAAAATATCTAGTATTTCATTACTTGTGATAAAATAAGGACTTAAAAATTGTTTAGACTTATTCCTCAAAAAAAAAAAAAAAAAAAAAAAATTGTTTAGACATAAATTAAAACAATTTTTCAACTAATAATGATGTGTCAAAATATAAGGAGAAGAACTCAGTAATATCATCCATTTTTCTTTTTTAAAACTATAGTTTATTTAAGTACGTAGTGAAAAAAATTTTAAAACTGTATCGATTGTTATTTTTACATGGTTTGCTCTAAGTAGAAATTTATGAAATTTTAAAAGACTTGATGTGAATCGTGTGATTATTAATTCAAACATATCTTTGTTGCTGAATATTGATTTTTCATATTTGTAGCTTAATCATATTTATGCATGAAAAAATATACCATTTTGATTTGAATAGTTGTAATGAGAGAAAGTACATGACTGTGTGTTCAAATATGTCTCAACTGTTAAATCGTATTTTTTTTATATCTATAGTTGACATTACACCTATGCATGAAAATATATATTTCAAATCAAATAGTTGTAACATGAAAAAAATGTGATTATTTGTTCAAATATGTCTCTATAGTTAGATCGTAATATTTTATATTTATGATTTAGATCATGACTTTACATAAAAGAGTACACAACTCTGCATGTAACCACTTCGATCCAAATAATTATGACGGAAAATAAGATGGTATTATAAAAAATGATAAAGTTGGAGATGTAAAAATTATTTCCTCCTATCTCATTTGTTATATGGTATTGATGGATAGAGTTGTCTTTTATTTGTATATATTTTTAATATACTGTTGTTTTTACTTTTTAGTTTATTGGTCATTTACTTATTTATAATTATAATTTTATTTTTAGTTCAGTTATTTATCATAATTAAGTATTATTGGATTTTGTCAGAGGTGTCACATGTTAATTCCAGTGTGCCGTACGTTATTGACCGAGTCTTTTTGAGTACTACGTTATTGACTGAGCCGAAATAATACTTTTATTTATGTATTTATTATTAAATTTAACGTTGATAAGCGTGGGGTAGTTCAAAATAAATAATTAATTATTAATTATATAAATAAGCGCCCAGGAAACGATTTTCAGTGTAAATGGAGAAAAAAACAAAGGTATATGGATTTTTCAATAATTAAAAAAACTTTAAAAATAGGACCCAACCGGATTTGAATCAGTAACCTCTTGATCTGCAATTAAATGCTCTACCACTGAGCTATAGACCCAATTGATAATGTATGAAAAATAAAACTAAAAAGACTTTTAAAAGCTAGAATAAACATCACTTAGAAAAAGTATTTTTTGTTATTATTATTTTTTAAATAACTCTTGCCTCTAAACTTGTAGTTTCACTCTAAATTGTACCTTCTATTATATATATATATATAGCTAATATTGAGATAGTTTATCGATAATTTACATATACTCATTTATAGCCCACATTTATTGTAATGAAAAAATAGAAACTCTAACTCATAATTTTATCAATTTAATATTTGAACTTTTGTAAGTATATGAATTTAACACTATTTCATTTTAAGAGTATTATGTGATATTTATACTTTAGTCAAAATTAAACTTCTAGAAGAGGTCAAGAATAGATCAAGTTAGATCCATTAATAATATTACATATTTAAAAATTGTGTATGCATCACATATTAAAGTAACAAAATAGATAATCAAAATAAATAAATAGACAATTTTTAAAGAAAAATTAAATGAAAAACTGAAATATAGAAAGGAAATTAAAATTTTGGAGTTAGAGTCTAGCAATAGGCATTGTCAAATGTTTTGTATTTTCTTTTTTTCTGTTTGTTTGAGACATTTTACAATAACATGATATGACTATTAAATATTAATGAGGGGAAAAACTGACAAAAACACTTGTTACGAAAGCAAATGTCCCATGAAACTGCATGTAGCTTCCCGACAACTTGTCGTGGAAAAATGATGAGATGAGAGCCTTTCCCTCTCTTCACAAATACCATTTTCTCACATATAATATCTTTCCTTAATTTACAATATTTGACTTTCTTAATATTATTGTACTTCTCGAGACGCAATTAAAATAGAAAATGTTATATTATTGTGAAAATATTTACGCTTCCCAGTTCTAATTTATGTAGTCCACAACTGAATTTAATTTCATAAAACTGTTTTCGAATTTTGTGATTCTAGTGTTAATTCTAAAAAAAAAAGATATTTTTTTTTTTCATTACATCTAAAATTTAAATTTTAAAATTTAGAATGCATAATTTTAATAAATAAAGATACCAACATTTAGAAATGTAGTATGTCACTTGTTTTAAACTCAATTTATTTTTTTTTATAATTAAAATATGTATGAAATTTGGTCCCTATGGGTTGGATAAAATTAAAAGTTAGTTCATATGGTTTTGAAATTTAGAATTTAGTTCCTATGGTTTGATACAACTTTATATATTGTCCCTATGGTTTGTTAAATGCTCTTAAATAATCCATGTCATAGAGATTATTTATGAAGCTTTTATCAAACCATAGGAGTTAAAATTCTAATTATAAACCCTAATACCTAAATTTTAAATTCTTCCGAATTATAGATAAAAATTTCAATTTATACCATAAATTATATAATATTATAAAATAATAATTATACAATTTTTTTAACATAAAATCATGTTCATAAATAAATTAATAATAGTGGGTAACTACAACTAGTTTGCAATTGTTTAAATTAGAATCTAATTTTTGAATTCAGCTACTAAACATATATATGAAAACATGAAATACAACTCTGTTTTTATTTAATTCCTTGTTTTTAAATTTATGTTTTTAAATTCTCTACTAAACAAGCCCTTATTGTTCCAATACTTTTTAATTTGTTGGATTTTTTTGTTAATTTTAAATAGTACTAACGTATCGATATTTAATAGAAGCAGTATGTCTTTGTATACTATTATTGATGTTTAATTCACTATCACTAGAAGAAAATAAATTAACGAGAACAAATAAAATCAAGTAACAAAGAAAACATCTAAACATTGCATCTATGTGGTGAGGATGTGATTTGATTCAACTAAGGATACGTTTCTAATCCAAACTTATGAATATTTTGTTTCTATAGCATGATTTGCTATTTCGTGATGCATGGAGTTACCAACATTTATATTTTAATTTTACTATGGTCCTCTTATAATAACGCTTTTGACTTAGTTTCAAAATCTATCTCCTACTCCATATATGGATCTAAGTCTAAAATACAAATTTTTAATCCTATCATATTCGCCCAACAATATAGAATAACTGTCTATAAGAGCATAGTTCCACTAACATAAAGTATATACATTTTGAATTAAAAAAAAAAAGAAAAAAAACGATATAAAATAACCAAATGCACCAAAATAAAAATAGATCAATTTACATAATGTTCGTATTATCAATTTAGAAGTTTCAAATTTCTTAAAAATAAGAAAAGAGAGAGAAAAAATGCATTATTGAAACTAGTGAAATAATTTTTAGCCACATCATCAGTGACTCTGCTTTCTCTTTTTACCATAGAATATTTTAATGGTTACTCAAAGATAATTTAATCAGTCGCTAGAAGTTAAAATACTTTTCTCCTTTGTGGAATGGTAATGCCTTTTCCCCACTCGTACTGAAATGCTCTCTCCAAATAATTTAGACTTTTGGTCTGAAAAAAGCTTTACTTTTGAGCTTTCTCTACTCCATCACTGTCAAGGGTTCCACACTCTTGTTTATCCATCCATCCCTACCTCTCTTTCCTTCCCTTTTAACACTCAGTTTTGTTATTATCATTTTTCTCTTTTGCAGAAGAAGCTCAATTTCAAGTTTCCATGGCAAAATTTCCTTCAATTTCCCTGTTTTTTCTCCTCTGCAACTTATGCCTTTCCAGGGCTTCTTTGAATGAAGAGGGCAATGCCCTTTTATCATTCAAACAATCCATTACTGAAGACCCAGAGGGGTGTTTCAGCAACTGGAATTCTTCCGATGAAACCCCATGTGGTTGGAATGGAGTTACATGCAAGGATCTAAGAGTTGTTTCTCTTAGTATTCCTAAGAAGAAACTTAATGGGGTTATTCCTTCTTCTCTGGGGTTTCTGTCTGAGCTTCGTCATGTGAATCTCAGGAGTAATAAGCTCCATGGAACCTTGCCAATGGAGCTTTTTCAAGCTAATGGAATTCAAAGTTTGGTGCTTTATGGAAATTCCTTCACTGGGTCTCTTCCAAATGAGATTGGTAAGCTAAAAAACCTTCAAATCTTGGATTTGTCTCGGAATTTCTTTAATGGGTCCTTGCCTGTTTCCTTAATGCAATGCACAAGGTTGAGAGTTCTTGATCTTGGTCAGAACAATTTTTCCAATTCTCTGCCTACTGGGTTTGGTTCCAGTTTGAATTTCTTGGAAACATTGGATCTTTCTTACAATAAGTTTAATGGTTCAATTCCAATGGATATCGGTAATTTGTCTAGCTTACAAGGCACTGTTGATTTCTCACATAATTTGTTTTCTGGCTCTATCCCAGCCAGCCTGGGAAACCTTCCTGAAAAAGTTTATATTGATCTTACTTATAATAATTTGAGTGGTTCAATACCCCAGAATGGTGCTCTTATGAACAGAGGGCCAACTGCTTTTATTGGGAATCCTGGCCTTTGTGGGCCGCCGTTGAAGAACCCATGTTCTTCTGAAACTCCGGGCGCAAGTTCCCCGTCCTCGTTCCCATTTTTCCCAGACAATTATCCACCTGGGAGTTCTGAGGGTAATGGTAATAAGTATGACAAAGGAGGGCTGAGTAAGAGCACTTTGGTTGCAATAATCATCGGTGACATTGTCGGTATTTGCCTGATCGGGTTGCTGTTTTCATATTGCTATTCGAGGTTTTGCACTCATAGAAATGGGAAGAAGGCAGACCAATCTAATTATGGATTTGAGAAGGGTGGAAAAGGAAGAAAAGATTGTCTCTGCTTTCAAAAGGGTGAATCCGAGAACGTTTCGGAGCATATCGAGCAGTTTGATTTGGTACCTCTGGATTCACAAGTGACGTTTGATCTCGATGAACTTCTCAAGGCATCGGCATTTGTTTTGGGAAAAAGTGGTATCGGAATCGTGTATAAAGTTGTGCTTGAAGATGGACTCACTTTAGCTGTGAGAAGATTGGGTGAAGGAGGTTCTCAAAGATTAAAAGAATTTCAAACTGAAGTTGAAGCAATTGGGAAGTTGAGGCATCCGAATGTAGTTAGCCTTAGAGCATATTATTGGTCTGTTGATGAGAAACTGCTTATTTATGATTACATACCAAATGGGAACCTTGCATCTGCTATTCATGGTAAGTTCTCGTAACTTTTTTCCTTTATCTAGTGTATGATTGTTTATTCATATGTAAAAATCTTTGAACGTTATCAGGAAAGCCCGGAACAACATCGTTTACACCGTTAGCGTGGTCTGTTCGGTTTAAAATCATGAAAGGCATTGCGAAAGGGTTGGTTTACTTGCACGAGTTTAGCCCGAAAAAGTATGTTCATGGTAATTTGAAAACAAACAACATACTTCTTGGACACGACATGACACCGCATATTTCTAATTTTGGGCTTGCCCGCCTTGTTAACATTGCTGGAGGATCGCCAACTGTGCGATCAAGTCATATAGCAGAGGAAAAACCACAAGAGAAACAACTAAAGTCTGCCACCTCTGAAGCTAGTACATTCAGTTCTAGCATGAGTACTTACTACCAAGCACCAGAAGCGTTCAAAGTCGTGAAGCCATCACAGAAATGGGACGTTTACTCGTATGGTGTGATATTACTTGAAATGATCACCGGAAGGTTGCCTATAGTTCAGGTGGGAGCGTCGGAAATGGATCTTGTTCAATGGATTCAACTCTGCATTGAGGAAAAGAAGCCGCTTTCAGATGTAATAGACCCATCTTTGGCTCCGGACGACGATGCAGACGAGGAGATTATTGCAGTTTTGAAGATAGCATTAGCTTGTGTTCAAAATAGTCCAGAAAGAAGACCTGCAATGAGACATGTTTGTGATGGATTGAGCAGGTTGGGTGTCACTCCAAACTGAACAACAAAAGAAGAAACATATGAATTTGCTTTCTTGCAATAGAATTTGTTTGTCTGATTTTTATGTTTATCATCAATGTCCAAGATCCATGGTTGGTTCTATGTTTCTGGCAGAAATGGCTGTGTTTTCAGCTTAAAAATCACCATTTTGAAAGTGAAAAATTTGCAATGAGTTGTTAAGAAAGGGAATGGGAAGTCCAATTTGGTTTGGACTTTGGAGTGGGAAATGGCCGACTTTGATAAGGGCGTGATTGTAGGGACTAGCACCACCTCCTTTTGACTGAAACCTCTTAGAAAGATGCTTCACTGCCCAATTATTCATTTCATTCAATCTTTCAAACTTTTCTTTTATATATAAATTATTCGTTGATGTTGTCGCATGTGACTGATAGTTTTTCACTATTAGATGTATGAGAGAGAAGGTTCTTGAATTTAATCTACATCTAATGTTTATCCACTAAGCTATGCTTGGATTTGCAAGATTTGAAGCTATAATCATATACAGAGAAACACATTTTTGTTAAGTTCTAACAACATTTGAGGATGAGAGAATTCAAATCTTCGAACTGGCGGAGAGAAACATGTGTAGGTTGTTTTGTCATATGTATAATAAACATCTCGTGAGGCATTATGTGGATATACTCTTTTAAGATAAAGATATTAAGACTAACACCAATCTAAGAATGAGTAGCCTTTTTTAATTGTTCAACAACACGTAGGGATGTCAAAGTGAACTTCGCTCGATGATTGAGATCTACTCCCTCTTTTGAAGTTGGAAGTTCGATTGTAATCTCTATAATTGTTGTACGAAAAAAAATTATGTGAAAATGCAAATTCAAACACTTGACCTTTTCAAGTGAATGATATACATCTTAACTACTAGTCGAACCATGCATGAGTTGCGTTGTTGGAAATGAATCATACCGTTGGATGCAATATAAAATTTCAAGAATTAGAACAAAAGTTTAGAGACAAAGAAGCTAGGAATATACAACAGAAAAACTGATATTGTTATAAAGGGTCCTTAAATTAGTTAAATTGTCAGATGCCTCCTCCAACTTAACACAAAATAAAATTTCATTAAGAAGTTGCATTTTGAGGATTCATTTCCATGAAATTTAAGTTAATTTTGATGAATGACAACAAAAGCCTCATCTTTCCTAGCAATTCTTAGCCTCTTCACACCTTCCACGAATTGCCTGTCCATTAACCAACATAACCAAATGAGCAAATTAGATTAAAATAAATATAGTTTGGTAAGTAGTCAAACAAGTTTAGGTAACCATATGGACATGTTTGGAATCACTTTTAATATGTCTAAAATCACTTTTCTTTTAAGTGATTTATGATCAATCACTTTGAGAGGTGATTTTCAAGTAATTTTTGTTAGGTTATTGTGAATGATTTTTAAAAAAAAAAAGACTATTAATTCATATTAAACAAATCTCCTCTTATTTCACTTTATTAGATAACTTAGGGTTTCATCTCAAAATCAATTAGCAATGGAGTCAAATATTAATTAAATAATTTAGCTTTAAATACTTATTTTAAAAATCATTCTCAAACATGCTCTTAAGTCATTGAAAATCATTTAAAAAAAGTTTACAACCAAAAATTAAAAGAAACGATTGTCTGAAAATCACTTTTAATAGATGTTAAATATGTCATGTATATGTTTGACAATGACAAGATATAGAACATACTTCCATGGGACATCACCAACCCTCCTCCAATTTTCATCTCCATCTTTGTAAAATAGTGAGAATTCAGAATCATTTTCAAATAATCTCAGTCCAGATTCACATTGTCGACCTAATCCAATCAATAAACACATAGACAAACATATAAATATTTACCTAAGATGATATAGATATATGTTTTTGGGATAAAAATAGTAGAGCATGCTCAATCTTTCTTCTAGGAAGAAAGAATGGTCGTATCATTAGACATGAGATCGCCATATTAATTGCAACAATTTTCTAGAACATCTTTTGGAGTGCTAATTAATTATTGGGTATGAATCAAACAATTAAAGGATCTTGATCTTCATTATAAAGTGTCGTTTTCATTATTTCATTATGTTCAAAAAAAAAAAAAAAAAAGGACAAGAATGCTACATTATGGGGCCTTTGTCCTTTTGGTTCTTTTCTTTGTTATAATCCTAAATAAAAACTTAGAGAGTAAGCTCCAAGAAAGAGAGGCCCCATCCCATTTGTTGATGCTATTAGAAATCTTTGCATGTTTAAATATTCTTATCCCATTTGTTGTACTAAAAAAAAATAGAAAAAAAGAAAAGGAACCATCATCATGCAAATCTAGATAATATTATATTGATTGAGCTAGATGTTAAAATATAAGAAACACTAACTATTCTAGAAACATTTTGAAGTATCAACATAAATAGCTAAAGTATAAATACTAGATATCTCTAGATTTATCTAGAAGATTATAAATAAATATATCGAAAGAAAATATCTAGAAATATCTTAGGCTTTCTTTAGGCGAATCCAAGAAATATCTAAAATATTTGTAGAATCCAAGAAAAACCTAGAGAGATTCTTTTACTTTGATTCCAAAGATCTCATGTCTATAAACAGGAGGTGTGGCTCTATGTGGGAGCCAAACAAAGCTATAAAGTTAGTAAACCTAAAAATAAAGACAAGTGAGTGAGTGTGATGTTGAGAGAGCGTAAAAGTATTCTCCCAAAAGTATCGATCTTTGTATATTCTTAATAAAAGTTTCTTTCTTTCAAGTGATTGTCTCTCTTTTCTTTTACGTCAATTTCTTCAACAAAATCTTTATTAAAAAGAGGTATAATTTTATACTCCTATTAAATGTTACTTTCAATAAATCTTAAAAGTATTCATTTGAAGTTGAGTTTCATCTAAATTAGTTACATAATAATAAAATTTAACTTAGTAGCTCCTATTCTATTAAAGTTAGCATAAATCTCAGCTCAACTATCGACAAATATCGCAGACTTAGTCAATTCGAATCTAGTTTAATGAGTGAGAGAGTAAATTAAATGTAAAGATTAAGTTACCAAACATGTCTTCAAGCTGAAGGGCAAGAGTGGAATAGGTAGCATGTTGAAAGATGCAAACTTTCCTACCAACAATGACACCATCCATATTGACTTTAACATAAGCCCACCTCTGCTGTTGTTTGCTCTGCACAACCTCTGCATCTTCCTCATTACTACAACAATAGTAATCCTCCTGTCCTCCCCAATTCATGTACCCTCTTCCTTCTATTCCCACTTCTGGCTGCTCCAAAGTTCTTAGGCTCAACCCCAAATCTATAATCCCATTTTCCCCTTTCCCTTCACAATAAACAGAGTTGTTCATAATCAACTCATTATTATTATTCTCCATTTTCATTCACAGATCTCAAATGGGGTTTTCTCAAAGGCCAAGATTTCATGTATATTTATATATGGGGGAAAAGGGTGGGGGGAAAAGTAGGGACCTTAAGGTAAGGGGGGAGGGGGACAACAAAGGCCTCTTCCCATTACTACTCATTCAATGTTGTTTATCTTCTTGTGTTTGTGTTTGTGCTATTACTAGCCACATCCCATGCAAATTTGTAAGAACTCAAATTACTGTTTGCAAAACCAAACAAGTCTATGCCATGGCCACTTTGATGCTAACAAAAAGCTAGCTGTTTTGGATTCTTTGTGACCTAACTTTTGCTCTACAACTGTTTCTACTTTTCTATAATGCTTCCTCATCCCTACCTCTCACAATCACCCATTTTAGTACTTTATCCATGCATATGTCTGTGTATGGAGCTTGAAGTAGGGCATGATTGATATTATTGCCTACTTTGAACTTAAAGTTGTATATCAGGAAATTTTTCTTGTGTTTTTTCCACAATGTAGGCAAGAAATTAGTATCCTCCCACATGGCATTTCAAAGGAAATATAGTATAGTAGTGTGAATGATAAGCTCAGGAAAGTATAAAGGAAGTAAAGTTTAAGTTGACATTAAATTTCATTGCACACTTGAGGTCTATTGTCGTCACATCTCGTCTTGGGTTTAGTATGGTAATATGAGGAGGGATGTGACAAGTAGAGAGTAGCAACCTTAATGATTCATAGATGTTGGTCAAGGTTGAGACGTATGAGATGTCTATGTCAATTGGGCCACTTGACCCAATGTAGAGCTGACTCGGATCTATTCGACTTGAACTTTGATTTGGTCTCAACATACAACAATTATATATTGGCTATGTTAGAATAGACCAACATGACAAACGATGTAGATTTAAGATACATACTAACTAGGCAATATTTGTATCATTTGATTTCTTACAAAAAAGTAGAGCAAATTGAGCCATAGCACACACCATAACACATCGGTATTCGACTCTTAAATAGGACTTCCACATCCTTCACCTAAAATTGGAAGCTAATTAACAAGACCCACTTGTCAGAAATTAACATGTTAGTGTAGTAGGTTTGTGGGTTGTGAGTCAAATTAAATTTAAATATCCTCTTTCAATTTTGCATTCAAACACTTGTCTAACAAAGAAACCCCATGATATTAATTAGAAAAAAAGGATCTACAACTTTAGATTCTCTGAGAAAATTAGAAAGGCCCTTCCCTGTATGTGTGCCTTTTTATTGAACTGAGAAGTGATGATGATGATCTTGTTGGTCTCTTATGTTTATCTCTACAAGAAAATTTGTTGTTGTTGTTGTCAGTTGTCACATGAACATGAACATGTCCGAGCTTGCTGATGGCCTGTCGAAAACATGTCTTTTTAAGAGAGAAATTTTTATTGAAACCAAACAAGTTGAGATCTCTGAAGAGGAAGAGGGGCTTTGTTGGGGGAATGACTGTTGGTTCAATTAGATGCGTGCCGGTCGGATCCGGATGACATTCCACCACAAATAAACAAAGAAAAAAAAAAAAAAAAAGTAAAAGACTTTCGTGCTGATGGGATGGTAAAGACTCAAATGTCTTTTCCTTTTTTTCTTTTTATTGTGATTTAGGTGTTGGATGAATCGAGAAACTATTGGAGAAGACGGCAAAGCCCAAAATATATGCATGTATTTTAACTTAGTTATCTGGTTAAAAATTGCCGCCACATAACAAATTCTTCTTCTTTTTGTTTAATATTTTTTTGTGGTTCTTCTACTATGAGCTCAAGATGAATCGTCAAAAGACAGTTGTAGTTTAGAATGTACCTAATGTTCATTATGTGTCATTTATTGTATATTTGTATTATGTATAATAAAGAAATTGCAAAAATACTTTAGAATTGTGCTATAGTTTTTCTTAATTTTTTGTACCAATGATCCAATTCAGAAGCCGGGATTTAGGACTTCAACCATTTTGCATAGATGAGACATCACTAACACGATAATAGATTTTATTTATTTATTTTTTTAAAAAATTGGGTCATTCACATTAATACAGCTGAAATTGGGTCCATTATAGAAAAATTTGTTTTTCTATTTTTTTAAAATGAATTTGTATTATAGTTGTTAAATAAGATGTAGACTTTCTAATTTACATCTTATAACGAATGTGACATTTTTATTGTTTGTGTTTGAGGGGACACCCGTCCGTAGGGGGAGCCCATATTCCCATTCCTGTTTGTCCCCTCTTACCACTCCATTGATTGCACCCTTTTTCTTTATTTTTTTTATTGTTCTTTTTACCGTCCAATCCCAATGCTTGCATTAACCATTATTCTTCTTTACTCACATGTTGGGCTTAATCTTAAATCCAACTTTCAATGTGATTAACACATTTTTATTTATTTATTTCAAGGAAATAACAAACGAAAGCATAAGAAGAATAACAAGAAACACAAGCCTAAAAAACCACTCAAGTTAAGGAGAAAAGAAAAGAAAGAAAAAGAAAAACACTAGCTCTTCTATTGCCCTTTTTACGAGTGAATGTGCTAGAAATTTGTGATACAACCTCCCATAGGAAAACGAAACATCTCTCATATCAAACGTCCGGACTTTCACTTCATAAAACAAGAAAAAAGAAAAAAAAAAAAGCTGAGTTTAGTGAGATTCGCATAAACTCCATTGAGTAGATTCACTACCTCCCATCATCCAAACTCGACTTTTGACATTAATAGAGAGAATACTTCCAAGACCGAAAGCACTATCTTAGTTTATTATTATTATTATTATTATTATTATTATTATTATTATTTTGTTCTTTTTGTACTTTTAATTTAACATGTGAGTGGAGAGAAATCAAACTTTGAGATGTTAATTGATCATATATGTGTCTAAACAATTAAACTATTCTCAAGTTAACATGTACGATATGAATGTAGCTGTGAATTAAATGCACGTATATGTTGGATTTTATGTCCTAAAACTCATGGTTTGTAACAATAAACATATTCTACTTTCAAAAAGTTGATATTGAAGTTTATTCAATAAAGATATTATTGAATATAAGAGTTGCATATAATATAAATCTAAATCCAATAAACTAAGAATCTCCGGCTATAGCATGAATACTTATACTTTATGTACATCTTATTCGGTTTAGGAAGTAAGTATTAACTATATACGATTTGCTTAAACGTATGATCGTTTAATTATGAATTGAACGACAAATGAGAGTTGGAAATATTTAAATGTGATTAATATTGATCACATGTATAAAGGTTCATCAAATTGAGAAAAGTCTAGATTAGTGAAAAAATTAAATATTAAATTAATATAATTAATTAAAATATTTAATTAATTTTTTAAAATTAATTTTATTTGAAATTAAAAAGGAAAAAAATTCATTTTAAAATTGAATTTCTAAAATACAATTTTAAGAGGTGGTGGTTTTTGACTCAAAAGCCATCTTTCAACTTCATATAAACACATATTTTCCCACTAAACTAATCACCTACTTGGTGTCTTTTTGTGGTTAATTTGAAGTGCATGAATTCTTCTTTAAGTAGAAGTTAATTTAGTGAAAGATGAGGTTAATGAATGCTGAAAAATTAGACTAATTTCTTCTCTCAAAACAAATAACTTCATACTCTCTCAATCCTTCATATTTTACTCAATTTCATCATAAATTTGGATCCCACAATTTGATTAAGGTCGGAGAATAGCCAGGAAGACTCTAGCGATGGTCCACGAAGTATTCGTGATATAAAATAACCAAATGATTACTTTAATTTTGAGCTACATCAATGTAAGTTTATGAAATTCTGTTTTTTGGTTTTGAATGAATAAACATGTTTAATCCATAAAATTGATGTAATTAGAGTGTTTTAGATCCAAATTATTTCTGCTTGCATGTTCTTTACTCTTCCAGTACGGTCCATCTCGAGTGATAAATGAAGACAATTTTAGAAATATATGATGTCATCATTTTCATTAGTATAAATACTTTGTGTGAAATGTGGGAAATGAAAATTTTAGATATGATTATTTTATCTCCCTAGATTTATTATAGGAATATTTACAGAAAAAATACTCTTCAAACTAGATATTTCACTAATAGACTTCTTTTTTTAATTATTTCAAAATAAGAAATTTATATGATTTTGGGACAAAAATGTCCTAAACGGATCCCTATTAATTAACACATTTATCATTATGAAAAATCAAAATCTATTTTTGGTATGCATCATATATTATTATACATTTTGATATTTATTATATTGTGTTCTTTATTTATAGCATGCATGATGAATACACGTTTCCACAATTGTAGGGATTATTTAATGCATTTAATATTGGTTAATGGTTATTCTTTACTTTATTTAAATTTGGTAAACAATCTTCATATATTTAATGCATTTAATATTGGTTAATAGTTATTCTTTTCTGTTGAATTTTTTCATCCATTTTTAACAAAATTACAACCTCCCGTTTCACTCACTCAACAAAAAAGTCCGACGTAAAATTGCTCTCTTCTTCGATTGGAGACTCTACATCCGACTAGCACCCTCACCACAAAAATTTCAGTTACAACCGACACATAAATTGCAATCTCACTCTATAAATTGCACTCTCACCACATAAATTCCACACCATCAATATCTTCATTTTCCAATTCATCAAACTGATTTTCTTGCCTATTACGGATTGTACAATTGTTGGCAGTTTACATATTGATATGTTATCCAATTTATTTCATATGTTATGTTCATTTTTAGTCATGTTGTTAATAGTTTTTTCATTTTTTTCTATGGAGGTTCTAAGTGACCAATATATATATATATATATTAGTACATAATCTATATTTAACTGTACATACAAAATATTTCAAAATATATAAACCATATTTTATTTTTAAGCACAATCGTGGGCATATATACGATGAACAAAAATTTTTACAAGTTTATATAATATAAATATTAGGTATATCATTAATATTTTGATTAGTATAGCGGATGGAATTTTGTCCTCATCCTATACAATTAAAATGTTTTAGATTTTTGCAATGTTCTAACCAATATATGAAATGTACTAGTAATTATATTTGATATGCACTCAAATACAGTTGGTTTCATGGCATGTTGTTTTCAAATATTCTAACCAATATATAAAATATATAGGTAAATATATTTGAAATGTACTCAAATAGATGGTTGTACCATTTGAAAGTTTTGTTATAATAGTATCCATATGACTATAATATATTGAATATACAATATATTCTAGTAAATATATTTGATATGTACTTAAATACCACAGTTTAATATTCTAACCAATATATAAAATATACTAGTAAATGTATTTGAAATATACTCAAATAAATTGTTGTACCATTCTAAATTTGTATCTATATGAAAGTACAATATATGAATATTATTTTAGATAATTCACTTTATATATCATATATTACATGCTAAGTGGGGCCTACATGAAGGAGTCAGATGCTTCTTCTATTCTTTTATTCTTTTCCTTGGCGTGACTGGGCCATCCTGGACTTGAACCAGAGACCTCGCCCGTGAAGTAAATCATCGCACCTATGGTCCAACCAATTGGGAGAGAATCAATAGATTCCTTTTCGGGATAAATTTGCAGAAATCTCACAAAAATATATACAATATACCACAGTATATATTATATACAAATTCACCATTTTCAAAATAAACCATCCATTACAAAGCAGATATGTTGGTATCCCACATTCACAATTATAAACCTAAATTCTATCCTAAATATTCATACTTTTGAGACATATTGAAGGGGTTGCTGGCGATTGGGGCGCCAGATATCCACGGATCTGGACTGGGGGCACCGGATCTCCATAGATTTAGAGTAGGAGCTGAATCTGCATGGATCTGATTTGATCTTCATGCATTTGTATGGGTGGCTGGATCTTGGTGCAACAGCATGAACAGAGGGAAGCAGGCCGCAAATAGGAGAGAGAAATAATGAGAAGGCAACTGGCGGCTTACCTCAGGCGGTCGATGGTGTGCAGAAGTCGACGATGATGGAAAATGGCTGATGAACGAGGATGAACGACGCATGACCGATTCCGATGAATGAACGTTGATAAACCCACGAACGATGTGCGACCGATTCTGACAGACGAACGAGAAGCTGCTGTGGACGGGCGTGGACGGGCGATCGATTCCGATGGGCGAGCAGAGGGGTGTGAAATGGTGTGGATGGGAGATAAAAAAGGAGAAAATTGAGGTGGGTAGGAGGTGTGAAATCATCTAGATCTAAAGGAGGAAGTGATTGTTATGGAAAAAAAATAATAATTAATTTTGCACATGAATCAAAGAAACTTTTTAGTTTTCATTTAAAAAAAAATACTTCAATTTTATTCCATATATGGTTTTTCAGTTTTTGGGATGGAGATGAACAATTGCCATATTTGTTTTTGTTTAATTATTATTTATTAAAAATTGGTGGAATGTAAAAATTGTAATGAGAATGCTAAGATGGTAAATGGATATGGACATTTGTGAATTATTGTGGCTTTGAAATTTATGGATACAATAGAATATAAATGTAATAAGTTCCAACGTTGAATACCTCACATGTAAAAAGCCTTTCATTATAATAACCCACTATTTAAGAGTAAACAATAAGTGAAACTATTAATACATTGTTAGGGTCAAATTGACCAACGCATAGGCTCAAAGAGAAAAGAAAGAGGCCCAGCATCGGATTGGCATTAGGCCCATAAGTAAACGGCCGAGCTTCGTCCCGCCTCAGTCCTTGGTTTGTTGCCTGAGAGCCCTGAACAAGGAAAGCTTTCAAACGCCCTGCTATTCGGCCGCCATCTCATCTTCTCCTTCCTTACCGGTGCTTTCTACCGGCAAACATGACTTCCTGCGGCGGCGGCGGCGAGGTTGAAGTCAAGGGAGTGTTTACAGGAGCAGGCTGTAACAGAATAGTGAACAACGTTTCTTGGGGAGCCTGTGATTTAGTGGCTTTTGGCGCTCAAAACGCCGTCGCCATCTTCTCTCCTAAGGTGTGTATCATATTAAGATCCACTTCCTCTTTCAATTTTACACAACCGGAAAGATGCTGAACTTTACTTCCTTTTTGTTCTCCTTCATTTTCGAATTTCACAGTCTGCACAAATTTTGACGACCCTTCCCGGTCACAACGCCTCTGTGAACTGCACTCATTGGCTTCCAAGTAACAAGTTTTCGTTTAGAGGTGAGCTGAAGTTTTCCCCATCGTCGTCATGTCGAATCAATGTGTGTAAACGTTTAATTTTCTCCCTGTTGTATCTTAGAAATTATCTTCCAAGGTCTATATCCACCTTGTAGCTTACTTGGGAAACAAGAACTAGCGTTTGGACCTTTTTCTCCCTTCATTTATGAATTGTAATGGTCGTACCTTCTTGTCCCCAGCCAAGCATTTGAAGTGTCATTATTTGCTATCTGGTGACTCTGATGGCGTCATTCATTTATGGGAGCTGTCTTTTCTGGACCAGAAGGTAATACCTTTTCCAAAGCTTCACTGGATTAATCTATATTCAATTAAGTATGAAGGATGTTTTGTTGAGTTTGTAACAGAACTTCCCGCGTGATTTCTAATCAGTTGAATATATTGGAGGAAGTATATGGAAGTGAAACATGTATGCAATGTGGAAGTTTCTATAGATGGATCTATTTTATGTGATTGTATATATCTAATCGGGTTAATGCATTTATGTTTAATGTTCTAATGAAACTTGTGTTTATATAGTGGAGAAATGTTTTACAACTACCAAAATCACACAAGAAAGGCATCACATGTATTACTGCACATGTAATTTCTGAAACGGTGGCAATTGTTGCATCTGCTTCTTCAGATGGTTCGATTTGTGTTTGGGAGGTCGCTTTTCCGTCTACCAAAGAAGGTAAGAAAATAACTTTTATAAACTGATCTCTGTTTTCTGCTACTGCCTGTTATAGCTAACTAACATATTTCGTTGTAAATCAAACTGGCCTATAAGATTGTTTAATCCATTCTTCCCCCTCTTCAGTATTTCATAATTGAGCATAAAAGTGCATCTAATTTTTGCAATTATATTTATTTTCTCATTGTTGGCTTTTCCTGGTTTAAAAACTATTAGAAGGGAGTGTGCTGCTGAACTATTGATTTATTTTAATGCTTACTTTTTTTTTAGTTAGGTGCCTGCAAACATGAAAATGGTCACTGATTATGCTAGTCAGAACTTCCTTTTAATCTTTACGCATTTATGTAATGGATATATATTGTTACTTAACTTTCACCTTGATGTGAAACATTAAGGCCTTTCTAAATATATGCTCTATATCTTACTCTTTTAGGTGATTGTACATTGTTGTTGCTGGACTCGCTCATGGTTGGTTCCAAATCTATGGTGGCACTTTCATTAGCAGAATTGCCTGGAAATGTCAGTCATATGGTCCTGGCTATGGGAGGCTTGGATAATAAGATTCATCTGTATTGTGGGAAGAGAACTGGAGAGGTATCTAGTTAGTACATTATGAATTTTTATTCTACTTTCATGTCATGAGCTATAAGCCATTTTGAGAAGCTTTTGTTTTTCCCCTTCAATGTACGCAGTTTGTTAAGGCATGTGAGCTCAAAGCGCATACAGATTGGATTAGAAGTCTGGACTTCTCTTTGCCTATGGGAAAAAATGGAGAAGCAAACAGCATTATGCTTGTAAGTTCATCTCAGGACAGAGGCATACGCATATGGAAAATGGTTCTTCATGGTTCTTCAACTGACATAAATGAAGGATGCAAAAAAGAAGAAATAAGTTTAACATCTTATATACAAGGTCCTATATTTACTGCTGGACCATTAACTTACCAGGTATCATTAGAGTCACTTTTGATTGGACATGAGGATTGGGTATATTCAGTCCAATGGCAGCCGCCTTCAGCTTCAGAAACAGAAGGGGCTCCGTGCTATCAATCTGAAAGCATCCTATCTGCATCTATGGACAAGACAATGATGATTTGGAAGCCTGAAAAGACTTCTGGGATCTGGATGAATGTGGTTACTGTTGGAGAGTTAAGTCATTGTGCTTTAGGGTTCTATGGTGGGCATTGGAGCCCTAATGGAGATTCAATTTTAGCACATGGTTACGGTGGGTCTTTTCATCTCTGGAAAAATGTTGGTATTGGTTCAGATAACTGGAAACCTCAAAAGGTTCCCTCAGGACATTTTGCTGCTGTCATGGATATTTCATGGGCTAGATCTGGTGATTATATTATTTCAGTCAGCCATGACCAGGTGAGGTGCAACTAATTTGGCCAATCTGCCTTGTCTTAACTCATTGTGTCGTTAATTGAATATGAAAATTTTACTAACCGCCTTTTCTTCATTCATTGTATCTGAGTGTATTTTATAAACCTTAATTTTTTTTCGTCTCTCTAGCTATGAAATAATTGTGAGATTTTCTGGCTCTGAAAAAAAAAGTTAAAATATCGTAAATGCACTCCTTATTATTCATGGTTGAGACTTGTAGTTTTCCGTTACCTGTGTGCTTTCGTTGTGGCTAACTATCTAGTTGAGATGATGCTGGGAAAATTAGCGAGAAAGAGAATTTTCAACTAGGAGGAGTTCTATCTTCCACTTTAACGTGATAGGCTAGGCAAAGGGTATGCCCACATGAGAGTGAGAGGGGGAAAAGTTTAGCTTCTGGTGGACACGAGATGTATGGTACCCATGATAAATAGTTAGTTAAGGTGGTGGGAAAAATCTTGGGTCAGGGGGGTATTTTGTCGTTAGATTATGAGTGCAAAGGTACTTTTTGGTTAGTCTAGTTTTGGCTGAATAGGGGAGGTAAGGATCTCTGTTGTTTCCTTAGCTGCTATACCGTTTCTATTTATAAATAAATGGATCCTCTTGGAATAAATAATATGAAGGGCAATGAGATCTTTCTCTGTTACTTGTTGATGTCTATTGATGTCAATGTTTGTAGACAACTCGGATTTTTGCTCCCTGGAAAAATGTCAATTCTCTCAAAGGAGGTTCTTGGCATGAAATTGCTCGACCTCAGGTTCATGGTCATGATATTAATTGTGTCACCATAATAAAAGGGAAGGGGAACCATCGCTTTGTCAGCGGAGCCGAAGAGAAAGTTGTTAGAGTCTTTGAAGCTCCATTATCTTTTTTGAAGACATTGAGTCATGCCACACTGGAGAATGTTGTGGCCACTGAAGATCACCTTGTGGATGTTCAGATCTTGGGTGCTAATATGTCGGCGCTCGGCCTTTCACAGAAACCTATTTATGTTCACTGTGAGTCTTTCTTCAATATTCCCCCATTATCGAGCATATTCATTCTGGCTAATTATAAGTATGTATATTTCAATAGTATGAGTTCTAACCAGTCATCTTTTTTATGCAGCTGTTGATAAGACACCAGACAGGAGTGGAAATGAAGGTATTGACACCCTTGAAACCATTCCCGATGCAGTTCCTGTCGTTCTTACTGAACCCCCCATTGAAGATCAATTGGCATGGCATACACTTTGGCCAGAGTCGCACAAACTTTATGGTCATGGGAATGAGCTATTTTCTCTAAGTTGTGATCACAAGGGGAAGCTTGTTGCATCATCCTGTAAGGTATATCACTTAATCAGTTCATCTTTTTTTATATATATTTATAGAAAATAAGTATTAATTTCTATTTAAATGCTAGTCACCCAAAAGATAATATCTTTTGTTTCTTATCCTGCTTGAACAAGAAACAGTAGTTCTGTAGATTTTGCGCACTCTGATTTGCGGGGATGTGTGCTTTATTGTGGGATTTGTGGGGAGAGAGAAACACTAGAGTGTTTAAGGGGTGGAGAGGACCCCTAGTGAGATTTGATCTTTGGTGATGTGTTTCTTTTTGGGCTTTGATTTTGAAGGTTTTTTGTAATTACACTCTAGGCAATATCTTTGGTGATGTGGGATTTGTGGGGAGAGAGAAACAACAGATTCAATGTTGTTGTGTGCTTTTTCTTGTATGCCCATGTATTCTGTCATTGAGAAAATGAAAGCAGTTGTTTCTATAAAATAAATTTTTTATATAAAAAAAAAAAAAGAGAGACTTCAAGTTAAAATTCATTACCGGTCTTGAAAAATATTTGTGAATTAGTCTAAAAAGGGCAGTAATTTGGATTCTTAATTTTGATTGTGATATTGAAGAGGAGATTTTTGAGCAAATATTTCCATGCGAAGGACATACTTAAGCATTTATATGTTAGTTCATACTTTAAACCATCCATAATTACAGGCACAAACGGCATCAGTAGCAGAAATATGGCTTTGGGAAGTTGGTTCATGGAAGGCAGTCGGTCGTTTGCAATCTCACAGCTTAACAATAACGCAACTGGAGTTCTCCCATGATGACAGTATGCTATTGGCAGTCTCAAGGGATCGCCAGTTTTCTGTTTTCAAAATCCAGAGAACAGGTACCTCTGACCTACTTATAATATGTGAAGACATGTACTCTTTTTGTTAATATTGTGAATCCTAATCTTCAGCAACACTGTCTTGAAGCAGACAACAGTTCTTTGTTTTGGTCTGAGATAATTGCATAATGTACATTTTGGCTATGTGAAACGAGTAAGCTAGTAGCCCTCTATGGTTTAAATGCTCTATGATACCCCATACTTTGATATGATTTGATCTCTCTCTCTCTCTCTCGGAAACTAGTAGTATTTTAGAAGAGAAGAATACAAAGAGGAAATTCCTCATGGCCAAATGGATTTACTATCAATTGGCGTGAGTAAGTGCATATTGTAGTTACCAAAAGAATTGCACACAATACAACCCTAAGATGCCGACATAGAATCTGACTACGCCAGGAAAGTCATCCAAGGGAGAAATGGAGCATCTGAAAATCCTTCAGTTCTTCATGTACTTGGGTTTCCAAAATATAGTGAAAACGGCACCAATCCAAGTTGTTAGCCTTCCCTTCATAAGGTTGCCTCAAAAGCTTACCATACCCTACCAAAGCTCCACCTCTTAGAATCCAATCTTTGATTCAGTGACACCCTTTATCTTCTGAATCAAACCCCCCGTTGCAACGAATTGGAAAAGGCATCTGGTCTCGTGTAAGTGCCAACTTCTGTCTTTAGTAGAAAGAATCCCCTAGTCAAGAGTGCATCATCGTCATGGTGGAATCTTTTTTTAATATTTTCATCTTATTTCTAGAAATTCATGATTTTTGCCATCCTGGACCCATCTACATGATTTTCTAGCTTGGCCGATGTTAGAAATTTATCTGGCCTTTTCATTTCCAGTTCACCCTAATTCTTAACTGCTTTATGAAATGTAGGTACTGCACCATACAAATTAATTGCTGCACTTCTCAGCATTTTTTTTTTCTTTAATTAGTTACTACATTGCACAGAGAATTGCTCTTTGAAAGAAAAGAGCTAAAGGGAGGGAGGGAGAGAAACCATAGTTTTTAATATAAATTATTTGCTGAATCCTTTCAGGCTCGGATGAAATCCACCATGAGCTTATATCAAGGCAGGAGGCACACAGAAGAATCATATGGTCATGTTCTTGGAACCCACATGGTCATGAGTTTGCAACAGGCTCTAGGGATAAGACTGTCAAGATATGGGCTGTCACAGCTGAATCTTCAGTTAAGCAGTTAACAACTCTCTCACAGTTCAAATCTAGTGTCACTGCTTTATCATGGGTCGGTCTTGATCCCAAGAGCAATGGACTCCTTGCAGTTGGAATGGAAAATGGCCTTCTTGAGTTTTGGAGTTTGTCTTTCAAAAGAACAGATAATGTCTGCTCAAATGTAGTTGCTTCAGTCGCTTTACGCCTCGATCCATTTGATTGTCATGTTTCCTCGGTCAACCGTTTGGCATGGAAGGAACCGGAGAAGAGTGGTGAAGAGTGCAGGAAGCTGCAACTTGCATCTTGTGGCGCTGATCACTGTGTTAGAGTGTTTGAGGTAAATGTTTCTGTATGAAAAAGGAAAATACCTTTGTATTATAGGTTGGAATATTGGTTGCTCTTGTACAATATGGTCTGTTTCAATTTTGCCCCGACAGAAATAGCACTCACTCAACTTATTTCAGAAGTTAAAAGGTATACATTTTTCCCCTCTTGTGCTTGGGCTGCTGATCTGTATATTTATTTCCATTTCCATTTCTAACATTTTTGGAGGAAATAATGCGTTATACTCGTAGTATTAAATTTCATATTTCCATATTTTCATGCATTTGATATCAATATGAGTGACGAATCGTTATTTTCTTAGTAAAATTTATGAAACATAAAAAACGAGCAACAAAATATCACTAATCTAAACATAATATAAATAATAGTCTTTTAAAAATTGAAATATTAATTTACTAATTTAAATTTATTTTTTGAACCTTTTATTTTTTAAGTTTTCCAAAAATATCCATCGAAGTCAATATTTCTATTAAAATTTCTGTAAAATTAATGCCTCGATATTTTTGTTGACATCAGCATTTTAAACATCGATTATACTATTTAGTGCATGTTTGGAATAATTTTGAAATTGTTATATAAAATTACTCTAAAAAGACATCCCTAATTACTCCAAATCAATTCAATATTTAATTTTATAACTTAAACATTGTCTTCATGCAATTACACTTGATTTTGAATTATTAAAAGCATTTTAGGAGTGGTTTTGAAATTATTAAAATAACTTTTGTCATTTTCAAAATCATTTTAGGTCTCAACTATGTTTGGATCGATAGGGTTATAACTTTGTTTTGAAATCTTGCCAATTATAATAAATGGAGTCAGTGAATGATCTAAGTATGGTTGATTTATTCAAGCATACATTTATATATAAATGAATAGTCAGAATGAAATGTAAGAGCTTTACAAGTCGCCAAAGGATTGTTGTGTTAAGAGCAATTGTCTAACGAGGTTGGCTTGGCCAATCGGAAAGAACCCAAGTCCTTAAATAATTGATAGATGAACCAATGAAAATGAATATCGGTGAGTCTAATATTGAGGCGAAGTCTTCATATTAATTGCCTTTTGAATAATTGCTTTCTTGCGTGGATCCTGCATTGCCTATATAGAATATTAAATGTATCATAGATAAGGACTGAAATGGAGTGAAGGGGCCCTTTAAAAAAATCCCAAAGTCAAATTTTTATCATTGTTCTTTGGTGGCTTTGAGCTCCATCCTATATTATATGCATATAAATTCAACAGTAAAACCTTTGCAATAAGATTTCGTCTGATTTTAGACAAAAATTAGTGGAATTCCCAAATTCATTTTCGATTCTCCCCAAATATGTACTGAAAAAGTGCCACCATCCTTTGTTCTTGGTCGCTTATGGGAAATCTGAGTTGAAATTCGATTTCGCCAACTGATTTGAGGAAAATCTGCAGAAATTCCAAATTTGGTTAATAATACGATCTTTAATCAGTTTGGCTCAACCAAAATTCTGTATAGAAGTTTTTAGTGATGACAGTGCAAACAGAGTCTTTAGGAAGCAAAGACAAGCATGATTAGCTAAGACCCACGTGGCAAACTTGATTATCTGAGTCATAAATTCTGAAACCTGTCCCCATCTCCAAAAACAAAAACAAACCTCGTACATATTGTAATAAAAGTTTCACCAAAAACTAAACCTGACATTTGTATATTATAAGAAAATCCGGAAAGGAATCCAGCCACTGAAAATATCAGGGATAATCACATGAAATTTATAGCATTTCAGCTACAGATGGCACATGCAAATTTAAGACTTCAAGATGTGAAAAGTTTCAAAGATGTAGTTGATTCCACTGCCAAATTCCCACCTGAATTAGCTGATAATCTCACCAAAAGCAAGACCTCAGTCCAATCATAATCTTCAAATGAGATCTTACTAAAAAAATCAACTTTGATTGGATTCTGATATCATTTTAATGAAAGAAGAAATAAAGAATAAATGACAATAGCGATGAGATGTTACAAGTTAGAATATGTGCATTAATTAGATTCCATACTTTACAGCTTGCGAATGCCGACAGGTACCTTGCACAGGGTATGAAGAAGGAAAGAACAGATTTGGGAAGGAAGTTGAAGAGCTTTCAGAGAACATAAAGCAGCCTCACAAAAACTTTATCATAAAAGAATGGAAGATATCAATGGAAACAAGTCGGTGGTAAGCACCCTTCTAAAGAGTGCTCAATACCAGGTCAGGAAGAACCTTAGTAGTCCTTTCTTCAAAATCCAAGACGATTGTGTGGTCCTGATGGAAGTAGGTATCCATCATCTGATCATTGATAGACTTACCGGGAGGAACCATCCAGAGACCAGCAGCACAAGGCATATGAACATTATCGACTAGCAGAGTTTCGGCATCAGCTACAAAGAATGGTTTCAGCTCAGTGCTAGAATACATCAACATGAGCCATAGCCTTCCGAAGGATCCAAGCAAGCCACTGAACATGAACATTCAGGAACCTCCCCACACTGAAAAGGAAACCTGTGATTCTTATTTGTTGTTCTCCACACGAAGTAAAAGAGATGCAAAACGATCGGCAACATTGAATCTGTAAACACTATCAGAGTAACAAAAGTATTCAGACAGAAACGTCAAGGTGAAGGGACTATCTGCCAGGAAAGGATCATCTTTTGTTGAAGATGCTGATGGAGAAACTTAAGAGTTGGTATGTATGTGATTCCAATGGCTGGATGCTATGAGCAATTGACTGGTAGGGAGAGCCGAGTTACATAAGGAAATACTAGTACAGAAATAACAAATAAAACCAAGCATGTGTGAGATCAGCAGATATAATAAATGTAAGGGAAACGAAGAGATTGATGCAAAAACTGTTGCTAATTCTATAACACATTGACTGCACAAGCACACCATGTTTGAGTTCAGAACTTTTACAGTATAACTATAATCTCCAGACCACTTTTTCATTTTCTATGACAATAAACAAATAATATGGCACACGAACCAGAAGACAACAACAATACTTATTATCTCTATCTCAGATACATGCACAAACCAATAGATACCAATAACAAGACAGACAATAAAATAGAAAATTGTAAGCAAAACCAAATACTTTATTCCAAAATTGTTTCTTCTTTCTGAACAGATTATAATGGTTGTGAAGTTCTCATCTGCTGCTTGATGTCAGTGGGAAGCTGAGCAGAATTTTCAGGCAGCATCACAGCAGCTGCAGGCATGGCTTGGTATTGAGAAGGTGCTAGAGGCTGAGTATAGTATATCTGAGAATGAGCAGGGTCTGAAAATTCATATGCATAATTTGCAGTAGCGGATGTAGGTGCAACTGATTGGGATGGATGCTGAATATGAGAGTAACCCTGGTTGTAGCCAACATATTGTTGCTGATGCTGACTTGTAGGAACCTGAACTAACGACTGAGGAGCTGTAGTTGTCTGTTTGTATGCATTGGCAGCCATTTCAGTTTTTGCAATAGGAGCATTCCTCATGTGGTTGTAAGCTGCAGTAGTAACCAATGTTGGATTGGGAGGGGTTTGGGGCCGGCCAGGAGGAAGAGCAGTGCCAGACTCGCTGATGGTAGATTGCTGTACTGGCAAATTGCCATAAGCTTGGCCCTGTCTAGCAGGCATGTAATAGACTGGATACTGCTGTTCCATCTGATGGGGATGATGATGGTGCTGAGGAGAATATACAGGGAAAAATGCTGGAATTTGAACTGCACCAGATGGGTGCTGGTGGATGTAGTGTGCGCCTGCATGTATGAATTGCTGTGGTTGAGGTGGGTGTTGTTGCTGTTGCTGCTGCTGTTGTTGCTGAAGTTGCTGGTGTTGATGCTGATCGTACTGAGAGTGTAACACATATCCTGATTCTTGGACCTGCTGTGGAATATGAACCCGAGCGTTTTGATCAGAAATATTGACTTTTGGATCTGCGGGACTGCCAGGAAGCCTAACGGCTGAAGAGGGGATTTGATGAACAACTTGTTCTTGATACATCACAGGTTTTGAGCGAGACATAGGATTGTTTAAACTACTATCACTGAAGAAACAAAAGACAATGCACAAACTCAGACTAACAACCAATTATCCCTCCAGAACAACCATCACAATCTTCTAATGGATAAAAAAATTTAAGCAGAATTAGTAAATACCAGAGAATGATAAAGAAAATCAAGCAATTAGTACCTGGACACCGAGTCCGGGGAAGGTACATCAACAAGCCCACTTGATTTCTGCTGCAATTGAGGGGCCAGAGACTGTGGCTGAGGTGGTAGTGGTTTCCGGTATCCAACCGGGGCCCCGTGGTCCGATCTCTCGTCATCGGAGATCACCCGATTTATATATTCTCCTACAACTACTCCAGCAGCTGAGCTCACAGGAATTGCAGAGCCCGCCGCAGAAGCCACAATAGTTGTAGGCAATGGAGGCGGCGAAGAGAGTGCCGTGAAAGCTTCATCTTGCTGCTTTTGACCAACACTCATCTGCGAAAATTGCTCCTCAATTCCCACCTTCTGATCTTGAACTCGGACTGCACCAGCACTAACCCCACCGCTATTGCCGCTATCCTCCACATGAACCCGAATCGGCGGCAAATTCGCCAGAGAAGGTGAAGAAGAGGTAGACCCAAATGACGATGAAGTCTCGATCATCGGCGAATCAGGGACAGAATGAACATCCTGTTTTCCACCCTTACCATTTCCAAACGATCCAGGCTGAGAACCATCAGCCTCCCTCGGACCCGAATCGAGGTTATTAACACCGACATCGTCATCAAGCCCTAGCAAGCAATTAACCGATGCAGAGTCGGAAAAACCTCTATTGAGCAAACCGGCACCATTCAAAGCATTCAGAAACCAGTCATCGGAACTAGTCGAGCTCTCCAGAATTGGCCCGATCGACTGAGAAACATCCGGCTTAGTTGGGAATAGAAACAACCTAAGTCGCGAGGGTTTTGCCGCAGGGTTAGACGAATTACTCGCCGTCCGATCATACTCATCAATCATATTCTCCAAATCCTCATCGGTGGTAACAGAAATGAGAGAATCCAAATCCTCATTCGGAAGCTGATATTTCAGGGTAAACGGCCTACCATTGAGAAGCGTCTTCGACAAACGGGCAGTGAGGTCAGATAAAGACGTATGGCGGTCGACAACAACGATCCGAGTCTCACCACAGACATAGCATAGAGTCTTATCGTGAGGGCGAGGGACTATATGGCCACCATAGCTGCACATAAGGCGGAGACGGCCGGCGAGGGGGCCGGGGGCGAGAGGTTCATCCCACGTGTCGGTGTTGCGAGACCTCGGAGAGGAGTCCAACGACTCCGGATAGTTGAGATGAGGCGACACCGCTGGCGGAAGAGGTTGAGTAGGGGGCGGAGGCGGCGGTTCCGTCATGGCGTGCGGCGGAGGAAGGGCGGAGTTGGAATTTGGGAGCAGAAAGCTAAGGGAAGAGAGAAAAGAAAACCCCAACTTTTGGTCTTTCTTAAAGAGCACGGAGGACAGTAATTAAAATAATAATAATAATAATAATACATTAAATATATAAATAAAATCATTAACGCACTTTCCTGAAAGTCCGATTGTGGTGCAGTTAGAATAATGAACAGATTAGGGAAAGAAAGGTAAAATAAAGCAATAATCAAGGGGGTGTTGGGAGTTACAGTTACTTAGTTAGGGATGAGAGAGTAAAATAAATTCTAATATTTCCATAATTATTTGGGGCATAAAATGGGATTTCCATGTAAATGGAGGGACCAATTATGGAAATATTTGGGTGAACATGTTTTTTTGTTTTACGGTGGTAAAAGGGGGACAAAAATCAAAATAAAACCGGACCGGGTTCAAATGGGGGCTGACAGCTAAACACACTGATTGGCTCCAGTTGGGCTGCATGGGAAGGTGTGTGGGCTGTAGCTGTTTGCTGGATCATCATTTTCTTTTTCTTCTTTTTTATGAATTTTTGCTTTTATTTTTTTCCTTTTGTCCTGTCAGCTAATACACCCTTTACCATTCTAAATATATTGTTGTTTATTTATTACTTTGGTTGTGGGTATTTTGCAAATATAGTTCTACGTGGAGACGGTAAAAAGGATTTCACAATTATTATACCATGGATACACCGGGGGTAGTTTGTTTTACAATGCTTTAGATATTCAAAATTTTAGATATTTAAAATTAACATATATATAAAAATACTTTGATAACTATGTTTGTTTTTTTAACATTTTTACTGCTCAATGTCTTAAATTTGCATCATGTTCTAAAAATGACATTAAAACTATTCATTAATTTAAAATAAATAGGGTAATTCAGATATCCACTCCATGAAAACAAACGACTCCTATAATGTATTTTGATCCCTCGCCATTTTTTGTGTTTTCTTAATCATATTGATTTAATTTTAATTTTTTTAGTTATTCCTTAAATCTTTAGTGAAATTATTTTAAATGTCAAAACTCTTAAAATATTTACAAATAATAGCAAAATATCATAGTCTACGTGTGACAAATCGTGATAGATTACTATTTGTGTTTATCTGGTAGTCTATCGCACATAGATGGTAAAATTTTGCTATATCGGTAGTGGTTCGTTTTTCTATATTTGGAGGAAAAAAAACTATTTCATTTATAGGGTTTAAAATAAGATTAAAGATATCATATTTGAACATTCCTGGTGATTAAAATATTTAGAGGAAGTTTATATCAATACCGCTAAACCAAGCTCCTCACTTCGACATAACTCATTTTTTCCTTTAAAGACATTATCACATTTAAGACTGAGTAGTTATAAATGAAAAATAAAAAATTAGTCCATTATAATACTTTTTAAAATGAGTTTCTTTCAAATATAGCAAAATTAATCAAATTATTTACAAATATAGAAAATTTTCACTATAGACTAATATAGACTGTGATAGATTTCTATCATTGACGATCTATTGAGCTTTTTTTTCTATATTTGTAAATTGTTTGCTATTTTTTTTATTTATAATAATTTTTCTTTTAAAATCAACAAAACATTCAGTTAGATAACATATCTTTGAAAATTCCAAAAGAACATATAAATTTGTTGTGAGAAAAAAAAATACATGAATAGCTTTCGTTGTATGATAAATATTAAGAGTATTTTTCAAAAAGCGATTTCAAACTTTAAATAATAGAGTGAAGATAGATAACCAATAACAATGTCCCTCATATTAAAATGATGATATTTTAGAATTTTCTTTAAAATCTTATCTAATTTGTCACGCTCGTAAATTCTCGAAATTGAAGATGAACAAAAGAAAAAAAATGAGCACAATCAATATAACTCAACAATAAAGTATATATCACAAACTAAAAGGTCAAAAAATTTTAAATTGTTAAACCAAAAAAAATAATAATAACATAAAACAAGTTTTTGGAATATAATTTTTCTCCGTATGTCGTGTAAATCTATGGATCTGCCCATGTAAATACCCTAACTTCTAAGGTTAGATTAGAAATTTACAAAAAGGAAAAATTTCATTCAAGCCCAAGTGAGCTTAGAGGCATACAGTTCCTCACATCACTTGAGGTTCGGAGGCTCAATCTCAAGAGGGGGCAAAAATATTTATTTAAATGGTAATTAAAAAAAAAAAGTCTCCTAAAAAAGCTCTAAAAACACTTTCTTTTTTTAGCACTATTAGTTGTTAATTTAACATATTCAGTTAAGATTTAGATATAAAACAGTTAGGATTAAGATTTTTTTTGTATATCCACTTATTTCCCGGTAGAAAAGTTCAATAAATAAAATCAAGATATTAAGTTTAAAGAACCCAACAAAAAAAAAAAAAACAATAAGGTAAGGAAAAAAAAACACAGAAATTAGGTTTTTAGATGGATTTAACAGATTAACATAGTTGTGGGGTGGGTGGGTATATGGTAGAGATAAACACTACATTATAATTGACAATTTTTAATTATATAATTATCTTTTTAGAAATTCCAATAAATTTGATTTATTATTATTTATTTATCATTTCTTCTACCAAAACAAAGACTTTGATTTGGACGATGTAAGATGAGGCTAAGGCAGTCTAGGCCGCAATCTGTTGGCGCAATTCGCCAATTTCTTCAAATAAAAATATCAAATTAAAGGACGAAATGAAAAAAAAACATGCCCACACGCAGAAACCGCGAAAACCACGCGCCTTCTCATTGGCCAATACTTGTGCGAAACTCCTAGATACGTGCGAGTGTAGAGAATCAGCGCGTGGGATTCGAAGATGCTGTGCTGTAAAGCGACAAGGTTTTGCCAACTGCCAAGCCAATTACTTAATTAAGCCTCTTTTTTTCTTTTTTTTTTTTTATTTTAAATAAAACGGGAAAAATAGAGATTCTGATGAAGAAGAGAAATCAGGTGCTTGTAGTGTACACACTTTTTTGGTGTGATTGACCTGCTTTTGCGCCACGTAAGCCCGTGGAATTTCAAATCTGGCAGCTACTCCACCACCAATCCGGGATAATTACTCTCAAATATTCTCATTTACCATTAATATATATATATTATTAGAGAACCACTTTATAGGACATGATATAATTAAAGTTTATAATCAAATTTTGTAAAGATTTTTCGAGTTTTGGTTCGAGTTAACGTGGTGGATAAAATAATATTAATATATATTTATGGAGTGAGTTTTTCAAATTTCTAATTTAAACATATTTTTGAACAAATAAGATATTTAATACCTTGGTTTAATGAGGTCGGAAGTAAATAATAATAATAATAATAATTGAACTTAAAAAGTAGTTGTAGCTATTTTAAGCATTTAAAAATTCTATTATCATCTCTCAAACATTTATAATTTTTATTTAGTATTGTTGTTCAATTTTTTTTATAAATTAACAATTTTTTTATTGTTGTTGTTCAAATTTTTGGATTGCTTTATGCAAATTCAATATGTGACCAGATTTTTCGAGGGGGAAATGAGAGATATTTTATTCCACCACAAAGAATTATTTGATTTTTGCATTTCAACGAATTTACATGATACATCAAAACAAGCATTTCTAGGATTTAATGATTCATAAAAGTGGAGTCATCCTGTTAACTAACCGCGTTGATTTGGTAATAAGATAATAACGAATAGAAAAAAATTAATGGCTTGGATCGTGTATCAACAGTCAATCCCCGGTCTCCCTAAGGTTCCATGGGAACAATTATTTATTTCTATTTCAGCTCGTCTCTTTTTTTAAAGAAAAAAGCGAGGAAGTGCAAAAATCAATTGGATTAAATTTAGCTACTCACTTTTCTTCGTCCTTTCCTTTTATTTCCATTTTTATATTTATAAAGCTACTTCCATTTTTCTTTTTTTTTTTTAAGAGAAACTATTTTTAATTTGAATTTGACTTTTCAAGTTTTTTTCCAAAGGTTGACTTTTTAAGTTGTTGGTCTTTTTTTTTTTTGTTAATATAATATTACATTTATGTGATTTTTACAACATTATATGTATGATATTTTAATACCTAAATGAGATAGAGATGTAAAACTCATGTTGGCGTACATTCTATGGTTAATTGATGATATATTGTTTATGTGATTAATTAGTTTGAATGACGAAAATAAACTTCTTTCTTTATTTAATAAAATAGTAGTTAGATGCTTTGTCCATAGAAGGCGTGCCTACAATAAGTCCTCACAACAATCTATTAATAATGGATTCGAAACCATATATAAAATTTTAGTTATAATTAATTATTAGAACATTATCAATAGGAAATTTTTTTTAAATGGCAAAACTACTGAAAATATTTATATATAATAGCAAAATACACAATCTATCTATGATAAACCACGATAGATCATGATAGACTAATATCCGTGTCTGTCGTGACACAAATAGTAGTCTATCACAAATAGACAATGAAAAAAATTTGTTATATTTATTACATATTTTGGTTCCTTTTGCTATATTTAAAAAGAGCCTTTATTAACAACTATAGCGAAATTTCGAATGGATAAACTGTATAATAAGAATGATCTATAGCACAACAAAATTGAATTTGGACTGTTTATTAGGTCATTATCCGTATGACAAAGTTGGAGAATAAGAATCTAAATTGATTTGGGTATGTAACGTTATAGAACAATGTTTAATAAATTTTGCATTGCATATTCAAATGAGAGAGAAAACTGAACTTTAATTGATCAAGTTGGTTCAAGTTAGACTAGCCAAACAAAAGTAGGTATTAAATATTCCAAGGCTTCATCATCAAATGCAAACAAATAATTTATGTATAAACCTCTTCTTCTTTCACGAATAGATAAGATTCTTGAAAGAAAAATAATAGAAGTATCTAATTTAATTATAAACCCGTTTCATTAATTTAGAATTAGACAATAATTAATATTGTCAAAACCGTTTTTTTTTTTTTTTTTTTTTTTTGCAATTCTTAAAATATAAATGTGAAGAAGATCCAGTTTCTTGTTTAATAAAATAATTGAACAATTGTAAAATAATGTATAAAAAAAAAAGAAATGGTCCTCTTTGGAACCTTATAAGGCCAATTAAATTGCACCAATTTTGAAAAAGTCCTCTTAATGGACCCCACTACAAATTATTTTTGCTTCAAAGCATTATTATTTCCATTAAATGTACCATCTAAATTTGCTCAGAAAATATTTTAGGAGAAGAAAATAATAATAATGATAATAATAATAATAATAATAATAATAATAATAAGAGAAAGGGGAAAAAAAATGCTTTCAATTAAAGAGAAGGTGGAAGCCTTAATGCATGAGCTTTGGGCGTTATTCAAATAATAACGGTCACTTTTTTTTGGTCCCTTTTTTTCCTGATGATGAATGTCCGTTATTTTTATTTATTTATTTATTTATTTATTAATTTTTAATCATATTTCTTAAAAAAAAAAAAACATTTTACTTTTAAATTAAAGTATATATGACAACTAAAGTGAAATGTGGATGTATCCTTAACCTTAATCATATTAATGATAGATTATACTACAAACAAATTGTTCATGATTTTTTCGAAATGTGCGATAGACCACATCGAGCGTTGGGAAGTAACAAACATAGTCCATCATTGGACATTCATATAATAAAAAAAACTATATAGGTGTCTCTTGTTTGAATAGACTCAAAAGAATAAGGGAAACTTTAGCCATTGACATTTCATGAAATGACTATTTCTTGAATTAGCCCTACATGAATAAAATGTCTGTAAAAGAAATGAAGTTAAAGTTATCAAATTATATTTTTCATTATTTGCCTTCAATTGATGAGATATTGTAATTTGGATCTTCAGTCTTTTACCTCAGCCTAATCAAGTAAAAGATTTCTCATTAAATTCAAGCATTTCAAGACTTTTTTTAGAGGGATTTGGATTGCACAAAATACGAATTAAGAAGAAGACTGTATTAAAAGTATCGTAGATTCTTGGTTAAAAAAAAATAATAATAATTAATTTATATGCAAAAATTGTAATAAAGATTTCTAAAAATTATATAAAGAATTTGATGAGAAATTAAAGAATAGGTAGGGGAAGAGAAATAATTCATTATTGACTTCATCAACTTATTGGATACAAGTTTTAAATTATAAACATTATCCTTAGTTGGTTTGAGTTGTACGATTGCATCTAATTAAATCCATTCCCATTTAATTTTCTAATTGATAGGTTAGTCATTAGTGGTTTTGTTAGCTCAAACAAGGGCAATATTATTAACCTTCTTAACTTCCATCTCTTGGCCTTTTCTTCCACTCTTCAAAAGGTTTTTTTTTTTTTTCTTTTTTAATTTATATTTACATTTAACAAATTTCAACCATTCGTTTATCTATTGCCATACATATTTTAAATAAAAATAGTTATCTTAAATGTAGTCATATTCAAAATCAGATTCACTTTTAAAATTTAAAGTAAGAAATCAATTGATATCAATAATGTAGTCTCTTATTTGCACAATAAGATTAACGAAACTCTAAAATGATTTGGATACAACAACTTTCAAACTACATAAACCTAACCACCAATTGAATGAAATGAGATGAGTTTGTAGGTACATGGGGAAGCATCTTGAGTATGAAAGGGTAATATTGGTATTTGTCATATTTTTTTCTTTTATGAGATAAGATGAAGATGGAGTCTTCATTGCTCACCCTTTGAAGCAACCCTTCATTTGATGACATGGTGCTGACACGACACACTTTTTGTCTTTTCTCTCTCTCTCTCTCTCCATCCTTTTCCAATTCTTCACTTTAATTTGTTCACTTATAGGGGAAATTATACATTTTAGTTTTTATACTGCAAACTTACAATTTAGCTCACATAATCTTTAAAATTAGAATTTAATCTATGTCATTAAATATTTACGTTATTGATTTCTTTCTTTTATTGTCTATAAAAAGAATATCTGAACCAAATTTTGAGAACTAAAAAGAAAAAAGTTTGTATAAACATAATTGTTTTAAAGTTTAGCTAATGATTCATAAGTCTTTTGCACTAGAATAATTCAGATGTTGTCTTAGAAAATATGAAAATATGCTAGAGAGATTGTGAAAAAAATCAACACAATTTTTAAAAACAAAAATTGAATTTGTTTAAACAATTCAAATTCTGTTTTATGTTTTCAAATTTACTGGGTTAAGCTAATGTGCATTTGACAAGCAATCTGAATTCTATTTCGAAAATTGCTTTTGGATTTTGTGATCCAAAACATACAAATTTTGAAAACAAGTTTTTTTTTAATGTTTTTTGCATATCCATATATTGAATTCAAAATTTTAAAATGCAAAATTATATTAAAAAAGATAAAAATAATTAAAAAAAGTAGTATTTCGAGTCAATTGTTTTTGTAAAATCAAAGTATGTGTTATATTATATATTATATAATATTACAAAAAAAATTATTATGCAAAATTTTTGACATAAAACAAGTTCATAAATTAATTAGCGATATTATCAAAAAAAATAGTGATAATTTATATTCAAACTAATATTTAGCGAGTAACTGTTTTATAAATATATTATCAAATATATTTTAAAATTTTATTTAGAATTGAAATTTAATTTCTAAATCTTCTACCAAACACATATATTAAAACATGAAATACTACTATGTTTGTGTTTCTGTTTTCTCTGAATCCCTTGTTTTAAATATTCTATTTTCAGATTGCCTACCAAACAAACACAATTTTTCTTTTAAAATATCAAACAAGGTCTAATTATTAGCTAGTATGAGGTTTCATTTCAAAACTGACAATGAGAGAAGTAGACATCTATTTTATTGAACCTTGCGCAAGATTCTTCGAATTTTCTAGGATTCTAACACTAATGAATTCAAAAAAAAAAAAAAAACTTAATATACTCAATTTTCATCAACAAACATGAGACGATGGTAGGATGAATTCAAACCTCATTTATTCCCGATCACTCCAAAATTAAAGTTAGTCATGAGAAGACAGAATGTGTAAAATGAATTATATAGTTCAACCCATAAATGAGAATAATTGATATAGGGATATTCTTAAGGTATCTATTTATGATGACCATTGATGCAAAAAGGTAACACAAACATCGAAGCAAAGAGATTCTTTGATATTGGAAAATGGGGAAAGCAAAGATTTGAAGAAGGTAGAGACAATATAATGAAAAGGAAACAGAGATTGAGGGGAATTTGAGAACACATTTAATTTGGAACCACTTTAAGCAACAGTTTGTCAAAGTGCTTAAGCAAATTTGCATGCTTTACGGCTCCCCCACAACTTGCCCTCAAAGTTTATACAAATACACACAAACACATCCACTTGGCTTTCTAAACCCTTCCCCGTTTTTAGAAAAATATTGCTATCCATTCCTTTCATTTATACTTACACATACTTTCCTTTCTCTCCATCTCCAAAAACTGTTGTTGTTGTTGATTGAATGAATGCATGAATGAATCCATACGTGTACATCAAAAGTTTGAATAGATTATCGATTTTGTTAAGTAATGAAGTTCTTATCCTGTGATCCTCTAACTGTTTGATGCATATTTTGAAAATCTACCAACTCCTATGGATTACTCATGAAAACTGTCAATCATATCGTCGTAGCATCTTTCTTTAATTTTTGGTTAATATATTGTTTATCTATTCAAATTTTCAATAAAATAATAATTTTAACCATAATTTCAAGTAGTGAATGAAATTTAGTGAAGGCACCAAATTTACCTCTTTTGCTATTATGATTAATGTTCAATTTATTGGGTTTTGAGATGGATCCAAATTTTGAAGTCTGGTAATCTTGGCCCACTCACCCAATTTGGCTTTTCAAAGAAATGGAGAAAATGTCCATTGCAGTAAGATAATTATCTGAAGTTTCTCTTTCAAATTTTTTTTTTTTTACTATTCGTGTCTAACATAAATAGTAGTCTATCGCAGTCTCTCACAAATAGACAGTAAAATTTTGTTATATTTATAAATATTTTGGTTCTTTTTTTTGTTATATTTAAAAATAATCCTTAACTATTTATCATAAATATTTTCTTTTAAATTTTCTTGACCTTACGAGTAGGTAAGAGGTTGGAAATAATAAATACTATGACCTAACTTGAATAATGACACCTATTTTGTATGGATTAGAGAACCTTATCTTATGGCGTTGGTTTAGTATATTTATAATTGTTCTTCTGTTTGAAGGTTTGAGAAGAAAGTGTGATTAAATTATAATATCTTTTTTTTTTTTTTATATGTCAAAAATATATAAAATAATTGGCATAACTTGTTAGAAACATTTGAAATTCAGAACAATGTATATATATATAAAGTTACACCTAATTATAATGGTGATTATTAATATTGCTAGAACTGGGACAAAATAGGTCTCGTGGGCCTATTTTTGAGCTCAATATAATATACATAAAATTTGAATGGGACAATATGGAGCTCAGTTTGTATTTGTTTTAACGAGCAAGATAGGGTCTTTTATAGGTTTATATAGAGTGCACAACATAAAAATTTAAAATATTACGGTTTCTAAATAGAAAAAATACTAAATTATTTGTAAATATAAAAAAATTTAACTGTTTATGACTTCTTTCATACGTCTATTGCAGTCCATGGTTAACAGACAGTAAAAATTTTCTATGTTTGTAAATAGTTTGACTTATTTTGCTATATTCGAAGAAAATTTATAAAAAAATTTATATTATTACTATTTGTTTTCAATTTTGTCCACCATAATTAAAAATAATGGAATACTTACCGAATAATATTATTAATTAAGACTAGTATAAATGTATGTTTGTGAGTGATTTTAAAATTATCGAAATAATTTTTATCGTTTTTAACCTCACTCTAAAATACACTTTTAATCCCTTTAAATTTATTTAATATTAAATTTTACATTTTAAAGTATAATTTTCTTATTATTAAATTTATTTTTAAGGATATAAGCAGGTTTGCCGGTTTTAAACTTACTTTAAAATCAATTCTAAATATATTTTAAATTAATGATAATATATAGAGATTTATAAAAATCTATTTGAAATTTTAAACTCTAATTTTAATTACATTATGATGACAAGACATATAGTTCCTGTATATTTTAATGGAAAATTGATAAGACAGGTGAAAGACAATAATATAAAAATTCAAATAAAATATAATGAAGATTCTGACATTTCACCTTAAAATAACTTTTTTCATTGACATTAATACATTTTTCTGAAAATGTATATTTATTTAAATAATAAGTCTGTTTGTTGATTTTTTCTCTACTTGTCAATTTTATTTTGTAATCTAGTTAAAATTTTAAACTCTATGTTTTTAAAAGGTAAGAGTTTGCTTAATCAAATTTTTAATTAAATAATTGATTAAATAATTCCAAAACATGTCTAAAGTTCAAAAGCACACCAAATTAATAGATTTCTAAGGCTATTTCTATATTTTAAATTTTAGTTAGTATTCATAAAAAATAAATGTTAAATGGTTGGTGAAAGATAGTTATTGTTGAAAGTTTTTTTCAATAAAAAAAATTAAGGGAGTGAGTTAATGGATTTTTCAAAATAAAATAAACATTAAAATTAGTTTTTCTAAACTCTCACTTAATTTAAAAGATGGTGTAAAATATTGATATAATTAATTTTACTATAACCTATTCATTAAAGTTTTGAACTCATTGGTTATTATTTAATATGTATGAAAGTAAGAGGTATTTAGTTTGAAATTCTTTAAAGTAGTTTCTTATTTAATTAATATTAAATTTTACTTATTCGATTTTAATAACATTTTAATCCAAGTGAAGATGACATGGACCAAAAGTCAAAAGAATTGTTAAAGAAGATTTAGTGGCCAAATTATAAGATTATTAATAAATGAACTATTGAATTAGTTGAAAAGTAAAATTATTGATCACTAAACCTTGTTGTATGAGATAATTAACATGGACCCACCAATCTGAGAATTTGATGATGAGGATGATTCAACACTTGAAAAATATCTTGCAAGTGGCCATTCTCATATCACTTTCAAATCATAGTCAATATCCATCTTAATTCCTATATAGATATTATTGCATGATGGGAATTAATAGTGTGAGCATAACACTGTTTGTCATAGTTTTTTTTAATATATTAAGAGAAATTTGATTTGAGCCCTCTAGATTAGATTTCAAGTATTCTGTCTCCATCGCTAAATTTTACTCTCAAATTCATTTCAAGACATATAATTTTAAATATCTGTCCATATAGAGATACTATATAATTATATAGATATATATATAACATGTAATGGGTTTATAAGTTAAACTTCATCAGATTCAATGATAGAGAACTAAAATAATTTTATATGTAGTTTAGAAACTAAAATGTCACTTTTGAAGGCTTGTAAATTTTGTTCCTACAAAGATTTATAAACCAATAGAATATGCTTCAAAACTAAATGGCTAGGATAGATAGTAAAAAATGTTTTTGAACCATTTGATTTGATGCATATTCGATATAGTTTTTTAATCTAAACATAAGTTCTCACACTTTAAAATTTATTATATTTTAATAATTTTACTTTTTTGTCCTAAAACTTTCAATAAATATTAAAAGTAGTCTCCAATCTTTGGCTTTTAGATGCTTACTATTTGACTAAACAAATACTACTACTAATAATAATTTTTATTATATTTATTTAAAGATGACATACGAGAATAATATACTTTAAAATTATTTTAAAGAGGAAAGACTCTAGTTACTAAATTTTTTAAAGGATATTTAACCCTAAATTGGTAATTAAATTTATTTTAAGAGCGGTTGAAATTAAAACTTGAAAGTATTAAAGTAGAACAAAACTCAAAAAAATAAGAATCTGATATTTTTATTTCTTGTAGAATTTTATTAGTGAAAATCTATCTATATATATATTGAGAAGATCTGGATTTCAAATTAGGGGATGAGATAAAAGATGAAAAGATATGAATCCATAAAAATTCCAATTGGAAGGTGAGAAATTTTGATGAGACGGTTGACCTGTGAAGAAGGAGTGTTTGGGTGCGCATCTTTTCCCATCCTAAACCCAAACAAATTCTAATCCTTAACTCTCATTGGTCCGTTTCCATTCTTAACTGACCCAAACGTGTGAATAAAGTCAACAGGCCCAATCTCTCAAGCCCCGAATTAAATTACAATTTTAGTCATTTAACTTTTAAAACTGTCCACCAAATATCCAAAAATCTTTTATTTTGTATCCAATAACTAATAAGTCATTATCAAATTTAATTTTTTTTTATAAATTAATTAATTTATTAGATAATAAATTTGAATTTTATTATACCTAATGAAACTCTAAAATTTAAATTATATGTTCAGTAAATTTGTAAATTAAAAAAAAAAAAAGAATGTTTGAGTATATATTAAATTTTATATATTGAAAGTTTAGTGACCATGTAAACTTCAAAGTTGACTAAATTTATAGACAATTATTTTAGTCATCCTTGACTAAACTTCAATTTAATAGTTGATTAATAATTTTTTTTCGTGTGCTCCACAATTACAAGTGTAGGTCCAACTATGAAATTTTAAAATATAAATCTATTGAATTGTGTTTGAATTGAAAATTATAGTTGTTATGGAAATATTTAGTTAATTTTTTGTTATTGTAAAAAGAAACAATGAATCAACCATTTAAAATTTCAAATGTTATGTGTATGACTTGTTTTTATAAATTACTATATTTATTGTGTTTTTTTATACTTATTTTAAAATATTTCTAATAATGAAACTACCTAATTATGTTTACATGAGATATTGATTAATGGCTTTAAATTTACAATATTTATATGCATGTATGTATGTAATTTTGTTAGAATGGTTATATACATACCCGCTCAGTATTTTAATTTAATTACAAAAAGACAGTGAAACATGGTCCTGTTTCCGACCAATTATTAAAAAAAACATATATAATATTTGGTGATTCAAAGAAATTAGATAGAATGCGATTGATGGTTTTATACGGTAATATGTAAGAGTAATTTGTTTTGTAACAAAAAAAAAAAAAAAAAGTAAAAGGGTAATAGTCCTCACAAAAAAAAAAAAAGTAATAATAATAACAAATAAAAATGAAGGGCAATAATTTCAAGGGATTAGGTAATACCATCAAGAATCATTTCAACTATGTTAGAGAAAAAAAATCTAAAAATTATAGTTTTACAACTCATAATTAAAGAGGACAATCACAATACGAAAATTAAAAAACGTGAAAGTAACTTCTAAATACCTAATAAAAAAGTTAAAAGATAAAATTTTACAATTAATAGTTTAGAAGTTATAGAAAAGTGAAAATCAATTTTAATATAGTGACGTGAATAAGACACAACATACTATTTCAAAAATTAAATGTTAAATTGTTCAATTTTCTACTTACAATTGTCATTTCATATAAATAAATGTTTTGTGTTCCATACATAATTTAAATTTAAGTTTTTAACTTTTTAACCTATGATATTAAAACGAGAGGTAAATCAACAGTACCGTTCGTTCATAATCATAAAGCATACAAAATAGTAAATATTGTATAAATAATAAAGTGTTAAATTATTTAAAAAACATAAAATCTACATTGCAAACCTTTGGTCTCTCCTTCCGGACCAGCCAGGAAGGTTTTTAGAAGACACCAATACGCGTAGACGAACATTCAAAACTCCCAATTCAATGGGGGAGTCATAAAAGTCAACGACTTGAACACTTCAAACTCGTCGCTTCAATTACTAATCTCCCGTTGATTCCATTCTCCGACAAACGGTTAATCGCCGTTATTCTCAGTTCAACGGCGTCGTCTCCGTCGTCAACCGTCGCCTGCCTCGCCCCTCTGTATTTCAATTCAATCTCACCAAACAGTTTATCGAACAAAAAGAAAAATCCATTTTTTGTTTTTATTCACTGTGACCCATCTTCATTTTTTTCCTTTAATTAAGAAGCTTCCTACTTTTTCTTCATTTCATGGTTGGAATTTGATTTTCACAACCACTTCTCATTCCCATCGGAGATTCCACATTAGGAGGAAAAAAAAAAACTCTGGTCAAAATCTCTGATATTTTATATACTCCGCCACTAATTAAACCATAATTCATTTAGAAAGTGAATCACATCTCTGTTCTGTTCCATCAATGGCGTGGTGGAACAATTTTCTTTCTTTCTTTTCTTTCCGCAGTTCCTCAAGTAGATTTCAGGTCTGTTTTTATTTCTCCAATAACTTCAAAAGGGTAACTTTCTTCTGCAAGAACTTGTTGAAACTCGCCTTTAATTCTTTCCTTTTGTTGGACATTTCTTTCAGGGGTTAGATCCTGCAGTACATACAATAAAATCCCATGGAGCCAAAGTTGCAAGGAATCATTTACATGACTGGTTGATTCTTCTGCTTCTTGTTGTGATTGAAGTGATTTTAGTGTTAATTCATCCATTTTATCGCTATGTGGGAAAGGATATGATGACAGACCTTAAGTATCCCTTGAAAGATAATACAGTGCCTGTTTGGTCTGTTCCTGTAAGTTTTTTATGTTCTTCATGTCAATCACTCTAACTTTTGCCGCCAAAAAACATAGATTTTGTCTGTGTTTTAAACAGAATTAGTTCCTGTTTCATTCGCAAATCATAATATGTTTGTTTGTTTGTCAGTTGTATGCTGTTATATTGCCTATTTTGATATTCTTGATCGTCTACATACGACGGAGGGACGTTTATGATTTGCACCATGCTGTTTTAGGTACCGATTTTAGACAGCAAAGACAAGTTACCTATAAAAAAAAAAAACCTTGTTTGGAATGAATTTCTATGTGCTTTTATTAAGCACTTAAAAAGTCATCCAACAACTTCACTTTTGTTTTACTAACAGTTTGTGTTCGTTTATTCTTATGAATAGGCCTCTTATTTTCTGTGCTGATCACCGCCATCATCACCGATGCTATTAAAAATGGAGTCGGGCGCCCTCGACCGGACTTCTTTTGGCGTTGCTTTCCCAATGGAATAGAGGTAGGTACTATTTCTAAACGGCCATTTTAATACTTTTCCTTAGCCTTTTTGGGTTGTTTTCTGAAGAGCTTGAACCAAAACATATATTCTTAGAGGTAGCTTATGAAAACGTGTCGAGTTTTCTTATCGATTCAGGCGTACGATCGAAGCGGAAATGTGATATGTCATGGAAAGGAGAGCGAAATAAGGGAAGGACACAAGAGTTTCCCAAGTGGGCATACTTCATGTAAGCTGCAAAATGCTTTGTAATTTGGTGTTATGAAGGAAATGGTTAGTGATATTATTTGATTAAGACATAAATTTTTGTTCTCTTTTGTAGGGTCATTTGCGGGGTTAGGATTTCTTGCCTTTTACCTATCTGGAAAAATGCAAGCATTTGATGGGAAAGGACATGTTGCAAAGTTATGCCTTGTGTTTCTCCCTTTGCTTGGTGCTGCACTTGTGGGTGTTTCTAGAGTCAATGATTATTGGCACCATTGGCAAGATGTTTTTGCTGGAGCTATTATAGGTTTGTCACAAACATTTCAATTTCAATTTTATGAGTTTGAAGATTTCTGATGTGTTATTGTGAATTTTAATGATTGTTTTTGTACTGTCTTTTTTCCCCTTATGACAGGATTGGTTGTTTCAGCCTTTTGCTACCTTCAATTCTTCCCTCCTCCCTATAATGACAACGGTAATGATTAAGAGCCCGTTTAGATTGGCTTGAGAAAAAATTATTTTTTAAAAAACTCATTTTTATTTAGACACTTTTGATAAAAAAATATTGGAAAGACACATAAAAAAACTATTTTGAGTTGTTGCCAAACATTTCAATTTTTTTTAAAATGACTTATTTTTTAAATAAAAGACTTGAAACTATATTCCAAACGAACACTAAGTGCTTAAAGACACTTTTAGTATAGTACTCAAAAAATTCATTCCAAACCATTAGATAAATGCTTTAGTCTTCTAATTCTTTTTAAGACTTGGGCAAATTTTTTAACTTTCTGATTGGATTTATCTAGTATAAAATTGTGAGAATGAGTATTTGAATCTCCGATTTTAAGAGAATGAATATAATAATGATGGTTTCTTTTAGATGGCTTAGACTTTAGAGCCTGCTTGAGATAATTTTATCCAAATTTCATACCTAGTTTCTAAAATCTTCTAAATGAAGTGATTTTTTTTTTTTTTTTTGTGCATCTATTTTTTAAAGTACTATTCTTATTCGATTTTGTGACTAGAAGTAAATGTTATAGATATTTCTAGGTTTAGAAATAGGGACGACCAAACATACATTCAAAAAGTCGTAAAAACATAACACACAACTACCACTTCCCATTAAATCTCTAGTTTTAGATCACCAACACCAAACACACATTTAGTTGTTGGTTACAAGTGAATTTCAATGTTTACCACTAATAAAGAGTAGAATTGAAAAACGTTAAAACGTAAGGAACTCTGACGAAAAATGTTTAACCATATTGTTATTGTTGATTGTATTGGTTATAGGATGGGGTCCGTATGCTTACTTCAGAGCACAAGAAGAGTTTCATAGGAGCAATGGGAATGCAATTCAACCTGTGGCCATTGTTAATGTGCCAATTGAAGAGGGACTGCCAAGACCAAATGGCAATGGTAATCCATATTTTGAGCCAACCCCTTTTCACAACCAAACCTATGACCAAATGGAAATGGGGACAAGACAGTAATTTTGTTTCTTCCTTCTTCTTCACTATGTGTATGTAGTTTGTCTTGTAGTGGCCTTTTCTCTTTGCTTTTGCTTGCCTAGACAACTTTTTTTATTTTATTTTATTTATATGTTGTTGTGAATATATTATGTAGTAGAACAGTATAATTGATTGACATTTATGTTTTAGAAACTTTTCATTTGTATTGTATCTTTTGGTTTTTAAGATGATAAACTTACAGGGAGATTTCGTAAATATTTTGATGGTTTTCATCTTCACAAAATGTTTAAATTCATAACTAAATTCTAAAAACACAAAACATCTTTTTAATTTAAATTTATAATGTTTTGAAAGCTTATAACTTCCTTAAAAATTATATAAGAAAACGCAAAAAAAACTATAGGTGGAAGTAATGATTATGAGCTTAATTTTTAAAAACGAAAAATTAAGGTATGCTTAATAATGATTTCAATTTTTTTTTTTTTTGAAATTTATGAATGTATCTACTCAATTTTTAATTATGGTTTTCAACTTTGTTAAATAAATACTTAAATTCCTAGTCAAGTCAATTTTTTTTTTTTAAAAAAAAGGATTTGAAAACTATAAAAAAGGGTTTGAAAACTATTTTATTCCGTTTTCAAATTTTGACTACTAATGTGGATGACAAAACATAAAAACTTGTTGTTTGAAGTACTATTTATAAGCTTAATTTTCATAAAGGGTAATTGTATTGGGTAACACTTTTAGAGATAATAATTAAGCGTATAATAACATTTTTAAAAAATTGCAATATAAAAAGATCTATTAGTAATAAACTCTAGCCAACTGATTGACTCCTACCAACGATGTCTATCACTGATAGACGACCTCTACTAGTGATATCGCCTATCACTAATCTATCGTTGATACACCACTGGTAGTGACATGGTCTATCACTGATAGCCCTATTAATGATATGGTCTATCGCTAGTAAATTCTTTTACATTGTGCTATGTCTTCAAATATTTTGTATCTGATTGTTATATTTGCAATTACCCCTTTCATAAACCAAATGATTATCAAATGGGGTCTTAAATGGTGTTATCAAACCAAACTCAAAACTTTTGCTACTTTCTAGAGACAAGTTAAACTTTTCTATTTTAGATGGTTTAATTTCTCTTCTAAATCTTGTAGTATGCTATATAAGTTTATTATTAGCTAGTTTTAACCAAGAATTAAAATATCGATATCGAATTTTCAATTTTACGGAAATATTGATATCAACAAATATTTCTATAAGTCATGAACTATATAAAATTTATTTAGATTAATAATTAAGTTGTTTTTATTCCCAAACTGTGTTATGAATATTGTTGTTAGTAGTCATATTCATATATATTGGATTAAATAGATGATTTTTTTTTTTTTTTTTTTATAATGTTTTGTGAGCATTGATAAAAAATGTTGGAGATATTCATGTACATTTAATATAAATATTGAGTTCTTTGATTTATGGATACATCAACATCTCCATGGATATTTTTCATCCTTGGTTTTAACATTTAAAAACAAAAAATGTATAATTGAAAATATATAAAAAGTTGAAATTGAATTGTAAGTTTTTAAACAATAAAATAACTATTTTCAAATATAGAAAAAAAATTTAACTGTTCTATTGCATCTAAACTGTAATATTTTGCTATTACTTATAAATATTTTGAACAGTTTTATCATTTAAAATAATTCACCACAATAAAAATTAAATTAAATAAATATCAGTACTCGAACATATATTTAGATATTGAGATATGTGATTTTGCAAGCTTAATGAATAAGAAAACACCAATCTTTTTCCCCCTCTGGTTGGGGTTCATTCATTTTTCTCATTTTGTACTAAGAATTTTATTTTTGCATAGTGAAATAATGAATGAAAATTGTTGCCTATTTTCTTCACAACTAAACATAAAATAAAAAGGCAATCAACCTGCCTTTTTTGAAAATGAGATTGCTGAGAGGAAATATTTGATTTGAATTTGGCAAAATTATAATAACATAAAAAGCACTTGAAGCCAGAACATTCCAATGTCTTTTCTTCAAAGCAAATTGGGCAAATGGAATATGATCATGCTAAAACAAGAACAAGCAAAGAATACTATGGAGACTTGGACCAAAGCTCCTTTGAAAAGTCATTTTCCCTTTAAATCATTAGAAAAAAGAACAAGTTAAAAGTACATCTTCAATAATTATTTCTAAATTATAAATTTAAGATTCATATCTATCTAGCTGTTGAATTTTCAAAATTATTATATATTTCTTTAAAATTTTAAATTTGTATATGACATGTCCTTACAAATTTAAAATTCTTAAAAATTATTTAATTCAATTTAAATTTTATGTCTAAATAAATCTTAAATTTTTGTGTCTAATAGATATATAGATTTTACAATTTTTAAAAATTTAAGAACTAAATTTATAATTTTAAAAATTAAAGGACAAATAGATAAAACCTCAAATTAGGTGAAGTAAATTTATAATTCAACCAAAAATATTTTGCATATGTTTAGTTTGTTAAAAACAATACTCAAAAGTGATCCTATTGCCCTTACACCTTATCCCCTAGGAATTTCCTCCTCATGCACTTTCCTTAAAGCCCTTACTTTTTTTTTAAAAAAAATTAATTAATTAATTAATTAAATAAATTTCATGCTCCATTTACTTTCCCCTTCTATTTTTCTTTTAATATATTTTAGATTTTTCATTTATTTTATAAAGCAATTTAGAGGTTATTTAGTAGAGAATTTGAAAATAGAAATTCAAAAACAAGCCGTTCAATGAAAATAGAATTGCATTTCATGTTTTTAAATATGTATTTGGTAGTATATTTGTAAATTTGATTCTAATTTAAACAATTATTTAAAATGTGTTTGATAGTATATATTTATAAATCATAAAACTAATTATAGTTACTCACAAATATTTAGTTGACAATAAATTGTCATTAATTTATTTATAGATATGATTTATGTTAAAAGAAATTATATAATTATTATTTTCTAGTATTATATATTTTATAATACCTTAAATAATACACATTACATTTTTTAAAAAATGAATTGAGTTTATAATGTGACATATTGTATTTCTAAATGTTTTTTTTAATTTTGATTTAATATAATTATGCATTTTAAAATTTAAAATTCAAAATTTGTATATAATGAAACATAAAAATGTTGTTTTCAAAATTTGTACTATTTGAATCACATAATCCTAAAATAGTTTTCAGAAACAAAATTCGGATTATTTGTCAAACACAACCCAATAAATTTGAAAACATAAAATAGAATTTGTATTCATTTACTAAATATGCCTTTATATTTTTTAAAATATTTTACTCACGTCATTATTTTTGTATTAGTTGAATTTTGTTATTAGACAACTTAAAAGCACAACATACTTTTATTGATGAGAAAACTAGAAATTTACTTCCCACGAGTTATAATAATAATAATAATAATAATAATAATAATTTAATGTCCCCTTCTCCTTAAACTCTACTAAAACCCATCTAGATTTTATAATTGAAAAATATCCAACAAAACTGTCTATTCTTTTAAGCAAAAGCAAATGCGCCTCTCTTTCCAATCCATAAATTCAAAATTTATATTTGTAAGATCAAATTCCATATGGAAAATACTTAATTATTCAAATTAAAATTTACTATGTGACAATTTTTTTTAAAGTAAAAAAAGGAAAAAATTATCTTTTTCCCTATTTACAATCTATTACACCTAATCATGGCTCCATTCAACCAAGTTATCCTCTCCACAATCATGATTTAATTATATAAAGGATTAGGAACAAATGGATTAGTCGAGATTTATTTAATTATAAAAGCAGTTTGGTTTTGGTTTGGCTCTTAGCAACCTTCGTAGTTCCCACTTCCTCTTTAGCGCGACGCGGTTTTCTATTCAAATTCCAAAAGGGATTTGGTTTCTTCACCTTCTCTCCCTGCCTTTACCTTTGCTCTCCATTCTTCTTCTTCTTCCTCCTCCTCCTCCTCCTCCTCCTCCTTCTCCTTCAAACTGGAATCCACTGGTAATTTCTCTGCTCTCAACCATTCTTCCTTCTCTGTTTATGGCGTTTTTTTTTTTCCTTTTCTGTTATGTGTTGCCTCTCTCTAATTACACTGTGGGCCCGCTCTTTCACTTCATCCCTGGAAAATGCGAAATGAAATGAAATGCGAACTCGCTCTTACTCACTAAGTTCAGTCGTAATTTTTTTTTCTTATCTTTCTCATTTTCTTCTTATTACTCCACGATGAAGTATTCCGTTTTTTGTTCCTTGCAACTTGTTAGTTTCTGCGGCAGTTTGCAGTTGTTTTGGTTCATTATGGACCGGAATCAGGCGATTCGGTAGGTTTCGGGGCTGATAACAACTCTAGAGTTGAGATGAGTTAGGGAGGCTTGGCGTTGAGTTTGAATGGTCAGGATTTTATGTTCAATTCCTTCTCTGCGTGCGTGTGTGTGTACGGTTAAATTACTAGTCGAATTTCCATTAGAATATTTGTCATCCATTTTCTTTATACAAACTACAAAGCACACATGTACATTTTGCAGTAATCTCACTGTTTTGCATGCTTTGGGTTATTCACGTCTTGTTTGGCATGAATGGTCTACTAGGGTTCTAATGTAGAAATTCCTTTTTCGCGTTGCTTGATCTTTCTCATTTTTACATCATTTGCGGCTTTTCTCTTGGAAAATTCCTTGTGTTATATGACTTTCACGATAAATGTCATGGTTACGACTCTGAATCTGACCATACTTTGTATGAAGTATATTTTTGTGTGCATGAGAAGCCCCATGTACTGTACACTAATTCACTCTATCACGTAATTATTTCTTGTTGATAGTGCTTAAACTACTTCAAATATGTTTTCTTAACCAAAATTTCATTTCTTCGTGTTATCAGCTCACAGACAAAATGCCAGAAATTCAGTTGGGTACTCATACTGTGAGATCCCATGGAGCTCGTTTAGCAAGAGTCCATATGCATGATTGGTTAATCCTTTTGCTTCTTGTGGTGATAGAGGTCGTGTTAAATGTTATAGAACCATTTCATCGCTTTGTTGGACAGGAGATGATGACAGACCTGAAATACCCACTGCAAGATAATACTGTTCCCCTTTGGGCAGTTCCAGTATGTCTGAAACTGTCATTTGCTAGTATTATTGTGAATTCTTTGGTTATTTATTTTCCTGACATTATTGTGGAAAGTAAGAAAAATAAGGCTTTGTTTTTTTCCCCTGTTACAGATAATTGCGATATTGATACCCTTTATTGTATTTTTTATCTACTATTTCATTAGAAAGGATGTCTATGATCTCCACCATGCCATATTGGGTAGCTCTTCTTCCTCTCTCATTTTATAATCATTGGAAAGCCTTTTAGTTCTGGACAACCTTGCCAAGCATAATATTTAATGATCGCTCATGCTTGACCAGGACTTCTGTTTGCTGTTTTAATAACTGGAGTAATGACTGATGCGATTAAGGATGGTGTTGGTAGGCCACGTCCAGACTTCTACTGGCGCTGTTTCCCGGATGGCAAAGGGGTTTGTTTTTCCTTTTTGTATTCGTTTTGATATTTGGGCATATGAAAGCATCTTTCATGTTCTTGTTCCCTATCCTTTTTTCAATATTGGCACTAATTATAAGATTCGTACTTGATATGTGCAGGTGTTTGATCGAAACACGACTGGTGTTTTATGTACAGGAGATAAGAATGTTATTAAAGAAGGATATAAAAGTTTCCCTAGTGGGCATACGTCCTGTAAGATAGACGTTTACTTCTGAATTATGTTAATATGAATGTCTGTGACTGTCTATTTTTACCCTTTTTTAATCATTTTTTAATTACTTCAACAATTGCACATGTTACACTGAGTAGAATAGTAGATCCAATGTCTGTGCAAATGCAATATGCTTGCCTTGTTTATAATTTTCATTCAAAAGGGCATTGATGTTCAGCATGCTGCTAAGGGAACTCAATAGCAGCAATTAATGTCTGTTGTATTTTCTCTTGGCAACCAAAATCTGGAGAAATGAGAAGTATTAGTGTACCAATTCTCAGGGGCAAAGGAAATTTCTTACTTTCTACTTTCTTTTATCAGCTTTGAATCTTCTGCACCTGTAATTTCAGTTTTATGAAATTAGCAACATCTCCTTTGTTACTTGTTAGTCTTAATAGCATCTTATTCAGATCCCATATTCTGGTAGGTGATTGAATAGAATTAGACTTTTATCTTTCTAAAATTACCAATCCAGCCGCAGGTGGACAATGGTGGCCTAATCTTTAAAGTCTTGTTACTTATTTCCCATTATAATTGATGTCTGAAAATGTTTTGGAAGGAGAACACTTGACTCTGCAACTTTTTTCAAAGGTTCAAAGTTAAGCCATTGATTGAGACTACAATATCGCAAGAACTCTCAAGGCTTTGATTTTTTCACCATAAGATCTCAATCCGTGTTTTAGTTTTAGTGGGACTACATTTTTTAGGACAACATACACTAATCAGGGACTTGTAGTTAATAAGTTTTGTACTTTCTTTATTTTCTTATTGATCCCAGCCTTGGTCAGTAATTCATGTTGTGGATTAGTGCATACAAATGCTTGTTTGTGACATATGCATTACCTTCGTCTTTTTTTCTCCTTTTCAGTTTATTTTCTCACTTGTGTTTCTTTTATGCTTATTAAAGTAGAAAGCTGTCTATTGCAGGGTCTTTTGCTGGCCTTGGATTTCTTGCTTGGTATTTGTCAGGGAAAATAAGGGCATTTGACCAAAGGGGCCATGTTGCAAAACTCTGTATTGTGTTCCTACCCCTGCTTATTGCAGCTCTTGTTGGTGTCTCTCGTGTTGATGACTATTGGCATCATTGGCAAGACGTCTTTGCTGGAGGCCTTCTGGGTTAGTTAATCCAAAACCTTTTGCATTTGCTCTAACTTTCATTTATGCTCCTTTTGCTTTTTTCTTATCTGAACCTTTTTTTGCAGGGCTGACAATTGCTTCCTTCTGTTATCTGCAATTCTTTCCAGCACCTTATCACATTGATGGTATGGCCCACAATATCATTAATGCTTTTGCTATGCAAGTAGTTCTACTTTTACATTGATGGAAGCAATAATTTGTCCACGATAAATTTATTATTTCTTTTGCCCAGTAATCATCTTTTTAACATTTCTTCCATGTTAGTTCTACTTTTGATTCTTTGACCGTGCCTCAAGATCCATCTGGCATGGCCCAAAGTAGTTATTTTTTAATCTCTATTCTTTAACTTTATAACCTTGTTAACAGAAACATTGATTGGTTGGATGATTACATAATTATTTGGACTAAATCTTTCTCTTGCAACATTAGGTAGCATTATAAAAATATAAATTTAGCTGGGCTGTTAATCTGGATTTTTTTTCTTCTTTCCCGACCAATAGCATTGAGTTGTTGGATCTGGACCTCATTAATCATCACATATTTTATTTGCCCAAATCCGAATTTGAAAGCAAGCATAGATTGTTGATTTTTAATGTTGTTGACTGGAAGAAGTGGCCGTAAAATTTAGTTGTTAAAATGAATGAATAAAATGACAAAATGATTTGTATAGATGTGCGTATATAGAAAAGACAGGATTTGTCTACTTTCTTTCTTTCATCGTTTGCCGCTAGTTTAACTTTTCCAATGTAATCTGGTTTCCGGTCCACGCCCATACGAACATAAAAAGTTGCTGCTTTGAACTACCAATTTTATTATAGTCAATTATGGCTTTAATGATTCAATAGATGATTTCCATTGACCTAAACATTGATTGTTGCAGTGCATTGTGATTAAACAATACTTGCATATAAGATGATGAAACCATCTGTCTTCGTTAGGATCATACCATTTTCTGTTCAGCCTAACCAAAACTTCTAACACTGTCATATATGTAGACAACAACTTTAGTTGTCTATCCAGTTCTTATATGCGATTGCCATACAAGTAGTCCTGATACTTGAGCATTCATTTCGTTCTTGAATGAACTCTCTTGTAAATTGTTTGCAGGTTGGGGACCTCATGCCTACTTTCAGATGTTAGCAGAGTCTCGTAACGAAGTTCAAGCGTCATCTCCGAATGCCAATAACATTAACGCACAGCAGTCAGAACTGGAAAGTGTCTACATTCAACCTCAGCATGAAATGAGATTCAATACACAGGACTCAAGCCCCATGCTGAACAGATAGAGAGAGTGGAACAAGAATCTTTGAACTCGAGCTTTCATTGTGAGAAATAGACTACGATCAGATTGGTACATAGGTAGGGAGGATGTGTAAGTCTTCTGAAACAAATTACACTCGTAGATGGGCTTGAAATGAAGACCATTACTTTCCATATTTATATTCTTTGATTCTTTTCCTTCATTTTCCCATAGTTGTGACGACTGGTTATTTGAGATTTTTATTTTTATTTTGAAGTGTGAGATTTTTATTATTTTGATGTCAACTTTTCATACTGATTAGGGATGGAACATAATTGAATTCATTTCTTGTCATGTATGTATCTGTGGATGTCTTCAGTTATGGTGTGACATTGACAAGAGATTGCCTCTATTACCCCAATTACCCTTGACATACGTGAAACATAAATAAAACAAAAGGCTAAATATCAATTTATACCCTTTCGATTGGTATCAATTAAAACCCTGAATTAATAATCGTATCAATTTAAACCTTAAAACTTCTTTTAGTGTATCAATTTACACCTTCTTCTAGGTTTCCTTCGATTAATATCGTGTGAAACTTATAATTTGAGAGTCAATTAGTTTAGACACATTATTATGATTACCTTTGAGAATCATTCCTGCATGGACAATTTTCAAAGGAAAATTTGCTTAAAATTCTAAATTTATTCATTTAAGAAAGTTTAGGGGTTTAATTGATACAATCATTAGTTTCGGACTATATAAATTTATAAGGTTGTTTAAGGGTATGAATGATAAAAATTTCAATCAGAAAGAGGAAGAAACAGTGGAAGCAGAATTATATTGATTAAAATAAATAGCAAAATAAATAGCAGTTGATTACATATGACGAAGTGTGGACGTCATTCTTAACTTGCATTGTTGTAGATTTTCTTTTGCTTTAAATTCCTTTGGGAGTTTGGACCATGCGTTCGGGGCCAGTCCAGTATTTTGATCCTACGGTTGTCTTCTTTTCCTTCCACACAATCTCCTATTTCTTTGGGACTGAAATTTTTTCCGAGCTAAACTAGTATACAACTAATTTCATTTTCCTCTTTCTATATTCCAATCTTCAACTTAATTTCTTTTTAGAATATCAAAAGTTTAAATTTAGTTTTTACACTCAAATTAAGATATTTAAAATTATGTATACTAAAATACAATAATTCTAAAAAATTAAAGGTTAAATTAAAATTTTAGTCTGAAACTTTAAAGATTGTGTCTATTTAATTCTTAAATTTTCAAAATTACAAATTTAATCTTTGAACTTTTAAATTTTTTAAAATTTATGGATCTAATAGATACAAAATTAAAAAAAAAAAAAAAGAATTTAACGTTTTATTAAGCATAAAAGCTAGAAATTAATTTCTAAAAATGATAGTCTCTCTAGAATTAACTTTCTAATTTAAAATTTCATCTAGCTTTTTATTTATTTTTTATTTTTTTATTTTTAGGGAAAACTACACAGGTGATTCATTTTCGAGACCAAAATGAAAAATGTCTCGCTTTTTAAAAAACATTGTAAATTGACCTTTTGCTAAGATCATGAACAAGTGAGGTTACAAGTTTCCCCTTATTTCTTCCTCTTCTTGTCCAAGTCGTTTCTTTCTTTTTTTTCTTCTTCTTCGAGGGTTTGCGCGAGGGATTTTTTTTTTTTGTTGGTCTTCTTTCTCTTCTTTTTCTCTAGCGAGCAACCAACGGTCTTTGTACGGGTAGCGAGCACCCAAATGCCAGTGAGTGAGACTAGCAGAGAATGAGAACGTGAGACAACAAGAGAGAGAGAAATCTTTGAGATAAGGAAAGGGAGTGACAGAGTGAAGACCGAGAAAGCCTTCCGCGTGCGCTAGTGCATTTTGGTAATTTCACTAGAATTTGACATCAGGTAACGATAAAAAAAAAAAAAAAAACCATTTTAAAAAAGTAGAACAAATCTCATTTTTCTCTCCAATTTGGGTCAATCATACAAAAACTTCCTAATTATTTAAAGAACTTTTTAAACATATTAAAAAGAATCTTGAAAACTAGAAAGGTATATTAAAAAAACCAAGGAACCAAATTCACATATTTTAAAAAATCTGATGAATTGTATATTTTGAAAATTTAGAGACCAAATATACATTCTTCAAAACTTCGAGACTAAAAAGATAATTTTACTATTATTTATAAATATTTTCAACGATTTCGTCATTTAAAATGATTTCTCTTTTTTTAAAGATTAAATATTTTAATATCTACTAAACACAAGTTAACATTATTTTTTTAGTTTATAACTTATGACAAACACCATTGAAAGTATAAGTAACTATTAAATATTTTAAATCGAGTAATATTTCAACTACTTCCATATTACCATATTTGATAGACAAGCTAAGCACAACCACAAAATAAAAAAAAAACGATATATATATCAGGCGATGGTTGTAAAAAAAAGGTGCAAACTGAATTAGTAGACAAATATTTTCTTTTAAATTTGAGCGACGCATTAAGCACGAGTATAAAACTTCAAAACTTTTGACTTGACCATTTATTTTAACACTAGAAAAGAAAAGGAATATTATTTTAAAATCCATTTTTCCAAAAAAGAAAAAGAAAAGAAATTTATTTTAATATTATATTTTAAAAGAAGTGAGGAGATTCCCCTTTTCATCCAAAAAAAAAAAAAAAAAAAAATTGAAAAAAAATGATTGGAGGAAGAATTACAATAACAATGAGTTGGTTCAGGCAGAGCATGCAAATTTTCTTCCCCTCGTGTAATAAATGGAGATTCGGATTCAGCGTCTTTGTTTGACCCAAGAAACTCTCCCTATGAAATCGAATCGGATTCTTCAACAAATCCAACCAGTTGAGTTTTTTTTTGTTCCGTCCTTTGAATGCCAAATTCCAAGGTGCAGGGAAGGAGAAGACCGGAGATTGGTTGTTTTCACTGAATTAATCAACCTTCCCCTCTCATTTTTCCCTCATTCTTTTGACTATGGTGGCTACAAAGAGCAAGGATTTGCTTGATACTGGCCATGCTCGTCTCAATGAGCTCGGATACAAACAAGAACTCAAGCGCGACCTCTCGTAAATTCCCGTTTTACTTTGTGTTTCTTGTACTGTTTTTGCTTTCTGATCTGCTTTTGTTTGTGTGTTGTGAATCTGAGTATCTTCAATCGTTGTGTTTGATGGGTTTAGTTTTTAAATTGCAGGGTCGTTTCTAATTTCGCGTTTTCGTTTTCGATTATCTCGGTTCTCACTGGTATTACCACTCTTTACAATAATGGGCTGAATTTTGGTGGTCCTGTTTCTTTGGTTTATGGATGGTTTATTGCTGGTTTTTTCACCATGTTTGTTGGATTGTCCATGGCTGAGATTTGTTCCTCGTATCCAACTTCTGGAGGTCTCTACTATTGGAGTGCTAAGCTTGCAGGTCCAAATTGGGCCCCCTTTGCCTCTTGGATGACTGGCTGGTAATCATTCTTTTCGTTTATCCGCTTTTTTGGGTCATAATTTCCATCTTACTCTGATTGAATGCTCAAATTAAAATAAGATATTAGCACACTTAGAGGTAGAATGAATGTTCACCATTAAGTAATCTTGATATTGAATTGGCAGATAGATTGAGATTTGCTCTCGAGTTTGGATTTAAAAACTATGTGTTATCTAATTTAGCAAAACTGTTTTCCCATCCCTTACAATTGAAAAGCTTTCAATTAAGCCAAATGAAAATGTGTTCACTGTTCATGATGGGATAGTTTGAAGCACTTCATTTCTTTCCCTTGCTCCTTGTCTGTCCTTTAATTGTTTTATTGACACAGGGATATGATTTGCTTGTTATCATCGAAAACTCCAGTTACATTATTTTCTATGAATTATCAATTTTACCCTGACATTTTCTGATTTCTTGCAAATAATTTTGATCTTTGCACAGGTTTAACATCGTTGGACAGGTGGTTGGTTTTAAACATCTTACACCCAAAGTTTAAATTCTTATAATCAGGTTAAGCTTTTGTTTTTGTATCCCCTAACTCATGGAAGTGATCTAACGCAGTGGGCTGTCACAACAAGTGTTGATTATTCACTTGCTCAGCTAATTCAAGTGATAGTTCTGCTTAGCACAGGGGGTAAAAACAATGGAGGATATGAGGCATCTAAATATGTAGTGATTGTTTTCCATGGTGCAATTTTGTTGGTACATGCTATCTTGAACAGCCTGTCCATTTCATGGTTGTCTTTGTTTGGACAGTTTGCTGCAGCATGGAACTTTTTCGGTAATGAAGGTTCAAGTTTCTCTTTCTTTGAACTTTTCTTTCTCAAGCTTACATTTCTAACAGGATGTCGCATTCTTAGGTGTTTTTCTTCTTACATTCCTCATCCCCTTGGTGGCAACGGAAAGGGCCAGTCCCGAGTTTGTTTTCACTCATTTCAATACAGATAATGGGAAAGGCATTAACAGTAATCTTTACATATTTATTTTGGGACTACTAATGAGTCAATATACCCTAACTGGGTATGATGCTTCTGCTCATATGGCAAGTTCCCCTTTACCTCTGTTCTAGTAATTTGTCTTATGTCTATGTATAATGATCTTGCAACGGAATTTGCTTCTTCCTAAACATTACAGACAGAAGAAACGATAGAAGCTGATAAGAATGGACCAAAGGGAATTATTAGCTCCATTGGGATATCAATTGTTGTCGGTTGGTGTTACATACTTGGCATCACTTTTGCCATTACCAGCATCCCAAACCTTTTAGATGAAAACAATGATGCTGGAGGTTATGCTATTGCTGAAATATTTTACCAAGCATTCAAGAGCAGATATGGAAATGGAGTTGGAGGAATTATTTGCTTGGGTGTGGTAGCTGTTGCAATCTTTTTCTGTGGAATGAGCTCCGTCACCAGTAACTCCAGGCAATTTGACTTTCTATTCTTGTTTTACAGATTATAATGTATGTATTTTGGCCCACAGCTTCATATTTTGAATAATTTATCTTCATAGGATGGCTTACGCATTCTCCAGAGATGGAGCAATGCCATTCTCGTCAACATGGCATAAAGTGAATGAAAATGAGGTTCCCATAAATGCAGTTTGGCTCTCTGCTCTCATATCGTTTTGTATGGCATTAACGGTATGGACATTTACATTACATTACCATCTACTTTTTACCCTCTAAATCCATTCGTTACCATCATAATCTTATATTACAATACATTCAATCGCAATCATGCCTAGCAATTTCCTGTACTACTTGGTTGGCATTTGGCAGACACCAAAAATCATTTTCTTTCATTGTAGGTTGTTTGAAGTCTTATTGCCCTTTAGAAAACAATGTCCTCTATGTGTAGGAGGATGTATTTACTTCTTATAACTTTTTGCAGTCTCTTGGAAGCACAGTGGCCTTTAACGCCATGGTCTCTATAGCAACAATTGGTCTGTACATTGCATATGCCTTGCCCATATTTTTTAGGGTGACTTTGGCAAGGAGGTCCTTTGTGCCAGGACCTTTCAACTTGGGCCGCTACGGGATCATGGTCGGTTGGGTGGCAGTTCTTTGGGTGGCTACAATTTCTGTCTTCTTTTCGTTGCCTGTCGAGTACCCCATTACGGATGCAACTCTCAACTACACTCCCATTGCAGTTGGCTGCTTGTTGATCATTACCATCTCTACCTGGATTGCGAATGCTCGGCATTGGTTCAAAGGCCCAGTAACCAACATACCAATATGAAGCTGTAGTCTATGGAAATAGTTTTTTCTTCCTTCAAATAAACAACAGAGGTAGACGATTTTTAGTTTATTGTGGTCTTTCTTTTTCCAATTCCTATCTTGCATCTAGGGCTCATGATTGTTACATATGTTCAAGAATTATAGAAAAGAACATATAGAACACTCTCGCTTCAAATAGGCATTGTAAAAAAATAGCTTTCTAAATCGAGTGTAGTTAAGTTCATAGCTGATATACGTACTTTGGAAATGTAATACATATTGCAACTTTATTCATCATCTTTTTCCAATATTGTACTTCCACTGGAACTATATTAGTTCAGTAATTTATTTTATGGGATATTTTTCTCTTGATAAGATTGAATACACAATAAAAATACTCAACTTCTCATATCTAACAAACGGCTGAAACATTCACTTAATGCAAAGGCATAAGAATTTTTTTTATAAATTTGCAAGAGGTTGCATATTATCTCTATACATGGTATACAATTAACATTAAATTAATTTCTTTTGTACATTTGCTACGCAAGAAATACTCCGAATAGGTAACCGTCAGGCAAAAAATACTTGTCGACACATGACAATTTTTTTTTCTTCATTTAAAATATATATATATATATATATATATATATATATATATATATATATATATATTTCAGCCTTTTTCTCTTTTGTGTGGTTGGGTTCCTTGCATAGGATTTTCAAACTGAAACATGGAATGCTGTGGTTATTTATGAAAATTATATGAATGAGCTGGTATCCTATATATTTATAATGAATCTATAAACCATATCCCTTGATGGTTGCTTGCAATCACATAAGTCTCGCAACTTTTTTGAACTAAGAAGCTAAAGTTTCAACATTGGTAACAAAACTTGCAATTCCACTCAAACATTGAATGTTGCAGATGAGTCTTTGGTTCAAAACTTAGCATCTGTATGTATTTCATTTCCATTCCAAGTTCTTCTAGTCATGCATTTAACCATTCAGAATATTGATCAATGTCAAACGAGTTCATCTCACCATCGTGACAGCAATATACCATTGGATCTTCTTCGGTATTGTTCAGCAGATCATCGAGTTCCTTCAAGGCAACATTCTGATTCAAAGAACGGCCTGCAATTACCGATTGCGCTCCCGACGTGACAATATTATTGTCAACATCCGAACAGCCAGCAAAGTTTTGAGAATATTCCAACTGATCTTGGAAGGAACAATCTTCATCTGCACCAAAATATTGGAAGTTGGAATAATGAGATGTCTGAACAAAACCTTCTAAACTTTGATTATTCATGTAAAGCTCGTCGGCGAAGGTACAGTTGCCTTCGACAAGGTTCATTCCTTCAAATAATCCACCATAACTTTTGAGTTGAAGGTCGTTTGGGTGAGTTGTGTTGTATGAATTTGAGTTGTTCTGGTTCATCATCTTGAGATGACAATTAAAAACATCTTGAGAAGGCAGTAGTGTAGGAGGAATCAAGCAGCTGGGGACTTGTAATTGTCTTAGGTTGTGATCCGTAATGTAATTAGAGCTGTAACTTGGTTGGCTTAATATGTTTGTCATGCTATTGCGCTTTGCAGGTAACTGTTGAAGTTTGTTTTTGACAAGTGAATTGGATGATGCATCATTTGCTGTTATCTTATTTAAATGCTTTACTTGAGATTTGAATTTCTGAAAATCAGAAAGCAAAGTTAATGTCAAAAAAACTCTAAAAGTTTGCACAAAGTTACATTCAACATGCCATATAAAGGAACTTGTTAATAATAATAATAATAAAATACCTTGGGAGGGAAAAGGGAAAGATTTAAAAACCAACATGCTTTTTAGGTACATTTCTTTTCTTTTTTTTTTAATGAAAGCTTGCACTACAAGAAATGTCACTTTTAAATTTTAGTACAAATTAAAATAATAATAATAATAATAATTGGTTTAAGTGTTTAATTATAGAAACAAACAAATAAATAATAATGACCTTAGCTAGATAGGAACAAATTTGCAGTACTTCATCTTAGTTGAATTAAACATAACAATAAAACCAAACATAGGCCAATTATGTAAATTCATCATTTGATCAATCAAATCCTACTATATTTTATATATTAAATTTTACTAATAATTTTAATAAAATAATACTCCTTTGCAAAAATAAATAAATGGATAATTGTTTTAAACGACAAAATTACTAGAAATATTTTAAAATTTAATGAGAAAAAATAATTATAATAATAATAAGCTTTTTCGAACTAATAGATAGTGATGGACTGCTATCACTAACAAATAATGATAAACTATTTTTTTGTTATTTTACTATAATGGTAGATAAGTTGGTTCATTTTATTATATATGAAATCAATCCTAAACAAAATATTGAGTTTTTTTCAAATATAGCAAAAGAAACCAAAATATTTACAAATATAGCAAAATTTCTCAGTTTATCTGCGATAAACAAACTGTGTATTTTGTTATTAGTTGTAAATATTTTCAGCAGTTTTGCCATTTAAGATAATTTTTCTAAAATATTAATATGAATTAAATAAAAATTCACCCAAAAGTATGTTTTATCTAAGCTCAAAACAAACATGAATAAAAAGCAACAAATATATAATATTTTGATTAGTTTTTTTTTTAATGCAATAAGTGAGTCATTAGAATTTAAACTTCTAATCGGAAAGAAAAAAATATATGCTAATTACCCTATAAATTAGGTTCACTTTGATAATATAACATCTTAATTAGTAGAACTGTGTTTAAGATACTCAAATTATTTTAACAAGGTTTAATAAAGAATATGCTACAAATTTCAAATACACTTAACAAAATTAATGACTAAAATATCAAATTGGTTATAGCTCAAGATATACTATCTTCAAGAGATGATTTAAACTCAATACTCAAAATATATATATTCAGAGGTTCAGCCTCCATTAAATAATTGTTGTACTGAGAAAAGGAAAGAAAATAGTAAAATCATATACTTAAGCCAATTAAAAATGAATAGGGCAATATTAAGAACCTGGAGGTGACTTGCAACTTGGCGAAGCGTTAAAGTTGGCTCATTCATCATCTTCAAGATAATTTTAGGGCTCGATTCTGGGAACACAAACATAATCAAACAAATCAGTGACCAATTTAATCCAACTCGTAACTAAAAAGAAGATGATCAAGATGAACAGAACGATCCATTTACTTCTATTTCCAAGTTTGCTCAACGCTTCCGTAAACTTCCGATGCAACTTCGAATTCCAAACAATCCTTGACTTCTTGTTTGTGCGCTCATTTCTGTTCGTATTCTCTTCCACATTCATCTTCTTCGTTTCAAGGTAATCAAGCACATTCACAGCTGGATTCAATTTCTCTTCTCCCTCTCTACATTTTCCGCCATTTTTTCCCTTCTCTTCTTTTTCTTCTTCAAGCGATTTCCACTCTACTCCTCTTGTAACGTTCACGATTCGCCCAAACATTCCGTCAATTTGAGATTTCTTCCCATGTTTCGCATTTTCTCCCAAATTCTTTGCCCTAGGGTTTCTGATTTTCCTGTATACGATTTGCCAAACAAGCTCGATGTCCTCCATTGAAATCGGCTTTTCGAGGAAGTGACAGCCCCATTCGGCTACGGCTCTGCCGGCCGTCTTCATATCCATCTCCGGCGACATTACTGCTAAGCTTCAGAACGATTACTGAAGGGATAGGTTTGAAAAGAAAGATTCAGAAAGAGAAAACAGAGGAATTCTGGAATCTTACGGATGATCGGAATTCCGGTTTGATGAAGAATTGAGAGGGCATTCATGTTCGATTCAGTGGCGTTAGCCATTGCAAGGTTGAACGGCTCATCTTTCTCTTCTATAACCATTTTTAAAGCTGCATCTGCATCTTCAGTGGTTGTAACTGGGAAGAACAAAGGTAATGGCTGATCCCTTTTGTTTTTTTTTCTTTTTTTCTTAATGCAATTTTTCAAAATAACAATTTAAAAAGTATCGATAACGATTACATTCATGACGTTTCAAAATATATATATATTTTTTTTTTTTTTTCATTTTTGCAGATTATAATAACTCATGTAGTTATATTTGCATTTCAAGATTCTACTTTATGGAAAACCATGCTAAAAATTTTGAATCTTATATATTTGCATGCATGCATGCATGGTTTGCTATCATTTTCTTTGTATCATTTTTCTCACCCTTTTTTTTTTTTTAACATTTCAAAAACTTTTACCAAAACATATGTGGAACCTAAACTTTGTTTTTTCTTTCTGTTTTTTTTTTTTGGTATAATTTCAAAATTATTTTTAGTAGGAGAGAGTACTACATATCGTGATTTTGTTTAATAAAAACTAAAAAAATAATACAGAGAGCATAATACAAGTGTGTTATTTTTATTCACTAAAACTATGTTCAAATGGGTAGTAACTAGGCATATTTTAAATGTCAAAGTGATCCGGCTTAGTGGTATTCAAATGTGCAACATTTTTAGAGGTCGGAGATTTAATCTCTCACCTCACAATTGTTGTACTACCAAAATGTGATTTTAAATAAAAAAAAATTAAAAAAATCAAATTATTTACAAACTGATCTCAAAAGATAATTTTTTTTTTTTTGTCTTTTTTTTTTAATTTTGATTGAGAATTGAAAAATATTTGTAAGGAGTGGAAAACTAATAATGAAAAGTAAGAAAAAGATAACCAAAACCAATATAACCATATGAATGAGAGGGATAAAGAAAGATGAAAACATAATGAATTTTTTTTTTTTTTTTTTATAAATATGGGATAAAGAATAGTAAGTAGAATGTGGTTTTTAATTTATGAAACCAAAGCAAAATACCTTTGAATGAGCAATTTTGAAGCATTGATGCAATTGATTGGAGAGAGTGTTTGTCATGATCCACAACGAGAACATGCATCCCTTTTGCAAAACTTGGAATTCCCTTTCCCCCCATTTCCATTTTCTTTTTATTTTTTACAAATACAAAAACAAGGGTTTAATAATTTGTATTTTTTTTTCAGTACTTAATAATTTGTCTTTGATGGGTTAATGTGTGCATATATATATGGGAGATCAATTAATTTGATTGAAATTAATTATTATCTTAAAATGGAAAGCTTTTGCAAAACCATTCATTTAACCCATGAAACAAACTTTGACCTTCCCCCCAATAATTTATTCGGATTCAAAGTTTTAATTATAATCATATTCAATTCATTGCAATTTGAATTTAAAAACTTTAGTCAAATTTACCATGGTGGGAATTTGGGGATTAATACAAGTAAACTAAAACAACTCACAAAATCCAAATACAGTGCATTGATAGTTGAAGATTTTTAAGTACAAATTTTGAAGCGTTGTGAAGGAATAAACAAGACGTTTGGAATTGTAATCTTATATACTTTTGGCCTATTTTTTTTTTATACCAATCGTTATCAAAGAAACTTAACATTTCAATATTTTATATATTTTGTTTCCTTTTACCTATATGATTCTCGAACGTTGTGAATGAGTGAAATAGATATCTTTTGGTACAGTATTATGATCGATTAATTTATTTGTCTTTTTATCGTTGGGAAATAATTTGGCCTTCTACTTTTTTTAAAAAAAAAAATTATTTTATATATGTATATCTAGTTTCTTAAAATTGTTTTAAAAAACGTTGCAAATAAAGGGTTGAATTTTATTTTTTATTTATTTAAAATATGTTACAATTTTACCTTTTAGGTTTGAGTTTTAATTCAATTTTGTCTCTAAATTTTAATATTTACAAATTCATTGATTTCTTATTAAATACTAGCTTTCATTTTTTAGCGTTAATGAATATTGATTAATTTTAAAAAAAATTAAAAGAGTTATAATTAATTAAAGTTCACTATTTTTTTTTGTCACTATTTGAAACAAAACTAGGGACCAATTCGAAATAAAACTCATTTTAAAACCGATGGACTAAATTGAAATCAAACTCAAAACTTAAGAGTTAAAAGTGTGAAATTTTGAAACCAGCAAATAGAAATTAAACCCAAAACTAAAGACCAAAAATGTTATATGAGAGGCCTTTTAAACCACTAGTCCATAACACATGCGATGCACGTGAAATCTATTATTTATTTTAGTACATAGAGAATTTTTTAAAAATTGATATATCAAATAATTTTTTACATTGTTTGACTCAAGTAGTTGTAACTATTTGAAATGAAATGACAAAATAGGAATTTATGAAATTTTAAAAGGCAAATGACTTGATTGTCAGTTTAAACACATATCCGCCTTTAGATGTTGATGTTTTTCATATCCATAGTCTAAATTACATCCATACATGAGATATACTACTTCCCCTTGAATAGTTGTAATGTGGCAAATGATGTAATTTTTTGTTCAAATATATCTTCATCTTTAAATTCTGATTTTTCATATCTATGGTGTACATCACACATGTACATGAAATGATATGCCACTTCAACCCCAAGAATTATGTTCAAATATGTCTCTATCATTAGATTATGATGTTTTATATTTATGTTACAGATCACATTCATACATAAAAGAATAAACCACTTTGCATATAACCACCTCGACCTAAATAATTGTGACGAAAGACAAAATAAAAATTATAAAAAATTGTAACAACAAAATGACGGTGAGATGCTCCTCTCGTAACCCTTTATTTATTATATATGTATCGTATAGATTTGTTTAAAACCAACAAACTAAAATGACGAATTTCGTATCGATTTGTTTAAAACCAACAAACTAAAATGACGAATTTAAAATTTTAGGCCAATTGCTAACAATTCCTAAAAACTCGATACTAAACTCGAAAATTTGGGGACTGATGGGCAATGGGCAGACAATTAGGGTCGACCCGTACCCGCTTAACCGATTTGGATTAACAAACCCAACCGGCCCATTGTTAAGAAAAAAAGAGAATTTATTTTCAAGGAAAAAAGAAAAAGAGAGAGAGAATTTCTAGCGGCGTTTTGCTACGTAACGCTTCGACGGTGAACGGACAGTGAGTTTGAGTCTCCCGGCCGGATACGACGAATATTGATCGAAGAAGAACCCGAATAGTTTAGGTTTCGAGGTCTTTGACAATGGTGAGTCTCTTTCTCTCTTTAATTTCACGGGCACTGTACTCTTTTCTGTATCATTTCCACTCCTACTTTTCCCTCCTCTCTAATTTATCAATTCTTACTTTGAGCTTTTATTTTCAGGCCGATTCTACTGAAGAATTTGAGCCCTTGTTCGATTACAGCCGCGTTCAGCCTCGCTCCGTTGTTTGTCTCGATGGTAATAGTTTCCAATGATATTGGAATTTCACGAAAGTCGGAAATTTCTATATCATTGTGTTTGATGTATTTATAATTCTTGTTTGAGCAAGAAATTTGGAAATTGAGCTTCCTTGTGCTTTCAGTCTTCCAAACCGATGATAATTTTGTGCTTTGTTTTTCTTCTATTTGGATTAACAACATTAGACGAGGATTCAGACTCAGACAAATCTCCGGGACCTTTTTCAAAGCGAGTGAAGATTGTAAATCCGGCGGTATATTATTCCCTTCATGTGGTGAAATAGTAGACATTCTGTTTGCTTAAGTTTGATGTTTCGTTCGAACAGTGGGTAAAGCTAGTATTTTATGATCATTTCCTTGCAATCAATATTTAGGTTACGAGTTTGGTGGATGGTAACCCAAAGGAGAAACAAGTGGAAATTGAAGATAAAGAGGAAGATTGGCTGCCTCCTCCACCGAAGGTGTCAGTTGATGCAAAGAATATGTGTGGGGAAGATTCCACATTGAAGGAGTTAAGGTATTCCAACTTAGTGGTATGCATCTGTTGCTTGGTTAATCCATTAATATGAAATGGAACTCTTATTTGTTCTGCGCATGAGCTGCCATGGCATGTGTCTCATGCCATTTTACCTTTGTATATCATATGTAATCTGCACTGATAGGTTAAAGAAGCAAGAGTTGGCCTCTGTTGCTTTATCAGCGAAAAACTTGTTGCGAGAAGTTGAGGAATCTGCAAAAGTAGATGTTGGAAACACGCCCCAGGACTCCCTGGAGCCTGATTTGGATGACCAAACTCCAATTGCTTCTAAAGAAAGAGCAAAGATTGTTATTTCTGTACGAGACAGTGACAAGGAAGAGCTCAAACAGTTTCGCCTCTTTGTGGTATGTTCTTGTGCATGTCTGCATGTTTTTCACAACTCAGAATTCGCCTTCTTCGATTGCAATCATCCTGTTTTGTCAATATATCTCATGGTTTACAATCACTGTTTTTGATATGCGTGTGAGGTGTCTTTTATTTGCTCGGTACTCGTGCATTAGTAAGCATGTTTAGATATACGGAAATGAAAGAATGAATGAATGTGATGAAGTTGATTTGACTAGTAAGAGTGAGAATTGGAAATAAGTATAGTCTATGGTAAGCGAATCTTGAAAACAATGATTAATACAAAAGGGGGTTTTGCGGGAAACTGTAATTTTTCAATTGATTGTTAAAACCAGATTAAATTGAACTTTCTCATTTGAATTCCCAACTTTTCTGAGGTAGTCTCTTTATTGTCTAGAAAAAAAGTATGATTCAAATCTTGGTTATTTTCTAGTTGTCAATAGTGATTAGCCATACGTACTCTTTAATTTGATTTTCTTGTACTTCCCGTCCACATCATGATTGCCTTAACTTCGTTATGTGGTGATCATTAGATTGAAGTTGAACGAAGATGTTGGATGTTACTTTTGTTTCATTAGTGTTCTGTGTACAGTTTCTGCGATTATGGATGTGGTTGTTTAAGAACAATGGGTCTTTTCTAAGATATGTCCACATTTAGGCTATGGTGAAAGTACCATCGGTCTCCCATGGTGATGACTTGGTATGTTATTCGATTGAATTACTTTAGGAATAACTCCCTGATCATAATACAAAATGTAATGCACCCTGCCTTGTTGGACAGGTAGCTCTTTTTTCATCTCCATATTTTCTGTCTTCATATAAGCACTGTAGGCCACAGTATTCCATTTATTACTACAACTACTTATGATGTGACACTTTTAGAAGTGTTCCAAACATACTCTTATATGGTCTTGAATTTTAACTGTTGTATAGGATGACAAGTTTGAGCGACTTTTCAAAATGTATGCGGACAAGCTTAAAATCAACCCTAAGAGTTTGGTTTTCATCTTTGACGGGGATAAAGTCGGCCCAGACGATACCCCAGTTGGCCTTGGCATGGAAGACGATGATATGATTGAAGTGAACATCAAGTCGAGTTGAGTTAGGTGTCTTGAGTGTATATTTTGTGAATTAGTTCACCAGTTTTGGGGATGGGGGACTTGGAAAATGCCAAATTCAATACTTTGTACCATAAGATGAACAAATCACTTATGGAAGGCTGTGAAGGTTCCTTTTGGCCGGTACATTTGTTTGGTAAGCACATTGAGATAATGAAAAGAATATAAATGATGTCAAATTCATTTGTAATGTTTTTTAAGTTTATTTTCCCATTTTGGAAAAAGCCCTATTTAACGATTCAGAATTTGGGAGACATATTATAGACATCAACCTTTGACAAATGACATATATTTAATACTTCGATTATGCCTATAAATAAAAAGCAGTTGCAACATTGAATAAAGAAACAAATTAAGAAACATTACCCAGCATAATTTATTAATTTGGTTTTCTGAATCCAACCAAAAAGACTTCCTTCTTTCAAATAATATTGTCTTTTTCTAAAAAAAAAAAAAAAAAGAGAGAGAGAAAAAAAACCTATTGTGCTTCATTTTTTGCTCGTCACAAAAGTGCCTACCAACCTTCATGAGATCGTGGTACTGTTCTTATTGATATTATTTTGACATTTTCCTCAATATCTTTACTATAGTTAAAAAATAATAAGTAAATAAAATAATTAATAAAATATCACAAATGCAAATGTGATATAAATAATATTGATGTTGACATTTTATCGATATATTTCTCTAAAATTAAGATCTTGGTTGACATAAAAATGGGATTGAAATTTGGAATTCCAATCCAACCATGTTAGAGCTCAAAAATATCCAACATAAACTTACTAATTTTCTCTAACCTTTGTCAAAGGTTAAGTTACTAAATCAAAAGATCTCCCAAATGATTAGAAAGGAAAAATTATTGAATGTGACTATCTTGAACAAATATTCCAACACTAATTATAAATTTTGAAGCTCTAATCTAAACTGTCCATTAAATTGTAGCAGCATCATACAAAAAAAATAATAATAATAATAATAAATCATCGGAGATAAAAATGTCGGTCCCAATAGTTGTTTCTGTGCGGGACCTTTTTAGTTGTCCCTAACCGATGGTTGATTGTCCGTATGGAGCCGTGATTGGGAAGCCCTTTTATCCAATGGCAGAATGGCATTGGTCTCTCAGAGTAGATAAGATTGTCGATCACATATCGAATCTACGGCTTGTCTTCTGGTCGAAGGATCTTCATAGCTCACATGCCCTTGGATAACTTGGTCGATCATCAATGGTGTTGATGGGTCCCCATTCTCAGCCACGTGCCCACCTCCATCCTCCAAAAGCTTCACGGCTCCCTTGCCCACGTCACTCCCCGAAAAGTCCCATGACTGTGATTGTGGACCAATCTTTTGATGATGATGATGATGATGATGATAAAGGAAAGAACCAGACTTCAGTTCAGCTTTAGAACTCCCCTTCTGTTCTTTTCCTAAGTCAGAGTCCCAGCTGCATTTTCCCGTGTAAGATTTTTCCACAAAACATTGGTCAAAACCCACTTTTCTGTTGCTCACCTCCTCAGTTTCTTACTTTTTCTAGTTAATTGATGTGAATCTTCAATTGGGTCGATGCTGGTTTCTGTTATTTCAATGTTGTTAGCTGAATCTTTTGTGTTTGAATTCTAGGTTTAGTTGATAACTTGTGGAATGTCTTTCTGACTGCTTGTTTGAGTTAAATCTTCACTTGGGTTTTGTTGTGTTTCTGATTTTGATTTGTTTCTTCTAAATGATTTGTTGTTAAACAGAGTTTGTTGCATACTTTTTTTCTTGGATGTTTTGTGGTGCTTATGTTTTGATTTGAAGTTTTGCTTGTGTAAGGAATGCTTAGTTTAAGAGTTCATAAGCAATAAATTGGCTTAAATTGGTTTTAAATTGCAATTTAAATTGAGTCCTGGATCTTGGAAAGTAATGGAAGAATACTTTTCAATGGAATCCAGCAGCTTCTCCCCCATTAAGGCGGATCGGCTCGGAAGAAGACCAGTGGAGTTGCCGTTTAGACTTTTTTCAAACATGAATGTGTGGACTTTGAACTGACAGAGATCTTGAATATGAGCCAATGGAGAGAACTTGTGAATTCTGTGCTGCATTGAGGCCAATTATTTATTGTACGCCTGATGCAGCTCACCTTTGCCTTTCCTGTGACGCGAAAGTTCATTCAGCCAATGCCCTTTCAAGTCGACATCTTCGGACTCTCTTATGCGAATTTTGTCGAAGTTTCCCTACTTATCTCAAGTGTTTAGATCATCAGATGTTTCTGTGTCGTGGCTGCGACCGAACCCTTCATGTTTCCCCTTCCCAACACCAGAAAAGGACTATCAGAGGATACATGGGATGTCCTTCGGCCAAGGATTTTGCAGCACTTTGGGGATTTCATGTAAACGAAGTTGACAAAGATAAGTTTGTGTCCACTTGTGGCTCTGAAACTTCCAGTGTTGTTGAGACTTTCAACGCACCAGGACGAAGTCGTTCACATATAGCTGCCGGGGTGGCTAGAATGAGCTATCCTCCTCATGTCTCTATTACTGAAGCTGAAAACAAGGTTGGATCATTAACTCATGAAACTTATGTTAGGGAAAGTTTCATGTAAGTTTTATGGTTTTCCCTCTAAATGCCAATTGCCTCTTAAAATTTATCTCACTTTTTGTTCTTCAGTACTTTATCAAACATGTTTCAAAAGCACTAGGCTTCTAATACTCTGGTTCACTTTTATTTTGTACCTACAAATAGAATAACACATCTTGCTTCCAATTTGGTTGACTGTTTTTCCCCCTTTGTTCTTCTGATTACTCAGAAAGAAATAAAGTACTGCTAAGAAGTTAAGGCGCAATCCACTGAAAACAATATTTTTCAAAGTTGTTGAATATAACCAGGTAAGTTGCCATTAAAAGACACTGAGTCAAGGACTAGATCTATCCTTTCAGTTTGTAATTTGTTGTAGTTTTTAAAATCGGACATAAATTATACGATTAATTAGCTTAGATCTGTCATGATTGTGCTGCTCAATTCATGAACTGCAGACCTTTGTTTCTTTTATGGATATTCTTCTGTATTTTTTCATGAAGGAGGGACTTAGTTTCTGCTTTCTACTGCAGGTGCTCTACAAAGGTCAAGAAAAGGGCTCTTCATTCATTTTACAACAAATTCTAGAGTTGAGTCATCTCCAGCTTGTAAAGAAGAATATCCATTCGCCTTTGATTCTTGGTGAGGGAAAAGACGGTGCAGCTTCTTTAAGGCCTTGCGCCTCGGAAAAGTTTGAGCAGTCTCTTAATCAACACGTGCACCATTCCGAAGATCGCGGTACTGATCTTCAGCAAAGGGACCACTTACTTCAGGAGCTGAAAATGACTTCGTTTACTCAGCTCGAGAATTTTCCATTATCTTCTCCTATTTTGCTTCCTTTCCATGGAGAATCCCTTTGGCATTGTAAAAGTCCAGCTGAAAGTAGTCAGGTTTTTCTATCAATCATTGGTTATAAATCTTTATTGCCTTGTATATATATCTTTTTTTGGCTTTAGGCATTTCTTGATCGTATGGAAGTGAGAAATCATCGACAATCTTATGGCTAAGTTTGCTGTCATTATCTAAACGAAATTATGTTGAAGTTGAAAAGGAAAAAGTTTGAGGCTAAAATGTTGAAGAAAAGTAAATTAGGGAATTGAATAATGGGGCCGAAAACATAGAGTTTCATTTCATGGGTTGAAGATTATACAGCTTCCTTTTCAGTACATGACAATGAACATCCCACTTCTACAAATCTGTCAAGGACACTTCATTTTCAAATGAAACAAAATTTGGGCATATTAGTAGGATACTTTTCTCTGAACATTATCAATCTGTTGAACAACTTGTGGATTTTGACTTATGGAGTTCTTTTCCCCAACATTTTTCTTAAACTTGGCAGCTATGGTCTCAAAATATGCAAGATCTTGGAGTTTGCAACGAGCTTGTTTGTCACGATGATTTCAACATACCTGAAGTTGATTTAACATTTCAGAACTTTGATGAAATATTCAACAGTGATCAAGATCCTACCGGTGGCTTGTTTGATAATAAAGATGAGTCATACTCCTCGATGGAGAAGGATATGTCACTCAGTAAATCGGATAATCGTCATGGAAAAGGGATGGAGGTTTGGAGCGTTCTTTAGTTTTATTTTTCTTTAGATCCTTGAAAATGAACAATCAAGTTTCAGTCTTTTTGTTATGGAAATAGATCCAGTTTATGAAGAGTGGTTACTTGTTTGTATTGCCAATCAATATTAATTTGTGTATGACAGGCAAGCTCGGCGACGTCATCATCTTGCATCTTCTCGTATGCTCTCATGGACAAAGATAGTGAACCCTCTGGTGAAGTTTGTAATCCTCCCATGAGTACAAGCATGGAACCTGCTTGTCCAATCCGACCCTCCCTTTCAACTTTGTCATTTGCTGATTCAAGGATGAGTGTTAACAATGCAGGAGCAGATTGCCCTGATCGGGCAAGATGTGAACCTTCATGTAGCTCGCCTTACCATCGTGAGCGTAAACACTCCATGCCCCTTGACGACAACGACGCTGAAACAAGAATGTACAAAGAAAAGCAGCAGCCTCAACTGTAAGCAAAAAAGTGCATACATGTTGCAAACTAAACTTGCTCAGACAACTCTTATTTTTATGCAAAATCTCATACAATGAACTTGACTCTACCTCTTGTTTAAGATACGTTTTTTTGTTGAGAAACATACATTTCAATTGTCACCATGTCACAACCATCTTTTCTATCTTCAGGCAAGAGAAACAAATCCGACGAAAGGCCAGATCTCTCGTCAAGAAACGGGTAAAGGGAAGATATGAAAAGGCCGAGCAATATGACTCCAGTACCGTCGCTATCAGTCGAAGTTATTGAACTTTGACTTTGTGTATCCTTTTGTACATCATTCTCAACATGATAAGGTTTCTCTTCACTTTAATTCTTTTCATTCAGTTCTTTCAATGCACAGCCTTTGGACTTAGCGGCATATATGGCTGCACTTTACTAAAGCTTATGAGAAGTAAGCTTAGTGCAAAACTTGATAATTGAAACTAATTGACAATCATGATGGAGATTGCCTTCTTTTTGTTGAGTTACTTTATCACAATGGAAAAGGGAAGATGCTAGTATATTAATTAAAGAAACTCAACAAAATCAAAGTTGATTGTCATGAGAATGGGAAAGCATTGGATTCCTTTTCACAAATACTAGGAAACAATCTTTCTCAACATGAAAGCAAGATAAAAAAAGCATAAGGAAAAGTTTGGGTTAAAATATTTTAACCTATGGATTTAAAATTATTTTTGATGTAGTCCCATCCTTGGTTGAAAATGAAAACTCACTATGTTATCATTTTTTGAAATGCAGTTATGTGGGTAGAGGTGACAATATAGTCTTCTTCTTGTGTGAGAAAATTTTACCATTTTCTCCTTATGTAAGTGAGAATGATTCACTTTTGTTTGTTTTTGCTTTTTTTATTTGAGGGACTTGAATTTCAGGTTAAATTCTAAAAACAAAATTTGGTTTGAAAAACAATTGTTTTAGGCATCGTTTGATAATCATTTGGTTTTTTAAAATTAAGCCTATAAATATTATTTCTTATCTATTGATTTCTTTGTTTTACTATCTAAATTTTAGAAGTGCTATCTAAATTTTAGAAGTGTTTTAAAAATCCAAGTCAACTTTTTAAAAACAAACAAAAAAAAAAAGTTTTTAAACAATCTTATATTTATTTTTGAAGTTTGGCTAAGAATTCAATTGTTTAGTTAGGGAAAACAAAAGTCGTGGTAAAGAAGTACGAAAACAAGCTTAGAGCCTATTTGGTAGAGAACCCAGATTTTGTTTTATGTTTTCAAATTTACTAAGTTCAACATATATGTGTTTTACATACATCCTGAATTCTTTTTTTGAAAACTATTTTTGAAATCTATGGTCCAAACAGTGCAAATAACATTTTTTTATGTTTTCATTGTATCCAAATTTTAAATTTTAAATTTTAAAATACATAATTCTATTAAATCAAAATGAAAACCTTTAAAAATACAATATGTCATGTTAAAAACTCAATTCACTTTTTAAAAAATGTAATATGTATTATGTAATATATGATAAATTATATAATATTAGAAAATAATGATTATATAAATTTTTTAACATAAATCACATTTATAAATAAATTAATAATAATTTATTGTCAACTAAATATATAGTGTCAAACACATTTTAAAAAATGGTTTAAATTAAAATCTAATTTTTGAATTTCCTACCAACATGAAATACAACTATGTTTTTTTTTAATCCCTTATTTTCATATTTATGTTTCCAAATTCTCTATCAAACATGCTTTTAATTTTTAAAAACCAAATAGATATTAGATGAGATTTTAAGGTCTAAAATTTCTTGAAAATTTTAGTAAAAAGTAAAAATCAAAATATAAAAATTTGTGGATAGAAGTAGTGTTTATTACATTAATTTTCAAAAATTAAAAATAAAAAATCCATGGATTATTAAACGGATGATAGGAACTCCCAATTCTAAGGTAAATACAACCCTTTTGATCATTTTTTATTAAAAGAAAAAAAAACAAAAAAGAAACGCTAGAAGGAGGGCTTGAACCTCCGACCTTGTGGTTAACAGCCACACGCTCTAACCAACTGAGCTATTCCAGCTGTTTTTGTATAAAATTTTTATGGTCATGTATAAATATAGGTTAAAATACAATTTACTCAATTTTAGTCCTAATATTTTCAATAAATCTTAAATTTAGTACCTCAAAGTTAATCCTTATCGAAATTGATTACATGATCATAATAATTTTCATGCAAAGAAACATTATATGTGAATATGTTTTCAACATTTAAAGTGAAAATGTTAAAAAAATAAAAAGTAATGAAAAACATCTATAATAAACAAGCATTAGGGACTGAACTTGATCTATTGAAAGTAAATGGACTAAATTTTGACATTTTAAAAGTATAGAAACTAAAATTGAACAAACTCTCAAATATAGGGAATAAAATGATAGTTTTAATAAGAGAGAAAAACTCATGCCAAATCGAGGAGAACTAATGGCTTTTAAGTTTTTTCCTTTTTTTTAGTTCAACGTATGCAAAATGGAGGATTCAAATCTAAAATATTAGCTTAATTATATTTTTATATTGGCTACCAAAAAAAAATTATTTAATTCATAGTTCAATTGTTGTTTTATTTTGTTTTGAAAATTGACGTGAGAAGTTTGATAAAGTATAGGCTAAAATATTACTTTGGACAACGTACTTTGAAACTTATTCAATTTTATTCATTTTATTTTCCAATGCTTGGATTTAGTCTCGTACATTGAATGACCTTGTCTAATACCTATTAGATACAAAGTTGAAATTTTAAACATGTATTAAAAATAAAAATTTCCAAACCTAACAACCATTTCTAAAAGTGGACAAATCACATAAAAATAAATCTAAAATTCCACAAGCTAAACTTTAAAATTAACCTTATATATAAATATGTGTCCATCTATTATAAATTTATTAATCTAACTGTATGTATGTTAAAATGAAACGAAACTTAAATAAGAAGACAATTTTCAAAAATCTACATGAAGTTAGCACCTTTTATTAATCCATCTCAAAGTATAGTCAATTAATATATATAGAAAATGAAAAGTTTATATAAGTTACGATTATCATTTTGATTGGAGAATGATAATCGTAACTTATATAAGTGTTTCAATTTACGATTATCATTTACGAATATAAGTGTTTCAATTGATTGGAGAATCTACCTACAAAATAAAGAAAAAAAACTACTAAAAAGAATTATAATCACTAACAAATGGTCTAGATTGATCAGGGAGGTCGAGACCGAGTTCAGTAAATCCCTCGCAAGAGGCCGATTTGGATCGACCCACTATTATGGAAAATCCTTGTGGCCCAAATCCAACCATGAGTGTCCGACTTCCAAAGGTAAGGAAGCAAATTCCAAATCATAAAGAGATAAGGAAAACCATTGGCATCCAATAGAGCATGGAAGCCCTTTAAAAATAAAGTTATTTTCTTCCATCTCTAGCTTACTCTCCCTCTTTGCTAAACAGTAACTTAAGTATAGGGGGTTCGAAGGTTTTGTAGCAGACACCACATTGGTATTTTCTTTTCTTGTATTGCAGGTCATCATTCTTCTCCAAAATAATAAATTTAATTTATCGTTGAAGGCACATGAAGGTCAGATAGGTTTCTTTGTCAGGATTTTGCCCTCCACAAAATTCATTATTAGAGTCCCGTTAGAATGATATATTTATATACTCAAGCACTTAAGCTAGCAAGAAAATTCATTAACCAAAAAAAGGGAGGCACAATGCCTACAACATCATAACAAGCCACACGATAGGATGATAAAATCCAACTAAGAAAATTAAAATTTTAAAATATCTAGAATGATATTAAATTGAAATTTTAATTTATATAATCTAAAGTTTTTGAGTATAAATGTACACTTTTTTCTCTATCTTTAATTAATGTGTGATGATTCTAAGAGGAGGAGGAGGAGCAAAAAAAAAAAAAGAAAAAACTTGATATTTCACTACCTTACTCTAAATAAAGATATTGTCCAATTGTTTTATTTGTCAAAAAGCAATCAGTAGTAATTGATACTTCACTCCTCTCTTAAAATTAGAGGTTTCATCTTTCATCTATACGATTGTTATATTATAATTTATTTTATTTATAAAAAAAAAAAAACAAATTATTCAACCTCCAAACTGAAGACTTGAACATGAAAATATATACGTTCGAAAAAACTGACAAGTCTATGAAATTTCCTTGACCTCGTGTAGGTGAAATTTTAGAAATTTCCAACAAATCAGCAACCCTCCTTGATTATAAATTTTTTTCACTAAAGAAAATGAGGAAGTTAGAACCAAAGACATTTAAAAAAATTTCCTAACTTTTCTCTTTTCTTACAAAAATATTTTCAACAATATTGGTCTTGAACAATTATAAATATTGAAACTATTGTTAACGTCGAAATTCATTAAAATGTTACATAAACATGGAGACATTGATAATAATTGAAACCATCTTACATTTTCAAAACACCTATCATATCGTTTCATGTGTCTAATTTCATTTAAAATTAAAAAAAAAATCCATTCAAAAGAATAATTTTGAAATATTTGTAAAAAATAATTTTTTGATATATATATAAAGCGTGAGTTTCTAAAATTGAATTATAATCTATAACTTACACTCTTCCAAATCTATAAATAGTATAGTATGATGTGTTTATAAATTATAATATCCACTAATATAGATAATATAAGTCTTTAATTTTAGCGCTCATAATAATTGACTTGAAAAAAAGGAAAATGAATATGGGATCGCACGCGTGCATTGTACGCCAGCGATATTTGATCGTGAAGTTCGGAGAGATGATCTGGTACGTTGGATTGGATTTATATTGGATCGCCGTGCGGCGTGAAAACGCCACAAGATACGACATCGAGTCTCACGCGCCACTCCCCATCCACGGACACAAACTGGACACATCCATTCTCCCTTTTTTGGAATTTCGCACCCCACTTTCCATTTTCTTCCTTTGATGGGGGTCTCGATTATCCAATGATTGTTACCCCTTCTTTCCTCTTTTGCCCCTCCTCTGAGATTTCCGTTTTATATTCCCGCGTTTGTTACACGCGCCTCTTAATTCCTCACCTCTTTTGTTAAAATAAATTAATCATACTTTACCTGTCTAATACGGTATGCTTATGTATGGAATTAATTAATTATGATAGGATTCTTTATTTGACGTGTGAATGACGTCTTGCTGACGTCTGGAGGTAGCAACGGTTCTGATGCACCAGAGATGTATATGGACGGTCGGGATTCACGGTTTAAATAATATTTTACATTTAGGCATTCAAACTACAATTTAGTTTCACATTCGCACGCTATAAAACAAATGGCTCCCAAAAGGTAAGTTAATTTTTTTAAAAAAAGTTCATTTCTAAATTTTAATTTACATTATAGTATAAGATGTGCTTGTCTTTTTTTATTTTTTTATTTTTATTTTTATTTAATCATCTTAAATGGCAAAATTGTAGAAAATAATTAAAATTAATAACAAAATACACCATCTATCTGTGATAGACCGCAATAAATCGCAGTAAACTACTATTGTGTCTATCATAATACAGGTAGTAGTTTATCACGATCTATCGTAGATAAACCATGAAATTTTGCTATATTTATAAATATTTTGGTTCCTTTTGCTATCTTTGAAAATATTTTTTTTTTCTTAATTCAACAATAAGTGGAATCAATGACATATGTCTTAATCAACTCATTTTTATTTAAACATTTTTGATAAAAATTGTTTAAAATACACTTCAAAATCTATTTAAGTAATTGCCAAATACTCTAACTTTTTCTAAAATGACTTGTTTTTTAAATTAAACACTTAAAAATGTATTTCAAACACGCCCTAAATTATGCTTGTGTTTACTTAATTTTTTTCTATTTAGAATCTCTATAATGGGATGAAAATAGATATAAACATGAAGTACGAAACTTAACTAGGCTCTCATGAAAATTCTCAAAAAATAATCTCTTTTTTTTTTCGATATCATAGCACCATGTCTAAATAAACTTGTTTTTGTAATTCGCTCAAGACATCTCAAATCAAGACCAACCTCAATTAGATGTAATTAATACTAAATATCAATTAAATATATATTAGGAAAAAAAAAAAAAAAAAAAACCTCAAATCGAGACCAACCTCAATTACATTAAATATCAATCTTACAATACAACTTAAAAAAAAAAGGAAGAAGATTTGCATCACAGAAATAAACATCTATCTAAAATAGTATGATATTATTCACTTTAAATAACATAAGCCTTCTGATTTTACTTTTATTTTACCCAAAATGTCACATACTAATAAAAACAATTGTAGTTACTTATATATTAATGATATTCCTCCTATATATTTAGACGTGTGTAACATTCTTGTTCGGTTCTTCATACAAACTCAGAATGAAAAAGAATACAAACGAAAAACAACAAAATCACATATACCTTTAGAGATGACGATATTGGGATGAATGATATGGGGAGAGAAAATAAAATAATAATAATAAGAATAATAATAATAAATAAATAAATAAATAAAAGTAGAAAAAGAGAGAGCAAAGGGTGTAAGGTGCATAAAAACGCTGACTTTTAAACATGGGAATTTCGGCTTTATCTGAATGCTTTTAATTGATGTGGTTGACAAATCTATAATAAAGTGATTATAAGACTTCCTCTCTTCTTTTATTTATTTATTTTTTTTCTTTTCTTTTTATGAGTTTTGCTTTTCTCTACCCACTAACTTAAGCTATAAAAAAGATAAATAATTATAATAATAAAGTGGTCGTGTCTTCTGAGACAGTTACCACGTTTTTTTTTTTTTTCTTCTTCTTCTTCTTTTTATCATCCTCCATTTCTTTCTAAATGGCGATTGTGAGGATTTTGACTTCTTTTTCCTTCTCCCTTTTGCTTTTTGTCTTTCTTATCAAAATACAAGGAATTTAATTTTCCTCCATTTCTCACCATATTTTTCTCTATACTTATTTGATGCCAACTTAGGATGTATCTAATATGGATACTAATTTGATTTTGAAAATTAAATTGAGGTATATATATTTAGATTCATTGATTAGAGAAAAAAATGTTTATTAAGAAATTCATTTTAATCTAAACTATTTTGATAAACATTGTTTAGGATACATATTGAAAGCTTTTTCCAAAATGACTTTTTTTCAAAATTAAAAAATCAAACCAAACATATATACTTCAATTGGTCTAAGTATGTTAGATGATTAATTGGAAGGCTTGACAAATTGTATTCGAATTGATGTAAGATTGTTTGCCTCTTGACTGGTAGTGACTTTCTCTCCATCTCTCATAAATTTCTACCGTACGTGATATATCTTTAGGCGAACATATTTAGAATTATAATAATGATAATGTATTATGGGAAGAGAAAATGTCATTAGCAAATTATTATTATTATTATTATTTTAGTGTTGGTAGTATAACAACGACGATGGAGCTGGAATGAAGAAAGGAGTGCAACAGTTAATATTCCTTTTGAATTCAATTTTAAAGTTCTCTTAAATTTATTGTTTGAATACAACGGTTTGGCATAGGGAAGATTTAAAACTATGATCATAAAAAAATAAGTACATGTGAATGTTTTATTATTATTTTTTTTAATTTTAAAAGTCAGAAAGAATTTATATATACACATATAGTGACCAAATTAGTTGGTTTTTTTTTTCTTTTCTTTTTTGTCTTTACTCTCATGCAAAGTATGATGAATAATTGGTCGCATATATAAATATAACCAAATTCTATATTGACAAAATCCCATGAGTGGATATAGAGTAAAAGACAAAAGTGTAAAAAATTTAGAGCCAAAAAATATGTAATTATGATTTATCCCAAAGGCCATGCATATAAGGTCATTTCCAACTAGTGTCACATCAATCACTAATTTTTGTGGAGGGTTTAAAATATATGGGAGAGGCTTTCGAGTGCTCAATCATGAAGTTCAATTTATTCATACAAAAATAAATAATAGTATAAATTTATATATATTTGAATTTAATTAGTGGAAGATATAAAAGTTGAATAATATATAAAATAGAATAAAAAACCTGGTTCCCATTCCCACTTTTCCAACAGTCGTCGTCTCGTCTTTCTTCTTTCCATTTGAAAATTTTCATTCACAAAGTTCTATGTGTTTTGTGTGGGTCCCACATCCCACCCTTCTTGAAAAAGTGGTCATGGAAAAAGGAAAAACTATTACGTTCCTTTCCAAAAAAGAAACTCATATTTTTCCTCCAACCAAATTATAAGGTCATTGACTAATGTGGATTCTATTGTATAACCTACATCTTTTTCGATATTTTTACATTTTAATGAATTTGACATCTAAATCAAAGAATAAAATGATATTTTTATTATATCGTAAAAAAGTTTATATGAAACATGAAAAATAAATAACAAAACATCATTAATGTGAGAATGATATAGATAATAAACATTTTAACTTATTTTTGAAAAATATAGTTAAATTTCATCTATTTACTAGTTTAAATATTTTATTTATTTTTTCAAAGATATTAATCGACATTGATATTTTTATCGATACTTTCTTAAAATTAAGACTTACATATTTTCGTAAAATTAAGACTTACATTTATGTCAACATCGACATGTTGAGCCTTGATTATAAAGGGATATTTAAATAACCTAGATTGATAATTAATCAACTAGTAATGTATGGAATTTGAGTTTACATTATTGTGCTTTTTTCCCAGGACGGTGATTTAAAATGTATCTTGTTGATGAAATGTGACTTAATAGTTATAAAATTACTCATATTTTTATTATTTCCCATGAATCTTTTACTATATCGTGAAATTAGAGATGTAGTTAGAAAGATTGAATACAAATTTACATCATTTTTGGTGTCATCTCGAGAAAAATTCATCGACCAAAATAACAGGGAGTTTGAATCTCCACTCTCACGTGGCTTTTTTTTTTTTTTTTTTTAAGAAAGAAATTCATTCAAAAACTAACCACAACCACAATCACAACCCTCCTCTTCAAAAACCAAGGAGAAAGAGTCTCAAATAATACAAGGAATCCTAACTACTTCTTTAGAGCTAGAAGAAGAATCATAAACAAAAAAACTCCTTCCAGTCGCCACTCCACACCACGCGCACGAGCCAAGCAATGAGCCAACCCATTCGCTGACCGCAAAGACCAACGAAAGGAAACCATATGAGCAGAAACGGCCAAAGACCCAATCTCCTCAACAAAACTCGACAAGTCCGACAGGTCCAGAGTCTTATGATTAATGATGTTGATAATGTTCACACAATCAAACTCCACCGAAACAATGGGAAGGGGACCTTCAGCAAAATAGTCAACGAGAGCTTTCAAACCTCTAATCATCGCCAAGGCCTCAAGAAACTTAATGGGTCAGAAGAGGACCACTTTCTCACACCCAGCTAGGATGATTGAGCCAGATGAGTCACGAACCAACTAATCCCACTTTCCCCTTCAAACTCGGACCATGAGGTATCAGTGTTGATCTTCCAAGACCCCAAAACAGGCGGCACCCACACCTCCTAGCCCCTCGATAACTCTCTCCGAAGAGACACCTGCTTAACGTCGTTTCCCCCACAAAACTCCTCGACATGCACGGAGATCTTGCCAACCAAAAAATTGCGCACCGGGGGGTTGCCACCATGCAACAAAAGGTTCCTGTAGTTCCAGACATGCCAGAGAAGGATGGCGGCAATATCCCAATCCGTACCAGACAGCTTCATCAGCACTCTGTCCCAACAGTCTGATGGGCTCCAACTATCCAAAATCAGATAGAAAACTAGCTAAGGACGGAAAAATAGAAAGCCAAATGCTTTCAGTAAATTTACACCCCCACAACACATGGCTCGACAATTCCTCAAATTTCCTATAAAAAGAACAAAGGGGGTTAACAGCAACTCTCACATATTGTTGAACTTTTAAAACAAGAAAAGATGAATTATTAGATATACGAACAATTAAAGAGTAAAAAAGAAAGAAAATTTTAAACTCAATTTCAAATATGTAAACCTTTTATTCATGATTAAAAAAAAAAAAAAAAATCAAACCATGATCACATACTAAAATAATTTTAGAAAGAGGCAATTAAAGATATAATTAAAAATTTTAATCTATTAGTATAACATCTTAAAATAGAAGAAGCTTGTCTTGCCTTTATCATCTACCCTTAACATTTCAAAAAGAATAAAAAAGATAAATAGCCCCTAGTCTCCTACTAATATTTTTGAACCACATTAGAAAGTTATAAATAGTTGTATCTAACTAGTAGCTAATATAATATATTTTTCTCTCCCATTTGTTTTTTCGAAATAAAAAAAAGTTCAAAAACTATAGTATAATGTAATCAAGGTTTCTTAAAATGTGAAAGTCACAATTTTATAAAAATATTAATAAAAAATATCGATAACAAATAAATGAGAATGAATATTTTTGAAAACTTATAAATACAAACAAATCAACAAATAATAGTAAAATAGACATTTTACAACTTTTTAAACACGTTGACAATACTTTGTTGCTTAATTATATTTTATGTTTCACAATTTTTTTTAATATAAATTCATGAAAATGTAGAAAATATGAATAGAAATATTGACGAAAATTGAATAATTTTTTCAATATTTATTTAAACAAATTATGAATACTTTAAATTAAAGATCTCACAACGTTATTTAATTTCCTCCTTCCCCTCTTTTCTTTTTTCTTTTTTCTTTTTGTGTGTGTTGCTGAACACAAAACCCCACCACCATTAACATCCCCCCAAGAAAAAAAGCTCACATGCTGTGTCGACATTGAAACCCACCACCATTTTCTTCTCTTCCATAAATTAAAATATAAATAAATAATACACTATATTTTATATATAGAGAGAGATATTAAAATTCAACAAACAAACCCCCCTCGATTTACGAGCTAGTGGAATTTTTTCCCATTCTCCCACAAACATGCCCTTACCAATCCGCCCCTTTGCCCAACAGTTCCCATAACCAACCCTATATTTTCCCCTCTTTAAATACCCCTTAAATTCCCCTCATTTTCCTCCGCCATTAACCCCCTTCTTTCATCCCTCCTCCGCCGCCGCTATGCTGTCTCTGGCCACCCTCTGCGGCGGAGAATGGGTGAGCAATAATAATGGGGATTACCAGAAAAGAAAAAGAAAGAAAAAAAAAAGTGAATTATTAGCCGTGCAACTTTCTCTCTCCTGAGTTTCTAAGGGCAGAAGTGGGAGAGTGACGACGTCGTTGCATTGCGGGGAATTGAGGTGTAGCGGTCCGAATTATATTTAACTTTTAATTATTAATTAATTACTTTTTTAGATTTTAGTTTCGATATTTTAATTCGTATAGTTAAGTTTAATTTAATTTCCCTCATGGTCCTCTTTTAATTCTCTCTGTAATTTAAATTTTTGCATGGTGGATTTGTTGTTAGTTATGTTATAAGTATATTTCGTGTGTGTGTGGCTTTGAAATGGGGATGTAAGAGATGCATACGAGGTAGCTTTATTTGCTGTAATAATTTGTAGTATTGCTGCTACTGGAAATGCATACCTTACACTCATCTTTCTACTTTTCTTTCTCTTTATTCATAAATCGTTTATAATTAATCAGTTATTTATTCATAAATCATTTCTAATTAATGAGTTATTTTGTCACCTTCTCAAAATTAAAATTCAAACATCTAACTTGCCACATGCACTTTAATCAATTGCATTAGATTTTTTTTTTTTTTTTTTTTTTAATCTGGTTTTTAAAAATTTCTTAACATTGAGATCTTTAGTGATGAACTTCGGTGAGTTTTGCTTTTCGCGACTTATGTTATAAACTTTTGCTGGAGTGAGATTTGATGTATATATTTTAAGTCCAATGTTCAAAATTATGTATTCCACATCTTCGGGTATTTTAGTAATATATCTAAAATATGAATTTAGTAATATATATCATAAATTTATGAAAAATTATGATAAATAGAAAAAATATTAAACTATTTATAAATATAACAAAATTTTAAAAATAGACATCTATTCGTGTCCATCTGATAGAGTGATAGATATTTATGTAGGTCTATCGCAGTGTATTATCGATAGAAAGTAAAATTTTTTTATATTTTTAATTATTTTCAATAATTTTTTTATTTTTAAAAACATCTCCAAATTTATTAATATGTATCACTAGATCTAGAAAGAAAAAAAAGAAGCAGTGAGTTCTAAACTTATCTCTCTTAACTTTGTTGGGCTAAAATTCAGGGCAAAGAGATACATATGATAATTTGTTTTTGGTAAATAGTTATATTTTTAAATGTAGGTGGGAGTAATTTTATACATAAAGTGGACAATCTTCAGTTGGACATATTAATTAGTATGCACCTAGGTCTAGTCGAATACATTATTTTATGGATTCGATCACGAATTTGTTGAAAAATAAATGGAACAAAAAGTTGCAAATTCAACTTATTGACATTATATAATAATGCTTTTATTATACGAAAATATCAGGACCAGGTTGTTTCATTGCTACAATTTCAATATACACATCTCCTATAGTTTTATAGATTAGAAAATAATTTCTAAACAGAATAGTTAAAAGCGATAATATAAATATGGATGAACAGTAGGTTGGTTACAACAAATTTCTACCATATGACCAAAGTTTCGAACAATGTTTGATTATCCCAATTTACATGTTAATATAAAGTGAGCACTGACTCAACTGACATATAAATATGTTAATAACCTACAGGTTAGGTTTGGAGTATGTGATTTGAATCTTCTTACTCTACTGCACTAAAAAAAATAAATTTATAGTTAAAAAGAATAAAGTGAACTTATTTATTTATTTTATTTTTAATACAAACATGGCTTTAAATTAAACTACGTAACATAATTAGCTACTTCGGTCTAATGGGTTATAAATCGTGGTTTAGCATAGACTACAGTATAAGTTGTTCTATAAATAAAAAAAATGTAGATAGTAAAGTACATTTGTTTTCAATGTATTTTATTTTTTATTTTTTATTTTTATTTAATTCAACAATTTCAATTGAGTTGCAAATCAAACCGTCAATTACTTAGTGCTTTATTTAGTGAGTTATATTTAGATGGTCAAATTATTAGACTACACTAAATTATACAGTCATCCATTATAGATCGAATTCATGTATAATAAAATTTCTCATTTAAGATAATTTTTCATTATTTTTTGGATTTTATCCAAATTCAATTTATTCAGAAAAAGATTATATTCGCAACGACAAATTTACTAGAAAATATAAACTTTGCCCCTAAAAGTGGTATCGGTTTTAATTCTACTTTTTCAATAATTGCAAGGAAAGGGGAGGACATTTTGGAAATAAAGATTCATTTACACGACATCTGAATATAAGGGGTTGGAATTGACTTTTAAAAAAAATATTTTCAAGCATTTAGAAAGTTAATTTAAATAGCATTGTATTGTAGTTTTTAAAGGAAAGATTAAATTTTGTAAAAAATTAAATAAGATTTGAAAAATATACTTGAGATTTCACCGAAAAAGTCTAAATATATAGAATCTAGATATTAATCTTGTATGAGATTTCATCGAAAAAGCCCAACACGTTTGATGAATGAAAAAATTGATTTTTTAATCTAAATTTTGGTGTGTGATCCTGGCTAAGATAGACGGCAAAAAAATTTCTAAAAAAATACTAGTTCTAAAAGACATATATTTTTGGAGACTAATTCTTGATAATTTTCAAAATATTATACAAGTGTCAAGCAAGGACGGAAGAAGTATGTTCCCAACAATTTGTCTTAGAATTTTAAATTGAAGTTATATATGTATAATAAAGAAAAAGTTATTTTTTTATTTATCACGTTTTAATTTTCTCACTAATTTATCCTCTTGAAACTTTAAAATGGATCTAACCTCCCACCTCTCAGCTATGCTTGCTTCGAGTACTAATGTTGAAAGTGTTACTTACTTGGTACTTAGATATCTGTGCACATCTGTAATAATTTCATATGTTTAAGGGTATGAAGAACGTTTATTAGTTTGTTTAATGCATTCACCTTTAATGTTGGCAGTGTTGATGACCAACATTAAATGCCTATTTTTCTTATAGGCAATGTTTGACATCGTTTTATTTATTGAAAAGATTTGTTATTTGTGCACATGCAAACCAATAAACAAAAAAACACGAAACTTAAGGAAAAATTGTACTCTTAAATTTAGTTTACATGGCACGAAGTCGACCCAATCGTAAAAAAAAATACAAACAAACAAGAAAATTTGTTTCCTAAACAAATAAAATCTTGACTTAAATTGTATATGGACATAACTTACTAGTCTATAAACATATCATTCATTGTATATATATATATATATATATATATATATATATATATATATATATATATATATATATATATATATATATATATATATATTAGTAATGTGTGTGTATATATATATATATATATATTAGGAAAATAATGATGTGAAATAGAGGATTGAATTCTCAACTTTAAAAGAGTAGGTAAAAAAAACATTGATGTGATACATATAAACAATGTAACGAATATGAATATAGCTTAATTCACCTCATATATCCAATATTGACCAAAAGGTTGTATATTAAAATCCCTATCCGACATATTATTGCAAAAAATAATGTAATTGACTATTGAGTATGAGACGCGATTAAAGCATAATCTATGTGTTAGACAAAATGGGCCCAAATGTGGACAAATTAACGGCCCAAGCTTTATTATCTCAGTGGGCCCAAATATGCGATCGAGGCTTGCTCTCTTTGCTACCCCAATTCGCCCAACAATACAAGAGTGAAAAATATCGTAATTATTTTGAGATTATATTAACCGTTTAGTCGTTAACATTTGGGTTTGGATTTATTTCGTCCCTGAATTTTCTAAGTGTCTAATAAGTCTCTAAATTCTCGATTTTGTATCAAATAAGTCATTAAACTTTAAGTGTTGTGTTGGGTAGACCTATAAACTTTCAATTTTATCTCAAATAGATTTATGATGTATTCAATTTTATAAACACATTAAGTTGTAAATTAGTCTATTAAATATAAAATATAATTTTTAGAGTATTGATCTAGTATATTGATGATAACCTAAAACAAGTCAAACATGAACGTAGTTGCATAAATCATATATTATTAACCAATAAATTAGATGTTTAAATCTACTTTCCCACCACACAGCTCAACTCAAAGAGAGAGAAAAGAAAACAAATGTATACAGTTATTGATGGGAAATAAAGTCAAACATAACATATGCATTTTTTTTATTGCTCTGGTTAACCTATAATAGACCCAACAATATGCAAATAATGATCGATAGAAAATAAAGTTAAGTTCTTTTTGGTAGGCATCTGATTTTTTATTTTTTTGTTTTTTAAAATAAATTATAATTACCCTTATTTCTTACCATAGTTTTCATGTTTATTAAATCAAATAATTTCTAAAAAATACGACTCGTTTTGTAACTATTTTGTTTTTTAAAATTAAGCTTATAGAAACTACTTTTATCTTTAAATTTCTTAATTTGTTATCTACTTTTTACCCGTGGTTTAAAAAACCAAGTCAAATTTTGAAAACTAAAAAAAGTAACTTTTAAAAATTTGTTTTTGTTTTTTGGAATTTGGCTAAGAATTAAACCATTGTATTTAAAAAATATGCATATTATTATAAGAAATGAGAAGTAAATAGGCTTAATTTTAAAAAATAAAAAAACAAAATATGAAATGGTTACCAAACAAGGCCTACATTTTTCAGTTTTAAACAACATTGGTAAAAAGTTAGATACAAAGCAAGAGGTTTAGAGGTAGGAGGAGCGTTTGTAGGCATAATTTTCAAAAACTAAAATCAAACAGACATCGACACATAACCTAATGCTATAAATTTACCATTTTAATCTAACAAATTAGTAAATCAATGACAAACTTGATAATAGTTGAGGGGGTGTTTGGGTCACTAACTTCAAGTTAGTGAAATGGGCTATATAGCCCATGTTAGGGGCACAAACTATAATGGTCAGCGTTTTTAACTATTATAACTTACAATTAACTATAACATTACTATTTCAAGTCCTTATTTGTTACCATATTTATCATTTTCCACGTAGACTAAAATAGTTTGCATAAAAAACACAAACGATTATAATTTACATACTATTATTACCCATGAACTATAATAACCATCTCAGCGTCTCAAATGATCTCCTAATGATAGATTATTTATTTCGATAAATGTTTATCAATGGGTTAATTGGACAGACATGATAGTTTTTAAAAAAATATCAGAAAAAATGGGTAGTTTTGAAAAAGATTAGGGAAATCAGGCACTTTTTTTTCTTTTTTGTCTGCTAGGGAGTGTCTCTTTGTTTTTCTTTTTTTATATATTTTTTTTCAAAGAAATGCCATGTTTATCCCTTTAACCCATTTATCAACGATATACATCTATCATTGTAGATATAAGTACTCAAAAAATACTTAAATATAGGAATACATATATATATATAAAAGGTTTAAAGAGATTTGCAATCTGCTATATTCATAATTAATTGATTTTGTTTAGCAAGCGCAAATAATTTACTTATTTTGACATAGAGTGAAATGACCGCTAACATATTAAAATTATTGTTTTAAATTTTTAATACAGCAACGTAAAATTTGAAACAACATTTTCTTAATCGTTTTTTTAACACAACATACATCTTATAATATTCTCACTTTAACAAATATTACGATAATCTCTGACTTGGCTCTCAAACGAACCACAACTGCATAGCTGCGTAAATCCTCCACCCTACCACTTGAAGAAATATTTATTAATTTGGTTAAATATTTATTTTACAGAGGTTAATTTATTTTTTATGTAAAAATCCACGTGGAGTGCACTGCTGGACGCAGGAAAACGAATCCGACGTGGAAAATCAAGGGTCATCCCAGGAAAGCCGCGTCGGATTGAGGAGGACTCGTGAGGAGTAGGCTCTCGACTGCGCCGTTCCTCGTCCACTTACACCAAACTCAAAAACTGTCAAAAATGACACGCCCGCCCCTTCTTCCCTTCTCTTCACTGGCTTCTCCTTCCTCAGCCACCATTTTCTCTCTCTCAACAAACTCCTAAACCTCTAAAACCACCTCCCCTTCAATGGAGCCCTCCTTCTTCCCCCTCTGAATTTCCACCATCCTCTTCCCCTTGCATGCCACTTCCTCTTCTTCTTCTTCCTCCTCTTCCCTCTCTGCAATTTCATCGCCCTTCTCCACTTCCCAAAACCCTAAAACCCTCCCACATTCCCAATGAAGGACCGCTCTCCTTCCTCCAATGGCGCTGTTTACGTCCCTCCTCACGTCCGTCTCCGCTCCGTCGTTACCCCTTCTTATAATTCCTCTGCTGTTTCCGCTGTTGACTGCAAGCTCAAGGCGGCTCCAGCCTCGCTGCTCGATTCAGGAACCACTGCTTCACCTTGCCTTCATGCTCGATCTGAAGAACTGCTTCCAACGGGGAACTCGCGTTTTAATTCCGTGCAGTATGATTCGGCCTACGACGATGGGACTCCTGTGGAGAGTTGGACTTGTAATTTCGAGTGTTCGCATCAATCGGTGAGGTTTTATTCTTTTGCTGTTTTTACTCGATTACCGCCGTATTCTGAATTCTGTCGTGTGTCTGCCGTGCGTTTGACTTTAAGCCTAGCTTCTCCTGCGGGAATTAGTATAGGGCGAGGTTAAGTAGCTTCTCCAGTTACTTTAATTTAGACAGTTCTTTTAACTGGATTGAATTTTATTTGATTTTATTCCAGTTAAGTGTTTGATCGTGAGCCATGTTCAGTGCGACAAAAATGAGACTCAACAATTGACAAAGTCATATAGTTATTTATCGGTTATTTCATGTTGGCTATGACTTTCGTGAGGTGACTGGTTTAACGGTATAGGTATATGGACGTCCGGCTGCATGTACATTGACTACTTGTTTACTCATTGTTCTTAATTAAGGAGAATTTTGGATGAACTTTTTGATACCATGAAGAAATTTGACTGGCGCCTTCAAAAGTAGATGATTTTGTGTTTCTACTTGTTTTTTGGGACTGAATTTTACAGGTGAAGGTTGATCTTTTAAGAATTTTTTGAGTGATACTACTTGTTTTTGGTACTTCTAATAGTAGATGATTGTTTCTTATTTGATCATGCTGTATATTTGTAGTATGCGAGCATGTACTTTGATTTGATATGTTTTATAGTTATTTATTTGATTTCTTAACAGACTGTTATGATAAATTATCGAAATATGTACAGGGTTTTCAACCTTCTGTCAACATTGATTTGTGGAAAAGGAAGTTAGCATTACTTTTACGTGACAAGGAGAAGCAAGAGTTAATTTCAAGGGAGAAAAAAGATAGACAAGACTTTGAGGAAATAGCTGCTTTGGCAAGTAGAATGGGACTTTTTAGGTAACCTTTTATTCCTTTGAACCTGCAATATGCTCACCACTTAAATAGATGGTTGTTATTCTAAATGTTCTGGTTGTCATTCTTGGTAGCCATCTATATGCCAAAGTTGCTGTATTTAGTAAGGTCCCATTGCCGAACTACAGATTTGATTTGGATGATCGGCGTCCACAGAGAGAGGTATTATATTTTATGTTTCAGTTTACAGCTCGTTTTTGTGTCACATATTTGAAAAGCCACCTGCACATGCTAATTGTCATAGTTTTCTTCACTTGGAAGCCATATTTTTCTTTGCATCATTGCCAGCTTATCGTTAATTTATCATTTAATGCATCAATACCACAGAAATAAACAGCTATATTTGTGCTTCGTTTTGAAGTTGACAATTCTTGGGTTTACTTTTCCTAGTCTGCTTTTATGCATATTTCCCCAGAAGTGAAGTCTTTTTAAATGTGAACAGGTCTCTTTGCCTCCTGGGTTGCTTAGAAGAGTTGATGAACATCTGGTAGAATTTCTCTCTCACAAGTCTATGCATAAAGGTTTTCAAGATATTTCCGTCTCTAGATCAAGCAGCGGTGGTAGCATTGCTACAGATGAAGGGCTTTTTGAGCAACCTGAGCCACAAGCATCTAGTAAGGCTGTAATGGAAAAAATTCTTTGGAGGAGAAGTTCACATCTGCGTGATCAACAGCAGGCTTGGCAGGTTCATTTTTCCCTAAAACAACCTGGTTTCTTTATCCCTTAGATCATTTTGTTTCGTTGAATAACTTTTGAACTTACATTATAGGTTTGACACTCTGGTATGGTTTATGACTAGTAAGATGCAATGCACATGCAAACTTTGCTGATTTCCCTCATGCCAGATTTTTTGGTTCTTAAGATGCTTGTATTTCGTCTTAGAAATATAGTCCTGCTACTTGAGAGTTGACACCGAGCTTATTTTATAGTGGAGAAAGCAAGTGACTTTGAGGTCCATTTAATGCATGTAACAGCATTTTTTAAATTAGGAAATACTAGAGCGATTTGGTGAATCATTTGATTTGCTAGTGGAGAATTCTTATAACTGAACTTGTTGAAGAAATTTCTTTTTGGATCATAAGTTTGTACAATTTGAATAATGACTAACTCTAACATTTAAATTTTATTTATGAGATCAAGTTACAGTTAGCAGGCTTCTCATTTTCAAGGGATTTTGGATGAATGAGTGCGATTTTTTAAAGTTTTATGCAGAAACAATTATATCTTTTAGGTAGAAAAGCGCTGTTATGTACACATGTATGTTGATAAGAAAATGATCTTCAGTATTATTATCTTGACTTTCAAAGTCATTTGAGGACTGTTCTGTGGAACTTGGTTAACCCTTTTCAGGTTTTAACTCATTTTTCTCATGTCTCAAAATGTTGATTTTATCTTGTGTTATGTTATTAAAATTTTGATTCATACATTATTTTGTAAAATCAGTCATCTCTTGAAGGAAGAGAAATGCTGGAATTTCGGAAAAATCTCCCTGCTTACAAGGAGAAGGATGCATTATTGGCCACAATCTCACAGAATCAGGTTGTTCATGGTTTTATATATTAATATATCATGTCTTTTTAACTTGCTCTGGCATGTTAACTCATCTCTTCGTTAAAAGTTTTCAATGAATGGCGTACTCATAAGTCATACTCATCAATTTAGTAGCCAAGTTGCATTTTCACTCCCCTGTATAACCAATCTATCCTAGAGGTGTTCTTTGGATCAACTCCATTTTTAAAGTTTTTGGTAGCTCTGGACAGAGAGGATTAGAAGAACATTCTGAACTGAGGAATGGATTCTTAATTCTTTTGGAATATAATCTCTTCACTTTTCCAGTTGGAGCCTCTTATTAGAATTCCTTAAAATATAAATTAATCACATTCTTTCTTTTAGAATCTCCTTGGTGTTGTATGGATTCCTTACCACTTTTTTTTTTTTTTTTTTTTTAAAAGGTTATTGTTTCTTGAAATGATATGATGGGATTGGAAGTTGGAAGGCCCATCCTTTGTTGAACAGAAAGGAAAATCTCTTTTTCTTATGAAAGAACAGTTTACAATTTTAATTTTTTGTCTACTATTTTTGTTTAATAATACGAAAAATTTTGGACCTGTGTGTTCTTTAGACTAACTCAAACACTTCAGTTCTGTTATACCATCTTTAAAATATTTATGTTGACAAAAGCTCTTTCCACATTATGGTTTTGAAAAAGACATTTGTTTGGCATCTCTCCCATATTATATTAGCTTTGTTTGTAAGATGCACCTTTATGGGAAAACTTTCTAGTATTTTTTTTTTATTACACCCTGAGTTCTATTGTTCATGATTTTGTGACATATAATCAGTGTATACTACAAAATAAATAAATAATTTTCCAAATATAAATTTGCCTATAATGGCTGGATTTTGGATTCTGCAGGTTATTATTATTTCAGGTGAAACTGGTTGTGGCAAGACTACGCAAGTTCCCCAGTTCATTTTGGAATCAGAAATAGAATCACTCCGTGGGGCTGTTTGCAGCATCATATGTACACAGCCAAGACGAATATCTGCCATGTCTGTCTCTGAGAGAGTTGCTTCTGAAAGAGGGGAGAAATTGGGTGAATCTGTAAGCAGCTCACGATCTCAAACCATAACCATTGCCATCTAACGTTATGGATTATGATAAAGTTTCTATTTCTTCATGTATTTCTTCAAGGTTGGTTATAAAGTGCGGCTGGAGGGTATGAAAGGGAGGGATACTCATCTTCTCTTTTGCACCACGGGTATCTTGTTGAGAAGATTGCTTGTTGATAGAAATTTGAAAGGCATAACTCACGTCATTGTTGATGAAATTCATGAGCGTGGAATGAATGAAGGTGATGCGTAGTTCAAGTAGGTGATTTTTTGTCTATGAAAATTATAACTTCTAATTCCATTTTTTTCTCATTCTAGATTTTCTGCTTATTGTCCTGAAAGATCTCCTTCCTCGTCGACCAGAATTGAGGTTGATTTTAATGAGTGCAACTTTAGATGCAGAACTTTTCTCATCCTACTTTGGTGGGGCTCAAATAATTCACATTCCGGTAATAAGAAGCTTGCTATTTTTTTTGGAGAACAGTATTCAATGTTGTTGTGGTATTATGTTGTTTGCCATTCAGTTTTATTCCTCTATGATGACTGAATTTGAATGTTGAATGTTGAATGTTCAGTCTTGGCACCAGTAACTTATAATTAGACTTGTATTATCTATTGTTTCTTGCTTGAAAACATTTTTGTGGTAGTATAACTCCATGGTTGAGCATAGTTGTAAAGAAGATTGGCCTCATTTAACTGAAATAATATTGTTTGCAGAAATTCAAACTTAGGACTGTTTGGTGGATTCTTTTTTATTTTATTTTATTTTAAATTTCATTATTATGATTTTTGTTATTTGTTTTTGCAAACCAGTTTTTAGGAATTGTGACTTGTAATATTAAGGTTATTGTTTAATTATTTTCAGCGTCAGACCCTCGTGTTTTTTTCCAAAGAGAAATCTGTTCAATCCCATAGTTAGGCATTTTGTGAAAGAAATTTGAGAAACGGCCAACTTGGAAATAGCATACTAAGGGCAATGGACTAAAAAGTTGAATTTATTTCTTGACAATAGTCTAAAGAGTTGAATTTATTTCTTAGATCTAAATGACCCTAAAAAGGCAATATTTCTCAATGTTGGTTGCTTGAGTTGGATGGTGAGTGGAAATTTTGTTGACAATGAAATGATTTCAAGACCTTCATTTTGAATCCTTTCCCTGTTGATGTAAGTTAGCTCAAATCAAGGACTAGAATTTTAGTTGAATGCAGCGCTGAATCCTTTGCTTTGGTCTGCATTAGGGATTCACACACCCTGTCCAAACTCATTTTCTGGAGGATATTCTAGAAATGACGGGTTACAGATTGACTCCATACAATCAAATAGATGACTATGGTCAAGAGAAGACATGGAAAATGAGCAAACAAGCACCAAGAAAGAGGAAAACCCAGATTGCCTCCACTGTTCAGGTACGGGAAGTTTTTCGATGTACGAATGCTTTAAAATCCTTGTCTGCTAACATTTTATCCTGCTTGGAACCTTTGTAATTAGGATGCACTTATGTCAGCTGATTTTAAGGAGTACAGTCTTCAAACTCAGGAGTCCTTATCGTGTTGGAATCCAGACTGTCTTGGTTTTAATCTCATAGAATATCTTCTAGTCAGGATATGCGAGAGTGAAACACCTGGAGCTATTCTTGTTTTTATGACTGGGTGGGATGACATCAGTTCTCTGAAGGAGAAACTTCAGTCTCATCCTTTATTAGGAGATCCGAGTCGTGTCATGTTGTTGGCGTGCCATGGCTCAATGGCCAGTTCAGAGCAGGTAATATTGGATTGTGGAAATAGAATGATTTGATGTGGCACATCTCTCTCTCTCTCCGCATGAGATATTAGTTTGCATGAATATGCTCCATTCTTTCTGCATGAGAAGTCAATGCATCTGCATGAATATGCTCCATTCTTTCTGCATGAGAAGTCAATGCATCTTTATTGAGAGAGGAATTTGATCATTCTTTTTCGAGTGACTGAATGCATGAATGCAATCCTATGTACTCTATGCCCCCTTTTTTTTTTTTTTTGTGTGTGTGTGTGTTCTTTCTAAAATTTTATTTCACAAATTTGTATATTCGTCAATGTTTCAGTGCTAATTTCAAATATCTGCAGAGGTTAATATTTACTGAACCTGACGAAGGAGTGAGGAAGGTAGTGCTTGCAACAAATATTGCCGAGACAAGTATCACGATAAATGATGTTGTGTATGTTCTGGACTGTGGAAAGGCAAAAGAAACATCGTATGATGCTTTAAATAACACTCCTTGTTTGCTTCCGTCTTGGATATCCAAGGTTTCTGCTCAACAAGTAAGGTTATATTCTCTTGCTAAAGATATGGATTATTTCCCTTGGATGATAAGCACATACGTGGAACTATATGGGATGAGATCTCCATTTTATTTTTGGTTTGAATGTTTCTCTATGCGTAATTGAGATATACCATATATTCTAATTCTACTCATGCATTTTTTTCTTTCCAATTTTCCTTTGTTGGAGGGTTTTTACTTATTATTTTTTTGTTCTTCAGACAAGTTCATCTGGTCTTTTAACCAATCGTCATCTGTCTCCAGATGCCAGAGCATTGTTTCCAACTGCTCTACCAAGCTGCAGTATAACGTTAAATTTAAAATCATAGAAAGGCTGATTACATACTGCTAGATATTATCAGTATCTGTTTCTGTTTCTGTTACATAGGATTGCATTCATGCATTCACAATCACTTGAAAACCATAGAAACCACTGAAAAGTTCTGTTTCTGTTTCAGGAAAAAAAAATGAAGATTACAAATTGCTAGATATTATTAGTATCTTCCTGCGTAGGATCTGAGTTATAGAAGGCATTATTCTCCTGTTTCCAGCTATTAAATTCTTTGTACCGATTGCTATCATGTATTTTGAATCAGTTCTCAGAATTTCTCTTTTTAATCAAATCTAACTAAATATCAAGATGATTTTTTTAAAAACTTCTTGACTTGGGAAAAAGCAGGGAAGCATGTATGATGTTTCCTGGGCAATTCAATCCACATAATTCCCATGCGACCTTAGCCTTGATAGTTTCTGTAAAATGATATGGAGGTTACCTATCAACAGTCAAATATAGTAAAATTTATGAGCATTTCTTCTGGTTTTCTCTGTTTGATACTTCAAACTTTCATGATTTGTTGTTGGAGATTCTGTGAGCTCATTATTAGTTGAGGATGAAATATGAACTGTTTTGGCTCAATTGGAAAGCGAGTAATCAGATAAAAGCCCCTGGTTACAACGATTTGTGGTATATGTCTTCATGGTTTACAATGACCTGATTGTACCTATATGCTTTAACATGGGTGACATAATGAAAACACAGTATAATGGAATAAAAGGTGATATAAGAAACAAATGCTGTTAATGTGGAATAATGAGATATGAAAATGTATTTCAACTCTTGGGGGCCGGAAATAAATTAGTTTTGTTGTGGCCTAACACAGTAATAATTGGAAGCATCCATTAATGGCAGAGTAATGATTCTTGTATATCAGTCCAAGAGCTTCATGTTTCCCCAATACTTGATTTGTGATATATACGTGCAATTTGCAATCAAATATGTGACAGTTTTGGGAGTGGGGTTTTCTTTGTTTTCTTATTCCCTTATCTGAAATATTATTTCTGTGTTTTGCTACATTTTTTTCCCAAAAAATTTAACCATGGATGACAATGGTGAACTGTGTTGTGTGCAGAGGTTTAGGGATACTTTCAGTACTTCAAATATTTTGTAGTCCATTAATTTTGATTGTTTTATTTTCTTGCCTTGTATAGAGAAGAGGAAGGGCTGGCCGTGTTCAACCAGGAGAATGTTACCATCTATACCCTAGGTGTGTGTTTGGTTCTTTCTCTGAGTATCAGCTACCAGAAATTTTGAGAACACCTTTACAGTCCCTCTGCTTGCAAATAAAAAGCTTAAGGCTCGGAAGTATATCAGAGTTTCTATCTCGGGCTTTGCAATCACCAGAGCTACTAGCGGTTGGTCTTTTTCCGTATTTCAGTCTGGATACAGTATCTAGTGAACTTGACGCATTTAAACCTTTCACATTTCTTTGTCTATGAGTTCCCTTTGCATGCATATCCACTGACCTTTCATGTTTGCTGCATTAATTTTTAGTCAACGGCTGTTTGCAGGTTCAGAATGCTATTGAATATTTGAAGATGATTGGAGCATTTGATGAGAGTGAAAATCTTACTGTTTTAGGTATGGAGTAAGGTCCAACTTCTACTTTTTCTTCTGATGATTTTACCTTATGGGTACTCTATAGTTTGTAATTTGGAATAGATGACCTCATTCCATGTTCCTGACAGGTCGTTATTTGACTATGCTCCCAATGGAGCCAAAACTGGGAAAGATGTTGATAGTAGGTGCTATCTTCAATTGTTTGGATCCAATTTTGACCATTGTTGCTGGCCTCAGTGTGAGAGACCCTTTTCTAATGCCACTTGAGAAGAAGGATGTAAGTTCGCTTGCATCATGGTATATTGTATCATGCGCTTTACATTTGCTTTAGGTGTTAAGTGGTCAAATTCCTCTGTAACTACCATATAAACTATTGAAAAAACTTTGTTCACAGTAGGCACTGATTTTTTTTAGTCCCATGCTTGTATGGCCTTCTTGCACCCTACCAATTTGTAGTCGGTGACTTCACCGGAGAGTGAGATGCCATTGAATCTTTTCTCTAATCTCATTTTCTTTTAGATATAGGGTGATATTGTATCTTTACCCTCTCCAATATTGTTCATTTATGGAATAAAAAATCTTCTGCAAAAAGGAAAAATGATAACAAGACGTATAAATTTAAAATCAAAATAATAGAAACGAAAACAACTCCCACATTAATTTTTTTTTGTTTTGTTTATTTAAAGGCTGCAGAGGCTGCAAAATCTAAATTTTCACAAGATCATAGTGATCACCTTGCTATTATCCGGGCTTATGGGGGATGGAAAGAAGCTGAGAGGAACTTTGGTGGATATGACTTCTGTTGGAAGAACTTCCTTTCTGTACAATCGATGAAGGCTATTGATTCACTAAGGAAGGAGTTTTTTTCTTTGCTTAGAGATACTGGCTTGGTTGATGGGTACTCAGACACCTACAATGCTTGGAGTCTTGATGAACAACTTATACGTGCAGTTATTTGCTATGGCCTTTATCCTGGAGTTTGCTCCGTTGTGGTATGTCGTTGTCCTTATTTAATTTTAATCAACCTTTTTTTTTCCCCCTAAACCCTTGGTTTCAAACAAATTAATCCATTCATAGTTTATGCTTTGCATTGTTGAGGTCAAGTTACCCCGTTACAGTGGAACTCTAAAAAAGAAATAAAAAGTTGTCCTATTACAAGTTATCATTTGATTGGCCAAATCATATGCTGTAGAACGTGTGGACATTGTAATGCTAGCTACCTTGTGCAGACTGTCAGTGTCAGTCATAGATTCAACAAGGACATTATTGCAGGACACGTTTTATTATTTTTTTTCTAAATAACTATGGACTGGACAAGGGGTGATGAGAGAGATGGAGCAGGATGCAAAGGACAGAATCATAATTTGTGGAACATATTTTGTATAGAGAATGAAAACAAGAATTTAAAATATATCTTTGATCCGAACCTTTAAAATGTTCATTAAATACCAAAGACCAATTTTTGCATAGGAAAAACTAAAACACACACCGCACCCACACACAGAAAGTCATGTGTTTAGAAAAATATAATTGGAAAATGCTACACTATTGTGGAAATAATTACATTTTTATGTTTTTATATTCTTAAGAATGAATTGAATTGAGAATGCGCATCTCTATATATTTTTTACCTATTGTCTAATTAAGACCGGAGCCAAAGACAAGGAAGAGGCAATTGACCCCTAATTTGGTTTAGATTAAACAATAATAATGTAAGATTTTATAATTTCCTTCTAACTCCCCCAAGAATTTGAATCATCTAACTCCCCCAGAAATTGTATTTGAATAATTTATTTTTATGAAACAAAGATTATACAAGTAAAAATTTAGAAGATTCAAAACTCACCCCTTATGGAAACCTAAATTTCACAATGCTTGAAGTACTGAAATTTGTGCAGCTATTTCTTAATCAACGTCCCTGCAATATTGTCTCAGCTTTTTTGAGAATAGCATGTCGTTATGTCTGTCTGTGCCTCTGTGTTGCCTTGTGCTATTGTCTGTTCTTCATAAGACATGCCCTTTGCCTCTTGTCCATCGTGTTAACTTTATCCTCTCTCTCAAGTAGATCATTATTTATTTATTTATTTATTTGCATGCCCCAAATATGTATGTACCTTGTTTATTTCTGTACTCTTTTAGTTTTCTCTAACATTAATCACATGCAGCATAATGAGAAGTCATTTTCTCTCAAAACTATGGAGGATGGCCAGGTGCTCCTCTATTCGGTAAGTATGATCTTCAACTGCATGTATGTAACATGGATTTTCCCCTTTTGACAAGAAATGTAGCAAAGGTATTACAATTACTTATTATCATTTTCTTAATTCCTTCACTTTGCTGTATAGAACTCAGTCAATGCTCGAGAGTCGAGGATTCCATATCCATGGATAGTTTTTAATGAGAAGATTAAAGTGAACTCCATTTTCCTTCGAGATTCAACAGCCATCTCTGACTCAATGTTGCTTCTCTTTGGTGGAAGCATCTCAAAAGGGGATCATGTAAGTTCTCCACAGGATGACACTTCTGCTGTGGAAGTTTTTACAAATGTCATCTTTCTGCTCCATTTGTTTTTCTTTTCTTCTTTTCTTCTTCTTCTTCTTCTTTTTATTTTATTTTATTTATTATTATTATTAAAAAAAAGGATCATACATCGTTATTTCAAATTTCAAACCTAGTAGTAAACTCTATCTTGTAGGAAGGACACCTGAAAATGTTGGGTGGTTTTTTGGAATTTTTTATGAAACCTGATGTAGCAGAGACATATCAGAAATTGAGAATGGAACTTGAAGAGCTTATACAGAAGAAGGTAAGTGGAATATCATATTTAGTGTATTGATAGGATCTGTGGTTTCGAGCGTTAACCTCTTTTTCTTTTCTTCTCTTCAATGAAAAGCTTTGTTTCCCTCTCAAAAAAAAAAAAACCTCTTTTCTTCAATAAAAAGCTTTGTTTCCGTTTAAAAAAAGGATAGGATCTGTGATTTTTGTTTACTCTAGTTTTAGTTGGTAATATGTGTTCTCTTACTTTTTTCCCCACCTAAACTACGTCTATCAATTGAATTTCCATATGATGTAATCATTCTGTTTTATATTTCTCACAACGAAGTAATTTTAAGCAACAATTTCTTTTATTTGTTTTCAATTTTTAAAAACTTCAATGAAGTCTGAACCGAATTTAAAACCACTGAAAATGGCTAATTTCTTCCTATGTTTTTAAAATATAGAAATATAGAAACAAAACTATATAACATGAAATGTTACTAGACGACCCTAAGTGCTTCCACTAACTGATTTTGTCAATGTGCAGCTGCTAAATCCAAAGATGGACTTGCACTCCCACCATGAGCTCCTATCTGCTGTACGCTTGCTTATTTCAGAAGACCAGTGTGAAGGTCGATTCATTTTTGGCCGCCAGATCCTTCAGCAACCCTTCAAGACGTCAGCTCCTGCAGCAGCACCAACTGCTGTTTCAAGAATTGAAAGTGGACCTGGTGGTGACAATTCTAAGAGTCAGCTCCAGACTTTACTCACGAGAGCTGGATATGCTGCACCCATCTATAAGACTAAGCAATTGAAGAACAATCAATTCCGAGCAACCGTGGAATTTAATGGACTGCAAATTATGGGACAGCCTTGTACCAACAAAAAGAATGCAGAAAAGGATGCAGCAGCTGAGGCTCTTGAGTGGTTGATGGGTGGAAATCAGACAGGGCACGACTATGTCAACCAAATGTCTATGATGCTAAAAAGGAGCAAGAAGGATCATAACTAATCCGGCATTTCCACATTTTAACAGAAGCCTATTTTGAGAACGCAGTAAAAGCAGAGCACAATCAATGAGCTCAGGTATTGCTCTTGGGACCCGAGTGCATGATTTCTGATTTCTGATTTCTTCTTTTGACTTTGAAAACAGAAGATAGATACCTCAAGTAAAAAAACTTAATAGATGGCAAACTTTGATATTTTTGCAATTACTCAATCATAATAGATCTGAAGGAGCAGGAGGAGCAGGAGGAGCGGAACTCAGTGTTCATGAGAATACCAAAACACATTCAATTCCTAGGCTGGAACTTGGACCATAAGGCACTGGAGTTGAATAATGAGGGGACAAGAAAAGTCATGATTGCAAAGGATATGGTGAAATCGGTGATATGCTGCAAGGTTTGGTTCAGGAAATTACATGTGAGTGATTATTGTGTATATAAATATTTAGACCCCAGTCACATACTTGTAAAGTATCTTTTTTTTTGGGGGGGGGGGGGGGGGGGGGGGGGGGGGCAGAAAGAATAGTAGGCCTGTAAAATTCCCAAGTGAAATCTTTTGATTTCGAAATTATGGTATAGCCTGGCTGACAGTAAACAATGTCTAGTCCTCAAAAACAGCCATTGTCAGTAGAGGTGAAAGATGCAACAGTACAGCACAGTCTGCACCTTTCCTGACTCTCCTGTTAAAGACGCTGGGTCCTTGCACACTTGTATCTTTCCCTATTCTTCCTTTTTAACATGTTGGGTCCTTGCAGTTGTATGAAAACTGCAAAGTAGCCCCCCCAAGGAATGGAAAATTTTTCTGTGCCATTGTCAAAATCATTAACACATACAAATAGATTAGAGAGAGAAAGAGAGAGATTCAAATAGTTACCAAGTAATAGAGATAGAAGGAGGTTGGAGTGGGCAATTCTCAAATCCCTAGAGAATTAATTCTCTTGCTCCAGGTTGAGGTCTCCAACTGTAAGCCATTTCACTGGGAAGGTACAAAATTTCTTTCTCTTTTTTTGGTTACTGTTGTTGATTCCAGGGGATGCAACTAGTGATAATGGTGTAGGAAATGGAAAACAAAAAAACATGTGTCGGATGGAAAATAGAGGAATCAGACAGTGGCAGTAGAAGACAGGCTGTGAATGTCATTTTTTTTTTTTTTTTTTTTTTTTGTGATACCTTAAAAACACAAAATGTTTTGAAAGGATTGGACAGTGCTGCGCATTGGATGGCAGAAAGTGAGGCCAGAGAGTTATTGGAAATTTATTATTTGTCTCATAGTTCTCAGAAATTCTTCAGCATCAATGCTCCTCCTCTCTCTTCCCTTCATTTCTTAATTTCACCACTTTTGTGACTTTCTTACCCCTCCCTCCCATGTCCTTTCATATCGTGCTTTTGTTGCCTTGTCGGCCCATCCATCCCCCCTCCTCTTCTTTTTCTCTTTTTGGTATCCTCTCTCTCTCTCTCTCTCTCTCTCTCTCATTATAACTCAGATTTTATAATACAGGAAAACAGATCTTACAGAAGGCCTTGTTTACTTTACTATCACACACTACCAATTGAAAGTCATGTTTTGCATATGGAAGCTGAATTTCGGTTTCACAGGCCTTGTTTGAGAACGCTTTTGATTTTGAAATTTGTGTGTTTTTTTTCATGATTTCTTTACTGTGATTTTTACCTTTCTTAAAGATGTACTTTTAGCAAATTCTAAAAAGGGAAACTAGTTTTCAAATTTTGACTTGGTTTGTTAATATTTTGATGGAAAGTTGATAACAAACCAAAGAAACTTAGAGGATAAGTATTTATGAACTTAAATTTTAAGAACCAAAAATTATGTATTGGTTTGGTCATTTGATTTTTTATTTTTCATTTTTGAAAATTAAGCTTGCAAACCCCACTTTCACCTCTGAGTCTCTTGTTTCGTTTTTTACTTTTACCAATGTTTTCATTTTTAGAAAATCATGCTAAGTTTTAAAAACTCAAAACTAAAAGAGTAGTTTTTTTGAAAACTTTGTTTTTTTTCTTTTATATATATAAAAAAATTTGTTTTTGTTTTTTGATTTTGTCAAAGAATTCAACTCTTTCTTACCATGTTAAGAAGTTTTTTAAAAATTTTGTTTCTTGATTTTTTGTTTAATAAAAACAAAAAATCAAAAAGTTAACTGTTTGCTAAATTTTTTTCATTGTTTGTTATAAGTATTAGACATTGATTTTGTCTTTCATTTTTCATCACACATTATATCCCGCCTGCCCTAGAACCTTATTTCTTGTTGATAGGAATGTGAGGTGATATCTACTATTATCCACTAGTCATATATAAAAATGATGAATGGAGTCTTAAAATAAGTCAGAGAACAGCCAAACGATTCAAATTTTCAAAAGTTAAAGGACATGTGATCTTGAACACCCCCCCCCCCCCAAAAAAAAAAAAAAAAAAAGTAAATATTAAATGAAAATGTCATAAACATTATATATATATATATATATTGACTGTTAAAATGGTTATGGATCTATTGACAATTTTTTAAAGAGGCCAGATTTTAAAATGAAATTGAACATTATTTAAAAGGGAAAAAAAGATTGGGTGTTGTTTTGTGTTTATTATGCAATACATTTATTGAAGGAGAGGAGAAAAAATCTTTGTCAATGCTGTCAAACAACAGATTCTCTTTATTCATAATCTTATCCCAAATAACTTAAACATTTGACAGCAACTGCTTGGTCTATTGAACGTAATAAGAAATATATTGGCTAAGACAGTGAATGGTCCACCTTTCTTTAATATCCTTCCCCCCATTTTGCAGATCTGATCTCAACCAGCTAAGCACACCTACTTAATTCATATCCAAATAATCACCAATATATATATATTTAATTTTGTAAAGCCCACCTTACATGAGTTTCTATGCTTGTGGCCTTGTGGGTAATACTGCCAAAAAATAAATTATGGTTTCAACGTCATACTCCTTCCTAATAGTTCTCGCATTAAAATTTGAATATATGGAATATTTTATATTCAAGTTCTCTTATGCTCAAAGTCTTTTAATTATGAAGTTTTGAATTCTTAGTAAAATAAGGAAGTGGACAATTATCCTCTTTTAGTTTATATTAGATTAAAAAATTTCGTCTCATTTGGTCAGAATTGAATAATTATATTTATTAAGTCAATAATGAAATTTTTTGTCCATTCTTATGAAAATTCCACGCTTTACTCTTAAACTAACTAAATAATACAACAATTATAATTGATTGTTAGAAAGATATATAGTTAAACTGTATCTGGAAATTTACCCCTGACTTTGTTGAGGACAACATCGGAATAAAGGAAAACGAGATCACAGTGGAGCTTCCTTGCTATAAATCTAACGATTTTTTCTTCTTTTTTTGCCACACATTCTTAAATGCAACCTCAAAAGTTGCTATATGGTCCAATTTCCCTATAATAAATAACAAAATTTTAACAGAATACAAATAATTATTTTGTTAGAACATTACATAATAATACATGGTATAAGAGATTTGAACTTACAATCTTTTGGAGAAATTGGAGATACCTTGAATGAAGCTTTCTATGGCAAATATAACTTCTTTTTTTTTTCTTTTGTGAAATTTTAGATTTAGAAGTTAAATATTCGAATGCGAGTGATGATGGGTAAAAGTTAACTAAAATAGGAAGGAAAAAGAAAAAGATAGAAAGATGTTGGAGCTGGATTTTTGTACCAACTAATTAATAATATGACCATATGTCTTCATTGATTACTTGGGTAGTGAGGCCTACAAAATATTATGCACGTACGTATGCTTGTTTGGACACATTGCATATTCCTCATCAAAGAAGTGTGTTTAATTAAAGCCTTCTTTTTTTTCCTTTCACTCTCAATGCCATTTGGGTCCCATCCTCCCCCTAATTTACACTATTCTTTTCAACTTCTCCTACCCCATTTTTCTTTTTTAATATTCATATTCTTATTTAATTTCAAACCCACTAATTATATCCCAATTACCACCGTCCAATTCATTTAATTCATTTAAACATTTAGGTTAAATTATTCATAGAATCAACAATTGTCAGTATCTATTTGATCCTTAAATTTAAAAGTGTCTAACAAGTCTTTGAACTCTCAATTTTATATGTAATATAGGTCATAAACCTTTAAAAGGTGTGTAATTGATCCTTAGGTCTTTAAGCTATTTAATATTTTTGTAAAAAAAATTACAGGCCTACCAGAAATAAGATTGAAAGAAATTCAAAGACCTATTAATCATACACTTTTTAAAATGTAGAGATCAGATATACAAAAGTTGAAAATGTAATTTAACCTCATTTTTCCTAAAGTTCAAATTTGATGAGCATGTTTAGATTATATATATATATACACACACACATACAAACATGCTCATACATACGAGTTCGTATAAATAGTCATTTCACTTATAAAATGTTTATTTTACAAAAGAAAAGAAAATTGTGAATTAACAAGTTTTTATGAATTCTCAACTAAATAAACGTTTTGTAATCTTTTAATTTTAAACATTACATTAAGAAAAGGGGGAGGTAGTTCAAACATATATACACACATATATATTTAGGGAGGGTTCAAATAATCTTTAAAGCCTTGTATTTGTTTGCAACTTAAATTTATTCTTTTTGAAGAATTAAAAAAACATCTATATTTTAAAGGAAGGGAAAAAGGTTCGATCAAATAAATATATATATTTATATTTCCAACCAAATACAGCGATATCAATCGAATATTTCCAACCAAATATATCTTTAATGGCTCTTTCGAATATTTTACACGAGTTTTTTAATATCAAAGAATAAAGCAATCCTTAAGAAAAAAACAACAAATTTTATCCTAAGGTCTTATTCTTTTTCATCAATATGCTTTGGAAAAGAAAAAACACATAGACTTTATCTTATGAAATGTCACTCCAACATTTTTCAAAACCGAAATTATAATTTAACTAATTTAACCAATACGTCTGTGGTTGGAAAAAAAATTGTATGAAATTATAAAATAAAAAATATAAATGAAAGAAAAGGGAAAAGAAGGTGGGACTACGTCTAAAGCATACGCGTCATTTAAGGAAGGGACTAAAACCTCAAAATGGCATAACGAATTAAATAACATTATTTTTATAAAAAAACTATTTATTATTTATATATAATTTTTATTTCACATTTTCCCATTTTCTCTCTCATATTTATTAGTATATCAAATATCATTTTCGTTCTCATGTTATTTTAATGATTAAAATATAATTTTTTTATTCCATTTTAACTTAAGTAAATTTTATTGTTTGAATTTTAGTTATTGGATTTTCAATAAATCTTAAATTTAGTTTAATTTACTATTTTTTGTATTTTCATTGTAAATTTTGAAGATATATCCACATATTATATGTTCTTGCATGAAAAATATCATTATTATTTAATTAATTTGAATTAATATTATTAGTATTTTGTAGAACTAAATTTAAGATTTGTTGAAAATATAAAAACTAAAGTTTAATAAACTTAATATATGGGACCAAAATAATATTATAATTTATTTCAATTTATGTTAATTTGAAATATCTAATTTTAACCCATATAATTTTAATATATGTTAGAAATAATATTACGATTAGTTAGTTGATGTTTTATAAAGAAATAAAGTAGACAGTGATATCTTCCATAAATTAAAAAAAAAAAAATATATATATATATATATATATATATATATATATATATATATATATATATATATATATATATATATATATATATAATTTAAAATATTATCATTCTTATCTAATCAATTTAGATAAAACTTAGATAAATGTAAAATTAATGTTTACAATAGATAAATTTAAGATGTAAAACTAAATTTGAATATTTAAGTATGGGTACAAAAATAAAAAAGATAGTCAAAATACAGGATAAAAATGGGGTATCTTAACAAAAATGAAATAAATGATAATAATAAATAAATAACAGAAAAAACAAAAGCCCTCAAATCTATCTTTGACCATCGCCCACACAATCTCTCTCTCATGGCCTCTGTTTGATTCGCTTTTGTAAATTTGAACTTTTCTCCTCGTCTTCATCGTCTTCACCTTCTTCCTTCTTCTTCTTCTTCTTCTTCTTCATTCTCTCCTTTTCTCAGTCCAACCAGTCTCTTTCACACAACCCCATTTCACTGCTTCTCTATCAATTTCACTGTGCGCGTTTGTGTTTATGTGTTTTCAGATTCAATTTTTCTGACTCTCATTACTGCTTTCTCACTCCCTACTGCGCTTTATCTATCTATCCATCTATCAATCAATCTATCAATCATTCTCCTTCTCTGATTTACGGTTGGGATTCTCAATCGTACGCCTTCACCGCCGTTTGTCGGCCTTCACTTTGAACTATACTACCCATTACCGAAACAGGAGTATTCTCTTTTCTGCTTTCCTTTCTCGCTTTAATCTTTTTCGCCACCGTTCCCCTGTTTCTGTCACTATTTATGTTTTTGGGTTGATGTCTGATTTCCCTTTCGCTCGCTCTATGCGTCGTCGTCATCTTCGTTCGCTTTGCGATTCTGTATTTGCGCTGTGCTTCTGACTACGAACGTATGTCTTTTCTGCTTTCCTTCACTCTTCTCCTTTATCTTTTGCGGTTTTTTTTAAGCTTTTAGGGGAATTAATTTGTGGTTTTTTGCATTTGTGTTTCCCCTTTTAAGTAGTTGCAACTGAAATTTGGATTACGTTAGTTCCTGGTGATTTTTGTTCCCGTTTGGAATCTGGTTTGAGTTTTATGATTTGCATTAGCTCAAAATGGAATACTCTTCCTATATCTGTCGAGGACGCCGTCCTAATGGTGAATAGCCAGTTAGAAGGTTTAAAGTGGTTCTTTAAATCATATGGGTTTATGATGATAACTTTTTTGATCTGTGCTTAATCATTGTTTTAAATTACTATATTTTTATCATCATACAGACTTGCTTTTTCAATAGTATTGGTTTTTCTCTCTCTCTCTCTCTCTTTTCCCCCCCAAAGTTGGGTCTACTTTAGTAATGCGCTTATACTTATAGCTAAAGTGAAGGCAAAAGTTTTATTGATTTACAAAATTACAGATGGATGCTAAAGTGGGTTCTAGACTAGGGTATTTTGGATTTTTTTTTTTCCTTTGGAAAGATGAGAGAGAAAGACAGAGAGGTTGCTCTGTTAACACCACACTATTCTACATCATGATTCTTGTGTCACTGGCTTGTGGAGGTTTTAACTTCTTGATCAGCTTGCCTCAAATGCCATAATGGTTTTAGTTGAGTGATGTAGAGTTAAATTAATTTCTGTTGTATGGTGATGAAGAAGCTGCTGGTTGATCTCCATCAGAATGTTTAGCGGCCTCTGCAAGAAAGACATCAAATTTAAAAGCTCTCTGTCAAATCGCAATGTTGTTAATAAACTTATCTTGACCCAAGTGGAATTGATGTGGGCAATTTATTCTTCTCTGGGATGGCTATGTGGATAGCTAGTAGCTTTCTCTCAACGAGTATTACTTTCCGTCTTAAATGATTGGAGTGATTAGAGAGTCTCTTTGACTTTAAACTTTAGATGTCAGTTGATGTTTTGATTAGAAATAGAATGACGAGGGATGTCAATGTCAATAATAAGGCTCTTTGTAGGGTTGATTCCTTATGTTTGGCAAAGGGGATAGATCTCACATGCTTCAATGGAATGTTTTCTTGATCACTTTACCTAACGACCCTTTTTGTGTTCCATACTTTTTGACCAAAATATGTTGGTCTGACTTGGCTGCGCTGTGATGGAATTTCTCAATGGGACTATTTATAACTTCATTGCATAAGTGGTGGAGAAACTGTTTTCTTGATAGCTCGTTTAAGGATTCGACTTTGTTTATTTTCCAATTGGTAATTTTATGATTGCATTTTTCCCCATTATGCATTCCAATGTTTCAGTATGCGTGACTCAGTATGTGATGAATTATGAATGATTGATTGGTTATCAAAAAGATTGTTGGTTACCTTGTCAATGTGCCTGTGGTTTGCTTCCTGTTACTGTGGTGTGGCTTCTTTATATCTATTGTTGGTAGGGTCTTGGTCTTTCCTCCCCATGTCATTCAACAGAATTATCCTTTCGTTCCTTTTCTTCTCTTCTGTTGCTACTGCATCTTCTTGAGGAATTTATGTTAAAAAAAAGGTATTTCGTTCCTTATTATCATTTCAGCAATATTAGCTTTCCTTCTCCTCTCTCTCTCTCTCTCTCTCTCTCTCCTCCTCCTCCTTCTTTTTTTCCCTTTTATTTATTTTTAATTTTTCCTTTATTTTATTTTATTTTTAAATTTATATAAGAAAAAACTTATGAAATTTACAATAAGGAGAGGATCATCATGGCGTTTCAGTAAGCTTTCCCGTTTGGATAAAAATGACATGGTAAAAATAAAGCCTCCCACGAATAATATCATCAGAGATTCTTTGGCTTTTTTCTAACTAAAGATTCCAAAAGAAAGCCCTCAAAAGTCTATGTGTTCAATCATTTTCACGTTTTTATAATTTGTGATGATCTGCTCGTTGTATGTTAATCGAATGATGTTTGTTCTATTGATTCTTGTTCTCTGAATATGTAGATGTTTACTCTATTGGTTCTCATTCTCTGAATATGTTGCCTACGTGTCAGTTCTGTGTAATTTCTTTGATTTTTTGGCCCCCCTCAACGTTAGTGTATAGCTTCTTGTTGTAGTGTCTTTTATAAATACCAATGGTTTGCCTTCATGTTTTGCAGTAGGCAAATTTGACCTTTTCAGTACAATCTATGGAACTTATTGGTCCAAGAAGAGCGAATAAAAAGAATCACCTTCTTCGAGAGAATGGTGATTCTCTTTTATCAAATGTAGACGATCTTGATCCATGGACTGCATGGGCCTATAAACCTCGCACGGTTTCTTTGTTACTTCTTGGTGCCTGCTTTCTTATGTGAGTGTGCTGTTCTCTTATTATATCTCTGTAATCTCAACTCGACAACTTATTTGCTAAGGACTCCCATGCTTATTTTCTGGAATACTGAAGCATGCTTTTGCTTTCTAAGAGATGGAAGTTCATGTTTTTATTGTAAATGGTTATCTGGTTGATAGATAATTGAGCTGCCTTTAATTCTTCTTAGTTACATAGAAACCACTTGTACATTTATTTTGCCTTTTCATCTTGTTTGGAACAGAATAATAACTTTCACTAAAGATTTTTTTTTGGTCTTATTTTTTCTATCACCTATCCCCTTCATCACTTTCAGCACCATGGTCTTCGACATTTATAGTTTTGGGTTGGATTCTAACCCTTTGGATAGGAAGAATAAAGGGAGGGCGTTAGAGACTCTATTTCCTAGTGCATGGTAATATTCAGTCTTGGATGTTATTATAGCCTTAAATTATTTTTTCAAATTTTGAATGAAGTCCTTTTGTTTGTCTTTTCAATGAATGCTTGTGCATGAACTAATTGCAGCAATGAATTTATTTTGTTGTTCGGATGTGTTTGTCAGCTGGGCCAGTGGAGCTCTAGATCCTGAATGCATTGCATCAAGTGATCTTGTTACATCTGTTAAAAGGTCTGCTTCAGAATGATAAATATTTCTCCTTCAAGAACAAGTAATTGTCTTTTCGTCTTGATAAACTTTAGTTCATGCTGCTTCTCATAGGGGTGTGTGGGCAATGATCGCTGTATTCCTTACATATTGCTTGCTTCAAGCTCCTTCTACGTAAGTTATTATTTCAATTTCAGAAATAATAGTTTGCTTATAGATTTTGGTTGTTTGACTTTTATCAGACTATCCATTTGTAAAAACTTGATCATTATGGTCTTTGGAATGACTAATGAATTAACACTTGATGTCACCCATCATTATATGATGTTTTCATTTTCCATGGATGAAGATACTTTCTTTTGCTACTTGATTCTTCTAATCAACTGGAGATTCTCGCAGCTAAATTTTTGTAACTACTGTAGTTTGATTTATTTAGACTGACCTCCTTGACAGAGGGAAATCTCTTCCCTCTGGCCTTGTTTGATGAGTTCTTGTTTCATATTCAAACAAATAATGTGTGTGTGTGTTTCCAGGGGAAACTGTCTGTGTGTGTATTTTGAGAACATGTTCATTTGTTTTTTCCCCCTAACTTAATGTTACTGTTGCAAAAGAAAAAATATTAATTTGAATTGTATACAACATAGTTCTTAGAGGATTGAGTTTTGATGGCACGAGTCTTAATATTTCATCATCGTGCAGGATTCTTATTAGGCCGCATCCAGCCGTATGGCGCTTAGTACATGGCTTGGCTGTCATTTATCTTGTAGCACTCACATTTTTACTTTTCCAGGTAGATTTTCTTTCTAGATTTATCCTCGGTTTGCAATCAATTATGTATATCTTCAAAGTTCTTGGATTTTAATATTTGAAGGTTGACCTTTGTTCTCTCTTTTGAGTATATATATCCTTCGATTGTTCATATTTGCATCTTCGTTAATAAAACCATTTAGCTGCTCTTGTGGTACTTAGCATTCAAAATATAGTGTAAGCTCCAATATCATCAATTTTTTCATGATGCTGTATTTTCTAATCTGTAAATTTATTTTCAGAAGCGTGATGATGCTCGAGAATTCATGAAATTTCTTCATCCTGATCTAGGCCTTGGTAATAAGTTTAGATCATGGACATTTGTCCTATATTGTCTTCTTTTCAACTGCGTGTTCTAATTATTTTTTTGTTCTGACACTTGATTTAGAGCTTCCTGAGAGATCATATGGTACTGATTGTCGTATATTTGTTCCTGAAAATCCCACAAGCAGGTTTAAGAATGTCTATGTATGGTTTCTTCTTTTCCAATTTCAATAGCTATGTGTCATGTGCTTCCATGAACTTTATTTATTAGTATAATCCCAAGACGCTTCATTGTTCTGATTATGTTCCTGATTATGTTTGTTTACTCAGGCAACATTATTTGATGAATTTGTTCCTGCTCACATAATTGGATGGTGGGGTAAGGCTATATTGATCCGTAATCAGCCCCTTCTTTGGGTACTATCAATTGGGTTCGAGTTAATGGAGGTTAGATATATTTACACATACATATTGTTTTTTCCATCCTTGCAATGTTGATATTATTTGGTTCCTAAAGTAGTCACCATTTTTTAATTTTGCCGCTAATTTTGCAAAGGTTTCAACTTTATCTAGCAATCAAACAGTTAGATTTTGAAATTATTGATAATGAATATATATTTGAAATTAATTATTGAAAAGGAACCCTGCTAGTCCATTACTAGAGGGAAAGAAAGTAGAGATTGCACAGTTATATGGAGAGTTGACAATTTCCCAAGCATCGTGATTGAAGAAAGGGTTATATAAACAGAGAAAAGAGCTGGTTGTACTATATATGGTGAAAGATCACTACAAAATTTGTAAAAGGGCAAGAGTTCCATTAGTGGAGAGAAGTAGAAGTTCGTACAAACTTAGTGGAGTTGTCAAAATTTTGAAAAGGCTGGGGTTTTTTTAAAATGGAATGAGATCTGAACTGGTCATCTGATAAAATCTAATTTACCGAGTTCTTTTTTTCTTAAAAACTATATTGCTATTCTATTACTTGGTTTTATTTAGGGAGAACTTGGCTGAAAATTGTGATGTCATGTGGTTATTGGAACTTCTAAAATATAATAGGAACAAAATGGAGAAGAAAATGATGTGTACTATAGGACCAAATAATGTATTAAGCTTGCTTTTTCATTTCATGACTTTTCATGTTTTTTTGTTTGTAATCATTGGCTCATGTGATTTCTCGCTCAAGTTGGCCATTTAACCATAAATTTTCTCTTATTGTCTAGCTTACCTTCCGCCATATGCTACCAAATTTCAACGAATGCTGGTGGGACAGTATTATTCTTGACATCTTAATTTGCAATTGGTTTGGTGAGTTTCTCACTCCTAAAAAAGACTAGAAAATCGAAGTTACTTGGCCGTATATATATGAACATACAATATCAATTGTGATATGCTCTTTTATCCTTTATGAACCCCTGGTTATGGATTTTTCGGAGAAAAATGGTATGCTTCACACGGATGACATAGCTATGAATATGATATGGATATGGTTTTCATTTTTATTTACTGAAAATCTAGGTTATAACATGTCACTATCATTATGTCAAATCATGCCACTATCTTAATGTTATTACCACGCTCCTGGTAGGTTTACAGTAGAACTAACTATGATTACCATACAATTTGCCCATTTAATGACCAGTCAGAATGTATCATTTATGTTATTGGTGCCATTGAAAAACCATAATAACTGCTCAAACTTTCCCGAACTGCATTCATTCAAGTCCATATTGATTCTTCTTAGTTATTAGTTCTTAGTTCTCTCCTTTGTGCCAATCTATCTTACCTGCTTTCTCAGTGTTATGATGAGTCGTAATGGTAAGCCATCTCAGGGGGAAAGTGTGGAGTTAGTTTGTGTTTAGTTGAAGGCCCTCATTTCCATTACTTGTTTTGCAGGAATATGGGCAGGAATGCGAACTGTTCGATATTTCGATGGGAAAACATACAAGTGGGTTGGTCTAAGTCGTCAGCCTAATATTATTGGAAAAGTAAGTCTTTCATTGATTTTCTATCAAGAAACAAAACTAATCGAGTATTCTGTTCCTTAATGATAGGAATTATTTTCCTCAACTGTGAAATTTCCCATTTTTAGGGAGGCACATTTTCCACTTATTTCAGAATATATTCAGCTGTATTTAATTTAAGGAAGAAATGTTTTCTCAGCCATTGTTCTTTGAGGACTCCTGCTGGCTTGAGGATATGTGCTATGTTTAATATCTTCATTTATGAACTATCGCCGTTTTCTTAAAATGCATAGAGTACGCCTTGACTCTTTTAGTCGTACAACCTACAGCGATCTAATAGTGCGTAGTCTTATATCCAGGTGAAACGGACATTGGGACAGTTCACTCCAGCACAATGGGATAAAGATGAGTGGCACCCATTACTTGGTCCATGGCGTTTCATTCAAGTTCTTGCTCTTTGCATCGTCTTCTTGACGGTGGAGCTTAATACATTCTTTTTGAAATACTGTCTCTGGGTTCCTCCTAGAAACCCTGTAATAGTATACAGGCTGGTTTTATGGTGGTTAATCGCCATACCAACAATGCGTGAATACAACGTTTACCTTCAAGACAGGTTCTCTCTCCTTCCCTCTACGTGTTTGTCTATTTAGAATTCATGAATCTTTTCATACAATAATTAATGAAAACATATATAAAATCTGATGGAAAATCCTTATTTCAGGAAACCTGTGAAAAAAATTGGGGCATTTTGTTGGCTCTCTCTTGCCATTTGTGTGGTTGAACTTCTAATTTGCGTCAAGTTTGGACATGGTTTGGTTCTTTGATCTTGGAAAACTTGTTCCTTCATTGTTCATTGATGAAATACTAATGCATTTCCTTTATCTATGGTCTTTTTTTTAGGTTTATATCCTAAACCAATGCCATCTTGGTTGGTGCAGTTCTGGACATCTGTTGGAGTTTGCCTTGTGTTATTCTTACTTATTTGGACCTGGCAACTTCACCAATTAGTTGCAAGGAAAAAGTGGAAATAATTTTTTTTTTTTTTTAATTTCTTCATAGGGATAAAGGAAAAAGTTTTTTTTTTTTTCTTTTTTTTTTTTAAATTTCATGGGACTCCCATTCATCATAATGTAAAATTTTTACTGCATTTTGTAGATAGAATCAGATTTTCCATTAGGTTAGGGGTAGAGTCAACTTTCAACAAAGTCAACGGGAGGTTTTTCTTTTGGGAGAGGGAAGAATGTATTATTCTATGCCTAAAAGGCTAATGCGTTTGATCATCCACCCAAATGGTGGTCTACATCATTTTTATATTATGCAAACTCTTATAAAATTTAATTCATTTGGCATTGCCTTCCTACTCACTTTTCTTAAAGCAAATCCAATGTTGTAAATTTAATTTTAGATTTATAACATGTATATGAACTTCTGCCTAAATGCATTTTAAAATGCGAGATTTAACTTACAATATGTAAGATTCAATTTTTGAATAAAGGTAAAAAAGCTAAAATAGAATGATATGAATAGAGGTGATGGGTTGGTTGGTTGGTTACCCAAAAGACCCAAACAAGGTTCTCAACTCTTAAAATTCGGGATGGATTAGGTCACATCATATTTATTTTTTTCTTATTAAATTAAAATACTTAAAATGTATGTGTGTATGTATATATATACATATCTATATAATTTGGGTTGGGTTGGGTCAACTCATATCCAACCCAAACTTGATAAAAAATAGAGAAAAGTTAACCTAACCTAACCCGAGAATAAAACTAACTCAATCCAACCTTTATATTTGGGTTGTCTCATTTGAACACCCACGGGCATGAAGTATCCATTATCCTACAGGCAAGTCTTAAAGTAAATGTGAGTGGAATAGCTCTATCAAGTGTGAAAGGATAAGTTTTATCAAAAGTCATTTTGTCTTAAAATGATCTATTAAATTCATCAAATTGTTCCAAACAATCAAAATAGCCAATTATTAATGGAATTTCTTGTTGATCCTCTTCAAAACTGCAAAATTTCCCATAACTTAAAAGGGACGACCACAAGGCCTTAGGCATTGATACTAGAGTTCATATGGAATGCGTGCAAGCGAGGGTATATTACAAAATTAAGAGAAGGGACACAAATGAACTTACAAATCGAAACTATCTTAAAAGAGAAACCTTGGTAGATAATTTATACAATGGAAACAAAATTTTCAATATTTTAAAGAAATAACTACAAAAAAGAATATTATCGGTTAGTTGTACATTGAATATGTACAATTGATCGGCTTGTAAGCAGTTGAAGTAGGCATCAGACATGGTAGCTTGTTTCCATTAAAGCATGTCCAAGAACTTCACCATTTCTGTCAGTAGTGACTCTACAATGTACATTCTATCAACAATCAATTGCCACAAGAATGATAAATATGTTTTGTTTCTTGAAATGATTGAAAAGCATTCAAAAATCTTCTTCTGAATTGTAAGGGACGATTAGATTGAAAGGAAGAACAAAGATACAAATCTCATCAAATATTGCTAACCTTTATAAAATGGTGGGAGAGGGATCTATCTTTTAGCAATGGGCAAATTGGAATTCATCAAAGGAAAAGAATAGCACTGGTTCTGTTCGGATTTGAAGAGAAAATAATTAAACTCATTAGACTGTTAAAAAGAGCTAATGGGCCGGTTAGAGCTAATGGGCCTTTGAGAGCCGGTTTAAAGCCGACGGCTTATTTTAGATTTAAGACAGAATCTTCTGCTAAGTTACACCTCTACCTTGGAAGCACTTAACGACCCCAAAATATCATCATCATCCTCGAGTGAGGTCCAATAAATAGATGACTTTGATTTTACGAACTCCTGATTTTTCGGCATAACGCTGAAAGCTGCCATTGATTTTGATTCAGAAAGCTAAAGAAGAGATGGGAAGCATTAGCGGTGCTCTAACATCGCATTTGCAGCTGAGTCATTGCCGTTTCTCTGCTCGAACCTCTCAGTCTCAGCTTGCTTCAGCTCGAATTAGCCCAACATCGAGAAGGTCGAAGTTGCGATTCACCGGTTTACCCAGCCGTAGAAATTTCCACAGATTTGTGTGTTCTGCTGTCGATGACGACGTAAGAGAGAAGCAGATGGAGTTGGGTGCTGGAAATGGCTCCACCATCGTTGAAGATGTGCCAGGTATTACTATTGCAAAAACCTACGTTTCGTCTGAAAATCGTCTTTGGTAATCGTTTGCGAATACCCGAACAACTTTTGGAAGCTTTGTGTGGCAATTTTCCGTTATTATTATCGGATTAAGAAGTATTGGTCCTTAATTTTGTTTAAAATTTGTACTAGAAATTACTCATGTTCGATAGAGATGTTTGTTCTGGTAAAATTTTTAGATGAGCTTATGTGAGTTCAGGATTTGAAGGGAGAGTTCATAAGTGGATTTGTTTGGATCCATTAACCAGGAGAGGGAATGTCTTGCTCAACGTTGTTACTTCTCAATTTGCGGATAAAACTTATTGGGACTCTACATGCTTTCAGATACTTCACTTGTATTTCAATGTTCATTGCATATCTTGATTTCTACCTGTTAAATTATGTGGCTGCAGAAAGTTTATGCTAAAATTGGTATAAAAGTTCTTAATACGTCATCCTTTTCGTGAAAAAATATTAGATATCGTCGAGAATTCTACAAATGGGGCTCCGGAAAAAAGTGATATATATAACTTTCTCTATCCCAGTAAAGATCTACTTCCAGATGATAAAGAAATGAGTGTGTTTGATCATCTTGAAGAACTACGTCAGAGGATATTTGTGTCAGTTTTGGCTGTGGGAGCTGCAATTGTTGGGTGCTTTGCATTTTCGAAAGAACTCATCTTAATTCTTGAAGCTCCAGTTAAGGAACAAGGTGTAAGGTTCCTGCAGCTTGGTCCTGGGGAGTTCTTCTTTACAACATTGAAGGTCAGAACTTTGTATGATGAAATATAATTATATTGCTAGTATAATCGCTTATATGGATCTGTGACTTCTGAGCATAGTTACCATCCATTCGGATAGCTATAGACACGAAAATGGATTATGATACAATCTTGAAAAATGAGAAAAACTAGTTTGACTTTAACCAACTCGACTTTAACTTGGGTGGGTCACTTGGGTCAATGGGTGTGAAATCTTTAAATGCTTGAATTTTATAGTAGTCTAATAGCTTCGACCTTGTTTCATGGTGATTTAACATGAAATTGGAGTAAGAGTTGCCAAGTTGAAATCTTTGCAACATCATCTCTCATTTTTCAACCACTATCACAAACAAGAAGAATCTACCTCGATGTATGTTGAGTACATAGAAAATACATTGTATAATGTTTATTGAATTAGAACTTCTTGCTTATTCTATCAATCTTTCTGGTGTGTGTTTGTGTTGCGGAATACCAAACCACTAGATCCTGTAAAAACTTATGTTCCTCTCTTAGTCAGTGGGTGATACCACTTTGAACTATGCTAAATATTGTTTCTGATATTTGTTCAATTCAAAAATTCATTCTACACTCGCAATAAAATTCTCCTTATGCGCTCCAGGTATCAGGATACTGTGGCCTTCTTCTTGGAAGTCCTGTCATCCTCTATGAGATTATTGCGTTTGTTCTTCCAGGATTGACGAGGACAGAAAGACAGTTTTTGGCACCTATCGTCCTAGGCTCCTCTATACTTTTCTATGCAGGAATTGCCTTCTCCTACATAGTTCTGACACCAGCGGCCCTAAATTTCTTTGTTAGTTATGCTGAAGGAGCTGTTGAATCCTTGTGGTCCATAGATCAATACTTCGAATTTGTACTTGTTCTTATGTTCAGTACAGGCTTGTCTTTCCAGGTAAAGTTTTATAGGAATGTTGTCCGTTCAGTAAAAGATTCCTACTCATTACTTCTTAGGAACAATCTTAAATCATTGATGCGATAAGCTTTTTGACAATGTAAGTTTCATCTTATTTGCAGGTTCCAGTAATACAGGTTCTACTTGGACAACTTGGGCTTGTCTCAGGAGACCAAATGCTATCTATTTGGAGATACGTTGTTGTTGGTGCAGTGGTGGCAGCTGCAGTACTCACACCATCAACAGATCCCCTAACTCAGGTACTTCTGGCAGCTCCCCTGCTCGGCCTTTACTTGGGGGGTGCTTGGGTGGTCAAGCTCTCAGGGCGATAGATTCAACCCTAGTTTTTCAGCTCTGTGACAATTCTGTACATTCACAAAATATTATGTAGTGTAATTGTGACACCAATTAATAGAAAGGGATATTCATTCCATGGATCTTTCTAAAATTACTTCGTTTCTTACATGACAAGAACCAGAGCTAGAGCTATAGTAACAAAACTGGATGTAAATATGGCTACCCACATACATCAAAAATAAGTTGAGGCTGAAGATGTATCTGATTAAATAGAGAATCTCCTTTAGTCGCTTAAAGTTACTTTCTGCATTCTACTTTCTACATCAGTAGATGTGAAGTCACCTAGTTCAATCTCGAGCTGCGTCAACGAATTTCGGAGATTGTTGCCTGCCTGAAGAAAGGCTTCCGAATTACCATTAAGACTTCCCAACTCTGCCTGCATGTTGTCAAGAAGGCTAGAGATTTTCTCAGAAGCTACTTTAATGGCAGCGGCCTCTTGTGGGGGGTAAAGACAAGCTCCAAGCTCGTCAACCTGCACTCCAATTCCTTGGCATAGCTTCAATAGATTCTCCAAGGACGCTAAGTTACTTTCCTTGTTTACATTTTCCAGCTTAAGCAAACTTGTGATAGAGCGAATGAGTTCCTTTATAACTAGAAGAATTGAAGATACAACACTAATGGCAGATTGAGCAACTCTCATCTCTTCGGCTGACAAATCGTTGCCTATATCAGCATCATCGTTTGTATTGCCCTCATCTTGCGAATCGCCTTCAACTCTGTTAGAAGGTTCTTCAGGAGCTTCGTCCAAGTCGGAGGAACCTTGTTTAAGCTCCTTCATTTCTCGAAGGACATCCTTCACTGATACAGCTACCTGGGTTATTGCTCGGCCAATCGCAGTTATATTTGTGGAAGGAGCTTTTTTAAGAGCAGAGCAAGCTTCCCAAACCGCCCCAACCAATAGTGGAACTACTTGGTTTTGATCCTCGTTATTCCGTGGTCCTGAAAAAGTTCATTCACCAAGAAAATGTTAAGACTAGTTTTATCAAAAAGAGGAGAAAGAAATCGCATTCACTTGTACCATTGTAATGGTAAAAATATATATACAGATTATCATTTGGCTTCATGAAAACATGAAGTCACAACAACGTACAAAAGAATTTCACCCTATCATCAATTCTTTTTTCCTGTGATAGGATACGGAGAACTTCATTGATATAACTCACAAGTCACAAGGGGTAATATCAAAAGGATCATAGAAAACATTTCCAATGGGCTATAAGGGAGCTTGATAATGGAAACATCAAATAGCTGGAAAAGTAAAACTCTTTTAGTCTTTTCTACCCCTCCATGATATTGTAATAGATAATCTAATTTAACATGAACTCAAGGGTACTCCAACTGATATCATGGGAGGTCAACTAATCCTTCATCTTCCACCGAAAACTTCAATTTTTTCCTTTTTGATATCTGTGTGTTCACGCCAACTTGAATGCACCTCGACTAATCTCATGAGTCTCATATCCTAGATACTAGATAAGTGACCACCATAGATTGAACTCATTCCCTCTATGTTCTTTAATATACCATGCTTCCACGGGCAACTTCAATTCAACGTCAGATTTCTTGAATCAATAATTCAACTCCCAAATGCATTACAGTAGATGCAACATTATACAAAATACAGAAAGTTAAAATTACCGGACCATATTTGTTTGGTTCAATTGAAACAACACCAAGAGCAGTTTTAACAAAAATAAGACACGAGTATATACTAGAAAATGATGAATTAAACAAACATCAATGTACAACACAACATCCATATGTCAAGGAAGATCTGAGGCAGAAAAAAAGAATAGCAAATAATGAACTTACTCATTCAAAAGCTTTCCTTCTTAAAATCTTTTAGGAGAAAATTCACAAGATCTTTTCCTTCTTTAAAATTAATCTGGGATAAACTGATGATGGTCCAGAGCTACTACTAATAGGGTTTATGAAGAAAATTTGGCAGAAAATTAACGAAAGAAGAGGGAAAATCACTTACCATAAAAAGAGACGGATTCCTTCCATAACTTAAAACTGGAATCAATTACTTGCTTCACAGATGCATGGATAACAGAAGACAAAGTAGGGCCAGCGCCCACTTTACTCCCATGGGAAACCAGCAGGAAACCCTGCAGCATATTGAAATAAGATGCCATATTTTCCTCAATTGCTTTAACTTCTAGTCTTTCTCCAGTCCACACCATTCCAGCTACAGGGAAAACAAAAGAAACAACCAATCAAATTCCTGCCATTATCCATCAACTACAAACTTTTGAATATCTTCCACTTCTTCATCATTCGGAAGATTACTTCAAAAGTATACACAATCTCAAATCAAAACATCAAAACAGAGATAGCTGTAGAAGCACAATTACAATTCATAACTTACAAACAACACACATATAAATTCCATCCTCCCATCCCCACAGTTGAAGAACAGCAATAGCTACTAACAGTTATGATAAACGAAGAGGAAACATACCAATAGTCGCCTGCTTGTAGACTTGGTCGCCCATTTTTAGAACATCCTCCCAGCTCACCTTTTCGAGGGAAGACGATGGGTTTTGATCCAACATCTAGAAGTGAAAAGATGAAAAGAAGAATCATATCGGAGGCCTGAGTATCCATCAATACAAATGCAATTTTAACAAACAGAATCCTATCTGAAAATGGAACCTGAAAGGTTTCATGGATGGTGTTCAGATGCGAATTGAGAGTTCGAATGAGCCGCTCTTTATCCGCTTTCCCCATTACTGTCGGCGACTGTAACCCTTTGAGAATTTGAGAGAGACGAAGACGGAAAGCTGGGGTTTTCTGTGTTTCGGTTTTCACGATGGCTCGAACAAAGACCAAGAAGTGTTTATTTGCGGGGTTTTTCTTTTATATCAGAAAAAACGACGTCGTTCCTTCCTCTATTTTTAGATATTTATTTCAATTTTAAGTTGTTTTCTAGAATATTTTTTTATTTATAATAATTTTCTTTTAATTTTTCTACTCTCAATAAATTTTAAATTTGGTCAATGTGGTTAATTTATTTGTCTTTTAAAAAAAAAATCTATTGTTTATTTTTATATATACATGATCTATTTTCTAAACTTATTATTATTACTTTAAATAAAATTACAATTACTAAATTTGGATAATTGAGAGTACATCGATTAAAATAGTAGGAATGTACATCAACTAGTTGGTGTCAATTTTGGATGAAAAGTGGTACCGAAAATCAACCCAAAAAAATTGGTTGACAGTTACCTGTTGGTCAATCGATTGATTTTGTCGGCTCTTTTTCTTCTTTCCTTCTTCTTCTTCCCACATCTCAAATCGGATTAGAGATAGAAAGAATTAAATCTACTTTTTCCATTAAAAATAGATAGATAAATAAATAAAAATGGAACATGGAACAATAACTATAAGATGTAAAAAACACATTTCCAAGGTTAAAGGAGTGAAAGATAAACTATACAAATTGTTTTTATATTGTTTTTCTATTCTTTTCTGTTCGGTTGTGTGTTTTTATAAAAAAAAATAATATATATATAATGGCACATATTCAAATCTCTAACCTTTTAGCTAGTAAGATATATAGATATATCAATTTCAATTTCCAAGATTTTGTATAAAATTCTTTTATTTTTTTAGAATAAACGCATAGACACTAGTTTTATCGATAGTTTCTTGGTATTTTAAAATTTTATGTTAAGTTTTTTAAAATATGAGAGTTTTTTTTTTTTTTTTAATTTAGCTATGAGTTCAAATATAAAAGTTCTAATTAAGTTTCTAAACTTGAGTTAATAATTCTTGAACTTTTCATTGTTATATTTTTATAGTTCTTATAAAGTAAACGTCTTGCCATACAAAAAGATCAATTTTATTTCTTATAAAATCATTGAATTTTTCTTCTAAAAGAGTTTGAATTTATTAAGTATCCATATTTGACATTAAGTCTGAGATATAAAATTAAACCATCAATAATCTATTAAATATTTTTTAAAGTTTAAAAACTTGTTTGATAGTACATGAAAGTTCAAAACTAGACTTGGTAATTTAAAAAAGTAATGATTATTCCTTCAATGTTTACTTTTGTAATATATTTATATCAATTGTGCTAGACGTTCAACCAACCAACCACACTATTTTAATAGATGATAAAATTTAAAATTCTGTCTAACAAAACTTAAAACCTTGAAGCATGAAATGTCTTGATCAAAATCTCAGACTTTAATCTTTGATTAGAAAAAAAAGGTTAAGAATATCAAATCCTCGTTATTTAGAAAAAGGCATGTTTGCTTCATTATATAAATCCAGAATCTTCTTGACAACTGCTCTGAGAAATCAAAAGCCTCTCGCCAGCCCTTCTTGCCTGCAGATATAATGAGAGATATATAAGACTATAACCATGAAAATATCCTAAAAAAATATGACTCCAATGAATAAATAAATAATATACACACTCATCTATAATATCTAATACCATACATAACAATTCATACAATAAACAACATAAAAACATGATCATAATAATTGCTAATCTGAGCATAGTTCAACTGGCATAAACTTGTGCAATATTAGAAAGTCAATCACCACACTCCACATGTTGTCGACAGTGGCATACCAGAACTTCAAGTTAGAAGGAACAAATGTGTATATAAAGTTAAAAGTTTAGCCCATAAACTTCTAGATTTTTGTTCATATATAATTTCTAAACTTTAAAAAATATTTAATAGGTCCCTGAATTCTTGAAATTTGTGATTAGTGGATTTCTAAAATATTGATTATGCATTCAATAGGTCCCTTACATATTTGAAAGTGTTAAAAATTAAATATTATATTAGACATTAAATTTAAATTTGTGCTTAATAGATAAGGTAAGACATCTTTTTAAAATTAATTTACTAGTTAACTACAAAATTTAAGGCTTAATGTACAATTAGGCACAAACCATTGTTCTTTTTTTTAACTAAAACACAAATTATTTTTTTGTCTTATAAAACAATTAATTTTTAATATTTATGAGATCCATTTAATATAAACTTGAAGTTTATAGATTTATAAGATATTTTAAGGGACTAGGGTCAAATTGAAAGTTTGAGGATTTATTAGTAACAATTTTCAAAATTTAGAGACCAAGGGACTTTTTGGATTGACTTGATAAAAAAGTGTTTTTCAAAAAACTCATTTGTATTTAAAGAGTTTAAAACACACTTCAAAACTATTTTAAGTGGTTGTCATGCATTCCATTTTTTTTTTCAAAATGACTTATTTTTTTAAATCAAACACTTGAAAATGTATTATAAACCCGCAACTTGTGTTTTGACCTTCATGTAAATGTGAACAAAAATTATTCAATCAATTTTTTAAAAGTAATTTTATAAAGATTAAAAAATATTTGTATATTTATATACGTATATGTGAGAAAACTAAAATAAAATTAAGTTTTTCGGATATTTTCGAGTGCATACAAATTAAAATATTATCTACGTTCTCTAAAAATTAAAATTAAAATAAAATGTAAATATATAATAGGTTGAAATGAAAAGTCAGCTTCTTAAGATTCGGTCCCTCAATCTAACCGCTAACTAAGAGAAAACCCGTGCTTCTTCCACCACTAAAGCAAAGTCCAATTGATGGGTTTCATATCAAATGAAAAGATATATTAATACTAATTAAAAAATTTAATATTTAATAAAAATTAATATACAAATATGTAAAACGTTATAATTTAAGGGAGCACATGCCCCTGACACTTTCACAGATCTGCCCTTGGTTGTCTGGACACATATAATGTCCATTAACAGAGAGATGAAGACATGACATCCACGGAAAGAGTACCATGGATTAGCACAAATGTATACACTATATAGATGCGCTACGTCAAAGGGAAAAAAAAAGAGTCATAAGCTTGTGTTTGGATCAGGTAGTTACCATCAATCCTTGAAATTTAAAAATTGTGATGATTTTATCAACTATGACATTTATCAAAATCAAATATCGTAGTTTACAAACACATTTAAACTCGAATTAGTTTGAAACTTGTAAGAAAAATATTGTAATTTTATAGAAGTGTATGTCTCGAACTTCCTGAGAATTAAATTCTCGAGGGGATTGGCCGAAACATGAAGGAGCACATTCCCCTTAATTTTATTATTATTTTACAAATGCAAACATATCTATTTCCTTTTTTTTTTCCATTTTTCTTTTAAAAAGTTGATTTTTTTGAAAAATTTGAAAAGGTGGAATGAGAGAGAGAAATGAGAAGCAAAAGAAAAAAATATGAACCAAAATATTTATAAATATAACGAAATTTACTATCTAACGCAATAGACTATTATTTGTGTCTATATGACGCAATAAACTATTATCTGTGTCTATCATGTCTATCTATGTCATGATAAATACAGATAATAACCTATCGTAGTCTATCATATTTAATTATTTTTTTAAAAGTATTTTAACAATTTTGTTATTTAAAATAATTATATATATACATATATTAGTTAACCTTTAATATAAAATAATATACTATTTATTTATTTAGACTACATTTGGTAGATGACAACTATTTCATGTTTTGCTTTTTATTTTTGAAAATTAAGTTTGTTTTCTCCCATCCTTTACAATCATTAATGATTTGTATCTTTCTAAATTAGAAGTTAAATTCTTAACCAATTTTTAAAAATGAAAACAGATCTTTAAAAATTATTTTTTTTTAAGTTTTTAAAACTTTACTGAGTAGATGGAAAGATTATCCATGAGATTAATTATCAAAAATAAAAAATTAAATAGATAAGAACAGAGCCTTATTATTTTGTTTATTTCCAAAATTCCGCCATGTGCAGCACTAAACGATCGGACGTCGACGTATAAAAGGTGGGTCCAGTGCGTTAAAGAGGCGGCAATCTGGCATCATTCTTTAGTTTTCTTTTTCTTTCTTTTCTTTTTTTTTTATGATGATTTAGTTTTTTTTTACTTTTTTCAATTTAATTTACGCTTATTTACTCATATATTTTGTACTTTTCATATTTGATAAATAAAAAACTGTTGAATTCTTCATCAAATCAAAACATAAAAATAAGATTTTCAAAACTTTCCTTTTATCTCAAAAATATTTTTACAAAGTAAATAATAAAATAAAGAAACTAATTAGTAAAAAGTAAGGTTTATAAGCCTAAATTTCACAAAAAAAAAAAAAAAAAAAAAAAAAGGTTAGACCACATCCAATAACCATTTGGTTTCCAATTTTTTGTCTTTTGTCTGAAAATTTGTGTTTGTTTCACACCAAATCTCACGGATAATTTTCATTATTCTAAAACAAACATGTGAATCCTTAGTTAAATTCTAAAAATAATAATAAACTTTTGAAAACTGCTTCTTCCTTTTAAGTTTTCAAAACTAAGATTTTTAGAACACTAAAAATAGATTACATAACTAAGAAACTCTAGGGCAGAAGTAGTGGTTAGTTATAAGCTTACTTTTAAACCCAAAAGCTAGTTCTTAAAACACCACAAGGAAAAAAAAAAAAAATAATTGAGTTAACATGATTTTGGCCTTTTTAAACTATCAGTTATTGATGCCGTAAATCAAAGAATAAGAGTTAGAAAACTATAGGAAGAAAAGTAAGAATCGAGATGGCAATGATTTGAGCATTTCAAACTATGATTGACTAGAGTAGATAGACCGTACCTGTTCTTCCCAATTTATTCGACTTGTAATGAAGGAGAGCAACATGGCTTGCACAAAAGCCCCAATTTGTATGCCAATCCAAAGCCCTCTTCCTCTCAGATGCACCAAGAAACCAAGAAGGGCAGCAACTGGAATCCCACAAAGATAGAAGGCCCCCAAGTTTACATAAGCACCAATGTGCTGCCATCCACACCCTCTAGCAATGCCTGGGTAAAGCAACAACATTTCAACTCCACGCCAAATTGCAATCGACAGTTGCAAATATAACAATCGGATCAAAAATATTAAATTTTAGAAGATATAGCAATGCAAAAAATAAAAAATAATAAAATAAAATAAAATTTAGATCCAACTCGGAGTCTACCAGTGATAGACTATATAGTTGATAAGAGTCTATCAGCAACGATAGATTTTGCTATATTTACAATTTTTTAAAAAAATGTTGTTATACACTTTATTATCAGTCCTAAAAGTGCTACTCACTGCAATTACCCAAATAAATATACATTAACATATTTTACTAGAATTTGATAGTTTTCTGTCCAAGTCTCTATGGGGTTTATTATTGCTTGTTTCAAGATGGAATTCTTCACTTGTCAAATCTTGTTGGCCAAAATTAAGAGTTTGTTTGGCTGTTTTTAAACACTTAGAAAGTCAATTCAAACATGTTTAAATCTAAATCTATTCAAAAAGACCATCGAGAGGTAAAACTAACATGAATTGTTTATCATTTATGAGATAATATTTGAACGTTTAAACTAGGAGTGATTTGATCTGATGACATTTTCACGGAACGATTTAGTTTTTCTGATTCATAGCAGAGATGTTTAACCTGAAAGGACTCCCTGTATGCCGTCCAGAATCACAGATATGCAAATCAGAGGTGCCATGGAGGCGACATAAGCCACAACATCCTTCTCATTGCTGAACGTATAACCAAAGAGGTGACGAAGAGCAAAAAGAATTATGCTCAATATTGAGGTTTCCAAGATGGCGAGGAATACAACGACGCTTGTTGCTCGACGAGCCGCCTGCGGATTCCCAGCACCTAGTTCGTTGGAAACTCTTGTGCTGTGACAGCAGCAATTAATAAAATGAATTACATAACAATGGATTCTCCTACTTGTCGGGAACATCTTAAATTATTTTAAATTTATGATAACCTAAAAGTTTAAGCAAAATACAATTACTCAATTGAACATCTAATATCACTTCGAATCCTAATTTCTATTTTACTTTTGATAAGAATGAATCCTGAACCTTTAACTTAAAGGCTTGGACACCTAAATCGCAACTACCTTTTATGAAATGTTTCATTTTATGTGAAGAATAACTCATACAATTCTCATTAAACTAGAAGAGGATACTGTTTTACCTTAAAGCAAATAATTTTAAAAAAGGAATCAAAATCTAGTTCCTATACTCTCTCTTTTAGGATTATTAGCAATTGATGAGGTTCACTTCATTATGTGTAAACAGATAATTATGTAGTTAAGTCATTAAAATTAGTTATCTTGTTACTCAATCTTAAGAAAGTCGAATGTTAATATTCAACTAGTCTAAATGTACAAATACCTCTTCATCGATAAAAACATCATTTGATGGAAAATCTCATTAACCGAAGTGTGGGTGTGCAAAAAGTTAAGCACATGTGCATGTTGCTAAGAACATACCTTCCGGCAGCACCAAGTCCATATGCTATTGAATAAAGGGTAGCAATTGTATTGAGACTGTTAAGAAGAGCCAACTGTTAATATGATTTCCTTCCATCTATTACCCTAAGCTTGCACAAAAAATTTAGAAATATTTCTGTGTTCACTATTAGATAGAGGTGACATACCAAACAGATAAAACTGAAGTTTCAAGCTCCGGATTTGGCAACAGCCCTGAAAGTAAGATAATCAGCTCAAATGACCACCATTCAAGGCTGCAAAGATAAATATTAAACTATTATTTTCAAAGTTTTAAAAAATTGTTCAAAGTACTAAGATGCCATGGTTCACAATTTAAGAAACAGCACACAAAAGGTACAGATTATAATCACCAAACCATCACCGCAGAAGGAATTGCCAAGGTGAAGAAATCTCGAATTCCTCGAAACAGCTCCATAGAAATGACTCCACGAGTTTTCTCACACTTAGGCGAGAATTTCATGTATAATCCTAGCAAAATCACATTCAACCAATATGACAGACTCATTGATAATGCTCCTCCCAGATTTCTGAGTCCAGCCTTATACACCATGAACCAACAAAGTGGTATGTGGAAGCAGAGAGTGATGCAAGAGAAAATGACCATGGGAATTACTAAGCTTTGTGCCTGGAAATATCTCACAAGTGGTTGAAGAAATGCACAAGCAAAGAGCCCAGGAATCAGCCAAACAATGAATTTCCCAGCTTCGTGCGAAATCAGAGGATCTTGACCGACGAATAGAAGTAGCTTTTCCAAGAAGAGCCAAGATAGGGACAGAGGAATGCAAATTAAGAAGATGCAAAACATACCAGTGTAAGTTTGAACTCCAACTTTTTGATATTGCTGAGCTCCATAAGCTTGTCCACATAGAGTTTCGAGGGCACTGGACAAGCCTAACTGTTTTTACCAAGGCAAAAGTCCAGCCAGTTATTGGAACCAGAACAAACGAATTTAGTATAGTAACTTGGCTGAGAAAATTATATTCGAACTTCACTAGCTTTTTTTAGGTACATAACGTGGGTCTAACCATTAGAATTGGGACATTAATTTTTAGACTCTTAGATGTACTTGAAATTTCATAGTTCTTTCCTAAATTTATGATACCATAAGAAGAAACAACGGCATTGATGCAATATGACAGTGGCTTCCTCGAGCCATAACATGGGTTGAATCCAACCTTGAATGAAAATGGAAAAGAGAAACAAATTGGCATCAATATCCTCACGAGATTAAAGTTCAAAAACACCAGTGCGCAGCTCTAGCTATTAAGTTACGTTTGCTCCATGGTTTATTTTCCGTCGGATTTAGTCACAATTACGTTTCAAAACTTAAGCATTCAGCAGATCCCGTACAGTGTAATGATAATAATTCGATAGGATTATCTAAACAAAAATGCAATTATTCTCCAAGCAAGACGAAACGCACATGAACATATATACTTTCGATGACGAGAATCATGAGATTAACCTTATCCTCTGAAGTATCCATTGCTAATTTACTAAGAAAGGGGAAAAGTTTCATAAAGAATCTTAACCGTATAAAATGTTGAAATGAAACACTAAATTACTACTCACGAGAACGCTGAACCCTGTAACTGCAGAAATGGAAACTGCTATGGCGGTGCTGGAGAGTGCGAGAGCACCGAGATGACCGACCATCATCATCGTGATGATCTGCAACATATACTGCGAGAAAGTGACGGCGACCAACGGCGCTGCCAAGAATCCTACTCTCTTCATCTCTTCCAAGTAAACACCCCTGGTTGTTGAAGAGAGATTGTTTTCCTTCTGCTTCGCCAGTAAAATCTCTTCCATGGCGCAATCCTTCCCGTTCTCCATTGAGTCCAGTGGATTAGTTCTCAACTTCCGCTGCGTTCCTCGATTCAACGGGTAAAGAACTCACACAGTCAGGACTCTCTCTTTCTTCCCGTCCTCCATGAGAGAGTTGTGAGTTTTTTTCTTTTTTTTTTTTTCCTTTTGACACCGAGGGGCGTAAGTTGTATGGCTTCTTCCCCCTTTTTTGTCCTTTTCTTTCTTCCTTCTTTTTCCTTTGTTTTTTCTTTTTGCTTTTTTTTTAAAAAAAAAAATCTTCTTCTTCTTTTTTTTTTTTTAATTCTTTTAGAGGTGTTTTTTTCTCTTATTTTTAATACAAATTTATTCATTTTTACGAAATAATACTCTTCTTCATCAGGAGAAAATTTACAACAATTGTTATACAACTTCAACCTCAAGGAAGACCGTTGCTAAGTTCAATTTGGTAATTTAGAGATTAGAAATTACAAGTGACTAATAAAAAATGATTTGTCATATTTAAATAACTACTTTTAAATGACGGGTCAAATTCAATATTATTATGAAAAAAATTTATTTGTTGTAGCATCTAATATGTCACGTCAGCGTTTTAAACATCGATCAAGTTAAAAAATATTTGTCAACTTGAGCATAGCTCAATTAGCATACCATGTCACATCTATACATCTAATTGAGGTTAAAAAAAGCAAAAAAAATATCTAATCTTACTGACACAATATGTACTTTTTGGCTTTGTCAAATTTCTTTAGGTATTGTTAGTATACTTAAAGGTCTATTGTGTAATTATGTGGAGGTGGTTAATTATATAAAGAATATCACAAATGTTTGTGTTTCCTTTAGTTTGGTCTTCTTTCAGCAAGTGCCTCAAGAGTCAAATTCTACGCTGGATCGGGGTTTGCGGGCTCAAGCTAATTATGACTTAGCCAAATTCCCTTTATGAATTGTGTCTCAATTTTCGTGTGATTTTTCTTTTATGGTAGGGCATAAGGCCTTTTAGTTTCTGTATTTTTCTTTTCCTCTTTATTTCAGAAAAAAAAAATGTGGACATAGCAAACAAAAAGTTTCATATGAATTTTTTTAGGTGAGCATTAAATAATTGTCTTTAATACGTAAAATCGGAATTTAAAAATTATATATATATTATCAAGTCGGCATAAAAAAAATTTATGAAATGAAAGTTTACTTCTAATGTGAACACAACTAAATCCTACCGTATTTTATATCACTTTTAGTTCGGCTATTTTTATAAGAAGTGCCAAATTCAACGTTAATTTGGAAAATTTTTTCAAAAAGTGCCAAATTCAACGTTAATTTGGAAAATTTTTCCAAATCTTTCATATGGTACAGTTTTTCAGTATTGTCGTATTCTGTTTCAAGAAGAATAATATACTATCTTATTTATTTTTTCAATCTAACCAATGTAAATCTTTTCTAGTTGAAACTTTGATTTAAAGTTTCAATTTTTTGTTGATCGGCTTGGATTGTCCTTTAGATTGTTGATATGCTTGGATTGACCTTTGAAGTTTATGACTTCAAGAGCTTCAAAGATAGTGTTATGATCTTATGTGAGAACAAAAGTTGATATTTTGAGCTATGGCTTCATATCCTTAAGAGAGTCACATTATTTAAAGAAGCTTCAATTTTTCCTACTTCCCCTAAAACAAATACTTAGTTGTCAATGCTTCTAGCTTCTCCTAAAAAATGAATGGGTAAGGCCTATGTTTATAAAGTTTTAATGGGCCTTACATGGGCTTAAGCCCATTGCTCTAGGGTTTGAGCCCAATAACTTATTTGACCCAAAATTCAAAGCTTGAATTGTGTGACTTTAGACCAAGTCACTTTAATTACTCAACTCAATCCAACTTGTAAATTTCCATAATGGACTTGGACTGCCATAATAATATATAGAGACTTATGATTGATTAAAATTTCTCGATAATTATTACCTATGTTTTTAAAGTTGTATTTAATTTCATTTGTTAAAACTATCTTCATTTTCTTTATGCCATCTCCCACTACAATGGTATTTTTTTCTTATTCTTTCTCAAGATTTACTTATCCCTCTTGTCTATTATATCTTCATTGTCTTTTATCTTTTTCTCTTCAATCCATCCCACTTCATTGTCACTCTTCCTCATCTCGCTCAATAAACTCATTCTATTTTAGTTTTCAATTTTTAAACTTTCAATTTTTTTATAGTTCAATTTTCAACTTTTAAAATATCTATTTTAAAATATAGACTTTGATAAATATATGATTTTGGTAATTACTTGTTTTTTCTAATAAAGTATTACCATAATTTTGAGTATACTAGCAAGCTTTCAATTATATAAATTAAAAACAAACATTTAACGTTAGATGAAAATAATAATCTTATAACAATTATCAAAATTATTATTTTTTCAAAATTTACAAAGAAAATACACATTTAATAATTGTTGGATTTATTTATCATTATTTTTCTGATAAAACATACATACAAGTTAGAGAACTAAAATAAAGTAATTTTGAAAATTGAAGGATAAAATAATAGGAGCATATATGGGTTGGATTGGATTGGGTTGAAGGTATTTTTTGGACCAATCCATAAAGTTCGGATTGGTTGGGTTGACAACCCCAAAGACCCCAATAAAATCTTCAACCCAACCCAACTCTTAAAATTCGGGTTGGGCTGGTTGTCAAGTTATAATTTATTTTTTATAATTAATTTAAAAGAACATAAATTTATTTAAACACATACCAGTGGTGTGCACGGTTCGGTTCAGTCCAGTTTTTCGGCCAAATCATGAACCAAACTGAAGTTATTGGTTTCCAATGAAGAAGAACGGTTGAAAACTGGTTCGCATCTATTTCGGTTATGGAACCGAACCAACCTGATTCGATTCAGGTCGGTTCGATTCGATTCGATTTTTAACCAATGCTTCAATAAAGTGAGAGAGCGACAAAGGTAATATCGTATCTCTCGGGCTGGTTCGGTTTGGTTTTCTGCGACTTTTTAGGATAAATGAATCGATGACTAAACTTAATGTCTGGTTAAGCTCTTTAGTGAACCGGTGGTTCTCCATTCTTTAAAAAAAAATCTGGACCAAACCAATCGATTTGGTTCGGTCTAGTCCGATTTGACGATTGTTTTTCGGTTTTTGCACACTCCTGCACATAGCTAATAAAAAGTCATAAAAAATTTAGAGGATAAATAATAAGTATCTGGAATATTTATTACAAACTTTAAATATAGACAAACATCATAACAATTATAACTATAACTATATATATATATATATATATATATATATTTCACAAATTTATTAACCTAAAATAGTCAAATTTTAAACAAAGATAAATATATATATAATTCGGGTTGGGTTGGGTAAACCCAAATTTTTTTTAAGCCAAACCTAGACCCAACCCAACCAACAAAAATGAAAAAATTTAACCCAATCAAACCCAATAACAAAACTAGCCCAATTCAATATTTACAATTTTGGTTGGATAATCCAAGTTGTTGAGATGATCCGATCACTTGAACACCTCTACAAAATAGTACTTAGACCAAAATATAATATATGATAATTGTGAAATGGCTGTCAATTGTATTTTTGTGATTACTGAAAAATGCAAATAAAAAGTGAAAAATCCGTACGACCCTGAGTGAAGGCTTCAACACTCAAGTCAAGATGCATGTATTTCACAAAAGGATTTGAAATGAATTATGTTAGTTTGTTATTGTAAAAATGAGGATGTTTTATAATTTTGGAATGATTTTATTTATTTTTTACTTAATTTTTTTTCTTCCTAGAGTTTTAAGATTTCATAAGATTTAGAAATAAACTATTTCATTAATACATCACCGTTTATTATTACGATTATTTTTAATACAATAATTATGGATAGGAATCTAACCTCCCACATTTAGGAAGGAAGTAATTAAAAGCTTATATTAGTAAAAAAATAAATAAATAATCGGTTACTATCCAAACTAGAATATTTAAATACATTAATTTCAATTTTTTTTTTCTCAAAACAAATAATTAATTTAAAATCATTTTTTAGATTTGAAATCACAAGAGTTCAAATCATCTATCCAATATTTTGTAATCCTAACAAAAGATTAAAGTTTTCTTTTGTCACATTGTATGAAACTCGGGCTTAATTTGAGCAACTATGTGACCGATTGATTTATGTACCATGTTTGATATTTGATAATCATTTGTGTCTCCTTTGATAGTTATTTTATTTTATTTTTAATTTTTTTAAATGAAGTTTATCAATGCACTTTCATCTATTTTTTATTTATTTTATTATCTACATTTTCAATGTGTTTTCAAAGACCATATCAAGTTAAGTTTTAAAAATGAAAAAAAAACAATTTTTCAAAAGGAAAATTATTTTAACTTACAAAATTGTTGAAAATATTTACAAATAATAGCAAAATATCACAATGTATATGTGATAGATTGCTGTAGATCGCCATAAACAATAAAATTTTGATATATTTATAAATATATTGGTTCATTTTACTATATTTAAAAACATCCATCTTAAAATTTGGTTTTTATTTACTGGATTTGGCAAAGAGTTTAAATATATAGTAAAAAAAAAAAAAAAAACCATAGTAAAATTAAAAATAAAATTATTACCAAATGCACCCATGTTTTCAGTTTTTAGTTTTCAAAATCATGGTTGTTTTTTTTTTGTTTTTTGTTTTATTTATAACTTCTCTACTTAACAATTGAATTCTACCTCACCTTCGTCAATTAAAAAAAACAATAAAAAAACAATTTAAAGGAAAAATTTGGATTACACGACTATACAGAGGTCGTACAACTGAGCAAAACAAATAAAGGCCCACGTTAGTATTGTCCATGAAGGTGGGTCTATATTTGGGTAAAAGCAAAGCCCATTGGGCCAAAAAGTAAAACCATAGTCCATTGGGCTAAAAATTCAGTCCAGTAAGAAATTTGACTTTTATTTCCTGGTTTAATGGAGAGACCGACGACAAACAACCGCCACGTCATCCTGTAAACGTAAACCTTCAAACGGAAAAAAGCGAAATAAAAGGAAAGATGAAAAAGAAAAAAAAAATTAAAAAAGAAAGGAAAAAAAAACACACGGAAGAGAACCAAAACGACACCGTTTGAGTATTGTCCGCATTTTTCTGGTAAAAGGCTCATTCATATAAAGAGGCAGTTTTAACGCGAAAAAGAAAAAGTAAAAAGTAAAAAACTAAAATAAAAATTAATAATTAATATTCCTATTGGAGCGTAACAGCATAAAGCCAGGGAGTCGATCAAAGCCTTGAAACTCTCTCTCTCCCGTTTTCTTTCTCACTCCTCAACTCTCTGAAGCCCTAGCGATGGCTTCACGCAGACTTCTCTCCTCTCTTCTCAGATCTTCCGCCCGAAGAGCCTCTTCCAGATCTCCTCTCTCCAATCCCAATCCAAGGATTTCTCCATCTACAACCTCTCGCGCTTCTCCTTATGGGTATATTCTCTCTCGCGTAGCTGAGTATGCGACTTCTGCTGCGGCGGCTGCGCCTCCGTCACCACATCCTCCGGCCAAGGATGCTGGTAAAGGAGGGAAGATCACTGATGAGTTTACTGGTGCCGGTGCGGTCGGACAGGTGTGTCAGGTGATCGGTGCTGTTGTCGATGTGAGATTCGACGAAGGATTGCCGCCTATCCTGACGGCTCTTGAGGTTCTTGACCACTCGATCCGTTTGGTGCTCGAGGTTGCTCAGCATTTGGGGGAGAACATGGTTCGGACTATTGCTATGGATGGGACTGAAGGGCTTGTTAGAGGACAGCGTGTGCTCAATACTGGTTCTCCCATCACTGTAAGTTATCGTATTTGCTTAAACGCTGACTATTTGATTAGGTTAAATGGGTTTATATATATATATATATATATATATATATATATATTTATGGATTAATGGTGTATTCGCGTTTTGACTTTTGGTTATGTCGTTATATCGGTGTTTGTACGAATGAAATGGTGATGAATTTCTTTTTCGCATGACGCGAAGTTGGTGATTAGTGCTATCCACAGATCCCTTTGTTATGGTTACGTTTGTTGCCTATAAATTTATACGCAATTTAAGATTTATGTAGGAAATTTTAGCAGGATGAATGGATGTGGACGACTGTTTTAGGGAGTTATGAATTAGTAATTAACTTATGACTATATGTTATCGGCTGATTCCCCTTGTTATGATAACGTCAGTATAAAGAAAGTCTTTTCTTGACCTGTTCCTGTGTGTAATATTTTTTAGTTTTAAAATAGACTAACGCTTAATAGATGAGATTTGAGTATTGGTTAATTAAATAGTGAATTCGTATTGTGTAGTGTGGTCATCCTACTTCTGTATGTTTCTGTTGACTTCTGCAGCTGATGCACGTTCTTGAGTTTGATTGGTTCTTCCACTGATCAAGATATTAGTAGCTTCTATTTCTATATCACATATTACGTGTTGCTTTGCTTTTTGGACAATTTGTTTTCTTGGTTATCTATGTTTTTACCTAACTTTTTTCAGCATATTTCATGAGATTTTTCTTTTTTAATTTTTAAAAACTTGGCAGGTACCTGTTGGTAGGGCTACACTTGGCCGTATCATAAATGTTATTGGAGAACCCATTGATGAGAGAGGCGATCTTAGTAAGAAATCTTGAAATCACGCAAGCAATTAGAATTGTTAATTTGGGCTTGGCATAGAAGATTCATAACCATGTTGTGTTTAACAGAGACGGACCACTTCCTACCAATTCATAGAGAAGCTCCAGCATTCGTTGAGCAGGCAACGGAACAGCAAATTCTTGTCACTGGTATCAAGGTACAATAATGAATTCAGAATGAGTCTGTTTTATACTTAAATAAGATGAACTATGGCACATGTGCAATGTAGGTCACGCATACTGCTTTTTTGGTTATAGGTTGTTGACCTTCTTGCACCGTACCAAAGAGGTGGGAAGATTGGGCTTTTTGGTGGTGCTGGTGTAGGAAAAACTGTTCTGATTATGGAACTTATTAACAATGTAGCCAAAGCTCATGGTTGGTTTTATGAAATACTTCTCAAAAACGGTTTATTGCAATTATTATTGTATTTAGATCTTAACTTTCTCTTTTATCAGGTGGGTTTTCCGTGTTTGCTGGTGTTGGGGAACGCACTCGTGAAGGCAATGACCTGTACAGGGAAATGATTGAAAGTGGTGTCATTAAGCTAGGTGACAAGCAGGTACCGTAAGCTTCTTCTTCTTCTTCTTTTATTTTATTTTTATAATACCTTTGGCTTTATCATGAAATTCTTCTTCATCTCCCTTTATTTCCTACCAAAATGAGTAACTGTGCCTTTTCTTTATTAGGCCGATAGCAAATGTGCCCTTGTCTATGGTCAAATGAATGAGCCCCCGGGTGCTCGTGCTCGTGTTGGTCTTACTGGACTAACTGTGGCTGAGCACTTCCGTGATGCTGAAGGGCAAGATGTGCTTCTCTTCATTGACAACATTTTCCGTTTTACCCAGGTAAGCAAGCTTGTGCTCTGTGCTCTGAGGTTCTTATTAATGGGTTGTTTTGTCAAGATCGTGTTATGGCAATGCCATGTTGAGGTCCATATTAACGGCTTGTCTTATTACAACTTTTCATCTTCTTTTGGTTCACAGGCTAACTCAGAAGTGTCTGCTTTGCTTGGTCGTATTCCATCTGCTGTCGGTTATCAACCAACTTTGGCTACTGATCTTGGAGGTCTTCAAGAGCGTATCACAACCACAAAGAAAGGTTCTATCACTTCAGTTCAAGCTATCTACGTGCCTGCTGATGACTTGACAGATCCTGCTCCTGCTACCACATTTGCTCACTTGGATGCCACAACTGTGTTGTCACGACAGGTGCAATCAGTTTTATTTCTGAGATGATTTCATATGTTATATTCTACTCTTTCTTATTCTTTTACTGTAAACAGATCTCTGAGCTTGGTATCTATCCTGCTGTCGATCCATTGGACTCTACATCTCGAATGCTTTCTCCTCATATTTTGGGAGAGGATCACTATAATACTGCTCGTGGTGTACAGAAGGTTCTTCAAAATTACAAGAACTTGCAAGATATTATTGCCATTTTGGGTATGGATGAGCTTAGTGAAGATGACAAGTTGACGGTTGCACGTGCTCGTAAGATCCAAAGGTTCTTGAGTCAGCCTTTCCATGTTGCAGAAGTGTTCACGGGTGCTCCCGGAAAATACGTTGAGTTGAAAGAGAGCATTGCCAGCTTCCAGGTATTTTCCATAATCAATACATGCAAATGAATGTTGTCTGTTATATATGCCAATTTAGTTTTCTTGTAGGTGGAATTTTTCATTTAATTTTCCATAGTATGAACAATAAACGTCCCTAATACTCTTAGACACGCTTAAAAAACACTTTTGTTGGGGATACGCCTGATCATGCAATCAACATGCTTGTGTAGATGCCTGCAAAGACAGATTATAGTTTGGTTTTTGAAATTTTTTACTTGTTTCTCACAATTCTGAGATTTTCATCTTTATAAGTCAAATTCCATAAACAAAAAATGACTTGAATTTTAAAAAAGTAGATAACAAAACAAAGAATTATCAAACGAATCTTAAACTAATGGGTTTGTTCTTGTTTGTAATGAATAGGGGGTGTTGGATGGGAAGTACGATGATCTTCCAGAACAATCATTTTACATGGTGGGAGGTATTGAGGAGGTGATTGCCAAGGCAGAGAAGATTGCCAAGGAATCTGCTGCTTAGTTTTTCTCTCTTTTTTTCCTTCTTCATCTTGATAATTATGAAAAATAATAATTTTAGGGTGATGTGCTGGTGATGCCAGCAACAGGCTTTTGAAAATTATTTTTTTTTTGAGATGTAACGGAACCAGAGATCTTCTGCTTTGTTTTAGTTTCTTTTGCAGAATCTGAAAGAGAGTTTTTCACCAGCCTTCGGCTTCTCCCTTCTGCCCCTTTGCCTTTTCTTCTTGTCTTTCTTCTTTAATAAGGGGAGGAAAACAGCAGGACAGATATGTACAATTTTTAGAACCCTTTTTTTTATACCCACATAATCAAATCCCTTGTTATTACAATGATGAATTTGCCTCTTGTGTTTCTGTCATGGTCTACAACCTTAGTTGTGAACTTTAAAATGTAGATTTTATAATTTTAAAATTTGTGGTTAATATGTGGTTTACTAGTGGTGAATAGTTTCTTTTGGAATATTCTTCCATAACAATAATAAATAGTAGCGGTAGTAGATTTTTTCTGAAAAAATTATAACTTAAGAGAAGACATTAAAGATGAAGAAAAGTCCAGCTAAGATGCATAGGTATAATGCTAAAATGCCCTTAAATATTTTCCCTAGGGATGTAGATGAGGTTCTTCAGGATATTACAAACATCGTTGTGCCAATTTTGTAATTTTATTTATTTAAAAAAAAAATATCAGATTGTACTACTAAACTTTGAGTCAAACTACTTGCTAATAATTGCTATCTAATGTCATCATATTTTTTCTATCTAATTTTTAATACTTTCATGTGTGGAGGAATGGTAATCAGTTGTTTATTAGCTATGTTTTACTTTTTTATTTTTTTTTAAAGACTTGGTTAGCTATGTTTAGATGGACAAATAATTGCTATCTAATGTCATCATAATTTTTTTCTATCTAATTTTCATCTTCATGCTCCACACGTGTTTATCAAACAATTTGTTCTAATAACAATGTTCGTTTTAAAATATTACTTAATAATGACTACAAGAAACTTAAGTCTTTGGAGTTATTATTACTACTTGTTTAAGACACAGGGCAGACGTTAGAAAAGTAAATGATTAGAAAATTTCTCCTTTTGGTAATTATAAAATATATAAAAAAAAGTTAATAGAAAATTTTGTTATTAAAATGAAAAAAAAAATGGTGGAAGAATACAATTAACTATAATAATATATATATTTTTTTATTTAAATAGATTAAAAAAATTGAACCTCTAATTTCGTGATAGATAGTAAACATTATGCCAATTAAACTATTTGCTCAACAATCATGTAAAAAAGTCTAATAAAAAATTCTAGTTGTGAAAAATGTTGTTACAATGTGTTTAGTTCTACGTCATTAATGTTTTTATTATACTAAAAAATTGTGGAAATTATTAAAATTTTATGAAAAATGTAATAACAAAATATTTGGGAAATATTTTATAAAACAAAAGGCGGGCCTCAAGAAAAAGAAAGAAAAGGTTAAAATAAAAATTTAGTCTGGACAGTTTAAAAGAAAGTTAGAATTTGGTGTTAAATGTAAAATACGTCTTCATAAAATTCCATTAATAATTCCTAGGATTTGATGAAATTCTCGGTTTATCAAACCAAAAAAACTAGGGCTAAATTTGCAATTAAACAAAAAAGAAAAAACAAAATATCTGCAGTCGAACTTCGAACAACAAATCCAACGGCTGAGAATGCCCAAACAAACGCGATCGATCCAGTTATCCCCCAGCATCCAAGGATCGTCTGTAAGGACGCCACGTGGAGATCCAATTAAACTTTCCCCGATTATTTGGTTTTAGCGGCGCGTTTTATCAAATCGCCACCTCATCGCAACCTACCTTCTCGCCGAAGCCGCCGGCCGCCTTTCGTTCCCTTCTCCGCCATTAACACAAAACTCCGAAATATAACAAAGCTCCCATCTCCATGTCTGTCTCCATTTCCTTCCCTAATTCTTCTCTCTCCTTCTCCCTTCCCCCTCCCCATGCTCCCTTTCCCCCTTCTCCCTCTTCCATGTCTCTCCTCCGCCGCCTGACGCCCAGCTATCTTAGATTCAACCTCCGAAAGCAGGCCGGCCGATTCGCTACCGCTGCTGCTGCCGCCGTACGCCAGGACACCGCTGCTTGGACTCAAGCTCCTCTCGCTGAAGTCGAGCCTGCCGCCGAGTCTCTCTTCCACGTTTCCATAGACGTGTCCGACGCGCCGGACCTCGCTGCTTCTCACACGCGTGCTGGTCAGTACTTGCAGCTTCGTGTCCCGGACGTGGAGAAACCGACGTTCCTTGCCATTGCATCTCCTCCGTTACTTGCGTCTGCGGAAGGCGTGTTCCAGTTCTTGGTGAAGAGCGTGGAGGGCTCAATCGCTGAGCTTCTCTGTGGATTGAAGAAAGGAGATGTTGTGCAACTCAGTCAGGTCATGGGGAGGGGATTCGATGTCGATCAAATCGCGCCGCCTCAAGATTACCCTACCGTTTTGATTTTTGCTACTGGATCTGGAATCAGGTGCGCCCCCCTTTCTCGTTTTAGAAGTTCATTCTCCTTTAGCTTATCCCGGCATGCTTTGTTTTCTAGTTTCAGGTTATTTGTTAATTTTCTTTAGACTTATGGATATGTTATCTTGAACAAATAAGAACGAATTAGAATCAGGAAACTTTAAACCTCGATTTGTGCCTAATATTTTTAAGCGCAGCAAGGTTATAGATTGTTCTTGTTTCTTCAAGCTTTAGCTCCTAGTGTAGGAAGTAGAAAGCGAAGATCAAAAGGTGGTAATCTTGAGTGGCTTGGTTAAGGTCGGGGCAGGAGACCTTTAAATTGCGCAACCATAGAGACAGTTTGTAATTGTGTTCTCTTTGCACGGAATTCAGATGTTGATCAGGTCCCTAGACAAAACAAACTATCACAAAAATGGGAATGGTTCACATTTTGCATCTTCTATATGTCTTGAAGTGTCCAAAGAGTGGATTAACACTAACGATATCAATGCCAATTAGGGTTTCTTGTAAATAAGTATATGTTTGAGATGAGATCAAGATCGATATTGTAATCCTACCATTGTAAGCATACTTATGAGCAAACAGAAAGTTGTTGAAACCAATAATTGTCTGATAGATTTATTCAAATTAAATAGTTGGATGAATCTGAGCTTAGCTTCTGTGCAGAGTTTACTCGACCAAATATTATGCCATCGGCTTTGTTCTCTAAAATTTAGAGAAATATTTGCTACGGTGTGCTTGCTCTAGGAATAAGTTATTTAGTTTATGTTTTGTAACTTGATTCAAAGTTGCTAATTCAATTCATAATCAGGTGAAAAATTAGACTTCACGTTTTTCATTTAGAATGCAGTCTTAATTAGTAAGTAGTTTCTTATATCATTTTGTACCTTGTGGTTAACAATTGAATCTTCATTATAAATGTCTTATGCTTGAATATTCCTTTTGAAGTTCATTTTATATTTTTGTTACTCTGAGTTGGCTCGGTATGAATTTTAAATAAGCACCAACCGCCCCGCCCCTGCCCCCCCTCCTCCTCCTCCTCTTTCTTCCCCAGGGCGTTGTTCCCCATTGGCTATGCATCAGTGGTAGGGCTGTAAGTGTAATGAAACGTGGATTGATAGCCCTGGCTCCCCATCCAATCCCTCTATGAGAGTAAGTGGGAGCAGAGGGATAGTATTGTATCACATTAATATTCTTACGTCAATAATTTTCCTTTTTCATTGACTAAATGAACCATGTGGGTACAATCAAATGTGATAGTTATAGGTCTGCCTTTTCATTTGCTTTGTAGGGGCTGGCACCCTCGTGGTGTATTCCTTAGCTATAGGATATGATGGTGTTACAATCATAGTGTTTCGTTTGATTTGATTTGTAACAGATTCATGTTGAACTTATCTACTTCGCTTATTTCATAATTTATTTTAATGTTTCCAAGTGTATGGCCACACGTATACACATCAGACTATTAGAGTGTTGCTGCTCAATGTGTCCAGTTGTTCCACAGTTAAAGAACTTTGGTATACTTTATTGTGAATAGAATTGGCCACACAGTAGAAATAACTTTCCGTTTGCTTTGCTGGTCTCACTGTTTATTTGTCTTTTTTGCATAGTCCAATACGATCTCTAATTGAGTCAGGCTTTGGCGCCAGTAAGAGGTCTGATGTGAGGCTATATTATGGGGCAAGAAACCTCAAAAGAATGGCTTATCAGGTCTTGTTAGTTTTTGCCTGTCGCATTGCAGCTTACCATCTTCAGAACAAGATCCATGAAATTCATTTGTTTCTTTTACAGGATAGATTTGATGAGTGGGAATCTTCTGGTGTTAAGGTTGTGCCAGTATTGTCACAGCCCGAGAGTGATTGGACTGGTGAAAGTGGCTATGTCCAGGTAGGTCTGACCTTAGACGTCTCTTTCTCCTTATCTAATTCTGTTGAAATTGTACGAATTTTGGTTAATAGACCCATCATTTTTTTACTCTCTTATAGGCTGCCTTCAGTAAAGCGAAGAAAGCTTTTGACCCTCTTTCGACTGGTGCTATACTCTGTGGTCAGAAACATATGGCTGAGGTAGTCTCTATGTCATTGCCATGGTTATTATCACTTTTTTCTTAGTTCGTTGATATTTTTATTATTATTATTATTATTATGATTAGATTCTAAGCTTTCATTGGAGAAATGAAAGAACCACAAAGGCATACATAAAACAAGCCCTAACAGAGGGAGCTCAAAATACATTATAAAAAGGGATTCCGATCCAAAAAAAACCAGACCGAATATCATAATTGCAAACCTAGTGACTGAGGTCCAAAAGGGAGGCATACCTACCTCTTAACCCGCTCTAAAAGTTCAATGTTATTTGTGAATTGTGCTAGAAACCCTACCCACATCATTTGTCCACAAAATTCAACCTTTGATGCCTATTGAAATCTGATTATTTGGAGACTATTATATGATTTGATTACTCAAGCACTAGATTCTTTAAATCACCATTTGTTCTGCTTGTATGGTACTTTTTCATGGTAACTGCGTCTGTTAATGGTTGTTAATGAATGACCTAGTGGAATCATTCAGTTGAGAAAAAAATCGACAAGAAACTGTGTTATATTCGGACTTAAAACATTCTCTCCAAATTGAACACTTCATTTTTTTTTTTCCTGTTTTGCAGGAAGTTACGTCGATTCTTGTAGCAGATGGAGTCTCTAGTGAGAAGATACTAAAGAATTTTTGAACAAACAAACAGAGAATAGTATTGTTGTATCATCAATTTGGTCAGAGATGTTTATAATCATTTTTTCATCCTCATGCTGTGGGTAAGCACCTCAGCTCGGACAAAACAATAAATGTATTTTGGAGATTAGAAAACACTATTTATGTCCAAATTTTTCAGGACTGGCGGCTAAGTTATAGGACTCCTACCTCCCATCTGTTCTAATTTGGAGGTCTGGTTTCACATTGTACGGTTAGAAATTTCTTGGAACTTCATATATATTGGCAATTGAAATTTTCCATATTTGATGATTCCTATAATCTAGACTACAGGCAGAAAACGCTTCATGTTGATGATGATGCCATGCCAGCCCCAAATTGCATGATTTTGCTGGTCTATTGCTATGTTTATGTGATATTAGTTTGCCAAACTCCAGAAGCTCATTAAATAGGCACAGGTTTTCGAGGCAGTATGAGAATTTTTATTTTCCGAATGTTTTCTGCACTGACATCAGCAGGTGCATCAATAATTCCTGTAGAAATCACAAGAAATGGTAGAACACATTATATTCATTGTAATTGACAAATGATGTTCAGTATGAAACATTATGTTGTGTAGATTCAAATCCATTTATCCAAAAGGAGAAAAAATTTCATTAACCTGAAATTACACAGGATGAAAACGATGTTTGCACCTTAAATTATTCAAGCTTTGGAAGAGTATCAAAGACAACAAGAACACAACTCACAAGAAAGCTAAGCTATCCACATCAGGCTTTAGCCAATAATACCCCTTAAGCATTTAGTTATAAGAATGTAATAGCATCAGAATTACAGCCAAGTCATGCGGCCTGAATTAAGTGATATATAGATGTAAATCCTAAATCCCATGAGAGAAGTGTCTTAACAATGATATATAAGCAGTCCACGTAAAACGAACGCATAGCAGGAACAATAAACCAATATCTGAAAGAATCACAAGTAGTATCCCCATCATCTAGTAGTATTTGGGGTTAGTGAGAATCCTTAGCACGATCATGGTCATTTTCATCAGCATCATTGTCAGCATGTTTTTCATCGATCTGGGTCAAACCATTGGCACCTGAATGATGGTGCCGGGGTTTGATATGGTGGCTACTCTTGTGCCTGGATTCTAATATTGCTGATTCTTCATGATTATCATCAGATGACTTCCCTGAGGATTGGCTTCTGGCATCACACCTCCAGTAATTACGGTCTGATGAATCAATACTACATGATCGATGAGACTGCACGTGGCGATGGTGGGGCCTGTGGTGTCTGACACGCTTTTTCCTTCGCAAAGCAGTATCATCCTCACTGCTAGAATCGTCAGATGATGAATAGTCAATTCGCCTATGATGTCTGTGATGCCTGGAATGACTTCTTTTTGTTGTCTCAACATCATCACCACTAGAACTAGAGTAACTTTCATCCGAATTTGAATTGTCATGAGCATGTCTTCTATGGTTTCTCTTCTTCCTCCTATCTTCACTAGAGTGGTCAAATTCGTCACTGCTGTCATCATGAGATGAGCGATGTCGTTTCAGTTTTCTCTTAGATTTTCTATCTTTTCTCTTCTCAATGTCACCCGAATCAGAGTGGCTATGTTTCCTGTGCTTCTTATGACTTCTCTTACCTGCTTTCCTTCCTCCATCATGGCTATCACTTTCTGAATCAGTATCAGAATCTGATATGGATCTTCTTTTATGCTTGGAAGCCTTGATCTTCCTTGCTTTGGCTTCAGCATCAGCCTTCGCCTTGGCAGCAGCTTCAAGTTTCTGTTCCCATTTCAATGGGGCTTCCTTCTTCTCCAAAGCCCTCTTCTTCTTCTCCTCAACCAATTGGATGAACTTCTTGGTGTCCATTTAGATATAAAAACCAGCCTAATAACTGCATTTTGGTATGATGATGACCGGAAGTGCATCTCACAAAAGAGAAAAAACACTGTTAGTTCTTCCCATCAAAATACACCCCACTTCAATAGGCATCTGCTAAACTAACTAATTATATTCAATTCCACAAAAACAAAAGATCACATAGGATGCTACTTTCTCATTCTACATAAAGAAACACACATAACAAGCAGGACAGGAAATGATTGAGGTCGTGATCAAACCAACCTTTTTTTATAAATGAACATGAAAGAAAACATGCACATACAAAAAAAACAAGCCTACAAAAAAAGGGAGCTCCATTTACAAAAAGAGACTCCAACTATGCAAAATAGTGCCTATAGAATAGTTACAAAAGGTCTCAAAAATCAAAGCCCACAAAGAAACATAAAAGCAAATGAGGGACCACTCCCCTAAACACCCTACTATTCTGCTCACCCACAAAATTCATAATATCGCACGCACTCCCGCAAACCATAAAAAGCAACCATTCTCTCCAAAAGGTGGATTGAGGAGGAACCCTTGACGAAAACTGAATTGACTTAGACAAACCATGTACATAGACCAAAATGTGATCAAGGATGCATACAACACTATAGAGAGGTACAACTACAAAAATGACGAGGCTCAACAATTCACTAGAAGAAAAATTCATCCAAAAGTAGTTCATTTTCTTACCTTATCTGCAGCAAATAAGTTCAGCTTTCCGGACAATAATTCAGCCCCCCACAGCCAACTTCAGGCCTCCTCACTACAAATAAACACATGCACAGAAAAATTCACAGATTATTCACTATGACGACCAATAAATTTTAAATGATGAGAGTACTAGGGTATAGTAAAACTGTAACGCAAAGCTGCACATTCCCCTGATTAAAACTTGGTTCCATCACAATGAATCTTCAGCTACTCACCCCATAATTTAAACCAACCCCCTACATCCTAGCCACTATGATCATTGATGTACTAAGTTGATACAATACCGAGTTGATACCCAAAGCATCATTAATATCATTTTATTCTGACAAGAATCGAGAACTTCTATGGTGACAATTATAAAACTACAAAAACTGTTCTATATTAGACAAAACACGCAAGTTACAAATATAAGCAGCAAAATGCACGTAAACACACAAAAGAAAAAGAAAAAACCCAGAACCCTTGCCAAAAGGGGTTTTGTTTCAGAAGAACTATAAACAGAAAAAGAAAACAATAACCACTACATAAATCAACCAGCCATAGAACTCAGATCTATCCAAGGAAGGGAAAAACAAAATACAATAGCTAGGTCTGATGATCAAATGGCCTGATTAGGGGATTGGAATCAGACAAACCTGAATCTGAAGGAGAGGAGAAACAAGATTGCAATAGAAAAAGGAGGATGGAAGGATGAGAGGAAGGAGCCCTAGAAGAAGAAGAGAGTGGTTGGGGCTTTTCTTTGACTTTGAGTCGACTCCGACTTCTACTCTTCCAGAAAGCTCCAGCGGAAGGCCAAATTGGGGAGCAAATGCCTCTTTTATATACGCGTTCTACTGCCTCCATCAACCCCGTGGTTTGCTTTTTTTACTTTTCCTTTTCTTTTTATTTGTTTATTTTTATTAAAAATTATTATAAAAGAGAAAAAGAAGTCTATTGCTGTTTGGAGATTCTTATATTTGTAAATAATTTCCCTCATTTTAACCGTATGTTTTTTGTCTTAAATTTTTAAAAATATCTAATAAATTCATAAAAATTAAAATTTGTCTCATAGGTTGATTTTTGAGAACTAAGTCTTTTTATCCTAGTTTCATTTTTTTTAAATAAGAAAGTTAAATTCTTAACCAAATTTCAAAAACCAAAACAAATTTTTAAAAACTGTATATTTTTTTTTTTTAGTTTTTAGCCTTTTAAAACATCGGTAGAAATTAGATAACAAATATAATAAATTTAGAGATGAAAGGAGTATTTATAAGTTTAATTTTTAAAAATCAAATGGCCTAAATTTTCAATTTTGTGTTCTCAAATAGATACTTGAATTTTTAATTTTATATCTAAGATTCTATTACATATAAAATTTAATTTGTATCTAATAAATCAATTAAGTTTTAAGATTTTCAAATGTCAATATACAATTAAAAGTTTAGAGATTTGTAAAATAAAAAGTTTAGAGGCTTCCTTCTTGAAGTTTACAAATTTATTATATATAGAATTGAAAGTTAAAAAATCTATCATATTTTTGGAAGTTTGAAGAGCAAATTGGACTAAACTTATAATTTGAACCTTAAGGACCAAACTAAAAATCAAGAATGAAAAACAAAATACACACATGATAAATGAAGATTTGAATTATGATACTTTGAAAGCATGCTGTTCACACTACATCTGGAATTTACATTACAACTTAGAAAAGAAAACCCGAAACAGAATCAAGCTCTTATTTCTTGTGTTATTGTTGTCAATGACAAGTTATTAGCAAACTTGAATTTAAATAGAACTGCAAATGGATGGTCCATAAAGTACAATAAATTTAACTGTTGATGATCATTAGCAAGATTGGCACTCTATACAAGCCATTTTGGTGGTAAAATATACAATTCTAAGAATGTAAGTTATATGTAGGGGAAAAAACCAATAATAGATACATCACTCAGTAAAAGGTTTCAATTCAAAGCACAACCCAGCAACTACAACTCACAACAAACAAAATGCAAACTTGAAACTCCTATGCAAATGCTTTCTTCTGATTCCTCTTGGTGCTGATTGTTCAAAATTTTCGCACATCTTTCATTCACATTCCAAATCTATTTACAGCTAACACACGGAATGACCATCAAAGACATGGAATACACAGCCCCAGCAGCTTTTAAAAAAACTCCATTTGGAACAGCTTTTCAGGGTTTGTGTTGGGCATATATTGATGCCTGGACTGCCTGGTGAGCAGAGGGAGCTTTTCCATTGACAATAACTTGTTCTAAGAAATCGACGCGGATTGATTTGAATTGGTAATGCTGGTTCAGCATATTCAAACAAACTAATCTCATAAGACATTCATTTGCATGTTATTTTGTGGATAAATGTACACATGAGATGTTGTTTTTGGTGCAGCGATGTGCTTATTAAACATGTCATCAGACCTTATAAAACAACAGATATGATAACTTGACAATGAAGCATTTGAGTTAATTTAGACAGATAAAATTTTAAATATTTGAGATAGATACCTTTCCCTTCCAAGAAAAATCAAGGTTGCGATAATATGGTTCAAGTAGTGTTATCTGATCTCCTTCCTTAACCTGTGAGGGAATTTTCTTTTTCTATAAGACTGATGAAAGACAATAGCGGTTGTTGCAGAGTGCATTAAAGGATAAGCAATCTTAACATGAGATCAGTATTGACAGTCAATAACGTTGAAACATAAAACCTATATAATATTAACGTATCTTACCGTATCATTCCGCATACCATACAACGATAAAACAAAGCATGTTTGGTTTGAATCACACACCAAATAATATCTGCAAACCAAACGATAAAGTTATGAGGTATCATCTTCGCAACCGATACGAATACAAGAATAAGGAATATTCAAGTGTCACTAGATAACCATTTGGTTTTTGGTCTTTAAAAATTAAGCTTATAAACACTACTTCCACCTATTGATTTCTTTGTTTTGTTATCCATTTTTTGGAGTTTTCAAAAACCAAGCAAAGTTTTGAAAATTGAAAAAAATATATATATATAAACTTATTTTTTGTTTTTTGAATTTGGCTAAGAATACAAAATTTTATTTAGGAAATATTAAAATCGTGGTAAAGAAGTAGTAAGAAAACAAGGATAGTCTTTAAAACCAAAAAGTCAAAAACCAAAAACCAAAAAATTCTCAAATGGGACGTAAGCAACTTGTAGAATATGATCAGACACTCCCTTTTTTCTCTCCTTCAAACCCTTACCCCAATTGAAATTACACGGGTACAGCATTGACAATAGTACATAAATAAAAAATTCCAAGACCTTAGAGGAGAAGAGGAGAAACAATATAGGGTAGCCTGATCGTTAAGAAAGATGTGTCTGAATTAACTAGCTAACAAGGAAATTGGTTTCATCAGAGTCAATTAATATGGGGGAACTTACAGTGGGGCAAGACTATCATGCTTAATGAAGAACAACACCTTCCCAATTACTGCAACTGCTTTGTTCAGACCTTCTGACAGATGGTCTACAGTGGCTCTCTTGTATGAGAAGTTCGCTTAAAAACAAACATGTTGTATCAGTAAATATTGAATTAAAAAGGAGGTTAAAGAAAACAGAACAAAATTTGACGATTAGTAAATTTCATATCCAGTGCACAAGAGATTAATATGCAAAAGGTCTGGTAACTCACAACTAACAGCATCCACTGATGATGGCAAAGACGCACCTCTCCGTATTTTAGCATGTGCCTAGAAGACAAAATAATATGAACATCATCTGTATACTACGCCTTAGGAAAATCTGCATGCATTTACTCGGTCATGTTATCATTTTTCCTAATTTTCTATAAAATTAATGAAGTAGAGACTGGGTATGAGGTCTGTTTAACATACATATTTTGTATTTTGCAAATGAAAGAAAATGCATGAACCTTATGGGAAACTACAATTCAAGAAGGTCTTTCTCCCTTCTTAGATCACTCATTGTTAGGACAGTAGGGAAGATGGTAATCATCTCACTTTGGCCTGTGCTTACTCTAGGAGATTCTGGTTGAGATTTTGCAACAGGTTTCATTTTCACATGCCTCTTTCTCATTCAATTAAAAACTTCTTGCTGAATACCTTGGTGCCTTTCAGAGTCGAGGACTAAGGATGCAACTTTTGCTACTTCAAGATAAGCTCTGAATGGAAAGAAGCAGGCAAATTTTCCCAAAGAGAGATCTTAGAGCTCTGTCGGTTTGAACTCCTTTCTTATGTCTAGTTGGAGTTCTTTTACCCGAAGAGATTTGTTATCACTCTCTTTTTATACATCCAATCGGTTGGAGAGAACTTTTTATAATCTTCTTAGTATTTTGATGGTATGTCTACCTAACTCATCCGCCCATTTTTGTACCTTTCCTTTCTCTTCAAAGACCACTAGAAAAATTAAAATATATACATAAACTAAGAAAATAAGGCTTTTCACTTCTTATTGCAAAGACCACTAATCACATGGAAGCCACATTTAAGAACCAGCCCACGAATCAGATACAGAAAAGATTATAAACAACCATGTGCACGTATGTATGTATTTAAACAACTAGAGCTTGTGCCAACCAGGGGAAAAAGTCAACACCTAGTCAAAATATGTGCAATATTTATCTTACTTATTAGCGAACATGCAACTATACCTTCAACATGTTATCCAATTTGTCAAGAAGATTCACCATCTTGTGTACCTCCCTAGTGGCACTAAGACTAGGATCCTTCAAAGCAGCAGCCTCAAATCCACTAAGGGCCCTGTCATAGTTCTCCAGATATTTGTTAACCTAAAAGAACGAGTCAGAAATTATGAATGTTTAAGAGAAGTTACCGAATGAATTTGACTCTCTACAACAACAAGATGTGAAGTAAAATTTACAAAAGGCAGCAACATGTAAGAAGCGATAAAATAAAAATTCCCCTATTATATTATTTGATTCACATTCGACTCTTAAACAAAAGCTCTCTACCTCTACCACAAAATTAGGTCAGTCTTTCCACTGCTTGCCACCATCATTCTTTCCACTGCTTGCCACCACCATTTTCTTCCACTCTTTCCTCGTAATTAAAATTTGTGTCCTAATCTCGATGGGGAATCTTAATTCTTACTCAACTCATACTTCAAAAATTATTGCCTCAACATGACAACCAAATGTCGGTGTTCACCTCAACTAGTACATAGAAAGAATTTAGCTCATATTCTCAAATACTGTATGTGTGCAAAACATATTCTACTCTGTAACTATCCTTATTAACCCTCACAAATCTCTTCCTACATTGATTGACAATAATGACAATTCACTGTATCGCCATTCGTCAACTGACCAAACAAGTTGACAAGCTTATTGTGACCAAGTTTTGTCCAGTACATAAGAAATCTTTTTCAAGCTGAAACATACTTCATGAATGACAATAACCAAAATGGTAGAATACTATACATTTTAAGATGGTTCAAAATTAACTACAGAATAAACTTATAGAAAGCAAGCAATCACATTAGAGACATTAGAGACCATAATATAACTTACAGTTGCACAATTAAAATACAAGTCTGGATTTGACAGCATTTTTTCATCTTTTTCCTGTAAAATAATATTAAAGATCAGTAAATTTTAAAACTTTAAAATAAACCTGAAACTCGATCAAAGAGTTGAATTATCAAGCTATGGGAATTTAGAATGAAATGAGGGAACAACTATTACTAAGACACCCACCGCATTTTGATATGCCTTCAAAGATTGCAGAAGCTTACTATGATCCCATGCTCCAGTAACAAAAAAACTTGTGAGGCATGCATTTCCTAGATTATCTGCAAGACATAAATTAGTGTGGACATGTTACGGAAATTGCAAGAGTAAGCTAGAAGGTATAGGAAGACAGTATTCGGAATAAATATGCACATCAAAAAACATTTCAGTACTGAGCATATTGTAAGAAAGTTACCCAAATTATTATAGAAGACCTACAAACAAGTTAACTACACTTAGCAAAGATATGACATATGACGAACCCATGCAAGTCAAAACTACAGATAAACATAATGTTATCGCAAGCTTTGATGTGCAGTCTTACACCAAGAGTTTCCATCCTTCACATCCAAAGTAACTGCTTCTTTTGCATGTTGAATGCTTTCCTCTACAAGTTTTGCCTCATTCTCAGTACCTATATAAGGAACAAAATTTTGGATAAGCAGATGAGATGAGCTGACGGAGCCGTATATGTGTTCATTATCATGGTCAATCAGAAATTGTAACCAAAAAAAAAAAAAAGACAATAATAATAAAAAATAAAAAAGGGAAAGAAAGAAATAAAGAAAGAGAGAGAGCAAGTTAGTGATGTGAAAAATTTTATTCATTTCGAGGGCAAAAGAAACTGGGTCTACAAGACTGTAAAGTCTAAAAATGGCCCGTTTTGCTAACCTACATAACATGACATGCAAGAGAGAGAGAGAGAGAGAGAGAGAGAGAGTTGCATTGTTTCCAAGATAAGCTAATATCAGTGGGTAGTAGTTTAAACTTCATCCGAAAAGTTGATTCAAATTTTACTTTAAGAAAAATGAAAAATCAACACCATTCAGTATCAAAGAAGAAAACTCAATTTTGACGGCAGTATATTTTCATCAACACAAATAATAATAGTAATACTAATAATAATAATAATAATAAAGAAAGCAGATTACATCTCGTTTGTATAAAAATAAGCCTTCTCTCCTCTCAAACAATTACTTTTAAATTGTCCAGACTAGTATATAAAACCAGCCTCAAAGAAGCCTAAATACCCAGACTAGTATATAAAACCAGTTCAGTATCATTTGTTGGTGCATAACATTTGCAAGTTTGTGGGGAGCTCCAGTAAGTAGGAAAGTTTTGGAGGATATAGATCAGGAGTTACGAAAACATTTGGGATAGAGTGTCTCAGTACTTCTATTTGGCTTCCCAATATCAAAGAAATCTAAGATTCTTTTATAATTGATTAGTTTCCAAATGCAAATTAACCTGATCTCTCTGGCCATGATGCTTGCCTGTTTCTAGTAAGATTTTCTAATTAACTGATACTTTCTTGAAAGCAACAAACAAGCTGCATCAAAGCATGCACATTAGAACTTTTCCTTCCCTAAACTATCACAATGAACTTCTGAGTAATCTTCCTTGTCCAAAAAAAAGTTCTGTAGGAAAGGTTTCGAGAAATGGACAGGGTACTCTACGATTATAGGTTACAATGTAAGAAGATGATGAAGAAGCACAACACTTGCCTTGAGCCATTTTCCTTTCAAGCATCGATAACTGACAAAGTAACTTTTTCTCAGGGCGCTGCAATAATTAAAGTATCATACATGAATGTAATTGACTCAAATAAAGATGGGGATACAAGATGAAAAGAAACCAAGGAAATCTACTGTCAGTTGGAACCTTGTTTAATGCTAAAGTAAAGCAGTTCTTTGCTGAAGATAGATCTCCTTTTTTCCAAATGCAGTTGCCTAAACATAGCCAGGCATCGGCAAGAGAGGGATTCAACTTAACCTGGAGCTTGAAACAGTCAAATTTACTACTCCAAACGAAAGTAAAAATGCTACAAAATATTAATAATTTAAGACGTTTACAGCTTTTGAGAGATGATCCTCTGCTTCTTTTCTATATTCTGGAAATACGTCCAACATTTTTCCTCTTAGGTATTCATACATAGCACGCTGCAAAGGTGATTTCCTTTGTTCTGCCCCAAGAAGAAACTTTAATAATAAGGAACCATAATTTGTAGTTAGATCCAAGATAACATAGAATAAAACCCTGGTAAAAAACGAACATAAAATAAAATAACTAGTCTCACAATTGAAAGCACATGTGCGATAGGATAAACAAATACGTAATGAAGTTTTTGATGCCCTCCGCAGCTTAAGGTGTTGCACCATTGTGGGAAAAGAAAATAACAAGTCCATGTTTCTATCCATTGAATTTACAACTTCAACGTTACAGAAATAAACCACCTAAATTTCATGGAATGCAGTTCATTAGGAACTAGTATCATAAATACTTGTCTTCCTTCACATGCATCATCAATGCCAATTCTATTTATTTCAGAATAGTAAAGAAATAAAGACAAGCACAAAGGCCAGATCTCATAATACCCCTGTACACTTTCACATTCCACATAACCTTTTTTAAAAATGGCACCATTTTGCATCAAAGATAATTGTGTCTGTTACAGTTACCATCAACGGCAATATAACTTCAGGCTACTTAAAGACGCACTCGCGTTATTACCAAACACAAGCCCATATACTAGACACCAAACAACAGTTATGAAACCTATTTTACACAAAGAATCAGCTAAAAGTTCAAGATATTCAGAAATCAAACATTAAAGCAAGCGCAGTCCCAAGTTTCATTTCTGTTATTAGTCTTTTCCCAACATCTTTCTCCAATACCAGAAGAGAATGATTAAATCCCAAGCCGAGCTATTGCAGTAAGCAAATTCGGAGAAGCTGAAATGAAAGGCGTAAGAGAAATGAAAGCAGAATCGACCTGGAGGAATTGAATCGAGGATCTTGAGAGCAAGATCCGATAGCTCCCGTAATTTGGAAGTTTTGTCATCGGGATTTACAGGAAAAAAGGTGTCTCTGATGTGATATAGCTTCTCGACCGCAGCTGTGGCTTTGTCGAATATGTCTTCCATGGCTTCGCTGCACATCTCCTCCGTCAATCGGCCGGCGGCGACAATTCTCGGAGCAACGCCCACCAGACGGGAGGCAGGCAAATACTGTGTTGGCAGATCGTTGAGCTACAAAACGACGCCACTTTTATGAAGAATATGCACTCTATTTTATTATTTATTTATTCATTTTTAAAGTATGTTAGGAGATGAGAACAATCTTTAGATAGATATATGTCAATTGAGTTATGCTAAATAAATAATATGCATCATTTATTGAAAGATTGAAATATAGTTTAATATCAATATTAACACTTAATTGAAAAATGTGATTTTTTTCTTTTTTTAATACAATAGGAGTACGAAAGTTCAAACCACGAACATTATGGCCACTAACACATTCGTATCTGACTTTGATTAAATGATATCTTTTATACATATATATGAAATATATCAAATTATCTTTTATTGACCTCAATATTAATATAAGATATATAATTTAGTTTGTAACTAAAACAACTCAATTATTAATTTAAATATCTTGTATACATTTATTTACTTCCTAAAGCATATGTCGATATTACTTTCATCGTTATATTCACAAAGTTGTAACTAAAATTGAAATACTTATACAGAATATTTTTATAAGAAAACAATTATAGAAAATATTAAAAGACCCACCCTATTTAAATTATTTAGTTTTTTCTAATGTTTGGGTTGGGTTGAACTAAAAAAAGAGGTACAACATAGGGTGTATTAGAAATATTATTTTATGATCAAATCTGTAAAAATATATATCCAATTTATTTTTAGAACTCAACATTATATTCATGGAAAATTATAAGTGCTTTCAACTTTGTTTTTCTTTGATTCATAAATTCTTAAAAATTATTAAATTGCTAATTATTCAAAAAAAAGATTATTGAACTCAATTTTTATTTCATTTTACTACACATTTTAGACGGTCCAATAAGAGTATCTATTCAACATGTAAATTGATTGGTTTTTTTTTTTTTTTTTTGTCTTTTTTTCATATATTTACTAAATAGTTTTTCTTCTAAATGGCAGATACCAAAAGAGCTTTTTATGTGGAGCTTTGGTAGTTATCAAAATGAAATAATTATAAATTATAAATAATATTAAAAGGCCGATTCCGTAAAATTTTGTATGAAAATTAAATGTTATTGCACTTAAAAAAAAAAAAAATTGAGAGAATCAAACCTTTCATCTTGAAATTTCATTTGTTATTTACATCTGCTATTAGTTGCGGTTATTTTAAAAAGAAAAATATAAGGAGATTAAATATCATGTATTTGTAATATGTATTAAATAATCATTTAATGCAATAATTATTGAATATATAATTTAATTAGATATAGCAAGCAATTAATGTTGAGTTACTTTAATGCATGGTATGCTGTGCTCTCATCAAATATTTATGTGTGTTGTGATGCGAAAAAAAAGGTGATTATTATGGTTATCGCTATAAATACATAGTCTATCGCGATATATTGTAATCTATCGCAAATTTTTTTTTGCTATATTTGAAAAGAACCCTTATAAATACTAGGACAAGTTGCAAAAACAACCTCCAAACTATGGTGTGATTGTAACAATTTCACCCCTAAATTTTGAAATTGTAAAAATTAAACCCTTAAACTTTTTGAAAGTGTAAAAATTGTACCGACAAAAGTAATCGTGATTGTGAAGGTTGAATCCGTTTTGTTCCACATCTCTTTCATGTTTATTTCTTCTCTAATTTCTCCCTCTACCTTCCAAGTCTCTCTCTCCTTTGGTTATTTCCTTCCCTTCCTTTCTTTGAAATTGAAATTGAAAAACAAAAAACAAAAACAAAATCCTTCCTTTCAATCACCCACACCAGCCATATACACGTATTGATACGTATCGATGGCAGGTGTGGTTTGAACCTTAGTTGAGGATTTTGAGGTATGAATCGGTGTAGGGTTTTTGTTTTCTCACTCTAGTTGGATAAAGGAATCACAACGGAAGGGAGATGTGGAAGGGAGAGAGATTTGAGGGACAAGAAATATAACAGAGGAATTGGGTAAAGTTGATTCAATTTTTAGTTTGGTTTGGGGGTTAATTTTTACCTTTATCATAGTTTAAGGGATTAAATGTTACTTGATATAAAACATGTTCTTGCAGTGCAATTTGAGAATTAAATTTTTAAACATTTTGATGAACATAAATTAATGTTATTTGAGATTAAATAAAACAAATAGGCATATGATTTTATAATTTTATGCAAAATTATGAATCTCAACCAAATAGTTCAAAACATTCTTTGGAGTGAATGTTATATTATTTAATAATTGTGACTGAGAACATGATCATAATAGAGGAAGACATAATTATTCTATTAAAACTACACATACGAGACGATAACACTAAGAAATTTAAAATCCATTGTAATGAAAAGGAAAACTATGTGTTGAAGTAAGCTTTGCAAATTTATTTGAATTTCCTCGAGGGATAATTTATCTTTTCTACCCCTAAATATGATATTATTTAGATGCTATAAGTTGTTTTAGGATCTCCTTAAGAGATGATTATTCTTTTTGACCCACTTGTATATGAGATATTTTGATTTTTTTAAATCTCCTGAAGAGAAAGGGAATAATTAATATTTATGTTTTCCATATAGTGCATCTATGCATATCATATTTAAAGTAGACAATACATTTACATAATTCAAAAGGATTATGAAGCAAAAAATCAAATATGAAATTAAGTCCTGTAGGCTTGATTAAAGATTTTGGAAAAGAGAAAATATTATTTTGCCCATAAGAGTAAAGTTTACGATTGATATACTTTATTCTCTTGTAAATCAATGAGAAGTTTAGTAATTTTGAAAGATATACGTTGTAATAGATATCATGAACATGACGTTCATTAATCCAACTATGTTTTATTTGACATGATGTGCCATTTTTGGTCTACAGTGAAAATAATAATTGGAAATATATATTGGCATCCAATAAAGAACTAGAAGATTATTTCATCTAATAAATTGTCATGTGTGGCATGTTCTCAGTAGATTAATTATCAAACTCTCACTAGCAAGTTTTCATCCTAAAACATTTGATAATTATTATTGTATATTGATTAGGATAAGTGTTAAGTATCCTGTATTTTATGTTCAAATAGCAAAACTTGTAAATTTGCATGAAATCATGTTATTTTGTATGCTTTAAGCCAATGACTTGTGAGCTTATGGCCAAAAGTCAAATATATTTCATATGCAAAATGTGCAACAAATATTTAAATTATTGTCCACAACAACAATTAATATGATGGTACAATTTAAAATGAGTCCTCAAAAGAGGTTATAAATCGACATTGAAATTGATTTCACATAAATTATTAAATATTTTTGAACCTGTGATAGGTGATATATTTACTGCACAATTTGCTAATATTTACAACACAATTTGCTAATTGTTATTAATGAGACAAATTTTCCAACATTAGGGGAGAAATTAAGAATAAGTTGGAAAAATAAATTGAATTGAATGCATAAATAGTGTCTCATTCTGATCACCATGCAATGCAAATCACTTTAAACTAGAAGTTCAAAAGATAATTCATTTGTAAAATATTGCAAATCAAATGCTAGATATATTTACAAAGCATTTACAGTTGCAAGAAAGTGACTAAGTATATATTGGTTGCAAATACACCATGTAAAATTGATATCCCAATGCAATGAGTTGTCTGCACCACGCTTGGAGTGTGATAGACAAATGGATTCCAAAGATAAAGATCCTCAAAAAGGAAGTAGTCAATAATCAAAATGACTCAGTTAAGAATATGGAATATTCCAAAAAAAAAATCCTAAATATGAGTACTCATAAGAATATCGAAGAAAATGAGTATAATAACGAGATATCGATAAATTATATCGTGACATGAAAAAGATGGAACCAAATGTATATAAGTTGACAATATACATTGTTGCGCATAATATTATTTTTCCATAATCATTCTCACAAAGAATGTTGGTATTTGATTATAAGGAAACATATTCTCTAATAATGGACGATGCAGTAGTATGAAATATTTAATTTATCTCACTGTGTATTAATAACTTAGCATACATCTTAAGGATGTAGTCATACCGCATCTATATGAATCTCTTAATAATGATATTTTATTTATGAAAATTCCTAAAGGATTAAAGATACCGAAATCATATAATTTAAATATTAGATAATTATATTTATCATAAAGATTCTTATAAAACATTCCTGACAAAATGTGATATAATCACCTTATTAAATATTTGTTGAAAATAAGAGTATACAAGAAATCATAGTCAAGATTTACTATATATGTATGTGTTGATGATATGGATATCCAATGGAATCTCCTGAAGAGATTTCAAATACAATAAAGGTTTTAAGAAATAAATTAAGATGAAAATTTTGAAAAACAAAGTTTTGTCTTAGTTTACAAATAAAAGCATAATGGATATGGGATTGCATCAACTTATACACGATTTTAGATGAACTAGTTACATCATTGAACACTCATGTGGTGGTTATGAAAAAAAAGATATATCATCCAATCTAAAGGTATGATAATGAAGAACTTTAGGTCATGAAGAACTAAAGTTTTGGAAAATAAGTGTATTCGTTATTTTATAGTTATACAATACCTATTGTAGTATTTTTAGTAATTTTGTTACATAGATATAATATTTTTCAAAAAGTAAGATATTGTAGTAGGGTTGAATATATATTATATTTTATTTGAAAATTAGTTTACATTGATTTATTTTATTTCTAATAAATCTAATTATGATCTAGTTGATTGTGAAGATGCATGTTATTTATTTAACCCAAAATAGCTAGATCTTAAATATGTTACTTAATTAGTACATAAAGAAATTTTTTTATATTATGACAGTCTATGAAGCAAATTGTAACAATTGTTGAAATTCTGACGATTCATGAAGCTAGCCAAGAATGTTATTATATAAAGATAAAATCACAAATGAACTTCTACATTCATGACCTTGAAGGAAATGGTAGCATGCATCATGATTCAATAAATTTCTTTAGAAGACAAGGCAGACTTATTATGAAGATGTTATCCACAACAACATTTGAGAAGTTAGTATACAACATTTAAATGTAACGATTATAAAATATCAAGCAATGTTCCCACGAGGGAAGTAAAGTTAGATATACAAACTAATATACTCTTTTTCCTAGAAAAAGTCATGTATATATACTATGGACAAGTGGGGTGTTATAAATATTATAATTATATAGATGTTCATAACCTTCATAGGTTACAAATTCATCCATTAACCTCTTATTAATCTTCATGACTTTCTTATCCCCCATTTATATTTGGTTATTGTGACCAATATTCTCACAATATTTATAAATAGATATTGTAGAGAGCATTTGAACACACCTTAATATATATGTTCTCTACTTTCTTCTTTCAATTTCTCTCTTATATTCTTATATTTGTTTTTCATTTCTTTGCCTTTTATAATTAGGCACTTATTTCCTTTAAACTCACATCACTCATCACACGTAGAGGAGAGATTTGAAGTTAAAATCTCTAGTAATTAAAGAAAATATCTAAACTATCGAAATATGTTTGGTTTTTTTGTTTGGTATGCTGTATACTTCCATTTCATTAAGGTGGTATCCAGTCCATCTTTAGGTACTTATTTTTAATATTTATCACAGCTCAATATTAATTGGACAAACAATTCAATAGTAATTGAAATATAAATTAATAATTGTTGGACATTTTATCTTTTAAAATAACAATATTTGGTATATATGCAATCATCACATTACTTTTGTAGCTTAGCATCATAGTGTGTGATGTCTAGATATATATTTGATCTAACTAACTAAAAAATAATAATAATAATAAATAAATAAATAAATAAAAATAAAAACTATTCCAACGACTAGATCACTTTTTCAACTTCATTATTCTAAATCTCAAACTAATCGATCTATCAACTTTCTTCCCTAAAATCCCACCAAAGACTTTAGGCAAATATGATGATGGGTTTATATTTCATTTTAGTCAATAAAATTTGAATTCTTCTTCGTTTTAAAAGCGAGAGGTTTGTTACGAGGCCTATAAGATATAGATCATAAAAACTAGTGTGGGATTTCAATTTTACATTTAACCCTAATTAGAAATCAACCACTTTTAGGTGACATAATTTCCAAATAAATAAATAAATCTACCTTTGAATCCCAATCATTATATAAATATTAAATTTTAGATTTAGTTCCTAAATTTCACATAAAATTAAAAATTTGAACATCTATTAGAAAAATTTTCAAGATTAAAGATTTATATATTATAAACCAACCTCTTTAATATATATTATAAACCAACCTTTTGTAATAAACCTAGATGATTTAGTTTTACTATTATTCATTTTTCAAGTTTTTTTAAGAAATAAATAATATGACTTAGAGTAATATCTATATATTTTTTCATAAAATAAGGGTTGTTTTTAAATATAAAAAAATGAACAAAAATATTTACAAATATAGCAAAATTTTACGGTGTATCTATGTCATGATATAATAGTTTATCTCGGTTATCGCCGATATTTTATTGATATTTTGCTATTATTTATAAATATTTTCAATAATTTTGTAATTTATATAATTTCTCGTAAAACAATTATTATTATTAAAAACAAACTATAACAATTTTACTTATGTGACTAAAATACATATCTCAATGTCACTTTGTTCTACCCACATAAAAAAACAAAAACAAAACAATGGCAAGTACCATTAAAATGAATGTTTTAAAAGTGGAAAATTAAAATATATATTTTGAAAATCTAATAAAATTGATTTTGAAAATTAAAAAACTCCAAAATGAAAATAAAAACCTTTCAAATCATCAGATTACCAAAAAATGCGGACCAAAAGAGAAACCAAACAGATGCCTAAAGATCCACCAACAAAAACAAGCCCGACTGCACTGCCAACCGTGGTCACCACCTCCAAACACTCTGAAATTAGGGCAAAATTCTTCAAAATCTTGCAATCAAAATCGCGATCGAACTTCGCGTCGTCGCTTATCGACAAATACCTCCAGCCATTATCGAATTCAAGTCCTCCGCGCCGTGCCGGAGGCAAAATCCGCCGCTCCTTCTTCCTCAAATCCTCCATTCTCGCTCTCAACACCATCAAATTCGCTTCCACGATGTCCTTCTGGTTCTCTGCAGAACATATAAACAGAGATTTGTGTTTAAGAAAGTAAAGAGACGAAGATCGCTGATATTACAGAGAGACAGAGTGCGGCTGAGGACCTTCATCGCCGACGCCGCCATGGCATCTCGGAGCTCTACGGTGGTCGGATGGTCTTCGCCGCCGAGAAGACGGACAGTGGAAATGGAACGACGGGAGACGAGCGGAAGCCATTTTGCACCATGCTGTGTGTGTGAAAGTTGATTTTGATTCGAACTTAAAGGCTTCTATTTATAATACTTGATTACTGTGACGATAATGATCAACCGCCGGACAAATAAGAGACTATAAAATCCAATAACGAAAACCCTAGCTCCTTCCAACCCTCACAGTGGATATTTTAAAAAGTTTAGGGATTAAAATGGAAGAAATTTTAAAATTACAAAACTAAAATAGATATAATAATAATTTCGAAAAATTAAAATTCAACCAATTACAATTTTTTTGCCATCATGATTCAACCGCTATAAATATGTATAGATCGATTTTTCTACCTACATTTTGCCAATATATATAGAAAAATACTTGTGTTACGTGTGGTAAAATTTTATTTTATTTTTTCAAACGGACATTTTTATAAAATATTTTTTCTTTTATGATTGAAAAAGATATATAAGTTGAATAAGTATTGCTTTTATAAGTGATGTGTTTTTAAGTGCGCACTAAAATTTTGTAAGTGATGTGTGTTTTATCTAGTTCTTAGTACTCTTAATTTTTTTTTTAATAAGTCCGTTAATTTTTCATAGTTCGAATACAATATTGAAAAAAAGCTTGTATATTGAGTAGCATCTATCTTTATTTGTTTAAAAAAATTGAATTGTTTATAGAATTGTTTTTAAATATAGCAAAAACGAATTTTTAAATATAACAAAATGTCACCATAACATTGATAGACAATTATTATGACTATCAGTTTCTATAGCCAGTAATATTTTACTATATTTAAAATATTTTCAACAGATTTGTTATTTAAAATAATTACATTGGTGCGTGCATTACCATTGAATTTTTTAAAGTGAAAATTTTGTACTTATAATTTTTTAATCTAAACCAATTTAGTTATTTTAAATTATTAACTTTATTGGTATAGTGTTTTATAGTAAATAGATACTGAGGTTTAAAAAAAAATGTAATCTTTTAATATACAAGACTTTTTTTTAAAGCAAGTATATATAGACTTGCAATATAAAAAGATTGTAGGACATCCTTATTATTTAATTAACCAACCATGAAAATTAAACGAACGGAGAGATGATGAGCAAATGTTGATTTATTTTTTTTTTTAATGTTTTGTTTTATTTTTATATTGTGTAGTTTTTTTTATTATTATTTGTATTTATTTATATTCTTTTTTGCTAGTTTGTTTGCATCTTGAGATCTAAATTCAATGTTATTAAATTTTGTCATCTAGTGATTTTAAGTCATGCATAAATGCAAAATTACTGCTCGATTTTCATTTTGCATTTATTCATTTTTTTTTTTAATTCTGATAGTAAAAACAATTTAGAAAACATGATGACAAAAATTTTAAAATACATCTCAATTAATTGAATTATATTTTTATGTTCAGGATAGTCATGAATCAATCGACAATAAATTATAGTCAAATTGAATGTTGTTTAGAAATACATCAAAATTTGATTTTTCTTTTTCTTTAAACTTTTTTCATTTTATTGAAAAATAAAAAGAAATCCAAGATGTAAATATAACTTAAAGCAATGGGTGCAAACCACTCTAAAAATGATTAAAATGAGTAGAGTTTTATAGTAATCGAGTATGTAATTCTTTTTCGAAATTAAATGTTCAAATCTCGAAACTCCGCTATATTATGCTGAAAGAAAATCTCTCAAACAAAATCTATTTTCTTATGCACATGTGAGCTCTCTCATATGATGCATTTTTCTAACCAAACATCTCCATGTTATTGCATTATTCATTCAATATTTTTTATTTGGACCAATCATTTTATCCCTTCACCAAGAGTGGTTGACATGTTTTTATTAAATTGTAAAGAGTACGTTTAACAAATTGCTAGGATATATTTAATAACAATGTCAAAATTAACTCAACATATTAAAGTTATTTTAATATTCAAGTGGTTAATGTAGATTTTTTTTTCTAATTATTATTATCATGATTTGAGCGCTACGAGTGGGAATAGAATCGAACCTTAAATTAGATGGAGTATGTTCAAGTTGGTTCAAAATGTAGATTCATTAAGCGAAATAAAACTCGTTCAATTATAACTTTATAATTTATGAGGCCAATTTTATTAAAGTATTTATGTTTCTAGATTATATACACTTGAATGGATATACACAAACCATCCTAATATCAGTTGGGTTGATAAAAATTACTCTCTCTATATAGATTATTATCACATCATAATCAAAAATTATGTTAAGGAGCTCATCCTAATGAGAAGATTCCAAAAAAATATGGGTAATTTTTTAATTTTTCCAATCCACAAAAGTTGGCAGCTGATTCTGATACATGTCTTCTTTCCATGATTGGATTTAGAAAAATAATTAGTGGGGCAAAATTAAGGATATGATTGTCATATAAAGGGAATTAAAAATTAAAAAGAAGATACCCAACATCCAAGTTTTGCTAGACAAGTGTCACTTTTTTAAGTTTTGAGTTGTTTATTTTAGAGTTTAAAATAAGGAAAAAATTTGTAGTCGGCCAACACTCAATGGAGTTGTGCCACGTGGCATAAATATTTTTTAAAGAAAAAAATATTTGTGAGTAAAAGAAAGAGAGAGTATAGAATAGGTGCAACGTAAGCTGCACCTATTCATTCCCCTTAAAATAATGCGTGATAGATCAACCAATAGTCTCTTGACAAGATTACCATTTACCATTGTTGTTTTCCATAGGCACATGGGGATGTTTAGTATTTATTTGAAATAAATATATTATTTCAACACCTTTGTTTTGGTTTTGTTATCCTCAATCTTATTTGATTCCATAATGTAACAAAGTATATCAAGACGTACTTGAGGATCAATTTATTATTTATTTGAAGTATGTATGTTTGAAATTACTCTCAAATTTCAAAATCTAAAATAGCTCAACTAGTTTAGACATATACATTACATTAAGAGGCTAGATGCTCGAATTCCTCCGCCCCCACCTCACTTGTTGAATTATTTACTCTTAAATTTTGAGTAAATTTCTATTTGATCCTTAAATTTATGGATTTTACACTTTTATTCTTGAATAACTAATGCTCACTTTTGATCTTTAGGATTAACTTTCAATCACTAGATATAAAATGATTATATACTATGAAAATTTCAATTAATTTTAATAGTGACCTAAAACTAATGAAAACTACTTTAATTATTATAAATTAATCAACTAAAAGTGGACAATGAAAAAATGTAAAATTTTGAAGTCTAGGACCAAATGAAAACTATACCCAAAACTCTAAGCTAAAAATTTAAATTCTAAAGTCTAAAGACCGCATGAAAACTAAAACCATTTTGGAATCTAATGACAAACCATACATAAAAATTTAGAGACCAAATTTTTTTTTTTTTGTTTTTTTTTTTAATAATATATGAGCTGGGAAAATCTTGACTTTGAAGTTGTTAATGTAAGTCTATATTAATTGAGCTTATGCTCATTTTAGCTACCAAACGATATTTTTCTCATAACAATTTTTTTTTTTTTTTTGGAAATTCTAATAATTTGAAAAGCAATGGAGAAGCAATACACATGGGTTAATTTGGATCTTTTATGTGAAGATTAAATTACAATTTACAATTGGAAACATTATACAGAAATCCATGGTTGAAAAAGGGAAAAATAAAAGAAAAATAAAAATGGGGTGTAATAGAGAAGAGATTGTGGTAGGTTGAGAGAATGCATGTGTCAAGAGTACACGCAAAAGAAGGAGAGAATCTTATCATTCATTATAAAAAGGGGGAAATTTCAAAAGAGAAAGTACAAAAGTCCAAATAATTAAAAGCATAAAAGCAGAATAAGTGCTGAAGAAATGGTATTTTATAGACCCATATTTCACTTTTTCAAACTTTATAAGATTTTGGAGCACAACAGAACAAGTACAGAATGCACACTATTTTATAGTTGGTTTGGTAAAAAATGTTACATATCTATGAATATAGATGCTCTGGCCCACGACAAAAATTAATTAAAATATTATTTTGTTCTATATTTTATTAATTGGGTGTTTGAGGCGCTTAGTTGGTCATTATAGTGCATGTTTGAATATTATTTTTAAATCGTCAAAATTACTTTTATTATTTTTCATATTATCAAAATTAGTTTTGAAAGATTAAAAACATATTTCAAGGTGATTTTGAAAATGACAAAAGTGATTTTAACTATTTTAAAATCACTCCCCACATGTCAATAGTTTGTGGTTATCTAACTAGTGGGTTAGTCTGAGTTATTATAGTTTTTGTTTGGAGTGTAAATTATGTTTGTTTGGATGAGAAATAATGAACGTTGTAACAATGAGTGAAAATAGTAAATACCAAAGCAAAAACCTTTTTGCTATAGTATTTACTATACTTAATTATAGGTTATAAATAGTCATATTCACCACTATTATATGCTATAATACCACTCCACCAACTTCTAGTTGATGCCTCAAATGACCCCTAAATATTTTATTTCATGTATTTCCAAATGTTCAAATTCAATCTTTTTACTTTCACTTTCAAGTTATAAACTCATTGTGTTAAACTTCATATACTTTCAAACGTTCAATTACAGTCTTTCATGTACAAAAATTATTATTATTATTATTATTATTATTATTACTTCAATATTATAAGATTAACTACAAACAAACAATAATAAATTATTTTAATATTTATAAAAAAGAGCAAAGACCAAACTATTTGGACATTTGGTGGACATTTGAGCCCTCAACTTGTCTTGGATAGGGTGGACTATTATAGCTCACTAAATATTTAAACCTCCCATTATAATAGTTGAAATTCTCAATTATTATAACCCACACTTAGTTATAGCGAAACAATTTGAAAATTCTTATTGTCTATGATATTTACTATTTTGTAACCATTCCCTGATCATTTGTGACCAATACTAAAAAACCAACTTGAAGTAAAAAGACCTAAACAAAAGAACATTCTTTGATTTTCAAAATTTTAAATTCAACTTCAAACAAAGCATATTGATTTCCAAGTACCATTCGGTCACAGCTGGACTACCTGAAAACTTTTCATTGATTCAGGAGGGTCTTGAATAACAGGTATTCATAAATCTGAATAAAACCAGTACCGTTAAATAAGTCTCCTTCTAGATTACTTTTTTGCTTATACAATATATCACAAAGCTCATTCTACACGTTCTCTAACAGCCAAAGTGAGTATAATTCAATTGGCATAAAGTGTACATCCTCAAACTAGAAGAGTCTGATCCCTCACCCTGTTCATCCATGTTGAATCGGGGCGAGAGAGGTCTCTGAGATTACATTAGATCTAGAGACGGATTGTACAATTTATTCCTATATACAAGAATAAAAGTCATCCAACCATATGAACATGGTTCAAGCGAAAATATGAACCTAACACCAAAACCATGTGGCTTCCAATTAAGCAAGGAATCGAGGATCAGCCATGCATTCAAGAATTCTTCATTTATGCATAAATTGCTTACAGTAGTATGTCTCAGATATCCATGTTATCGAAGATATCTCCATCTTCCTCATAAACTGTCCCGTCCAAATGAAATCCCTCAGCCACCAAATTACTGCCACACCAAACAAAAGGCGGTGATAAATATAACGGGTGTTAAATTAGTAGCAAGTCTAAGATGGAGGACCTTTTTGAAATTACTTTTTAAATACTTAGAAATTTTCGATTGAAAACCATCTTTTAGGAATTTAGAAAGTCATCTCAAACCAGAGTGAACCAATAATTTTACACACCTTAAACACCAGAAGCGGAAGCTAACAACGCGCTTTAACTTTCTATTATAGAAGAAGAAATTGAAGGACCATCTGATGAAGCAAACAGATATATCATCAAAGGAACTAAACAACATTTTAGGCAACAAATAGATTAGATAAGAACACATACATTGCCCCTCTCTCTATAGACGGATCAGCATCAGAATTCGGGTTGTAACTGTAAATTTCACATTCGGCTAGTTTTACAGCCTGCATGTGAGTGGCTAGATGTCATGAATATGCCTAATATCACCATCTATATCCATTTAAAACCGCACATACCTCATCAAGAGCCTTATATGTCATCTCCAGTAAGGAACCATCCTCATTATTCTCAATCCATTCCTGCAAACCGGTGATCCAAGTATTTAAAAATATAACGACCGGAAGTTGTTGGTTAATGAGTTCTTCATCAGGGCATTATTGTTAAATATAATGATATAGATATCTGCAACCACATTAGGCGTCCAACCCTCTCCCCTCTCCAGTTCTCACAACTAAATAAAGACCATAATAATAGTCACATCTCCATGAACATTCAAAATCAACATCAACAAAAAGGTCCAAAAGAAAGTAGAGACATAATTTGATCCAAATCCAAGGGTATCCTAATAATCATTAGTCAAACTACTGAGCCTACAAGAATAAGATAGTAATAGTAAACAAAAATTGCACCCTGCTCTACTACCTTCGAGAAAAGGGAGAATTTGAGAGAAAAGTTAATTGAGCGACATCTTCAATAACACCAAAATTAATATTTGAGCAGCTAGATTATTACGTATCCACATGGACATCTCAACACATTAATAAGCACAAACAAGTGCGACTATATATTACCTTAGATGCTTCTAACATATAGGCATCAAATATCTGCTTAAAACTGTCCCAGCTTTCCTCTGTAAAGAACTGGTGAGCTTGCATTGCACTAGCAAACAACAGAGATGTATGAAAATATCATAGTAAGGAAGCACAATAAAACTACAAAGAAACTTCAGTATAATCCATATAATGCAAAAACTTCAGCACCAACGCACTAACTGGAGAGTATTAGACTTCGGGAAATGGAGAGACTTGAACTCTCAGCTCCTAGAGCAACAGTTCATTGAAACTGTCTGTCATCCTTTTGACAACACTCCCAAATCAACTTTTATAAAAGGTAGGAATATAGAGTGGGTTGCCACGTCGCCCAATAAGCTGACAGTAGCATTACCCATAATCCTCCATCATGGTTCTTTACAAAAACTGAAGGTGACATGCACAAAGTCACGCGCAATCATTTTAGCAGATACCTGAAGTCATAATCCGGGTACACATGATTGAGAGTGAGAACCAAGTATATCAGTGTCTTTCGGCTGCCATGAAGTAAAACTCGTCAAAGAACCATATAATACAATAAGCACCTAGAACATCATAAAGGTTGGCATTCATCACCTTGATCTGCTCAATAGAAATTCATCTGGTGAAGAAGAGTCAGCATCAGATGATTTCCCAAGATAGTCAAGAATCTGAAACAACATGAAGAACATAAATTTACAGTTCATAGACAAACAAAAAGAATCTAGCTAAAAACAAAATTTTCCCACTTAAAACGCATGGCACATCCAGATATAGAACCATATGATGTGCAACAGCATACGTTAAGAATTGAGAGGTTGCCCATTATTTGCACGAGTCCAAAGATACATGTGTAATGGAAATACTGGATAAACTTCCATTAAATGTCTTTAAAAGTTTTTAAACATCTGACAAGAAGTCAGAGATATGCAAAAATGTGATAAATAGATTGAAACATCCTTACCTCGTTCTCCAAGCTTAAAGACAGCTTCTTATCTATTCCTGTATGTTTACCTAAAGGAACAGAAAAATAAAGGACTTTTACACTTCAAGAAATCTGAAATATATTGACAGAAGAACATAAATTTACAGTTCTACACAAGCAGTAAGCACACATATTCTTACAAGAATAAGCTTCTAGGCATCCCTTGATAGTACGCTCTCCAAGATTCAAATGACTCAAGAAATCATTCAACCTATAATAACAGTCGTACAAAATTCAAAATGAAGTAAGAGAAGATAATATGCCTGAAGAAAATATCAGAAGGGAAAATCGCTAAAATAGACCATGATTTGATTTAACAAGACATACCTATCAAACGGGGTGTATTCTAGGAACTTCATTGGGTAACTTGCAGGCAAATATGGTAACTTCGTTGCTCACTGCTGAGTAGTATGGTATAAAGTCACCTTCAATAGTGCCGATAATATCTGTGATTCCATAAAACAGGGCACTTGATGTAAGTAGCACAATTATAATGTATAGAATTTTGGGTCTGCCAATAATAACATGAGATGCTAAAGAATTTATTGTGAAAGTCACCAACCATTGGAAAGACTGGTAAAATGGAATACAATTATGTAAATAATTACCTAATCAAGAAATAAGTTAATGGCCAGATACCATACTATTACATACTGAATCCTGCATGAAATTATACTGGCATAGAAACCAGTAAACCATCCTAGTGGTGATATGTAAATAATCAATAACTATAAGCAATAAAAGGCGACAGCACACGGAATTAATAACAATGAGATAACATATAATCAATACCCTGTGTACCTATTACAAAATCTTTTTTTTTTTTATAGAAAAAAACAATAATAATTAATTAATTAAAATGCCGCACGTGAACGAAGAATGCCACCTTCATCTAATAACTCATTTCTTCTCAAGCTTGTAATACAACCTTGCTTTGCTTCACATAATGTGAATAAATACTATTTCGTTTTTGAAAATTTTGTTTTTTGTTCTAGTCTTTCTATACCATGGTTTTCATCTTTCTTAAATTAATATTTGTGATAGATTGTAAACTCATTTCTTCTCAAGCCAATAATCCACCCTTGCTTCACAGTATTGTGATTAAAAATTAATGCCTCATTTGATAACCATATCATTTTTAGTTTCTAAGAATTGTGTTTTGTTTTCTTTCCTGCCTTTCTTTACCATGGCTTTCATCCTTCTTAAACTAATATTTGTGCTAATTGTAAACTCAAGATCCACCCTTGCTTCATGTATTGTGATTAAAAACTAGTCTCATTTAATAACCATATGATTTTTCATTTATGAAAATTGTGTTTTTTATATTGCCTTTCTTTACCGTGGTTTTCATCCTTAAATTAATATTTGAATTTTTAGCCAAATTACAAACACAAAAACAAGGATTTTAACAGCTATTTTGTTTTATTTTTAAATTTCAAAATTGCAATAGATAACAAAATAAAGAAACTCATATGTAAAAATAGGGATCATAGGTCAGAGTAGTTTTTATACATAATTTTCACAAACCAAAATTTTAAAACCAAATACTTAGGCACCATTTGATAACCATTTCTTGATTTCTTACATCTTCCTTTCCTATGATTTTCATCTTTCCCAACTAAACATTTGAATTAAAAAAACAAAATGGTCATGGAACTATCTAACAGAGATTAATTAATTAGATCCTTAAATCTGGAAAGTAAAAATAATCAATGTCAACTAGTTCTCGAATAATCCCCAGAAAAACCTACAAGGTCTCCCTCGACTAACATTTCAATCCCCGTCCAACTTTCTCGATTCTAAAAGCAAATCAGCACAAGAACCATTCTCATCCCTACACCATTGATTGAATAACAAATTTCCCCCAAAAAAAATACAAAAAATCAACAAGAAGCTCCACATATGAACTCTCAACGAAATCAACACCACCGAACAAACAGAAAATATCCCCACAGGAGTAATTGAAAGAAATGCAAACTCAAATAACACGAATCGGGAGTACCTTTGCAACCAACAACGGTCTGCCGAAGATAAATTTGAAGCGTAAACGACTGGTTTATATATAAAATATATATATATTTGATTTTTGTAATGGAATTGGGAACGAAATATAAATCTCGAAAACGGGTTCTCTCGATGCGAGCCCTAAATTCGAATATTCTACCCAAATTTTTCGACTAAAGTATGGGTGTCCGGTAGTTGGGGAGTCGTGATTCGTGAACGACGCGTTTTCAGATCTTTTCGTTAACTTTGGAACGATGGGCCAACGTATAAAAAGCCCAGCCCAATTTAAATGCACAGTTGGCCCAATTTCTGAGGCTGATCGTGAAAAATGCGTATAATTAGAGAAAAAAAAAAGTTAAATTATAATCTTGGTCCATCAATTGGACCAACTCTAAAACTCGTGTACTTTCAATAAATTAAATTTTAATTCCTACGGCTAGGTTTTTTTAGAAAAAATATTATTTATTAACATAATTTTAGAAATATATTTACGTATAAACTAAAGTTTGATATTTAAAATATACCACCTAAGAAAAAGTAATATGAAATCATAAAATTATAAGATTATAGCTCTGCAATGCAAATCTTAATACTTCAAATTTCTTGTCCTTAAAAAATATATAAAATTATCATACAATATATAATTTTATTCTATAATATTATACAATCTAAATATTGGAATTAAAATTTGAAAAACGATCTCATAAATTACAAGCTAATATTATACCATCTGTGTATGTCAAAGCGAGCTTAGTTCAGTGGTAATTTGCATGAACTTTTGTTTAGAAGTTGATATAATTTACTTGACATTTAATATAGCATTCAATTTATTTATCTAAAATATATGATAAATTAGGATTATCATAAAATACTCATATTTACCAATCAATAATCACTACTTAAGTAAGTAATAGCATGTTTGTGAGTAACTCTAAAGTTGTTAAAATTATTTTTATCATTTTCAAAATCACTCAAGAAAATACATAAAAAATATTTTAATTGTTCAAAATCCATTTTAATAATACAAAAAATAGGTTAAAAGTGTAAAATTAAATATTCAATTGATTAATATATTTCTGATCAAAATGTTATAATCTAAAATTTCCAATTTGTTTGTTACCAAACTTAAAAAAATACTAATTAAAATATTACATGTGGATGTATGGAATGAAATACTTGAAAACGAAGGAAAGTTGGATGAGCGTACTCTAGAAGGAAAGAAAGTTGTTAATTAGTTGGTTGAGATAAAGAATGGGCAAATCTAGATGAAGATATAGTTCAGCACTAACTTCCACAAAATGCAAGATTTAGTAAATATACAGACACAATGGTTGACACCTCACATTTATGGCACAAGGTGGTTGCTAACACATTTAAATTTGAAGCTTTTACTGCATCCATTCTTCGGTCTAAAAGTGGTTTTAAAATCGTAAACCTCACTTTTGTCATTTTTTAAATTATTAAAATAAATATTTTAATATTAATTTTTATACTTTTAAATGCAATCTTAAAATTGTGTTTCATAGTAATTTTGAAAATGAAAATTGTGATTTTAACCATTTTAGAATGTCTCTCAAACACGTTTTTAGCATTTTTGAGTTTTGTGGATTAAATATGGCTTGAAGAGTGGCCTCCCGTGGTCTCTAGTTTGCTTTATTGAGATGTTTCGTATTCGAATGTTATTTATATTAATAAACAAATAAATAGAGACCATAATATTTAGATATTTTAGTTGTTAGTACGTATAGGACGATTTGAATATTTGAACACCTAATCAAATAAATGTGTCATAACTAATCAAATTCTGCCTATATTAGTTATCATCTATTACTTTCAATTATTATATTTTGGCCCATAAATATCACATTTCAAAGATCATCGTTAATATTTTACGTTCAATCTAACAACCTTGGCATATTCAATGAATCAACATCTACATTACTACGATACACGTGTAATCGCTAACATGAATATATTTGTCACAAAACAAACAAGAGCGTTTATGTATAATTTATCTTCGAAATAATTTAAAACAAAGAATGACAATAAATAATAACTCATTTTGAAATTATTTAGATCAATAACTATTTAATTTTTTAATATTGATATTTAAAAATCAAGTTTATAAATTCTACTTCCACGAAGGTTGTGACCTATTTATTAGATGATTTCCAAAAGTTGAGCACAAATAGATGGAGCCCGGAGGACAGGGGAAATAAGTGCAACCAACAAAACATTTGGAACAACTCTCCCACATATATTTCGACTTTTGAGATTATTCAAATTTCATTTCAAACCTTCAATTTAATTAAATTAGACACTATATTTGGTGAAGCATTCTCATGAAAAAAAATGTGTATAGTTAATTACACAAAATAAGAACAATAAAAATTACAACAATTGAATTTTAAAACAAATATTGGAGATAGTTAAAAAAAAAAAAAAAAATGAAGCATACAGATAATTATTTTTAGTGCAACTTAAACCCAACTTAACCAACTAAGATATATATATCATCTACAATATGGTTCAATCCTCTTAACTCACATATTGTTGAACTAGAAAAAAGAGAGAAAAAAAATCTAAACTTTTTATAATCCACTAACCTATTAGAGGAGGTCGAATCTAGCATAGTTCAATTAGTATACGAGTGGGTTAAAAATTACCAGGTCTATATTTGAATCTCTTATCTCCAATTGTTCTAAAACAAATATATTAGAGGAGAGAGAAGGATGAGTGGATGGAGAGAGAAAATAAGGAAAATATATAAAAAAATATATATAATTATTTTTGTTTAATAATAGAAATGAGGGAAACATTACTTTTTTGTTCATAAATTTTTATAAGTTTTTATTTAGTGTTTTAGGTTTTAAAATGTTATTGGTTTTAATTTAGTCTATAAATTTCAAAATCTTACAATGTTATCCTTGAAATTTGAGTTGTTTCAATTTGGTCCCTATAGTTTCTGAAAAATAGAAATTAAGTGAAATTGTAATATTTGGAAAATGAAAGATTTTTGGTGTAATATTTTAAAGTTTACAAGTCAAATTAAATTAAATCGGAAAAGGAAAAACGAACTCATAAAAGAAAAGGAAAAAAGTGTTAATTGCAAAAAGAATTGAAACAGGCCGGTACAGTACCATAAACCGTCCTAAGAATTGCAAAATGGCGCCGATAACATGACCCTTCGCCCAAAAGTGAATCCCACCCTTTTTCCCGCGCGTGTTTTCTACTCGCCTCCCAACCATTTCCGACTGTCGGAGGTCTTTTTCACTGCCCTACCTCGCCTCCGGCAACTGCATATTCTTCCTTTTTCTCTCAGATCTTTCTCTTTTCAAATTTTCCATCAGTCCTTGTCGTTAATCTGTTGAATCAATTAATTTCTCTTAGAATCGTACTTCTCTTTTGATTTTTTCTTGGATCCTCCAAGGATATTCTACTATCTACCTTTGCGGTTGAACCATTTATTGCAGCCGGTTGTTTATTTCAATGTCTCGGACGCTTTTGGTTTTGATTGTTTGTCTGAGTGCGTTGCGGTTGGGAGCTTCGTTGGGATCGCGTTCGATCCTTAGAACAGTTGCTGATAAGAGCGGGGATTCTGAAGATTACGCCGTTGATTTGAACGCCACCAATTTCGATGCGGTTCTCAGGGATACTCCAGCTACCTTTGCGGTTGTTGAATTCTTTGCTCACTGGTTAGGATTTCTTTTCATTCTCCTACTTTTATTTATTTATTAGAAAGGATTGGCGATTTTCTTTCTTACTGGAGGCAATGTTAAAGGGTTGTACTTGTTGGATGTTATACACGATTGGGCTGGGAGCTAAGGAAATTTGAGGGTCGTGTTAGGATGTTAGGATGTTAATTTATTTGTCAATGAGAAACCATGGCACCTGACTCAGCGATATCTAGCTTGATCTGGCTTGTCATTTGGAGAGATTGAGTCGGCTGTCCATGATTCGTTAGGGAAAGAGTAATCCAATGAACTATTTGACCTGTGTCTTATGACTTGTGATATGCCTTTTCTTCTTCTCCACAGATTCCAAATGGCTATTTAGAATATTGAAATGTACATGTGATATACCATTTAATATAATCTCAATGCTCCTGTTCAAATACGCTTGTGATGTTTTCAAATTGTTACTTTACAGGTGCCCTGCTTGCAGAAACTATAAGGTTAGTTATCATATTCATATACTCAAATTGATGTTCAAGTGCTACAGCTACTTGTAATCTAATTGTGCCTTTTGGTCGAACATCAAACTGTAGCCCCATTATGAAAAAGTTGCTAGGCTTTTCAATGGACCGAATGCTGTGCACCCAGGAAAAGTATTAATGACAAGAGTGGACTGTGCATTGAAGGTATAGTGATTCTGAAATATTGAACCTATAACTCTTAGGGAGCTTTGAAGTATCCCACTTGCCTCTTCGATTTTATAAAATTTCATATTTAGCTAGCTTGCGCTGGTTCATTTTTGCCATGAGGCATTATGGATAGTGGTTTGCACCTTGTAGAGATTGCTTCTGTCTGCAATGTATTGACGACAAAGTTGTATTATAATTTGCTTGTTTGAGTTCCATCTTTACTCTTTTTCTCATGGTATTTGCATTAATCCCCACCTGGAACCATATAATTCTTATTTTACGGACCTTTTTCAACTGTAATTCACAATAGTTCAGTATATGCCTACATTACATTTCGATTCTCATTTCCCTTTTCCGTACATGAAGTTTGTTTGCTCTAAGTCCCAATACTTTGGACCTGATTGCTATATTTACAACTGCCCCATATATCTATGCTATTTCTCCTTGGCCGAAGTTTGAATATGTAAATTTGAAGGCATCTTGGTGATTAGTCCTTGCCCTTTGCTTGTCTGCCAGCACAGATAAATACTGATCTCTGCGATAAATTTTCGGTGGGCCACTATCCTATGCTCTTTTGGGGTCCTCCTTCCAAATTTGTGTCTGGCAGTTGGGATCCTAAGCAAGAGAAAAGTGAAATACGTAATATTGATAATGGACGAACTGCAGAAAAGTTACTAAGTTGGATAAACAAGCAAATGGGCAGGTAGGAGGTACTTCCAATTATTTCTTAATTTGCACTATCGACTTTTACCTAGCTGACAAACAATAAGCAGTTAACTGACTTTTGCAGCTCAATTGGCTTGGATGATGAAAATTTTGAAAATGAGCAGCATCTGTCATCCAATATCTCAGATCCAGGACAGGTTGGTTCAGACACCATGATAAAACTTTGATTTGCATATTTTATAGATGAAATCATTTTCCATTACTCCTAGTCTTAACAATAGAAATGTATTCGATTATGATAGATTGCTCGAGCAGTCTATGATGTCGAGGAGGCAACATCCACTGCCTTTGATATTATCTTGGAACACAAGGTATTAGTTTTTTTTTTAATACCATACACACACACACACACAGCAATTATAGATCAATAATTTTTACATGCATGCTTTTAGATGATAAAGTCTGAAACTCGAGCATCCCTTATAAAGTTTCTTCAACTTCTGGTGGTTCATCATCCTTCTGTGAGGTGAAAATACATTCTTTATCACTCCTTGTTTTTGCTTAGGTGATATTTTCCTGTTTCATTTGTGAAATGTTACTTCTCTTAGGTGTCGAAAAGGTAGTGCAGAGATACTTGTAAACTTCGACGAGTTGAACCCTGCAGATATGAAACAAGAAGAGGTTGCTAGTGAAAAGGGTGCTGTTAAGAACTTTCAGATATGTGGAAAAGATGTTCCTCGTGGATATTGGGTGGGTACATAAACGATAAAGTTTAACCTGACTACTTATGGAGTTTTTGAGTTGTTTTCTTTGAGATATCTTGTCGACCCACTGCTTGGTATTGGCTGGATATTGATATGAATTGTATTTTCATTCTCAATTGAATGTAAGAGACATGGTCAATAGTTATTTTACTGATGGTGTACCCAAGCCTTAGAATCTGTTCCTACCAATTTATAGTGAAGGCCTGAAGGGCAGATGGTTAGATGCCCTCCCTCCAGGCCTCCTAAGAAATTCATCAAGGTTATTTTTGTTCATGGAAATCCTTTGTCTCAATTCAGTGGTTAATTTTTTTGATCGATCTCAAGGTGGGCACTTGTTCCACGATTGGACTGTACAGAATTTCTCACCCCACACTTTCTTTTCACCTTCAGAACAGTTAGAGATAATTTCATTTTAATCCTCTGGTTAGGTCTAACTTTTCTAATTTCATTTTATTAATGAAATTGTTTCTTTCCTATAACGAAAGAGACAGGGAAGAAATCTCCAATTTTAAGATTGTTGCTTTGATGTCAGTTATTGGATTGTGTTTCAAAGCCTCCAATTGTTTGAGAGGCATTGAACTCACGTTACAGAATAACTCATCTCTCTTTACACCATACCTTTAGTAGCTGTGGGTAGTTCCTAACAACAAAACTCACTATCTTAGTATCTTACCCCTGTGCAGTTACACGCGGCTGCTAATTTGGTCCCTTCTTCCCTTGTGTTTTACATACACACGAAAACATCTATTATTCTGATTGTCTCTGAATGTCATGTTTGCAGATTTTCTGCCGTGGTAGCAAGAATGATACGAGGGGATTTAGGTAAGTTTTATATTTGTGCTTTAATTTGATGTGTCAAATAGTACTAATTGTTCTTTCCAACTTTGTATGGAGTTTGGCCGTCTTCAGAAATTCCTTTTACTCTCAGTTCTTCTATCCTACTTTGGAGAAAAATGGCAACAATCTTGCAGAACAGTAGTGATAATGTCTTCTGGTTCATTGCTTACAACTTGAAAGCCAAACTTTTATCGAGAAAAAATGAAAGAAAAATATACAATGACATCTAGAAAAAAGCCCAGAAAAGGAAATCCTGCCAAAGAAAGGACTCTGATCAAGTAAAATAAGGCCTAACAAATAATCTCAAAAAGGCTTTGTTCTCGCTCAAATAGAAACATAGAACCTAATGGTAGGAGCCATTGCAAGAGCCCCCTCAACTCCTCTAAGGTTCTATTGTTTCTTTCCTGCCACAAACTACAACATTGCTCAAACCTTGTGCTTAATTGCATCTCTTTCTGCAGTTGTGGATTATGGGTTCTACTGCATTCTCTTTCTGTGAGAATTGAGGACGGAGAAAGCCAGTTTGCATTCACAACCATCTGCGATTTCATCCATAACTTCTTTGTTTGTGAGGAATGTCGCCAGCACTTTTACGAAATGTGTTCAAGGTAAGCTTGGAGTAAATATCGATTTCATTTTCTTTATATACCTTTACCATCTAACTAAAAGTCCTGTTTTCAGCGTGTCTAGTCCTTTCAACAAAGCTCGTGACTTTGCCCTCTGGTTGTGGAGGGCACACAACAAAGTCAATGAAAGATTATTGAAAGAAGAAGAAACCATGGGAACCGCAGATCCAAAATTTCCAAAGATGATCTGGCCTCCAAGGCAACTTTGCACGTCGTGCTATCGTTCTCATGGCAGTCAGCAGCAGATCGAATGGGATGTGGATGAAGTACATAAATTCTTGATCAACTATTATGGTATAACACTCGCCTCTCTCTACAAAAGCAACAGTGCCCTTGGGAATGTTGTTGCCAATGGGGTTCTTGATGAGCCAACGGCTTCAACAAATGCGGTCGCGGTGCCGGTGGGGGCTGCATTGGCGATTGCTCTTGCAAGCTGTGCCTTCGGAGTGCTCGCTTGTTACTGGCGTTCACAGCAGAAGAGTCGGAAGTATTACCACCAACGACATTCTTTAAAGAAATATGATTATTAGGAGAGGGTAATTGGCTCTTTCAAAAAGACTTAAAAAGCATAAATAGGGGAAGAAACTAAAAATGAAAGGCATCGAAAGAGAGATAAGGAAGAGGGTCTAATAATATCTCTGTCACGTATCATCTTATAATTTATCTTCCATCGTTACTTTTTCAGGCCAAGGAGAAGCTCGGAGCTAAGGCTTTCAGAAGGATATGACTAGACAGAAGTGAAATAATGGTGAGCTTCCACATAACATTCCAACAACACAAAGAAAATTTGAAGTATTTAACTGGCTGAGATGAGGTTTAATGGGTGTATTCAAATTCAAGTCTGCAGCAAACACAGTGACCTTACAGATACGTGTCATGAACTTATTTTTGAAGACAAACCATCCTAAATTTACCATTTTTTTAAAAAACTTTATTTTCACTGCACGGTGATATATAGCTTAAGCTTGATTGTTCCAGAGACAGATAGTGAGAGAGTGGAGGAAAAAAAAAAAAAAAAAGAAGAAGAAGAAGCTTTTGTAATTTAGCATAACTGAGAATTGAAAAGATTGTTATGATTATTTTTGGCTATCAGACAAAAATCAGCTTTCTAGACTGTTTTTCTTTGGTAGATCTTTTGGGAATATGATTTTGGAATTCTTTATAACCTTTGATAATTAAGCTTGTTTAAAACATGAAAAATTTAGTCAATTGCTATAAATTATAGTTTTCTAAGCTTTGTTGTTTAATTTTAAAATTTACTAAAGATTTTGCAAGTGCTTGAAAAGACAAGACTTCATTAAGCAAAAGACAGCAATTTTGGGGGGGAAAAATGGTTTCAAAACTAATTTAGGATGGTGATTTTTTTTTGGCTTTCCTGTTCCACTACCGACTCCCAACCCCCCCGCATTGTTATGGATAAACAATTAATTAGAAAAACAAAAACGTGAAGAAAAAAAATAGAGTTTAAAAGTTCAGAACTTTCTTTAATAAAACAACAGCGGTGTTATTAAATATTATTAATAAAGGATTGTACTTGTGAGAACAAAATAGGTTCTGATTGATTTTTTAATGCTTAAAAAGAGGTGGTTTTAAGCATTTAAAAAGTAATCTAAATTTGTTCTATTCTAATTAGATTTTAAAATCGACAATTTTCCTGGTAGTCATATTGGAACAATATTAACTTTTTTTAGAAGAAAGAATTGGCTATACTGTACATCCCAATTTCCCATTAGTTAACAATATTCTCTTTCATTAATCGAAATAAGTCATTTGGGCCGGTCAGGCTTATCAGGATGGACCAATGTTTGGGCCACAAACGATACATTTGATGAAAGCCCAGCATCACAAAACCAAAAAAGAGGGAAAGGAAAAAAAAGACTATCAGAGACAGGTTTCGATCCTGTGACCTGTGGGTTATGGGCCCACCACGCTTCCGCTGCGCCACTCTGATTTATTGATGGTCATAACTTAAAGATACTTATATATTCAATCTTAGGCCGAGCCCAAAGTGAAAAATCATCAAATCAGGGGCACTTTCGTCACACCGGGAGGACAAACCGATTTCAAACGTGATTCTCATCGACGTATCCTTACCTGCCACGTGTAAAGCATTTTCCCGCCAAAATAAAGCCGTTCATCAAATCTCTTTGCTTCCCATTTTTATTGTTTAAACCAATTCTGAAGCTTAAACAAACACAGCCTCCATTAATGGCTTCCTCCACACTCTTCATCTCTCTCATCCTTCTCTCTCTCTTCTCTTTTTCTTCCCCTTTACCCTCAGAAACCGTCCTCGATGCCGCTGAAATCTTGTCCGACAATGGCTTCATCTCCATGGCTCTTACGCTTGAGCTCATAGCCGAATCCTTACTCTCTCAGTCAAATTCAATCACAATCTTCTCACCTTCAGACACTGCTTTCGCTCAATCGGGTCAGCCTTCGCTCTCTCTCCTTCGATTTCACTTCTTGCCGCTCTACTTATCTCCCGAAGTCCTCAGATCGCTCGCGCCAGGCACCAAGATCCCCACAATGTTGCCCGCTCGATCGCTCACGGTAACCTCTTCCCAATCTGATTCCGTAATTTCTTTGAACAGAGTAAAGATTAGTACCTCGCCGTTTTACGATGACGGTTCGCTTGTTGTTTTCGGTATCGAGAAGTTTTTTGACATAAAATTTCAGAGTCCGAGTGTGAAATTTCGGTGTGGTTTATTGACGGTTAGGAATCCGTTTGGTGAAGCAATAGAAACCCTAAGGTCTAATGGATATTCTTCGATGGCGTTGTTTCTTGAATCTCAAATTCTAGGGTTCAATAATGGTCAATCGTCAACAATGACCGTCTTTGCTCCTTCCGATGATGCATTGGCGACTCGCGTTGATAACTTCACCGATTATCCGTCTCTGTATTTTCGTCAGATCTTGCCTTGTAGAATCTCATGGAATGATCTAGTGAATCTTGAGGAAGGAACAGAGCTATCTACATATTCTGAAGGATATACAATTTATGTAGCGAAATCAAGCGGAATGTTGAGGTTGAATGGAGTTGCAGTGTTCTATCCTAACATGTATTTGAACGAGTGGCTAGTTGTTCATGGCCTCCTTGATGTTTTTTCTTTGGCAGAGAGAATCTCAACAGTGGAATCAAATTCAGAAATGAGAAGCAACACTCATGGGATGTCAATGGATCATTGGTAAGTTCTGAATCCATGAAAATTGTAAGATTCAATACTTGTAAATTTCAAGAACTTTTCTGGCCTTCTTGTGTATCTGTGGTAAAGATAAAGTTTCAACAGAGAGATGTGATATGGAAATTGTCAATTTTCCTACAAGTTTTTGAGCTTGTTCTTATGTACAAACAATCAATAATAACATCTTTGGAGATGATTGATGAGGAGGTTAAAAAGATTTTTTTAAACAAAGTATTATCTATATGTTTGAAGCTAACTATTTTATTTTTTTTCTGTTCTTTTTCTTTTTTTAAAGTTAAGTTATTAATCATCGATTTACTAATTTTTTTTCTTAAAAACCTTCTAAAAGACCAAACTAAAATTTGAAAATTAAAAGGAATACTTTTAAAAACTTAATTTTATTTTTTGGAACGTTGGTTCAAGATTCAAATGAATTTTTAAGAAATGTGAAATGACATATTAAAAAATTGTGAAGGAATATAAGTATAATTTTTTAAGAGTTTAAAATAGAATATAAAAAATAAAATGATTATCAAATCCGGCCTAAACAAAGTAATGGTTAAATTGAGATGTAATAATGCATCAATCTGTATTCACACGACAAATTTGAGTTGCAGTTAGAACCAAAGTTTAGTCATAATGTACAAGAAAATTGAGCCAACTCATGGTAAAACGTCTATTATAGTTTGTTTCAATCACTAATATTGTTTGAGTATAAATATTAAATGTTAAAAGACAATAAACATTTATATGTTTTGCACGTTTCTTTCTCATGATTTAATAGGTAAACCAATCCAGTTTAAGGAAGAAAATGCTAGAAAATTATCAAGAAGATTATTTGAAGAATTTTTTTCTCGCGCTAAAATAAAATCAAAATTATGCAACTTTTATATGCAATTTATATAAATATAAATATTGAAATTCAATTATATGTACTTAAAAAAAAAAAAAAGTTTCAACCGTGATTTTTATTTATTTATTATTATTATTTTTTTGTTCTAAACCTTTCAGCTCTTATCAATGAGTATCAAACTTATATTAAAACAATTTAAAAGCAACATAGACATATATGTCATCACTCTTTACATTTTTCATTTAACAATAGACATTTACAATTATCTTTTTTTCTTTTTTTGAACAAAGACATTTACAATTATCTGTTTGTGGAGGTATAATAAACATATGAAATGAAATATATTTTTTAAAAATATAATCACATAATAATAAAAATTAAAAAGTAATATATGCGATTTATAAATTTTAACCATCAAATATCCACTTTTTAACTCTCCTAATATATATTTTTTTTTAAAAAAAAAGTTCGTAATAAAATAATATATATACTAAACACATCAAATATTCCTTGAAAAAACACCAAACCAACACTCTCTCCAACTATACTATGTCTACGGTATGAAAAAAGGTCTCATCTTTTAGAAGGGCTAAAAAGTCACACGGTTAAAGGAACTGTTTTATTCCATATAACTAATACGATTTTTAATATAGCTTAACCGACATACAATTAAGACTATCGATATTAAGGTTAAAAGTTCAATTATCCACCAATAAACATAACCTAAATGGTTTAAATGAGAACAAAATGGAGAGAAAAAAAAAAAAATCTTTGATTATATACCAGAAATGACATTATATTCAAACACAAAATGGTGCTTCGCCCCATCTTGGTTTCATCCCTTGAAAGAGGGTATATACTTACATATGTATATTATAGCTACCAACTGTAAAATTTGTAGAGGAGGAAACTTAAGCTTCCAACCTCTGCTATCTATTTTTTTTTTTTTTTCTTTTTTCTCTCTACTTCTCTAAACTCCACTTCTGATGCTTCTGATGCTTGATGTCGTGGATTCGTCGTTTCCGCTGCTATTATTATTCGTATTTTGGTTACCATTCCTCCTCCGGTTTATCGAAAACGATAGCTTTGCAGACACATCCTCCCTTTGGGGGTGGTTTGCATATAGTATCCATAGCAACAGACACAGCAATATTCCTACTGAAATCATTGCAAGTCCAACATTCACAATCTTAAGATGCCGATGCAGATGAGGGCAGTAAGCTGTGGTAATGTTGTGAAATGTTTCCCTTACAAAATTGCAATTCTGGAAGCTGAGCAAAGGGGGAGTGTAATGTTGAAGTGCATAACTCTCATTCACTGCAGCCACCATCTGGGAGTGGATGTTTGGCGAGACCCTTCCGACTGTGATGCACAGCCCAGATTCCGATACTTGACACACAAACTTCTGCCATACCTGCATTTATAACCAAATTATCGGTCATTATTGAAATAAACACAGGAAGATGATTGGCAGTGGAGATAGCCACCATAATCACTGATATGAATTGCCCTGATATTCGGTGTATAGACTAGACATTCCTAAGTTAAAATTTATATATCTTACAGTTGATGCATTTTCAATAGTCACGTCGTTGTCGCCACATCTACTTTCTTCCAGCTGAGAGTTGTATGGGTAACAGAGAGCTGGCATGGAAGGTCCTGACTGGTTGCAGTAGTTGGGAGAACCCGGGGGTGGATTTGCATTGGCGAAGTTGTAGACAAATTGATCGACGACACTCACGATGTCGTTAACGATCTTTTTGCTTTGGATCAGTGTCTGGTTTGTGGTTTTATGGTCAACACATGGAAGGATGTTGCTAAGAGCTGTTTCTGCATGTGGATTATCCACCCATTCTTCCATTGCCATACATGTATCAGAAACAGCACTGAAAGAGAAAAACAGGTTATGAACTCAGTCTATTAAATTAGAAGTGATTACGGTATATTTAGCAGTTTCCTTTCATAAACCAATACAACAATTATTAGTTAATGTGACAACGTAACAGATATATCCAAACTGTAAACGAACCAACTTACTTGTCAAGAATTACAAACAATCCACAAAGAACAAATGTAAATGTCACAAGTAGCCAACCACTGATTATTAATCTGCAACATATGATGACATACTGTTATTCTACAAATGTATAGATGAATCCGAAAAGTAAAATAAATATTTCGACAGACAACTTACACATAGATTGCATGTTGATATCCAAAGAAGGACAGGACTGCAACGACAATTCCAGCCAGTGAGTAAAAAGGTATGAACAAGTCCAGTAAACACGAAAACTACACCATTATTTAAGAATTTAGGAATTACATACAAAGACCAATGAGAGCCAGAAGAAGCATGAGTGCAGCAACTGTAATTAATGCCGAACGCCTGCACTAACAAGATTTATGTTAGCTTTTCGACATCATAAAAGAACATAAACTTGATTGAAAGGAACAAGTTGAAGATACATACATAGCAGTGAAAACTTTTCTTATTTTACGAGAATTTACGCTTGTCTTGTCTGCCACTGTATCTGCAGCAGTATTTAAATCCACATTTAACTCATCAATGTCGTTCATTACGTCAGATGGAAGGAACACCTGGGCCACACTAATGGTCTTTGCAAGTGAGAGATATTCTGTAACATTTTTAAGCGTGTGTACAGTGTAGTCCGACTGGTTTACAACATACTTCAAAGTATGCAAACCTTCATTGTAAAAATTATTCTGTCCAATACATAGAAGTATGCAGCCAATGCTGTGAAATAGAAAGATAAGCTTGTGTCAGAAAGAAGTTAAGACAATTTAAACATAAATTGATATCAAAATAATATGATTAACAACATTAAAACGACAAAACCGTTGGTCAGTGAAAACAGAGGACCACCTATTACTTAGGTTTCTAAACCCATTTTTTCCTCGGGAGGAGGGGATATAAAAGAATTTGTTTGGCAAATGTTTTCAAAACTATTTTTAAGGATGGTCATAGAAGTTTGAATTCACAAATCTGTGATTTCGAAAGTAGAATAAAATTGTTCGTTCTAAATAAAAAGTCAACATGAAATCAAGACTGTTTCGAAAACAGCTCTTAAAGATGTCCTAAATAGAATTGTGAAACTTGATTTAAGTAAAAGATGTTGCTGTTTCTTCATGTATTCTAAGTAAAATTTGGGTCTATAATGGCTGCAACAAAACCCCGAAAAATGACGATGAATAAAATAGATTTCTAATAAACTTTTAAATGAAAGAAAGCTTGGTTTCAAAATCTAAGTACATCATCAAGGCAAGGGTGGAGAGTATTACGCTGCAGCAGATGTGAAAACAACAAGTAATGCTAGGCAAATCCACTGTGAAGTCTTTGATTCTTCGCCTTTAAGGTTTAATTTCCATCCACAGCAACGATGAATAAGAAGAGCAATGCCAAAGGAAATGAACCAGAAGATAGAAAGAATGAAACCAGTTGCACCAGTAAACCCAACAGACTGCAGACACATATTAACATGACAGAAATGAGTACTGGTTGAAAAGTTCAAATAAGAATAATCATTACAAATGTAATAAAAGGATACTAAATGCCAAGGATCAACAAATGCAAAGATCATAAACGAAAATGTGAGATCCCTGCAGACATAATGTGAAGGTTTTTCAAGGGCTTCATACAATAAAACATACTAAAGCTATATGAAGCTCCTGAGAAATTGGTCCCTATTTAATTCTCAGATATTCTCAGGCTGCAGGTGTAAGACTTGAAGCCTACCCCTGACTTCAGGCATTTGTCTATAACAATAAATTTGCAGATTGCCACAACAGTAAAAGAACTTCCTTAATTCAAGTGGTTAACTATAAATCAATCTATCAAGTAGAGAACATCTTTAATTAAATACTTAAATAACAAAATCTCAAATGAGAAATGGATACTCCAAGTAGAATGATAGTCGTTAGATCTTTTCTCATTTCTTAAAGAGTTACTCAATAGTCTTGTAAATTGGACAGTGTATGACTAAAATTCTACAATAAGCATCCAAAGATTTTCTAACCACCTCAAATGCACAATCTAATTACAAGAAATTGTATTGACTAGCAGAATTCAAGGCAAAATATACCAAACACAAAAAGTAAAATAAAATTATGGTAACAGCACTTACAGCCCAGTAATTAGGATTGGCAATGTCCCAGCCACCTTCATACACCCTAAATCCATGAAGAATATCTGGGCGCTTCGTTCTATTTGCTGCCAATACAAGAGGGTTTTGAGAGTTGTTATTTGCAGATCCTGGGCCCTCAGCAGTCTCCAATATCTCATTCTTCCAAGGACCCAAGTTTTGTTGTCCTGCACATAAAAGGCTTCCTTAACAAACAAGCGACCATAAAGAACATAAAACTACTTAACGAAGCAAAGCTCTATAAGCTCCATAGGAAACAGAGAGAGAAACTTTTCTTTTCCAACCAAGAATCATTTTGCATTTTCCAGAAGAAACCGACCACTAAAAGAAAATCCAGCAAACAGGGAACAAATATTCTGCACAATGTGGCCACTTAGAATACACAAGAGAAGAAGGAAATTTCAGGATGCCCAAAATATTCCACTCGTCGATTCATGGAATTAAGAAACAAAGCGACTGAATATGCCACAAAACACTTTTAACCTCCTTTAAAGTAAGACGAGAGCACCCATTTCCTCAGACCAAATCAAACAGAAATTACAAATTACGTAACTTATAATTGCGATAATTTCCCCACCATCATTTTCAACAACAAAACAGGCCCAACATAAGAAACAGAATCAATCAATCAAATTCATAAGAAAACTCACAAGCAAATGAGAATATACGATCAAATCCCGAAAGAATTTACAAACAATAGAGAAGGATGTCCAAACCTAGAAAGAATTTGCCAGAATCTTTCGGCATGACATCCTGAGGCAAAGCCAAAACCCAGCTGAAAGTGGTAAAACCCACCAAAAATAGAAGCAAAAACGAAGCAGGAAAACCCTTCATCGGCAAAGAAAATCCCGGTACAGAGACCGCATAATACATAAAACTACCTCATTTGCCAAAATCTAGAGGCATTAAGGCCTCAAAACTCAAAGAGTGAAGAACAGAGAAGGCCGGTTATACTATGATCAAGGATTTTCAGAGCGAAGTTAATGGAGATTTATAGAACTCTGTGGAGAGAAAAAAAGATGAAAAAGAGAGAGGGAAAGGGACTCACATGGTGGTGGGGGCAGTGAATTAGTGATCATGAGAAACGAAAAAGGCGGGTGTTAATTAATTAATTAATTAAAACAAAATCAGGTTGCCTTCATTTTTAATTAATTAAAAATTTGTGTTCTAATTCAATAAAATAACTGAATCTTCTGTTGTCTAATTGAAATAAGTAAAAAAGCATGGGCAAATCTCTAAATATTTATTTGCCTCTATTATTCCATTTTGTCCCTTTCTACTTTTCCCCTTTTCTTTTCTTCCTTTTCCTTATTCTTCAAACAAAAAATAATAATAAAAATAAAAAATAAAAAATCACATTATTTTTACACACATGTCCCCATTATGTTTTTGAAGTTACCGAATTGCTCTCATAATAAGTATAAATTAGGTCAGTAACTTAAAATACCATTTCATTTTAATCCATGCTCTAATTTTAATATATATACTTTCTCTAAAATTTAGAGATAGTATTTTAAATAAATCTTAAATTATTCTTTAAATTTTAATCAAAATTTTTTAAATAAAAATACTAATTTTGATTTAATTATACATTATTAATATATTTTCACACTTTATAAAATGAATGCTAATATTAACCTAACTACATAAGTCATTTAAAATTTTATTAGAAATATAGTTTTTTTTTCAAAAAATTATTATAAATAGAAAATATATCAAATGATAAAATTTTGATATATTTGTAATTATTTTTTTACTTTTTTCTATTTTTTAAAACATTTTTTTTAAGGTATTGTAATTATAATAAATGAGAAATATATATAGACGAAAGTGTTATTTTAACCAATAAATTATAAAATTGCGGTTTGGGGGAATTGCCGGAAAAAGGACGTCGGCAGGTGAGTTGGGGAACCGAGTTAGCGAGTTGAGGCTGAAAACGAAGAAACGGAATTACTTTTGAACGACAAAACGGTGTTTTGATTTAATCAGTTTTATTATTAAATAAAGAAGAGTAACTAAGACATTATTTAATTCCGTTAATTAATTAAACACCTAAAGCAGTGTACGTGAGATATGATCTCCTGCAATGCGATCTACGTTATACACTTATACAACCTTCTCCTTGCACAGATCCCGCCAAAATAGATAGATCAGTTTATTATTATTATTATTTTCGCATCGCGTGGGCCTTCAAAGATCAATCATTCAATTTGGCTATGATCAGAAGGTGATGATCGACTGTATTATTTTATGTGTCATGTGAGATGAGATGGGCCCCACAGATGATATATAATAACGTGTTTGGAGTGAGGAGATAGATGAGTTGACATATGAACTCAAATCACTTTTTATATCACTCACATTTTCTACGATCTACCAACATCTTATCACCATCGATGTCTCATTGCTCATCTCCAGTGACTACTTTTAATAATAATTAACTTTGACAACCACTTTCAATGACTAAGTCCACAACCACCTTTGATAGCTAACTTTGGCGACCACCGTCTGCGCCCAACTCCAACAACATTCAAATAGAGATGTCCACGACACGAGCGTGGGGTCGAGATGGCTTCCCCATCGTTGCCCAATTTCCCACAAAGCTTGGGTAAGGATTCCCGCATGGAATTCGCGGAGATCGGTTCTCTACTATAAACTTCCCCATTTGATTTTTTTTTAAAAAAAAACAAATTAACACATAGAAAAGTTTTAATTAAACTGAACATTTACCTGATTAGTTTCACGTGGAAAATTAGAATATAAAGAGAAATTACTCAATTTTTTCGAGTTGACTAAAATATTTATCTATCAAATTATTCGTATATACAAGCTAAATTTGAATTCAAATATATCTTTTTTTTTTTACACTAATTCAAACATGTTCATTATTTTGACCATTAAACAATAAATCTTAAAAATTAAATATAATATTTATATATAAAAAAAAAAAAACTAATGAGACGGACAGAGATGGGATCTGTCCCTATTTAGGGATTCTTTCCCTACTCCCTCCCCCATTCCCTTCATATATAAACCCATCACCCCATATACCTCAAAACACATATATATGAACTTCACAAACATATAAATTTTACATTTTACAGACCTCATATCTCAACGAAAACTAACTACTACTTATTTAAATCACACATTTCTCTAATTTATATTAATCTTTGCATTTAAAATTTTCATATACACAGGAAAAGAAACTAGCCATTAACGGTTTTAAAAGTAAAATTATAATAAAAATTGATGTGTGTTACAAGCCAAGATTTTGTTACATTATTATAAGCATATTTGTAAGCATAATTATTTTAAGAAATATTTATATACATCTTTATGACATTAGTACTGATGTTTCTATAAAATTATTTTTTCTTTTAGAGTATCCATGAAACCAAAATGTCAACAATTTTTTTGTTGAATGATAATCTTTCTCCAAAAATAATAATAATAATAATAATAAAAGCTTTTTTTGTTGATAACGAAATTTAATGCGGAAAGAAGAAATGAAAATGAGATGGGGTGAGTGTGGTTGGGCACGTGAGCGAGACAGTAGATGGCGGGCCCACCTAATGACTAACGCAGCGCCACACACATATTACACGGACAGGTGGGCCCACAGGGGAGCTCCATAAAAGCAGCTGCACATGCGTCGCACCTGATTAGTACCCCCATCCCCACCGTATCTTATAAATAATTTTAATAATTTTGTAACACTTTTTCATCTTTTTATGGGATCATGCAACCCGCTTTTTGTTTTTCGTTTTACCTAAAAAAAGAGGCAAATGTTTTAATTATCTCTAGATTTTAGTTTGTGAGCAAAATCTTAAATTTAAAAAGTGAACGAATTAGGTTAGTGATTTGGAGCTAATTTTAGTTGATTCTATCCAAAATTATTCATAATTTTGTTTAAACAATTAGTGAAAAAAATGGTAGGTAGTTAAAAAATCTCTCAAATTTAAAAAATCAACCACATAATATCTATTTATACTCTATTTCTCTATAATTTATATTAACTATTATTTAAAGGAGTCTATACGTAAAAATTATATAAAATTTTGATAGAGAGTTAGAATTCATTTTGGAAAGTTTAAGGTTTTAATTTATACAATTTAGGGACGAGCATGATAGACCGAAAAGTTAAGTTGAGCGACCAAATCTAAAGTAAAGAATAAAATCGACTGAAGACCAGTTTGCACTCAATTTTGTTGGAAAGTCGACTCCAACTGACAGCTACACATCTCTAATACAGCTTCAAAGTTTAGAATTATAAATGGATATTTTCTAAGAGAATTTTACTAATATTAGTATTAATATTAAATTTACATTATTTTAACTAAAAGAAATAGAGGGATTTATTAAGTCTAGATTTTTAACTTGAAGTGGTATCGGCGGATAATTTATCCATCTCATGACCTAAATTTCGGTTGGAATCCTTTTCTAATTTTAATATTATTTCAACCATTAAAATATTATCAAGATTGAGAAATATGAGTCATGAATAGTACAAATCATCACAAACTAATCCTATGGAGAATAAATAATTGTTTTTATAAACACAACTTTTGTAAAACAAATCAAATGGCCAAAGAACAAATTAAGGAGTGGTTAGGGACGATGCAATAATTCAAGAAGGCGGCCACGCCAGCACGCCAATGTTGGAGCCTTTATGAGAGAAATGATGCTTACAAAACAAAAATCTTAATGATATAATATATAATGCATGTTTTGATTGCCACTTCTTTAATATTCACTATTTATAAAAGTACACATTTATGGCATTTTCTTTTTCTTAATTCTTCTTCACATTTTTTTTTTTTAAATTAGGTTAGAGTCCTTTTGATTTCATTTCATTTTAAAATTACTTGTTGAATTTAGGGTTAGCAAAAAAGTCAGAAATTCCCAGTTTGCTTGAGGACGAGAATCAAACTAGAAAAATTCTCTGGATATCTGTCCAGAAAAATTCCCTGGATACCCGTCCGGGACAGGGACGGGTATCCCCGCCCCAATATATCCCTGACTGCCCACATATGTATGTATGTATATATATATATCTCGCTCTGTCTCACTCTACTTATTGTTATTGGTAGTAATTTGGTAATGCATTTGAACTCGCAGTCTCACTCTCTCTCACAGTCTCACTATCTAGCTTTATCTCGGGAATGTGTCCCCGCAAGGATCCATTTCCCGATGGGAATCCCTGCCTCCATCCTCGTCATTAATGGCGGGGACGGGGGTGGGGATGGGGTAAATTTCCCCGCGAGGGTGGGGGAGGGGAAACTCCACCTCGCCCCCATTGCCAACCCTAGTTGAATTGTACTCTTTATATTTTCCACAAGTCTTTAATTTAGTCATTCAAAGTTAAGTCACTAGTCGCTTTCTTTTCATAATTTATAAAGAGATATTAATAAAGACAATTATTTTTAGAGAGAAAAATCGACCACAATTAGTTGTAAGTATAAAAACTAAAATTAAATAATTAAAAATATAAAAGATTAAAAAGTAACACAACGCAAAGTAGAAAAACTAAGAGAAACTTTTAATCATCAAGTAATATTGGAGTAGAAAGAAATCTTATATCTCTCATTTTTCTTATTTTATACATACAATTAGATGAATATATATAAAGTGGGACAACTAATAGATTCATTCAATGAGATAAATGAATTGAAAAATTTAGGAAGAGTATGAATACTTCTCTTGCTGATTGTATGTCAAATCAATCTCATTTTGAAGATGATGTAGGGTCCACTAATTAAAGAATTATTTTATATGAAGCTGAAGTCAAACCTATGTGGGAACAAAGGAATAAGTACTCCTATAATATGGTAAGTTCTCTTGTTTCTAGGTCAATCTAATTTAAGTAGTTTATGATGAAATTGAATTTCATTTTTTTTTTTCTCTAAGTTAGAATTTAAATAATAATAATAATAAAAAAAGGGTATATACCATTTTTTTGATTCACAAGTTATGACTTCAAATTGAAGCCACACGGTTTATTTTATTTTATTTTTATTTTTAAATATATATTAATTATAGTTTCCCCACCTTTTTTTACAACAATACAAAGCAAAAGATTGTAGCTTATTATGTTTATATAGTTTACATTGGAAACTACCACTTGCCTTCTTTTAATTAACATTTATGTTCACTTTAATTAACCTTGAAGGAAATAAAGTTTGCATTAATTATTTGATGCATTATGTTTCACTTTGTAAAACTTTCATTTCTAAATTAAAAAGATTGTAACTTTTATAAAATTAAATGATATCATAATAATAATTATTATTATTATTATTTTTAAGTACAAACTAAAAGAATTAGTTCCTCAACAGCAAAATTAGAGTGAAAATGCATTAAAAATACATCCATAAAAGAGAGAGAGAAAAAAAAAAGAAAGTATCTAGCTAAACCAAAGACCAAAGCAAATGCTTTCTTAGATGGTAAGTAAAAGAAAAGAAGCAAAGTGGTTTCACTTGGTAATGTGCAATGCCTTTTATCTTATAGTTTAAGCTACAAATATTCATTTCACACTTTAACTTTACCAATTAGGCAGCAATCCTTTATGTAATCAAAAATATTTAGTGATAAAAGATATGATTTGCTTTCATCTTATAACTTATTGTTTTATATTCAATTAAAGTACCAAATTTCATCCTTGTCCTTTTCTTAGCAAAAGGCCAAAGAATTGTAAAAGGATGATTATGGTTTGCCAATCTTTGATCAAAACTTTATGAATGCATTTATTAGTAAATGTTATCAAATGGGTAATCCCATCCAACAATCATAACTTTGATTAATAATTAATAATATAATTAATTTCAAGACATTTATTATGAGTTTGATAAATCTCATTTTCATTATCTATACTCTATACGAGTTAAGAAGGAAGGAGAAAAGTTTCTCCTTTGTCTCTTTTAGTTGATGGTCATATAGGTAATTTCACGTTTAATTATTAAATAATTTCGTTTTATCTTAACAAAAACTATTCAATTCAAGTTAAATAGTAAGATTTTTCTTTTTAAATCTCACTTTATGTAATATTCTTAAATAATGAGAAATAATTTCATTATGTTTTACCTAATAATTTCGAAATTTGATTTAAGATTAAACTGAATTAAATAATTTTCTCTACTAAATTGCATTGAAAATTTTTTAAGGTATCTCTCTTTCTTTTCTTTTCTTTCTTCATTGTCTATCTTATTTTTATATTTCGTTATATATATATATATATAAATTAAAAAGACGTACAACACAAATAGTGTATGAATAAAAAAATACCCCTACGATGTGGACCATACAAAAAAATGTATTATTAATTTCTTAAATTTAGGAAGAAAGTGAATGGAGAATTAAACTTGCCGTATTAAACAATTTCTTATACTTAATCAAGTGGAATTTTTGGGTATGTGTGTAAAGTTAGCAATTTTTTAACCAAATAAGAAATCTTTCTCAAATCTTCTCAATTTCTTGTTTTAGGGGTTATGATTCCTAGTGATCAAAATGTGTCCAATGTGAAAACAAATTCCCAAACTAAAACTTTAAAGTAGCAATCAAGAATTTAGAAAAGCATTAAAAAGAGGCAATTGTATTTATTGTGTGTGGGGGCAAATTTTTTCTTTTTTCCTTTTTCCAACCTTTTGACTATAGAGAGCCAAATTGTCATTAAAAGGGTAACCATCCAATCCAAAGGTAAGGGACACAAAAAGGGGAGGGAATTAGAAAAAAAATATTGGAAAAATTATCTTTTTAGTCCTTGAATAATATGTGCGTTTGATCCCTAAATTTTAAAAATATACATTTTTAGTACTCAAATTTATAAGAATAGATCCATTTGGTCCATATGTTTTCGTAATGTACCTTTTTAATTCGAAATTTTTAAAAATAGATTTAAGAGATCGCTCAAATGATTTTTTATAATTATTTTTATTTTTTTGAATATCATCTCCTCTCTAAAACTATTTTAAAATATCATATAATTAGTTTTAAAGATTGAAAGGAAAAAAAAAAATACATAAAGGACCTTTTAAACATTTTTTTAAAAAAAAACTTAGAGATTGAACGGATATATTTTGAAAATTCAGGAACTAAATAGACATATCCTTGTGAAATTGGGGACTAAAAAGATATATTCTTAAAATTCAATGACGAAACACACCTATTATTTAAAGTTTGAGGACTAAACAGATAATTTTGCCAAAATAATAATAATAAAAAATAAATTAATTAAAAAGGTTAGGCCTATCCCGCTTTTGTGGTTTGGTGTTTTCTTCTTTCTTATTTGTTTTAATGAGTTAGTTGTAAAATCAGTCTAATTTTGTGGAGTTGGTTGCCTGTATATTTATATATAATAGAAAGGTTGCCTAAACAGTATTATCCAACTATAGATCACAGTAATAATTACAACAAGCTTAACAGTATATTATAATAATAGAATTAAATAGGAACTTTTTATTTAAAAATAGTCAATTTGATTCATTCATCAATATAATAACCATAAAAATGGTAAAAAATTGAAATTCAATAAAAAAATACCCATTGCAAACTTCTCATTTTATTTTATACTCCATTTGACCAATTTCAACTAACCCTTTTGTTATACTTACCACAAAAGTATCTATATATTAGGAATATGTTCATTAAATTATAAAGAAAAATAATTATTAAACCTAAAAATAGCAACAAAATGCCATTAATGAAAATATAATATAAATAATTAACATTGATTTATTTACTAATCTATTTTTTTAATGTTTTGTTTTTATTATATTTTTAAAAAGTAATTCATATATATATATATATATATATATTTGGTAAGTTTTCCATCAACATTTTTATAAATTCTAGACTTTGACATTTAAACCTTGACACATGATTGAATAAGATATTTTGAACTTAACCCATATATTTATTTATCAAACATCTTTGTCTAAGGTATATGTCTAAAACTAATTGAGTTATGTTCAGATCAACTATCGATCTAAAATTTGTTAATCGATGTCATGTTCAATGAATTGTGTTCAAATTGACACCCAAAATGGAGCTTTGGTTATATAAAGGACCCAATCCAATACAACAATGTAATACTCGTGTTAGATTTATTTAAAACCATGAAAGTAAAAAATAAATTATTTGGAGGTACTATCAACATAGTTTCATATATAGAACTAAAAATAGTAGTTTGATATCAAATTCATACTAGGAAGGAACAATAATAGACCAATAATAATACTTCAAGCATTAATTATTATGCAGATGGTTTTGGTATTATCCCATTTTGGAGGGCTTTAATAAAAAGTATCAAAAGGAAAAGGTCAGTTATGTAAAAGGCAAAAGAACGTAAAATTAATGGGAATGGGGCCAGGATGCAATGATTGGGCCTCAATACAGAAGAAAATGGGCCCATTGGTGAAGATTATTGGTTCTCAAAGCCCATAATTCAGGCCCTACTTTGGGGCCCAGTTAGCATTAAAAGGATGCAGATTTCCCTGGTTTGTCATCACTTTTGATCTGAAAATCAGTAACAATAATGATCTGTTGAAAAAAAATATATGACAAGTTAATATTAGATAAATTTAAAATATATAAATAAAATCAGCTAATAGTGTGGAAAAAAAAAAAAAAAAACTAAAACTCTTTCAGTAAGAAGCAATCTTTTCATTCTCTGCCAAAAACACTCTCTGTTTTGGTATGAACGGTTGAGGTATGCAAGGATGAAATTATGTGTGGACACGTTGATATATTCGTAAATTGAAAGGTTTGATATTAAATATTCATAGATATCTTTAAAAAAAATTTATAATGCTTATAAAACATAAAAATATCATTTATTTAGTTTTATATGAATAGTAATACTAATAACAATATCCATAACTTAATTTGGGAGTGAAAACAACTTAATTATTAATCTCAATAAATATTAAAAAATTCGTGATTTACATAAATACTAGTCGATACAATTAGAAGGATTTGGTTCGATATTTTGTTGATATATCTGTCAATATTGATCTATCAATATATTCGTAAAATTGAAATGTCAATATCGATATCAACATCAATATTTTAATCCTTGAAGGTATGTCCATGTTGGCAATCCAACTTTGAAATGAAAGATGCCTAATCTTCAAGGGGAGAATTTGTCTCGCTAATAATAGGACGATACACAAACTGTCTTGAGCACGAAACTTCTAAAAGTGGAAAACAAAGTCAAAAGAGGTACTCATTGTTCTATAGTTTTCCCACCTGCAACTTTAGAAGAGAACTTTGGATTTAGGTTGTATCTCAGAAGGTTGTCGTTGTCATACATGTCAATGATGCTTCGAGCCCGAGTCCAAACATTAATTGTATGTGTTCTCCCTTGCCTGATTTTCATGTTCCATAGTTATAAAGATGTACCTACTTGATTTTAGGGCATGTTCAAGAGTGATGTTGAAATGGTTACAATCACTTTTGTTAATTCTAAACATGCTCTTAATGATTCAAAACCAATTATGGCTTTAATTGTAAAAAAAATCTACCAATGTTAAGGACGTATGGAAAATACCTAAATTGATTTTGAAAGAACATGAATCTAACAAAAGTCATTTTCATTATTTCAAAATTACTCTCAAACATGCCATAATTCAAATCAACACCAGAAATTCAGCCAAAGCTGAAAAGCAAAGAAACTCAGCACATAAAAAAGATAACGAGTAAAATGTATGTAGATCGCATGTGGTACTGCCCTCATAGACTTGAAACGAAGAATGCAAAGGAAATTCTCCATAAGTTTATCAGAAAACAAGTAAATCTGATCTAATATGAAGATATTCACAACTTTTATTTTGCTGAATATCTATGTACATATTAACTCAATAAGAGTGCTCCAAATCAAGTTGCTTCCCCTAAGGGAACCAACTTTTGAAACCAAAGAAGAGGCCAAAGCCCATATATTTGAAAGGATATTGCGAATAATCAGTGCCAAATTTCCTAGTTCTTATGTGTACATTCAGAGCAATAAGAAATGAGATATCTAGCAGGGGTGGGAGAAGAGATAACTGTACAATTGACCGTTTTGAGTCCAATATAAGATCTACCCTACTTTTGAAAACTAAAGTTTTCTTTTATCTTTTTCTTGCATCATCATCTGTGGAAATTACCAAAACAACTTTATTGTGCACATGTGCTTGACTCTCGACTCTCACCCTCGCTACAATAGAACAAGGAGTGAGAGAGAGAGGGGAAGAAAAACTTGAACACAAAGGAGCCGAGAGTGTGGGCAAGATCCTAATTTGTGTCCATAATGGTCCGTTTTGCAATTTGTAATTTCACACTAATATAACCTAAACAAAAGATATGAAAGTGGAGCATATTCTATTTTGGGTCATCCGTACGATTAACCCGATTGGAGAATCTACCATGCACTGAATATTATGATTCCTGTACAGCCAACTGCTAAGTTCACAAAGCCCAAGAATGGGAGAAGCAGAATCAGCAGATCTTCTGCTGCTTGTGGTTGCATTTTAAAAATAAAAAATAAAAATTTAAGAAACAAATTTGATTGATGTATGAAATTTATAAAAAGTGGCTGAAACCCAATCCAACAGAGTTTGTCAATAGACCAGATAGATTCTACAAATTATAGAAATATGTACATTTGTACCAAGTCATAGCATGATAGATAATGAATTCAAAAAAGCTATGAAAAGTGCTTCCCTTGTCGTTGGAGAGGTGGTTGTCAATGAAGGAAGGAGTCAAACAAACAATCCTCTTAAAAGGGGGGTTTTCCCTCTGAATACAAGGTTGTAACTTAAACTCCATAATCTTCCACACAAAACCAGGCTAACTAGGCAAAACTGAATCAGAGATTGAGCAAGTCAAATTCAAACCCAAGAAAATGGTGACAAAAAAACAAAAGTTACCTACTCTAGAAAGAGAAAAACAAATGCATTGGCAATTCTAACGTCCAGCTCTAAACCAACCATATTCCAAATGAACATTTTAAGAGCTTCTGTTGGTTTGGGGTGGAATTTTCAGGAAACAAAACGGTCAATGTCAATGCAACAAGATTTAGAAGAAACAATTCCAACCAACCAAAGAACTGTCAAACAAGTGTTAAGATACTCCCAAAGCCAACCACAAACAAGAACTGTCCACAGACGAAAACATCAAATGAAGATAGCAACCAGCCAACAGAAAATTTTCAAACACAATGAAATCTTTAAGTGTAAAGGAACAGTACAAATGACAAGCAGAGATCATACGTGCTGGAAAGGCTAGGCTATTGGGGAAAATTTGCAAAGATAAGGGAAACTGGTCGTTCAAAAAAGCTAATTTATAACTCATCTTAGTAAGTTGTTCATCTGAAAGGTCAATTCCTAAAATCGTATCTAATTGGTTCTAAGGAACCAAGAACTCTTCTCTATTACAACAATCACTAATCAAGGTTGCCTATGGATAAGACGATTTCAGAAACCAAAAAATACAAAAAGTTATAATAGGGTATACCCTTTTGAGGAGCCATTAAAACAATCTCCAGCTTGCTTTCTGATACTTGCTACTTGTTCTTGATAGTAATTCCAAGTTCTCCAGCAACAATCAAAGTTGTGGCCATCCCGAGAAACATTCCATGCTCAACAACACCAGCAAGACGCAAAATCTCATCACTAGCAACGTTCAAATCTCCAATATCTTCCTTGAAATACAAGTCCACAATGTAATTGCCATTGTCAGTAACAAATGGTTCTCCACTTTCACCTGAGGTTCTGAGCTTTGCAACACAACCAGAGCCTTCAAACAGCTTCTGCAGCCGCACAGCGGTGAAGTTCCAACAAAAGGGCACGATCTCCACCGGCATGGCTAACCCACTGCCTCCCAAATACTTAACCAATTTCGACTCATCAACAATCACAACGAACTTCTTGCAAGCACCCTCCACCATTTTCTCTCTCAGAAGAGAGCCCCCACGGCCCTTAACCAGATTGAGATGGGGATCGACCTCATCGGCGCCATCGATTGCGAGATCAAGAACAGGGTGCGAGTCTAGGTCTGAGAGAGGGATTCCCAACGAGACCGCTTGCTCATGAGTTTTTTTGGAAGTGGGAATTCCTATAATGTTCTTAAGTTTCCCTTGACGCAATAGCTCGCCGATTCGATCAACGGCGTGCTTGGCGGTGGAGCCGGTGCCAAGGCCCAGGACCATGCCGGATTCGACATATTCGACGGCCTTATACGCGGCAATCTTCTTCAATTCGTCTTGTGTTAGAATCCCAGATGACAATGGCGGTGCCAAAAGGCCCGATGGAGTAGAAGAAGGCACCACAATGCCGGTTTCCATGGCGGATTTCTCCGACCCAATAAATCGGCGGTAATAAGGAATAGCCATAACCCCAAATTGAAAAACCCTTGAAAATCTGATTGGAAAAAAGGGTAAGGGCGGCGAAGAAGAATCAAAAGGGGTTCCACATGGGCCTTAGGAATTGATGATAAAGTGGAAGAAATCACGTAGGCAGAGTGCAAAACAGGGGAAACCCAGTTGGGTGAAAGTGACAATGAGGGAGGAAAATCAGAGGATATGGAGAGATTTTCTCAATGATTTTCTGTTTGGTTCTCGGGAAAATGTGAAGGAAAAAGTGAAGGAAAAAGCTCAAATTTAAAGGAGGAGGGAAGGGAAGAGGGAATCAGGAAGCAACGGCGTTATTGCGTTTGTTTAAACAACTTTCATAGGATTTTGAGAGATAACAGGACGCGGTGGGGGGAAATTGGCCAGTGACCGACGGCTCATTTTCCTATGCCTATTATTATATTCATTTTATATTCCCAACTTTAGATGATGTTCAACTTTAAAATACTGTTTTTAATAATTAAAAAATACTTTTATAAGGACTAATTTTACAGGACAATCGGCCTGATTAGGGTTAAGTTAACACTAGGATATTAATTCTAGCTACCTCTTAGCCATTTATTTAGACTATGTCTCCTGTCTTTAAACTTTAACAAATAATGATTTAACTATATACTTATGATTGTTAGTGATTTAGTCTCAATTGTGAAAAATATTGTTATGATTTAATAAAATTTTTACGATTGATAAATTGAATGGAAATCAAATTTGTATATAAATTAATAAAGATTAAATCACTAAGTAGAAAAAGTAGAAAAACTTGCGGCTTAATCTTTTATGAGAATTTTTAACATAGGAACTAAAATTGTTACAAATTTAAAGTATAGAGATTAAATTACTACTTTTTGAAAATTTTGGACTAAATCTTTGCAAATTTGAAAGTATAAGAACTAAAACTTTACTAGCTAAAATTCGAGAACTAAATTTTTACATTCATGATAGTCAATGTACCAGAATTGTTTCAATTCTTTTTCATGGTAATTTGGACCATATTTCAAAATAGTCTAGTTTAAATTTGGTTAATTTATAAGTTATAAATTTAGTTAAATTACAAACAAAATAAGCATTGTTCAATTGACATATAACATGTATTAACGATCAAGTAATTCGTGGTTCGAATTTTTTTACTCTCAATTTCACTAAAAAATTTCGTTAAATTAAAATTTTAATTTGAAAACTTTTAAATGTGTGTCTATTTGATTTTAAACTTTAGAAGATATCTAATAAATTTTTAAATTTTAAATTTTATATTTAATACAATTCTAAACTTTATAAATGTGTAAATAGGTTTTTGAACTATCATTTGGGTGTGTTTCTATATTCTAACTACGAAGAAATAAAAATAATAAGTTTTTATCTCTTTTTCAATTAAAGTTTTTATTTATTTTATTTTATTTTCAAATAAGTAAATTTTAAAATTAAAACTAATCTTCAAATTCGAATATGTGTACGATATCTAAATTTTAAGTATATTTTTAAAGAGAAAATAATGGAAAAGAGAGAGAAGTTTCATTTCTCTTTGATAATTTTCTTTTGACTTAGGGGTGGCGCTATCAAGTGATAGACCTTATCACGATCTCTTTTGCAAAGACAATTACTTTTCATATATTATTTACATTCCTTTAAGTTTCATGCCTTGTTCCAATTCAACGTGATACAGATATGTATGTGTTCTCTCATTTAACATTGAATATTTGATCTTATACATACCATCTTTTGACTAAAAATAATAGAATTAATTTTTAGGTTTGTTATTAACTATGTAACCAAAATCTAATTTCATTTCAAATTTTGATATTTTTCTTATTAAATGTGATTCTAGACTTCATTGGATGACAATTTGATTTTCTAAAAAATTAAAGTTCGAATTTGATAAGTTTTTTTTTTTTTTTTTGGTTAAAAAATTTGTGTTTGTTCACTTACAATTCTTTACCACGATTTTCATCATTCCTAACTAAACAATTGAATTCTTAAGGTAAAATATAAAAACAAAAACAAACTTTTAAAACCTATTTTTTTAATTTACAAAACTTGGTTTAGTTTTTTAAAACTAAAATATAGAGAAAAGAAGTACTAGGTGAAATGGTGGTTTTAAACTTTTGTTTTTCCTAAAAAAAAACAACAAAATGATTATCAAACTGTGACCTAAACTTTACACTCCTTTCACTTATAAGTTTCTACGTTTTGTGATCTCTTTATATTTATGTTTTTCAAAACCATACCAAAACCTTTGAAAACTTAAAAAATGTAATTCTCAAAAACTCATTTTGGTATTTAAAACAGGACTAAAAAAATCAAATATTTCTACAACAAAGAAACAAAAATTTCATTAAAAAAAAAAAAATGGTTATATATGGGACCTTAAATATTTGTTCGATAATATTACTTTCTTGTGAAAGATCTATACTATAATTAAAATATTTCCCTAGGGTGTCATTTTCATCATAAGAATGAAGCAAAATGGCCCATTTTTAACTTTATAATAATTACACATTGCCCAAACAAATAAAAAAGACGGGCATGAAATTTGCCTTCATTAAAGTTCTCCACACCAGACATTGTTATCAACTCCCTCAATGAACAGCCCTATCTTTTGCTTGATCTTATCATCTCACATTATTACGCTTTTATTTTCATTTTTTTTTTTTAATGAATAATAAAATCTTATACCAATCTTCTTGTCTTTGTGTTTGCTATTTCTTTGCAATAAGAACTTCAAAAGGAAGAAAAAAAAGTCTGGACATAAGCATCATTTTTCCAAATAAATTAAAAGCAAGGGGGGATTCTCTTGGGCCTATTATTAAAAAAAAAAAAAAATCATCATTTAGGTTTACTTTCCAAAGAATATTTTTGAAAAGACATGCAATATCCCTGGCCAAGGATCAATAGCTGCAAGGCTAAGTTAAATGAATATGGATGTCGATTGGATTGGATTGGAATTTGGATCACGTTAGATTAAGAATAAAATTTAATATTAAAATGAAGTTCACGTGCGTCGAAAAAAAAAATTATGAAAATTCAAAATATTGTTTTTTTCAACGACTATTTGCAGTTGCAGTTCATTTCTTGATAATTTGTAAAAATATAAAACTATTACGATTTTCTAGAATTACGATGAAATATGTAATTTGTAAATAAAAATCTAAAATTATCTTAAGTTTTCTTTAGTTTTAAAAAATTATCTGAATTCTTTTAGATAAGAATAAACTAAAAAATATCTACAAATCCTTAAAATTCAAGAACAACCTATATAAATCTTTTGCTTCGCTCCAAGAATCTCATGCCTATAAATAGGAGGTATGGCCCCACATGTAAGCCAAACAAAAGCTAGTGAGTTAGCGAAGTAAAGTGAAAGAGTAATCTCTAATTGTCCATCCTTGTACAATCATTAAAAAATTATTAAAAAATTAAAAAAAAAATCTTTCTTCTAAGAGTTGTCTCTCTTTTGTGCCAATTTCTTCTAGAATTTTTGTCATATTCTCTAAAGCATATACCCGCACAAAATTAATAATAACAAAATAGAAAATAAAAAATCCAATATTTAGCAACATTCTAAATTCAATTTTGAGACATTTTGTTGATGAATTAGAGGTGTCTTGATTCCATCAAGAATATGATAGACTTTGCAAGAACTAAAACCAAACCAATCCTTTCTAGATTCTTTTTCTTTCAAATTGTGTGGATGGAACATTGTAAAAAAAGAAAAAAAAAAAAAGTTGTGTGTGGATGGAATAATAACACATAGACAAACATAGTTGAACTAATATAAAACATGTACTATCAACTTTGAGTTTAAAGTACACCTCACATGTCATAAAACAAATAAATAAATTATACAACTTCTTTGGTCCGCTCTCTAATTTCCAACTTCTCAGTCCTTGAACTTTCTCACTTTATGTCTATTTAGTTCCTAAACATTTAAATATATATATATATAATAATTAAGTTCATAAACTTTCCCTAGTAAGTTTAATAAATCTGTGAACTTTGAAAACTTTTCCTTGTAAGTTTAATAAATCTGTGAACTTTGAAAAGTATATAATAGGTTTTTAAACTTAAAATTTTGTATCTAATAATCTCTAAACTCTAAAATGTACCAAAGAAATCTTTAAACTTTCAATTTTGTGTTCGATGGGTCCTTGAATTTTTCAATTTTTGTGTTTAATAGGTTTTTGACTTATTCGACAATTTCAAAACTTCTCGAATGTACTAGACACAAAATTGGAAACTTAGGGATTGTTTGAGGAACTGGAATGTAATAGGATTACTGTGAATAAGAGGAGTATTGGAATGTCTGAGCACTTAAGGAATAAACAAAAATGAAATCGCGAACCATGGAAACAGTGGGAAATAGGATTAGGTTGAAACCTGTCAGAATGGAATGACTGTTGTATTACAAATTGGGTCCAAAACGCTCAATCCAAACATTCATTTTGGATTACATTGCATTACAAGCCTATCCTATTATAGGTCCCCAAACACCCCCTTCTTCGAATCCTACTAGACATAAAAATTGTGTTTATATCTAATAGATTGGTATAATAAGTTTAAAAATAGACAAAAACCTATTAAACACAAAATTGACAATTCATTGACCTATTAGCATTGTTAAAGTTAAGAGACATATTAATCACTAAATCCAAAGTTTAAGAATCAATTATACATTTTTAAAGTTAAAAAGAAAAAGAAAAAAAACTTTTAAGCAGAAAGATAATTAAGGGACTAAAGTTGTTAATTAACCCTACCCCAAATCTTCTTCATCCGACTAGTACATACAGCAAAGGAGAGGCCAAAATAAAAAAAATTATAATAATGTCACGTTGTTAAGACAAGAGCACACAGGACAGGATAAACAATGGTGCAAGCAAATATCATTAGACTTTCAACAAACATCAGAAGCAAGATATCAACCAAGTAATCCTCAAAGGTATGCAATATCTTGAAGTATATAACAACATATACAGAAAGGGGGAAGAGAGCAAATGTGTGTTGCCAGAAGAGAAGTGCAGAAACTTACCCGGACTGCATATCTTCTGAAGCTAGCAATTTTTCTCCCAATAAAATAGCACTTGGTGCAGTGTATTGCAACAGAAAAACAAACCTGTACATTGGATTCCCAAAGACAAGAAAAATCGGCTTATTAGCTAATACGACTGTTCGCACAAGGTTTCTAGAAAAACATGTTTTGTGGAGTTGAAAATGTGTTTATCTTAATTCATGCAGATGTGGTTCGGTTTCTAATATTTAATCTTTTGATTCTCTCTATTTGATGTGTATGTATGATTTGAAGAAGTGAAACGCTTTAATGTTTTTGAAGTTGAAGTCTTGAAAAACTTGCATTTTCAAGGACTGCTAGTTTAAGGAGTTTAGGGAGACTACTCATTGTTGGGAGAATTCTCTCTAGGCTTTCTAGAGTCTAAAATCTCTATTTTCAGGGTTCTCACATGAGCTTTGCGGCTTGGGCTTGGTTGATTGACCTAGCCCTTGAGCCTAACTTATTGAATCTTTGAGTTTAGTTGGACTTCGGGTCAATTTAAGCGTAATTTTAGGCTTAATTTAACCTAGAGTAAATTGGTTTATTCGATCTTATAGTCATGAGAAAAACACGTGACATCATCATGACCTACCAACTTTTGTCTTCAATTTTAATTCAGGACACATGTCCACTTTTAATTAGTCTCAATTTGATCATTTATAATTTTGTTATTAACTTAGAGAAATGATATAGCAATTTGTGATTAGTCCAAAATTGAAAATTTCACATGCAACAAAGACAATCCAATTACCAACAGACAAAGGATCTAGAGCCTCGCTACCAACTGTAGTTCGATGGCCCAATGTAGATGTAATATTTGGGCACTCTCTGCAAGCATACCCCCGAGAATGAGCATGACCGGAAGGCACTGTGGCACGGGCTAAAATTTCTAGAGTGCCCTTGATAAATGATAATGGGGAATTTCAGTTGCGGAATCAGCCCAATAATGATGGTAACTAGAGAAGCAATTGTAGGGGGTTGAAGGACGTGCTGTATTGGAGTTTGCTCAGCAACAATTCTCGTCCTCCTCACTACTCTGGCTCAGCCAAACATTTGGTGGATTTGGGACTGTCAGTACATCTGCCTCCTTGGAGCTCAACATCAATAGAAGTAGTATGGGTTAGATGATATAGTATTACAGGTGTCTTCACCTATCAACTTAAAATTTTTTGGTCAATTGATAATTTAAGTTGTTACCAGAGCAGAAGATGTCTTATATTCAAACTCTTGCAATGTCATTTTCTTTCCATTTAAAATTGATTTTCACCTGTTAGATTTTCTACGTATTCTAAGTCCACAAGTAAGGAGAGTGTTAGATGATATAATATTAAATTTGTCTTTATCTATTACCTTAAATTTTTTAGTTTGCGATGTAGTTGGAATGCTAGCGATGAAGGAGTGGCCTGCGGATATCATTATCGCCTTGTGCTTCTTCAATTTTAGTGCCTTCATCTATAATTACACTACAATCCAGTGGAGGTTCCATCATGTGATAAACGAAGGTATAGGTCAGAATCACAGAAACCCATTGAGCAAGTGAGACATAGGCCACCCCACTAGAGTGACAATTGGGTCAAAAATAATAATGTATATTAATGTTTTGTCATTTCTGCTGGAAAGTTGTTTAGATTCTTAACTAAGGTTGAGTTAGTTATTTAACTTCGATTAATTCCTCTGTATTTAAAATATATACTGGCTGATTGGTTATTGAATAATAGAAGAGGAATTTTATATTTCTGAGAACTGTTCATGGTATCACGATCCACAACTCCCTCAAAATTCCTCTTCCTCCATCTGTAATCTTGTGTCTGTTCCCCCTGATACAACCAATTACGTTCTCTGGAAGTATCAAATTTCACCAATCTTGAAGGCTGACAAGCTATTCAAGTATCTCGACAGAACAATTAATCCACCAAATCGCACGATTCACGTTGCTGAACAACCTCCTCAAGTTAATCCTGAATCTGAATTATGGTATGAGAAGGATCAAAAGGGTCATTGCAGTGTGACAAACTGATCCCACAACTGCAAGAGAGAGATTTCCAGTATAACCAAATGCTGTCATTTGAGGTATGGTATGAGGGGGTGGATGACATTTAGCAACAACCAAATACCCAAGGGCACAACCAATGGCTGTGCTGAGTAGCACATTTGCTGGAATAAACCACCACTGAATGAAACTCTCAAGCGTGATACTTTGGCCCAGTTCAGTAAAAATCAAGCAGGGCAAGAACAAGGCAAAAACAAGTTTGGAAAGTAACCTACATGTTGCTTTTGGGATGAGTTTTCTGTTTGAGTGGGCAAGAATTAGTCCAAATACTGCATGGCAGAGAAGCTTCATTAAAGGCACAATTGCAATAAGTAGGTTTTCTTCACTAGATTTTATGTCTGTTTCATAAAGCAATCTGAAGAATTCTTCGGACATCTTTCCTTAGGGTATTACATATAGGCTCAAAGTTTCTTTTTCTATAAAGAGGACAATGAAAAGGTCCAAAAACACAGAATCGTCTCAATAAACTGAAAATTTCTCCCAGGACACCATCAGAAGTAAATTTAGATCTCCTAGAGAGAAATTCCTGGTTTCAGACACTGATTTAACGATCAAACTAAAGAAAATGCAACGAGAAGCAATCCGAATTTTCTAAAGTCGATGATTATTATATTATAATACGCAATGTGTCATGTCAACCAACATTTGCTAAGACAATCGAGACGGGACAGATCGTAACAAAATCGAGAGAAAACAATTGAGATCAATCAAACAGGTTAAGGAAACTCGGGGAATTCACAATAATCATCAACCAAAGTCAAGAAAATCAACATAGAACATGAGCGCAGTCCATAAAAGCAAGGAAAAACTAAAAATAAAAACCAATTGTCGAAACTGAGAATTGGCGGAGCGAAGGATGACTTACGTAGCAAGCGGGAGAGAGAATGGCTGGAGGAAGCGAAGCAAGTGACTGAAGATGAAGCTTATGAAGCAGTTGGTGCAATGAATTGAATTTCTTTTTTATTTATTTATTTTTTTAACTTTTAAACTTCTAAAATTAAGCGTATAAACCATATTTTCACCTCTACATTTTTTTTCTTTTTTTGCTTTTTTATTTATATTTTATCAATATTTTTAAAAATTAAGTAAAATTTTTAAAACTAAAAAAACACTTTTTTTTTTTCTTTTTTTAGTTTCACTAAGAATTTAACTCCTATATTTAAGGAATAATATGAAAACATCATAAGGAATAGTGAAAAAATAGGCTTAATTTTTAAAAACAAAAAACGGAAGTTTACCAGTGGAGCTCTCGCAAAAACTAAATTAAAGGTAATAGACTACCTAAACTTGAATAATATATAATTTGTAGTATAGACTCAAGTTCAGAATTTCGATTCTTTTTCCCATATATTATAAAGAAAAAATCGTTATAGGGTAAATATGTGTATAATTTTCTAAAAGTCTTTTTATTTTAATATTATCTTGATAATAGATGTTCTTTTTTGTATAGGTTATTTTTAAATATAAGAAAATAAACTAAAATATTTATAAATATAACAAAATTTTACTGTCTATTTACGATAGATAGACTCCTATCTGTGTCAATCCTATCTATTGTGATCTATCTCTGATAAACTGAGATTTTTGCTATTATTTGTAAATATTTTCAATTGATTTGTTATTCAAAATAACTTTCTTTTTTATATATCAACATGATAATAATAAATCAAACAGAATTAGACAAACACAAATTCACCTCGAAAAAACTGATAGATCCAAATGGAAAAATCCTCACACCATAAATAAGAACAATTCCCATTAGACGTCTATGAGACCAATGATCTGCCATCTTGTTCTACATTCACACCCACACTAACCTCAAGAATCTCTTCCACGATAAATTTTACCATCATCAAATTTATTTATCCACCTCTTAAAAGTCTAATTGCAGTCAGACTATTAGACTCCACGATAATTAAATGAAAAGCCGAAAAGCAATCGTCAAACCCTTTAGCAGCCCACCAAAGTAAATGGTAATGTTAAAATTGAGATATGATAAATTTATATTGCATCATGTATGATAAGCTAGTGGAAACATAGACGAATGTAAATCAAACCACTTAAAAGTTTAAAAAAAAATTAACTTGGCATCACCTTAAAATTTTCATTTTTAAATAGCTTAATTTTTCCCAAACTACTAGATCTTCATGTCACCAAAATTTATCACTAGCTAATTTTAACAGTTTATTAACACAAGCTATAATAAATAAATAAATAAATAAATAAATATATATATATATATACTAAAACACAACGACTAAATTAAAAACTCTTAAAACTGCAGGGATTAAATTAAAAATAAAATTGATTGAACACTAAGGCTCAAATCAAAATAATATAATATTAATTTTTTAAAGAAAAAAAAAATCAAAACATGTATTAACACAAAATAATAAGTATACAACTTGTAAAATTAAAGCTTTAGCTTTCAAAAAGTACAAATTAAAAGTTTTGTGATGGAATTTTATAACTTTTAATTGTGTTTAATAAATTACTTAGTGGTTGTGTAAGGGTAACAACTAAAAATTGGTAAGGTTATTATCGTTTCATGTTTTAGGCACCAAATATAATAATGATGTATATAACTATTTATAAACTACAATTAATTATAATAAATATTATTTCAAAACTATCTTTACTATTGTATTTACTATTTGCTATAATATATATTATTTTAATTCATCCTCTCTTTTCTTCTATGTAGTTGTTTACTACTTCCTACCCAAATAAAAAATAAATAAAAAAATAAATGTTTGCACCCTAAACACAACATATTATAACATAGACTAAAATAGTACGCACGTCAAACACTAACTATAAAAACCAATCCAACACCCCAAAGATTCCTTTGAACTTAGAAGGTACAGAGACATCATTTGATAAGTATTTCCTTTTTTATTTTCAATTTTTTAATATATGTTTGTTTCTTTCTAATTTGATTACCATAGTTTTCACTTCCTTATGAAAACACGAAAAATGTGTGTTTGGTTCCTAAGTTTTCATAATGTAATTTTTTAGTTCCTAAGTTTCCAAAAAATGTTTAAAAGCCCTCCAAATAATTTATTATTACTATTTTAAGTAATTATATTGCATTTTAAACTAGAAAAATACATTTTAAAAATTATCTCTTCCGTCTACAATTTTTTTTTAAATGTATATTTTTATAATTTTAAATACCATATAATTGTTTTTAAAAAATAAATAAATAAATAAATAACCTTATAAACCTATGCTTAAACTCCGAGGATCTAAAAAGGTACATGTTATAACCTTAAGGACCAAATGCATCTATTCTTAAAAATTCAACTGCAGAAAAAAAAACATTTTTAAAACTAACGAACTAAATGCAACATTCTTTAAAATTTAGGGACTAAAAAGGTAATTTTTCTTTTTTAAAAACATTGGTAAAACTAGAAAGTAAATAACAAAACAAAGAAAGTTAGAGGTGAGAATAATGTTTATTAACTTAATTTTGTAAAAACAAAAAAAAAAACAAAAAAAAAAAACTAAAGCCTCATTTTGTAACAATTTAGTTTTTTGTTTTTTTTTAAAAAAATTAAGTCTATAGACACTACTTCCACTTTCAAATTTTTTTCATTTGTTATCTACTTTTTACCAATAGTTTAAAAAACCAAGTCAAAATTTGAAAACTAAAAAAAAAAATTTTAAAAAAATTTAAAACTTACTTTTGTTTTTGTAATTTAGCAAAACATTCAACTATTGTACTTGAGAGAGATACAAATCAATGTAAAAAATAGGAGAAAATAAACTTAATTTTTAAAAATAAAAATAAAAAATGAAATAGTTATTAAACTAGTCTAAATAATTATCAAACTACTCCAAATTTAGTTATTTATTTATTCTTTCTCAAAACAGATCTTAGTACACACATCCCCATTAGAACAACCCTAAAACCCTGATTGAAGAAACAAGGATTCAAAACAAAGGAAAGATTTTTTAAATAAAGATACAAATACTTTAAAGCTTTTAGAACTATTTTAGTTGTACTAAAAAAGCAATCTATAAATCAAATGCATTTGGTTAAGAAAAATACTTACATACATTTTTTTGTCGCATTCTACCCAACTCAATCTCGCAACTACAGTTTCTCATGTTTCAAATATTATCAGCTTAAGTTTTTAGGTAAATCGATAATTTAACACAGTATCATAAAAGATCATTTAGATTTAGGAGGTCACGTGTTTAAACTCTTTAGTGTTATTTACTCTAGATTAATATTGATTTTTACTTGTGAATCTTATTCATATTTCAAGCTTGGACTATAGGCGATTTCACACGTTTTAAATGTTTTATTTTGGATTAAAGTACAACTTTAAAAAAGAAAAAAAAATTAAAAAATAAAATTCACCAGAAAACAAAAGAGAGGCAACAAACAATATAATGTTAAAAGGGATGGACACTTTGTGAATCTCCTTTTGTGTGTTAATAAATTGTAAAGCAAGAAAAGAAACCAGAAAAAGAAAGAGGCAAAGAAACAAGAAAGTTGCTAGTTGAAGAAGGGATTTGGGTAGACAAGGAAATAGGGTTGAGTTTTGTGGGTAAGAATGTAGATGGAAAATTATTAAAAAAAAAAAAAAAAAAAAAGTGTGTAAGAGAGTAAGTAAGTACATCAAAATTTTGATAGGAAATGACAACACTAAAAATGAACATCATTTGGTTCTGATACTAAGATTCTGATTCCTGGGAAACCCACCAAAAAGCCAGAGCTCATCCCATGCCCTCAACTCCAAATTCAAACAAATCAAACAAAAATAATAATAAATAAATATATACACACACACATACATATATTACAAAATCTTTAACATCATCCTTGCTAGATTTAACAGAGAATTACTTGAAATGTCGTACAATTGAAGAGGTTTAAGCACGAGTTTGTATAACATTGGAGTTCTTGTATGGATGACTTAAACTTTTTTCGATAGGATTAGCAAAAAAATTGAAAATAGTTAATCCATTTTTAGGAAACTAGGTCAAATCTCATATGAACCCAATTTTTTGAGTCGATCTATCCAATTATTCTATTGATATCTATAATTTGTAAGGGTTTGTTTGTTTTACGATCATGAAATTTGAATTATGCATTATCTTAGTTTGTTTTACGTAATTTCATTTTTTAAAACCAAGGATATTATTATCCAAAGACATTAAAACCCACGTCATATTGGTTTTTACATAATAATAATAATAATAATAAACAACTTAATTTATAACTAAATTAATTGTTCTTTTTACATTTAATTAATTGATTTTAGTTTGTATATAGAAAATTAGTAAATCAAACATATATAGTTAACTTTTACTCTGAATATCTAAGTAAAGACATTTGAATCCCATATATGTAATATATATATCCATGAAACCAACAATGAAAATAGACATGGATATGTTGATATATTCGTCAATATATACGTAAATTGAAGTGTTCGATATCAATATTAAATATCCATGGATATCTCCAACATCTTTTATTAATGTTTGTAAAACATTAAAAAAAAAAAAATCATTTATTTAGTTTAATATGAATAGTAATACTAATAACAATATATATAAGTTAGTTAGGTTGTAAAAAAAAAGTTTAATTATCAATCTAAATAAAATTTATAAAATTCTTAATTTTCATAAGTTATGTACTAATATCGATATTTTGTTGATATATCCATAAAATTGAAATGTCGATATTTTAATCATTGTATGAAATAGTATCTATCATCCAAACGGACCATAAATGTTCATTATAGGCCTAATTAATTAGTTCCTAAATGTAGATTAGACAAGTTTAATTAACTTGTGAACCGAAACATTCTAATTTATGAGAGAGAGAGAACTAGTTAGAATGGGAAGTGATGGTTAGAAATGGGGTTGGAAAAGAACCAAATGAGAATTGGTTGTGTGTTTGTCAGATAGGAAAAGCTGGCTATTGAGAATGGAGAGTGATTCTTTTATGTACACATGAAATATGCCAAAACAGTAACTTTTATTTTTTATTTTATTTTATTTTATTTTTAAAATTGATCTTTTGAGGAAGATTTATATATTCTATACATTACATGAACCACAAAACTAGGGATGTACTCCATCTAACACCACACAACAATGATTTATATAAAAATGAAAATGAGGTAAGATTTGAACCTACAATCACTCTATGAGTTGGGTAAACATGATAGCATTAAGCATTTTCTAAAGCTTTTATGCTCGAATTCACACTGCTTTTAAATGTTGCTATTACGACTAAATAAGCATTGAAATAGTAATAAAAATTCTCTAACTATCTCAGTAGTATTAGAGTAAACTTAATCATTGTTAATAAGTCATGAAATCCATAGCATTTAAAAACTCTTTAAGCTAAAGAAAGAGTGAAGTTAATAACTCTACCCCACTCCACTCAACTTCTCTCCCCTCATAAGAAGTATTTAGCTCAAGAAGTTGGAGTTGTTAACTCGACTCATTGTTTGGTCTGAGTTCGTGAGCTCCACGAAAAAAAATATATCAATATCTTAATAACTAGGTACATTGTGAGCTCTACGACTAAATAATCTCAAGATTTCACAACTCTTCAGACTTAACTATTCAACTCGGTGTCCCAAACGATCTATGTCCTAATCGGGTGGGTGTGGAGAGAGAAATGTATGGAAGTGTTTAGGGCCATACAGCTGTGTGATATGAAATTTAGGCAGAGAGGTACAAAGACCAAAGACTTGTCCACTCCACTTGAAATGAAAAGCCCTTTCATTTCCTCATACATCAGCTAACTTGTCCTTTGCTTTTCTTTGTCTTTTCATGCATTACATTTGCACCTTAACTTTTCCTTCCTCTTTCTTCTTTTCTTTATAAATCTCTCAACTCCTCATCTTCTTCCCCATGCAATGCAACCTTCCGTTTCTTTGCATGGCCGTTGAGCCAAACTGTATCAAAACCCTCAAAACATTACATTTTTGTTTAAGCATTTTGTGTGTTTTGTTAGTATTTCACGTGCGAGAAAAGAGGGAGCTCTCTTCAGTCCAGTCCAAGGCAGTTTCTGCGGTTGTTACTTAGCTGCTGACTCGTTGGCTCAATAACTCATCAACTGAAATAAACCCCTGGACAATGATGTGTTTTTGAACCAACGATGCAGGAGCCAAGTTCAGCCATTGCTGTCACGTCTTGGACTGAAGGGAGCTCCCTCACCTTCCACTACCTTTGTTTGTCTAACATCATATTTTAATTAACTAACCATCTAGTCTTTTAAAATCAAAATTCATAAACATTCCTATGAGTTTCATTCGTGTATTACCTACTTTTTTTTTTTTACTGGGTTCTAAAAACTCAAAAAGAAAAAAAAAATTATCCAGAGATTGAAAACTATTGTAAAATTTGTGAGAAAACAAACATAATTTTAAAAAGTCAAAGAGTAAATGTGTTAACAAACAGGACCTATTTCTAACAAGTATTTTATTTTAGATATAGTTCAAAATCTGCAGTACTGATATATATATATATATATTTTTCTTTTTTATGAGGTAGACAGAAGGGAAAGGAACTGTGGCTTACTGGCTGTGAGATGATGAAGATGCAGCAGATCATATAATTAGTTTGTGGTCTTTTTCCACAAGTTCTCTCAGACTTCCAAATCACCAGAATCCAATGGAAAGAAGAGTCTTTCTACGAAATGTGAAGTACACTAGAAACGTTGAAGTGGGTCATAAAGCTTGCAGGAAAGTAAAGAAGCATTATTTTAAATATGTAAATTGATTGTGGAAGGATTTTAATTGTTTGGCTGAGTTTGAGCAGCTGAGAATAAGAAATGAATTTGTTAAACAATCCTATGACTAGTTTTAGGAGACTTTAATCTAGGATCTAAATAATTGCTATGACTTTATTTTTTATTTTTTTAATTATAATAATAATTATCATTATACATTCTTTTTGAGTTCATGGCTTAAGGTTTGGGTATGTGTTAATGTGGTGCCATCACAATGCGTTCTCAATTTTTGAAAGAAACAATACGGCTTTAATACTTTGAGCAAATATTTCTACCTGAAATGAATGTTACTGTCTATAACCTTGCAATCTGGGGTGCATAAAATACCTACAAATCCTTTGCAAAATAATAATAATAATAATAATATCTACAAATAATTAGCCATGTGATTTTATGTATGTAATAAAGTGTAGAGAAATTTGAACATTATAAACAGTATATGTTTCAAAGTTATAAAGCCATTTTGGTTACTTATGTGCAAGGATTAGAGCATCCATTGATATAAAACTGTAAATTGTAGTGTTTGACAATGATATCAAAGATTAATCGATATATTTGACATCTTTTATAAATACTCATAAATCAATAAAAAAAAAAAAAGGTTAAAATACTATTTTCATCTCCATACTCAAGTTTGTTTAGTTTTAGTCTTTATAGTTTTAATTGTTCAATTTTAGTCAATGTTCTTTTAATAAAATTTAAATTTAGTCCCTCATGGTTTCAAATAGAATGTATTATAAAAAATTAAGATTAAGATCTCGTTTTGTAACCATTTCATTTTTTGTTTTTGTTTTTGTTTTTGAAAATTTAGTATATAAACACTACTTCCATCTACAAATTTATTCCTTTGTTATCTACCTTTTACCAATGGTTTAAAAAACCAAACCAAAATCTGAAAACTAAAAAAAATAACTTTTAAAAACTTGCTTTTGTTTTTGGAATTTGATAAAGAATTCAACTATTGTACTTATATTGATTTATAAGAAATAGGGAGGAAATAAGCTTAATTTTAAAAATAAAATCAAAAAACAAAATAGTTATCAAACGAGACCTAAGTTACTCAATGCCAAATATCAAAGCCAATATTGTAACATTGATGAACAAGCTAAATATTTAACCTCCTTTTCACGACAATAAAAAAACCAGTTTATTATTGACAGCCAAATATGTTATTTTCTTCTAATTTGAAAAGAAAACCAACGGAGTTAAGGTTCCATTAAGACGAACTTATAGAACATGTAAAGGGGGTTGAAAGATCCAAATTGATACGCAGAAGTTCATGTTAAAGTTAGAATGGTAGAAGCAATGAACATGACTCTTACTGAAGAGGAAGAAATGCAGTAAAGATGAGCACCAACCGTAGGAGTTCGTTACACTATAATAGAAGCAACCAATGTCAAAGTTACATTTGCAAGGATAAAAAAAAAAAAAATGTTAATCTCGTGTCGAATAAATAAACAAGTACATGACCCTGCGTTACGATTAAAAGTTAAATTACAATTTTAGTCCATGAACTTTTACATTTGTGTCTAACAAGTCTCTAAACTTAAAATCTACAAAATTGATTGTAGTTGGTTTTTTTTCCTCACAAAAATAAACCAAACACAAATCAACAGGTACACAGATGTGTTAACAACCAAAAGATTTATAATTCAAATCTTCTATCCCTATTGTACCCAAAATAAATAAATAAAATAAAAAGAAAGAAAAAGAAACTGCATTATCAAACAGCTTATGAAAAGCTTAAAACATCACGGGGAACTTACTTTTTGGGGACTAAAAAAATATAAATAAATTAATTAAATTAAATTAAATTAAAAATTCAAACAGGTTGCAACATCCACCATAAACTTAAAGAAGAAAAGTGGAATTCAGCATATTAAGAAGCAATTTGGTACTTACCTGCTAATCGGATTAAAAAGTGTTTAGTTTAAACTTTGGAGTCAAGATGCCATGATGATGCACAATTTTCATCCATGCTGTCCAACCACATGCCATCATCCTTCATCTTCTCCAAAATGTAAACCTCATCAAAACTATCATTACACATTAAATTCATAACTCAATTATGTATTGAATGCAAAATAACTGCATTGTTTCACATTCTACAACTAGAACAGCTTATTAGCTTAAGTAAGGCAACAGGGCCCTCCTTTACTTGCCATGACATCTCCTTACTTAGCACCTGTATGAGATGAACTAATAAATAGCAGCACATCTAAGAACAATAACAGGTAATGCCTAAATAATTACAAACCTTCTAGAATAAATGGTCGGATTTGATCGATTTGGGGTGTTTCAATATCATCATCCTTCGGTTCAACTTGATCGAGAGATGGTGGTTCCTCAGGTTGGGGTTTTGCCATGTTGTCATTGTCAAAGGACTTGATTTGTAGATCTCCTTCAGGTTGGGTTTTGTCCAAGTTTTCATTATCAACGGTTTCCATTTGTTGATCTCCTTCAGGTTGAGTTTTGTCCAAGTTGTCATTGTCAAAGGTTTCGATTTGTAGATCTCCCTCACGTTGGGTTTTGTGTAAGTTGTCATTGTCAAAGGTTTCGACTTGTAGATCTCCCTCACGTTGGGTTTTGTGTAAGTTGTCATTGTCAAAGGTTTCAATTTGTAGATCGGGCTGTATTTCGTCGACAGGCGGTAGCTCAAGCTGCTGGTATTTGGGCTTGTTTTTTTCTAGGAGAAGGTATGTTGTATAATACCAGAACACAAGTATCCTACTTTGAGCTATCAATGTATCCCTAATACGACTTCGACCAAAAGAGAGCCGTTCGAGTGCCTGCAAACAAGAGAAAAGCAAAGGTATTAGGATGGAAACACATTTTAGTGTCTTAAATGCTGAAAGGTTAACCAATTATGTAAAGACATAAAGCGGCTCAGTTTTTCCCCTCAATATGAATGTGTGCTATTTCTTGGATAAAACCACACCCCAATAAAAATAAGCCACAAGAGTTGACGAAGTCATAACTAGCCAAGTTATAGTTTCAAACCGAATCAAAGAATTCCACAAGCTCAGAGGATCACAGGAGCTAAGGGATATTATCCTACTAGTTATACAAAGGTTAAGTTACAAGTTTAGTCCCTTGAACATTCGATTTTAAAAAAAAAATAATAAAAATCCAGCCATTGATCTACTGGACACAAAATTGACAGCTTTGAAAGTTAAAACATCAAACAAACACAAGCTCCAAAGTTCAATGACTAAACTTGTAATTTAACCTTATACAAACCTTCTAAAAAAACCTATACAAACAAATAGCCTATAAATAATCTGGTTCCTGTGGAATTATTATGAACGCATGCGCAATGTGTACCACAGTTTTCAATGACTTGTACCATGCTCAAAGATTTCAGAATCTTACACAATACTGAAGATTCCATACTCAAGTTAAAATGATAAAAGTTTATACTCTCGCCTACCTGTTCTCCAGTTTGAACATCGAATGAATGTTGACAATCAAATTGAAGACCTTTAAACTCATTGATGCAAAGCCCTTGAAAGGCCCTGAAAGATGGAATGTCACTCGAGTCACAAGAATCTATGGAGAGAATATTTAAATTTAACATGAAACCTAAAATCTTTTAGTCGATCTGATGCACTTACCATCTTATAAGAGAAACGCTAGGAATCCAACGAAAGATGATCGGTGTGTTGTCTGCATTGACATAATAGCCACCAAATACAATGAAAACTGTCATGAGTGAGGGTCCCACTGCCATTGCTGCTTCTGTGCTAGGAACCATAGCCCCGACAGTGAGCCCCATAGCAGACGCAGCAAAAGATTCAACCGTGACAATACTGCAGAACTTCCCAAATCTAGAAGTAGAAAAATTACAAACCCAACCATCAGAAAGAGTCAAGCTAAATGCTTTATTAAACACCCGTTCCTTGGAGGATGAAAATCACAAAGGCGAAATTTTTAGAGATAAATTAAATAAAGAACTTATTGACCAAGACTACTTTTTCATTTCGGAATATTTAAACATTTTTCATTGATATAGTAAAACATTGCAAATACAACTATAACATGTGTCCTACTTAAGCCTAATTCTTCTAACTTAGAATCCCACTCAAAATAGCAATAAACGAATAGGGCCAAGAAATATATAACCCCAGTCCCCCTACAAGTTATTTTTTAAAGAATATTATTGGTGGCAACTTGTGCTTGATTTTGACAGCTAATTACGGAATGACCAGACCCTGACCTTGATGCTGTTGGGTGAAGACGAGCCATGGGGTACAAAAAAGCCCCAAATACCAGTGGAAAGGCAGCTCCAATTGGGATCTCGGCCAATAATTTAGAAAGCAAATATGGGCCTAATGTATAAGATCCCTTTGCACGCTCCCTGTCAACAATTGCACGTTCCTTTGGAAAAACACCCACAGTCTTGGTGAGAGCAGCCATTGCAGTGTTGATTGCTGCAACCTGAAGTGAAATGTATCCATAATAGCCACAAATTGGATTGAGAAACTTGTACATGTTCTATTTTTGCCTATGAATTATTCTCAATTCTAGCAAATAGGGGCGGGGTGGGGGATCTTCTTTGATTAAAATTGCAGCACAATATTGGTTCGTTATTGTGGTACAAAAAGCATCACCAGAATGTCATAATTATACCAAATTTTCCACAGTGCTTGAATGATTCCAAATATACAACGATATACTATACCTGAAGTAAACCCATCCTATCCTGGATTGATGTTTGAGATCTTCCCATTCTCCAAAAGACTGAACCAAATATGATAGCTGATGCAATGGACATCCGTGCTCGAACCTTATTTGTTGGTCCATCCCGAGAAGCCTGGTAATTCATTAAAAGCTTTAATCAAGTAAAATAACTAACAGAATTACTATACACACAACAGATTAGCACGTTTGGCAGACCACTTGTGACCCATAGATATTCTCCTTAATGTATGTGATTTGCAAACTGGAGATGAGGACAAGATAACTTCAATCTAAGAATAAGAAACATATGAAAATGAAGCTTTTATCCAAATAAAGTTATCAGGTCATCGTTATAATATCAGAAACGTAGCATAGGTTTTCCTTTTCACCCTCTTATGACTTTTATCTATATTTTTCGACTGATTGAAACCAATGTAGAAACCTGCATCCATGCACGCTTGAGGAGCAAGCAGAATTGCCTCCACCAACCTCCGTTTTTCAAAAGCTTACTTTTCCTGAATTCTTTACCAGCCAAGACCTGCCTTTTCTCAATTGGGTTTGCATACAAAATTGTCGAAGAGTATCGTGAGAATGATTCTACAAGACCACAGATCCTCTTCTGAGAGGAGTACACGCTGTCTGCAGAACTATAGTCAATTGATATAAGATCTGCCAGAAACTCAGCGGGATTCACATGGTCTGGGCAATTATACCTGTTCAATCAAACAGAGAACTAGTGAATGACAATATCTGAAGTCCAAATAAGCTAACTGAAATTATTTTTAGAACAAAAGAGAGTATTCAAGTAAACATAGGAAAGGCAAAAGAAACAGGCACACATATATTCAATTTCTTTAGTTTACAAAAGAAGTATAAAACAAAAAAAAAAATGTACTGGAAGAAAAAGGTAAAATGCTAACAAGATAAAATATGATATTGGTTAGTAAATGCAGAACAAAGCTACTGTACAAGCCTTGTACGTGAAAAATTGAGTTAGAAGTGCAAAGCCTGATAGTCGACAACAAACAAATCATCAGCCATGGTCAACACTCATCAAGAGGTATGTGCCTAAAATGACCAAAAAAGAATAAAGAAATGCTGAAGGATAATGAGGTATATGCTGTAAACAAGGAAAATGCTCAAATGAAAACATATTTGTTGAAGGTACGGATAGAGCTCACAACCCAAATTTAGAGAAGTATTCCAAAGGTTCCTCGTGAGCAGGACCAGCATAGACAAGAGCACCCTCTGTCAACAATATGATATCATCAAATTTGCTATACACAGAACCTCTTGGTTGATGTATGGAGCAGATTACAGTGTGCCCATCCTTCGCAAGTTGTTGAAGTGTCTCCACTACTTTTTCAGCCTGGAATGCATCAAGTCCTGGAAGCACCATGTTTATAATTTTATTTGCAAGAGACATTTTACATTTATAGTTATCACTGTTTTGATCAACAATCACTAGTGAACCTTATCATCCACGTTAAACAAATAACTAACAAAAAAAAAAAAAAAACATATGAAAAGTTTCAATAAGCCAGAAATTGGGTGATTACAAAGAATTAGATATTAGCAATGGAATCCTTGGTTGGTTAATTACCGCACTTTCAATAACAAAAAATTAGGAACACAAGATTTTGCAGCGCAAGGGTCTGTAAACTTTGGGGAAGTTGCATGTGATTTTATAGTTTCGACAGCTGGTATAGTATTGTAGGCCTCACTCATATAAAACGTGAAGCTAAGACGTGTACATAGATGATGATGTCAAACGTACAGAGCAACTGTTTGTAACAAGAAAATAACTCTCGTAATGAGGCCAAGCTTACCTGTAGTAGGTTCATCTGCAAATATAACAGATGGGCTGGCAATCAGTTCACATGCAAGAGACAAGCGTTTCTTTTCACCCCCACTGATCCCACGAACTCTTGCATCACCAACACATGATTCAGCACAGCTTACCTTTTTAACAAAAAATAAAAAATAAAAATAAAAATAATAAAATAAAATAAAATCATGAACGTGCTTAAGCTCAGATGAACGGAAGCACATCACATCACAGTGACTCAGAAGAGGCTAAGACCCATATTATTCAACCAGTTTATAATTATTTTTTGGGCAAAGAAACTCTTCTTGAGCATTTCAGTTTATAAAATTGTTGTGTACATTGTTTGGTAAGATCTTACAAAGAATGGAGCGGAAAATCAGACCCAGGAGACAGCTATGAACCTACAGTGGCCGTAGTCCTTTATGGTAGATTAAATTGAAACAGATAATACATCCACAATGTATGAAGATCTTATTTCAGCTCTCTTAGGAAAACAATTTTTTTATATCAATCTTACCAAACCTAGTTTCAACAGCAGATTGTTAACATATTCTTCCCTCTCTTCTACAGAAGATATCTCAGTAAGCTGAAGTTCAGCAGCAAGCTTCAGTGTCTCTCGCACAGTTAGCTGTGAGAAAAAGAGGTCCTCCTGTCTCACATATGCCAGCCTACAATATTGATAATAATGATGTTTGGTGTCTATGGGAGAAAAATGATACAAAGATAGAGAGACAGAGAGAATGAAGCAGTTTTCTCAACATTATGTTGTAAAATGTTTTTTCGCTTAGAGAAACATACCTGTAAGCTCTCTTATTTGAATCAGCCTTTCCATTGAAATCTATAATGCCTGAGAGATGTAACCGTGGTGAAGCCGCTAGCTGACCGGCCAGAATATTGAGCAACGTTGTTTTTCCTGAACCTGACGGTCCCATTATTGCCAATAATCTTCCTGGTTTCGCTTCCCCGCTAACATTCTTAAGCAGCCATCTCACCTACCAATAGGTTCTTCAATCAGTAATCCATCATGCTCTGCTTTTAAAAGCATAGATATTATTGGTTCAATTACACGAAGTTCAAGTCATACAAGAGAACAGAATAGCCAATCGAAGCAACAATGAAGTTCTTCAGCATTTGCATGCCGCAAAAACAGAGATCAACCAATCAACTTACAAGAATCGAAAATCAAAACATATTCCAGTAATTTTTTTCCCTCAAAACTGAACTCGTAAGGTGAAAACTAAAGGAAACGCCACGTTCACTTCCAAAATGAAGTCAGTTATTCACTCTCCAAACATCCTACTACATTTTCGATAACTCAAAACACCTTAATGAGAACACAAATCGACTTTAAAGAATGAAGAAAACAAGAAGAAACTCACTGATTTGGAGGATTTATCAGAGAGAGAGCACGAGATATTGCACCACCGAATTCTCACCGGCGTAACTTTCCCAGAGGCTGGAGCTTCTTCACCGACTTCAATGTCTCCATCTCCCTTCTCCCCGTCCTCGAGCTCGATATCGTATTCCGGTGGAAGAGCAGGTTCAGGTCCAGAGAAAAGACGGACGAGGATAGCCGCCGCCACGGCGACCAAAACTTGGCCAACACCATTCCCGCCAAGGCTCATGACCGTCTGGCCCACTCTTTTCCGGTCAAATTTCACCATTCCACTCCGGCGGAGGTGAGCAGTGCGCCACCGCGCAAGAGATTACCGGGAGGTCCCCGTACCTATCGGAGATTATTGGCCGGATTCTCGTAACAGACGAGACAACGAGTGTTACGTAGAAGATAAGATTGGTGTACTGGGTATTGTTAAGAAGCTTTCAGGTCTTCACTCCACCCATTGGAGATTACGAGCTTACCCGTGTAGTAAAATAAAAGTAATATTTGGGGGCTATAATAAGGGTTCCCTTCCTTTTTTTGCTCCTAATAATATTACCAATGTTTAATTTGTCTTTTGTCCCTGGAACGTGATTCTTTGAATGGACGTGGTTTTTAAGCTATTTTGTACTTTTCGATAGGATGTGATTTGTTTGAATTTAAATGACTTTTTAAATTTAATAGGTGCAATTGTTGTTATGAAATGCTTGTTCGAGTGAGGGTGGTTACACATTCAATCAATGCATCTATTCGTGTATGGGTACAATCTATGTATAAACTTGTAAAAGTTATATATAAAAAATACCAAAAGTATGTATATATATATAACACAAACTAAACCACTTGGAGTGATAAATACATTGATGTATCTTCACATGTTGCTTTCATGAAACCCTTTCCTTTTTATGTTTGGCTTCATTTTGACATTATTGTTTGTAACTTAAATATTATAACACATGTGTTTTGCTATGAAATATTGACATTATGTGGTGGTATTATGTAATATGACTCGTTATTTTTACATTTGTTCAAATGATTTTTAGGTCCTCTTGAAGTTCGCTAAAATGCAATTAAATTAAAAAAGTTTTTCACAAATACGTTATTTGACTTTCCTCTAAAATTCTATGTTCTTCATCCGTTTCTTTATCTCAATATGGTTATACAATCTGTGGCATAAATTTATTTACTATATGTCGTTCCTATTTATTGAATCTCATATTGGTCTCCTTTAACTATATTATGAGACTAATATTGGATTTGAAGGTTTGTTAGAATGTAAAAAAACAGTCGTATTTTATGATATCTTGAAAAGATATACGGAGAAAAATGTTAATAAGAAAATTACACAGCGAAACAAAATTTTTTAGAAAAAAATATTTAGGGAGAAAAGGAAAAAGTATTTAGAGAGAGAAACAAATTTACAGAAGAACGGTTTTAGAGAGAAAATAATTGGAATGATACAAAAATTTTAAATGAAAAAATGTTGGGAGAGTAACAAAAAAAGATTTTTGAAATAATGAACAAATTTTATAGACGAAAGTTAGAAACATGAGACACAAAATTTGATGATACATGAAAGGTAGATATAGACACGTGGAATAAATTTTCATTTAAAAGTTAATTTTTATGATAAATTATGTTGGTGTATACCTTCTATATAGTTAAAATTAACTTTTTCTACTGCTATTAAAGATTTATGATCATAAAAACTAAGTTTAGATATAATTTATGACTATTTTCAAATATAACAAAATGAACTAATTTATTTACAAATATAACAAAATGTTATTGTCTATTAGTGATAGACATTAATAGACATCTATCACGGATAGACAATAATAAATGATAGTAGTCTATCAGTATTTATTAGTTTCTATTATTGATATACAGTGATATTTTGCTATATTTGAAAATATTTACAACAATTTTGTTATCTAAAACAATTACCCTATAATTGATTAATTGATGTATTACATATATAAAATTTTATTTTTAAACTTCAAATTAAAATTTTAGCACATGTGTGTAACATGTATTCCTTACTAATATCTTTTTTAAAAAGAAAAAAAGAAAAGAAAAGAAAACTATTATATGAAAACTTGTGATTGGGTACTTAGGTGAACTACATGAAACGAAGATAAGTGTAGCGCTAGATGCACCCAAATATCTTTCTTAAAACAATAGAATGCTAAATTGAGTTAGTTGCCAAAGTGAGTTTGGCTTAATAATAATTGACGTATAATTTCATCATTGTTTAAGGAAATTTGATCTCTATGCAATTGATATCAGAGATTCGATGTTTGTCCATCTTGGTTGGTTGTTGGCCCTCCTCTAAGTTTAAACATTAACAAGAGGAAAAGATAGAGTTGTTTGATAAATACGCAGACTTCAATGGTAAACACTGTTGATGTTGAATTATTTAACACCCACTTATGAAACCAACGAGTCAAACGCCCTCTTATTGATATATTAGACACAAACTTAAAAGTTTTTAAGTTTCATTAGATATAAATTTCAAATACACACCAAACTTATCAATTGATTTCTTCTTAAACAAAATTGACAATAACTCAATAAACACGGAATTAAAAGTTTAAAAATTGATAACACATAAAATTAAAAATTTTAACATATTATTTATTAGACTTTTAAAATATGAAAAATCAAATATACACCCATTTTAGTGGTTGGAGACTAAAAAAACTAAAGAAAAGTATTAATTCCTACCCATTAAGTTTAACGTTTATTTTTCGAAATGAATAATAGTTTTTATTCTTCACAATTATTCATATATCAATCGATATCTCTCACATCCGAGTGAGAGTGGAGGAAAAATAATCAAATACAAAGGACAAAGACCTAATTGAACCTAACAAAATCAAAGGCCCCATTCCTTGTGCCTTATTGTTGCTTTTTGTTTCTTATTATAATTTAAAATTTTAAAATATTAATTTAAAAAAACTTTTTTTTTCGTTATAACTATTCCATTTTGATCTTACCATTGTTTAAAAGAATTAAATTTTTTTTGTTTGATCTATAAACTTTAAAAAGTATCAAATAAATTTTTTAATCTTTAATTTTGTATCCAATAAATTTTTAAAAAGTATCTATTAAGTTTTTTCACTTTCAAATTTATTACTGAAAAGAGCTTATTTTGTATATATCCAATAGACCATTGACCTGTTGAGCAAATTCAAAATTCACAAGATCTATTAGATACAATATTAAAAGTTTAGAAGTTGGAGGAACCCTAAAAACTTAAAAGGAAAACCCAAGACAAATGGTAGGAAGAGGTATATAAACTCATGATGGAGGACTAAAAACAGCAAGTCCGCAATTTTTTGTTTTTTTTATATCCGTGAGTGTCTAGGCCAGTTTACGCGCACTTCAACTAATTTCACGACGATGATGATTAGATCCATCATATGATTGAAGCATTAAACAAGGGGACTAACATTTTAGCAGGTTCATTTTATTATCAATGTGACACCAGTGAATCAATAGCCAAAAACAACAAAGATCACAGATAGAAGCATCATTCTTACTGAAACCGAAACATCGAACGTCTCGGCAGTAGACAAGAAGATCGCCAGGTAAATATCAGAATCCATACATTCAGTTAGATGGATGAGCTAGAGAGAAGTTCCATAAACACAACTGGAATCTTCAAAATTCATAGCTTGGCCATAACATGAAGTATAGAACAATCCTCCTACCTTGACTCTCTGTTTATCAGTGGTAGTTAACATACACTATGCTGAAAAGGACAAAAAAAAAAAAAAAAAAAAAAAAATCTAGAAGAAAACCACATCAAAACCAAAAACAAACAATGCAATCCAAATCAACATCCAATCCAAATTTAGAAAGGAGTAACTGAAAAGAGGTCCAGCAACAACACAGGAGGAGGGGGGTAGTGGAAAAAGAATCTGAGAATAAATAAAGCGTAATCTATTATTGAAACAATAGTACAAATCTTAGTAAAGGGGCCCCTTGTATGAATGCAAATGCTGAGATATGAAGTAATGAGGACAGGAAATCCCTTTAAATACATAAATTAGCTTCCAAACCTCCGATTGTTACAATAAATACTCTCTCTATGTATATATAGATAAAAATAGTAAGGGAAGAACTAAAAGAACAACAAAAAGGACGTGGTCACCTTAAACCTAACATTAAACTTTGGAAACAAGTTACTCAATTTTCTCTTAATTTTCTTAACTAAAATTCCAGATAGGAAGTCAAGAACAGGAGTATCATGAAGAAAAATGCTGGTTACCCTCAAAATCTCTCCTTATAAGTTCAAGAACAAGCTCATTCCAGGTATCTACAGGACCTGGCATGCACCAGTGTAAGCAATCCTGTGGTGGTGGCTTTCCGTCTGGCCCACGTTTGGTGAGTTTATTCGGGTCAGTATTTCTGTAAGGCCCTGGATGCCCGTCGTGGCGATATTCAAAAGCTTCTGTAATGTCCATCAGTTTTAGCCTTGATTTATTTGTCAACTTCTTAATTGCTGCATCGAAACCAGCTACTTGATTATCATGCATGATGTTAGTGAATTTATTTTCCACTCGTTCTCCTATGGCGAGAGGCCTTTCCTTTCCAGTACAGGATCCACCAGTATTCCAGGCCCCACCCTCATAGTGATCAGGAGAATAAGATCGCACAATCGTGAGTCCTGTGTAGTTCGGGCTTGTGGCAAGAGAAGTAAGAATTGTTTCTACAGAAATTCGAAAAGCCTCAATGTTGTTAACCTTCATATGACGAGATTTATCAGGCCACCACAACTGTCCTCCTACAATCTCATTATTTAGAACGTAAACCGACCGCTTGGCAAACCAGTGACCAGATGAAATGACAATGACATCAAAAGTTGGAATAAATTCCATGAAATTATCATCAGGAGCATCAAGGTGAAGTTTGACAACATCATCTGAAGCAAAATCTAAAGGTTCATTTGTTTGCTTCACAAGCCATGATGACCATATTCGAACAATCATCACAGAGGTTGACCTGAAATAATATCTTTGCATTTTCTTATTTCCCCTGTTTTTAGGAACTTCAACCTGCACACATTCAAAAAAAATCAAATTAGCAAAACATTCCAAAACTGTTTGAATGAGCAAGTGAAATGCAGGGTAGCAAATAAAATACACAACGACAAAAAGCATCCAACAAAACAATATCAAACATGTTACCTCATACAACATACAATTTACTAGAATAAGTTAAACACCACATGTTTAGAACAAAAAAGAAAACAACATATAAAGTTGGAATGGATATCTCAAATCAGAGTTTTCTACTTGAACATTTACATCTCTTGCATATGAATTAAACACGCAAACTTGGACAAAGCACGGGTGTTCCTTACAGAAAAAACTATGCTTGAAGTGTCAATTGCAGCAAAGTTGAAAAGTTAACAGCACCTGCAATGTCCGTATTTAATAGATAATAAACATTGACGAGTTGAGTTCTTAATTCAAGTTTAAATCGATCCAATTTGTCAATTATCTACTTAAGAAACAGTGCTACTTTCTCCCTGGCATTCATGCAAAACCCCATAAAAGTTGGTATCAAGTCTAGTGCATTAATTACACGAATTAAGCGTCTACATATTCAAACCATCTACAAACAAAACACCCAAATACAGAAGCATGAATTCACCAGCATCCTCCACCTACTGGATTTCTCCAAGGTGAGTAATTATTTAATTTAATTCAATTCATTCCTTTCTCAACGTAACATATTCATAAAGAACCAGATCTAAAAGACTCTTTGTACAAAGCTCCAAAAACACACGAAAAGTATAAAATATCCAGTATTCATAAAGAACCTTTGTCATAATAGGATCAGACCCTTCATCAACTTCCAATGCAGTCAAAAGATGGAAAAAGATTGAGTTAAAATCAAAACACAATTTAAAATTAGCAATAACCTGCCACAAAGCGCACAATAACGACTCCATTTGGTTTCGAGCAACTGAGTCGCCAATAAAAGCAAGTGTCTTTCCACTCATCAACTTCAAAAAATTTTTAGCGTCAAATCTTGGGAGGTTACAATGAGAGGGCTTCCATCGCCAATTCTCATACTCCCTGTCTGGTCTCCCATTGCCCTGGCAGTTCTGCATCTGTGACAGGACAGGGCATGAATTATTTTTATACAATGGCCCTGCAGAATCATAAACCCAACTTCCATGGTACAAATCACAGCCTGCATGATAGGACAGTAAATAAAAACAATTATAATCTAATTGGAGAAGTTATTTGATGGCAGTATCTTCTTATTGATTTCAATAAGAGATGCCCTAAGGATGAAGGTCTGTAAAGGCAAACAAAAGTAAGCAAAAATAGATGGACAAAACGGAACCATCTTGGGAGATGCAATTGAACACAACTAACGTATATGATATTCATTATACAAAAATTCTGACAAAACTAATATTATGTTCAAACATTAAATATAACTAGTTGAAGTACTCGTTTCACATAAGGTTTACCTAAATCTGATGCTGTGCTCCCATCATTTGGCCGAGGATCTGGATCTGGTAAGTTATCTGATTTGACACCAATATCATTTTTAGAACCCATATCTGTATCACTGGAATTGCTTGTAGAACCTTTGGAAACAGATTCAGCATTTTCAACTTTAGATGTAACGATAGAAGCCTCTGACTCATCTTGTGAAGACAATTCTGAAGGAATTTTCCCTTCATCTCTCTTCTCCTTGGTTTCTGGAACAACTGACCGACTGCTTGATTTTGTGGCATCTGGCGACTTGGACTTGGGCAACAAATCCTTATCAATTACGTCTGAACTCTCATCATCCGCAGGTCTTTTTGAACTACTTTGGGGAGGTGAATTTGACTCAGATTCAAATTTCCCATCAACTATACCCTCATCTGAAGAAGATTTTTTTGTAACTAGATCTAAATTGATGTCATGGGCAGGAATAGTAGCACTTTGATTTCCTAGAGAAATTACAAAATCCAAATCCTTTGAACTATTAACACCGTAGAAGTACCCGCGCATTATGGAACCTATTGGGTAGGAGACTAAGAACCAAGATCCAAAGATTAGGAACATAGCCAAACCTCCAACTGAAATGGCAATCCAAGAAATCGTTCGTGGATATACAGCCATTTGTGAACCCTTCCGCATGGCCCAAGTCATAACTCTCCAAATTATCTACCATGAACAGTTAAAATCATCAGCTTCAAAACAATAGGTACTTCGTAATCGACGTCTTTTCCATTAATACCAACAATTCAAAATCCCAGTTTTGACATTCACTTCCTGAACAAGATTTAATCACAATTGTATTGTAGAATATGGAAGCGATCTGAGTGATTAACGCCCGAGTAAGATTTCCTTTAACGAACCTGAACATCAATCAAACGCCATGGTATGAACAAAAATTGCGACATCAAGGATAAATTCAAAACCAGTAATTGAAACGGAAAACAAATTCATAGCAAGAAAGTCAACACAAACGCAACAAAACGCGCAGAAGAACACCGCCAAACATCTAATCCCAAATTCAATGAGGAAACTGAAAAACGGGCAATATCAAAGAAAACCCCGTTATCGAAATTTCGCATCTAAAAAGGAATCGAGCAAATAAAGTAACAAGTACCACCAGAAAACCAACATTCAAATCCAATATGCGGATCAATGGAGCAAGATTTAGAATTGAAAGAACGTCAAAACAAGTTCCCGGGATGATCATAAATCAGAAGAATTACCACAAAAGCCGGAAGAAGAACACAGAGAAAAGAATGGCTGGAATCTCGAAATCTTTCCGTACAATTATCACGTGATTCGTTTTGGGAGTGCAGTGGAAGGAGATAGAGGCTTCAGGGAAGGAATTTTTAGTTGAAATATTAATAAAGAGTTGCTTCTTATGAAGTGACATATATATTTTTCTCTCCCAAGCATTGTTCCCTTATTTATCTCCCTCAAATTGCAAAATCACCCATATACATATAGTTGGTAGGTTCAATTATATCTTTAAATTTTTTATTTTAAAAATTGAACCTTTTAATTTAAATGAGTATTAAAATTAGTTCGGATTTCATCTTCAAATTTATATAATTCTATAAATTATAACAATTGTATAACTTTATACATCTAATTTATATAATTACTGTATGTTTTAGGTCCTATTTAACATTTGTAAGAGTTTAGGGACCCAATTTCTAATGTTGGAAGTTTGAAATTAGGGTTGGCAAAAAAACTCACGAAGTCAGAGAATCTCTGATTTGACCTGAGATGGAGGTCAAACCGATGATTTTTTAGGATCCCCAATCCGATTAATTTTATATATACACATTTTCGCTCTCTCTCACTCTATCTCTCTCACTCTTTTTTTCGCTCTCTCTCGTTCATTAGAGTTAGTCATCGGTTCCCGTGATGGAGAAACTCCGTCCCCGCTTACAATTAGCATAAATTTGTATAATCAACCTCAAAATTTGTTGTTTGATCCCGCAAATTATTGAAAATAATAAATTCAAACCCGTAAGCATTATTCAAATGTACCTTACACGAGTGAAAATTCTTTTTTTTTTTAAATTAAAACAAAACAAAAAGAGATAATTATAAATTAATTCAAATACCGGCTTTAACAAGTAAGACATTTCAAAATTTCCATTAATTCATTGGTTTCAATAAAATAATATTTTGGTTAATACACAAAATAATTATCTAATAATTTTGTCAAAATTTATAAATTTCAACTATAAAAATTATAATGTCATTTTTCTCAAAACTGTATAATTTCCGTATTGTACATATATGTAACAACTTCTTGAAACACATAGAGAATTTTAAAACAAGTTTGAAAGCACAAGAGTTAAAGTTGCACCCTTTTAAAAGTTCAAAGTCGAGATTGCAACCATCATCTTAATTTGGAGTGTAATTTGATTAATTTAAAAATTTAGGATCAAAATCTTTATGATCAAATTTGACATTTGATTTTATTTTATTTTTCATAACTAAAACACTTTTAATTTATATGGTTGATGAACATGCAGTATGATTTAGGATTATTTAAACATATTATCATGTAATTAAGGTGACAAATCATTGACTTATCACATTTTATATACTCTATGAATAAAAATAAATGTCGTATATCATGCTCCAATAATATAGTTTTAGCCTACCACTCGAACTCACTATATGTTAGTGATTAAGAGATGTGTTATTTTAATTTTTTTTTCCTACTGTGCTAAAAAATACGTTAGTTTTCAAAAAATATTAAATTTAGTCTATGGTATTTGTTTATTGTTGATTTTTTTTTATTATTATTTATTAGTATTTGTACAGTAAATTTTAAACATCTTCTCACGCATTATATTTTTTTTTTATGAAAATTATTGTTGTTGTTATTTAATTAATTTTAATTAAATTTTTTTAAAAAAAAATCTAAATTTAAGATTTGTTATCTATTTTTTCAACACAAAAGGAAACACTCAAACATAACTCAATCTCCTTCAACAAGCTGAAGAAGGAGCTAGAGGGAAAGAATATAACCATGACGTATCACCTGACGCATTATCCCCGTGTTACCTCACAGTTTTATTATTTTTGTAACGTTATTAAATAAATAATTCGTTGGATATAAAATGGTAGTTAATAACTTAAAATTCAATTCCCATCTCAAAATTTTGGATAATTATTTTAAATGATAAAAATACTAAAAAAATATTTTTAAATATAACAAAATATTACTGTCTATAAATGATAGACATAATTAGATTACTAATCAACAACAATAAATGATAGTAATGTATCAGAGCCTATCATTATCTATAATTTTCTATTAGGGATAGACATTAATATTTTGCAATATTTATAAATATTTTAGCTTGTTTTGTTATATTTGAAAAAGATCTCAAAATTTATCGGTACCTATTCATTTAAATTTCGAACTTTTAATTTCATGAAGCGACACTCTAAATCTAAATAAGTGCATTCATTTTTAGGGAAGACATCAATTTATAAGTTTAAACTTTATATGAGGTATAATAATTTAAACCATGAATATCAATTTAAATATTGAATTTTTTAAGTGTATCGATTTACACCATCTCTTAGGTTTCGTTTGGAAAAAAAAAATCTCATGTGAATCTTATAATTGTTTGAATTAAACCTATAATCATTTTATAAATGAATAGATTTGGGGTATGTTTGGATTGACTCAAGAAAAAAAAATATTTTTTTGAAAAAAACTAATTTTTATTTAAACTCTTTTGATAAAAAATGTTTAAAATACACTTCAAAATCTATTTTGAGTGGTCGTCAAACACTCCAAATTCTTCCAAAATAACTTATTTTTTAAATAAAATACTTAAAAATGCATTTCAAACACACCTTTAGACTCTTCGTCATAATTTTCTTTCAGAATTGTCCATACATTTACTCTAATCGTTTATGTTGTAAATCTAAGATTTGAAAAAATCTGCACATTTGGCAAGAATTAATGCACATATAAGTTTCAAATTTAACAACAATTAAGGGTCTAAGTTGATTGGGTTATGAGATTTTAGGTGTTTAACTAACACAAATTATAAAATTCAAAATGAAATCTAAAGAAAAGGTGTAAATTGTGTACTTACAAAAATTCCAAATTTAAACTAATACAATTAATAGTTCAAAATTTTAATTGATACATGCCTAATATTTAGGGGCATAGACCCATATTTTTCTTGGTTGTTATATTTTGTTCAATTTTAATTAATTCATCCACTAATTTCGAAAGAAAAAATAATTAAAAATATTCCCAGTTCATTGATTTCTATTAAATTTCACATTGTTCTACATGTTTATAATTCATTAACTGCATAACAAAAGAAAAAAAAACAAATTGCAACCACTTATTTTAAAGTTAAAGTTATAATTAACACTTATATATAAGTTTTATGTGCAATTTGATTAACGAAAAATGATATATGAAGCATTTTGATACAACTCAATAAATTTAGAAGACAAACGAATTTTTCTCCTAAAACTCTTTCTAACATTTTATCAAACAAAAATTTATTGGAAAAATAGATAACTCACATGTACATAATTTATGATAAATTTCAACTAGCCCTAAACTTTTGAAAATTTTAAAATTAATCGATATACCAAACATAAAATTTAAAGCTGTATTGAATAAATCATTAAAAAAAAAAAAAAAAGAATACAGAGACATATCAAATTGATCATTTAAAAAGATTTATAAAACATAAAATAATATGACAATGGAGTGGATTGAGTTTAATACTCTTCTAAAACACCGTTTAAATATTTCTTATCACAATTTATTATTTGATCAAAATTTAAAAATTACATCATAAGTTTTTCAAGTACTAAACTTTCGTGTTTTTATTTAATTAGCCTTTTAATTCTAGAAAGTATTTGATATGTCATGCAATTTTTTATTCTGTGTTTAATATATTTATAAATTTTATATATTATTAAATTTTTAATTTTATGTTTAATAGGTTTATATTCTATTTGACCTTATAACAAAAAAAAATTATAGACATGTTTGACAAAAACTTGAATTTGAAGATTTGTTATTATTATTAATATTATTAATCTATAACATCAAAATTGATTGTGAGTTAAATTTTGGGGTATGCAATCCTACTTAACACAAAATTCAAGTTTACATTTATGAACTAAAATGATATTTTATTTTATTATTATTTATTTATTTATTTGTTTGTTTGTTTTTTAAGTTTGGGAGATTCTCTTTTTTTATCTTTTTTATCCATTTAAAAAATCAACCTAATTGTTATGATTTGAACTTCACATATGGTAGAACTAATATTTCGTAAACTCAACTTGTTTTTTAAAAAAATTATTTTAAGTGGTTATTAAGCATCTCAATTTGTTTCAAAATCCTTCTTTAGAAAAGAAATTAAACACCTTAGAAATGAAATCAAACACAATTCAACCATAACCTAAACCTAAAGAAAACTCAAGCGTCACTTTCTTAATTATTCTTTCAAACTCACAATGAAAAAAATACAGAATTCGTGAATACAGACATAGCTTAACAATAATTAAACTTAGAATTAGAATAAATTGATTATGCTTTAACAATAATTAAGCTTAGGATTTGGATAAATTGATTATGCTTTAAGTTTTCCGGCGATCATAAAGCATTTATAGACGACGGTTCTAACCAAATCTCCTCCTCCCCAAGCATCTCTCAGCTCCTTAACCATTTCTTCACACATTACATCGACGCCGTTCTTCTTCGCCTCAATCACTGGCCCCATCGATTTCAAATACTTCAACAATCCTTCGAACGAAAACTCCTGCTCCATCTCCAATTCCTCCGGCTTCCCTTCCGATCCAATTCCCACGCTCTCGAACGGAAACGGAAGCGTCCTGTAACCTTTCAGTACGTATTCCTTCACCTTCTCATCCCAAAATGGTAGCGTCGCTTCCGTCAACCGATTCATCGCAGCGTCGAACGCTTCGTTCAAGGATATGTAGTAATATCCCCAAACGGCGATGACTCCGCCGCGTTTCCGGAGAAGTCGAGAGGTGACGGCGTAGAATTTCGGCAGATCGAACCAGTGCACTGCTTCGGCAGAGACGATTAGATTTACGGTGTTCTCTGCGCCGATTGATTTCACCATCTCGTCTTCGCTCATCTTGGCTGGTAAGTGGAGGTATTGAATCCTTTCGTGCTTCATTGCGCATTCTAATTGCGATTTGCTTACATCGATTCCGATTACTTTCTCGTAATGCTCTGCAACCTGCCATTGAATCAAAATCAAATCGAGATTTCGTGAAAATCGCTTACAATAATTGCGTAATTAGATCGATTGAAAGGATGAAAAGACTAACGCCGAGAGCGGCTTGGCCATTGCCGGTGCCGAAGTCGCAGGCGAGGGAGTGGCCGGCGGTGAGAGCGGCGAGTTTAGAGTACCAGTTGGCGGGGTAAGATCTCGGCCTCCCTTCTAGGTATTTTTCGGCCAGATTCTCCTTCTCGTACTTGTCCGCCATTGTTGCGACCTTTCGAATCGGTATTGTTCTGGAGTTCTGGATCTGTGAGAATTTCAATTTGTAATTTTATAGACAGTGCTTTGATTTGAATATTTTAGAAAATTGTTTCATCGCTAGATTTATTTATCAATTTCTGAGTGGATGATCAATAAATTGATACAGATATCGAGAGGAAAATTCTGAAATTCAATGAATCTTGTGCAAGTTTACTTCTGCATTTGACATTATGCGGTAATTTTCTCCGACAAAATGGTGGAGTGTTCAAACACGGCACGATGGAATATAAAGATAGCGACGCCAACGCCTTTGAAGTCCAAACTTTAGAAGGTTAAATTTCCAATTTAATTCTGCTTAAATTATAAATTTGTCTTTTAAGTTTTGGTGGTTAATTATTTTATTATTTTTTTTTTAATTTTTAAACTAAACTTATAAATACCACTTTCATCTAGAGATAATTTACTCCACTCAAATTTTAAACTCAAAATAAAATATATCCTACCTTTTAAAACTTAATTTTTTTTAATATTTTACTTGCATCATCATCTATGTAAATTACTGAAAAGGATTTATTGTGTGCACATTGGCTCTCACTACTATGTAGATAGAAAATAAAGAATTAGGACCAAAAAATTAAACTCAAAGGAATGAGAGAATCCAGAGGAGTGAGGGCAATGAGTTGAAAAACCTAAACTTAAAAAAAAGAGATCCTAATCCACTTGCAAAATAGTTCTTTTGGAAATTTTCCCATGATACGATGTAAGCAAAAGGTCAAAGAAACTTAGTTTTTAAAAGGTATGACATATTTCCTTTCATGTCCAAATTTAAGGGTATATTTAAAAATAATAATAAAAAAAACACCAATATATGTATGAAAATTGACTAAGGATTCAATTGTTTATATAATAAATATGTAAACCACAAGTAAGATATTGTGAGAAAACAAACATAACTTTCAAAAACTGAGAATATAAAACAAAACGATTATCATACATGGTCTTTAACTTTTAAATCTGTAACTAATAAAATTTATATGTTAACATATGGATTGGTGCACAACAAATATAAGAAAAATCTAAGAAAATGTCTACCTTTAGAGGTAGAAAAAGAAGAAAACAAAGTTATTAATGAGATATAAAAGAAAAAAAAAAGGATATCTTCAACAAAAGTGCTATCGGGTTGCATTAAAAAAAATATGTTGTTAACAAAATAAAAGAGATAAAGAGATCATGTAAACGCAATAATTTGATAACGATGACATGTACCTGCAAAAAGTGATAAAAAATAACGAAATGTGAAACTAGAAAATAGAAAGAAGAAAGAAAAGAAGAAAAAAAGAAAAAGATACCTTAGAAAAACATTTATAAATAAAATTTAGATTCAAAATTTAATTCGATTCCATCTTAAATCAAATATCAAAATTATTAAATAAAATGATATATATATATATATATATATATATATATATATATATATTAATTTAACATGTGAATGAAAAAAAAAAAGAAAAAAAAAAACAGGAGAAATCTTTTTAGATTAGAGATAAAAACATCTCATGTTTTAAGGTTTAAGGAAAAACATAAAATCAAGTTGAAAGATAAAATTTGTTAAGATTTTCAAGTCTCGTGTTTCTTTAAATCACGGTTAAGAAAATTCAAAAAAGAATATATTTTTTTTCTTTTTTGCAAATTTGTTACGTTAAGGTGACACTAAAAAAATAAATAAATTAAAGACTATGAAGATTAAGCTGAAAAATATAGACGATTTTTTTTTAATGTGTGAATACAGGGGGTTTAGTTTTTAAAATGTGATTTTTCGTTAACAAACATTGTGAATTAGATAAAATGTGATTTATGTGAAGTTTTAAAAGAAAATTTTCTTTATTAGAGATAAAATGTTTTTTTTTAAAAAAAAAAACATTATTTAAGGGAAAATAGAGATTAAAGGATGAAATGTGTCTTTTAATAACAATTATTTATTTAACCTAGATATTATTATAAATATTATTAGGGATACAATGTAATCCTATGACCATCAACTAAAAGAGGCAAAATGAGAAATAAAAAATTTTCATCTCGTACCCGGCCCTTTTAGACCGGACAAATCTAAAAGTTTTTTCCTTTTAAAAATGTTTTATTTTTTTTTAAATTTAACTTATTTAAAAAAATTGGTAAAAAAAATAAAGAACAAAACAAATAAATTAAATTAACTGGTGAAAATAGTATTCATATTTCTTTAAAAAAAAAATAAATAGTTACTGAACAACATCTAAACTATAGATCCGAATTAACTAAGGGTAAAAATATTTGAAGTAAAATAATAAATAACCCAAATTACAACTTACTCTAAAAGTGAAACGTTCTGATTCAGGTAAAACAACAAACATCCTCTCGATTGTCGTGATTCGTCTACCGTACTTGCACGTGAATTTTCCCGTTATTTTTTGACACGTCATCTTTATCCACACCTCATTATTTTTCCTCCGTTATTATTATTATCATTATTATTTGCTAAAATAACTTTTTAGTCTGAGTCTAATTTTTATTTTATTGCTAAGTTTTAAAATGTTATACATTTAATACTTAAATTTTAAGTTTGATTTCAAATTTACAATTTTATCATTGACATTTAAATTTTGTTTCAATTTGGTCCATAAATTTGAAGTTTTACATTTTTAACTTTGACTTTTCACTAAATATTCATTTTTCATCTTTAGTGTTAAAGGATGTTAATAAATTTAAAATAGTTAGCTTAATTGTAATTAATTAAGTCTCACTATTTTTCATCACTTTTAAAATGAAATAAAAAATTTCACTTCATAATTATTTTAAATCAATTTATAAACATTAACGTCAATGATTGAAAGTGTATTTTTAATGAAAAAAATGTAAAAACTTTAAATTTAGGGACCAAATTGAAACGAAACTCAAATCTCAAGAGTAAAATTGTAATATTTTGAAACTTAAGGATTAAATTGAAACCAAAATCAAAACTTAAAAGAACTAAATGTGTAATATTTTGAAACATAAGAACTAAATAGAAACTAAATCCAGAACCTAGGGACCAAAAATATATTTTCCCTTTTTTTTCTATTACAAATGGGTCCGGTACTTCAAAACAAATTTAGTTCAACTATAATTGACATATAATCACTTATTTAAAGTTAGATGTTTGATTCTCATCTCTACAATCCTTGTACTATAGGTACAAAATACTACTACACATACTCAAATTTATATCATTGGTTTATTAAAAACAAATAAAGTCCGTGGCAACTTTTTTTCCTTTTAAAATTTAAGGAGTAAAAAATATAATGTTCATGGAACAAAATATAACAAATATGATAATTCAATTACCAAAGTAGATATTTTTAAGATCTAGAGACTAAAATGTAACAAACTAATTAAGAGTTGAAAGACAAAAAAAAAAAAAAAAAAAAAAGGTTTAATTATAGATTTGGATCTTCACACTTACAAGGGGAACTAAAAAGCAAATATATTTTTCGAATTCTTATGTAATTTTCCAAACAAGTAATATTTAGTAGGTTAAATACTTAAATTACAAGTTAAATTTTGAAGCTTGTGTCTTTTTTATCTATTAACTTTTAAAAGTGTTTAAAAGGTCTCAAACTTTTGTTTTTAGGTTTAACATGTTTATGAACTTGCAATTGTGTATATAAGATCTATGATAAATTTAAAATTTTAAAACTAATTCAACTATTAGTTATAATTTTGAATTTTATGTCTAATGTAATCCCAAATCAATTTTGCATCTAATAGATTCGTGAACTTTTTAAAAAATGAATGAATAAATAAATAAAGTTTATAAACTAAATATATAATTATGAAAGTTTATGAACTAATTGGTAATAGACCTTGAAGTCGAGAGACTAAATTTGTAAGTTAAACAATTCTAAAGTAGGAAATTTCCTCTTCATTAAAGGTGCTTAACCCATTGGCATGGTATGTGGTCTCCACTATCATAGCTAAAACTAAGACAAGAGATCTAGTTTTAAAGTGAACATTACTCAACAATATTTGACTCGTTATTTTGAGGTGGATGTTCAAATACTTGTAACTTCACTCATGTTAATAATAACAATAATAATATATCAGTTTGATCAATGTATTTTGAGCTATATTTTATTTTGTTCTTTATATTTTTAATTGTCCAATCTCATACTCTATATTTTCAATACATCCTAAATTCAGTCAGATTTTATCGAAATTAGTTAAATAATAATAAAAAAATCAAACAATAAAAGACACCTGGTAAGCATATTTTCACACACTGTAGAGGAAATGCTAATGAAAACTAATTTTCTTTTGCTGAGAAAAATAAATAATAAACTAATTACATAAATTTATTTTAAGATTTATTGGAAGCATATGGAGTAAAATTAAATTTTTGAAAATTTATAGATCAAAATAGAACAATACTCAAAGTATGCAACTAAAATAGTATTTTAACCTAAAATAATAATAACAATAAGGTTAAAATATCATTTTGGTCCATATACTTTAAAATGTGTTCAATTTTAGTCATTGTACTTTTAAATACTCAATTTTAGTCCCTATATTTTTAGTAAATCTTAAATTTAGTCCCTTGAAGTTAATATTTATCAAAATTGATAAAATAATTATAATAATTTTTATGGAAAGAAACACAAAATATGAATACATTTTCAAAATTTATAGCAAAAATACTAATAAAAGTAAAATGCAATGAAAAAATCTACAACAACCTAGTAGTAGAGACTAAATTAAAGATTTATTAAAAATACAAAAACCAAAATTATACATTCTAGAGTAGAGAAATTAAAGTTTAAATAATATTTTAAAATAATAATAATAATAATAATAATAATAATAATAATAATAATAGGACAAAAAGAGCGGTAAAGAAACTAGTTCAGCTGAACGCGCCACCGTAGAGCGTGTTAAAGACGTGCGTATCTTACGTGTTTTTTTAGTGAGAAAATAAAATTTGGAGTTTGGACGCAGCAGGGAGAAGAAAAAAAGGAAAGAACAGAGAGAAGCGAAACGATACTTTGCTGTAGTTCGTTCGCATTTCCCTGTTTCTTTTACTCAGCAAAAACCGAATTGGATAATCAACCCTAGATTTAAGCATTCAATCTCTTATTACGAAGAGAAACGAGATTGATCGCATGTTTATTTTCCATAGATCGAAAGGAAAAACTATGAAGATCTTCACTGAATTATAGATTCTGCAACTGTTGGAATCTGTATTGTAATTCTTCTCGGAGTTTCAAAATCGAAAACCATTGGAATCCGTGTTTGAGGATCTTCTAATTCGAGCAAGTTTTTCAGTTATGGGAGCTGAGAAGAAGTGGCTCTTCACTCTCTTCTCAGCTGCATTACTTTCTCTGATTTTGCTACTTTTCTCTACCATTTCCGCTTTCACCACGTCTAGGCTTCTCCCTTCCTCTGTTCACCGAGGACTTCACCATCCACCGGCTTTTGCTTACTATATCTTTGGTGGACATGGCGATAAGGATAGGATCTTCCGGCTATTGCTCGCCGTTTACCATCCCAGGAATCGGTACCTTTTGCATCTCAACCACGAGGCTTCCAATGGAGATAGACAACAGCTAGCCGCGGCGGTGAAGTCTGTCCCGGCGATTCGAGCTTTTGGAAATGTGGACGTTGTTGGTAAGCCTGATCGTATGACCTACAGTGGGTCCTCTTACATTGCAACAACTTTGCATGCTGCAGCGGTTCTGCTCAAGATTGACAGTGGCTGGGATTGGTTTATCACTTTGAGTGCGATGGATTATCCACTGATTACTCAGGACGGTACGCTAATTGGTTGAATACTCTAATCTCAGATTTAAGAGTTTTAGATTGTTTTTTACTGGATCATAATCTTGTGCTTTTGTAGTGAATTTATTGTCGTTTGGAATCTTCCAAATTTTCCCGAAATAGGTTACTCTATCTTGGTTTTACCTGAAGTTATTACTTTACATTAAATGCTTGATGTGTGGATGAATTACTTGCCCAACAGAGTACATTTCATTTTTTTTAGTTACTCGTTCTTATTGTATATATCCAGTTGCAACGAAAGGTTACTGGGGCTGTCTTTCAGACTTGAAATATGACCTTGTGAGGAAGGAGGGAGTCGAGGGACTAGCTTAGGTCTTCAAATGAGTTTTTATTTGCTAAGATTATTGAGGAAGTTTCTGATTCTCTCTAGCTTACACATATTGTCTAAAAGAGATGAGCTGGTGAGGTTTTGTGTTAATTTCTTTGGCAGAAAAAGGATAATGGTGCTAATATCCTGAGAACATAGGAAGCTGCTGCTATTCCATGGTTTGTAAATGTGGCTAAATTTTGAATCCCATACACCTGCCTTAGACCGTTTTGGCAAAGTTCCATTATTCGATTGGTAGTTTTGTTATCTCTTATAATGTGAGCCTTGAGTTAAAATATTCGGCTTTACCCACGCCATCACACACAAACTTTAATTATTATTGTTTCAATGAGCATACAAAGGACAGTTAACTGAAATCAATATTAAAATCATGTAACTAAGCACGACTTAAACTGTTGGCCTGAAGTAAACATTGCTAAAAAGTGGTGTAATGGATTTTAACTGAGTTTTGAATCGTTAGGACTTTGGTATTCTCCTTGGATCTTCTATTACATGGCATTTGGGACAAACTACAATTATTGCTATTTGGTTGTACTTTCATTTGTGTAATTTCGGTCAATCCTGGATTGATAACTTTCAAACTTCAGATTATAGGAAACATGTCCAAAATATGAATAAGTGCTCATTTGAATCAAATCCATGGCGTTACGTTTCCTAGATAGATGGACAATTGAGTAGAAAGCTATCGCATGGCAGGTCAAGTGACTGAGATATTGTAATTTGCTGTCTAAGATTGCTCGATTAGGAGTCTACTCTGAAGGGTTCTTAATTTTGTATTTCCATTTCCAAGTTTTCCATGCATTCTTTAGCTGTTGGTGAGATGAGAAATAAGTGTTTTATTGTTGCTGTTTGATGTCAATTGTGCTTCATATCGTGATATGCATACAAAAAATTAGCAATTTGAGTTAGATTTGCATATTAAACTTAATTTGTAATTACTGGTGATGGTAGGACAATGAGTTGCTTGATATAAGTAAACTTATTAGATTACTGTCAATCCATTACAGGATTGAATATAACAGTAGAGAGGACCTGCAAGTGATGAATTCACAACATATGCTAACATAAACTATGTTAATATCTCTATGTATTTTGGTTAGCTTGTGCTGAGTGGATAACATATTTACCAGATGAATTGTTGGTTGGAAAAATTAACTATGGAATGTAAATTGTTGAAGATGTTCTGGAGATTGGGTTTGACTAGTGAGTTTATCAATTTGATATATTATCAATACTCAGTCTAATGTTTGGGTTTGGACATCATTTTGGTTTACGAGATCTAGCATGGTCATCATTATGAATTGAAGGAGAATAATATTCAAATATTTGAATTTAAAGCATCCCATTTTCATTTTATGTTAAATTATATGGTGTCTTCAAAAGCTTAAGTTGCTGGGCTTCTATATTTTTCAACACTTCAAATGCAAATGTCTGTTGTAGGCAATGCTTTCTAATTTTTACATGCCTTTTATTTTTTATTTTTGTCTTACGGATGATGCCTTCTATTGAGTTTCAGACCTTGCACATGTGTTATCCTCTGTTAGAAGAGACCTCAATTTTATCGAGCACACCAGCGACATTGGATGGAAAGAGTAGGCGACTCTTCACACTAGTTGACACTTCTATCTTTCTATGATTGAACAATAGAATCATCTGCATCTACATTTTGTTGTAGATCTAAGAGAGTCAATCCGATTGTGGTTGATCCCGCAGTGTACTTAGCAAGGAGAAGCCAAATTTTTCATGCTACCGAGCGACGGCCAACACCAGATGCTTTCAAAATATTCACAGGCAGAACTCTACTCTATATTAGCTGTCCAAAATTTCATGCATTTACACACACATCTACATACACATGAGGCAATGCTAAAACTTGTAGAACTTTCTCTTCTTCATTTTCAGGTTCGCCTTGGGTCATCCTAAGCCGATCATTCCTCGAATACTGCGTGTTGGGTTGGGATAACCTACCCCGAACACTGTTGATGTATTTCACAAATGTGGTTTGGTCTCAAGAAGGATATTTTCATTCCGTTATTTGCAATTCACCAGACTTCAAGAACAAGACAGTGAACAGTGATCTAAGATACATGATCTGGGACAATCCACCTAAGATAGACCCTCACTTCCTCCATTCCTCCAATTTTGATCAAATGGCTCAAAGTGGAGCTGCTTTTGCCAGACAGTTTCAACAAAATGATCCAGTGCTGAACATGGTTGACAAGATCATCCTCAACCGCAAACCGAATCGACCCACCCCGGGTGCATGGTGTTCTGGCTGGAACAGTTGGTGGACCGATCCGTGCTCCCAATGGGGCAACGTCAATGTTCTGAAACCCGGGTCTTGGGCAAAGAAATTTGAAAAGTCTATTACAAACCTCCATGATGAGTTGAGTTCACAACCAAATCAATGCAAGTGAAAATCAGGTTTTCAGGTGATTTTAGATTTTACTTGCACAGAAAAAAGATCACATTCTTATTTATTTTAGAACCATCCCTCCCAAGTATTCAATCAATAGAAAAGCCTCCCTTTCTTGCATTTGGTATTCTATCTCTACCTTCTATACATTTCATTTCTTCCTGACAAGCATAAACAAACTTTATTTTCTTCAACAACTAGAACTGTTGTTTATAAATGTATATGTTCCATTAAACAGTAAATTCATTAAATGAGTGAATTGCCCCTGACTTTTCAAAACAATTAATAGTGCTAAGAATAGCTTACATACATTGATCATAAATATTCTATACCAGGTAGCTGAGGTGAGAAAGGGAGCTAACTCTATATTTGGGAATGATTTTGAAACGGTTAAAATTACTCCAAAACATGTATTTATTCACGCAAAATCATATTAATGGTTAATTTTATACTTTTGAACACAACATGTAATGACAAAATTGATTTTAACAATTTCAAAATCACTCTCTAAGCTTATGCGGAATGGAGGCCAAAGATTTTGGAATGTGATTTTGAAACCAAAATCTAATATTGCATATTACTTGGGGAATTGTGTAAAGTGACAGAAATTAAGATGTCGTACAGTGACATTTACCAATATCCATACCAACTCCTCTCTTCTTGGTTCTCATCACAGTGCATTTATTATTGCTTTGCCTTCCAAGTAAATGCATATATACAACTTGTTAAATAATGAATAAGTGTTTGAATTGATAATGAAATGTGTTTAAAGTTTAATTAAGGGAGAAAACTCTTGTACCAATTAGTAAATCATGTTTTAGAATTTCGTTTTAAAATCGTTAATGCATGATTTTCACACTTGTACGAGGGAAAGAATCGAACTTTCAACCTCAAAATTAATAATACATGTTTATGCTAGTTGAACTATGCTATTTGACAACTAATTGCGAGACAATTGCTTTGAGAATGTTTTGAAAACTTAAATGGAAAAGGCAAAGGCATGTGGTGGCAAATAATTATGAGAATCCATGAGTTGCTTCAGTATTAAGACTTTAATAGACAATAATTGATGTTTAAATCTAAGATCATATAACGGGGAAAATAGACTAAAATAGAAGACTCCAACACCCTACATTTCTTCTTTGATCTTATCAATAATTAAAAGCTATAGTTTATATATATATTCACTTTTAACCATTTAAATGGGGCTACACTTTTCAATTTGTCTTAAAAAATGAAAAAAAGAATTGCCTATTTGTTATTTTTAAGATGTGAATATTTGACCCATATCTAATGCACAACTTTTTTTTTTTCCTTCTTTCATTTATAAGTAAGAATGCAAATGAAAACAAAAATTAATATAAGCAATTTCTTGCCATCTCTTTAAACCTACCAATAAATTGATAAATTATGCAAAAGATAAAGTGTCAAGTATTAAATTTCATAGAAAAATAAAGTATGAGATTGATTCGTTACTTCACACAATTTAGTACGAGGAGATGAGAACCATCTTCTTTCATGTTCATTCCTTGTTGTTTACAAACTTTATCAAAGGATGAAGAATGATTCTCAATTTCGTAAGACCAAATTAAAAATAAAAACATTTCCCATTATTGATTCACATCGTAAGAGCAAAGTTCCCATTCCCTCATTTTAATAGGTCTCTTGTTCCCACTTCATTTCATTATTCATTATTTTCTTCACTCTACATTTTTCTATAAATCTAAAATCAAATCAAATTTTCACTTCAAAGATCGAAGATCGAGAATCATCTCCACCCTAATTTCAAACACAACTCTATAATAATTTTAGTAACTGCATTCTTCTAAGGAAAACATATCCAACGATTTCACTTCTCGATAAACTCTAAAGTAATTGTGAGTGAGGAAAGGAAGCGAGACCGATAACAAGACCGATAAATTCTATTTTATTGTTTTCTTTTCCTTTCAAATGTGCGTCACCAAATTCATGGACCCATTTTGGTGATATGGATCAAAATCGTGTACTCGGTCCATCCTATTTTTGTCATTAGTTATTAACATTATTTTAAAAAAATTTCCAACTTCCCATTGTGATTTTTTTTTTTTTTTTTTTTTTTGCTCAACCATTGCAAAAATAAAAATGGTAGTATTAATTTTCGAAATAATTTCATACATATAAAAAAGGGAAAGAAAACGTTTGTTTTTGTATGAGCCAAACGCGGAAGAGTTTTATGTACAGCTAAGAGAGCCGCGTAAAAGATTGAATTTTTTTTTTTTTAATTATTTAAATAAATGATTTGAAAAAAAGCTGTTTATTTAATTATTTAAAATTTTTCTTTGGTAGCTAAACGAACTCAAGAAAAACCCTTTAGTACAGATAAGCCACATTTCTATATTCTTTAAGCTTCCTTTATATGAATAAAATTATTTTAGAAATCAAATAAAATTTATATTGTCGAAAAGAAAAAAAAAATTAAAACCTGGTTGATAATTACTATTGTAACAATTAAATAAAGATGTTACATGATGGAGTAGAATTACGGGTAACTTTTTCGATCTCGTTACTGTCTACATTTCTAAATTTTTCAATTTTGTATATATATATATGTGTTAAAGTTTGCATTTGTATTAAAGTGAGTTTGAGATGACTTTTGAAAATAACAACACTCAATAAAAGAAATATTTGGTCTAAACGTATTTAAGAGTTTTTTTATTTTTTATTTTTTAGTTAATTCGAACTTTGAAAAATACTTTAAATTAACTAAAATTGTTTGTTTGTTTTTTTAACTGCTAAAAAAAAAATGTTCTAGACTCACCCTTAGTCTAAGGACAACTCAACTTACCAAAAACCAATTGTTTGAAAGAATTTGAAGTCCTCCACTTTAATTCCTTTCTAAAAGGGAAAGAAGCCCAATTCATTTGTGATTTGTGTAAGGGATGGCATCAACTCCATAGTTTGTAAAGCTAAAGGAACAACCTTTTTTTGTATTTTTCTTTAATATATATATAAACTCCCAAAAGCATGGAATCAATTCAATTCAAACTATCTAACTTTTATTTATTTAAATCAAATACTATATAATTTTTCGATTAAAATACCACTTTAGTTTTTATACTCTAAAATTTGTTCAATTTTGGTCCATATACTTTTAAGTGTCAAATTTAGTCATTCAAAATTAATTCTATCGAAAATAATCATAATAGTTTCATGTAAAGAAACATAATATTATGTGAATATTTTTTAAAAATTTATAGTAAAAAATAAAAGGTAATGAGAAAATCAACAATAAACCAGCATTAAAGACTAAATTTAATATTTATTGAAATGACAAAGACTAAAATTGAATATTTAAAAATTTAAAGACTAAAATTGAACAAACTAAAAAATATAGAGGACAAAATGATATTTTAACCTAATTTTTATTTTACTTTATCTGTTTTTGCTCTGAACTTTTGGAATTGAGGAATTTCGATTATTTGATATTTTTATGGAATTAAAAAAAAAAAATTGAGAATCATGATCTTTGTAAGTAAATAAATAAAAGGATTATGTATCAAACTTACAAATAATGTTTTTTTCTTGTACAACAATCATAGGCTCGTTTTTTATAAACATATAAATAATGTTGATACATAGATTAGATGTATTAGTTTTTCGGTTGAAATGTTATCTCGGAAACACAATATAGTTTTATTTTGAATATCATAAATTAAATTGAAATCAGTATTAAAATTACTTTAAAAGGGATCTAATAAATTTCAGAATTTTATAAGCACAAAGCCCTTGTTTTCAAATTGTCTGTTTAAAAAAAATTATGCATACATTAGGTATGAAATTGATTTTTTCCCCCTTCATTTCAAGTTTGTATCTCATAAATTCAATAAATTAAAAAAATGTCAAATAAGCCAAAGATCTACGAGCCACAATTGAAAATTCAATGACTTATTATATACAAAATAGAAACTTTAGGGACTTATTAGATACTTTTATAAACTTTAGACATCTCCGATTACAGAATTGAAAGCTTTAGAAATCTACCTAACACTATCCTAAAGTTAAAGAGTCTATTTAATACAAACGGAAAGTTCAAAAACTAAATTTGTAATTTAACTAAGATTATAAGTAATCCAACGAGACATTTTTTAAATAATAATTCAAAACAAGCCATGCTTATATACGTATTAGATTAACTCATCTTTGCGCATCTTACTCTAACCACATAATAAAAAAAAATTCAAACATATTTGATAAGAATAAAGAAAAAAATTTAACACGTGACAAATCATGATCGAACAAGATAATTAATTTTCATAAGTTGATTGGATCCCCATCACTAATTTGTTATAAATTTCACGATTGGATCTGTTCTCTCTCTCACTATTTTTTTTTTTTTTTTTTTTTAAGAAAAAAGAAATCACTTGAAGAAGCAATTTCTTAATGAGCCTTACTTTAGGCTTGAAAAAAGGACCCCGAATTTATTTACATATTATTTTTCCTGCCCCTCTCTCTTTCTCTCTTTAATATTGGGCCCAAAAAAAAAAAAAAAAAAGAAAATCCAATTGAATGAATATAGTTTGTAGCATTGTTTGATTTTGAATTTTTTTGAGGACACAATTCATTATTGGCTGTCTGTCTTAAAAGCCAAATTAATTTAATTTTTATCCCCACTTGCACTCAAAAGTTCCCACAAATAATAATATAAATATATATATATATACCCCTCCTTCCTCTAAGCTTTGCATTTGTAACCATTTCCTCAAAACACTTCTCTATCTCTCTCTTCCTCATAACTTTAGAGCTTCATCTTAAGTTGAAAACAGAGAAACATAGAGCAAAAAAAATGGGGATTTTTGACTCAGTGTCAGATTTAATCTCTGATTATGTGGCCACTTCCAGACAAAGGAAAAAAAAACCATTACAGGTTAATTCTCATACTATTTTATATCTTTCTAAACTCAAATGCTTTTAAAGTTTCTTAAAACACAATTTGTTTAAATACGAAATTTCTTATGCTCTTCAAAACCTTATAATGTCGTAATTAAGCAGATTAACTTTTTAAGTGTTTAAAAATGTAATTTTTCAGTCTAAAGTACAGTTTTTTTTTCCCTCTCTTTTTTTCTTTTTTGTTTGTGTGAACCCTCAAATGTTTATTTATTTATTTATTTATTTTTGGGTGTAGACAGTGGAGATCAAGGTAAAAATGGACTGTGACGGATGCGAACGACGAGTAAAAAATGCTGTCTCTAAAATGAAAGGTTCGATCCCAAATAAAAAAAGAAAAGAAAAATACTCAGAGTGCATCTTACTTGTGCTCTCACTATTTTTCTTTTAGTTTAGTTAGTTGTTAAATCACAGTTTTTTTTTTTTTTTTTTTAAGAAATATAATTAAATTAAAATAAATTTAAAATAGTGTTAATGGGTAATTTTATACAATACAGGCGCTAAGACAGTGGAGATAAACAGAAAACAGAGCAAAGTAACGGTAACGGGGTTCGTGGAGGAGAACAGAGTGTTGAAGAGAGTGAGAAGAACGGGAAAAAGGGCGGAGTTATGGCCGTACGTTCCGTACAATGTGGTGGCGTATCCGTACGTGACGCAGGCTTACGACAAAAGGGCGCCGGCGGGCTTCGTCAAAAACGCCGTTCAGGCAATCCCAAGCCCTAATGCCGTCGACGAGAAGCTCACCACCATGTTTAGCGATGACAATCCTAACGGCTGCTCCGTTATGTAATTTTTAACCACTTTCTAAGTTTCTTTTTTCTTTTTTCTTTTTTTAAATTATAAATTATAGCATAAAACTACTCTCGTATACTCCAATTTGCAGCATTATCCTTGAACGTTCAAAAACGTGTAAGTTTAGACGGACATTAAGATATGAAATAGTGTTTCAGTGACCTAGAACAATCTTTGTGTGAAATTATACAAGATTTCTACTTCATGATGGTTTTGAAATTGTTTATGAAAGTTGATGGATAATATTACAACTTTTGAAACTATAAGAGTATTTTTGAAATAAAAAGTATCCTTCACATATATTTGTTACTTTGGTGTAAAAGAAATCCTTTACTTTGCTACTTTTTACCCCTATACTTGATATGTTCCTCGAGTCAAGTCTCAATTAAGGTAATTTTGACTAAGTTTGAGGTTGAAGTATAGTAATAGTAGATAATGTGTGAGCATAGATTTATATTTAAAATTGTGAGTTCGAATTCTCTTATATTTGTTGTACTAAAAGAAAGAGGAAAAGATGTTTGATAAATTATGTTCGGTGAATTAAAGTTAAAAAATTAAAATTTAGAACCTCATCGATTTTTACCTCTGCAATTGGTAAATGCATCCATTTTTATTTTTAACTTTGTTGGACCTTAGATGGTTAGATCATATTAAATCTAAATCAATTTTTGAGAGCATCATAGTAAATGTAAGCTTAGTTCAACGTTAATTGATATATACTTTATTTTTAAAGATGCGAGGTCCAATCTACACTTTCAATAATTGAATTAAAGAAGTTAATATGTTTTCTACTGGTTAAATGTATTAATTCTCATTCTCCTTAAAAAAGGAAAATTATCTTAAATGGCAAAACTGCTAAAAATATCTACAGCTAATAGCAAAATACACGGTCTATCGCGATCTATTGTAGATAGACGATGAAATTTTGCTATATTTATAACTATTTTAGTTCTTTTTGCTATATTTGAAAAGAACCCTAAAAAATTTGATCAATATATTATTGAAAGAAAATTTATTTCACGTGGTTTCTGTAGTTTAACTAATACATGTTGAATTTGTCATTTGAATTTTGGAGAAATCTTGTACGTAAAATGTTTAATTTTGTCCACTTTTGACTTAATATAAAATGCATTACTAAAATGAACACAGTTCGTAACTGACATAAAATTTATATTATCGACGTGTTAGAGGTTTGAATTCCGTTACCTTATATTGTTATATCTTGTACTTAGTTTTTCTATGATAGCTACTTAATCCTTCAATTTTATGTTTAATAAGTTAGTGTACTTTTAATTTTTATATAACAAATCTCTAAATTCTTAATGTTGTATTTAATAGATCCTTAAAACTTTTTATTGCGTGTCTAAATAGAACTATACATATTTGATCACCATTCTTTTTAAAAAAAAAGTTCTATTATATAGAAATCAAAAAGTTCACTATCCCAAAATAGAAAAAGAATTCCATTTTATATTATGATTGGTGGACTTTTAAAAATATTGAATATGTGTTAAAGACCTAATTAAATTTAAGATTAAAAGTTAAAAAATCTATTAAACATTTTTATTTAAATTAATTTTAAAGTTGAAAGACATAACCCTACAACTTATAATTTAACTTTATAATTTTTTCCAAAAGTCTAATGATCAATTTTTCCAAACTTTTAAGTTTATTTACGAAGTTAAATACATATTTTTTTCTAACAAAAAAATCACTTGCATACATATAATATTTTAATAAAAAGAATCTAGTTGTTCAAATTCATTTTGAGCACTCTAAATGGAACAATCTAGGGACCTTTCATCTTGGTATCTAAGCACATTTCATCTGCAAACTTTGCAATTGAATATCAACACATTTTCTCTTCAAATTAGAATATTTACAGAAAAAGAAATAATATTTTAAAAGGGAAATTAGAGAGAGATTGAAAAGGTGTTTTATTTATTGAGTGTGGAATGTTTGTAAAGAGAACAAGAAAAAGGCCATATATATAGATGCTTCCATCCATCTCATAAGAGTTAAAGTTAGACCCATTATATTTACATTCCCCATAATGATCCTTATGCAATTTTTTTTTTTTTTTTTTTTTTTTTTTGACAATGATATAAAGTCTAGATCCCTCCCACTCCAATTATAGGAACACATTTTTGTAACATTAGTGGTCAAGAATGGTTTAATTTTATCAATATTAAATAATTAATATTCACTTTTTAGATTTTATGAGAATATATTGTAGTTCTTAAAACGGTATATTGTATATATAAAAACATAATAATACAAAGCATTACGTAAGCGTAATATATATGGTTAGCTAGAAAGACAAATCAATTTGCATGCTAAAAGTTCAATTCAAAATAAAATAATCAAAATCAATATAATTTTTTGTTTATGTTTAGTACAATAAATCAACTACTAAGTTTTAAACTTTCAACCTTAAAAAAAGAATTACAACGTTGATTTCGACAAAATATCAATACAAATTTAATTCAATCAAGCGTGGATATGTGTCCAAATAGCCAAATTATGTATATTATCAGTAAAGTTCAAAGTGTGCAATAATACACATGATTTATAAATTTATGATATAATTGTCATATAGGAAATGAGTTTTAGAAGGAGAATAATTTCAAAAGACAAATCAATCAAACCAAACACTATGTATAGATTCTTGACTCGTGAAAATTTTCTAAATAATTAATTTTCAACGCAACAATTGTCTTTTAAAATAAAGACCAAATAAATTGACAAAAAAATATATTGTACGATCAATCAAATTATTGTCCGTTTGACCTAAAGAAGGTTATAATCAGGACATAGTTCAGTCTTTTTAAATATAAATATAAAGGTAAAGTACAATAATAAGTCTTTAACACATAGTATTTATATTTTCTTTTCTAGAAAAAAAAAAAAAAAAAGAAAGAAACAATTGGTCAATTACTCCATTTGCTTGTTTGGGAAGATTTTGAAAAGGTTTGTGACAAGATCAAATGGAATATTAACATGAAAACTTGTGGAGCAATAATGAAAATATTATAAAGTCCAAACAAAATGCCAACTAAGAAGCTTGAATGCATGAGAAAAAGAGATTATCACTATAAGATTCCTAACATTTGATGGTTAATTAAGCCCTCTTTTAAACTTAAGTTTAGCATTTTTTTTTAATTTCACTTAAAACTCTTAATTCTTTTCCCCTTTTTAAACCCATAACAAATATACACCTTTCAAAGTTAACAAAAAAGAACCCAAACTTTTACTTCACTTTAATCTAATCCCTAATTCCCTCACCCACTAAAAAATCATCACTAAGTCTCTTTTTCAATCGAATATATATTATACTCTTCAAAACTTATCTTATAAACTTACGTGTTATGTTATAAATATGATACCTTTTGTGAAAGTTATAATAGAGTATGAAAAAATGGTTTTTAAAGTTTGTGTTTCATCGTGGTTAATACAACATGTTATAAAATAAAGTATTGCATGTTGATATATTGGGGCAAATGTGGGAGGGGCAATTTTGCCTAATAAATTTCAAAGTTTATAAATAAAATAAAACGAGCCTTATTCTGGATTTTTTTCTTCCTCAAAAATGGAATTTTGTTAGAACCAACGTCTCTATTGTTTGAATGGAAGATCACTTGTGACTTGTCAACAATTAGTGCTATTGTTCGATTTTGTATTGTTAAAAAAAACAATCGAAATTTGCATTAAGAAAGAAAAGGGAGAAAAAAAAACACCGAAAGTTTTGCTTTTGGGATGGATTCTTTTTAAGTCAAAGTTGTTAAAACCCTACAATTTATTGGAATGGATCCAATTCATGAAGTCTTTCGACATTGTCAAATAAAGCAAACCTTCTTTTCTCTATCTCGACTATGACCTTTTTTTTTCTTTTTAAAAAAGTTTACAAATTATAATTGTAGAATAAATTTTAGGGTAATTGTTTTAAATGGTAAAATTGTTGGTAATATTTTTAAATATAGCAACATTTAATGTCCATTAATGATGGATACTTAGATTATTATCATTTATCATTATCTCTCAGTGATAAATATTGAATTGCTTATCAATTATAGACAATGACATTTTGCTATATTTGTAAATAAAGTGACTCATTTTGTTATATTTGAAAACTAACTCTAAATTTTATGCTAAAAATGTTTGACAAGTTAAAAGTATGGTTTTATTTTATTTTATTAAAAAGAAGAAGAAGAAGAAGCTAAAAGAAGGTTTAATTTTTTTAAAAAAATAAAAGTAATTTTAAGAGAAAAATGCGAACTTTTTTTTTGAAAAAATATTTTAAAAACACTTTGTTCAAATTAAATCTCAATTTAACTGTTACATCATTAATTATTCTGTGTATTGTTGGAATATAAATCAACTGTGCATGCATAAATCCTTTCCCTTTTAGAAGAATCCATTTAACAGCCACCAACTTTATGCTTATTTTTTGACCAACTATTAACTTCCACGTAATGCCAAGAGAGTAAAAAAAAAATAAAAAATAAAAAATAAAAAGCGAACAATGGCAAAAATAGGTTATTTAGTCGAACCGAACGTAGCTTAACTAATATATAAAGTATGTATATTATCAATTTCGAACTCAAAATGTTTGAATCTCCGACCTCTTATTGAACTGAAAAAAAAAAAAAACATTCAATAACTCTTCTTAGTGAATAAAAAATGGTGCATGTTTATTGAACCAAAATTTATTTTCGATCAATTCTACATCATGGACTTTGTTAACATAACACATTTAGAATATAATTGGAATGATTTGGATATACATCTTCAATAAGAGATTCGATGTTTAAATCGTCTAGTTTTACATATTGGTTATACTCTAAAGAAAAAAGTAATTTCAAAATGAAAAAAATTAGAGGTGTTTATTGATCGAGTTCAATTTTTTTTTCTTTTGTGATATTTCGAACCACTAACTCATTACAAAATTCTATAATTCAAACAACTATTGTTAAGCATAAATCATAAGAAAATAGGTTGGATTGGTTCGATTCAATCAAATTTCAATTAATATTCTTCAACCTCATAGTTGTTAGGTAGAATTAAATTACTTTCAAATTTCAAATGTGTCATTTAACTTTGAAAGGTGTTACTAGCCAAGCCACATACACCTTTTAGGTTTAAAATTAATTTGGGCTTAAAATAGAGGGAAGTTTGAAGAGAATGTGAATTTTAGGTCTCGATAGGGAGGAAAAAAAAAAAACACAATAAGTTAAAATTGTTCCTATTATATTCCATTGTATTTGGATTGAGTTGATTCAACTTAATGAATCCCAAGTGTCGGAAAAAAAGAAAAAAGAACCAAGAATCAAGTAATTCAATCGACTTGGGAAGAAAACGAATTCAATCTAACATATTAGTGCAATCCAAATACAATTGAGGGTTGTTTAGAATGCATTTTCAAGTGTTTAATTTAAAAAATAAGTCATTTTGTAGAAAATTAGAGTGTTTGGCAACCATTCAAAATAGATTTTGAATTGTATATTAAACAATTTTTATCAAAAAAGTTTAAATAAAAATGAATTTTTAATTACTTTTTCCTCAAGTCAATCCAAACGGCCATGAGTTAGGTCGGTGGTTTTTTCTTTTAACCCATTTGAAAGAATTTATTAATATATATATATTTTTTTAAAATTTATTTTCTCAATTGAACTTTAATTTAGAGAATAGAAATGAAAAATTTTTATTAAATAAATTATACGTTGCCTTTTTTGACGTAATTTTCTAGAAAAAACAAAAGGCCCAAGAAACTTAAATTGAGAAAGGGGCTTCCTTATATAGCCCATGGGCTGAGCGATAACGGGCCTCCTCAACTCCCGCAAATGTGACAAAGCCAGGCCCATTTTAAGACCGATTCCGACCTGTCGGGATTTTTGCATATTACAATGAATTACAAAATTTAGATCCAGTTATATGGATCTATCGATAATAGATCATGTCGTAAGTAAGAGTCTATCAGTAACCATATCAATGGTAAAAGTCTATCAAGAATACAATTTATCACTGATAATTTTTGCTATATTTGCAATTTTTTAAAAATGGTGTTATACAATTAATTGTTATTCCTAAAAGTGTTACCCATTCTAATTACCCAAAAAATATTTAGATACATCTCATGCTGCGCGTATCCTATTAAACTGTCTAATCATAATTTATCACGTGACAAATTCTTCTTTTTATATAAATATTGTAAATTTTGTGTGTAATAAAAGTGAGATGCATAAAGATGTGTGCATTTCGGGTTCACCCAATTGTTGCTATAAAAGTTAAAATTGAAATGGCCAAATTGTAGAAATCTAATAAGGTCGACAATGCAAACAAAGTTTCAAAAGAGAAATATCATGGGAATAAAAATGATTAACAATATCTTTGCAGAGATATTTAGAGTTCTATTATATTATTGAATTATGCTCACGTTGATAAATAAATGTTGGTTAAAAGAATATCTTAGGTCTCCAAACTTTATGAAAATGATAATTTACTTACTAACTTTTATTTTCTAAAAAACTAATTCTATAGATTGTAACAATTTAATATTTTTAAAATTCAATTAGGTGTTTACAATTTGTATGAAAATTTGACAAATATTTGCCAATTTGAGGTACTTTTCGTTTTATTTATTTATTTACTTTTTTTTAAATACCCATTGCTCACTTTGAATGGAAACGTTTTTATTGGTACTATTTTTTTTATTTATTTTATCTTAAAAAGCATAAATATCTTTTTAAAAGAAATTAAAAAAGAAAAGAAAAGAAAAGAAAAAGAATTCGGGTGTGAAATGCGTTTATGCTGCGTAAGGCGAGAAAGAAACGCATCACGATTTGTTTAATAAAAAAACGTGTCATCGCGGCGGTTTGTTTAATAACACGATTTCCTTCAGCGTGGCGGCGCCATCAAGAAACCTGGCGGAAGCAGAACGGTCGCCGGTCGGCTCCGTCGCGTTATTCTGTACAAAGTCATTGCCTCTTCTTCTTTCTGTATTTTAATCAATCATACTCCGTAATCTTCGCCTTCGACTCCTATATTTTACTCTTATGAATGCTTCATCCAAGCCTTTCAGCTTTGACTATTATCGCCTACCTTCTTTAGATACATTCTGAAGTCATCTCAACTCGCCATTTCCGATCGTTGTGTTGTTTTCAATTTTCATTGTTATTTTGATTGTTAATTACTAATGGCGATGTCTGCCTTCAAATCCTCATCTAGAAGAGGAGGTTCGACTTTGGCGACACTTTCTTCGAGCAATGGCGTGTCAACATCGGGTAAAGATAGCAAGCAGAGTGATAATTCTCCCAAGAAAGGTACTATCCGTAGATCCCGAAGCGTGAGTGCTTTTTCCAGATCTACCACAGCGGATGTTTCGGCAGATTTTTCGAATAGTAGAGATAATCCGCTCTTCTGGAGCAATGGTTCGCCTCCATCAGAAGAAGCCCGTACTGTTAACCTTGAATCTGATGGAAGTTCCTCCAGAATTAGTGCAGGAAGTTCGAAACGTGTGAGTTCTGGTGGTGTTGAGAATACGAGGGGACGATCAGTGTCGAGAAGCTCTGATTCTGGAAGTATAGGTTCAGGAAGCAGAAAAACCGGTGGCCGAAGCTTGTCGAGGGTAGCCGCTGGACGGCGGGAACGCTCGGCGTCCGTGACTCGATATCCCGTCTCATCGCAGTCTTTGAACTCTGAGGTTCGACATTAATTTCATTCCCTGCTTTGTTTTCTCTTCGTCTGCAATTTCAAAGAATGTTAGGAGCTCTAGAACTGAATTCTTTTCCCTTCTTTCTGATAATAAGAGGGAGGCCGAGCGAGATAGTCGTTATAGTACGAAATTCAATAATAGAAAGCCTCCAGATTCTGTGCTTCATGGTCGGAGAGATGTTGGATTAGTTAGAACTAGAAGTAGTTCTTCAGATGCTTTGCAGAAACCGAAAGGCCTGCGAGATCGGTCGAGTCATCTTTCGCCCTTTGATTTATCAGATAACTGCGATGTATCAGTGGTAATAGCTCTAAATTCTTCTTTTATTTCCATAAAATCTTTCCTGTTCGTGCTACATTATCACTGAAGTGTTGGAACGTTGATTCAGTCTTGTAGTTTTGAGGATAGGCTGTCCACCGCTAGCTCTTTGTCTGAAGCTGAAGAGAAAACTATAAGAGCTGTTTGTGAACAAATGAAGGTGGGTTATGTCAATTTGGATATACTCAATTTAGTTAGTGCTAAGCCATAATTTAATCGTTTAGTTATGACTCTGGTTCCTTCTATAGTCAATGAAGGGGAATTGTTTGCAAGGACATTCCAGTGCTAGTGACATATATGACATTATTCAATATGAAGTAAGACGCGCTGTTCAAGATATCCACAATGACCTTCTCAATGTAAGTTCTGGTCTTCTGCTGATATTTATGTTTCTTTCTTTGTTCGTATGACATTGGAACTCTGAGGAAGTGTATTACTTTTTGTTTAGTCGAACAGTATGCAGGGTGGGGGATTTGAACCTCTAACCCTTTAGTCGAGGCTACATATCTTATTATACCAGTTGAGTTATGCTCATATTAGCAAGAAGCTGGAATTATTCTTGGATGAATGTAAACAATATTGTTTATTTATTCTGAAAGAAACTCCTTTTGTTAAGATTGTGGTAAGAGCATCATCAAGTTATGGAAGTTAGTAAACTGTGAGGGAAGCAATTACAAAATGTATGGAATGCCTAAAGGACGATACATGTTGCCTAGCCAAAAGTTTCTTTCACTATCTTTCTTGTTCTTGAATGATGTATTGTTTCTCTCCAACCATAAACCCCAACCATCCTCCGATTGTAGTTGAAAATCCCTAGTAATTTTCCAGTATCTCAAGCCTTGTGGATGGAAAAAAAGGTAGTCTGATGTGTCTTCATGAACCTTGTCTAAACATTTTTTTATCAGTTTTTTTCAATGTCTTCTCTTGTTATCTGTACTGAATCTACTGATATTTTCACTACAGCACCTAGTTTTCCAGAACATGTCTTATAAAGCTAGTAACATTCACAAGATATTTGGAATCGAGTCCATATCAATGGTTCTTTGCTGTTCACAAGTGGGAATGTGGGAGGAATGGATATTTCTAACGTTTGGGTTGTTTCTTTATCACTTTGAGGGTGTTTCATTTACCATAACTATTTTTTAACGGGGAAAACCACTTTTTGGTGCTCTCATCATTTTTTCAAAAAAATTATATAATAGCTTAATTTAGAATTGTGGAGTCTTGGATATTTATAGTATATGGAACCATACTGTTACTATTGGCTAGGAACAGGAATACTGATCAGATGATTTTCATCTGTTTATCTAATAAGGATTGTTAACAATATACTTGGCACATCAAAATTCCTGGAAATAAGAAATGTAGATAAGGCCAAGGATAAATCAATATATATTTCTCTTGTCATGACCTATCCATATCTTCAAATTTGTTAGTAAGGTTGTTTGCTTCAATTATTTCATGGCTTATAATTTCAGGCTCCACAAAGCAGTGCTGATGCCGCAGGAAGTTCTATCATTGATATCCCTCCTGAATTGGTGAATCCAGGTGCAATTGAATTGGTGGATTTGAGAAGTGAGTATATAAAGAAGCTTGAGCAGGTAGTACTTGTTTATTCATTGTGCTGGATTGCTGATGATTTCTCATAAATTTATTTAACTTGATACCCTTAAATTCATTTCTCTCCTTTTGGTCGTCCCCCTCTCCTATGGATTAAATTTTATATTTTTCTTTCAATTGGGCTGCCCATTGGTTCATCATGTATCTCTTGTTATCTCTTTTGGGTGGTTTTGATGTACTCTTTTGGATATTTCATTTATCAATGAAATTGTTTCTTATTATATATATATATATATAAACCCTTTCCATTCTCGAAATTGATGGTTTTACTCCTGAAAGATTTTGGTTTATATTTTGTGTTTCCACACCCTTTCTGTTTGTATTATTTAGTTGCTGATAATGAGACATTTTGGTTTATATTTCCTTCAACTTGTAGTCACAAGAGCGGGCTAGAAAACTTCGGGCAGACTTGGCAGTGGAAGAGCATCGTGAATTGGAGCTCGGTAGAATTTTGCGGGAAGTAATACCAGCTCCTAAGACTTCTATGAGACGAAAAGTATGCTCTCATAGTTTGTTCGTCCATTTTACATTCAATTTAGTATACCGTTTCGGCATAATCTGTCTAGAATTCTCCTGATAAGTTTTACTCTTCAACCACCATTTGTTGAAGAAGGATTGATTTCCTCTAATATAGATGTAGCTTGTTAACATTCTGGTCTTTGTGATGCATATCTTGCACGAAGGAATGACAGCTTGCCATTCTGATACAGAGGAATTGATCGTTTGTTCAATTTCAAAACAGGCTAGCATTGAAAGAAGAAGGATGTCAAAGCGTTTAACTGACGATGCCTTGGCATATTTTGACGAGTGTGTTTCATTATCAACATTTGATGGTTCTGATTTCTCATCATTGGAAGAAACACCCCCAATCCACCAAGTTTCTTCCACTACCCAGGTGGAAGATGGTACCACCCCCCAGGCAAGTTCAAGTGTTTCAGTTATGACTTTGAGCATCTGTTTCTTTAACAGTTTCGTTCACTTTCGAATCACTTATCGTGACTTTTTTCTCTATCTCTCTCTCTTTTCACGTTGACAACTAGGGGTAGCCCTCCAAGGAGAGATCATCTAATCAGATTGTATCTTCTTTTATCTCATTAAAAGCTTTCATGCCTCAATAAGTCCTTCACAAGGTTGCTCTTAAAGCCTCGAAACTGTGGCTTACCCTTTGAAAGACAGACCTCTTAAAGCCTTCAGAAGGGAGTGGATGATACTGTGGCCTAATGGACACACAAAAAATTAATTCTTCACCATTTCTTTTGGACATGCTGCACTGATTTATAGAGCAACAGACAGGATTATAAGTCGGTCATAAAATTTTAAAACAACCAAGCTAGAGTGTACTCAAACTCTGACACAAAATAGGCAATATATTCAGGGCCAAGAGATTATGAAAGGGGCATTCGCATGAGAACAAACACTAAAACCACTTTAACCACTTTTCCCTCTGTAGCATGAGTTCCCCTTTCACTCACTGCTATCCAAGTTTATGTTGCTCAAGTTTCCTCTTTCGGTTTTTTCAACCTAAAATCATAAGTGCTATGCTTTAGCAAACTATTGGGATATTTGTTTTAGAAATTTTCGGGTACCTACTTAGGATTTAATATCCTATGAGTTTCTTTGACACTCAAATGTGTAGGGTCAGGTAGGTTGTCTCCTAAGATTAGTTGAAGTACACACAAGGATATCAAAAAAGAAGGTTAAAATACCCTTTTGATCCCTGTACTTTAAAGTTTGTTGACTTTTAGTTCCTATACTTTCAATAAATCTTAAATTTAGCCCCTTGAAGTTAATTTAACCGAAAATTGATTAAATAATAATAATAGAATCTCCATTAGACACGACATGTTTAAAGTGCCTTCCTGATAGGCTGGGAGCCAATTGTTCCTCGTACATAATCCAAACCCATCCAGTCGACTCTTCCTATTTAATCGTATAGCCACTTTTCATACTCTTCATGGAAATCGAATCACTGATAGATTTTCCCATGTACTTGCACTTTCAGGAACCAGCAATTGGAACTTCATCTGAGATTGACCGATATAATTTAGAACAGCAGACATCTTACAGAACTAGTAACCTGAGCAAACTTGGAGAAGGAAAAGCTCAGTTTTCCTTCACAAAGAAACCACATGAAAGCTATGGAATCAAACAGGACATTGGGAAGTACATTCAGAAAGACGACAACGAATTAGGGGTCGTAAGCGTGAAGCATTGTGATATGATGAACGATACAAATTTGAAAAAACCAAGAGAAAGTCTATTGTTCGATCGAGTTGTTTTCAGAAGCAGAATAGAATCGGGTAGTTTACTACTCTGCGGTGTAAGTTCTGCAGCTTGTTCCTCTTATTATGCTTCTATCATCTGATGTGTCTCAAAGACAGCTTTGATTGTGATAAAAGCATGAATTTTTTTAAAAGTTGGAATTTTACGATATTTGGTTTTGTAAAGAAAGGATGTGTGATAATTTTATTATATTTGGTTAAGCTGTTGGTATATTAAGTTCCCAACAAATCCAGCTTTCATCCTAAAATCAATATTTCTGTTGGTATATTTCTCTCTCTCTCTCTCTCTCTCTCTCTCTCTCTCTCTCTCTCTCTCTACATATATATATATATATTCGACGATGGTTCAGGAAGAATTGAAGTATTTAACGAGAAAAATCACAATTTCTGTGTATTTTTTTCCCATTTAAGTAGTACAAATTCTTTAAAATTTTACCGGCTCGCAACATATTAAATATTACGTGAGAAGGTCGAAGAACTTCAAACAAAAATGACTAAACTTATGAAAAAATTATTTTAAATTATAAATTTGTTCAAAATGTTTACGAATAATAGTAAAATATTATAGTTTATCTGATATATCGTTAAATTGTGATAAACTGTCGCTATCACTATCTTTTTTTTATATTTGAAAACTGCTTAAATTATAAATACTCACTAAACTTTTTTTAAGTAATAAAGAATGAATTAAAAATTTGACTATAAATATTAGTGACTAGCAGATATTTAGCCGCAGATTCATTTATTTTTTTTTAAAGAAAAATATATATGAAATAACTTCGTGTTGGGTTAAACTAAGCATTATTCAATTGGTATGGTACAGGCGTTCAACCTTTTTTTTTCCCAAAATTTAAAACTTTTTTTTTCCCCAAAATTTAAAGCCTCAAATCAACACGTAGACTCAATTAATGAATAAACTAGTACTTGTTTATTCATTTATTATTTTTATTTATTTATTGATTATTATTATTTTTTTATTCTATATCGTGAGATAATCCTATTTCAACCGGAATGGACGTGCTATCCTTGATCAAAAGAATGGAGGTTTGACTTTTTTTTTTTTCTTTTCGAGTTTAAAGGTTCAAATCATCTCATCCCTAAATGAGGCAGCTCTATGGCAAAACTAAACCCTAAGAAATTTATACGAAAAATTGGACAAAAAATGTCCAATGATCCAAATTTTCAAAAAGATACCAAATGACATTTTGCTGACGTTAAGCTCGAATAAAATTACAACTCGCGGAAAAGTCCATCTAGCTCTCTCTTCCTTTTCTCACTTAATCACTCTCATCTCTCTCTCGCTCACCGAAATTGGTCGCATCAAAGCTTGGACTTGTGTCGGAAAAGAAGCCAGAGAAGAACAAAAAAAAAAAAAGAAAAATGAGCTCTGAAGAGGAAGAGAAAAAAGGAAAAAGAAGAGAGAGAGAGAGAGAAAGTCAGGGTTATTTGACTTTTTTTTTCAAAAGTTGGGACATTTACTATTTTTGGACCTTTAAAATAGATTTTTTATATAATTATTCCATTAATTCAGCTCAATTCAAGTAATGTTCGAGTAATTTCCATTCAGGTTACTAAATGGACATTGACCTGATGGAATCTTGTTGATTCGAGTAAAACCAACATAAACCCCTATAAAAATGTCTAACGAAAGAGGAATTCAACAACAGCCAATGGACCAAATAGGCCTATTTCAAATGGTTTGGACCAAATCACCTCGCCTAATTTTGGTGGGAGGCAAGTTCTAATTTGAAGGTGCCCACCACTCGATTAATTTAAATTCTAAATGTCATACTATCAATCCATTGCCTTTAACAATAGCATTTGAGTACATGCTTGGGACCTATTTTAAAATTGTTTAAATCATTTTTAATTATTCAAACCATACATTTAACCACTCAAAAATAATCTTGCATTTTTTAAATGTGATTTTCATATCATCGATATATAATCGATTTTGAATGATTAAAAACATGTTTCATAATGATTTTGAAAATAACAAAAATAATTTTAACCATTTTAGAATTATTTCAAAAAAAAAAATCCTAAAATAGACATAAAATAAGATAAATTAGGAAGGGAAAGAAGGGAAAGAGAGTACTTTTGGAGATGATTGCGTGAGCTTCAATTCCTCCATTCCTGATTTGAGTTTAAATAAAATAAAGTTCAATAGTGAGGCAGTAAATAACATTAATCCTAGTTACGATTTGCTTTACATATCTTTCAACTTTATTTCTAATATAGGATTACCGTATGCAGTACAAGACGACACTCTAGAAGGTGTTCTTGACCTTCTCCGGATCACTGTCCCTGTTTTATTTCCCAATCTAGAGACAAAAACTGGGGCTAAAAATTGAGAATTTAGTTGATATACCTCATAAAAGAAGGTGATATATCAAGCAAAAAGCGTAGAAAATAAAATTTTCGCCTTTGCCTTGAGTAGCCACATGCAAGGCTTTCAAGAATCAATTGTGTATGTGTGCACAAGAACAAAACTCAGACTATTCAAACATACACTGGGTATTTTCGTATGGACTTTCAGTTTATGGGGTAGTATGGGATCTCTATTAGACGAGAAGAACACCCATTCGATTAAGTATTCTACCAATCAATTTTTATGCCTACGTTAATGTGTGCTTTTGGAGGAGCATGCATGCAAATGACAGAAATATCTTTCAGTTTATATGATTCAGTCAAATAAAAAATTATTCTCTATAGCAACTCTGGAAAATGACCTTTATAGAGATGAAATGAAATGAATTAGACTTTGATTTGTTTTTGTCAATTCTTTCTTGATTTGCTTCATTTATAGGTATTTCAGTAAGCAATTCAATTGCAGAGCAAGATATTCTAGATATCATATATATGTCACGAGATTACTTATCTTCAAGAGCTGCAATCTCATATCTCACTTCCTCCATGTGCTCAATTATGGTCGTCACAGCATCCTGCACACCTTTGATTGCTTCCTTTAGAGCATTGTCATAATCGGCATCTGCTTCTGCTTCCTCAGTACCAGAAGCCTCAGTTATCTCATGGACATGCACACACTCGTGCTCTCGAGGTGCATTGAATCTGCAATTCTCATGGCTCACCAAGCGCTCTGATGGGCGACCAGCCTTCTTCAATAACTGAATTTGAGCTGTCTTTAAAGAAATAATAGAAATAATCCAAGATCACTTGACTACTAAACTTTATGTCGAACAAAAGCACATTCATTGCCAAGATTTCTTCAAACTTGTGGCAATAGACAAGTGTGCAAGCATTCAAAGATAAGCTACATACCACTACTGAAGATCTTAGGTAGTTAACTGAAAATTTACAACATTGAGTTCTGCAGTTAAGTGGAAAAAGGAAAAAAGAGAAATCAAGGTGCCATTCCAAATCTAGAAAAGTTCCACTACTGCTGCTTTTTAAAAACAGAAAATGATCATCCGATGAGCAGTGGATAACATAGTAGAATCATTTTGTTCCTCAGATATAGAGTTAAAAGGAAAACCGGTGCATCATTGAAGAATATTGAAGAGCGATCACTCAAATCCAGTTGAGGTGACTTTCTTGTTAAGACATGACAGGCACAGTTAAGGAATCCACAAATAAAATAGAGATTAGAGAGACTAGGAATCAAGCGTATTGTTGTAAGCATCGAGGTCATATATCCATTGATGCAAAGGGTTATCTCAATATTTCTATTAATAATCTTCACTGGAGTACATACAGAAGATAAACCATTCAACTGTCAAAAAGAAATGATACTTAAAGACAAAATCTAGAATCCAGAAAATGTGAACCAAGTGGTCATCTTACTTCAAGTCACTAGAATTAAGGAGAGGTTCGACTTTGGAGTGATGCTTTACATAATCTAGATTTTACCAATAGGCAGAGTTTCTGCTTCTGAACAATGATTCAGAGGTCCTTTGTACCTTACGCCTTGAGGATTGTCTTAACGTGATAACATTTATTGCTTATTTTCCAAAGCATATATGATATACTGATCAATCCTACTAATTTTTAGAATTACAAGTTTAACTGACTAGTTGGGATTGTATGAAAGCACGGAATGGTTTTTAAGTTTAAAATTATACTACTCTCCAAACTTAATCTATGCAGATGAGGAAAGGATGCTGCAACAAAATAAATCCAAAACTTTCTAGAGAACTTTCTGGACGTGGCATATACCAGGTGCAATTTCTGCTTTTCTTGTTCTTGAACAGATCTAAGAAGGTTGGCTAGCTCAAGCCTGTTATGATCTGGACTCCGGAAGTTCGATTCAATGTCAATAACCTACAACAAAATAGAGTCCAAAAAGGAAAATCTCACAAGGAAGCTCAAAGAATAATACGCCTAAACGACCTGCTGTGAAAATTGTGTAACGAACTTGTTTGGAGCAATTACTGAATTCCATAGTGATCTCACTGCATAGCTGTTGGTAAGATATCTCCCTTCCTGAAGTCATATACTCATCGAACCCCCTGCGAATTAACAAAATTCCATCCGACTTGTATAAACAATTAGCAAAAACACACTCGTAACTTTGTCGCTAAGCTCGTTTAGGACTAAGAATAACACAAATTCGTTTAGTATTTTCTAATCATCGATCCGTATGGAATCACTATGAAAGAAAATGTTCCTTAAACAAGGTTTAGGACAAAATCCTGCGGTATGAAAGAAAACTATAACGAAGTTGTACACATACATATAACTTTAACCATCGGATTCTTCATTTGTTTTCGAAAACAACGATCAAGATTTCAAACGAAAACGAAAACGAAAACGAAAACAAAAATCAATGGTACCTTTTAAGCTTGGCATAAGCTTCCGCTCTACGCTGCTGGATTTCAAGAAACTTGCGGAGCAAACTGAGAGTGTTGGAGGAATCGGAGGAATCGGTAGTATCGGTTCTTTGGTCTTCCTCCATTTGTTCATCCAGAGAGAGCTTCTTCTTAAAATCTTCCATTCTTTAGCCTTCTTTCAGCGATATTTCCCTTCAGCTTCAGTCCTCAAACTGAAGCCTTCATTGTCCGAGGACCCACACTGCTATTTAACATGAAATAATTAAATAAAGTGTATATATATATGTATATATAAACTCCATGAACTTTTGCTTCGAAGAAAAAATAAATTAATTAAAATAAATAAAACCCATGAACTTTATTGTTTAAAAATTAAAATGGCAAATTGCAACCTTGAAATAAGGTGGTAATTAAAATTAAAAATTAGACTCTCAAATTCCTACCATGGTTAAAATTGACCCTCAAACTTGCACCAGGATAGAAATTGAACCTCTAAATGTTAAAAATTAAACTTATTTTTATTACTTAGGAGTCCAATTTCTACTACTTTTGCAATTTTGACAATCAAATTTTAACATTTGTATAAATTTAAGAGCCCAATTTCTACAATCGAAAGTTTGAGAGTATAATTGTCACCACTATCTAAATTTTTGCAATTTGCCCAAGTTATAAGTGTACTATTGCTTTCAAAATTATAATATTACTTTAACCATAAATGACAAATACGAACACATTTTAAGTCCCAATTTTTGTCCAAAATTCTAGAAATTTGATACAAAGATAATTTGAAACATTTATTAATATTATAACTTTTAAAGGAATACTAGTAAATTTTTTTTTTTAATAATTCAGCCTCAAATAAAAATTTCCTTTTTTTTCTTTTTCCTTTAGATGCTTTTATTCCATTTCAATTACCGCCAAAAGATTAATTTTAAAAAAATAAAAATAAAAAAATTGAAGAATATATCATTCAATTTTATTCTTTAAGATAGTTAATTTTAGACATTGATCGTAATAAAATGACGTGACAATTCGATCGGTGATTGTTACTTGCCGACTATATTCAAACCAGCTAGTCTTGTGGGATTGATCCCGTGAAATTAATATCTTCATTTCAAAAAAATATATTTGACATTCACATTTTACAACCAAAATTAATATTATAAGACCAATCAAATAAATAAATGTCATGTCAGCTTAAGCATAATTCAACAATGTTCAAATTTTCACTCCACATGGATAAAAAACAAGTTACCTCTAGGGTTAAAAAGTTGGACTAAACAAAATAAAGCTTAAGGCTAAATCACAAGATTAAAGGCAGTTTATGATTATTTGGTCCTTGAACTTTAAAATATCTATGAAAATTAAAAAAACTCGACACTTTCAATTGAGTGTCTAATAAATCTTTGAAAAAAATTTTAAATGAATTTTATCTGATGGAATTCTAAACTTTTAATTCATTAATTTTTCAATATTTAAGAACTAAATTCAATCTAATCTTGTAGCCAAGCTATATCCAGGAACTTTAGCAAGTTGCCTCTGTTTCATAATCTCCCTCACCTTCTGCACCTCTTTCCATAGGCCATTACTGGCATAAATATTGGACAAAACCACATAAACACCATCATTCCAAGGCTCCAATTCCTGTAAATGCTTTGCTGCCCACTCCCCCATCTCCACATTCCCATGTTTCTCACAACCTCCAATCAAACATCCCCATATTACCGAGTTCGCCTTCATTGGCATCTCTTCGATCATGCTTCTCGCTTCTTCCAGCAACCCTGCTCTACTGAGCAAATCGACCATGCATCCATAATGTGGCAGTTGCGGCTTGAAACCGTAGACGTTTTTCATCGTATCGAAGTAATGTTTCCCCTCGTTGATCATCCCACCGTGTACACATGCACTTAGCACCCCGACAAACGTAACGTGATTAGGAGGAACTCCTGCTTCTCTCATGCATCGGAAGTTGTCAAGTGCTTGTTTCACCTGTCCATGCATTGCATAACCTACAATCAGTGATGTCCAGGATGATACATTTCTATGATCCATGTTTGAAAATACTTTCATTGCCAAGTCCATTCTACCACATTTTCCATACATGTCTATCAGGGAATTTAACATCAAAATGTTTGATTTTCCTGTGCATTTAACTTGGAACACAAATTTGTGCATTTGGAGAGACAGTTCTAGGTCACCTAGACTACCACAAGCTGATGTTACACTAACAATTGTAACATCATCTGGTTCAATCCCACTTCGTCTTAACTTAATGAACATATCAACTGCCTCTTTAGCTCGCCCCCCTTGAGATAAACCAGCTATAATGGCATTCCAAGAACCCAACTTCCTGTGATGGTTTTGCTCAAATACCTTACGTGCACACTCAAGATCTCCTACCTTTGAGTACAGACTGATGAGGCCACTTTCGCTATATTGGTCGAACTCAAGACCAAGCCGTATTGCAACTGAATGTAATTGTAATCCTAAACCAAAAGCATAAGCTAGAGATAGAGCCTTAAATACAATTGGAAGTGTGTAAGAATCAGGCAAAATGCCCGCTCGCAACATGGCGATATATACAGAGAGGGCTTTTCTTGGGGCCTCCAGCTTGGTGTATGACCTAATAATGGTGTTCCAGTAAAAGGAAGAAGGGTTGCTTTCCAACATGTTGGTTCTTAAAACATGGGCATGAATTTGATACAATTCTAATAAATTACTACAGTTCATCAGTAGAGTAGCGACGATTCTTGCTTGGTCTGCATCATTTGTCTCAAGGTGCTTGGTATTGTAAGTTGGATACGAATGCCCTGCCGTCATTAGCAAGGTATGTCGTGAGCTCTCCTGGGAGCTGCCAACATTTGTGAATTTGCTCTTGTTGCCGTCACCAATAACAAATCTCTCTTCGCACTTGTCACCTGGCACTGCATCTTGAACAGGAAGCACAAGGCACTTGCCTTCCTTGTGAATATCAAGGCCTCGGTTTTGAAGCGGAAACTACATTTAACCATCAAAGATCTTTAACTTTCTAAAATTGGAAAGTATATTTGTTCAAAAGATACCTTTCAAATCAAAAAATACATTTATAGATTACAAAATAAGTTAAAAGATACATAAGTAGGAATAAAAATAGAAAAGGCTTGTGTACTAGCTACAATTTGGCAAGGATAAGTTAAAATATTAAAGTTGAGGACATACTTCTACACATTTCATATCAAGAAAATAAGAAGAAATTTAAAATTGATTGCCTACAGCAAGCTTAAGAAGATCACAGTCTACTCTGACCATAGAGGTAAAGGGTTTGTTTCTATTACGTTTGAGAATGAAGATCAGCTCAATAAAACTAAGAATTTTATTCAAAACACTCCTCCCTAAAACACTCCTCCCTGCCCAAACAAAAGAGAATCGAAATGAGCAAGATGAAACTTCTTTCTCCCCACCCTAAACCCCCAAGCTAAGCCGCAATCCGGGACTTCAGACGCCAGTCTGCCCGAGACATCAATGATTCAAATGTAAAGAAAAAGGATGGTCACCTATATCAGTAGTACTCAATTTTACAAGAATGGAATGATGTAGAATCCAAGCCTAGTGGCCTTAAAATTCTCACTGGACAATATTTGGTTATTATGGATCATCAATGTTGGCTCAAAAAGCTTCAAAGATCCAACTTGGAGTAATACAATCTTGGTTTAGAAAATACGGCTCTTTCCTTCAGAAATGACCCTCACCGCTATTTCACTTTCAGATACTTCTAATCTATCCTCACTGCAACTGCAACTGCAATAAATCACAGAACATCCATTCCTCTCCAAAATTAGAACAAAAAATGAGCAGATTCTCCATCTCTTCCTCAGTGAATCAAGGGCTACTAAATTTTACAGGGGACTAAATTGTTTGCAGAGGATCACCAACGATTCAATTACTTACTTAAGGAGTATAACTGGAGTATACGAAAGAGAATTGAAGACGCTATTATATCTAACATCAATGTCAAACCCTTTAGTTTACGGAAATTCAACTCCATGAAACTTAACATATAAACAAACGAGAAGAGAAACAAAGAACACACCTTCTTGGTCTCATTATCGCACACGTACTCATCGCCTGATGATTGCTCCGAAGCGTATTGATAGAATCCTCGCCTAGCACAGGAAGCGGCAGAGGAAAGAGACGGTAGAAGCAGTTTATATAGGCTTGCAGCGAGGCTGGAACTGTTGCAATCGATAGTCTTCGATGATACTAAGAGAAAGTTTGGGAGTGGCTTGAAATTATACATTCTGACGGAGAAGACTCAGGCATGGCGGGAGTTCCAGTATGCCATAGCGCCACCGCAAGGGATTTTCTGAACAACGCCTCCGCCGGAAGCGATTGCCGCCTTCGAATTCCGACTCGGCTCTTGAACCAATCCTATTGAAGTTCTGACGTATATTAGATGCATTTTTTCCCCGAAATGCACTAGACGCAAGGTCTTTTTTTTTTTTTTTTTTTTTTTTTTCCTTAAACAAAAAGGTTTAAACTTCTAAAACCAAAACTAAAATTGTAATTTAACTAAAATATTTTTATGTTATACATGTGTGTTCTAGCCATAATTTGAGATCAAATTCAAAATTAACAAAAAAAAAAAAAAAAAATAGATTTGATGTAATAAGGGAGCTTTTTCAAGTATTTCATTTACTATAGTGTTGTAGTAGATATAATTTAATTTAAGAATAGATAAAAGAGCGGGGAAATCAATTTTATTTATTTTTACAATATATGTAGTGGGAAGAATCAAATTTCTAATTTTGAGGTTGATAATATAAACTGGGTCAATTGAGTTATACTCGTTTTGCAAATTAAACAGAATAAATTTATACGACTTAGACATGTAATTCTTAGTAAGCAGGGATCTTTTTTTTTACACATTAATAGAATTAATTGATTCTCATACTTTAAATTAGGGTTGTTTTCGAATGTAACCAAATTGACCAACTTGTTTACTATTCATCGTGATAGAATTACCATCACCTATCATTGTCTATTAGAGTCTGTCACTAATAAATAGTGATATTTTACTTTAGTTAAGAATATTTTCAACATTTTTACTATTTATAACAATTATCCTATAAATTATTCATACAATTTAGAGTTTAGTGTTTAATTGATCAAACCAATAGATGTGATGATATAAATTGATTATACATATTAAAAACAGTACCACCTTTATCAATTAAAATTTGCTTGGTGAAAAGAAAATTCACAAGAAAATGTGGAAATAAATTTTGTATAATTCATTTCAGAAACAAAAATTAAGAAAAATACAAATACTAAATAAATAAATCACTCCAAATAAAAGAGAGAAATAAATATTAAAAAAAAAAAAGGAAAAAAAAATCCTCCATCATCATCATCAGTTCATTGAACATTTGAAAGTGCTCCAGTAAGCACTAAGGAAAGAGGTTTCATCAGGAAATCTCAACATATCCATCCATGAATGTCTCAATCTGTACAAAGATTTGATAGGGAAAAGAAACCCATCTGGCTATTGAAGAATTGTAAAGCCTATATCAACTCAAATATTTTACACAAAGTTGCAGCTTGGGAAGGGATAATATTTAATCATACACAAAACCAAAGAAAATCCCAAATAAAGGAACAGATTTATCACTTTCTCAGCAAAACATATAAACTAAAACTAATTTATTCCAAGTGTAATAACACAATGCCAAGATCCTAGCTCTCAGTCTCCTAAATTTCTAGGTCCTACCGTATCATGGAATCAAACTTCAGAAAATCCTAACGCACATATGACCTACAAGCTCAGTCGGAACTTGTATACACTTCAAATGAAGCAATTCAACTTGCTGGCTTGAAGGAGTACAATCTGCAACTGACCAACCATTTACTTCTTCTATCATGTCATTAACCAGGGCGACGTTTAGACCGTCTTCGTTTTCCAAGAAGTTTTAGCATGTTGTCAGTTACATCAATCGGAGAGTCATCGTCCGAATTTGCACTGTTGTCAGAGGTGTGTGTTAACCAGGCCAGAGCCTCTATAGCAGCATCCCTCTCTGCAAGCTGCTTGTTTTTCTTAGGCTTACCCACAAATTGCATGCCCTTAAACTCTACCAGCGCCCTGAACTCATTTGTCTTGAGGTGCTTGGTTTTGTACTTTGGAGGGGAATGTCCTGCCCTCATTAGCAAGGTTTGTAGCAAGCTCTTTGGGTTGGTGCCATCCTTTGTGAATTTGTCGTTGCCAGACGCTTGCTTCTTACTGTCCCGACCAAAGACAAATCTCCCTTCGCATTGGTCACCTGACACCAACTCTTGAACAGAAAGAACAAGGTACTTGCCTTCCTTGAGAATATCGAGTCCCGGGTTCTGAAGCTGAAATGACACAATCAAAAATTTACCTTACCTTTTCTAAAACTAAGGATTAGGCTTTATCTTAAGTAACATCCTAATCAGATAATACGTTCAAATGCAACTCACTTTGTTTTCAATAAGCTTATCAAGTTCTTCCTTGAGTTGCAAATAGCATTCCGCCAAACTAGAATCCATAAAGAATTCAATGTAGCCATTTAACATTTTCAAATGACCAGCCTGAAAAGGATATATGAATGGTCTTAGACACCAGAAAATTTAAATTTTTCACCAAAAGTGCACACCCGGGATACATCACCTGTACACCACAATTTACTGCTCCGCCAAAAAGAATCAGCATTGAATCAGATATGCCAGTAGAATCTCGTAAGAAAACCGTATTGACCTTCACTTTCTCACCAAAGACCAGCCATGGGAAGGGAATTGTATCATAACGCGCATTTACAGAATTCTGATGCAGAATCATTACAATGTTAGATGACTACAACACAGAAGCGTTCAGCAAGATAATGGATTTGAAATTCCAGACGTCTTTTACAAATTTAATTTATTTGAAACTTCAATTAAGCCTACCATGACAATGCAACATATTGTAATAAAGCATAGAATATTCGCAATAATCCTAATCAAACAAATGGTTGATAAAGAGGATCCAAAACTAATAATTCTAAGACTCTAATTAGACATCCACGAAGGTTCAAATTCTATATGCAAGAAATTGAATAGCCTACTACTATCATATGTAGATACTGCAAACAAAAATGAAGTATGCCCAATGCAAACAAGAATAAACATAAATATCCTCCCGTGTTTTTTTTTTTTTTTCTTCTCCTTTTTATATTTTAGGCAAACTTTACCAGAAATCTATGGTGTGGCCAAACTCTACCAGAAATCTTATGCAAGCAAATGAAGAAAAGAAACCTACTGGAGAAAGGCACGTAAATTGCATGTATCGGTACATATAGCAAATGTCAAATGAAATAAATGGGTGGTGCTTAAGTGAACCAAATAAATTAGTCTCCATGTACTATAAACTATATTAAAGGCAGTTAAATTTACATAATTACCGCCAATCATTGCAAGAGTGGATGGCAAAAGTTTCTAGCATTTTCAATGATTTTTTTCTTTTTTCCTTGGAAAAATACAAAGTACTCTAAATGATAAATAAATATCCTTTACAACTGGATCCACAATGTCTTGTTGGATAACATTACAGAGGTGTTAAACATTGGATCTTTGTTTGGACCTCATTACGAGGATGTTATACATTAAGAGGCTAAGAGCTAGCCTTATTCCTTGAAATTGAACAATATTAGGTAGTGTTCATGAAAATTTGCATTGTTGGATAAGATCCCAATTAGATATGCATATATTTAATAGCAGCAATTAATTGTCATGTCAATATGGTAGGTTTTGGGGGGGGGGGGGGGGCGCCAGTTTCAGGAGTTTCAGACTTACTGCATACAGCAAGACCTGGCCATCATCCATGGTTTTGAAAGACATGGATGTCTCTCTGTGCTGCATATACATGAAAAGAAATACTCAAGAGAGAAGAAAAATGACGGTCAAACAAGTGTGACTCAATAGAAACTAGTGTCATTTACCACAACCGATGCTACGCCAGGAAAGAGACCAGAACAAATGATTGCACGAACAAGAGACTGGTTGTGGCTTAACTTGTTACTCGCGCTACCATCTAAATCAACTATTCCTGCATCCTTTAAAATGAAGCTAAACTGTCTTCTAAGTGAATCAATTGCTTGAAGTGTTTGCACAGAAAGGAAGTTCCTCCAGCAGTACTCATAGGATGACCCTTCTCTTTCTGCATCTTTCCATCCCTCATAAGCACGAACAAGAGCCATATGATCACTATAGTCCTTTGCTGAAAATCTAGCCTTGGCTATCCCTGCTAACTGAATCATGGAAACAACAATATAAACCTCCAACGTTTACTTTGTGTGTGCATTTGTCAAAGTGCGCATGAGGTGGGAGGGTAGAGTTCAAAATTATCTTTTCCAAAAATGAGAATCAATTACAAACAGCCACCCAATATCTATTAAAGTATGGACGAAATAGATTAGTTACGAAGTACAAAGAGCGGCAATAATTACGCATACTTCAATAAAATTATACTTACATCTTTTTTGTCCTGAGGCAGAAGAAAAGGATCTCTGACACTAAGGCCGGAAACTATAGTAAGGATAGGATCAAAGCAATGAAATATAGCACCCATAATCAGCATTTTTCCTAGCTTAGGGTCAACGGGAAGCATTGACAAAAATTTTCCTGTTCAAAACAAAATATTGAAGATGGAAAAACCTGAGTAACAGGATGAGAATAATATATTTATAATATACAAGAAAACTATCTAACCGAGATTTGTCAAGTTTTCCTTCTCATCAAATGCCCCGATCATCTTCAAAAAATCAATGGCATTTTGTACCTGTCAAATAACCAATGAGCCCCTGTTCTCATTTGTGAATGGAATTTTCTGTTAAAGAGAATGGACAACTGATTTTTTTTTTTTTTTCCTTGAGAGAGAGAGAGACAAAGTAGCTTACAGCCAAGGGTTCTGGTGGCTGTAGAGCAGATGACAAGAATTCTCCCACACTTGAAACCTGCAAACTTTTTATTTGAAGGCAGAGGGAATTCAATGGAGTTCTCAAAAGTTCAGGAAGTTGATACTCAGAAAATGCTTCAAAAACACATTTTGGGTAAAGATGATAACATTTTCCTGGTTGAACTCGGCCAGCCCGACCCCTTCTCTGCAACCAAGAACCATTATCAAAAGATCAACCACTTGATATCATATGTGGAGAGATAACAAAATACGAAATAGCTCAAATAAAAGTGAAAATTTGAAATCCAGATCTGGTTTCCGAAGAATAGAACATAACCAAAAAGGGTAAAAAGGCAAACAATGGCATGGGTACCTAGGCTGACCTATTGGGTATCATATCAAAAGTACAAAAGCAGCCTCTTCCTTTAAAAGAAAAAAAAAATTAAAAAATAATAATAATAAAAAAGGTTTAAGCCCTGTTAAAATATATAAATCTGCAAATATCAAATCAAGTTATCAAGGCATCTCTTCAAAGCATCTAAAGGAACGGCTAATTTCATTCAGTAAATTTGATGTGAATCTCATAAAATTACATGTTTTCTCAATAATTTTTTCTTTTAAAAAAGAAAAGAAAAAGGAAAAGAATGACATAATAGAAAAATATAGGAAAGAAAATTTGACTTACTTGCCGAGCAGAGGCCTGTGATATCCATGAAGGCAACAGACAAGGTGTATTATTGAGCGCATCATACGTGGTTTCTTTTGCTTTTCCACAGTCAATAACAAAAACAACATCATTTATTGTGATGCTTGCCTCTGCCATATTAGTGGCAAGAACTACTTTACGGACATTCTGAGCAGGTTTCTCAAATATGAGTCTCTGTAGCAACGGCAAAGAAATGATGAGAATTTCAAGAAACAAGTGGTCCTTGAAAAGAAAAAGAGAGAGAACAGTGGTAATAAATTATCAATTGTCTACGTAAATATATTACAGTAGAGTTGGGAAAATTTTGGTACAATGGAAGCTGGCAAATTGTTCGCGGATGTGTCAAGTCGCTCTGATTCACATCTGTCCTTTTCTAATACTGTTCATCATTGTTTTTCTTTCTCCACCATGACCGTGATACTTCAAGAATTTTATAATAAAAGAGATCTAAAAAATTTTACAATAGACTAGAAAAAATCAATAAACCAACCAACCTGTTCAGATGTTGCCATTGAACCATGGCATGTCAAAAGCAAAACCCTGTTTGGATCTCCTAAAAGTGGATGAGCTCTCAGTTGGTCCCTCAAACTGCTAATATCCTCCCATCCAGTCAGGAATACCAAAACTGCACCAGGCCGTTCCTTACGACATATGTGGCACAAAACAGCCTCGATAAGATTAAAACCTATGCAGTCAGGCATCCAGGATGAGAGAGAATCTCGTGTGTTGGAACTGTAGTTTCCGAAGGTTGATTTATCAAGAGCGTCCTAAGCAAGAGAAACAAAGTGAGATAGACCATATACTGCTAAGTTGCTAACCTAGCAGAAAGCTTCAAGAGACACAACTATACAGGTACTTCTATCTCATTAAATCTTATTATCAAATCCAATTTCTTATGCATGCAATCGTTAACTAATGAAAAAATTATTATTTGATGTGATCAAAAAAGAAATGTATTAAAGCTATGTACAAGCTATGTACGTGGGCAATATGTTCAAACCAATCTAAATGCATGGACAGATTTTTTTTTATATATATATTCACGATTGTCTGGCCCAGCTTACACGTACCTCAACTAATCTCACGAGACAACCTGCTTGATGCTACAGTGTTTGGGTGTCAAGAAAACCCGTGGAATATTAAATCTTAGGTAGGTGGCTACCATGAATTGAACCCATGACCTCTTAAACGTTTATCAAAGTCATGCCCCCTATTTAAAATGCATGTATAGGTTAAATAATTTCATTCCCTTCATCGTTTTAGAAGTTCCAAAATTCTGAGATCACATTAAAATTTCATGCTCCCAAGTTCAATCTCTAAGAGTCTTCTGCCCACATCTGAATAAAAATTCCAGCGGCAACTTTTTTGGTCAAAGTTCAATCCCCAAATCTCCGTTGTAGAATCTTTTGAAATAGGAGATGAATCCCCATTCTATTTCTTTATCTTTAATTGGGTTTTACACAACTATCTGGAGGGATTTTTTCTCCGATTCATAAATTCAAACCACTTAGGCTCAGAGTTTACCTAGTACCATGAATTGGCAGATAGGCTACCGCTACTCAAACAAAGAATGAAACTGTCATAAATTTAAAAATTGGAACAGTCTAGTGTAACAAGCTCTTGTTTTATACTGAACTTCTTACGAGGATTTGTATACAAACGAGTACAGAAGAAACTGCCGTAACGGCAACTATCAAATATTTAAGATTATCACCACTGTTAAAAACTCAGTTCTTCAAATGCAGGCATTCAAAAATATTCAAACTTCAAAGAAATTGCAAAACACCATCAAATGTATTAAACGTGATGTACATATGTACATATACCTCAACAAGAGAAGTGATTTGGTTTTTCCTTTTTCGTGGAACTAATTGTTTCTGTGTTTTCCACATTTTCTCTTGGCCATAATCATCAATTTGGTTGTAAGATGTCAACTTATAGCCAGTCATTTCTAGCACATCTTCCAAAAAGTATGCCCTCACCGGAAATGTAAAACCCTGACAAAAATATGCACTTGAAAATAGTAAACCCATGAAACAAATAATTAAACATGCAGCAACCTCAAATAATGAAAAACCAATCCCCAAGCATATCCCAACGAGTGCTAGCTGTAAAATGGTGCATGCAGGATATAGAATTCCAAATGACTGGGATGCATTACATGGGCAAGAAAATGGTCCAAGAGTGTGCATAGAAAGAGACATTCATGAGAAATGCAATAAATATCATAGTTGTAGCAAGTAAAATGTTTTGCATGTATCCTGCTTGAAAACTTGTAAGAGAAGTGTAACGTAGAAGACGAAGCCCTAGACGTGGATGAATTAAACATTATGATTTTCAATTGAACCTCTGCTCACTTTTTCAACCTTTCCACTTTCTTTTGCTTCTCTTTCTACAATTGCCACGCATCAAGTTCTAACATTTCTAGTTACAAATAAAGCATGCAGTCAAGTTTCCAGGACAAATCCTAAAAGGCATAAAATGTAAAACTAAAATGAGGAAACCTGCCGTCCCTGCCCACAAAAAAGGTAAAATAAAACTGGATGCCAAATTTCCAGTACTGCTAAGTTGCTAACCCTACCGAAAAAAATGCTGCAACATCTAACATAGCAAACAACAAACAGTTTTAACTAATGAGAGATATCAAGTTTTAACTCACTGGGATGTGAATAGTTGGTGCTCCTCCAAAATAAGTGGAAAAGAGTTCAGCATTTAAAGTGGCACTCATCAAGATTAATCTTAAATCCCGGCGGCGTGGAAGGAGATCCTTCAAGACAATCAACAGAAAATCTGAAACACAATCAAATGAATACATAGATTAACAATACTTCAAAATAGACATCATAAGTAAAAGAGGCCGTATCTTTTGTTCTTCCCAACAAAAATCAATTACTTATACCAAAAAAAAAAAAATGTTCAAGGAAAAGTCAAGAAACCTATAAAACAAACCTTCATTCATGCCCCGCTCGTGAATTTCATCCACAAAGACATGGGTAATCCCATTTAGATTACGATCACTTAGAAGCCTCCGAAGTAATATACCACTGGTGCAAAACAACAGATGGGTGTTTTTCCCTTTCATACCTTCTAATCGAACTTTATAGCCAACCTACAAAAAATCTTTGACGTGGTATGGAAGTGAAAATTAAGAGTAACAAATTTCAGAATGTACTTCAATTCATGAAGTTAATGCATTATTATATGCATGCATATCCAAACACTGTGGAGGAGGGAATGCTCACTGTTTCACCAAGGGGTTCTCCTCGCTCTATGGATACCCTTTCGGAAACAGCCATAGCAGAGATCCTTCGAGGTTGAGTGCATATTATGCTACAGAATGCTCCTCGACCAGTTTCAATTTCTGATTCTAATAGGTACTGAGGGAGTTGTGTAGTCTTGCCACATCCAGTTTCTCCAGATATAACTACTACCTAACAACATATCCAACTTGAGATTAAACATATAATACTATCAAAGAAGTAAAGAAACTTCATTCGAACTCTTCTGCATTTTGCAAGAAAACAATTATAATAACTTTCTTTATGAACAAAAATTATAATAATGTACACAAGATGGATGATCATGTACCCTTCCTGATCAAGAGCAACTATTCGATTGGCAGACAAAAAAGAAAAAAAATGGGGGTAGGCAAGAAAATTATGTGATAACTTAATACATGACATAATAGGGCCCACACCTCCATATTCTCCTTGTTCCTTTATCAAAATTGAACAATTATTTTTTTTCTAAATCGCTCACAACAAACTTTGGTACTTTTCAACAACTCATCAATTGTTGGTTAAGAAAAGTTCACAGAGGATTTTAGGAGCACATCAAGAGGTGTTGTTAAAAAACCAAACAAAAACAAAATTGTTACATGGGATCCCAGATCACAATAAACTTTGGTATTTGTAATAATTCATCTTTTATTGGCATTGTTTGTAACAAAGAATATACAAACCCCCATCTCCGCAGGATTGCTATGAGATTCAATACAAAAAGAGCATTTGATTTGATATTTTATGTAGGATGTCAGTGAAATGAATGATCAAAAAAATCCAAAATCAAAATCAATTTTCTTGAGAAATTCTGTGTATTTATAATGGCAAGACTGAAAAGAAAAATGGGTTTTGAAACCCATTCTCCCTCCTTCATTACTCGTGAGGGTAATGAAATTAACCACGAGGCAGGTAAATGGGCTGAGTTAGTTCTTGTGAAGTATGGAGAGAGATCAAATTTGAATGACCTCAAAAAAAAATTACGCAAGAAAGTGGCATTCAAAGTATGTGATTCTTTTCAAAATATATGGCCATATTTTCTATATCTGATGATTTTTTTAATTTAAATTTAGAATTTCACTTCACTCTTCCTCAAGGCATTTAAATCTTGCATCTTCAAAAGGAATAAAAACTTTAGATCACCTTTGGTACTTTATAACATTAAGTTGTTAATGGTGAGGACTGGCTCCTTCGATTGAGCGAAAATATAATAAATCGTTGACAATTTCTAAGAAAACCTGATTTTGTGCTATTGCCTGGAGTAGCCCTTCCTTCTCCTTGAATGCTGGCAGAGACCTCCTGAAATCCATTATCTTCCTCCCTTCAGGTGATTCCTGTCGATAATGAAGCATACATAAGCTAGATTATACTCGGTAGGTAATTATTCTTATAGTTATTAGTAATTAATATGAGCCTAGTCTAAAAGCAATATTCCATACTAAAAAAAAACGGACAGTAGAAACAGCAAAGGAACATGTCAACCATAGTCTAGACTTATTTCTACATCCATATTTGGAGATCGTAAATTTCTCTTAATTCTCAAAATAGTGAATATTTTGTGGGGGCCTGGGGAAGGGGATATGAATTTGTGTTATTCAAATTTACAAGTACGTGAAATGGGGAATCTAGGAGTAGGACAGTTCAATGTGGAACTTATTTTGATTACCTGCCATGCTCTTTGCATATTTCGCATCCGTAAACTCCTCCGCTGAAGTACCTTTTCCATCATAGACCCATCAAGATAAGAATCTTCACATTCGTCCACATTCACATCTTTAACCTCATCAATGGACTTGGCATCCTTTGAAATCTCACTAGCCTTTCCAGAACTTAAGCGAATGCGATCACAATGTTCCTGTAGTAAACCTTCCACCCTCCTTTGCAAACTTAAAGGAATAGCAACCTGTACATATAAGAAACCTAAAGTATTGCTCGATGGAATGATCTTTGACACAAGAAGTACTGTACTCAAACTGTCTAAGTCAAATAGATAGTTACCTCCCTTTGTGGTCGTTTATCGTCCAAATCTGGTCGGTAGTTTGGAAGGGGAACTTTACTTGCAACTACCACTTTTCCATACATTGAACTGCCAATGCAAAGCAAAATCTAACTAAACCAAAATATTTTTTTGAAAAATTATATAAATATATAAATAAAGTTTCCATCTACCAGTAGAGCCCCATCTTTTTGGCAAGGTTTGAGATCTGCTCAAAGTCTCTCTTGTCTCTGCTATCTCTGGATATGATCTCTTGATCCTTCTCATTTCGAGATAGCAAGCTAAGTTTCCATTTCCACTCATCGATGTTGGCCACAGAAGATGAGGCCTACAATTTTGGAACAATAACTAATTTTAAAAATAAAACAACACAAAGTACAAAATTAACAATGCAGTGAAATGAGAATGATAACAGAAATTCATATTCACAGCCTACAGCTCAACAAAGAAAATACTTTGCCAGACTAAACTCGCTCCAAGGGATGCATCCGCTTCCAGATTAATGCGAGAACCTACATCAGGCAACAGCTCCTAGGCCACTCAATCCTAATGTATGAATCTAAATAGCTAAAAATACAAAATACGCATCCGAGCCAACTAAATTTTAATTGATACGAGACCGATTACATCGAAAGAGCAGGGGAAAAAAATATAAAAAGAACCCTAATCTAGTCGCCCCCTTGGGCTCATCACTAAACTAGCATTTCAAATAAACTTTAGAATGATTCAGTTGTCAAACAAACCTTTCAGAATACGAAACTGGAGAGAAATATCGAGGTGTCAAACGAAAATTTCACCTCCATTGGAACTAATATATGCAAAAAAAACAATAAGGAACTAAATAACCTACCGTATTGTTCTCAACATCGCACTCGTACTCATCGTCCGAGAATTGCTCCGCAGCGTAGTGATACGAACCTCGCCACACTCGGGAAACAGAATAGGAATGAGACTGTAGAAGCAGTTTAAGTGGCCTCACAACGAGGCCGTGATTGTTAGACAGGTCGCAGCTGATATTCTTCGATAATACTAAGAGGAAATTTGGAAGTCGATTGAAATTATGCATTCTAACAGAGAAGACTCAATCATGGCGGCCAAAATGGTGTCCCTTCATCACACTGATCATTTGTTTTCCGATGGGTTTTGAACTGTGCCACCGGCTCCAGCAGCAGGGCGATTGCCGACTAGTAATATCAAAGAGTTTTGACACTGATACTGAGTTCGATTGCCGCCTTCGAACTTGCCTTCGTTCTTTTATATGCGACCTCCCTCCCAATTAAAATCCCATCGGTTTCGTTTTTCTTTTTTCCTTCTTTATTAGATACATATATATTTTAAGGTTTGGTGATTTAAAAAAAAATAATAATAAAAATAATAAAAAATTAGAGTCAGAAACTGGCAAAGGAAACTATGTGGTCAAATGCAAATATAACAATTAGGTCCAAGAAAGAATTAGTTTACATAATACAAAATAATTTGTAAATATAGCAAAATTTAGATTCAATTTTTCAAGTTTATTAGCGGTACCTATAAGTGACAAAACACAATAGACTCTATCATCACTAACATATTTTGTTATATTTACAATTGTTTGAAAAGTGTAAATATACTTGATTATTGTCCCTCAAGGTGCTACTCAATTCAATCCCTCACTAATAATTACATCCACAACACTCAATTTGGGAAGTCCAAAGTTCAATTTCTTCCAACATCTTTTGGATTGGGAAATTTATAACAAAAAATATTTTTTTAAAAAAAAAAAGAACAAATTTGCAAATCCAATAATATAACGAGTGCACATACTAGATATGCCCATTTAACTGCGAGACTAGAATCTACCCAGACAAATTGAGGAATCATCAATTAAATGGGAAAGAGGGTGGAAAAAGAAAATCTCCGTCAACTAAATCACTTACCCACATATAAGTTGAGATTGGGATGTGTTGTTATAATATTTTAATTTTAATTTTTTTAAATACATGAAAATTAAACATTTTAATTCTATATTTGTCACCCAAAGAATTTAACTATTAAATTAAAAAATTGATATGGTAGCAACTTACGTTAGTTAATTAATAAAATAAAACAAATGGAAAAAAATTCTCGTAGGGAACCCAATCTCGTGCTCTATCTTTGTGAAAATCTTTGTGGGAATAGATAATGAAATTGGTAGCGATGACGGGGAAGCCATTTTCGACTCCACTCCACCCTAGCATAGTAAGCAACTATGTTACAATTTGCACTGAGAACAAAACAAAAAAAGAGACGAACCCCAACCTCCTGTTAATAGTCCAAGGTTTTTTTATTCATGATTCATGTGTCGGGTTTTAAAACGGGACAATTAAAACATATTCAAAAAATATATATATATATATACATACAATTGAAAATTAGAAAGAAAAAAAAAGGTTTGTGAATGCTTGATTTTGGTTTTTTGGTAACAATATCATTTTTTTTCAAGTTTTCAAAATTTGACTTGTTTGTTGAAATCATTGGTGGAGTTGATAGCAAAATGTTTGAAATATCGATGTTGATGAAAATATAGAAGCTTGAATTTTACAAAAATGTCGATGGAATATCAATAAAATATCGATGGATATTTTTAGAAAATTTATATAAAAAAAACAAATTACTAAAATAAATACTTTATAACTTTTTTTTACAATTAAAATGGTAATTATTTACGATGACATTTCGTTGTTTTATTTTCTATGTTTAATTGATAACAAAAATGTAGACTAAAGAAAACAACTTAAACGTTCACATGTCAATAGAAATTTAATATTAGAGTTACAATGGTCTAAATGAACATGGTTTAATTGTCATATGAATGTATTAGCAAATGTCTATGGTTCAATTCTCCCTATCCATAATAAACAATTAGAGGGCAACAAAAGATTTAAACAAAACTAATCCACTGGTTTGGTTAGTATAACTTGACCCAAATTTGAAAATAGCAAACATGGCAAATTAAAAAAACAAAGGTGGAAATAAATAAAAATTGAAGAAAAAAGCAAAAAAAAATCGAGAACTAACCCAACAATAAACCACATCAAACAAAATACCAATCAACTGATTTTGTCTTTATTGGATATCGATTTGGATCTTTTTTATATAATCGATTGGTTTGGTTTTGTTATTGGCTGGCCTAAAAATGGCAAAAATTGAACTTTTGCCCAATAAAAAATTTGTCAACACAAATATAAGTTATATATATATATATATATATATATATATATATATATATATATATATTCAAGCAGGTAAATAAAACATCTTACCTGAAAGTTGACAATCCCTACGGAATGACAATTAAACTAAGAGTAATTAACATGTATTATTTATTAGAAGTTAGAGGGGTTAATTAGAAAAAAAGTACTTAAAAAAAAATTAGGAAAAATGGGTAGTTTGGTTGTGGAAGCCAAAAAGTCAATGGGTCAAATTGATGGCATTCTACCATTTTTTTGGATTTTTTTTTTTTTTTTTTTTTAATGTAAGTTTGAATTATTAATTTAAAAAAAACACTGTTTTTCAGGTATCATTTTCTCGTAAAGTTTCGATCAAAACTTTACGGGAATAGGGATAGGGAGGCAATTCCTTCCTAGTATTCTTGAACTTATCGAGAAGGAATTAGCCCTTTGTCACTTTACCCGTAAAGTTGACGAGAATTTTAAGGGAAAAGTTACAGAAAGTCAAATTATTCCTGGTATGCTTGGACTTATCGAGAAGAAATTTGACTCTACCATGTTTCTCGTAACGGAACTTTATGAGAAAAGGGACAGAGGTTCTCGTAAAGTGTTGCTGTATGGCTTCCTTGTAAGTTTGATCACTCAAACTGACATTAAAAAAAAAAAATTTAAAACTATAGAATGCCGTCAAAATCATTCAATTTGACCATTTGACTTTTGCCGTTTATATAAAGATAAAAAAAACTAACCCTTTTCCCTAATTTTTTTTTGGAAAGTACCATTTTTACCTAATTTTTTTTCTAAAACTACCCCATCTAATAAACCCAATTAGAGACTTAAAAACATGGTTAGTTGTTACAATCCCTACAACGTTCTCTAAATGGGTGTTTGGTATAATTTAGCGAAGTAAAATACAAACCAAATTCGACTCCAATTCAACCTAGGAATGGCTGTAGTCGATTCAATAAAATCCTCTTAGAATTCGAATTTCTCGCTCGAATTGCTAAACAAAACACGAAAAAGGAAATTTTTTGGCATTCAATTGAAGGGTTTTGGCGCCGGCGACTGTTCTTTCCTTGCCCTTCTTCTCTCTGTTCTTCCACTTCGCTCTTCGAATCCACACCTCACTTCACTTCCCCATAAGCCAGTTGAGTTCTGGCTCCTCCAGCTCCATGAATGCCCCAATAATTGGTGAGTTCCTGCCTTTTCTCCCCTATTTTCAAATCAAAATCCCCCCATTGCAGTGTTTTATTGGTTCTCTGTTATTTATTTCCTATTTTTCTTTTGCGAAGATCCGCTGCAGGGAGATTTCCCGGAGGTTATAGAAGAGTTTCTGGAACATGGAGTGATGAAATGCATCGCCTTTAACCGTCGTGGTACTCTTTTAGCAGGTAGCCGTGGCTGTCTTCGTTTTACATGATTAGAGGCGTTTTGTTGTAACTTGTAGGAAGAATATTTTGTTTTGGTTTTTGTTGTTTTTTTTTGGGTTTTTGCTGTGATTGATCATTATGTGTGATTGGGTTTGTTTCAGTCGATGTTTTACTTGTTAATAACCAAAGCTGCTGTTATCGATGGCTTCGTATCTTAGAATGGAGCTTTTATTATTTCTTCTTCTTCTCTTTTTTAACAATCACTGCCATTTGTTGAAGTTAGTGACGAAAACGTTGATTTTTTTAATGTTTACGAGCAAGAATGAGTCCATGTGGGGGTGTGCTAAGATTCAATTTTTCCTTCTAATCTCCTTAGCGCAGTTAGGTTTCCATGTTCTTACTTGCGTTTCTTCTCCTTTTAAATGGACAACTAATTTTGTTAAGACCATTAAGATAAATGAAAGAACAAAACCATGGAAAGGAGCCAAAACCACAAAAACAGACTTCAATAGTTAAGATTGAAAATTGAAGGACAAATGTCAATTTGTATTGACGAAAAACTACATGTAGGGATGTTTATCTGTTGTTTTTTCCAAATCCATTCTGTTAATGGGTATGGTTTGATATTTTGCACTTCTTTAATGCCAAAACCACGAAAGCCACTAAACATCAACAAACCCCTTTTAGAAATATCATTTTCCCTTGGGGTAACATAACCCATCACTCCCATTGAGTGAATTATTGCTTGTCTCTATGTATATTGATGGAATCTGCAGTTATGATGGGTGGAGGGAAAACAGGAAAATTCTTCTAGAGGCAGTTGATTATGCTTGATTATGGGGGGTATACTGTATACTGTATATGTATAGCTTCTATAGTTTCTTCTTCATATCTCAAGGAAAAAGGATAGTCTAATTCCATGTTGTTTCTTTCTTGGTCGAGTTCAGATAAACATGGGCAGTTTCACTTTCAGTTTCATGTCACATTGACTGACACTGGTGTTGATTACACAAGTTTCTTGCTTATGGAAGCCAATAAGCCATTTAGGTAAAACATCGGGTAAATTTAATATTAATGCTTTGATGGTATTGTTGACAGCTGGATGCTCCGATGGAAACTGTGTTATCTGGGACTTTGAGACCAGAGGCATCGCTAAAGAGCTCAAAGATAAAGATTGTGTTTCTGCCATAACTAGTGTTTGTTGGTCAAAATATGGCCATCAAATTCTTGTATCTGCTGCTGATAGGTCATTAACACTGTGGGATGTTCTCAAGGGGGAGAAGATAAACCGCATAACTCTGCAACAGACCCCTTTACAGGCTCGTTTGCATCCTGGATCTTCTAATCCATCTCTCTGCCTGGCATGCCCTCTCTCATCTGCTCCTATGATTGTTGACTTAAAGACTGGAAGCACAACTCTACTTCCAGTTTGTATTTCTGATGCAGATACAGCTTCTTCTCGAGGCAAAGTTTCGGATGGAACTCCACCTTTTACTCCTACAGCAGCGTGCTTTAACAAATATGGCAATCTAGTTTATGTAGGAAATTCAAAAGGTGAAATACTTGTAATAGATTACGAAAGAGTTCAGATAGAGGCCATGGTTCCAATTTCTGGAGGTGCTGTTGTGAAGAACATTGTATTTAGTAGAAATGGTCAATATCTGCTCACTAATTCTAATGACAGAACAATTAGAATCTATGAAAATCTCCTACCCAATAAAGATGGATTGAAAGTCATTGACAAAATTACGAAAGAGTTCGATGGGCTTGATGGTGCTGAGAAGCTGAAGGCCGTTGGAACGAAGTGTTTAACTCTTTTCCGGGAGTTTCAAGATTCGATCACTAGAATGCACTGGAAAGCACCTTGTTTTAGTGGTGATGGTGAGTGGGTTGTTGGTGGGTCTGCGAGCAAAGGTGAACACAAGATTTACATTTGGGATCGGGCAGGTTATCTTGTAAAAATCCTCGAAGGTCCAAAGGAAGCATTGATTGATTTAGGCTGGCATCCTGTTCATCCCATTGTTGTCTCTGTTTCACTTACTGGCTTGATTTATATTTGGGCTAAAGATTATACTGAGAATTGGAGTGCTTTTGCTCCTGATTTTAAAGAGCTCGAGGAAAACGAAGAATACATAGAAAGAGAAGATGAATTTGATCTAAATCCTGAAACTGAAAAGGTGAGATTATAATTGTTATTTTTCCAGAGTTTTTATTTCCTTGCCTAGTTATGTGACAGATTTGTGGCTGCAGGTGAAAGAACCCGATGTTAATGAAGATGAAGAAGTTGATATCGTAAACGTGGAGAAGGATTCAGCTTTCAGTGATTCAGATACTTCACAAGATGAACTATGCTTCTTGCCAGCTATCCCATGTCCCGATATCATTGAGCAGCAGGATAAGTGCGTAGAGATTTCTTCTAAAATGGTCGATAATAACAATTCTGGATCCCCACTTTCAGAGGAGGCTGGTGTAAATGGCCGTACAACCAATCATGCATCAAGTCCTATGGAAGGTAAAATTTCACTTGCTCAGTTGCTTGTGCGTTTTCTTGTATGAATGTTGGTGGGTACACACCATTCACATATCTTCTTTCCTTTGCTACCCTACAAAAAAAACCGGCCTCAGTTTCCTTTGGAATTAGCATCAAGCCTTAACTCAGTTCAGTTACTCCAGCAAGCACAAACACATCATAGCTACATTGAATGCCTCCTGTTATTCTTGTAAATGGTATATCGGATTCTAGAAGCGAACAAAGATGTCATAACATGGTTATATTAGAAGAGAGGATGGGGAACCCGAGCGAACTAGATCTTCTTCTTTTTTCTCTGAACATTGTGTTCTGACTTATATATAAGGGAAAATCGGAGTTCTATCTGATCCTAAGGACCATCTCTTTGTCACATGCTCAATTCTAGGAAGTAGGAACTCATTCTTCTGCTCCTTTGGCTGGCAAAGGCCCCTTTCTACCAAAACTACCTTTGTGAATTGTTTTGAAAACTTCAGGAGTATTTGTCATTCATCAAGTATTGGAAACTTTTCTGTAGCCTTATCGTAATTTATATCGGTCCCATCGAACTAATTCTTCTCTCTTACCTTGCATAAAATCCATATCTTCGAACAAACCTAACCAATGGTTTCACTTTGTTTTTCAGTAATTCTGTTTGTTCTGATCAATCTCGCTTCATTATTCAACGAGTGTTTGGTTTGTTTTGCAGTGTTGGACAACACCGACGATGCAGGAGGAACACGGATGAAAAGGAAACGGAAACCGTCGGAGAAAGGACTTGAATTGCAAGCAGAGAAGGTGAAGAAACCCTCTAAACCTTCAAGTAGATTGTCTAAATTTAAAACTAAGTCCATGGTTCATCAGGATACTAGTAATGGTACGTACGGTGATGACAATTCTGATGAATAGCAGTGGAAAACATCTGGCTTTTTTTAATTTTCATTGCATTCAGTCAATTGGCATATTGATCTTGATTCCATTTTCCAGCTGCCTTTATTTGTTTTTTTTAGATTAAACAGTATTTGACATTCGAAAAAAAAAAAACCCCCAAAAATCCGTCCGATCAAATTGTTCACCTGTAGGTTTTTTGGATTGAACCCTAAAACATAGGTTATGGAATTTGTGGTTTGTTTATGGTTCAACCAACCATCAAACTTAAACAAGACGTATCTTTGTATTAGAATCAAAGAGGTTTGGGTTAACCTAAGTTGGGGATGTTCCAAAAATTAATCTTAATTATTTTTCATTGATTTTAATTGTTATATTCCGAAATTAATTCTTCACTGACAATTTAATGATAATGTCTAGCAAGTATAAAATTCTCACAAACCACCCTATTCGTTGTACTAAAAATCAGTCTCGCTTATTTAATAATGTGAGTTTACTTGTTAGTTTATTATTTAATATAAAAACCTTTTTTTAAAGATAAATATCAAAACTTCAATTAATTAAACTAATTCATCATTGTCTATTTATTTATTTTATAAAACTACCAATAAGTTTCGATCATTAATCATTACTTATTTTAAATATCAAACTTAGCTATCTTGATTATAATAAATTTGGTTAATTAAAATAATATGCTTATAAATTAATCAATATTAAATAAATTATTTAGTATATTCTTGTGAACTCCTGTATTATTTTAATGAAAACTGCTATATTACTTTTCCCTCTTTTTTAAGAAATGATATTGAATTTTGACGACAGTGACTTTATATATAATATATATATATGAGGATAACGTTGTTTCTAAATGAATTATAATAACGTTTAATTGTTGAATATTCTAATTAATTAATCTCAAAAGTTAATTTTTTGGAAGTGGTGTTCTAATTAAAAGGTTATTGTTGCCGTTAAAAACTTAAAATATTAATGAAAAATAACTTATTAGGGATTAATAATGTTCTTTTTTTTTTTTCTTTTTCTTTTAAAAAAATGACAAGCAACCAGAATTTAATTCTCTTACATTTAATTCACTTGTCCAACCACGCACAATTCACATTTAACACAACTCTCCTACTTTAACTCCCAAATTTTATGATACCCATGCCCATTCAATAAATTTTATAGGTTAGAATATCATTTTAATTTTTATATTTCAAACTTTAAAAGTTGGTTTGATTTAGTCAATGAAATTTCAATAGATCCATTTTAGTCCATGAAACTCGTAGGAAACTGTAGAATATTAAATTTTAGGTAGGTGACCAACATGGATTGTGGATTGAACCCATCTTAGCACTTTGACATTTTTTTATGTGCCCACTACCATTAGGCCAACTTATGATGGTTACTCACATACATATGATTATCTCCTTGTCTAACTAATGTAAGACTTTCATCACAATTCCAACACCAACTTGAACATAAGTAAACTGATTTATACACATACATTCATGATTCAACCTAATAAGTTAGAGGTTCAAATTTACTAACACTACTATATATGTGGCTTGAGTAGTCTAAACATTTTACCAATTGATTAAACATACACAGATTGTTAAGTATGATTATTAACCGTTCAACCAATAGGTTATATGACATATTTTGTTGTTAACTCATGGCTATGGCTTGAAAAATGTGTTTTGATTTTTGGTCATGATGACACAAAGTCCTTGTCTAGTTATAATGATTAATGAGCAATTGCTTCGACTCTATATGCATAACAATACACTTGTCCATTGCGAATAGTCCCCACAAACTCATATCAAAATACTCAACTTTGGCCATTACTCTACAAACTTCTTTTCAAACTTCTTTTGACTCTATCTCTACGAGATTCGATGTCTCTCAAACTAAGGTATCATAATTTTAATAGCTATTGATATGATTAGTTTTGGACCTAGGAGTAGAATGAGTATAATAGGGATGCTATAGGCCAAAAAACCAAATTCAAAATAAGATCGAACCAAAAAAAGTGAAGTGGCAGAGGCCGAGGCCGATCCAATGAAAATGCTAACCGGAGTTGTTTGGGGGATCCATATCAAGGAAGGGATGTTAGCCAAAAGATAGGTTGAAAACCCTAAAAGGAGGTGGCTAGATCAAGAAAACTCTATAAATAGAGGAAGGAGACATCAAGGGAAGTAAGTGCATTCACAACTACTATACTTGCTATATTTTTTCCTACTAATTTAAGCATGAGAGTCTGTTTACCAAGCACCACACTGGTGTACAGATCTTTCTTGTCTTGCAGATAACATTCTTCCCTGAATTACAAATTCATCGTTGGATTAGTTCATATTTACCTTATCCAATTTTTGGCATCAACACCTTTATAATTTTTTTTTGGGGGGGGGGAGAGGATTGAGTTGTAATATATACCTTTGAACTTTGCTATTTTTTTCAAAAGTTGTAATATTATATTTGAATTTATATAAAGGTTCTAAAACTATTTTTAGAGAGAAACCCTTCTAGATTTTGAAATGAAAATTTAGATAAGGAATAGTTGTGGTATTGAAGTATAATAGAAAATTTAGGTATTCAACACTATTCTTGATCATTGCTACATCATTCCATATCTCACTTTTTCAAGAGTAGATTCAAAACGTTTAAAATATTATTGTAACTTTTAAAACAATAAAGGTTTTTTTCTTTTTTTTTTCAAATAAAAAGCGAATTTCGATGTTATTTTTTTAAAATATATAAATTTAGTTATTATGCTTTTAATAAATAGAAATTGTAGTCATCATTTTAGCATAATTTAAATGATTTAGGTATATTCTCACGACTAAAAAAGTCGAAACTTCAAAATCTCCCACCGCACCTGTTAAATTAGAAAAAAGAAAAAGAAAAAATCATAACGTGAAGTGATGTTTCCTAAATTTCAAGTTGGAAGCTATTTAAGACCGATTTCTTTTAACAAAAGTTAACCATAAACTAATAAAAGAAATCAATATATAGATTTAGTGAAAATACATAGAATATTCTTTGAACACTTTTTTTTTTTTATTAAAAAAGAAAACGATATTTGAAATTACAAATACTGATATATAATAATTCTAGAACAATTTTAACTTCTTTTTGCATGTGGCTGCATCATCAACAATAAATCTATAACAATAAATCTGTAACATTCATCCAGGTTAAATGTTTATACACAACTTTATTTGGGCAAAACAATATAATATATAATAAGCATTAAAACCTTACCAAGAAAAAGAAAATAGTCTAAAAGTTAAAAAAAATAATTTAAAAATATTTTATGTAAGACGGAGAAAAATCATCAATAACCAAATTACTTTATATAAGTTTCAATTTAATCACATTTTTATTAGTGGAAGTTAAAATAATACTAACTAAAAAACGTAAATCTATATAAAACGAATTAGGTCACCTAAAAAAATATAATTGATAAATCCTAAAATAAACTTAATTAATATAATTAAAAAATGTTAACACATAAGAAATTAAATTGATTTTTTTAATAAAAAATATTCATGATTCCATGACCAAAAGACATATTTGGGCATCATTTTATTACAACAAAAAGTTAAAATTTTATTGTTGTGTTTCATTTATTTATTTATTTCTTTTAATAAAGGTTAAAAATAAAAGGAAATGATACTCCAAAATCAAAATTGGAAAGGCAGCAAAGAGAAGGAATCTGATTGGTAGCATGGCTGCACCTACAGCCAAGTGTTGGGCAGTTTCATAACTCACCTGGTTAATTTTAACCCTCCTTCTTCTAACCCTAGTTAACTTCCTTCCTTTTCTCTCTCTTCTTCTTCTTTCTTTAACTCTCCACTTGTTGGTAAACAACTTAGGTTACCAAAATGCTTCTCCAAATTTTCCCCTCTGTACATTGCAATCCAATTCAAACGCCATTTTATTACTGCATTTCACTTCCACTTCTTTAATTTCCACTCCCGATCTTCCTCATTCGAAATCTCAATCCTCTCCGCCGCCGTCCGCCATGAGAATAATCTCTCCGCCTTCTGCCTCTTCTTCTTCTTCTTCATCCTCTTCTTCCTCTTCCTCCTGCGTCGGCTCCGATTCCGGCATTCATAACAACAATCTCGCCGCCGCTCCTCACCGTCCGCAATCCGAGAAAACCAGAGCCAAACGACGGAGGAAGAATCAAGACGAAACGAAATGCCAGATTCATAATCATAACGCTAATGGAATCAACAACGCCGCTGCCTCTTCCGCTCGCCGGAGCTCCATTTACAGAGGAGTCACTAGGTTTTTATTTTATTTTATTTTATTTTGAAATTTAGTTTTTTGATTTGCATGTTGAATTGAGATTGTGAAATTATCATTCCGAAATCGGAAATCAGGCACCGATGGACCGGCCGGTTCGAAGCTCATCTTTGGGACAAGAGTTCATGGAATAGCATTCAGAACAAAAAAGGAAGGCAAGGTGAGGAAATTAAATTATAACATCCTGTTAATTACTTAATTCATTAATTAATTGAGGAAGAGATCTCAAAATTTCTTTGTTTATTCGGTTTAACTTTTTATTATTATTATATTATATATATATAAAAAATAAAGCCCTGATTTTGTTTTGCTGACTGTGTCTTTGGGTTTCCCCTGTCATCGCCAACGTTCATTTTCCACTTTTGTCGCTGCTCAGTATATTTGGGTAAGCTCTTTATACTTTTAATTTTCCCTAAATTAAAAAAAAAATATATATATATATATATATATATATTTCTGGAGGACACGTGGCGGGATGATGGCTATCTTCTAATTTTAAAATTTTAGTGAATTAATATGAAATTCATAAATTTTGCAGGAGCTTACGATAACGAGGAAGCCGCTGCCCGAACATATGACCTTGCTGCCCTTAAATACTGGGGACCCGGAACCACTCTCAATTTCCCGGTACTTTTCACCTTCAAGGCTAAAACAGACATTACACATTTTTTATAACGTTTTTTTTTTTACTTAATTTATTTCATTAAATCTTTATTAAACGAATCTCATTTTCTTTTCTCAATCACAAAGAAAGTCCTATATTTCGCCGCTAAATTGACACTTTCGAATTTCGGCATTTTATTCTGAAGAATATTGGTAAAACTTATGGACGGTATTTAATATTATTATTATTTAATTAATAATATGAATTATATGAAAATAAACAGGTAGAGTCGTACACGAATGAAATGGAAGAAATGCGGAAAGTTTCGAAGGAGGAATATTTGGCGTCGTTACGGCGGCGGAGCAGTGGCTTTTCAAGAGGCGTTTCTAAGTACCGCGGCGTGGCCCGCCACCACCACAATGGCCGGTGGGAGGCTCGGATTGGCCGTGTTTTCGGAAGCAAATATCTTTATTTGGGAACTTACAGTACGTTTTTCTTTCTCTCTATCTATCTTTACTTTTTCTTTGTTTGAAGCTCCGCGTGGCAATGCCACGTGGGTTTTAAATGTTAACCGGCACAAACTTATAACTACGTGGATCAGTCCGTCAGTTCTTTTCCCAGTCTGTCAGCTAACGTGGCACCATCGTTCTTACTTGTCTCAGACAGACCAATTCTTTATTGTCCTTAGTCTGCTATTTTTTTAAATATTAATTAATTAAGAAAAAATTTAAATTATTTTATTTTAAAAACAATAAATGTTTAAAAATTATTAGGTTTCGTTTGTTAATTGGTTTAACCACTCAGTCTTGACTCATGTCAAATCCCAATTCATCAACTGTTCCATAGAAAAATGAGGTGCTTTAGGTTCACCTTCCCTGATTTTGAGTGGGTAATATATATAATATTCTTTTAAATATTACTTAAATATTTTTAATTAAATGATACTTTTTAAGATTAAATTAGTAGTTTAATTCAAAACTTCGGTTTTAATTTTGTGTCTAGCTCCTAAATTTAATAGATCTTTGAAAATTTTGATTTTTTAATTAATTGAGTTAGTCGAGAGTGTATATTTTAATTAGAAAAAACAAAGTTTATATGTGAGAATAGTTGATGAGGTGTAGGCACTAGGTTCGGACGGACATTCACATATGCAATTATATTATTCTTTTAATAACTAAAATGGATTTTAATTTTAAGTTTTGAAATTTGAAAAATGTAATTTTAAGAACCACGAGTGGTCCTGGGGGTACGGCACGTGATCTGGAGCTATAAAATAAAAAAAATAATAATAAATAAAAGAGAACTTTGCGATCCACAGCTTTCCAAAAGTAATGAAAAAGTATTATGTGGCCTCACGTGCCACTTCACTAGCCTCTGTCGGAGTGGGAACTTTTTAGTTTTTAGTTTGTTTTTTCACATCTGTACTTTCATTTTCCGGGAGCCCTTTTTTTTTCTTTCTAAAAAAAATACAAATTTAATTTACTTATTACAATTCCTCTTTTTTTGTATTTCTTTATTTTCCGGGTTATGTTTATTTTTCTAAAATGATTTATTTGGTCAAACCAAAAATCACGGGAAAATCTTATGGTCTTAAGAGACAGTAGAACCAGTTGTTCTGCGTTACTGCTTTCAATATTTTGACTTTTTTTTTTCCATTTTATTTTCTCAATAAAATATCAAATTTTCGTTTCCTGGAGACCATGAACCATGGTTTTATTATTTTTATTTTTTTAAAGCTGAGAAATGAAGAGAGAATATTATAGATCTGTGTTTTCTGATACGATTGTAATTAATTAATTGATTTAGATTTAAGAACTAGCATTGTCACGTGATTTCCTATCTAAATTCCAAACCAAACCCCATTTATAAAGTCAAATCTGCTCAACCCCTATGCTAAATAAACCTAGTTTAATGAATCCCGTCAAATTGAACCCTCATAACCATTTTGATTTTTTGTTTTCTGATTTTAAAAAGTGTTGGTTTTCTCTTTAATTTTTTACAATGTTCATCATGGTTCTTGTAACATATGAATTATTTGTCAAATTCCAATAAAATAAACAAAATTTTAAAAGCAAGAGCAACACTCTATTTGATAACTAATTGATTTTTAATTTTTAGAATTTTAAAAATTAAGGATATAAATAATATTTTTCACTTATTGGTTTCTATAATTTATTGTTTACATTCTAAGAGAATTTTCAAAATTCCATCCAAAATTTAAAAACTACCAAAACTAATTTTAAAATTTGACTAAAAATTCAAATGTAAATAAAAGATAAAAGCTATGATTAGGGAATTGTGAGAAAACAAGCATCATTCTCAAAATCTTAAAACAAAATAGTCCTCAAATGGGACTTTTTATAATTTTCAAAACTTGGGACTTTTTATTATTATCAATTAGTGGCCTTTAGTTAATTATAATTATTTGTTTGATAGACACACAAGAAGAAGCAGCTGCAGCATATGACATGGCAGCAATTGAGTATAGAGGAGCCAATGCAGTGACCAACTTTGACATTAGCAATTACATTGGAAGATTAGAGAATAAACCATCAGTTCTTCAAGCAGCAGAGCAAGCAGAGGATCCCAATTATTCCCCTGCTTCTTCCGAGGGAGAAGTAGTACAGCAACAGCAACAGGATCAGCAACAACAACAACAAACGACATTCGCAGGCCCGCCCGACCTTCAGTTCTCAATCGAGAACAACCCAGGAATGGCTGTCATGGAAGAACCACCAACACAAGACGATCATGGTCTACATTGGTCCTTTTTAGACACGGGATTATTCGTGCAGGTCCCTGACCTCCCGCTCGAGAAATCAAGCGAATTGGCCGACCTATACTTCAACGAGATCGGGTTCGAGGACGACATTGGATTGATATTCGAAACGAGCTTAGAGAACAAGAACTGTGAGGGAGATGATCATAATAACAATAATAATAATAATAATAATAATAATAATAATGTTGGGAAGATGGAGGTGAACTGCAGTGAGAAAATCAGATTGTTCTCAACAACTACTTCACCATCTTCTTCATCAATAACCACCTCGGTTTCGTGTGAATTTAGGGTTTGAAAATTTGGATTTTGGGGGTTTGTTGTTGTTGTTATTGTTGTTGAAGAGTGGATGGGAAATGGAGAAAAAGAACAAAAAAAACAAAAAAAAAAACAAAATTCTAGAGTATCATATGTTTAGGGTTTTTTTTTTTTTTTTTTTTTTTTTTTTTTTTTTTTTAATTTTAATTTCGGGTTGGTTTATGGGAGAGAGAGGGGGGGAGGGACAAAAAAGGAAAAAGAAAAAAAAAAAGGAGGTTGGAGATTTGCTTAGGTGTTTTTATTTTTAATTTGTTAATTTAAATTTTCAGCTAGAAAGACCTTTTTTTCTTTTCTCAAGGATTTTTGTGCAAGGAAAAAGCCAAACTAACATACCCAAAACATATCCTTGGTTAACTCAAAACATTTTGTTTTTGTTTTTTTTTTTTTTTTTTTTTTTTTTTGTTTTCTTAACAAAACTATAACAGCAAACAAAAGTTGTTCCCCTCCCTTTTTATAATTTATTGACCTTAGGAAACATTCTAGAAAAAATATGTACTATGGTCATTACCAAGATGTACAAAAAGTGTAATTACAGTCTTTTTTTTTTTTTAGTTTTATGGTGCTTGTTTTTGTTTCTTTAGATGAATTACATTTGATTTCTTAAAAAAAAAAAAAATAAATAAAAATTAGAACTTGTTTTTTTAATGTTGAAAAAAAAATTATAAGTAAAAAGTACTGTTATGAAAGTGAAGTTGTTGAGTTTTGAAAACAGATATTCAAATACAACTTAAAAGTACAAAAGTGTAATTTTTTTAACAAACATGTGAAACTCGAACAAAAACTTACCTCATTTTATATCCTCCCATCTTCAAAAATTGCTCCTAAACTGTGGTTCTCGTAGATTTTTGTAATGGAAAATAGAAAAAAGAAACAAAAATTTATTGTATTTTTTTTTTAACAATATAATATAAAAAAAATATGTCATACATTAAACATCAACAAAGATATTATTAAAAGATTATGTCATCTAATAGAAGTAAATCTCAATGGCAACTAAATGTAATAACAAAGTTGTATCATATCTTTTATACGTTGCCCAAATTTGATCGGCATTGCCATCTCTAACTCGAGTCATTTATCTTAAATTATGTTGTGTCAAGTCCAACTTAATTATATAATTATATAAATGTCGTGGTTGTAAAATATTAAAGTTAGGTTGAATGACGGTCTTAGTCAACAAAATTTATATATTGTAAAATTTTACTCAGTTTCAAATATACTAAAAATATTAGAATTAAAATAATGTATAAACACCCATATTGCAAAATTTAATACTCAAAAATTGAAATATATATATAAAAAAAAAGTAATATGTAAATCTAAATATTGAAAAACTTTGAAATTCGAAATTAAAATAAAATATAAATGAAGCAGAATTATTCTTGTAAATAGAAAAATTAATAAAGAAAATAAAGAAAATATAAAAAATATTAAAAAATATAAAAGAAAAAAATAAAACTACTCATCTTAGAAGTTGAGATTTGAAATATAAAAAAATTAATATGCAAAATTATACACTCAAAAGTTGAAATATAAAAATATTAATATCAATATTGAAAATTAAAATAATATATAAATAAAAAATAAAATAAAATATAAATATGGAAGAGTCATTCTTGTAAATAACATAAATTAATAAATAAAAATAAAAAATAATGAAAAAACTGATTTTTAAAAAAATAAAAATAAAAATAAAAATAAATATATAAAAAAAAATTGTTTCAAGTGGAATTTGAACTCATGGTTGACAAAAATAAATTATAAACAATAGACCAAAAACTAAACTAAGAATAACTATTGTTGGAAATGACAAAATAAAAATAGGAGAAACATGAGAAATTGCTTTTTATTGTTTCTCAATTTTTGTACATTTTTTAGAAATTGTTTTTTTTAAATTTATAAAAAAGAAACGATAATAGTTATCAAACAAATCTGTTTTTTAAAAAATGATAAATAAGGGGAAAAAAATGGAAACGTAATCAAATCCGCCCTTAATTTCTCAAAGTAGATATTTCTCAAATATCTACTTGCTTATTTTAAAAGTATTGAATTAAGATTAATACTCCAAATGGTTGGGGAAAATATTTTATAAATTTGGTGTAGAAAAAATAAACGGAAAAAAAAATTATTGAATGAAATAAAACTAAAATAGATATACACATATAGATACTTTTAAAAAATCAACAATAAATTTGGGTTAAACTAATCCAAGCCTAAATAAATTTAAAGCTCAACCAAAATCCTGCAAATTAGGATAAATTCAACCATGTTCTTTTAGGCTTTACAATGGGCTGAATGGGCTCTCACTCACCAATGGGCAGTGGGTGTGGCTCAGAGTCCAATAACATTCTATTCTCACACACCCTAAAAAAAAATTGCCATCCACATGTCTTGCTTTTTTTAGCCCACATCTTTAAATTATATTTTAAATATTATTGTTATTATTATTATTATTATGAGTTTGTGGTATTCTCTATTACTCATTGCACTAAACGAATCATTTGAATATGTTTTGTATTTATTCACATACTTCTTTATTTTTAAGAAGATATTTAAAAAAAATGTTTGATTGTATTTGAAATAAATATGAAGTACATAGAATATTTTTTTAGTATATATATATAAGGTTCGAAAGACTCAAACTACAAATCTCTTAATAATAATAAAAATTAAAATATATGAAAAAATAAAATATAATAAATGTGAAAATAGAGAAAAACATAGGGAGATTCATGGATGAATGAGCCTCCTTTTGTGTAATCAATTATTTAGTTTCACATTATTGTCTCTATAATTTGAGCCAGAAGTACTAAATAATAAAAAGGTCTTTTAGACCATCCATTTAATGAATGAAATTATTTCTTCTATTGGTTGAACTATAAATATTTATTATTCCAATAAAACTAGGTTACTATAAAAACATATATCAAAATCAATCTACTTAGGCAAATTTCTTCACTCTAAAAACAAAAATTAAACATATCTTATTTTTCTATTACTTAGTAGCAAAATGTTAATACCAAGTTGTCAAAGCGAGCATAATATTTGAAAGTTAAATTGTCTTTTAATTATTTTGATGAAAAAATAAACTATTTTGTTATTTGATAAATTCTTTTTTTACAACACGTGAGACAGGAGGTCAAATCTCTGACCTTAAGGCTAATGAGACAAATTTATGTCAATTGAGTTATGTTTGTGTTGGCAAAATATTAAAAGTACAAAAATTTAATATTATATTTGAGGCTAAATTACAGTATTTAAAAATGAAGACAGTTTTTAAACAATTAATAAAGTACGAAGATATTTTTTTTGTAATTAATATCAAATTGGGCCTTAAAAAGTTAATTGTCTAGAAAATAATGTCATGTTAACATTAACAATACAAATTTTGATATAAATGTTGTTGCTTGTAAATATTTATTAAGTATATATTAATTAGAATAATAAAATAATGATAAATAGTTAAGATAATGTGAAACAACTTTAATAAAATATAAATAACATATTTATATTTAATAATAAACTAGATTACCAAGTCATTAATTAATAAGGTTATATTTTTACTACTCATGTATAAAAATCTCATTTATATAGTGCAGAAAATCATGTTAGATAAAATTTTAAGTTTTCTATATAATAATATTCTAAATTTTAAAAAGAGAAATATTATAAAACAAACAAAAAAAAATATTAAATATCTATCTAAAAATTGACACCAAACTCATAAAATATAATGTATGAACAAACAAACAAATATTTTAAAAAATATATAAAACTAAAAATGTGATTGTTGTCAAATGAAATAAAATGGGATTATCAAAATATTATTGTTATTATTATTATTTGAAGTTTAACAATTTGGCGGAAGCTTTGAGAAAAAAAAATGTTTTTAAAAAAAACTCATTCTTATTTAAATTTTTTTATAAAAAATTTTTAAAATACATTTTAAAATTTATTTTAAATGGTGGTCAAACACTCCATTTTTTTTTAAATTAAAAATTCAAAAATATATTCCAAACATACTCTTTATCTATAAAAAGATCAATCGCTCAATAGATAAGAGGCGATCGGTAGTTTTTCACTGTATTAAACGGGAGCAAAATGTTTTAGCTCACCAAATTACTAGATGGGCATTAGTATTTCAGGAAAAAAAAAAAAAAAAGTAATTGGAGGGTTTTTTTTTCTAATTTAAATTTTTAAATTTAAAGGCCTTTCAACATGTTGGAGGGGATTCAACTCCATCTATTGTTGTTTAAATTCCATGTTTTTATTATTAAACAAAAAAAAAATAAGGTAAAAGATGTGTAATTAGTCCAACTAAATAATAAGTAGATTGGAGGGTAGCGTCGGTGGATAATTCATAATTGTGGTAAGTTTTGTTCTTTACTTGACCCATTAAAATAACTTTTGAATACTTTGTCATATATATAGAATGGAAAAAAAAAAAATAATATAATTTAAAATCCTTTAATTCCCATCCCTTCCAACCACAATATTAAATTTACCTCGATATTTCTATATTTTTATTTCTAAAAGATAAATTGATATTTTTATTTTATTGAAAAAATATATATGAAACATAAAAAATGAACAACGAAAAACCACCCATATAAATAAAATATAAATGATAAACTGTTGAGTTATTTAAAAATGTATAAAATATTTATTTATCCATCTAAATATTCTTTTAAATTTATTTGTTTACATAATTTTTCTTGAAATAAATAACTACATTGACATTTTATTAAAATTTCGTTAAATTTGACCTCAATATTTTTGCCAGTATTCACCTTTTGACATGACAGGTTTGAAATTGATTATGAAATAGTTAAAATTTGGTAAATATTTGATTTTTGGTTTTTGTATTTTAAAATAACGTCTATATTCAAATTTAAATTTGTTCATTGGTTATCTAATTCTTACCAATAATTTAAAAAACTAAGCAAAAAATTTTAAAACTAACAAAAATAGTTTTTAAAAACTTGTTGTTTTTGAAATTTTGCTAAGATTTCAATCATTTTAATTAAGAAAAATGCAAATCTTTGCAAGAAATGGAGAGAAAATAAGTTAATTTTTTAAAAATAAAAACCCAAAACAAAATGGTTATCATATGATTTTTTTTTTCATTTTAAAAATCACTCAAACAACGTTTTTTATCATTCAAATAATATTCAAAGTATAAAATTAAATATTAAATTGATCATAAGTAATTAAAGATATGTTTAGAACTAATTTTGAACATTGTAGGAGTAATTTTAATCATTTCAAAATTAGTGAGAATTAACTATTTTTTTAAAAAATTATTATCCACACTTCCTCTCCCGCATTCTATATAAACCCTCTCTCCTTCTTCACTCACCGAGTCACTTACGAGTTTACAAAGTTATGAACTCAGTTCCATTCATTTGCCTTCTCCTTCTCTCTCTCCTTCTCGCCGGAGCTTCCGATTCTTCTCCGCCGTCTACCGCCCTCTGTAAATCCACTCTCTACCCTAAGCTCTGCCGCTCCATTCTCTCATCCATCCGGTTCTCCCCCTCCGATCCATACGGCTACGGGAAATTCTCCGTCAAGAAATGTCTCAAACAAGCGATCAAAATGTCGAGCGTAATCAGCGACTATCTCGACCGAGGACGCGATTCGAGGCTGAATCAGCGGGAGGCCGGCGCTCTGAATGACTGCAGAGAACTTTCCGATTTGAATGTGGAGTTTCTTCGGTCGATCCAGGGCGTATTGGAGGCGGCGGAGGGCGTCGATGAGGAACTGGTGGAGCGCGTTGAGAGTATTCTGAGCGCGATCGTGACGAACGGCCAGACTTGTATCGATGGATTGGTGGAATCGAGGAGTAGTTTGGGGAATGCGCTATCGGCGCCGCTGGCGAGCGCCGGAGAGCTGTACAGTGTGTCATTGGGATTGGTTTCGAACTCGCTGTCGCGACGGTGGAAGAAGCGGCGGCAGAAGGGAAATGGAGATGGAGGGAATTTTCCGGCGGGTGCGCGGAGCAGAGAGCCATTGAACACGCTGATCAAGGTACGATTGAATATGGGTGTTGTTGCTGTTTGGTTTCTGTTTGTCTGTTCGTTCGGTTACACGAACCATTGCATTTGTTTTATTCAATGCATAAAATAATTGGGGAAAAGAAAGTTTTTGTTTGGACGTAGCCAATAGCCATTAATTTAGATTTTTTTTTCTTTAAATTACATATTAGTTTTTTAATTTTTAAATTCGTGTCATTTTTAATATTACAACTTTTAGTTGTAATTATATCATCAAATTTTTAATAATAAAAATTGAGACCTCAAACTAATATAAGTATTAAAATTGAACTTTTAAACTTACATAATTTTAGAAATTGTATAAGTTCAAGATTTCAATTTTTATTATTTGAGGATCCACTTTCAACAACTATTGTAAGTTTGAGATACAATTTTAACCTTTGTATAAGTCTAAGGTTTCAATTTTTACAATTAAGTAGTTCAAACTACTATAATATTTCAAGAATGCTTTTTATAATTTGTCTTATTTTTAAAATTAGCAGATTTACCATATGCAAAATTAAAAGTTTAGATTTTGTTAAACATAAAATTTTAAATTAAATTAAAAAAAAATTTGAATTTGCGCTTTATTCACATAATTTGAAGGAACTTAGGTATGTACTTCTGAAAATTCACAGTTAAATAGGCACAAATTTCAATTTACGTGGACTAAACTGTAATTTCACTTTTTTTTGTTTTAATAAAAGAACAACAAAGCATAATATTTAATTTAAACTTTTTGGAAAATTTAAAATGTTGGGGATTCCACCCTTACTTTTGTAATTGTTAAGTTAAAAACATTATTATCTTAAAATTAAAAACTCAACCATAAAACTTCATATCTAATAAATTCTTACAATTTCAATGTGGCATTTAGCATGAAGTTCTTGAACATTCAATATTATATTTAATAAGACTTTAAATGTTAAAATATATAATAAGTTTGAAACTTTTAATTTTGTATTTAGTATCATAGTAGATTAATTTCGTAAAACAAATTTTAGAATTTAAATACTTAATAAATACAAAATTACAAGTTGAGAAGTATATTATACACTTTTAAGATTAATTTACTTATTAAACACAATAATAAAAATGTATGGACCTATTAAATATTTTTTATATAAAAATTTGATTTATTAGACATCTAAAATTTATGGATTGAACTTTCAATTTACCAAAATTTATTAGCTCAACCAAATTCCATTTTACACTATTACAATTTTTTTTTTAATTCAACAATTGCCAGGCGGGGAGTAAACCTATCCAGTATCAACTATTAAAAGTAATTAATGACAACAGGGTTGCATTAAAACTTTATTTTCTCTTTCAAAAAAAAACTTTATTTTCTTAATACAAAGTACATAGTTTCATTCAAATTATTTTATTTTATTCATTTCTTAAAATAAAAAATAAAAAATAAAAAAAAGCCAAAATATCAAATCAGACGTCAGGATAAATGAACGTCTGACTTTTGAGACAAAGTATTGGCAGAAGACAGAAATAATATGTTTTTTTTTAAATTTATTTTTTTAAAAAAATTATTTTAAATGACAAAAATATTGAAAAAAATTATCAATAATAAATTGAGATAAATTAATATCAGTATCTATCATGACCTAGATCAGCACACATAAGAGTAGTAGTGTAGATAATAAAATTTTGTTATATTTATAAATTTCCTATATTTGAAAACAACTTATTTTAAAGATAATTTAATATTTGAATTTTTATCCAATAGTGTAGATGATTAAAAATAAATATTTTTAATGGTTATATTTTATGATAAAATGACAAATTAGACATCAGGATTGAGGAACTCCTCAAAAGGGCATGAGGGGATCAAAGAAGCTATATGATCAATCAAACGCGAAATTAAAATAAATCACAAAAATGTTTTTTTTAGAGAAATAAATCACAAAAATATTTTTTTAGTGAAACATAAATTCTTTTATTATGATGCATTCTTTTAGTATTTAAGTATTTAAATTAATTTTACTTTGTTGGTAAAAAAATTTCTCCAACCAAGAATCAGCATGGTACCATTTTGTTTCTATTATTAATTCTTTATTAAAGTGAAAGACAAGCTTGTTTATCAATATTGGATCCCCTTTACAAAATATGTTATTGTCGAAATTTAAAAAAAAAAAAAAATACAACTATTGTAAATGATCTTTAAAATATATTAGAAAAAAATTTAAATAATATTTTTAATCTCTAGTGACAATTCAATTTGTAATAATTTAGTTTTTATCATAAAAAACTATTATTAAGAATTAATAGATATTTCTTATACATATAAATTGATAAACTAACTAAGAATCAAATATATTTATAAATTATAAAAACTAAATAGTTATAAATCAAAATGTATAGATACTAAATTGTTGCTTCTCTTAATACTAGAACACGAAAAGTGTTTATAAAAATCATACTTTATCAAACTAAAATTCAAATGGTTTCTAATTTGAGACCTTAAATAAAAAAAAAACAACCAAATAAATGAAAACTCGGGCTATCTTGTGACTTTTTTTTTTTTTTTTTTTTAATTAGATTCTATCCTGCTTTTACAAAACCGTATATTTATCTCTTTAAATAATTTTAATTAACTTGTGAAATTGGGAGAAGAAATGTTAGATAATTGCAAATATTAGTGGAATATAATATAAAAATTATGAACAATTTTAAGTTAATCAGCATTTAATCAATTGTTGATGTCTGTTAATTGGAATATTAGGACAAATAAAGAGGGTAAAGTTCCTGTAGACTGTGGAGGCATCTGCAACCCTATCCTTAATACTACAAAATCCCAATTTAAAAAGATAATATTTATTTGATTAAAATAATAATAATAATGAATTTTTGTTTATTAAATTGTGTTAAATATGTTGATAAGATTGTTGGTATCACGAGAGAGATTTTAGTGGGGACGGCAGAGTAGGATTCCCATAGAGAGAATTAATCAAATGCATGTTACAAATTGAGATGTGGATTCTCTTCACAATTTTAAATTAGCTTATTCTAATTACTTTATTCCTATATCATTTGCCTCTTAATATGTTTATTTATATATATCTTTTGAGTTCAACCATGTAGAATAGGAATTTCAACTCGTAAGCTTTTTGGTCGACGTTATTAATATCTTAACCTGTTGACCGTTGATTTTTTTAAATTTAATTTTTATTTTATTTTAAATGAAAGGAATCCGTTGAACTATATTATATTGACGGTTATTTACTTTATTGTTTCATCAAATATTATTCTTGGACAAACTGAGTTACTGAGCCAATAAGGTTTTATATATATATATATATATATATATATATATATATATATATAAATTAAAGGGATATTTTAAACCTATTTGACAACTATTTGTATCTCATTTGGTAAGCATTTTGATTTTAACTTATTTTAATATAATTAAAAGGTTTATAAACATTACTTTTACCTTTTGTCATCCGTTTTTACAAATATTTTGAAAACCTAAAAAAAAATATTTTTAAAATTTATCTAAGAATTCAAGTGTTTATTCAATAAATGTGAAAACTATACTACAAAAATTGAGAAAAAACAAAGTATTGATTTTTGGTTTTTGGTTTTTGGAAATTAGGCTTATAAATACTTTCAACCTATAAGTTTATTTGTTCTTTTGATAACATGTAGGTAGAAGCAATCGAATCTCTGACTTCACGGTTGATAATATAAATACTATGGTAGAGCTAGGTTTATTTTGGCCTATAAATTTATTTGTCTTGTCATTTACTTAGACTAAAAGTTTAAAGTTTTCTCTAAGAAAAGATGAGAACTATTATAATGCGATGATGAACTTAGTTGCTGATTTTAGAGGTGAATTCAATTATTTTAAGGAACAATTAACTTCAAGGTTTAAGTTGAATCAGGGACTACATAAAATGGGATCATGCAACAACCAATCCACAAAGTGCTCAGGAAGGAAGCGTTTGTTAACTGATTTAGGCAGCACAGGAATTTTGATCAACAACACTGTGGTTGTTAGCTCAACTGGTGCTGACAACTTCACATCAATTGGAGATGCAATTGCATTTGCTCCCAACAACTCAATGCCTCAAGATGGCTACTTTGTTATCTATGTTAGAGAAGGATACTATGAAGAATACGTAGTCATCCCCAAATTCAAAACCAATGTAATGCTCATCGGAGACGGCATTAATCGAACCATCATCACCGGGAACCATAGCGTCGTCGATGGTTGGACGACTTATAACTCTTCAACCTTCAGTAAGCATATCACAAATTCATTACTCGTCTAATTTTATCTTCACTCCCTCCCCCTTGATGAACGTACAAATCACATGATCACAATTCTTAAAAAGTTAAATAACAAAAGGTATTATAAACTTGGTTCTTTGTTCTTTCAAAAGTTGTGATATTACTCTTGAAGTAAAATCTATTAGAATTTTGGATGAAAATTTAGAACTGAAACGATATGCAGTTGACCTGAAACGGTATGACGGTGGCGATTTTCGTTCTAGTTGCTCACTGCGACACGACACCGTTTGAAGTCCTAGTTTTCATTCAACATTCAAATAGACCTTTACACTAGTGATATTTTTTAAATATTTATGAAACATCAATGGGTAATATTACAACTTTTGAACAAATATGAGTATTTTTTAAACAAATGGAAAGAGTTCAGAATTGGTAGTTTGAATGTTTTGGACATATTTTGCCTAATCATTTTATCACAATTCTTGAAATTGTTAAATTACAAAATGTATTCATTAACTTTCTTCTTTGTTCTTCGAAGAGTTGAAATACTGAAGTAGAAATCTATTAGAGTTTTGGATAAAAATTGAGACTTGAAAGCAATAATTTGTATTAGAAAACAATATGCTAATGGCCTAACATGATATAACAGTCTCAATTTTCGTTCGAAGTCACTCCCACGCCCTCCCAATTTCTAACATTCTAAGGAATTTCTACTTCAAAATAGTATTGAAATGCTTCTAGACAAAGTTGAAGGGTATATATCTTTTTATAATACACCTTTGATAAAAAGAGTTTGGAATGGGTAGTTTGAATGTTTTGAACATATATTTTGCAGCTGTTTGTGGGGATGGATTTGTTGCAATAGACATGACATTCAGGAACACAGCAGGGCCAGAGAAGCACCAAGCTGTAGCAGTAAGAAACAGTGCAGATCTCTCAACATTCTACCGCTGTAGTTTTGAAGGATATCAAGACACTCTTTATGTTCATTCCCTAAGACAATTCTATAGAGAATGTGACATTTATGGCACTGTAGATTTCATTTTTGGCAATGCAGCTGCAGTTTTCCAGCAATGCAATCTCTATGCCAGAAAGCCACTCCCCAACCAAAAAAATGCCTTCACCGCGCAGGGCCGAACCGATCCGAACCAAAACACAGGCATCTCGATCCACAACTGCAGCATCAAGGCTGCACCCGACTGGGCGATGGATTGGAATGCGACGACGATGACGACGAACTACCTCGGGCGACCGTGGAAACAGTACTCAAGGACAGTGTATATGCAGTCTTATATTGGGAATTTGATAAGCCCAGTGGGATGGTTGGAATGGAATGGAACAGTAGGATTAGAGACATTGTATTATGGGGAGTTTGAGAATTATGGACCAGGAGCTAACACAAGCTTGAGGGTGAATTGGCCTGGATATAGCTTGATGAATCTTACACAAGCTATGAATTTTACTGTCTATAATTTCACTATGGGAGATACTTGGCTGCCTTATACTGATATACCTTTCTCTGGAGGTTTGTTAATTATGTGATTTTTCCTCTTAAATTCATCTTTCACTTTCAAGCTTTTCATCTTTTATTCAGAGGGAAATGGAGAGGGATTTTAGACCTGGGGGGCTTCAGTGTTGAGTTGCTATGGCTTTGGATATATACTTTGTATAAATCATTGGTGTTTGCAACTCTTAGAGAGAGCTCTAATTATTTTGAAAAGAGAGAGTATTTGGTTGTTTTTTTTTTTTTTTTTTTTTTTCTAGTTTTTGAAATTTATGTTTAACCGATGTTTTAAAATTTCTCAAAAAAATATTTGAAATTTTAGTCAAATTTCAAAATAAAAATAAATTTTTTTAATTTGTTAAAACTTTGTTTGGTTTTTAAAATATTAAGAGAAAATGAATAATACAATTAATAAACTTATAAATTAAAGTAATAAAATTAATTTCAAAAATCAAATAGTTATCAAGTTGACCTTAATCTTAAGATATTTGGGTTGGAGAGATTAGAACAAAGTTGTTTTTTTAGTTCAACCGAGAAACCATGTTTTAGTCATTAACTCTATGTTTGTAAGAGTGAAATAAGACATTTTTATTTGTCGAAGCAAAATTTTACCTTCAACTTTTTATAATATGGGTACATATAGATCAAAAGAATAAATTTAAAAAATAAGGAAAAAGAAAATTGAACCGAGACCAAGACAAGAAGGATTGGGCCGAGGGAAGAATGTTGGGCCTTTGGGCCAACCTATCCCCCGACCTCCGTGGCCAAGACAAGGTGAATTGGGCTTTTGGGCTAAGTCATCTCTCGGCCTCGGCCTTGGATGCTTGCACATGGGGTCCGTCCAACACACCCCAGTTCAACTAGTAAGTTTTGCTCTCTAAAGAATCACCTTCAATTGTTATACTCAAGTTTTTTTTTTTTTTTTTTTTTTATTATTATTATTTTATTTAATTCAATGCAAACTTTGTTGAGTTTCAAAACCTTTGGATGGATTTTTCTTGTTTAGTCATGAATTTTGATTTAATATCTAACTCACTACATCAGCTTAGTTCAATCTAATAAAAATAATTCTAACTCTTTCTGTTGATATTTACTTTTGTATATTATAAATTAAGACAAAGGAAGAATAAAAGACAATTAAATTTAATTGTGGTGTGTATTACAAATACATAATACGTCACTATTTATAGAACATGAAATTATTAAAATAAATGCCCAACTGGCCACAATCAACCCATCAAAAGATGATTGGTCAGGTTATAAATTGCCACATCATAATAACATTCTAGACTACAAATTAGTTACAAAATGTTAATATGAGTTCACTCTTGACAGCTTGTGGTTGGTCCATCTGTATTTATTTATTTTCAGCATTATGTATTATTCTAATATTCTTTCCAAACTCTAGGGTTAAGGGCAGTATAAATAGGATGTATTATGTATGCAAATGAATATAGAAAAAGATGAATTTCTTCTGAGGTTTCCTATCGTGACTGAAATGTTATATGTTCTAATATGAAATTTAATGCAAAGTTATTAAACTTTGTAACCAATGTAGGTTACATATATCTACACTAAATATTATTTATAATAGATTAGGTTTTTTTAAGAGGTTTTTGTAGTCACTTTTTTTTTAATTTTTTTAATTTTTTTTTAATTTTTTTTTTTTTTTTAGAGATTACTCTTTCTGGTATTAAACTTATTTTCTTAATGTATTTAACCATATTATGAACTATATTATAAATAAGGATAATGACGCAACCTTAGAAAAAATTATTAAAGGTTTCATTTATTATTATTTTCTTTTTTAGGGTATAAATTGGAGAAACCATCGCGAATTTCAGCTTCATTCCATCGCGAACGAAAATCCGCAATAAGCATACGCAAAATATGCCACCACCGCAATCACAACCGTCGCCGAGAGACTCACCGTCGCTCCTACCGGCATCTTCCGGATCGTGAACCTCCCGGCAAGTTTACCGACTCTGGTCGCTTTCGGAGCTGGAGTTCCGGTGCCGATCTTGGCGGTTTCTTCATTCTTACCCACCTCCTCGGTTTTAGATTCCTTCTCCTTTTCTGGGTTTTTATTTTCAGTTTCTTTCTTCTGATCTTGGCTGCTAATTTTCTGATCCAGCGTCGTTTTCCCCTTGCCGGAATCCCCTTCTATCGGATCCTTTTCAGCCGCTGCAGGCTGTGGCGCCACCAACGGCGCCGGCGTCGGAGCTTTCTCCTTGGCCGCCTTCGTCGAGGCCTGCTTTTGAAGTTCTGCAGATTTTCCCTTATCTTCCTCCGTTGGCTTCGCTGAATTTGAATCATCTTTCGGAAGAGTCGCCGCCTCTGGTTCATTAATTTCAGCATTCTTCTCCGACTGAGCTACGTTTTCCGGCGAAAATTTTCCTCTCTCCTTCTCTAGGGTTGCATCATCTTTAGGAAGAGCCGCCGCGTCTGCTTCCTTGATTTCAGCCTTCATCTCCGGCGAAAATTTTCCTCTCCCCTTCTCTGGGGTTGAGTCATCTTTAGGAAGAGTCGCCGCGTCTGGTTCATTGATTTCAGCCTTTGTCTCCGGCGAAGCTTCGGTTTCCGGCGCGGCCGCCGACTTCGCCGCTTGCAACGGCGGTGCCGTGACCGGTTCAGTAATTTGTTTGGGGATTGTAATTGTGAGAACTCCATCTTGCAATTTATGTCCAATTTTATCGATTTGGGAATTTTGTGGAATTGGATAAGTTTTATTCAAAATGAGACGTCGATTATTTCCCACAATCCGATCACCGGTCACCACCACCGTCCCTGTTTCTCTTTCGCCTTTAACCTTAACACGCTGCTCGTCGAAATCTGCCAAAATATATTCAATAATAAAAAAAAAATCAGACCCCCTATTTTAAAACATGATTAAATTATAAAAAATACTCATGAATTAACGTTTTAAATATTGACTTTTTTAGAGGATAAATTATACTTTAGAGTGAAAAATTTAAACCTCTAACTTTTAGTTACCAGTCAAATTACATATGAAAATTTGAAATTTTATTCAAAATAATTGTTAAATTCATAAACTACCATGTGGAATTTTCTTTTATAATTAAAGGAGAACATAAGATTAAATGCAATTTACAATAAATCTAATTATTATTCTTTCCTATATATTTAGATTTATTCGCTTAAAGCAATGTATCAATGGAATCAAACCTTTTAATCAATGAATTTAACTACCAATCTTAGAGTTGATTTGAAAGAAAATTTCAAACTTGAAACGTTAAAATCAAACTTTTGGACGTTGAAAAGTAGAACTAGAATCGCTCGGGAGTTTTTTTAAAATTTATTATTTTTTTGATAATTTAATGAAATGAAAATTGAAAAACAATAAAGAAATAGGGTAAAATATGGTGGACCGGGAAGTTGGAGGCGAAGAATATAGGTTTGGTTTTCATCTCTTTCTTCAACAAGGGGATTGAAGAGGTGCATGGATTGACGGGCGACGCCGAGTCCGGCGGTTCTTGGTCTAGCTGTTGCCATTATAGTCGCCGGAAAAAGGGGGTGGGGGGGCGGTTTAGTTGTATGGGGGGTCGGGTTGGACCGGGGTTATTGTGTGGGTCGGGTTGGGTTTTGTGTTGTTGGTGGGATAAGAATAGGGAGTGTTTGGATGGGGGTATATATGGAGTTTGAAAATGGTTTCTTGGAGTTGGGATTATACCTTATTTGAATTGCTTGATTAAGGGCACATATTTTCCCCCTTTTATGAACTAAAGTATAACTTTCCTGTTCTATTTTGCTTTCATTGTGCTTCAATTGTTTTCCTTTTTCATTACAAAGTTTCTTTTTTTTCTAGTGGAGGGAAGATTTTAGGGTTTGGGTTTACATTACAGAGACTTCAAGTTTGAACATGTGTTTTATGGTCTAATTAGATTAAAAAAAAAAAAAAAAAAAAACTCTTCTTTTAACAAAAGTGGTTGTTTGAAATTATTTAATCTCCGTTTGTTAACCATTTTGTTTTTTATAAATTAAGCATATAGACACTAATTTCAACTCCACATTTCTAATTTTTACTAATGGTTTAAAAACCAAGCCAAAATTTAAAAACTAAAAAGAATAAATTTTAAAATTTTGTTTTTATTTTTTGAATTTAGTTATGAATTCAATTTTGTACTTGATAAATATGCAAATCATTGGTAAGAAAATGCGGAGGAAATAGACTTAAGTTTAAAAAACCAAAAACAAAAAATAGTTACCAAAAGATTTTTTTTTTTTTTTTTTAGTGCACTCACCTTCTTTTTCTTTTTATTTTTTCATCTTTCCGCTAACTTTCATTACCGTTTTTTCCTTTCTTTCTTTATTTTTTTAAAAATTTTTTATTAACACTTTCATTTACCACTTTTTCCTTTTCTTTTTAAACTATTTTTTTTAAAGTAATTGTGAAGTTTTTTTTTTTAATAAAAAATATATATTTTTTGTCTCTACGTTCTGAGTCTAATTTCTATTTGGTTAATAAGTTTCAAAATGTTACATTTGTAGTTATTCAATTTTGAGTAAGTTTAGTTTCAATTCAATATCTAAATTTTATAATGTTACAATTTTACCATTCAAATTTGAACTTTGTTTCAATTTGGTCTATTGGTTTCAATTTCGTCATTAAGTTTCAAATGGTTACAATTTCACTGTTGAGATCTTTTTTTGGACAATATTAGTGAGATTTAAGTTTTTATTTTATTATTATTATTTTTTTTTATAAATTTGGTCCACAGATTCCAAGATTTAAACTTTTAACCTCGATTTTAACTAAATACTCTTAAATCTTGAAACCTAGAGATCAAATTGGAACAAAATTCAAATATAAAAAATTTGTAACATTATAAAACCTAAGATTTAATTGAAACAAAAATTTACTCAAAATTAAATGGTTAAAAATATAATATTTTGAACCCAAGAATTAGATAGAAATTAAACCTAAAACATAGAGAAAAGAAAATTTTAATCTTAAATATTAACCATTTTGTACTTTCTCAATAAAAAATAAATAATATATTTTCATTTGATCTTATATTAGTTCAATTATAATTTATTTATATAGATAGTTAAATTATGATTTAAAAACTAATGGTATCACAAAAATCTATAATTAGTGGATCAAGTATCTATATAATTTTAATTTAACAAAATAATTGTAAAAATATAATTTAAATATTCTTAAAAATATTTTTAACCATAAAAGAATTAAAATTTAACTACTACTAAAAGTGTGGTTTTAGTTATTATAATATTAAATAAAAACGATGAATTAATTATAAATCTTTTTCTTGCAAAATTATAGAATTATTAATATTTAAGATAAAAATTTTCAAAAAAAAAAAAAAAAGGAAGAAAAATGTAACATGTGAGATTTGAACCCAAGTGGAGAATATACCTCAACCACTACCATTGTTCCAGCCCGAGAAATGAAAAAAAAAAAAAAAAAAATCCCTACTACTATTATTATTATTATTATTATTATTATTTCAAAAACTACATAATTGTTCTAAGTCACTTGTAACGATGGATTTGATCATGTTTTGTTTTTGAATTTTTGAGTTGTGACAGAGTAAGTGTATAGCTTATAAATTGGATTATTTAAAGTATATGAAGTTGAAGAGATTCAAATTATTGACCTTTTAGGTTAAGGATATATTTATTATATATCTAACTATTATTCCCAGCTGTTGACATTAGGATAAATCACTATTTATAGTCATAACATTTAAAAAAAAAACAACAAAATCTAAGTTGAGTTATCCAAAAAAAGTGGACATTCCGTTAAAAAAAAAACCAACAAGAAACCGATTGAAAAAAATAATAACCCTAAGAAACTTGCACGTTTCAAAAAGAGAGAGAAAGAGTCAATTTAACCATTCGTCATCAAAACAAATTGATAACTATTGAATTATTTTTTTCATTTTTTATCCCCTTTATAAAGTTTATCCTTATCTTTTGAGCTAAATTAAAGCCACATCTACAAATATCCTAATCAATTTGAAATTAAAAAATAAATAAAAAAAAATTCTAGTAAGTTGTTTTTTATTTAAAAAATACTATTTTGATCACAACGTCTCTTTTGGATCTTGTGAGCGCTTTTGTAAATTTGTTGTCTATTTTCTATAGTGTGATGTTAATCTTTTTTATCCTAAGTGATGTCCTCTATTTTTAATGAGATAAAAAAAAATATTTTAAATGACAAAACTGTTTGTGAACATTTTACAAACAATATCAAAATATCAGTCTATCTATGATAAACCGCTATATATTACTATTTATGTTTAGACACATATAATAGTTTATCGCGGTCTATCACAGATAGACAGTAAAATTTTGTTATCTTTCTAAATATTTTAATTTATCTTTCTATATTGAAAACTAACCTTTGTGTCTATTATTGTTTTTTTTTTTTTTTTTCTTTAAAGAGTTTGTTTATGTATGTATTTATTTAAAATAAGTTTATATTATCCCTAAACGTTTTAAAAATTATGATATGAAATAAAAATTTATTAGACCGTTGGAACCAAAATTAAAATATGAAAAGATGGAGAACAGAAATTGAGGCTCGAAGGCTGTCAAGTTCAAAGTTTTTATCACAGCTATTTTAAGATCCCAATTTTCGCTAAATAATTATAGATTTTTACTACAACATTAGTTTTGAATAGTCCCTGAAATGTTGATAATATATATATATATATATATATATATATATATATATATAAATAAAAGATGTAATACTTCCACTGAATAATGGGGAAAAATAAAAAACATCGAAGTTGTTGGACTTTAGCTAAAATTTATTATTAATTTATTTTTTAAGAAAAAAAAAGACCTTAAATTAGGAAATTTTGATTTCCCATTCAAAGTTGTTGGATTTTTGCTAATTTTTTCTTCTCCTTAAATAAATTATCCCATTCAAAAATGTTGGATTTTAGCTAAATTTTCTTATTATTTTTCTTTTAAAAGTACCTTAAATAGGGGTCCATTGGATGGGGTAGTTTTTTTAAAAGAAAATTAGGTGGAAAGGGTACTTTCAAAAAACATTAGGGAAAATGGTAGTTTTTTTTATCTTTATATGAATAACAAATAGTCAAATGGTCAAATTGAATGGAAAAGTGGAAGTGCCGTTGATTTTGATGGCATTTTGATATTTTTTAATTACTAGGAATCGAGACAAACTTTACGGGAGGAGTGACAGAGGTCAATTCCCTCCCGTAAAATTCCGATTGGCCTTTGTCACTTTTCTCGTAAAATTCCGATTGGATCTTTATGAGAAAAGTGACAAAAAGGTCAATTCCTTCCCAATAAACTTGAACTTGTTGGGAAGTAATTGGCTCTCTGTCACTTTTTCCGTAAAGTTCTCAAAACTTTATAGGAAAAGTGACAAAGAGCCACCATTCCTTTCATTCTTGTGATTTGAATCCCGGTAAGTTCACCTCTTTGTTACTTTCCTATTTTCCTATAAAGTTATTTTTATTTAAGAATCTAAAATTAAAATATTCCTTCCTATGAAGAGAAGTTCATTTTCCTAGTGAAAATGATACCTGAAAAACACTTATTAGGAAAACAAGAATTTTTTTTAATTAATAATTCAAACTTAAATTAATTTTTTTTCAAAAACAAGGACAGTGGCGTTAGTTTGACCGTGACAGGGAGTGTTGCCTGAACAAAAAGACAAAAAAATACCCGTTTTACCTAATTTTTTTCCAAACTACCCATTTTTTCTTTTTTTTTTTAAATTATTTTTTTTAAATTGATTTTTAATTTATTTTTTTTTTAAATTAACCCCTAAATAGGTTATCTCAATCAAAGTTATTGGATTTGAGCTAAATTTAGATTGTGATATTTCTTATTGGTGTGATACTATTTCTATAAATGGATCCACCTAATTAGCAAATTATATTTATTTAGTTTTTAGTATCGCTAATTAGCAATCACTTTTGAATTTTTTTAATATGTATATCCATACTTGATGAATTTAATTTTAAAATATTTAAATAAAATTTTTAAATTGCGTCTCCCATATCTTTACACTTTTACTTTTGTATAGTTTTTTGGATAGTCAGCCTCATCTAAATGTGAACTTTTTTATATTATTATTATTATTATTATTATATTTACTTAAAAAAAAAAGAAAAAGAAAAAAAAAAAACGATGTGCTCTTTTTTAAAGCAACTTTGTCGTTTCAAGATTTAAAAATTTTTAATATTAAATTTAAATTACAATTTAGTTTTTAAATTTGAGTGGGGCCTATTTAGTTCTTTTGAACTTTCAATTTTCAAAGGTGTTTTGATTAAGCTTCAAACCTTAACAATGTTTAACAAGCATCTAAATTTTCAATTTTGTACCTATTAAATCTATGTCATATTTAATTAATAGATTTAAATATAAATATAAGCTTTATATAAGACACTGTCTATGCATATTGCATATGAACCAACATAGAGACAACTTAAACTCTATGCATCAGAAGTATATCAAACCTACGACATAAGTATATTAGACACTAGAAGTATATTCCAAATGCATCAGAAGTATATCAAACCTACAACACGAGTATATCAAACATATATCAATAAGTGTTTGAAGTAACACATGAGTATATCAACGGTATATCTAACAACGATCAAAATTCCAGTGTATCAGCAATATATCCAACGCTAATCAACATTTAATCAGTAGCTTGTTTTTTAAGGTAAAATATGTGTCTTTCATTTTATAAGCATGATATTCCAAGTGTATCAACGTTATATCAAACATAAGACATGGGTGAATCAAACATTAATCAATAAATATTTGAAGTAACACATGAGTGTAAAAATAATATATCTAACAACAATCAACATTCTAAGTGTGTTAGCAATATATCTAACACCAAGCAACATTCAATTAATAACTCATTTTGAAGTAAAGCATGCATGTTTTGAAGTATATGAGACGTACGACACGAGTTTATCAAACATTAATCAATAAATACTTAAAGTAACATACAAGGATATCAAATATTATATCTAACAACATTCAACATTCCAAGTGTATAAAGGATATCAAGTGTTTCAAGTGTGTACATCAGTAGTGTATCAAGTGTATCAAGAAGTGTCAAATACATATATATCAAATGTATCAAGGGGTATCAAGTATATCAAGTGTATCAAATGGGTATCAAGTATATATCAAGCATATCAAGTGTGTATCAAGTGTATTGGGTTTATCAGCAATACACACTAGTGCATGATTGACAAGTATATCATGTATATCAACCAAGCGCATCATTATCAAGTATATTAAAGTATATCAGTCAAGCGTATCAAATGTATATCAATAGTGTATCAAATATATTATTAGTATAGTTATAGTATATTCACTAAGATGATTGCCTTAATAAAGTAATTTACAGTAGTATATTAGTGCAGTGTATCATAATCAAATATATCAAGTATATCAGCAGTATAAACCATTGCATGATTGACAAGTTAATAAAGAGTATATCAACGAAGTGTATCAAGGAAGATGAAAAGTATATCAGGTAAACGAGAAGATGAAATGTGGAATGATTTTAAATACAATTTTAGGTATGTTATTGTACATTAGTATTATATCATTAAGATGATTACATAATTAGCTTCACTAATATATATATATATATAAAAGTAATAAGCTAATATATTTTGTCCTTTATTAACGAAGCATATCAAATATACTTTGGAAAACTCAAAACCCCAAATCAGTTGAAAAAGAAGGTAGAGAGAGATGGGTTTTTAGGACTTTTTCATTTTACTAATTGGGCTACACTTGTCTTCTTGCCATTTTTGCAAATTCAAAAAATTAGGGACACGAACTTAATTTTGAAAAGTTGTTTAGTTATTACTGCAAGTGCCCCTTATATTTATTTAGTTTTTAGTATCGCTAATTAGCAAATCACTTTTGAATTTTTTTTAATATGTATATCCATACTTAAGGAATTGAATTAAAATAATTTTAATAAAATTTTAAAATGGCAGTCTCACATAATCTTTATACTTTTACTTTTGTATAATTTTTTTTTTGGATAGTCAGCCTCATCTCAATGTGAATTTTTCTAAAATTATTATTATTATAATATTTACTTAAAAAAAAGAAACCGGTGTGCTCTTTTTAAAAGTAACTTTGTCGTTAAAAACATTTAAAAAATTTTAATGTTAAATTTAAATTACAATTTAGTCTTTAAATTTAAGTCGGATCGAGTCTATTTGATTCTTTTAAATTTTTAAAAGTATTTTGATAGGGCTTCAAACTTTAACAATATTTAATAGGTATCTAAATTCTCAATTTTGTGCCTATTAAATCTACGTCATATTTAAAATTTTTAAATTAATAGATTTAAATATAAATATAAGTTTAACTAAAGTCTAAAGTTTTACTTTCAATTTTGTATGTTGTAAATTCATTATTGTTTTCTTTTAAAATCTCGTTAGTCAAGAGTCTATTATGCACTATTAGGAGTGATTTTGGTCGGAGGTTATAATTGACGGCATAAAATATGAATAGAAGCAACAAAACCAAGTGTCTTTGAAATAGGTTTTTCCAAAGAATTACCACAAATCTCTCTTTATTGTGACACATATATAAATGAAGGAAGCGGAGAGATTATGGCAGATCATGTTCACCAAGAAATGATTCGAAATTGGATCTTGGTATATTTGTAACAAAAAGTTAGGATTTGGGTCTAGGAGAGAGTATTAGTTCGTGTTAGAGCCCAAATTAACATGTTCGACCTTGACTAAGGCTAAGGTTAAGCCTAGCGAAATAGCTAATAGGGCATGTTCTGTTTATACCCTGACTCAAAGCATTACCCTAGGACCAATATGGGCATAGGGGAAGATACCTGGTCTTGTAAGTTGTATGATTATGCTAAAAATCTAATCGGAACATGTCAAATCAACTTTATAAATACATCATTATAGCTTCAAATGAAGTAATTTGAATCATAATCTCAAATTCCTTAGTTTATATATATTCTTTCACTCTATTATTTAAAACATCCAAGTGTGTATGGCAAACACTACAAAGGTGTACAAGTTGAAGGTTATCTAAGTTTTCTTTGTTTAGATTTTGGCATCAACATACACAAACTTAAAAATTCAAGAATCTACGTACTAAATACATAGTGTACCGTTTAATGACTTATTAAACAAGTTTTAAAAAGATCAAATATCTATTGAATACAAATCTCGAGATGGGAGGTAGGATTAAACTTGTCGAAAATGAGATTTAAGCATTTCTTAGAAAAAGAAACATTCTTAGTTGTTAGAGAGATACTCGAGAACTGATCATTAGGCCAACTAATCAAAGAAAACTAAATCAATTTCTTTTTTCCTCCTCTAATAATAATATTATACACGAACAAAATTGAAGAACTTTTCGCGTTGGTCGAAAATTGAACGAGAAAATTGGAGTAAATGGCACGGGGGGTTGGTGGGTCAAAATATTATATTAATAGTTTTTACGGTCTCCTTTCCTAATTATTTATTGTTAGCTTTTAAAAATCAAACATATAACTATTCTTTGAATTTCTTGGTTATTATTCATTTTCTATTAATATTTTAAAAAGTAAACCAAAAGTATTTTTTTTTTTAATTTAAAACTCACATAATAATTCTAACCCTCCAACCCTACAAAACATGAAAATCAATTTTAGATGACAAAACTACTAAAAATATTTATAAATAATAGCAAAATATCTCTAGACCATAATAAATTGTAATAGACTACTATTTGTGTCTGTCGTAATACATATAATTAAACACATATTTTATTCTATTGCAATCTATCTTAGATAGATCATGAAATTTTGTTATATCTATAAATATTTTAGTTCATTTTTTTATATTTGAAATACTAAGATAAAATATTCTTAACTTTTAAAAAGAAAAAACAAAAGAAACAAATTGTTACCAAACGAAACCTAAGTTGAATATAATTTTAGTCTCTTTCATTTTATTTTGGTCTTTATACTTTCAACCATCCAATATTTTTTTTCTTTCTAATTTCAATAAATGTTAAATTTAATTGTGCAAAATTAATATTTTTTAATTTTTAATTTTTAAAAATCAAGTATATAACAGTTATAAAGAGAATGTTAATAAACTAATTTTTGTTTCTTTAAATTTTTTTTTTAATAAAGTTGGAGAATTCGAACTACATATTTATGTCAGTTACGCTATATTTGCTAGAATTGTTTTTAAAACTCATTGAAATCATAGAAACTAAATTGAATATGAAGTTTGAAATATTAGAACCAAAATGATATTTGAAATAAAATAAATTTGTTTGTGATATCGTGACATTTTCTGATTGGAACGATGACGTGGCTTTTTAGTAACATATTTTTATTCCTATTATCCACTCTCCAAAAATTGACCACATTTTTTTATTACTATTGTTTTATTTTGAGACGACATCAATATTACTTATAAATATGATAAAGAGAAGTTCGTTGTGTAAGTAATTTGTGTCTTGGATTCCTTTCTCTCACTTTCTTTCTTCTTAATCTTTCTTTGGCTTTCCTAATCTGATTTTCCCATTAGCTGCCTTTTAAAAGAAACTCTCTCGGTTTCAGGTAATTAAGTTTATAAATACTATTTTTATGGATATATATATATATATTTCTTTTTGTTATCTTTATTTGTTATTTTTTTTTTAATTTAAACTAAAATTTTAAAACTAATTTCTAAAAACTTTTATTTTAAAAAGAATTACGAGAATTTAATTTAGACAAATTGTAAAAACCACTATTAAAATATGATGTTAGTTGCAATTATACCATTATACTTTCAATTTAAAATTAGTTTCTCAAACTTTCACAATAAAATAAATTCCAAAGTGTGAGGATATAATTGCAACTACATTATTGCACTTTATAAGTGTTTTTTTTTTTTAATTTGTCTAAAATATAAATATCTTGTTTCTTGAAAATAAATATGAAGACAATTGTTGTGAGAGAACAACCATGATTTTCAAAAAATAATAATAATAAAATGGTGCTTCATTAGTCTGTGTCTGGTTTTTTATTTTTTATTTTTTATTTTAATGTTCTTATATTATAAAGAATTTTATATTTTAAAATTTAAAATGTAAACTCACAGTATAAACTAGTGTATTTTTGTTTAAATTAAATCAGGTATAATATTGTAAAATTATAACAAGTTTAAGCATAGTTGGATGCATAGATTAAGATGCAAATTAATATTCCTCACAAACCATAAGTTTTGAACCAAAAACAAATTTATATTTATGCAGGATTTATAACATACGTATTGTAATAATTATTATTCTTTGTTTAATCTTTTTTATTAAGAAAAATGTTGTTTATTATTCTTTATTAATTATTTACTTCTTATTGTTTGAAGTTTGAAATTTTAAATTTTAAACGTACGCAAGAAAAAACTTACACTAAAATGAGTTTTTAAGATGTAGGTTTGTTACTATTTTAGATATTTACTATGTATTTTAAAGGTAAAAAATGTAGTATAACATGGTTATTATAATTAAGAAAATTATTTTAAATAACAAAACTGCTAAAAATATTTACAAATAATAGCAAAATATTACCGTCTATTTGTAATAGATTGCAATAGATTGCAATAAACAATGAAATTTTGCTATATTTGTAAATATTTTGTCTCATTTTGCTATATTTGAAAAAAATCTTATTAATTATATTTAAAAAAAAAAAAAACTATAAACACAACTCGAAACAAACAAACCCATTAATATTTATGGAGAGTTTGCATAAAGGAGATAGGTATGGAATTATTATAATATTAAAATAATTCCACCAACAAATTTGTTTTTGTTATTCCCAAAACTTTACGTAGTTTTAATATAATTTTGTTAAAATACATTATTAAATAGACTTTTTAAAATTGAGATCAAACTTCTAAATCAACAAATAAATGTTTTAAATAATTTTCATGACAGTCTATTTGAAAATTTAATATTCAGCTGACATTTGAAAAATATATATTTTTGAAAAAGTATTCATTTTTTTTTTTTAATCGGAGGAACTAAATATACGTTTTATTTTCAAGTACAAATATATAGACATATTCACATTTTTGTAATTATATTTTATATAAAACACCTCTAAATGAAATAATTTTCACGATAGTTTATTATAATGAAAATTTTTAAATTTTTATACTAAGTTAAAACAATAAACTCAATCGAGTAATTTTATAATTTTTTTATAATAAATTAATCAATAATATTTGAAAAATTATTTTAAATGACAAAACTATTAGAAAATATTTACAAATAATAGCAAAATATCATGGTTTACCTACGAAGACTACAATAGATCGCGATAGACTATTATCTATGTCTATCATGACATAGATATATACAAATAGTAGTCTATAGCAGTCTATTTTGGAGAGACAATAAAATTGATTTATTTTTTTATATTTAAAAAAAATCTCTAATATTTTATAATATCCTTACAAAATATATATTTTACAATAAAGTTATCCATAATAACACATAGCGGGACCATTAAAGAAAAGAAAAACTAATTTATTAGCTGATATAATCTACGTTATCTACCTTGTATTTAATTTTTTTTAGAAAATAAAAAAATTAATTTACAGTTTATACTTATTTAAAAATTTTATGAGGTATTAATTATTTGATTTTTTTCGCAACAAATAGAACATATGACGACATAATAACTAGTCAACGTTTTAAATAAACAACAATTAAAAACCGCATACTTACAATAAATATATATATTTGTGAGCTCAACAATTATTGATAGATCATAAAAATTGAAATATATGTAATTTATGTTTAATTTTGCGAGTACATAATTTTGTATAGTTCGTATATTGTATAAAACTATGTGAATCTCGTAAATATATATTTAAACAATAAAATTGTGATTAACAAATTAATATATAATTTATTTGGATATATCGTGGTCTATCACACGAATTTTCCTATGTTTATAATCATTTTTAATTTTTTTTCTAAACATCACTAATTAATACCAATACAAAAATATTTCAAAAAATTGTCATAATCAAAATTTTAATGATATAACAATTATAATCTATTATTGTCAAATTGGCTGTAACAATCATTGTCAAAAAAGGACTTAAAATTTTGATAGTTGATTTTTAGACAAATATAGATATAGATGATGGTGAAAATCATCGATATTGATATCGACATCTTGCCATAAAAACATTAATAATGTCATTTACATCAAATTTGTTTGAATTGCTATTTCAAACATTACTAAAAATTGACTCTCAAACCTTACTAACAAAAATTTCAATCATATTTTATTTTGCCCCCATAAATGTTACCAATATCACGTAGCAAATAATAGAAATAAGAAACCACATTTAGATTCTATAATTATAAATATATAAAAATAATATGTTATATGTTAATTACTATAGTTTTTATTTATATATTTTTTTAATTTTATTTTTATGTGCAGGATGCTTAAATTATTGACTAAAATTTTACATCAACTCGGAACGCTTAAATTAAAACTACCATGGAAGTGTAAAGAGGTGCGTTTTTGTTTCCTTTTCTCTCTTCCATCTAACTAATTTTTATTTCAACTATTTTGTGACACTATCAATGATATTTCTCGATTGATCTTACTCTTGAGAGAAATAACTAACAAAAATATAAAAAAATATAATTGCTTTCGTAATAAAGAATCTATCACAACAAAACTAATTTGTTACTTTACCTTTTACTCCTGAGACATATGTACACGTTTTAAATGTATATATATATATATATATATATATATATATATATATATATATATATACGACTTTTAGGTTTTTCGGGCATGATTGGTGCAAAACGAGTAAGAATTGAGGGATTGGAGTTACTTTTGTTTGGTTCAAATAGTTCTTAAACTTACTACGTGTCTCACAACTAAAAAACATCAAATTTATGATTTATTAAGTTTTTTTACAATGTAAACTTAATTGAGCATGTACACAATTATTGACACAAAACAAAATCAAATATCACAAATATATGAATGGACATGTAAATAATCATGGATAGAGTACACAAAGTTAAATAACAATAATATGCCACTGTTTATTCTAATTAGTTGATGTATTACGTAACAACGAAAATTTTATGTTCATTAGGACTTTAGAATTTTAAATTAGTATCTATTACATTGTGAATTTTAAAAAATGTCTAATGATCAAGGACTTATTTGGCACAACATTAAAATTTTAAGAATTTATTGCAGACAAAATTAAAAATTCTATTAGACATTAAAAAAAAAAAAGTTTTAAAGGTCAAATTGATACAGATTTGAAAGTTTTGGTCCTTTTATGATTGTCTTGGTTGGAGATCCCCGTGGCCAGGTTTGTTGGAGAGCTCCCTAGCCAACAATCATACTATTTAGGAAGTTGTGTGGGTCGGTCGAGTCTAGCTAAGTAGTGTCGTGGGCTTATGATCTCAGTTGCAACCTTTTCGAGATAGGTTACCATGACCTCCTTGAGAGGGCAGACTCATGCTTAGTGACCCCTTGTTTGCCCCAACTCAAGTAGGTCCCCTTCACACCCATTAAAGATATATTAGGCATATTTAAAATTTCAATAGTCACATTGGGGGGGTTCAGGGCGAGTGGGTTACTGTAGCACTTTCCATGTTTAGAGCACCAAATATAATAGTGATGTTTACAACTATTTATAACCCTGCAATTAAATATGGTAAATATTATTTCAACCTTTTTTCTACAATATTTCCTATTTTCCACTTTCACAATATCTACTATTTCCACTTATTCTCTCTCTTCCTTTTGGTTACATTATTTCTTATTTTCTACCAAACTAAAATAGTCTACACCTTAAACAAATAATATTATAACTCAACTAAAATAGTTTATGCTCTAAACAAAGACTATAATGACTCATATAATATCATAACTCATATACTATAATAACTAACTCAGTGCCCCAAACCCCCCATAGTCACAAACAAATGTTGAAACTAAAATTGTAATTTAGCCAAAAAAAAAAAAAAAAGAAAAGAAGAAAAGGGTAAATCATACAAAACACCCATCTTCTTTCAAAAATTGCAATATTATTTGGACAAACATCTCCGTGCATATCTGCAAGTGATTCTGAAAATGTTAAAATCACTTTTTTCATTTTAAAAATTATTTAAAAATATGTGTTTAATAATTGAAACAAAAATTTAACTGTATAAAAAGTGCACTAAAAATTATAAAATTAACTATTAAATTAACAATTTTCTTTAAATTTAATAAAAATGATTTTAACCATTTCAATTTTTTTTTTTTAGAATTTCAAAATCATTTTAAATAAAATTAAGTATTTTCCATAATATAGAAAAAAAAAAAAAATGGCGCGCAGAATCAAACTGGCAAAACTGTGAGGGCTGAGTCTCGGAAGATAGGTTCAGTAGTGGCGGAAACGATCTCAACACACACACTCTCTCTCTCGCACTTTTCTTAAGGATTCACCATTTCTCAAGCTTTGACCACTGCAAAATGCCGTTTCCAAAGCTCCTCCTCTGTTCCTCCTTCCTGTACCAAACTGAAATATTATCCCTTTTTCCATGTTTCCATCGCTTTAACCTAATTTCTTCTTCCGTATTTTGCTTTATGCCACTCACACTTTCAGGTAAACTCCTCTCATCCGCCGTATTGCGCTTTCTTTCCTACTCTCTGTTTGATTTCTATTGTTTCAGGCGGAACAGAAAGTAGTGTTCCAATCTTCTCTGATTGCAGTTTTGGTTTGTTTTTATGTGATGCTTTTTGCTTGTTCTTCAATTGAAATTGAAAGTGAATTAACAACAGTTTGAAGAAAACAGTGGTAACGATTCTGGAATTAGAGAACAGGATACGAAAAAGAATGAATAGATACTTTCAAGTTATCCAAGCGTCTCGTCACCAATTTTAACTCTTGAGTATATTTTTGGTATTTTCAGAGGGGAGTAACCTCTCAGAGATGGAAGATGGCCAAGATTTTTGTTCAGGTGGTTATGACTCTGTGCCTGGGATGGTGGTTGTGGGCATCAATGGTGGACGGGGATAACTTGAAATACAAAGACCCTAAGCACCCAGTTGCTGTTCGAGTTAAGGACCTTCTTGGCCGAATGACTCTGGAAGAGAAAATTGGTCAGATGGCTCAGATTGACAGGAGCGTTGCCAATGCTACAGTTATGAAAAATTATTTCATCGGTAAAGCAACAGTCCCTCGGCCTCGTTCCCTATGTTTATTTATATATTTATTATTATTTTTCACGCCTCCAGTATTATATGCAAAATTATTTGTCACTAAATTGATGCTCTATATAATGTCCTGAAAGTTAGAACATTACAGTTCCGCTAAGTGATCATTAAGTTTCAAGGAGAAGATTACTGAAGATTAATTGAGATCATTTTCATCATCATAAACACCCTTTAAATACTTTTTTTTTAATGTTTTGTTCAAGGGAACTTTCATAGACTTGTATTCGAAGCATTATAGATGTATAATGTTGTGAGTTCAGGAGTTCTGAAATTTATATCATTAAATATGTGTGCGTCAAGTTGTTGAAGCAATGTCAATTTCCTGATCAATGGCACATAATCTAGAGGTTATTGGGTTCCATTATGATTTGTCCCAAGTAGAGAATTCATGCAAAACCCAAATAATATCTACTTGAAGTTTGATTATTCGAGTCAAATGACGAAAGGGAAGTATGAACTGCGAAATTTGTGCAGGAAGTGTGCTAACTGGTGGTGGAACTGAGCTACTTCCAGATGCTCGTGCTCAAGACTGGGTTAACATGATAAATGAAATCCAGAAAGGTTCTCTTACTAGCCGATTGGGTATACCAATGATGTATGGTGTTGATGCTGTTCATGGCCATAACAATGCTTTTAATGCTACAATATTTCCTCATAATGTTGGACTTGGAGCTACCAGGCTAGTCATTTTCTTTTCCTTGTAGCCCTGTTCTTAAAATTCTACTATACCACTGTTGGGTCATAGATGCTTATACAAAGCCTTTACTTCACATACATCTTTGATGTGGACTGAAGTTTAACCATAACTCATGGTCAATTGAGCTTTGTTGAAGTTTGTCCTCCTAAAAAACTCTGTTGTCCTTTGGGCAATAAAAAATGATCAAGAATGTTCTTGTAAGTGCCATTGAGCCCTTCAGTGGTTGGATCAGATAACAGATTCATATCTTACATGTTATTTCCTTGTGCTACTATTGACTATGGTAGCGCTGCCTGGAAATGTACAACGCCTCAACCTTTGTTCTTTGATTCTCTCCTACACAGAAACCCTGCCCTAGTTCGAAGGATTGGTGCTGCCACGGCACTTGAAGTTAGAGCGACGGGGATTTCTTTTGCTTTTTCTCCATGCATTGCGGTAAAATCATGTTGCTAATAAATATCTAAAATTTCCATAATCATATGTTTGATCGGAATATGGAACTACTTGTTTTAGTGGTAAGCTTGATATATAACAGTCTCTATCCCTGGAAACGGTCATTTAGGTTTGTAGGGATCCGAGGTGGGGGCGGTGTTATGAAAGTTACAGTGAAGATCCAAAAATTGTGCAAGAAATGACCGAGATTATACCTGGTCTGCAAGGAGAGCCTCCTGCTAAATATCGGAGGGGGATTCCATATGTTGGTGGAAGGTATAGCCCTTGAAAATGTAGAATTTTCGTCTAATCAAGAGAAATCATACGACGTATAAATCGGTGGAATTTGCAAATGGAAATATTGCAGATATAAGACTGGCAATTTGCATATACTATGCATCCTGCTAAACTGTTATTCTTCTATGCATCTGATTTCTTTGTGAACCTCCCCTCCTTCCTCCAAAATTATTAAAGTACACTTATAATTTTTCTTGCAGTCAAAAGGTTGTCGCTTGTGCAAAGCACTTTGTTGGAGATGGTGGGACAACTAATGGCATCGATGAGAGCAATACAGTAATTGACGAGCATGGACTGCTCAGTATTCACATGCCTGCCTACATTGATTCAATCTTCAAGGGAATTTCGACGGTAATGGTTTCCTATTCTAGTTGGAATGGAGTGAAGATGCATGCAAACCGTGAGCTGATCACTGGCTTCCTCAAGGGCACCCTTAAATTTAAGGTATGTCTGATTTTAGATTTGTTTTGAAAAACTATCTTTTGTTTTTGAAAACCATTTGCTGATATTTTACTTCTGCAATTATGTTACTATGTGGATAGTATTTACAATTTACTATGTGCATTTTCAGGGTTTTGTCATCTCAGATTGGGAGGGTCTAGACAGAATTACTTCTCCACCACATTCCAATTACACGTACTCTGTTCAAGCGGCAATTTTAGCTGGCATTGACATGGTTAGTGGTCTATTCTTAAGGATACCTTAAATCAAACTTGGATTTTGCGTATAATGATGTGTTGTTTACTTGTTTTAAAATGTTGAATTGGGTGCAATATTTAATAACTTAAGTTGGAGTATTTAGGCTTTTCTTCTTTATTCTGCAGGTCATGATTCCTTACAATTATTTAGAGTTCATTGATGACCTTAAGTATCTAGTGAAGAGCAACGTCATCCCAATGGACCGTATTAATGATGCTGTTGAGAGAATTTTATCGGTCAAGTTCACAATGGGTCTTTTTGAGAGCCCCTTCAGCGATTACAGCCTTGTCAATGAGCTTGGGAGTCAGGTCCGACTGCACGTTATAGTGAAACATATAGCTTACTTCATTTTTATTTAATAACTTGAATTGAAATAACCAATTAAAAATGAAGTAGATAATCAATAATAAAACCAGTTGGTTTCAGTCATCTTGGAAGCATTATTATGACATACTTTTCCCCATTTCATTTTCATGTTCTTAAAACATTTCTCATCAATATGTTGGTTTATGGGAAGCTAAAGGGAAAAAAATATTACTTTTTCTAATGCCCCCCTAACCTTATATCAATGTCCACGGTAGTCTTCTTTCTCCGTTTAAACTAATTAATACGATTATCTTCTAAGAAGTTAAATTCTCATCCGTATATTTGCTCCCTACAATTGTAGCTAAAAAGATCATGAACAATAAGTTTGTAACTTTAAATATCATTCAATTTAATATTTATTTATTACTAGCGTGCGAAAAGTAGTTTATGAAAAAGTAGATTTAACATGTGTTATGTATTTTTTGAGAGAGAGTTATAGTTATAAATTAGATAATCAGACCATATACAATGACTAATTCAGAAAATGCCAGTCTTGTCTGCCTAAAAGGAAGGTAAGACTACACCAGCCACCTTGTTTTTGCATACTTTTTATAATGCACTTTAATTGTTTCATGAACAAAATCCAATTGTTGTGCATGTCAAAGCAAATTTATATTTGCAGTTGAACAAGGTTTTTGTTCAAGAACCTTCTCTTACACCTCTGTAAGTTGGAGTGAGAAATCTCATGGAAAGGATTTTGCATCTATAATTGATAGGCACATAGAGACTTGGCAAGAGATGCAGTCAGGCAGTCACTCGTACTGCTAAAGAATGGGAAAACTGATGGCCGCCCGGTGCTACCCCTTCCGAAGAAGGCCCCAAAGATACTAGTTGCTGGTACTCATGCCGATAATTTAGGATATCAATGTGGTGGATGGACAATGGGACCGCAAGGGTTCAGTGGCAACAATGGTATAAGGGGTATGTTCTTTTACTCATTCTTCGGAGTCATAAATCAAGAGTTTTTGGAAAATTGAAAATTCTTCATGCATTAAAAATATTTCCTGCTTGTTGGGAAGATCTATGGGAAGTTTTGAAACTGAAGTATCATTTTGGCAGCGCAATAATTTAGAGATGTATATGACGTTGATAAATCAAAGTAGCTCTTATACTACTGTTGAGAAAATGAAATCGATGAAAAAAAAAAAAGAAAAGAAATAAATGTTGCCGAAGCAATAATCAAGGTCTCAATATTTGTTAAACAAAGAGATCAAGAAAACGGAAAATGAGATGGTGAAGTTCAAACTTCTTACTGAAGTAAAATATGTTGGTGATACAAAGTGTGTTGCTCAAAATGTGGTACACAAAATTGTGATACACAAATTGTTGTATAAGAAATGTAATGTAAAAAATGCGGTGATGCGAACTTAACATGGGAGTTCACCCTTATCTGTACAAAGGTGAACCTAGTTAATACTACTAACTTACAATTTAATACAACGAAATTCTCAAAACTTAAAAGAACAAACTTAAATCTTAGATCTAACATCAACTTAATTAGACATTAAACTGAAGAATTGAATCTAATAATAAATTTAAGAAACTTAAAAACACAAAATTGAAAGTTAATGGAGAAACCTCAAATCTCAACATATGAATTGAGATATAGAAAGTGACCCTTGTTTGCTAGCCTAATGTGCTCAACAGGACTTTCTTAAAAAATGTACATAGTTTTTTTTTTTTTTTTTTTGGGTGATATAGATCTCAAGTATTGTACCACAATTAGTAGAAGGTAAACAAAGAGTTCTCCTTTTGAACTTCTTCTATGACAGAACTTTATCAAATAAGCCGCTTATCCCCTTCCTTTTGTTTCACTCTTCAAGTTAATGAGAAACTCTCTCTTTAATATTAGAAAACTCAGATCAATTTAATATTATATTTTCCCAAATCACAGGAACTAGCATCCTCACAGCCATCAAATCAACCGTTGATCCAAGCACAGAGGTTGTGTTCCGTGAGGATCCTGACAGTGACTTTTTAAAATCTAATGGCTTCTCATATGCCATTGTTGTTGTTGGTGAAACCCCATATGCCGAGATTGAAGGGGATAGTAAAACGCTTACCATGTTGGATCCTGGTCCAAGCATCATAAAAAACGTTTGTGGTTTTGTGAAGTGTGTGGTGGTTGTCATTTCTGGAAGGCCAGTAGTGATCGAACCATACATTTCATCAATGGATGCTCTTGTAGCAGCTTGGTTACCTGGCACTGAAGGCCTAGGAATCACTGATGCCCTTTATGGAGACCATGGGTTTAGTGGGAAACTTCCAAGAACATGGTTTAAATCTGTAGATCAGCTGCCAATGAATGTTGGAGATCCACACTATGATCCACTTTTTCCTTTCGGTTTCGGGCTCACAACTGAATCGGTTAAGGACCTTGCCACAAGGTAAGTTATTACTAATATTGCTCCATATTATCTGATGTGCAAACCCGACCAAAATCCTTTTCACTTACTCTTCATTAACTTGTTTTTTTTTTTTTTTTTTGTGAATTTCTGGTTGGAGCCAAGAACCCTTTTCTGTATTGTTTCATACTCTTGGACTATCTTTATTTTGATGTCCAGTCACGTTTCTAATTTCAATTTTCAAATGAATAAATATCACCCAACCGGTTTTTTTGACAGTATAATACGTTTCCAATCTTTTTTTCTTCCATGTTAAAATTTTGCTGCATCTAGAGAAATGTTAAACCTTGAGTAATCGATTGGTGTGAATTTAAATTGCTAATCTACTTTCAAGCTTATCCATGTTCTTATTCATCTGGATTTTAATTTTAACATCATTCCATGCAAGGAAAAATTCAACGTCGTTAAGATGTTAATTGTCGATTATTTTTTATGCATAGGTCCACATCGGCAGGAGTTCGTGGAACATCAACACGAACATCATCCTTTGTTGCAACAATTGTTGCTACAATCGCCATTTGTATATTGCAGGTACACTTCTAGTTCTTACCCACAGTCAGCCATGTGGATTGGTTTGTTCTATACTTCAGCGATTCTTTTAGGAAAATTGAAGAGCTCAAGAAATCAGCCTCAAATGCTTGGCCATTTATTTAGTAACCGTGATTCTTTGGATTGTAATAGTTAAAGTTATAGGTGTCTTACAGACATTCTCCTAACGCGTGGTGGATGCAAGTGCAAGTATACACTATCTAAACAAGTACTACAATGGAAATATTCAAAGTTTGTTTCCACATGAATGATGCATGAAAATGTTTAGTGAAATCTAGTCAATTTGTAACTAGGAGTCACCAAGTGACAAGTTAGGAATGATGTGGGTGTAAATAGTAGGATGGATGTATTAAATCTATTGTGGAAATAGACGTATTAAATAGTGTGAAATGACTAAATTGTGTTATGCTCTTAATGCTCTTGCTTCCAAGTATGCCCCCACAATGCTCAATGTTCTATCTTATGCTTACCTAAGTGGCAGATTTAGATAAACATTAAACAAACTAATCAATGGAATCAAACAACATATCAATAATTCAAAGAATAATGCAAGATTAAAGCAGGAAAGCAGTTTCATTGAAGTATCGACCCAATTGGATCTCGAGAGTTGTAGCTCATGATTGAAAAGTCAACTAGATTTGTTGAGATAATTGAAATGTTGGACATGTTTTCAAGAAAACGAAATAACGAAAACTAGATGATAAAAGGTAAAACAATCTAGGAAAAAGAAGAGGGGTTATTGAGGGGTTCTTTCTATTGAAACTTAAGTTATTGAATTATGTTGTTTGGAAGTCAAGTAGCTATTGAGTTATGTTGTTTTGAAAGGTGATTTGTAGCAAAAATGTGGGGGCCATTATTTGTTTTAGTGATTTACTGATTTGACTGCTTTACCTACAAAAGTGGAGTAATATAACTTTATATGTTGTTTGTTGGAATGATTTGAATCTGTTGTATGGCGCTTCAAACGACTAAGTACGAAGTCTCGCTATTCTGTATTTTGTAACATGCTTTCTAATAAAATTGTTTTCCCTCTACCCCGTGGACGTAGTAAACACACTGTTAGTGAACCACGTAACTTTGTGGGTTGATTCTCTTCTATTTTATGTTTTTTTTATTCTTTATTTGTTACTTGCGTAACACTATTTGTGATATATTGATTGATTCACTGCATAAAATTGTCTTGTCGTGTTGCTGTTGCTGCATACTATTATCTTCTCCTAACATTTTTGATCTTTGTCAAAATCTAAAAAATGGTCAAAATCACAAGTATATTAATATGAATCAATTGCTTGGGATTCTGGAAAATTTAAAAAGGAGGAGGATTCTGTATTGATATACAGTAGTTTGCTTTTCTTTAGTTGAAAATGTAAATTGAAGTATGCACGTTTTCACACCAAAGCAAGGCATCTCTCTCTCTCTCTCTCTCTCTTTATTATATATAAATATATTATATAACAGAGAAGTCTGCTGTGTCTCTGATCTGATCATCTCTTTTCTTTTCTCCTCTTTGTCTTCTCTCTTCTTGTTCGTGATCTGATCGGCCGCAAGAGGGAAGATCATCGGTTTCGGTTTCGGTTTCAGGTTCGTTTGTTTTGTTTTGTTTTTTTCAGGCCATTAATATCATGGAATGTTTCTCCCCTGCATTTGCACCTTGTTTTGTTTTTTTCGATTTAATGGGTCATATTTTACATTTTGTAATTAAGCTCTCAGATGGTGAATGTTAAATTTGGTTGATGTATATGAGATCATGCTCGGTGATTGCGAAGTGGAAAATATTATTCTGTATATAAGAATTTAAATAGTGACAGACTAAAACTGAAAATTCTACTATAAAAGACACCTTTTGGTAAAGAATTCAATGCTTTAATGGCCATTTGAGTAGTTTCCAGGATGATTTCATGGGCTCGTATATATTTAGGCCTAAACAAAGTTAACTTGTAATATACTAATCAAATGTTATGATTGTTTCCCAGGAAAATGTTATAATATCTATATAGAGAATTTATAAATTTCTTGTAGTATTTTTTTTTTTTGGGCTAGTTTCTTAGTTCAGCAATATTCTCTAAATTTCTTTTATTTTTTATTTTATTTTTAGATTTATGTACAAGGTTACTTTTTATGATGCTTAACTTAAAACTGCTGTGGAAATGGAAAGAGGTATGTTTTCTTTCCTTTTAATTTCACTTTTATCAATAATATCTATCAAGTTCTCTCTCTCACTCCCCCTCACAAAAAAAAAAAAAGAAAGAAGAGAAAAACCAATAATAATAATAACAATAATAAAATGAAAATTTGAGTAAAAAATCCCATCTAAATTAGAAGATTCTTTATGTTAATAGATCTTTTACCACGTGCTTGCATCCGATATTGACCGTATATTAAAATTAGAAAATAAAAGAAAATTAACAAATAAATGAATAAATTTAAATTTAAAAAAATATGAAAATAAATTAAAATTTTGACTAAGAATAAATATTACAAAATGTTTAAAAAGTAATAGTCATAGTTAAAAAAAAAAAAAAAAAAAGAAAAGCAGTGAGGAAGATGAAAGTTTTATAATTTTTTTCATATATTGTTATGATAAATCAAAACTATTGTAGTCTAACGTATGGACCTTCAAAATTTTGAAATTATAAAACTATAAGAAAAAAGAAAGTAAAAAAAAAAGAGATAAAATTAAATGATACAATTGGAGTTACAAAATTTACCTTTTGACAAATCGTCCAAAAATTCTTCTTCTCGTAAGTCACTTTTTAAGATAGTAAGATAAGATCAATGTTATTTTCTTCTTTTTGTTAATCAACCGCCAATGTTCTTTTATTTATTCTTTAAGGCGTGTAGTCTTTTTTTTTTCTTTTTTTTTTTTCTTTTTTTTTTTTAAAAAAGAAAAAAAGAAAAAATTAATATACATATGTTAAGTATTAAGTTTTATTGAATTGAAGAGTGAGAGAAGAGAATGTCAAGTGTTAAATTGGGAGGGTGGAATAGGACAAATATACAAATAATAACTAATTGAAGAATATAATTGAAATTACAAAATTTATATTTGGACAAAATCGTTCAAAAAATATTCTTATCATAAGCCCCTTTTTTTAGGAGTTACATATACTTATATACTTATCAATGGTTATAAGTATATCTATTAAAGCACATAATAAGAATAAAAAATCACCTTAAAAATGTTCTTAACGTGTGGGTGTGTGAGTAGGTTTACATTCGATCATTGCATTTTTTTTTTTTAAATTTTTTTTATCAACCATCAATGTTCTTTTAATTATTCTTTAAGCTGTGTAGCATTTTTATTATTTATTTATTTATTTATTTATTTTACTAATTTACATACATTAACTATTAAGTTTTATTGAATTGTTAGGTAGGAGAAGAGAATGTCAAGAGTTAAAATGAGGGGTGGAATAAACAAAATACAAATAATAATTAATTAAAGGATACAAATGAAATTACAAAATTTACATTTTGATAAATCTTCCGAAAATTATTCTTCTCATAAGCTCTTTTTCAAGATAGTAAGATAAGATCAATGTTATTTTCTTATTCTTCTTCTTTTTTTTTTTTTTTTTTAATCAACCGTCAAGGTTCTTTTATTTATTCCTTTTTATTTCTATTTTTTTAATCAACTGTCAATGTTCTTTTATTTATTCTTATTTATTCTTTACGTAAGTAGGGTATTTGTTTTTTTTTTTTTTTTTTTTTTTGGAAAAAAATTAATTTACATACATTAAGTATTAAGTTTTATTGAATTGATAAGTGGGAGGAAGAGAATGTCAAGAGTTAAATGGTAGAGAAGTTAGATTCTATTTTATGTTTTTAAATTTAATGACTTAAATATGTAGTTGGCAAATTACTTAGATTCTATGATACAAATGTTAAAAACAATTTATTGTATTTAGATTTTGAATTTTAAAATGAAAAAATGTATTAAATAAAATAAAAATGTTTAAAAATACAATATGTCATGTTATAAACTCAATTGTCAAAGCAAGCTTAACTCAGCGTTAATTAACATGACCTTTCATTCTAAAGGTGGGAGGTTCGATCTCCCAATCCCATAATGTTATTGTAGTATTAACACATTTTAAACAATTGTTAAAATTAGAATCAAATTTCTAGATCTCCTTGTTTTTAAATTTATGTTTTCAAACTCTCGTACTTTTAAAACTCGTGTCTATTTGTTGTCTATTTTTAAGCTTCTAAATTTGAAAATGTGTTACAATTCCAATTCAATCTTGATATCGAGGAATAATCAAAAGATTTACAAATATAACAAAATTTATATTTACAATCAAAATATTTACAAATATAGCAACATTTTACTGTACATTTATACAATAGACTGCAATAAATTATTATTTATATCTATGTCATGCCATGATAGACACAAATAATTAGATTGTCTTGTGGTTTAAAATAAATTTTCAATATATATATTATATATATATATAGTGTGTTAAATTAAAAAGAAAAAAGAAAAAAAAGTCCCACGATGAATTTGCCACTCAACTGTGACGAAGAGAGTTGAGAATGGCGTAAAAAAATGTGAAGATTCTCTGTGTTTCGTCTCTCCCATTTCCCACGATTTAGCTTTTCTTCTTTCAACCTCTCCACTTTTCCCCAGCTTTCACTCTTCCACTCTTCAATCAAACTCAATATCTTATCCCCATTTCCTCCATTGCTTTTCCTTAAGCTTCCACTTCCTCTTCCCTATTTTGCTTTCTCCTCGCATTGCCACTCTCATCCACACTTTCAGGTAACTTCTCTCTCCCCCGAGATTGCCTCTCTATTTGATTGGAGTACTGAACATGGGTTTAACCGGAAACACAAAGTTGCTTCACTCATTCTAGCTTGGGTTTCGTTTTATTTTATTTCATTCTTCTTTCTTCTTCAATTTGCTTCAACAAATTGATTCCTGCTAATTGAAATTGAGGCGGAATCAACTAAAACTTCAAGAAAGTAGAAGGCAGCGACTCTGGATTGAGAGGGGTTTAGAATAGAGAAGGAAGAAAAACTTTCATTAACAGAGCTAGGAGAAGATCTTTGAGTCTCGTCTCATCTCATCTCATCTCATCACTAATTTTAACATTCATATATCTGATATAGCATTTGGAACACCCATCGTAAGAGAATCTCTTCTTTCTTCTTTCTTGCATTTCCGGCATTTTCTTACAATGCAAGTGCATTTGTACAACAAGTGGGTTCAATTTGTGTATACTTTTGTTCGTTTCAGTTTGGGTTAAATTCTCGGGGAAAGAAGATGGCCAAGATTTTTGTTCAGGTGGTTGTGATTCTGTGTTTGGGTTGGTTGTGGTGGGTGACAATGGTGGACGCCGAGAACTTGAAATACAAAGACCCTAAACAACCAGTTGCTGTTCGAGTTAAGGACCTTCTTGGCCGAATGACTCTGCAAGAGAAAATTGGTCAGATGGTTCAGATTGATAGGAGTGTTGCCAATGCTACAGTTATGAAAGATTATTTCATTGGTAAAACCAATAGTCCTTCTTTCTCTATTTTCCTTCATGCTCTCAGTTTTATGTATCTGTATGCGCTTGAAGATTTACACATTTAATGACAAAAATATCTCATGCTCAACTTGTAAGTTTTGGTTTGGAGCAGTTCAGAGTAGTGCTTGGTGTTATTTTCAGTTTTGCGAGTGTTATTGTTCCTGATCCGGTTTATATCTACCCTGGATGGAAGTTGTTCTAAGCTCAATTATACTTGATTCTTGTAGCAAACAAGAGATGTCGAACGGGTTCCACTTGCCCCCTTGTCGCTAAATTGATGCTCTATATAATATCTTAGAACATTACAGTTCTTCTAAGTAATCGTTCAGTTCCAAGGAGAAGAAAACTGAAGACTAACTGATATCATTGTCGTCATAATAAACTGATTACCTTTGGATCTTTCTAAGAGTTTAAACGTTACATGCTGTTAGAACTATATTTGAAGCACTATAGCTGTATAATGTTGTGAGTACTGGAGTTTTTAAATTTATAGTACTAAATATGCATGTGTGTCAATTTGTTGAAGTGACCTTGAATTCATGGTCAAGGGCATATAGTGTAGAGGTTATAGCATTCTAGTATGGCTTGTCACAAGTAGCAACCGATTGAAAAACCTCTATTTCATGCAACTATTCAAAATTTGATTATCAAAGTAAAAAAATTGTACAGGAAGTGTTCTAAGTGGTGGTGGAAGTGTGCCACTTCCTGATGCTCGTGCTGAAGATTGGGTTAACATGATAAATGATTTCCAGAAGGGTTCTCTTTCTAGTCGATTGGGTATCCCAATGTTTTATGGCATTGATGCTGTTCATGGCCATAACAATGTTTACAATGCTACAGTATTTCCTCATAATGTAGGACTTGGAGCTACCAGGCAAGTATTTTTTTTTCCTTTGTAACCATGCACATAAAACTTGCACACATAGTCAATGTTATATAGATCCTTTGCTCCATATATCTCTTTGGTGTGGTCTTTAAGTTTAAGCAAAACTTACGCTCATTTGAGCTGTGTTGAAGTTTGCCCACCTAAAAAGCTCCAATAAAATTTGTTCTGATAGAGCATGGTAGAATGAAAAATATACAAATTCTTTACATTTTTTCCTTGTCTCTCCTACACAGAAACCCTGACCTAGCTAGAAAGATTGGTGCTGCAACGGCACTTGAAGTTAGAGCGACAGGGATTTCTTATACCTTTGCTCCTTGCCTTGCGGTAAACACATGTTGCTTATTTTTCTAAAAAGAACAGATGTTTGATTAAATATCTCATTATTTGTTTTAATGGTAAACTAGATATATAACAGTCTCTTTCTCTGGAAACTTTCTTTTAGGTTTGTAGGGACCCAAGGTGGGGGCGGTGTTATGAAAGCTACAGCGAGGATCCAAAAATTGTGAAAGAAATGACCGAGATTATAATTGGTCTGCAAGGAGAGCCTCCTGCTGATTATCGGAAGGGGATTCCATATGTTGGCGGAATGTATGGCCTTTGAAGATGTAGATTTTTTTTCTTTTTTCTTTTTTTGATATAAAATTGTGAAACCATGCAAAATATTTCCTGAAAGCCTTTTCACGTCAGTAGGGTAATGTTTTCCTCTAGTCACGAGAAATCATAAGGCCTATCAATGTTTGGGTCCATCTTATACAACATTCTGGAGGTTGAATATGGAAATGGAGCATTGCATCCTGTGAAACTGTTATTCTTCAACTAAATTACTGAGAGAATGTTTGAATTCTTTGTAAACTCTCTTCCTCCTCTCTGTAAAATTATTCAAGTACACTTGAATTTTCCTTGCAGTAAAAAGGTTATCGCCTGTGCCAAGCACTTTGTTGGGGATGGTGGGACAACTCATGGCATCAATGAGAATAATACCGTTATTAGCAGGCATGGACTGCTCAGCATTCACATGCCTGCCTATTTAGATTCGATCATCAAGGGTGTTTCATCAGTAATGGCTTCCTATTCTAGTTGGAACGGAGTAAAGATGCATGCAAACCGTGAGCTGATTACAGGCTTCCTCAAGGGCGCCCTTAAATTTAAGGTATGTCTGACAATTTAAATTCGTTTTGAAAAACTATCTTCTGTTTTTTAAAACCATTTGCTTATATTTTACTTCTACAATTATGATACTGTCTGACATTTACTAATTTTACCATGTGCATTTTCAGGGTTTTGTCATCTCAGATTGGGAGGGTCTGGACAGAATTACTTCTACACCACATTCTAATTACACATACTCTATCCAAGCTGCAATTTTGGCTGGCATTGACATGGTTGGTGGTCTCTCTTTTAAGGATGTCTTAAATCAAAACTGAATTGTTGACTGATTCGTCGTTTTGAAATGTTGGAATTGGGAGAAATATTTGACAATGGAAGTTGGGGAGTATTTAGGCTTTTGTTCTTTATTCTCCAGGTCATGGTTCCTTACAAGTATGCAGAGTTCATTGATGGTCTTACATTTCTAGTGAAGAGCAATGTCATCCCCATGGATCGCATTGATGATGCTGTTGGGAGAATTTTATCAGTCAAGTTCACAATGGGTCTTTTTGAAAACCCCTTGAGTGATTACAGCCTTGTCAATGAGCTTGGGAGCCAGGTCTTACTCCAACTATATCAAAATATATACCTGACTTCGTTTTTTCAATTTATATGAAGTTGATCTTTAGTTAGAAAGTCAGATGGGAGTCAGTTTTATCATCTTAGAAGCATTTATATCTCATACTTATCTTCTTTTCATCATTGTCCTTGAAACATTTCTCATCAATGAGTTATAAACTTACAAGTATGAGAGGAGCTTAGTGGGAGAATCATTTGATTTCTCCTAATACTTCTCAATTTAAACCTTTGATTTTTCTTAATGGTTGAATATATTTCTTTTCCCTCTAGTTAAAGAAATCCCATGAATGTTCTCTTACACCCCCGTAAGTTGGAGTGAGAAGTCTCATGGACATAATTTTGCATCTATAATGAATAGGCACATAGAGAGTTGGCAAGAGATGCTGTGAGGCAGTCACTTGTACTGCTGAAGAATGGGAAAAATGAGAGCAACCCATTGCTGCCCCTTTCAAAGAAGGCTCCAAAGATCCTTGTTGCTGGCACGCACGCTGATAATTTAGGATATCAATGTGGTGGATGGACAATTGCATGGCAAGGGTTCAGTGGCAACAATGGTACAAGGGGTATGTTTCTTTTCACTCATTCTTTGGAACCATAAATCAAGAGTTCTCTGAATTTATGATTTTTCATGCATTAAAAAATATTTCCTGGCTAGTTGGGAAGATCTCTGGGGTAAGTTTGAAACCAAAGTATCATTCTGGAGATGTATGCTATTTGGGATATACAGAAAACAACCCTTGTTTGCTAGTCTAAGCGTGCTCATAACTCATGAGGACATTCTTATAAAATATACATATCTATAATCTAAATCCTTGTTGAGGAAAATTATCCTTTTAGTCTCTCAGTTTCGAAGAATTAAGTGCATTTGGTCTTTGGGTTTTAAAATGTACCATTTTAGACCTTGAGTTTTTAAGAAAAGATGTGTTTGGTCCTCGAGTTTTCCGGGACCAAATGCCATCTGATATTAAAAACTCAAGGACTAAAATTATCTATTTCAAAGACTCAGAGACCAAATATACATTCTTCAAAACTCGAGTGCTAAAAATATCTATTCAAAACTTTCTCACTTATGTTCATTGTTCAAGACCTTTTCTTTCGTATCGGAGTAGGAAACATTTAAGATTTCCATTCCCTGATTTGCAGGAACTAGCATCCTCGCTGCCATTAAATCGACAGTCGATCGAAGCACAGAGGTTGTATTTCGTGAGGATCCTGATAGTGACTTTGTGAAGTCCAATGACTTCTCATATGCCATAGTTGTTATTGGTGAAGCCCCATATGCTGAGACTGGAGGGGATAGTACGACGCTAACCATGATGGATCCTGGTCCAAGTACCATAAAAAATGTTTGTGATTCTGTGAAGTGTGTGGTTGTTGTCATTTCTGGAAGGCCAATTGTGATGGAACCATACATTTCATCAGTTGATGCTTTGGTAGCAGCTTGGTTACCTGGCACTGAAGGACTAGGAGTCACTGATGCCCTTTATGGAGACCATGGGTTTAGTGGGAAGCTTCCAAGAACATGGTTTAAATCTGTAGATCAACTGCCAATGAACGTTGGAGATCCACACTACGATCCACTTTTTCCTTTCGGTTTCGGACTCAAAACTGGATCAGTTAAGGACATTGTTGCGAGGTAAGTACTAATCTTACTCCATATTAACTGTATCCTACAATTCGGTTCCGGGCACATCTTTGTTTAATGCCAAGTCACGTTCTAATTTCCATTTTCAAAGGAACAATATAAACACAACTAGGACATAGTATATTATTACTTTTTCCATTTTTTTTTCTTGCATATGAAATCTGACCAATACCCATATTCTAAAAAGCCTGTGTGATTTAAACATGTTAAAATGTTCTTATTTGTTGATCCATTGCATCTGAATTTCAATCAAAACATTATTTTACCTCCAAAGGATACTTTTCAATGTCATTGAGATGTCGATTTTGTTTCATCCATAGGTCAACATCATCAGGAATTCGTGGAACACCATCCTTGATTGCGCCAATCATTGCTGCAATTGCCTTTTTGTATATTGTAGGTACAGTCAGCTTAAGGAATTAGTTTGTTGAGAACTTTAGTAATTATTTTAGGGAACTTGAAGTTATGAGGTTAGGTTACGATATTAGCTTTGTAGGTTGAAACAACCTGAAATGCTTGGCCATTTATTTAGTGACGATGATTTTATGGATCGTGGTAGTAAAAGCATCTCAGTTCCATTCCAACTTTACCTTATTTTACTTTTATCATGACTTCCTCTGGCACTTTGAAAGCAACTCTTTGAATGATTCACCTATTTCCATTGATACAAAGACATGAAAAACAAACAAACAAATAAGGATTCAGCCTCACAGTTGTTGATGACTACAATGGATGCCTAAGGTGCTAATGCCTGTCTTCTTCCTTTGATCCTGAAAGCTTCTTCCGAGAGAAAGAAGAGCCAACTTTGGTTCCATCGTTTTTTGTTTGAAGAACGATAGAGTGAGTCTAATTTTTACAAATGAGAAAGTTGACAATCACTTAATTTAAAGGTAGATTTCACCATGTCCCCAAAATTTTAACTGCTGAAAATTTAAAGCTAGTTCGGAAAAAAAAAATGGTACATTGAAAGTTGAGAAAAAAAATGAAAAGGAAATTAGAGACAGAAGTCGGGAAGAAAAAGTTCAGAAAGAAAAAAAAGTGATAAAGAAATATGTTTCATGAATGACTTCTCTTTCCAGAGATTACAATTCACTCTACAAGAATTTGTGAGTAATTATTTGAACCCTTCCTAGTCTTTCAAATTTTGGTAAAAGAAACAGTTTCATTGATAAATGAAAAAGGAGAGGACCCTATACACCCAAAGGTGATTACATCAAGGAGCGCCAATTACAGACCCCAGTCCTTCAAACTTTGAAAGCTAAGGCTTGCTTGATAATCATTTGATTTTTTGATAAAATTATATTTATGAATACTACCTCTAAGTTCTATCCAATTTCTTTGTTTTGTTGTCTATTTCTCAAACTCTAAGCCATATTTAAAAAACTAAAACAAGTTATTCATAATTTTTTTATAAAAAAAAAGTTTTGGTTAAAAGTTGAAATATTTATTTACTAGATATGTAAACCATAAAAAAGAACTTGGGAGTTAAAAAACATAATATTCAAAAATAGAAAATTAAAAACGAAATCATTATCAATTAAAGGCTAAGCAGTTATTTTCACCGTGACTAAGTTTATAACTTGCATTCAAGTGATGCAAACAATTCCTAAGTTGAATTTAACAATGGAAATAGATACCTACTTGTTTGGGATATTAGTTCAACAGTCAAACCGTTGAATATTAGGAGATTCTAGGAAAACTGATTTTAGATGAAGCAGGTGTAGTGTTGTGGATCTGAATGTAAGCCATCCAACCACGTGTGTTGCACGTGCATCCATATCAAACCGCCCTCTGAAACTTTGCTCTGTTGCATATTCAAAGAGTGAGATGGAAGAAAATGCAAACATCAAAATAAAAACCAACAATGGGATATAGTTTTTACCTGTAAACTCATTAGGACTGTAGTGAAGAACCCCAAAAACTGATTCCCTGTAAATAAAATAAAACAAAACAGGGTCAAGGGAGGAGACAGAAATATCTATTAAATCATCACATTTGTAACGACAACATGGAAATCTTATTCTTAAATCTTACCGGATGATGAAGATGAAGATTCCCACTTATTGAACCTCAGAAGCCATGAATCGGACCCGATCTGCGAGGACGAGAGACAATCAACCCAGGTTCGAAATGGAGTGGTCTTCATGTCACCATGTAACCCTCTAATTCCATCTATCAATTCCTCCCTACTTCTCTCTTTCCCATTTGCATCCACCACTACTATCCCTCCTGCAGGCTGCATCATCAATCATCATACATTTAAATCCCCCAAACCTCAAAACCAACTCTATCATTTCATATTCCTAGCTGGGTAACAAATTAGAGATGATATTCCAGTAAAGTGAGAACCAATGACTGAGATGAAAGCTTCAAGATTGAATCAACTCCATATAACTTTTAACTTGCAAGACTTACAAAGATGGACTTCAGATGTTCAAGATACAGCTCCGACTCCTCAACTTCACCATGTCTCCATCTCTCGTAAAGCACATAAAACTTCACAACTTCGAAACAAGGATCAACAGTCTCCACTTTGCAGCACCTTTTGAAATCTATAATGTCTCTTGGAGACAAATTTGGACCAAGTTGGAAGCTGCCAATAGCCTCTATGATCCCACCTGCACATCTCTTGTGAGCGTGAATAACTTTCGGGTTGTCTTTTGCATTGTCCACATACCATTGTAGTAGCTCATCCTGTGCATTGCTTACCTACACAAGTGAGGAAAAGGATTATACCAGATAATCTAACCATTTACAAGGACATGTAGATGATGATGCATCATCGGCATGTAGTAAGATAAGGAAGCTTTTTGAAGCTACAGACCATCACACCATAGACGTTGGGGACGCTGAAAAGCTCGATGTCATTTCCAGAGTCACCACAGACAAGAACATTGGTTGGAGTTTTCTGATCAGATTCGAACTTCTTCAGAAGATATGCAAGTGCCTCACCTTTTCCAGCACGTTTTGGCAATACGTCCAAAGCATTTCCACTGCTGTAGAGTACTTTTACATCCAACTGACACAGTATTTCAATGAGTTAAGAAAACGCTCTGATCCAACAACCTTCCCTGCTCTATACATAATAATATATGGGAAACACAGGGCAGATTGTTTTTTGTTTCTTTTTCCTCTTCTTTCGTTAACAGGGCGTGGGAGAGCACTCCTTACTCACGACTCACTTCTCACTAATCTCTGGAGGCTATCTAGGGGAGAACAAGCAGAGTGTTTATGATGGTTAAACATTGAATTCAGCAAGTCTAATTCAGGCAAAATAAATGAAGACATAGATACAGATTTACCCCTCGTTTCTCTAAACATTCAGATAGAGCATTCACCACTTGTGGGGCTTTATCCTTCTGTATGAAGAAGCTAACTTTATGAGGCCGTTGCTCCGTTTCTGACTGCAATGTCCTCATTTTATCGTGCAGGTTGAGGAAATATCCCAATCAAACCAATTAGGGCTAAAAAAGAAAAGAATCCTCAAGAAGCAATGAGAATCGAGAACATCCATATAATACATAACTAGGAATGAAAACCCCAATTAAATTACATCAAATCATCATCTCTACCTGCGGCTTAAGTTCCGGAAATTTTAGGGTTTCCTCCACGACTACATCTCGATTCCAGTTTCGATTCAGAAATTGTTCCCATTCCTCATCTGGAACCATCGATTCACCATACGCAATCTCTGTTCCGACAGACATTACCGTTAAATCGGGGGTCAGCAGAGGCCTCTCCTCCCTCAATTTTCTATAACTCGTCGGCGATCTTCCGGTTGAGAATACGAGAAGAGAATTGCGACGGTAGTAGGCTTCCCATAGAGCATTAAACTTGAGAAGCGAGGTGTTGTGGTTATCATCGTGATCGACCTGTAATTTACAATTCCCATATCGAAAATTTCGAGAAGAAAAAAGAAGAAAATGATATCGGGAGGTAGTAGAAATTCAGACCATTGTGAGATCGAGATCGGAAACTATTATGAGCTTCGCCGAACCATCCAGTCGATCCATTGGTGAAAATATACGTTTTTCAATTATCAAATGACAAAGCTGTCGAGAAATTGGAAGTTTGGGGTTTGAACTGAAGCGCCAAAAGCAGATGAAGAAGAACAGAATTTTAGGGTTTTTGAATTGAAGCGCCAAAAGATCGCGTGGATCAAGTAAAACAACAGAGAGATCAATTACCGGTACAACAGACCCGGACAACCGGGTGTATATATAGGCTCTTTCATGAACACAACAGTTTAGAGGAAATTACAGGAATAGCCCCTATGAATTACACAAACACAACTTAACATGATTATTATTTATATTACATTCCCATTAATTTGCTTATATATTTTTTTATATTTCATGGATTTTTTAGGGTATAATAGAAAATATCAATCCAATTCAACTCTCAGTAATATTGTCGAACCTATAAAAACGTGAAAATGTCAATGAAAATGTTGACATGTCGATAGAAATTTTGTACCAAATTAAATATCATTTTGGTCTCCCTACTTTGGATTTCATTAATTTAGTTCATACTTTTAATGGTGCAGCTTTAGTCTTCTCATAATTCCATTATTAAATTTTCTACTTTGGATTTCATTAATTTATATTAAATTTAGTTTTTCAAAATTAACTTTTAATTAAATTGGTTGAATGTGATAATTTCCAAGCCACACTTTATGAATATATTTTCAAAACTTATAAATAGAATGCTAATATAAGCTTAAAAACAACAATAAACTATATGGGTTGTTTGTTTTATAGAAAATTGTGATTGTTTTTTTTAAATATATATATATATATATATATATATATATATATATATATATATATATATATAAATTAGAGGAACAAGTACTAAAATGCAGTATATTTAGGGGTATTTGGAGCTCCAACTTGAAATGAATTGAGTGGACTATAATAATGGCCTAGTGTTTGGGATGTGTATTAAGAAAATTGAGATAAGTACTATTTTAACCTCTTATTTTGCTAGAATAACACTACTTACAACTAGAGGGTTAAAATAACTAACTCACTCTCTCTGATATTTCTAATGACTCTACTGTCAGCAACTAACTTTGGCGACAAAGTCCAATGCACAATCTCAATTCAAACATGTCATAATATATAACTTGTTTCATGGGTGTCATCAAAGTTTAAAACAAGAAAACTATGTATATATTGGGAAATAAAAGACATTCATCAAATTAAACTAGAGAATAAAATATAAGAATTCCTCCAAGGAATCTTTTACAATGTTTTATCAATTTTAATTCAATTCATATAATATAATAACTTATTTTAGTATAGTTAGCTCATCTTCAAAAAAAAAGATCTATCTAAGTTGACAATATTTTTTGTGTGCTATCATGGCGGTGGCCTATACTTGGCTACTATCGCTCTTAGATATATGTTGTCGTGTAATATTGTGGATTAGAGAATCCTAACACATTTTTAAAAATTAGTGAAACAAATATTTTTGTGATATTTATTGTACTAGTACTTGTATATTGAAAATAATTGTAAACCCTAAATCCAAAAAGAACTTAATGGGTTTATGGTTTACGGTGTCTTTGATTTTTCGTTACATTAAACAAAACAATAACCCAAACACATAACCTTAAACTTGGATTAAAATAATCTGCATCACAAACATAAAATTTCTAAACCCATATTAAAATAAAATGCAATCAAAATAATTTGCATCCAAACACAAACTATTATAACCTCACATGTTATAATAACTATACAAATAAATTTGAGAAAAATAGAATTTGCAACAAATATGTGTAAAATTTACAATATGATACTCTGAACTTTAGAGTGGTATAACTTAAAATGTAAATACTACATTAAAATTTTGGTTTAAAATCGTTGATGCATAGCTTTCACACGTATAAATAATTTTTATTTTTTATTTAAAAAAAAAAATTGATTATTATATTTCTAAATTTGTAATAATTAGTCTCTAATATCAATTTAGTCCTATAAAAATTGAAAACTTGGTTAAGAGCAACGGATAGATATATTAATGGAGGCATAGATAGTTGCAATAGTGGATTCGAAGAATTTCAGAAAACAAACGGAAGAATGGCCTTAACATGGCGAGGAAAATCTTCAAATTTGGAAAGGTACCAATTCCTGGTGGCGTAGCTTCTTCCAATCAAGAACAACGCCGATCCGAACACGAACGCCACCGCGAACAACGTCTGCGAAACCAAAGCGATTCCAAGAAATTCTACAATCTCAAATAGGTAGTGAGGACACACGATCAGTTCAAACAATCCTCCTCTCGGAATCCTGTACTCTCGATCGCCTTCTCTTCTCAATCTCGACAGTAGAATATGGTGATAGAAATTACCGGCGATTCCAATCCCGTACAGCGCCAATCCCGCCGCCTTCAGATCGATCTCCGGCTCCGGCAGATCCAGCGAAACCATCTGAGCGTAGATCGTACTGCCGGTAAAGAGTAGGTAGGCAACTGAGGTGATAATCGCGTCGTTAAGAGCCATCTTGTTGCTGTATTTGTGAACGAACAGAACCTGAAAACGATGGAGATTGAAATAGCCCGCATTTAATTACATATTTATTTTTTTTACAAAAAAAATTGAAAAACTACCTTATTTAAACACTTAATTGATTGATTGATTGCAGAGACGTACCTCGAAGATCCGTTTGAAGAAATGGATGAGGAGAAGGGAATTGATGAGGAAAATCCTGGAGAAGTGAAGAAAGTGGTGAGGGAAGAGGAAGAGAGAGGAGATGGAAGCGAGGGAGAAAGCCGGGAGGTAACAGAGAAGCATGGCGGAACGGGAAGGGAGATGGAATTTGGAATTAGGAGTCCAGAATTTGGAATACTGTAAGTGGTGGCCGATGAACTCAGCGAAAGCCAGGAGGAGAATGGAAAGGAAGGTGAGGGAAGAGAGAGAGAGGAGGAAAATAGAAGAAAACGGGGAGAAGAGGAATGCGGCGGGCAACGCCATGGATGGATGGATTCACAGTCTGAGTGAACATCCAATATCTCATCCTCATTATGGATGCCAAATTGAAATTGTGAGTTGAACACAAGGGGATGGGAATTGTAAGGTGAAACACCATTCCCTCATCACTATGCAATTTCCAAACTCTCTCTTTCACTAATCTTCTTGTCATTTTCATACATATTCACCACCAATTCATCCTTATTTATATTCATTTTGAAATTAATATCTCTTAAATAAGTTAGGACCTACTAACATCCATCCATCTTGATGTGGTAATATGGAAAATTGTAGCATACGAAATACTCCCATGATTGTTTAACCTTTCTCCCATCTCTCTTCTTTATCTCTTTCCCACTTTTTGTCCTATCTCTATCACTATATTTTCGCTTATTCTCTCTCATCCCTCTAGGTCTCTAGACTAAAGGCAAATTCATGGACCAAATTGTAATGTTGCAAGTCTTCTTAAAGAATGATTCAATTTTTTTTTTTTTTTCTTTTGGTAATTTCATTAGGGAACACTTTCAGAGATAAATTGTAAATATAACAAAATTTATCAGTGATAGACTCTTACCTGCAATATAGTATCTCATTTATAGACTTATCATTTAGACCCCTACTAATAATATGGTCTATGATTGATAAATTTTGAAAGCATAATCTAAATTTTATTATGTTTGTAAATTCTTTTGCATTGTGATATATCTACAAATACTATGAATCTATTTATTATTTTTTTTTAAAAAAAAAAAAACATGGGATTAAATGCCACATAGGTTGCACCTAACCCTTGTCTTTATTTATTTTTTTTTTTTTAGAAAATTGCAAAAATCATACCCTAAAGTAAGGTAACATAGTAGTCAATAATTATACTCTCAAACTTATACAAAGTGTTAAAATTAGACTCACAAACTTACATAATTATGTATAAGTTTGTGTGTATGAGTTTGTAAGTTTGAAGGTTGACTTTTAATTATTTTGAAGTTCAATTTCTACTACTATAGAAAGTTTGAGGGTTCAATTTTAACGATCGTAAAAATTTGAGAACACAATTTTTAAAATTAAAAATTTGACGGTGTATTTACAGCTACTACCATACATGTTGATTTTCATTATCACAATCCTAGCACCCCACCAACATACATAAGCGGGAGCCATTAATCTAAACCTCAGGAAAGATAGCCAATTGATAGGAGGATAATATTTAATTCAACTTCTAACTATTTACAAAATACCATTGAAAGATTCTGATGCTCCCATGGTTCCAATTTTACCGTGGCCAATTCGCGTATCTATGTATGAATCAGTCAATAAAATATCAATTACCATTTCAAAGATCGATGATTCAATCTCAATAACTTCATCCCACAATTGCTGAACTGAAAAAAATCCCTTATACTATGAAAACTTAGGCATACAAATAAGAAGTTTGCATCAAAGAGTTCTTACTTTCATTCATATCACTATAAAATTCTTCAGAAAGCTATAACATTTTCAAAAGCTTTGTGTCTAATCAAATCAAATAGTATAAATTAAGAAAGTGAGGAACATTTAAGTTCAGAAATTATAAGATATCTCACCAGGGGAGCTTTTGGGTACTTGCTTCAAGAACTCCAAAGTGGGGATGGTTTTATGATAAATATCAAGTTGAAAAACTTCAGAGAATTCGTGTATTAGAGTTTCAAAACTGATATCTATCAACTGGCAATCCTTCTGAAATCGAGTGTGTAAATCAAGTTCTCTCAGCAACTCCTTGATGTTTCCAACCTTGCGGTTTCGTATTCCACATGGAACTATCCAATTAAATGGAGTTAGATCAGTGGTGACATTAAGTGCTAATCCATGAAATGTTATCCATTTAGATACCCTAATTCCAATGGCTGCCAGTTTCTGGTTTCCTGCAAACGAAAATCATTCAAGAAATTCGCTAGGTCGAATGTCGAAGTAGGGACAAAGGAATATAGGCATTCAAAATCTGCTCTACATACAAAAATAGAAGAGAAAAGGCAAGGATTTGGAATATGCTATAAACAAATTTCAGCAGAAAACTACAAGGAATACCTGCCCAGACACCTGTTAAACCATCGATTCGATGAGCGTTGATCGAAAATGTCGAGGAAAGAACGCGTATAACGACCTCCTCAAGTGCCCTGAGGTACCAATGAAGATCCATCTTGTGATTTCGCAGATTGATAATAGGGTACATAACTAGCTACAGCACAGGACAAATCCTATCAGTTTCATGTAGAAACCCCAGAAAAATAGTAAACAATCCTCTAAAACAAACAAACTAGCAACTCTGAGATTTAACTCCAAAACAATGGTAAAAAAAGCCTCACATCACAATGTGGTGCAGAATACAGCTAAATTTGATATGATAAAAAAACGCATGTATACTCAAGTTTAATCTGAAATGGTTCAATTAAAAAGGTTCGATTATAATTTTTCTTTTTTTTTAAAAAAAAACACCATGTACCTTGCCCTTCTTCTTACAATATTTACCTTTCCTTGTAATTAAAATCCATTGCGACATGGAATGACTTGAAACAGAAATTTTGATCGTCAAATTGTTCTAAGTCATCTAACACCATTCTAAGTCCCAATTTCCGTTTAAAAAGTAGGCTCCTTGTTTGGTCCAAAAAGTTCACAAGTTCCACTACTAAAAAATATTAATTTTATACCTTATTAACTATTTATCTTGTGACAGGCTTCACAAGCTCACAACTCTTAAAGTATATCCTAACCTAAGGGTAATTTTACAACTTTCGAAAGAATAAGAATACTTTTCAAAGAGCAAAATTCAAGATATTTTTTTATAATTGAGCCAAACAAAAACTACTCTGTAAAAGCAATATATCCTTGTGTAGAATGATAAGCAAACGATATAAAAAAAAAGTCATATAAAGTCCTTGGATCAATGGCTAGAACTTCGATCAAGTACCTGGCCTGGGCCATGATATGTAACCTCCCCTCCACGCTCAGTGCGATAAATGGGAAAGGGAGAATCCTTGAGATCAAAATTGAGATACTCTTCTGTACCGTTAGTGCCCATGGTGTATACAGGATGATGCTGCAAAACAATTAGCGTATCTGGGCAATCCAGGTTCGCATCGATCAATCCCATCTTTTCTCTCACAATTTCCTTTTGCCAAGACCATGCATCGCCATAGGGTATGAGATCTTGATGCAAATCGAAACACTCGCACCTACAAAATCAAAAGCCAAACACATAGGTAGGATTCCACAGAACGTGCATACAGCCTGTTTGTGAAAATGCGTGAAAGAGAAACTTACGTTCTTTGTCGTGCATTGAGAGTTAAGGGTGATCTGGAAGGTTTTGAGTGTAGAATTTGATCGAATTTAAAGAATACCTTTCGAGAATGAGATCGTTGTAACTCCGGGCGACGGTGGGTGTTTGAGCGGCTTGGAAGACAGCCGGCAGAGGGCGTTGACAGAATCATCGCTATCTTAAATCTATACGAAGATTGATAGAATCAATACCCATTCCATCGAACCTTAATTTCGAAGCAGAAAAAATGAAAGAAAGAAACTGAAATTGAAGAAGAAGATCGAAATTGATTGCAGTTGCAACTGAAGCGGAGTCTGCAATGACTTAGGTGGCCGTATTTTATAAGGAGTTGGCCGGTTCGGTTTTTTGGGGGTTAACCCGGCCCCACAGTTGGAAACTGAGGGTTTTTATATATATATATTTTTTTAAACCTTTTGCTTGCGTCATTTTCGCTGTTATTAAAATGAAATCTCGCACATCCAGGTTGCTTCCGGTCTCTTGCTCTCTCACTCTCTCGCTCGATGACACCTCTACAACCCCACTACATCTCACTCACAATATTTTGATGTCCCACGATAAATGGAGAATGGCCAACCCAAATGGAGGAAGATCCAAAAGTGGAAATTTTTTTTTTTTGAATAATTTTGTAAGTTTGATGATGATGTAAACTAGAGGTCAAAATTACCATTGACCACAAACGGAGGAAGATCACGCTAATTATCATGCTCACTTTAGCAATTTAGATAAAAATAAATATAAATATAAATAAATATATATATATATATATATATCCTTATTATTTAACAAATTTAGATAAAAATTAACTTTGAGCTATTGAATTTAGATTTTATTAAAAGTACAAAACAATAAAGACTAAAATAAAATAAATTCCAAAGTATAGAAACTAAAATGGTGTTTTAACCTATATTGTTTTATTTGTAGATTAAATTATGAGCTACTTCCAAACTTTAGGTTGGTTCCAATTATATAAGATTTGGAGAAGTTTCATTTTCATCTTGAATTTTAAATGAAGTAATATCCCATAAATTATTTATTTATTTATTAGTTAAAATAAGATGGAAATTTACGTTATGACTAACCTATAAAAACATAAGCCACACATGATATCATTTATAACATCATTCATGTAAATTGACATCCGCTTAAGTTTAAGAACTTATTATTTAAATGGTCTTTTAATAATATCTTTCCAAAGTACTAAAATTGAACAATCTTCAAAGTATAAGGCTAAACTTTTTTTTTCCTTTATGTTAGCTTGTAATATAGTATTGATAATGTTGTAAGAAAACAAACCTAACATCATTTGATGATGATGATGAGGGAAAAAACTGTGAGAAAAGAGCGAAGCTAAGGAAGGCCTAAAACACTAGAATGGGCCTAACTTAATTGGGTAAATTATAACAAAAGCAACTTTATGAAAGGACCCAAAAAAAAAAGGTCTAAAAGACAAAAGGGAGCAGGGCTTTGACATGGTTGGGGAAGTTCTCAAATTTGGAGATGTACCATTTCCTAGTGGCATAGCTCCTCCCAGCCAAATAAATACTGGTGCCAATACTGAAGCACAAAGGATAGAGTTCCTGAGAGATGAAAGCAAATCCAAAGAACTCAATTATTTCAAACAAATAGTGAGGGCAAATGACAAGGCTGAAGAGGCCTCCTTTGGGAATTTTGTAGCCTGTTTCTCCCTGTTTTCTGGTTTGGGACAAGAGATAATGATGGTAAAAGTTCCCAATAATGCCTAACAGAAACAAACCAATCCCAATGTTTTTAAGATCAATGGGTGGCTCTGGAATCCCTTGTGAAAGGTGCTGGGTGTATATCATGATTGCTGTGGACATGAAGTAGCTGAGGGAGATTTTGATTGCTGTCTCCAATACCATTTTACTGCTGTATTTGTGAATAAGCAGTACCTGTCAAGATTTTCACGAGTAAAAACAGTATTATTTTAGAGATGGTTTGAAAAAACGATGAGGTACATTTTCGATTTACATGGTATTAAAGTAAGAAGTTTGATGCATTTGAACTTTTATTTAATGTCATTTCCTTTTCACTTAACATTGATTACAACTTGTTGAGAAATCAACGTATAATTCAGAATTCGTTACGCTCATGTTTGGAGTACTTTGATTCAACCCACTTGAAGTCTTCTTCATGTGTTCATTATCTAAAAGTTTTAAGGATTATTCCATCCAAGATTTGAACAGAAACTAGAAGAGTCTTATGTTTCTTTCTTAGTTGATCTCTATCTTTTGAATTTGTAGTGACTCTACTTACTTAGTATTTTGGAAGATTAATCTCTTTCATTTCTTTAATAAAAAGTTCGGTATTTTTTAAAAAATATATATATATTAACATTGATTGCCACTTGTTAAGTTTTCTACAAATTACTAATAGTAAGGAAGAGGATAAAATATTGATATAACTATATTCAACATAGTCCATAAACTTAAGCTTTGTTAGGTTGATGGTGATTTAACACAAGACCATGTTTTTCTTGTTGTTTAAAACCAACAAACCTGATTGTCTAAAACATTTTTCATTATTTTCTAAATAGCTCGTATAATTTATCAAATATCTATTATCATTTCAAACTTTCATAGTTCAATCCTTCACCGACAACGGGTTGAAACAAGAAAAAGAAAAGAATCCTTGAATAGTTTGCAAAATGATAGCACTACAAATGAAATGTATAAGACTTGCAAATCATATCGTGATTAGTGAAACAGAATTTTTAGAGAACCGTTGAACAGAATCGTGTTGATTGTTTCTTTCTTAAACATGACTTCATATAATTATAATGTTGATTATTCTATACAAAGTAGACTCATAAAGTATCTTAATGATAATTCAATTAGTCAAAGAGAAAAATTAATAAACTCGAATTGCGAGCATAGCTAGGTCGAAGTTCGGAACCCCCACCTACTAAAAAAAAATCATAATACAAACAATTAATTTAAGAAAATCAAGTTAGGCTAAAAGTTTTCCTAGTCCCGTAAACAAAGAAGAAAAGAGTTCCAAACTTGAAATCTCCAAAGGAACGATAGGATGCAGAGAAGGAAGAAGAGATGCAGATCTCTCCACAATTTTCTCTTCGCCGCGAATTTTCATACGGTTTTCAAGAACACGCGAAATTTTCGAAGAATAAGATTAACAAGTTCTCAATAAATCCACAATCGATTGGAACAAATAATTTTACGAGGATATGAATTTAGTTATTCATCAACATCAGAGAAGAAACTACATTCTACTATACCTATTTCCAGAATCAGATTTGAAATTTGAGAACTCAATCAGAGGCGTAGAGGAAAAAAGAGAGAGTACCTCAAAGATCCTCTTGAAGAAATGGAGAGTGAGAGCAGATTTAAGCAGAAGAATCCTCTCATCCCCGCTCGGAAAGAGCCAAAACGACGCCGCACCAGCAAGAAACGCCGGAGTATAAGCCAAGAGCATTCCGTATTTGGACGAAAGCTTAGTTTCTTCCGATGAATGTTTCGGAACACTATTCGCATTCCAGAACTTGGAATACTGCAAATGCTTACCGTTAATCTCGGAAATTCCAGCCATGGCCATCGCGGTCGAGCTTACTACCGTCATCACGTTCACGAACGTGGAAGGAGGCGGAGGGAAGAGAAACGCCGACAAAACGTCCATCGCTGCCGAGACTCAGATGGGAAAAAGCTTCTGAAGAAGTTTGTAGAAATCTGAAACGGCAATGGAGGCAAAGAGAGTAAGGTTTTATAGAATGCGATTGCGATTTAGCCATTTTCGGGTTTCGGGAATTGAAACTTTGGGTCCATACGAGCGCCAGTGGTGTGCTTTTTCACACGTTACGTCCAGATCGCATAGAAAAATAATTATAAAAAATTATTTTAAATACCAAAATTGTTAATAATATAGAAATATTACCGTTTATCTACATCAGATTACCTTTTGAGATTACTCTTACCTTTTCGATTATGTGTATTTAATAATATATTCAAATAATAATTTTATCATATGAAATTAGAAGCTTAGTTTTTTAATTTAAGGTTTAAATCAATTCAGTTCCTAATAGTAGTCTTACTAACCCATTTTGCACTTCTCATCTTGTGAATTTATTTTCAAAAAATAATTGTGTTACACTATAAGTAGTTAAAATATGTTCTATTTGGTTCATAATCATTTTATATTTTCATATTTTCCATCTTGTATATTTATAACTTATTCTTATAAGAACATATGGGTTAAATTGCATGTTGAGTATCCGAACTTTGAATCTGTGTCTATGTGGTCCCTATTAGTTCACATATGCTAGCCCATTTTGTGTTTTCCATTAATGTGAATTTAGGAATTGATTTTTTTTCCAACAATATATATTATATAAATTACAAGTTTAGTCCTAAACTTTGAAGTTTATGTGTATTTGGTCTCTAATAGTTTAGTTCAGGCCTACCTAACCTATTTTGCATTTTTCATCCCATTAATTTAAGAATATATTTATTTTTAATTATATTAAATTACAAATTTAGTCTCTAACTTTTGAAATTTGTATGTATATAATCTACAAATGAAAAATATAAGAAAACCAAAAAATATAAAAAGTTCAAATTATTTCCATGATTTTTGGAAAACTCTTCACCATAATCATGTCTAATACTACTATACCACTATGACCTTTTAATTTTGAATCTTATTCCTTTCGTATATAGAAGATTCATGAATTTTAGAAAGAGAAAATATTTACTTGAAAAAAAATTATTGATTACTAGTTTGGTAATGGTTACTGAGTTTTTCTAGATTCTATTAAGGTTGTGGCTCGTACATTCTTAATTATTAATATCTAATTTTCATTTTGATTGACAAATAAGTAATGTTATAATTAAACTCATATTTGGCAATTTCTAACGTAACTTATAACTGAATCACGAAAAGAATAGGAAGATTTTTATTGACGTTAAACTTAGTAAATAATGAAAAATGTTTGAAATTAAAATAGTAAAACTAAAGACTTTATAAAAATAAGAAAGGTAAAAAAAAAAAAAATTATATGGAGTTCGAATTATAATTTATTGATTAAAAAATTAGATGTTTGAATTTTTTCACTTTTAAACTCTAATTTTCTTTTGTATGATTTAGCTTTTTTTTGTTTAATCGAATATTAAGATTTTTGCATAATTTTCAAAGGAATACGACGTCGTAGTGATTTGTTTAAAATTGGAAACAAACAAGACGCGCAATAAATGAGAGAGTAAAATTTTGGCTAGAAAATGATGTCAACCTTTTCATTCAAATAGAGTTTGTTCATGCGGCTAAAAACAATAACTAACAACTACCCTATTTAAGAACTCAAAAGGAAAAAAAAAAATCCTACATTTTATTATTATTATTATGGACGAATTAAATTTTTTTTGAACTAATCACTAATTGTCAAATAGTTTTTCAAATCAATAATAAAATTATAAACTAATTAAAAACCAACGTGTGTCCCAAAAAAAAAATCATAGTCAAAAGTTGGCATATCTCATTGATGTTGTGTATTTTTATTGTAACCGATAACTCGCATAAACTAATTTAATCTAATTTGGTGTTTATATTTGGGCACGTATTCAATTAAGCACCCAAAATCTAATTAATTGGGTAAAAAGGAATATCCATGGACAAACTAATCTCAAGTCACATAGCCCTATGACAACTCTATAAATAATAGATATGCACCATACAAAATCAAAAGCGCTACTCTATAGACACTCTAAACATAATCTACACAATTAAATCAAATCTAATCACTTGAAGTAATCAATAAAGATTTCCCATCTTAGAAAAACCGCAAAAACTACAACCCCAACTAGCTGTATTCAAATTATATCGATCTAGAACGAAAGAATTCGAACCTCATGGTGACACATAACCCACCATCTAATTATGGACGGATTTTGTGTCACTCTCACAACACACTTCTCCAAAAATACTATTTCAAAAAACAAAAAAAAAAAAGAGAGTATTGTGTTTACTATTTTTTATTAATAATCTCTCATCTCTATTAATCCATACTAAATAGTTTGCACCGTACCCACAAACTATTATAAATCAGACTAAAATAGTTTACACTTAAAATACAACTCACATAGTTAAATAACCAAACACCCCAAACGCCTCTTACCACTCTATCCTCACCCTTTCTTGGAAAACACTTATAAAATCTCATTCCACTTCCCCCACCACAAGTGTACCAACCTTGCCAATCTTACTGATCTACTTCCACACAAATATGAAAAAATCGAGATATTTCATCGAGATATCGCAGAAACATCGCCAAAACCGAGGTGACGATGGAAATCAATGGATAATATCGAAAATATCATCGATATTATTGATATTTTGGGGATATTTTGATTTTGTTTTAATTCCACAAAATATATAAAATATAAATGTAAAATATGATCTTCTCATCAAAGTGTTGTAATTAATATCCATCTCGTCCTTGCTTTCACATGCACAACATTTTTGTTCCTTGACAAAAGAAAATTGAGTCCCCACTACTATCGTCCCTTTCGAACTCTAAGCAAAGTGTGTGCTGAGGGACAGATTAATATCTTCAAACCTTCTTTACAATATTAGGAAGTTATGATAATCTACTCTACTCTTATATTAAGATTCAAAACAATAAAAATAGTTAATATGGAGGTGGTTATCAAAATTAGAAATTGGAGGCACGAGTAATTTAGGTTATGTTTTTAACACCTTTTTAAGTGTTTAATTTAAAAAATAAGTCATTTTGAAAGAACGCCAAGTGATTGGCAACCACTCAAGATAGATTTTGAAAATTATTAATATCTTTATTTTAAACCGTTTTTATCAAAAGTGTTTAAGTGAAAATGAAATTTTGAAAGATATTTATATTTTAAGTTAATCCAAATAAACCCTTAATCATATGAAAAAATCACAAAACAAGAAGAAAGGGTTTTTTAATTTTGAAGATAGAACGCGAGTTGAGACATTTTTCTTCGGTAGTTTCTTTTCATCGAAGAGTTTTGCAATTTTTGTAAGAATGATTCGTGAGTACTTTCTTGATAGAAAAGTAAAAGAAATCATTCTTGAGTGTTGTAAACTCTTGTGTTTTTCTCTTTTGAACCTACATCGGTAATAGAGAACTAGACGTAACCAACATAATTCAAATTTGAAACTTGCAAGGTTAAGAGAATAGATAAACCAACCTAAGTGTCAAAAACAACATAAACGATAAGAAATCAAGTTTACAGGAAAAGACATGACACTCAATTCATACTGATTCACCTAGTGTATATTGTGATCTCCATCCATTACTTTATGAATAAATATTTTATTGATATAAGAAATATATTTTATTTATGGACTTTACTTTTAAAATAAAATTGAAACACAATAATATCTTTGTTATTATAATTAAAAGTCTTATAATAATAATAATTAGTATATTCTGTCCTCGCTCTATTTTATTATTTAGGTGAAAGAGTTTATAAGTATTTATAATGAGATGGAAGGGCTTCTTTGTTCTTTCTTTTCTGTAATAATCTAACAAAGATGTTTATATTATTTTATTGATAAGAGTTTATTTGTTTAAATTTTTTTAGTACAACTTAATATTTATTTATTCATTTTTTAAAAAAATATTTATTTATCTATTCATTTAAACATTGCCCATGCGTTTTTTAATTTTGGAGTTTAGATCCACCTAACTTTTTTCTCATATGTCAATATGTGACTCATTTTTTAGTTTTATCTCAATTTTACAAAAAAGAAATAAGCATAACACATTTGACAAAAAAGAAAAAAAAATTTACTATCCACTTCAAGAACGTTCTCTAATCCATATATTAATATCTCGTACATGCTTAAAAAATTGTCCATTGTCATATTAAGTAAATTATGACGTGGAAAGATGAAATTTGTACAAGTTATTAGTAGCAAATATTATTAAAGTGGAATCATGATATATATTATCAAACACATTTTATACAACATTCTAATTCATGTCGAATATAAATCCAACCAAACACATTAAAAAATACTTGTTTTCAAATTATTAACCTAACATACCTTATATAGCTATAGTTTTCTTAAGAGAAGAATTATTAATATTTATCCTTCAATAGTAAAAAAAAAAAAAAAAAAAAAAAAAAAAAAAAAAAAAAAAAAAAAAAAACTTTTTTATATAATTATTTTCCAATCTCAAAAAGTAATTAAAGGGAGAATAAACCCCATTGTACCTCTCACTCCATACTTAATTCTAATACTAATTTATCAAATTGATATTTTAACGGTATAACCCAACAAATTGACATTTTTTTTTTAAGCAGTTGACATTTGCTGTTTCAATGAAACAAAATAAATAAAGTTATATGTTAAAAAAAATGGTTGAGATTAATCTAAAGATTAAGTGTGTATTTTGAATATATTTTTAATTGTTTAATTTAAAAAATAAGTCATTATGGAAAAAATTAAAGTGTTTGACAACCAATAAAAATAAATTTTAAAGTATATTTTAAACAATTTTTTATCAAAATAGTTTAAATGAAAATAAATTTTTTTAAAAATATATTTTTTTTCAATTCAATCCAAACGAATGATTAAACTTTTAATACAATATATATATGAAAATTTAAATCTCTAAGTACAAAAACCAATGGTAAATGAATTGACTAGTAATAAAATCACACGGACTATAAAATGGTAATATATATCCTAAGAAAATTACTTTTATATACATAAGGTAATTGGACCTGATATGATCGATTACAAAATTCTTTTAATATCTGACACATGTTTAACAATTATAAAGATGCCAATCATACTGGCCCACTTTCTTTTAATATAATAACACAGCAAATCCCATATAAGTCAATGTTATGATCTTCAAGAAAAAAGAATTATTGAAGAAAGAACAATGAACCGATGATTAGATGGAGTGAAATTACCAACAACCCCCCCTAAAATAACACGAGAATTCCAAATAAGTGGAAGATTATTTTCTCGTAAAGTCAACAACACTACACAGATTTAATATTATGCATGAAGCTAAAAAGAGGTGTGTTGGGCGAACGCATAAAATACAACATACAACACAGAAACAAACAAACAAATAGTTAAAAAGCCAAAACACTAAATTATGAAAATTATATATACACACACACACATAAACTTTGCCTTTGTTTAAAATGTATCATCCGAACTTTTTAAAATTGTAATACTACTCTAATCATTTTAAAATAAATCTTAAAATAAAATCATTTAGGTTATGTTTGGGCTAAAGAGTTTCCCGTTTCTAAAAAACATCAATTTTATGCCTTATAACTCCTTATATTGTGGATCTTAGAATTTCACATCTCTTCGAACTTCACAACTTTACTTCTTGCCCCCAAAAATAGAAACTCAAAATTGTGCAGTACTTTAATTACAACTAGCGGGTAGAGATCAAACCTCCGACGTGTAGGAAGAAAAATTATGCTAATTACCATCAAGTTAAGCTCACTTTGGCTCTAAATTAAATTTAGGTTATACTCTAATGATAGACGTTGATGAAATATGAAGGGTAATATTATTCAACTTTTAAAAAGGACAAGGATATAGTTTTATTATAATTTAAGGTAGGCTAAAATAGAAAGGGAATAAGGGCTTTGATATGCGGAGGGAAGTCGTCAAATTTAGAGACGTACCATTTCCTAGTGGCGTAACTCCTCCCACCCAAATAGATGGCTGTGGCAATGGCGAAGCACAATGAATAAAGTGTCTGAGAGATGAGAGCAAACCCAAAATACACAGTTATTTCACAAAGATAGTGAGGGCAAATGACAATGTTGAAGAGACCTCCTTTGGGAATTTTGTAGCCTGTTTCTCCTTTTTTTCTTGTTTGAGACAACAGATAATGGTGGTACATATTCCCAGTAATGCCTACCAAAAACAAACCAATTCCAATGTTTTTCAGATCAATGGATGGCTCTGGAAGTGCTTTTGATAGTTGTTGAGTGTATATCATGAGTGCTGTAGAGGAGAAGTAGCTGAGGGAGATTAAAATGGCTGAATCAAGTACCATTTTGCCGCTGTATTTGTGAACAAACAGTACCTGTAGAATTTTCGTAGACAATGTAAAGCACTCGAAACACGAGATTAAGGGTGATGTTTACAGTTTGAATTGAATTGGATTGGATTGAGTAGAGTTTTGTGATGTGACTTCTTGTAAATTTTTAAATTATCGATTGAGTTTAAGTAGATAGGCTAAAACAAATTTAATATTAAATTATCTCACACTTCTTTCACTCGTGACCTTAAAATATGTACAAGATTCAACAAATATATAGTTATTAATTATTAATATTATATAATTTATAATACATTACCATAATACATTATATTTTAATTAAAAATAATCTTCGTACCTTCAATATTGTTAAAATATGCTTTCAAAAAGTTAATTATTCTCAATGGCAAGATGTTGAAAATATTTTAAATATAGCAAAATGTTGATTTTTTGCTATATTTGAAAACTAGATCTTTAACCATTATTTAAACTAAATTTAAGATTTATTAAAAATAGTGAAGATTAGAATTAAACAATTATAAAATAATATATTAACCTAAAAATAAATAAATTAGAAGTATGTATAAACATTTTTATCTCTATTTAATATAATTTTGTATTTTAAATTCTAAAACTCAAAATCAGAATACATTGATGAAATCATAAAATTGTTATTTCAAAAAATTTGCACAATTTTCACCGCGCAATTTGAAAACAATTTTTAAAAACATTCTTTAAGAATCCAAATTGACGACTAAATAGATGAAGATCAAACTGAACATCAACTAAATTCAAATTCAAATCAAATCAGAAGTACAGAGCAAGATTAAGACGTTCTCAACAAATCCCCGATTCTCGTTCAATCGAGTACCAAAAAACGAACCAAACAAGATTGAAGAACTAATTCGTCACAAGAAAACGAATCGTTAAATATCTAATCACAAATACAGAGCAAGAAATTTCATTCTACAACATAAATCAATTCAATTCCTAGGTTTAGATTGAACAAAATTAGAGAGAAATAGATTACCTCAAAGTCCCGCTTGAAGAAATGAAGAGTGAGAGCGGACTTAAGCAGAAGAATCCTCCAATCATCGTTCGGAAAGAACCAGAACGACATAGCGCCGGCGAGAGCCGCCGGAGTATAAAGCAGGAGCATCCCCAATCTTGAGGAAATCCTGAGTTGCTCTGAGTTAGATGATTTCGTAGCACTATTACTCGTATTCCAGAACTTTGAATACTGCAAATGCGTTCCTCTCGCTTCCGAAAGCCCTATCACCGCTACCACCGCCGAGCTCACCACCGTCATCACGTTAACGAACAGTGATGGCGGCGGCGGAAAAAGAAACGCCGATAAAGTATTCATTGCTGCCGTGAAACCGGATCGGTGAAGCCTTCTTGAGTGAATTTCTCCTGTAACTCTCGTTTTTGAAGCACTGAGAAAGAGAGTGAGGATTTATAGAAGGGATCTTGGTGAAAACTCGAGGGGTATTTTGGTAAATGTAACTGAAATTGTTTCGTGTTCTAAAAGTATCGTGTGCGTTGAAATTTTTCCTATTGTTTATTATAAATTTTAGCAATGGTTTTCCTTTTTTTAAGTTTAAAATTATTGGAATCATTTTCATGGTTGAATTTTGTAGTGTATACTTTAACTCAATAGTATCGCAGTCATTACTAATAACTTCGTCAAATTGAAACATCAAATTATGCCCTGAACAGTTAAGTAAATTTAATTATAAATTACTCATTTTACAAATATTTGTAATTAATATTATTATTTGATTGTTAAATAATTAATGTTGTTTAAAATTTTAATTTATCAGTTAATTTATCAAAATTTTATAGAGGTGTTCATGATTAATTTTATAAATTAAATGCCAAGATAATTTGTTTCCATAAAATTTTGATAACATTTCCATATACAACCAAACATGTTCATTCTTGATTCCCAAGCATCTTTAATTAAAATATTCCCCCATGGGGCGGATGCCTCCTAAAGAGTAATGGAGGTGTGTGACGGTAGGCTCGAGCTAAGATTCTGCTCGTGAGCGTAATGGTATAAGTCTGCCTGACTATGAGACCAACGCGACGAAAGTCGCCCATAGTGATCCGGGAGTTCCGTGTGGAAGGGCTCTCGCTCAACGGATCAAAGGTATGTTGGGGATAACAGGCTGATGACTCCCAAAAGCTCTTATTGACGGAGTCGTTTGGCACCTCGATGTCGACCCATGACATCCTGGGGTTGAAGAAGGCCCCAAAGATTCGATTGTCCCTGAGCATTTATAAAAACCTAAATCAAATAGACATCAGAGACTAAAATTAAGATTTATTGAAAGTAAAAAATTTAATGAAATAATTAAAAGTCTATGAATTAAGATTCAACAAATTCTAACAAAATAATATTTTAATCAAATTGATTTCAAAGCACAAAACGTGGTGGTACAATTTAAATAATATTAATTTGCATATTTGCATTATTGGTTTAATTATATATAATTTAAATTTCCATTATTGTTTTGATTTTGAGACAATATAAAGAAAAGTGAGGAAGGCGATGCGAATCTGATACTACCTTTATAGGGAAAATAAATCTTAACATTTATCCTTTCTGTGACAGATTATTGAAATCGGTGGCCACAAATATCCACTTCGGACCATAACCGATCACGATATAAGTATTATAATATATAAATATATAAATTTATTTTATAATATCCTCATTGCGCTTAAAATAATCAATCATTCAATTTTTCTTATGCAAATTGCAAATAAAATAAAATAAAATAAACTATGTGTCACGCGTTGAATTATTTAAATAAATTACTTGTCCTTTTAGAAATCACTATATAATATCTCCAATATATATTGCATTTTTATCGCTACAAAATTTTATATATATATATATATACCATCCTTCAAATTTAATTTAAAAAATATTATGTGGATATTTTAATTTTTTTTAATTAAACTTCTAAATTTTTATAAATGGATCGATTTATAACTATTATTATAATTATATTTAAAAGTAATCGTTAATGCATGTGTATAAGTTTCTTCAATAACGTAGATTTAGGAAAATGGACTATTATAGTTTGCATGAAAATTTATTAAAGATAAATTAATTAAAAATCTAAATTGATTCGTTTATGTAAGTTTAGAGGTTTAATCTATAAAATTATAAGTCTCGCATTATATTTATTCAAATAAAATATAATTTAGAGTATAAATTGATACATGTATAAAAAGTTAAGAATTTAAATGAGATACAACCAAAATTTGAATATAATTGCAATCTAACATCTTTTTTTATGAAAATTGAAGTTATATTATTAATTTAAGATTTTAATTATATAAATCTCGAACTATAGAAGCATAAATGATTTTTTCTCATAATTGTTGATTGACTACAATAAGTTAGGTCTTTGATGTCAGGCCAAAAAATTGGACGTGAATCTTTAATATCATATCGAGTGAAAAAAAGGAAAACAGATCTATAGTTTATTTATTTATTCATTATTATTTTTTAAAGATTGGATTGGATGTAAAGTTGCATTAAATGCGTATGAGTAAAAAATGTCTAAAGTATATGTTTGTTTGGGCAAACATAAACAACAAGAAGAAAGTTTACAATCTAACCTTCTCACCACTATAAGGGGGAGAATATTATCTCGAAAAGTATCTTTTCAAATCATAGAAATACCTTAAGAGATTGTTAAACTCGTAAAAATAGAAAAGATATCAATTATTTTTAAATATAGTAAAATGTTAATTTGTATCCGTGATAGACCACGAAAGATTTAGAAAAACATCTATTTATGTCTATCTAGTAAAGTGATAGATATCTATCTAGATCACAAATATAAAATAAAATTTTGTTATATTTTTAATTAACTTCTACATCCCTAAATATAGTAATCTTTTTTTCTTGAAAAGAGTAATCAGATATTTAGAAAGACTAAATCAGTATGCTTGAAAACATATGAAGTTTAAACACCGCAAGAAGTATAATTTACACGTCTAATTCTCTCATAAGACGTAATCATAGGACAGATAATTCAAGCTTTTTTTTTTTTTTTTGACAAGGAATAATTATGATTAATTATTGGAGTTTTTTTTTTTTTAATGTCACAAATTCTAAAATTTATCATAAAATCTATATCTATAATATATTAAAAAACAACAATCTTTATAAAAAAAAATTGGACTATTTTGTCCCTTTATCAATTTAAAAATTTACACAATATGCCACCTACATTAATTCTACCAATAATTAATAAATAGTAGGTTGATTAGAAATAATAATAAATAGAGGGAATAAAAAGGTTTCTCTACTACTTGAGACTTTATTTTTATTTAATTATAATTAATTATTGAATTTCAAAAATTTTATAAAACCAAAAGTCTTGTAACTTTTTATCATTTGTTACTAAAATGACATTTTTTTCATCATTCTTCTAACACTTTCACCAAATATTTCTTTAAGATTTTACTTTCTTTCTCCCTTTATTTTTTTCGTTATTTCAACTAATTGTTATCATACACATAGTTAACTAATGAAATTAGGTGGATGGAAACTCCAATTGTCTGTATAGCTTTTGCAGTTGTTCACCATCAAACGTCACCAAACTTTTAAGAAGATGTTAAAGTAACTAAACTTGCATTTTTTCGTTGAAAGAGCCAATGACTAGCCTTATTGTATTCACATAGCAAATGTTTTAGAAGGATACTCCCATGTGGATTTTGGACATAATGATGTTAATGTTTTTAAAGCAATCAAGCCAAAGTGTGGGTTATTGTCCAGTGGTGGACCTAGAAATTTATGTGAAGGGGGCACAATTGAATATAAAGTTAGAAGTTTAGCCATGAACTTCGAGATTTGTGTTTATAATAGTTCTTAAACATTAAAAATGTATATTATAAGTTCCCAAGTTTTCGATTTTTGTGTTTGATTGATTTCTAAAATATCAATTTTGCATCTAATACATTTCTTACATGTAAATGTAAATAGTTAAATGCTATATTGGACATCAAATTTAATTTTGCGCTTAATAAATATGACCAAACATCTTTAAAATTAATGTATCTATTAACTACAAAATTTAAAATTTAAGGTTCAACTAGACACAACTTTTTTTGTCTTATAAAATGGTTATTTTAAACATTTTCAATATTTAAAAAAAAAAGCATTTTTTATATTTTTTTTAGTTTTATTAGATATAGAAGTGAAGTAATTTATCGAATTATTAGACATTTTTAAGTGACTAGAGACAAAATCGAAAGTTTACGGATTATTAGTAGCAATTTTCAAAATTTATGGACTAAACTTATAATTTAAATTTCATTTAAATGTAAATTTTAATGCATTGATATATGATATTTCTATTAGGTAATATATTGAAAAGTCAGTTAAGCCATAGCCAGTTGGTCTGCAGCCGCTGAGCTAACCTCATGTATTAATGATATGATTAGAAAACATATAATATATTGAAAATATACTACAATTTTTTTTTATATTTAATTAAAACATAATATACATATATGTAAAACGTCATGATTGGAGAGGGACACGTGTCCCCTCTAGCCCCTTAATAGTCCCACTTCTATGAAATTTGATTTTAAGAATGTTATTTCCTTTAAATAAAATATAAAAGGAAGAAACAATGTTCACAATGTCTCTTCAATCTCAAAAGATCAAGATGTTTGATGTATGTTATTTTAATATCTAGATAAAAAATTACAATCCTTATAAAAAAACATTTATGGATTATTTCGTCTCAATTCAAAATTTAAATATACAGAATATCTCACTTATAAATTCTTGCAATTAATTACCAATACGAGCATAGTTTAACTCAATAATTATTACATATTTCTTAAAAAAGAATTTACGTGTTCAATCATATTTAATATAAAAGAATATCAAAAGTCTTGTATTCTCATAAGTTTTACATCTTCAATTATATGTTAATTTAAACCGTTTTATTTTTGTTTATATTTTTAGTTACATAATTGAACCTAATAATTATTACACTTTTAATCATTTTTAATGATTAAGAAAAAAAATCTTGTAATCTCCTAAGGTTTTTTTAGTACTAAATCTCATAAGTTTTACTTCCTTATTTATGAGTAACTTAAATTATTTAAAATTTAAAAGGTTAGAATTAGAATATGAAAATTTTTTGGTTTATTTATATAAAATAATACAATGAATTATTACATTTATCGTACTTTAATTTATGAATCTATAATATATCTATAATCTATATTAAAAAAATCATAATATTTTATATATTTTTGATTAATTATCTTCTACATTTTTATTTTATTGTCATAGTGTCAATTGCAATCTCATAAGTTTTAAGTGTAGAGTTTTACTTTTAAATTTGAAATGGGCCAATTTTTTCATCAAAGAAAAAAAAAATGATGTACTTCATTTAAAATTTTAACTTATTGCATTAATTTTAAAAGATTAAATGAGAGAAGGATGTGATGTAATTATTAAAAATTACATGATTTCCAATTTTTATGTTATTAAAATAAAATATTTTGGCTTTTGTTTTCAATAATGTTTATTAGAAATATAATTATAACCTCATACCCAGTTTTCATAAATATCAAACATAAGCGTTCAAAATAGCCCTTAATTTTTATTAAATTTAAAATTAAAATAAAAATAATTGTATCGTATCTATGTGTTATTTCAATAAAAGAAAATACATGTTAAACATTTTTGTTTTTAATTGTAAGCATTTATAAACAATCAAGTTCCAAATATAAATTTATAGGTGCTATTGAAACCGTTCAAACAACTTCAACTTTCATTCATTCTGTCAATGGCTCTTGGATCATGCAATTTCAGTTTCTCAATTGTACATTTATTAATCTATCACCCTCACCATTTAAACATTTTTTTAGAGATCTTGATCCACATCTTGAACCATACACTTTAATTTTGAGTTAGCAAATTATCTTCAACAAGTACCATTCGTCACATATGAAATAAGCTTAGCTCAATTAACATAAATTGTGAGTTAATGACCAAGAAATATGCGGTTGAATTTTTTTAATATAAATTTGAAGCTATACAGTGTTAATTAATCAAACATAAAACGTACATCGCACGTGTTAAATCACTCGTATATATAAGTAAGTTAACTAAGAAAATATCGTAATTTCAAAGAAAGTTGTCTCTTGAGAGATGACTTTCTCCAAAATTTAATTTTGGAGGCAAAGTCGCAATTTCAATCTCTTTCTTGGGTTGTTTGGGTTAGATACTTCAATTCCCGCACCTAGTACAATTTTGCCAAAAAAAGATTCTTTTATTTCAAACACACTATAGATACAAATGTTTTTTCCCCCATAACTTTTGTTTTTCCTTTCCAATTTTTTTTTTTTATAAGATTGAAATATAAATATGTCATTTTATAATTTTTATTAAATGGTGTAACATAAAAGTAACAAATAGCTAGTAATTTGTTTTGGAAAACCATTCCTATTTTATGAGAAAATCGAACCCAATCACTCAAGATTGATCTTACAATCCCCTTGCTACTACATTAATGAATCAAATCTTCTAAATTTTGACATCTCTAGCTTAATTAAAAAAGGACATTTCATCTCTTTTAAAGATACTTACCTTGAAATTTGAGTTTTTGAAGATTTTTGGCTCTTCAAGAAATGATTTTTTTACAACTAGAATAAAAATCAATTAGGTTAATGTTTGATAATAAACTAAATATATGGACTAAGACTAACACAGTTCAATCAATACTAATATAATCATCCTAAACATAGTTCAATTCATTAAAAAAAAACATTTTTCCCAACCATTAAACGTACAATTTCCATCCCTAGATTGTCGAAAGAAAAAAAAAACATTAACACAAATACCAAATTGTTTTATTATCAAATTCGCAACACAGAATAATAAATGAGAACTATAAATATCCGACTTGAGCATAGCTCGAGTCAAATGTTTTCAAACTAAAAAGACAAATAATTTACAATTGAAAAGGCTAAAATAGAAAGGGGAGAAGGGCTTTAACATGGTTAGGGAAGTGTTCAAATTTAGAAACATACCACTTCCTAGTGGCGTTGCTCCTCCCACTCAAATACAAAGCAGTGGCAAAGGCAAAGAACAACGAGTAGATTGTTTGGGAGATTAATGCAAATCCAAAATACTCAATTATTTCAAACAGATAGTGAGGGCAAATGACAAGGCTGAAGAGGCCTCCTTTGGGAATTTTGTAGCTTGTTTCTCCCTGTTTTCTAGTTTGGGACAAGAGATAATGATGGTAAAAATTCCCAATAATGCCTATTAGAAACAGAGTAATACCAATTTTTTTGAGATCAATGGAAGGTTCTGGAAGGTCTTGTGAAAGGTGCTGAGTGTATATCATGATTGCTGTGGAGGAGAAATAGCTGAAGGAGATTGTAATTACTGTATTGATTGCCATTTTGCTGCTGTATTTGTGAAGAAACAGTACCTGTTTAGAGTTTTCAAAGAAAGAGAGGAGTTTTAGGGACTGGCATGAATGAAGTGCAATGTCAATGTAGGACTTGTACTTTTGGATTGGCTTTCTAAATATGCACTCTAAGATTTGTGATTAATTTGTACAAATAATAATAATAAAGAAGAGTAAAGGGTAAAATAGACACTATTAAAAGTTAAAAAGATGAAGAATAGTCAACAAATATTATCAAAATGATCAAATCATTTGGTCAAAAATATGGTTGTCAAATTTCCACCCATTAATGAGAGCATTTAGAAAGTAACAAATTATTAAGGAGACTGTCACAATCTGTTTATAATAATCGTTAAATATGAATTTTAAAATTTTGCATATCCACATCAATAACTACCGGGGTCTTTTTTTTTTTTTTTCCCTAATATTGCAAGTTTTAAAACTTATTAAAAAATATATATATATAAGTTTCAAATTTTGTTAGGAAAATATTTTAGATTTAAAGAAATCTCTCTCTTGAAGACACAACCTTGACTAAAAGAAGCAAGTTCATCTCTTCGAGATTAATTCTTCCAATTTATAAATACAAGTTTTCATTGGTAAATTGGCAATATGCCTGCCCTCCCGTAAAACTGTTGATATTTACTTATTTATTTATTTGGAGAGATGAACTTTTTTGAAATTACAATATTTTTATAACAAATTTTGAAATGCATATATTAAATAAAATAAAATTTGATATCCTAATATTTTATCAATATTTTTATTAACATTTTAAGACATCAATATTTCTAAAACTTTGATTCTATCAAATTCTAAATTAACATTTCCATTGATAAATTGACAATAAAATATCAACACCAACATTTTATCAATATTTTTATTGACCATTTTCGTAAAACTAAGACATTGATATTTTTATTGTATCCACCTTAAGAACCTTGATTCTATCCAATTCTAAATTGCTTGTATTTATTTATTTAAATCTTAATTTTCTTTTCAAAGGCAAACTTATTTAAAATTACATTATTGTAAATATATGCTAATAATAAATTAAAATTTTGCAATTTAAAATAAAAAAATTATTTTTTATATGAGAAAACTTCTAAAAATATTTAGAAATATAACAAAATTTCAATATATCTATAATAGAATACCCTTCTGTTGCGATGGTTAGAGAGTGAAATTTAACTATATTTATAAATATTTTGGTTCATTTATCGATATTTGAAAATAATTCTTAAAATAATAATAATAATAAACAAATAAAACCCTCCTAGAAAACCAGCCTATTTTTCTCTATTTGTGCAAACCTTAATTCACAATTAATTAGTTGAAGATTTACGATCTCCGTCAATTTCTCTGCGCGGGAATTTTCATCAGGTTTTTAAAAGCTTGAGAAAAAAATTAGAAGGTTCTCAAAGAATCGATCATATACAATACAATTAGGAATAGTTAATCACACGAACGGAAAGGAAATTGCATTCTTCATCATGTTTCCAGGATTCGATCAAATTAACACGAACAAGACGATCGATTCAATATACACTATCTATTTCCAGGATCAGAGAAAAACAGAGACAGATCTAGAAAGATTACCTCAAAGTTTCTCTTGAAGAAATGCAAGATGAGAGCAGATTTAAGCAGAAGAATCCTCCGATCCTCATTCGGAAACAACCACAACGATGCAACGCCGACAAGAAACGCAGGCGTATAAGCCAATAGCATTCCTAACCTAGCCGATAAATTAGAAGATTTCGAAGCATTATTCGCAGTATTCCAGAACTTGGAATACTTCATATGCTTCCCCCTCGCTTCTGATAGCCCTACCACCGCCACCACCGCCGAGCTCACCACCGTCATCACGTTCACGAACAGGGAAGACGGCGGCGGAAAAACGAACTCCGATAAAGTATCCATGAAATCCTCTGTGTAAATATTTCTCTACGAATCTGCTTTGAGCTTTCTATTGTTCGAAGCGGTGCTCGCGAGTGAGGTATTTATAGAAATTGGCAACCGACCCTTCAGAGATGGGCAGTTTCGTAATTTCCAGCAAGTGGGTACTACTCACAATGGGGAAATCTCCCCGCCCGCTTTTATAAAACAATTGAATTCCGTGTTCTTAGTTTTCAACTTTAAGTTACAATACAATTTTTTCAAAAAAATAAAATTAATTTGTAATTTTTCAATGGAGTGGAAAAATTGAACTTTTGAGCTTGATTGATAATATATACTTTACCATAGTTAAATTAGGTTCATTTTGAGATTTTGAACTCAAAAGGCTAAGATTAGTTAAAATATTCTTTTAGTCTTCATATACTTTGGGCTCAATTTTATTTTAATTTTTAATTGTCTGAATTTCTGTGTACTTTCGTTAAATCTTAAATTTGTTTTTTTAAAGTTAATTTTTTATTAAAATTTGTTAAAGAATAATAATAATTTTCATGAAAAGAAAATATTATTTACAAAATTTAGAAAGGAATACTGATAGAAATTTTTTATATTAAAACATAGTTATAAATTAACAGCACAGTTTTTTTAAAAGATTTATTGAAAAAAATAAATATTTGAAATTACATGAAATAAAATTAAAAATATAAATAGCAAAGTTGTATAACATTACCCATTAAAATTTGGAAAGGTGTTTTTTTTTAAAATAAAATAATAAAAAGAAATAAATGAATGGATCATAATTTTTATATGTAGTCAAAGACTCAACATCAATAAAGGTTGGATTAGCCAAAAAATTTTGTATGAATAGAGTAGGGTGTTGTTTTTAAGGAAGTCTAATTTTCTGCGGCGTGTAATTTTGAGCTTCTATGCTTTTCATACCAAAATTGTTGAAATTCTTCCATTTTTATACTAATATTCAACAAATTATTACTATTATTCCTTGATATCATATATGCCCCAAAATAAAGAGCTTTGAATACTAGAAGAAAAGTACTTATACCTAATAAAATTAAGTGAATGCCTAAAATGGTAGTCATTTTATTTCTATCTTTTCACACATAACCGAAGAATGGAAAAGATTTTTTAAGGGTCTCGGGACCCAGAAGTGCATGATAAATACCATGTGGAAGACTCACATGTGAGTCATATCGCTCCTCCAACCCACTCCTCTAGTTCGAACGTGTAGCTACAGTTGATAACACTTTGATACTTAAGTTAATGCAGCGAGTTTTTAACTTAGCTAAGCATAGAGGAAGTTAGATTCTATCACTTAGCCTTTAAGAAGGTCGCTATTCGGCTATTTAAACGTTCTTCCTCTAACACTCGCTTGAGGATTACGTGTAATGTTGGTGGTGTTAGAATAGGTGTGGCCCTCGACATTGCAAAGTGTAAGTGGCGAGCTTGACTTGATCATTGTCCCTTTGATGAAACTATGTGAGCTCACCTAGTCAACTCAAAACTCAAGAGTTTGACTTTCCTTTTGAAGATACACAAACCCCTAATCAGAACCTTGTTTTTCCTTCAGCTTGGGCCAGCTCTTGGGCTTTGAGCCTTACCTGAGGCAACCTTTAATTATCATTATTATTACTATCGAGATAACCAACAAAATTATTTTACATGTCATCTTCTATTTTTACTATTCTACAAAGATTGAAAAATGAAAATATTTTGAAAAATAAATATGAGAGCAATACTTTTGATGCATCTCAAGATGAATCTATCCGAACATTTTTCACTCTAATCACTCGTAACAAAATATTGAAAAAAAGAAGTAAGAAAACTTTGTCACATGACAAAATATACTTTGAAAATTGAGTATGATAAAAAAATAATAATAAATAAATAAATAAATATCCGTTCAAAAATGGCAATATTGAACTTTTTTCTTTTTCTTTTTACTTTCTATAGCTGTTTCATTTAAAAGAATAAGGCTATTTAAAAAAAAATGATGAAATTCATAGAGGGCTGTTTTTGGGTAATTTAGCCTATATTATAAATGGTTTGTTTTAATAATTAAATTAAGGGTTACAACCCATCGAATAGTATGATATATTTCATAGACGTTCAAACTTTCTTTTATTTTCATATATGTTCTAATGGGCTGTTTTATTTACATATGTTAGGGCCCATTTATATAATAGCCCTCCATCATCATTTGGTTCTTAGTCCCTCCATTTTAAATAATGTTTTAATTTAGTCTTTAAATTAATTTAAAAATATTTGTTTTAATCTTCAACTTTGAATTTGTTTTCTGTTGATGTCTAAATTTTTAAAAATTTTCTTATTAGTTACTAAACTTTTAAAAATTGCTTATTTTGGTCTCTACTATATTAAGATTTTGTTAATTATTTAACAAAATGGCGAGCTGACTTGTATTTTTATATGGCTAGACTACCAAATAAGTTGATGGCAAAGCGGGAGAATTTAAAAGATATTGTTAGTTTAAAATTTTGTCGTGTTGGTTGTTGGCACTTTACTTCATCTTCATCTTGCTCGATACATCTAGAGTTTAGTCTTTCAAAAATACAGGCTCTCACACATTTCGGTCAAAGAGCTAACATAGCTTTAATACTAGGGACTAAAATCAACACTTTTAAAAAGTCTAGAATGAAAATTTAATTAAAAATCATTAAAAAAACATTAAGAAATAAGACTATGCCACCTAATCAAACAAATCATGTGGCTGTAGTTTAGTGGTGAGAATTCCACGTTGTGGCCGTGGAGACCTGGGCTCGAATCCCAGCAGCCACAAATATTTTGTTTTTATATATAAATTTATATATATATATTTTTCAAAATATTTTGTTATTATATATATATATATTTTTCAAAATTACTTCTTTTGGTATATATATTAGGTAGGATATGTTTAATTTTGTTTTCTACTTTTCTTTAGTTTTGTTTTCTATACTTGTAATGTATCTTAATTTAGTTCCTACTAATATTACTAATTTATTATTATTTTTTAAAATATATATATATAAAAAAAAACATCGAATAACTAAATTTAAGATTTAAGAAAAGTACGACAAAAAGTTTAATATTCTACTTATAAGAATTAAATTTGAGTAAACTCTAAAGTATAGAGACAACAACAATATTTTAACATTAATTTTTTTAATCTCTCAATTGTTTAAGGGGTTGTTTGAGATTAAATTCAACTTTAATATTTATTCTACTTTGTTTTATGATTTTCTAAATAATCTATAATTTTTTTGGACAAAAATATCAAATTGTATTATGAATTTTTGAGATCTTACCAATTAAAACCACGAACTAATAATTATCAACTTAAACGCTAAAATTATCTTGCGATTGTGTCATTTAAACTCTACTTGTCATAATTGGATTGAATTATGCCAATCAATTTCAATAGATTAGCTTGATTGATGCAAAAATAAAATATGAGTTTATTAAATTAGCTTACTTTTGTTGATCAATTTGGTCAAATTGTGCTAGTTTTAGCTAATTAACCTGTCCATTAGTCCTTCAAAATTAATTGCAAATTATCTGTCTTTTAGCTAAATTTTTTTAGTTTATTAATTTCAAGAAAACTATCCAAAAAAAAATAAATAGTAACATGTATTATCTGTATTCATACTTATATGAACAACTGTATTCAAAAATTTAGAGTGTGGTTATCGACATAAATATCAAGGTCTTAATTTTACGAAAATATAAATAAAAATACCAAAAAATATTAATGTGATGGATATTTTATATAAATTAATAAATAAATATTTTATGACTTTTAAACAAGTTAACACATGTTTATTATATATATTGTATTTACAATAATAAAATTTTGTTGCTTATTTTATATATTTTGTAGATTTATCTACGATATAATAAAAATATTTATTCATATTTCATATTGATGTCGAACCCAAAAAATATAAAAATACCAACATGTAAACGAAAATTTAATACAATCTATATCATATTATTACAACATAATTAAGATGTTTTAGTGGATTGTTTACTCTCATCACCGACTAATAGGATTAAGTAGTTATTTTTTCCTTTTATATAACATTCATTGAAATTGGTGAAAAATACAATTTTAAAATGTTACTTTTTCCCATAATTTTTATCTGGTCTACAAATTTTAAGCTTTTTATTCGGTTAATTAATATAAAATAATTATGATGTAAATTTAATTATTGTAAATTAATTGATAAATATTAATACCAAAGATCAAAAATGATGTATTTAGTGGCGAATCATCTAAATGACAATAGCTCAATAATAATTACACGTACCTTTTCGCTCAAAGTCGAAAGTTTAAATGTCAAACACTTCACTTGCTGTACATTAAATAATAAGGTTAGAATACCATTTTGGTCCCTAAGAGTTGTTTAATTTTATAAATTGTATTTTTAAATGTACAATTTTAATCTTTATACTTTTAATAAATCTTAAATTTAGTCCTTCAACGTTAATATTTATCGAAATTGGCCAAATAATTATGATAATTTTCATACAAAATAAATATAAGATGTGAATATGTAGGGGTATTCAAATGAACTGACAACCTGAACAACTTAGACTACCCAACCTAAATTGTAAGGGTTGGATTGGGTTGGGTTAAACTTTTTTCATTTTTTGTCGGGTTTGAGTTGAGTCTTGGGTCTTGGGTTGGCTAATATATATATATATATATAAGTTTATCTATTTTGGATTGATAAATTTATGAATTTTGAATATTTTCTTTTATAATTGTTATGACTTATAATGTTTGTCTTTGTTTAAAGTTTGTAGTAAGTATTATAGATACTTAGTATTTAGGAAAATTATTATAAATAGAAAAAATCTCAAACTATTTATAAATATAAAAAAATTTCACTATCTATCTATGATAGATCTCGATAGACTTCTATCGTAGTCAATCGCTTTCAGCGATAGAAGTTTATCATTGTCTATTATTGATAGACAATTAAATTTTTCTATATTCGTAAATAATTTGACATATTTTGCTATATTTGAAAATAAACCTAGTACTTAACATTTGAATATTTTTAGACTTTAGTTATTAGTCATGTGTTTAAATATATTTATGTTTTTAAAATTAATTAGGAAAAATAAGTTATAACCCGACAACCCAATCCAACCCAACCTGAATTTTAAGGGTTGGGTTGGATTGAAGACTTTAATTGGGTCTTTTGAGTTCTAACCCAATCAACCCAAATTTTTGGGTTGGTCCAAAAACACTATTGACTCAATCCAATCAATTCATATACACCTATATAAGTATTTTCTCAAAATTTAGAGTTAAAATGTTAATAAAAAAAATTATATTAAATAAAGACAATAAAAATTAAATTTAAAAATTCTTAAAGAAACATGGACTAAATTCGAAAAACTTTTAAAGTACACCGACCATAATAATAATAACAACAACAATATTATTATTAATAACTCCAAATCCAATACGTATTGTTTACTATTATTGTTTTTTTTTTTTAGGAAAATCCAATACCAATTATTTGGTCTACCCTAAAGAATTGTTAATGAAATTTGGTCCAAAAAATATAACGAAGACGGCCTCGGCCGGCGGCTGCGGAAATTGCGGGAACTATTCAACGCCCGTCGGAACCTTTGAGTCATTGTGGATAACTCTTAAAATAATAATACTTTTTGTGATTTTTTTTTATAAAAATTTACCAATAATTTTCAATTTCAAATAGCTAAAAAATAGACACTTTTATGTGTTAATGAATTATAAAAACATATATACCATACAATGTTGATTTGTATAAGAAAAAAAAATGAAAAAGCTAAAAATTTGTTGAAATTATATAATAATTAATTGGTACATTAATTAAAATTATACTTGTCAAAGAAATGATATTATTGAAATTAGTGAGCTTATTAAGAAATTTATTCAAATTAGTAGCTTAATGAGTGAAAATTGAATAAATTAGTGAGTTAATTAACCTAGTTAGACATTTGACATGCCATTTTGAGCAAATAGGTTTCACTAATGTACTTGTTCGATTATGCTAATCATCATGTTAAATTTAACATGCTAAGGAACATTCTGAGTGTCACGTAATTGTATTTAAATATGTTAATAAACCAATACATTAACGATGGTATCAACTTTTTATTAACAATTTTTTAAAGGATTTAATTGAGGTGTTTATATATTGGAATATAGACCAACAAATTGACAATTTTCTCAAAATTGGAAATTTCTACTTGTTTGCATGTTTGTCTCTAAATTTAGTAAGAACTCTTCAAATTCATAATAAGTGTCATTTCAAACTATCATGTTTTATAACAATGATTTAAGTTTGAAGTTTTGATCTAAAAACTAATAGAAAAAATTAAATCATGAAAGAAATTTCAAGTGAAAATCGATCATTTCCATATCTTTACAATGATATGATAATATTCACTTGAAACCCTCTATACTACTTCATACCAAAAGTTTTTTTTTTCTTTTTCTTTGAGACTGACAAACCAAAATAGAACTAACAAGCCCGATGAACAGTAAGAAAAGAAAAAACCAGAAGAATAAGAGGACTCTAACCCATTGAAAAATTGGTCAAACGCAACATTCTTCCACCAGAGAAACCATCATGCGCCAAAAAATGGGCTGCCGAATTATGCCCTTGAGCCACATGTTGAAAATGGACAGATTCAAAGGATGAAGTAAGTCGGAGAATATCAACAACACGATTGATAACATTTGCATGAGGAACCAAAAGAAATATTGTCTCTTATTTACACGACCTTTCTCATATCTAGCCAATGTAGAACTTTGGTCACATCTCAATCAAAATGTGTTAAGGCATGTTTCGGAGTGGTTTAAAATGACTGTAGTCACTTTTTCCATTTTCAAAATCACCTTCAAACATATTTTTAATCTTTCAAAACTAATTTTAATGATATAAAAATGACATAAAAGTGTAAATTTGAAAACTAAACTAATTTTAATGATATAAAAATGACATAAAAGTGTAAATTTGAAAACTAAACTAATTTTGAGTGATTTTAAAAATGACAAAAGTAATTTTATCGATTTTAAAATCACTCCCAAACATGTACATAGAATCTATTTTTATTTCATTATTTTTTTTTGACATTTAATAATATTTTCTTCCATTACATTGAATAATAATAATAAAAAAAGAAAAAGTAACGTTGTCCTATGTACTAAAGGCAAACATTGATCTGCAAGATCAAATTTTATTAATCAAGCAACATTTTTTTAAGTAGAAAAGGGGAAACTTCCATCATTGCACATATATTTAATATTTGTAAATACTAATTTAAGTATTTGGAAAATCATATAAATGAGAGGAAAAAAAAAATCTTATGTCAAAGAACAAGCAACCTGTTGATTATTATATATATATATTTGATTATCATGTTTTTTCTTTGGACCATTTATGTGAAATCTGGTGAACAAGCCAATTTGTTAATTTTGACAAAGATTTTTATTAGCAAGAATAAGTAGGGAGAAAATGAAGTCATCATTATTTTTTTTAATGGAAAAATCTAATTTAAAACCTAATAATTACTAATATCATCAAATCAAATCCTATAGTCAAAACCATACCAAAAAGGTTTATTATAAATACCAGCTAATAAATCTTTCAAAATTGAACAAAAAAAAAAAAAAAAAAAGGATTCAAGCAATTTCACAGGTGCTAAATAATAACAATAAATCTGGTCACAAATCCAATTAAACTCAATTAAACGACAAGTTGAAGTGTCGAGTTGACTTGGAAGAATGATATTCATATTGTGTGGTACCATGTTCAACATGGTTTGATGCTTAAGTTAATATCTAGACCGAAGTTAACTAAGGTAGAGTAGTAGCACATATAATTGATCCAATATTTATAGAGCTTCATTTTATTTATTTATTTAATAATATAGATATGTATCTAATATAGTATTAGCTATTCCATTTGTTACTGACACAAAATCTTAATATGGTTCTTATTAAGCTCAGTAGGCTTTAATTTCCATATTTGACCAGGGGACTAAATTGACTTCTTTGTGAATATTTTATCAACGTGCAGTTTGCGACGTCTTGAGGTACCTAGGTAAATGAGTGTTCTATTCCTAAAATGTAGAATTCTAATAATTTTTATATTTTAATTTAAAATAAACCATGTTACAATTCCTCACCATCCTTCTCTCACTTTACATAACTCAATTATACATACACAATTACAAAAGAAAAAACAAATTTTGGTTGGATACCAAGGACATCTATACATAGAGACAAAATGGTTATAAAAAAAAATCAACCAATTAAAAACAAGATCAACTTTAGAATCGATTCGAATCCAAATTCGTAGAGTAAAAATTAATCTAAGCATCGTTCAATCAAAATATATACTCTCGAATCTCGGTTAGGTAGGTTTGAATCTTCAATCTAGAGGGAGAAATGAAAAAGAAAGAAGAAGATGAATTTTAGTTTCTCAAAATAATTTTGCAAGTTGATATAAGTTAGAAGAAAAAGGAAAAAGAGAGAGACTTTGTCCAATTCGTGTCAATGAAGTCTTAAGAGCAGACCAACCGAAGAGGCCGGGGGATCGAATTGAATTGAATTATCCAACTCAACGCGTTTTGGCGCAATAAAATTTCCCAAACCAAAAAAACCTACACACTCGCAACCATGTTCCCAATTTGATTAATTTTCTTTTTAATTTCTATGACAAGTCTTCGTACTTAGCAGACAAAACCCACCCATAAGCCTCACCGTTTCTCTTTCTTCCTCTCTTCTTCAAGCGACCTGCTCAACCAGAGCTCGACTCCTCATCTACTTTGTCCTCAGCTATGTCTTTGTTGCTTATCGTTTTCTTTTCTCTGCTTAAAGATCCACGTCCCCTTTGATTTTTTCCCCCACATGGGTCCATTAATTTTCTTTGACGACTTCAATTTTTGTTGATTACATCTTTTGATTTATGGGTTTGTGTCTGGATTTGATTCTGGGTCGTGCTAACTAGTTTTTGGGAAGAGATTGGGGAGTTTGGTGATGTGGGTGTTTTAGTTCATCTTCAGATTTGATTAGAAACGAGGATTGAGGCATTGACTTTTGTACTTTACTTGTTTACTTTTCTTCATCTTTTGGGTGTATCTCCTTTTGAGCGTTTACTTTGGTATTCGATTTCTCCGCCATTTTTGCCCCAATTAGTGGTTCTCGAGTTTTGGGGATGATTCTGATTCTGATTCTTGATTCTGTTTGATGTTGTATATGGTTATTTGATTGTAATTCTATGGTTGCTTACTTTACGAGCTTAGACCCAAGTCTTTGTTTCGTTTATCCTAACGAGATTTCAGTGTGATATTTTGGGGGTTGACTTGGAGAATTGTGTATTGAGCTTTTGAAGATTGGATCTTAATTGGTTTGGTGTCAAATTGTTCATATAATCAATCACATCACATAGAATTGGAATGTGTTATTTGTGCTTGAATTGAGGAAGTAGCTGGAAGGTTTTTGAGTTGTGGGAATCGATGGGGAATACTTGTGTAGGACCAAGCATTTCAAAGAATGGATTCTTTCAATCTGTGTCTGCTGCTATGTGGCGATCTAGATCTCCTGAGAACTCAGTTTCTCATCATACTAATGGAGAAAGTGTGCATGAGGTAGCAGCTAGCGAACCCGAATCGCCTTTGCCGGTTCAAAACCAACCCCCTGAAAAAGTGACAATGCCAGAATCAGAAGCCAAACCAGAACCGCCCTCGGAACCCAAGGTACGCCCTAACCCTGTTATGAAGAGAGTGGGTAGTGCCGGGCTTCGGGGTGGTTCAGTTCTACAGACAAAAACTGGAAACTTTAAGGAACATTACAGCTTGGGTAAGAAACTAGGTCAAGGACAATTTGGGACTACATATATGTGTGTGGAGAAGGCAACTGGGAAAGAGTATGCTTGTAAGTCAATTGCAAAGAGGAAGTTGGTCACTGAAGATGATGTTGAAGATGTGAGAAGGGAAATTCAGATAATGCACCACTTGGCCGGACACCCGAACGTTATATCGATCAAGGGGGCTTATGAGGATGCAGTTGCAGTTCAGGTAGTTATGGAGTTATGTGCTGGTGGTGAGCTATTTGATAGGATCATTCAACGTGGACATTATACTGAAAGAAAGGCTGCTGAGCTTACTAGGACCATCGTTGGGGTCGTGGAGGCCTGTCACGCTCTTGGAGTAATGCATCGAGACCTTAAGCCCGAGAATTTTCTCTTTGTCAGCAAGGAAGAGGAGTCACTTCTCAAAACAATTGATTTTGGACTATCGGTATTCTTCAAACCAGGTATAAATACAATAGCCATCAGTTCTGCATCTCTGTAATAACTTTTAAATTGGTTGAGATGATATTATCTGGTGTTGTTTAAAATCCATGGTGTTACTGACCAGTGCGAAGGTAATGAATGTTTTATGAAGAGCTTTCTTGAAGCAACCTATTTCACTATTTATCATTTTAAAGAATTAGTTCAACACTTTAGGACTCTGTAAATGTCTGCAGTTTATGAACATATTAATGTAAAACCGAATAGTCGCACTGGGCCATGATTTTGATTCTTCATACATGGATTATGTTCATTCAGGTGAAAAGTTTAATGATGTGGTCGGGAGTCCGTACTATGTTGCACCAGAAGTTTTACGGAAGCGCTATGGACATGAAGCCGATGTTTGGAGTGCTGGAGTAATTGTCTACATTCTGTTAAGTGGAGTTCCTCCATTTTGGGCTGGTAGGTCTATTTTGATCCATTAATTTTTGGAAGTTTAACCTCCATATGCTGAACATTAATATCTTGTTATAATCACTTCTCTCATCTCTTATTCCGTTTTCCATGTTTCGCTGTATAGAATCCGAGCAAGGGATATTTGAAGAGGTCCTGCACGGGGATCTGGACTTCTCTTCTGACCCTTGGCCCAGCATCTCAGACAGTGCGAAAGATTTGGTTAGAAGAATGCTTATTCGAGACCCAAAAAAGAGACTGACAGCATATGAAGTTTTGTGTAAGTCATCTCTTGAATTTCATGTTCTATAGTTGTTCATCATATGTTCAGTAATTTATGCAGCAGCTCTTCTAAGACCTCAAACATCGTTGAGATTGTTTTACATATAGGATCAGTATTTTTCTTGCTGCAATGCACTTACTGAGCTAATTCATTACAGGCCACCCTTGGGTTCAAGTCGACGGCGTGGCTCCTGACAAGCCACTCGACTCGGCGGTCTTGACTCGCTTGAAGCAGTTTTCAGCCATGAACAAGCTCAAGAAAATGGCGATCAAGGTAAGAGTTCGAATTTCTTGATAATAGCCGTAGAAAAGTCTACTTGTTTACATAATTACAATTAGCATCATAACGAAGCAAAGTAGCTAGTATGGATGTGGTAAATTTCTTTCGAAATAAGTGGACACTGATAAGAAATCAACCGGAGAGAGTGCTCGAGAATTATAAAAGGTTCCTCTAGTCGACACTGATAAAAAGAAAGAATCATAAATTCGAAAGAGGAAACCAATTCTGTTGTTTTGAATTGTGTAGGTCATTGCAGAGAGCTTATCTGAAGAAGAAATTGCTGGGCTTAAAGAAATGTTCAAGATGATAGACACTGACAACAGTGGTCAAATCACTTTTGAAGAACTCAAAGCTGGATTGAAAAAATTTGGAGCTAACCTTAAGGAGTCTGAAATTTACGACCTAATGCAAGCAGTAAGTTCATGCTCTCCTATTCCACTTTTTCAAAATAAATGTGTAATCTAATCTACTAATATTTATCGAGATCGCTTACGACACTGTTGAGCATTATTTTTCCTTAATTATGAACTTGTTGTTCAGTCGACATGTTTCAAGTTTATTCTATGGAATTGCAGGCAGATATAGATAACAATGGAACCATTGACTACGGAGAGTTCGTAGCTGCCACACTGCATCTAAACAAAATCGAGAAGGAAGATCATCTTGTAGCAGCTTTTTCGTATTTCGACAAGGATGGAAGTGGGTTCATTACGCACGATGAACTTCAACAAGCATGTAAAGAGTTTGGGATGGAGGATCTTCAATTGGAAGAAATGATGCACGAGGTTGATCAAAACAATGTAAGTAGTTCCATTGTCATGCCAAGACATTAGATTTTCTTTCTACTTTTCAAGACCGAACTCATCATTCGCAGCTATTTGCACTTTCTATATTGAAGACATTACTCAATGGGAATCGACTATAACGATGTCCTCATGGTTCTCCTTACTTTACAGGACGGAACAATCGACTATAACGAGTTCGTGGCAATGATGCAAAAAGGAAATGTGACCAATGGTGGCAAGAAAGGCCTTCAAAGTACTTTCAGCATCGGCTTTAGGGAGGCTCTAAAACTTTAGTGTTCTATGTAAAGGTATCATTCAAGTTTAGTTTTTTTATTGTTCTTGCCTGCAAATTACTGTAGCAAGGAGTCGGGGCTGCTCGCCCGCTCACTCGTATGCATTCGAAACCACGTCATTCATTTCGATCTCTTCCCTTTTTCCCTTGTTCTCAATGAGTATTCTTGGCCAGAATCAACCTTATACTTAGAATACTATGCAGAGAAAAAGGCATATATTTTTCCTTCTTTTTTCCCTTACATTGGTTTTGTATCATTATGTAAGACTTTTGATGAGTAATGAAAATTTGAATTCTGTTTTAAGAGTTTTCCAAATGTATATAATTTATTGACTATTGTATAGCCTTACAAAATTAACCTTAATTATATCATTTCTACCATTTGAAACTCAAGGCTATTCAAAATATAAAAAATAAAAAAATAAAAAATAAAAACTTAGGGGTGAAGTCAAATGAATAAAATAAAAAATTTGAAGGACATGATTTTTCCCTCCCAAAAGGTTCAATGACTAAATGTGTACTATACTTCAAATTTAGAGATTCAATTTGTAATTTAACAAGAAAAATTGGTGATATACTAACAAGGAAAACCCTTTATAGATTTTTTTTTATATCTACGAGTGTTCAGAACAATTTACATGTACCTCGACTAATCTCACGAGATAACATGCTTAATTCTATACCATCTTGGTGGCAAGAAAATTTGTTGGATTTTAAATTATATATATATATATATTTGCTTTATTAACATATATGACCTAAATATTAGCAAATTCATCACATATAAAATATTGACCATAGTGTAAGAGGTAAGAGCTGATATACTTTTTGTTAGAAAAAAAGTTGATATATTTATTTTATTAACGTTACAAAATGAAAATTATTATAAAAAAAAAATATTAAACTATTTACAAATATAGAAAAATTTCCTTATCTATTAGTGATAGATTTCTATCGCTAGAATGATAGAAGTCTATCACAGTCTATCGCTCAATTGATAAAAGTCTATTACGATATATTAGTGATAGATAGTGAAATTTTTTTATATTTATAAATAATTTGGCTTGTTATATTTGAAAAAAAGTTTTTACAAAATACTTCTTGTTAGTACAATGGAAGTGGAAGTTCAAATCGAAGAACTCTCAATTGGTAATACATTCTCCGGTTTATCTAACTATTTGAAACAGAATTAGCACGTAGTTATAATAAGTTATCAATAAAACTCTCTTGAAGTTTGTTCCAAAAGGATATCCTTAAAGTCTCTAAAAAAGTAAAAGAATGTCCTTAAACTATAAAATTGTTTTAAAATATATATATTTTTCCATTAAAATAAATTATAAAATTTGACATAGACAGTTAATCTGTAGAAATAAAAAGCTTGCGCGATATATACATACATATATAGTTAAATTGGTGTGACATTATTTACCACTGTACAATTTTTTTTTTTTCGTTTTTAACAAAATTTAAAATCCAAAAGGTAAAAGAGGATTTTTTTCTTCAAAATTGACCAACATTTTAGATCTTTTATATAAAATTATAAATGATTAAAATATTATTGTAGTATTTTATAATCTGGAGTTTGTTTAGTAATTCATATATTTTCAATAAATTTCAAATTCAATCCCTGGAAATTAATTTAATTTTAATGTAGGAAAATACAATATGTAATTATATGTTTAAAATTTATAATAAAAATACTCGTAAAAATAATTTCTTTTAAAAAAAAAGAAAAACATAGTTTAAAGTGGAATAAACTCTATTATATATTTATTAAAAAATAAAATAAAAACTCTATAGCATTTGGACCAAAATTATATAATATAACCCAAAAGAAATGAGGGTATTTTCCGGGCTGTCATCACAATCAATTTCGCGCCATTAAAGAACCGGAAAAAACCTCCACTTCCTGATCTCTCCCGTCTGAAAATCGAACGATATCATTCTGTGAGATAAAGTTCGTACTTGAAGTTGATTGAGATTTGAGATACTGTATTGTTCTTCCTCGCCTTCGTTCTCATTCATGGCGACTGCGAGGGAAAAGAAAAGCCGAGAAGAAGAAGAAGAAGGGTTGGGAACGGTTGGGAAGTTTATAGATGAAAGATTCGTTAGGAAATCGCCGGCGAAACCTTACGATAGGCCGCCAACTGCCTTAAGAACGTCTGGAAACAATTCGTGGATCTTGAAGCTAGTTAATCCTGCTCAAAGGCTCATTTCCTCTGGTTCTCGGATGCTTTTTTCCTCCGTGATCCGAAATTTCCATCACCATTTAACGTCTCGTGTTTCGTCCCAAGGTTTCTGTTTCAAATTCTTAACTATTTTTCTTATGGCTCTGTGGTGGATCATTCACAGATGCTATTGCTGGAGTTGGTTTTTGTGATTATTTTGATATCTTGCAACTTCTTCATCCATCAAAGAAGTCTTAGCTGTTTTAAATGTTACTGGCACGTACTACATTTAAGACGGTTTTTCTTTTAGGAACTTTGTTAGTTAAGTAGCATCTGATTTTCTTAATTTTCCAAGAGTAATCTGCTCGTTTATTTTTCTCTTCATGCATCAGAATCAAGCCAGTCAAGAAAGGATGACAAGAAGGCCGATGTAACTGTAAGTTTTATTTTGGTGTCTGGCGGGTGCTTATGCTAAGAAGATATGAATGTTTTTTAAACTTGATGGTCAATTATTATTATATGCTTATTCAAGAGAAATTGGCTATCTATATCGTTCTTTTCCACGTTCTGAATACACTTTCCTTATTAATCTAATTGGAGATTTTTTGTGGTATGCAAATTTACTTGCACAGTACCCTTTCGAGGTCCAAGTAGCAACAAATATAGGTGATAATCAATGTAGATCATCTGATCAATTTTTAATGATGGAGCTTGAAAAAACTTGGAAGCAAAAGACCTTCACCAGGTAACTTTTGCAGCATATATTACTTTATCGTTCATGAGTACTATTTCAGTCAATTCAGATTTTATTTTCTTCCCCCATGCTGTATGTTTTTAGTAACTTTTGGTGCTTCCATTGTTTGGTTAGCATTGTTTCTGTTTCCTACATTTTTTCCATTGTAGTGAAATTTAATATATTTTTCAAAGTTAACCATTTATTATAGACTCGTTTTCTTAGCTCTTGGGATTATCGCTATGATTCCTTGAAATGAAAATCACTCTGCAGGTCTGAGATTGATCATTTGACAACCCTATTGCATTCAAGAAATGTTGATTTACCTGTTGTGAATGAGGAGAAAAGGTTCAAGTTTATCTCTTCCATTCCAGAATCTAACAGGAAGGAGTTTGTAAAAATACCAAATTCAGAAGTTAGGATGGGCAGGCCATCGATTTCAGCTCCCATCTTGAGTTCAAGTGTACGGTTCTTTCTTTTCTTTCCCATTTTTTAATGTCTTATGATTTCCGTGCATGAGAGTTTTCAAATAATTTATTTTCCTTTTTTTTATTTTCCTTTGAATATTGTGATCTTTAGTGGTTAAATGTCTTCAGGTCCTTGATGGAGATATTTCTTCACCTGCAGAGATTGCAAGGGGATACATGGGCAGTAGGCAGCCAAAAGTTTGTCCTTCAATGCGATCTTTGCGAGCTCAAGGAGCTGGGCAGAATGCAGCTGGTTCAAGTAGTATATTATTCTCTTCAAAATCAACCGATATGTTGCTTGCACCATCATCTACTAGTCAGGTACTTGTGGGAATGGTTTTATAACTTCCAACTCTCAAAGCTGATCTGGAATGCACAGCATGACTCAGCTGCCCTATTCCAGAGTTCATACAACATTCATTAGCACGGTTTTGTGATACCCCTAGTGTGTTTTCTTGGCCAGAATTTTTAGTTGGGATGACTGTTAACGGATATTGTTATTCAGAAATAGAGGAAAATTTTTATAATCTAACCATCCTGCATGTCTCAGATGCTCTGTTTCTTGGAGTTGCACGTTAAATCATTTATTGTATTTTGTTTTTCCTACCATATACAGGGTTTGAAACGTAGGAGCTCATTGTTTGATGAACACATTGGGCCTGTTGTGCCTCCACGCAGAACTCGACAAAAACCTAACATTCATCTTTCAAACGGATTAAGCTTACCCGTTTCTGCTAGACCTATTTCTGTCCCTGCAGATGCTCTTAGTTTTGATGCTTCTCAGAGCCTCAAAGGTGGGAGAATTCAGAATTTTCCATCTTCTATTTGGAACTCACAACTGTCTCTTAAACCCAAGAAAACTTTTGCAAGAAAGTTTATTATGAACGTGGAGTGCGATAACATTCCTGGTGCAGGTAGTAGCTCTATTTATACTCCTTCAAGGTCTTCTAAGATGGCTTCGAAAATATTGAAGCAGCTCGATAAGTTGACCCCTCCAAAGGAGAAAGTATCTACATTTAATCAACTTCCTGTTGGGAAAAAATCTCACCCTAAGCTGTCACAAGTCACAGTAGGTGGGCATCTCAGAAGTGTGAAGGATGTGGACTTACCCAAAAATGAAGAATTCTGGACATCTCAGAAGGATGTGGACAAGCAGTCGAATAGTTTGCATGGGATCTCATATCAAGACAACCGAGAAAACACTTTCCAAAATAAAGAGAAGCTGGAAAAACTGAAACCACCGGATCCTCATCCTAGTTGTGCTCTACTGAAGGACTCTAGGTCAATAGGTCCTAGCAAGGATTCCATGAATGATCTAGGAATGCCTGCATCTGCTGTGGCGAAATCTACTATTCAGCTCCCAAAAGACAAACGAGCATTTCTGATGTCGCCTGACAAGGTTTGTAACGTTTAAACTTTCCATGTTATGGAAGAACATTGCGGCAATAGCGCTTGATAATATCTTGATGTTCTTTTTCTTATTTTCCACATCTTCGCACATAAATCTCATGGTAAAAATCAGAGTGTAGGTTACTAAATTTTGCCTCTGAATTTTTTTTTAATGGCTAAATTATTGAAAATACCATTGAACTTTGTAATTTGTTTAAAAAATACTCCTCAACTTTCAAAAGTTCAATAATACCCTTGAATTTTTTTTTTTAAAAAAACTTCGAAATACCCTTACTAGTTACTGCTAGTTTTGGATGGAAACTACTTTTGTTTAAAAAATACCTATAAACTTTAAAAAGAAATTCAATAACACCCTAAAACATTAAAAAAAAAGTTAAAAAAAACACCCTTACCATAAGTATATGAGAAAAAATGATTAGTTATCTATTTCAAAAATACCCCTTAACTTTCAAAAGCCGCATTAGTACCCTTAACCTACCAGACTTAGAGGCATTTGTTTGTTTTCTCCCATTGACTAAACTTCTAAAGTACCATTCTATAGTTTTTTTTCTCTTTTCTTGACGAGGCTGTTAGATTGTGTTACGATAATGTATAAGTTATTTCATAGATTGTGTTACGATAATGTATAAGTTATTTAATTTACCTGCATTCAAGTAAAACTTCAGTCACCTAATCAGAATCCATACATGGTTTTCATTTTTCCTTCTACTTATTATTTACTTCTTTACTACTATTGTATATGGTAGTAATGTGCAAACATTTAATAAGATTGTTAATTGGCAGCAATTAAATAACTATTTGGATGATCGTGATGGATTCAAAGTAATGTGCCTCTGATCAAATATTATATTTCCTCTGGTCTCTTTCTTTTGAATGTATGTTTGTTTAAATCTTTTGAATCTTTAATCAGTGTCACTGCCTTTGTCAATGATAGGATAATGTTGACCATGATGAAAGTTCTGCTGATAGAGTTGCACCTGCTACCTCTGAGGTTAGAGAAGGTGATATTTCTGTGGCTGTGAGACAAACAACTGCTAGTGAAGCCCTTGCTCCAGAAAAGCCACAAACTACATCTGAAAAGATAGTGGGTTCTTCTCTCAACAGAAGTTCTGATTTGAAAACTTCTGACGACAGCATTGATGATGATATCGATACTAGACTTACTTTTCAAAATGTATCTTCACTTTGCACTCCACAACCAGAAACTATTGATTGTTTTGGAAACAAGGATCTTCCAGAAAATAAGCAAATTGATTCTCCAGTTTTTAGCTTTGTAAATAATGTTGGGAATAAGGATGATTCTGTTACAGAATCATGTGCTGCCTCTGAAAATGGCAATAAACCTTCATACCAGTGTAAACCAGCTTCTTCAAACCATAAGCTAGATTGCTCTTGGAGGTCAGTTATTCATTTCGTTTTTCTATTCTGAAGTATGGTTTTGTAGTCCTTCCATTATCTTCTATCAACTAGAGAAACATATGCAAGTCTCCTTTGGTTTTGAGTGGATTGATAGCTTGTCTTGCCTTTTTTCTACTTCTCATTCATTAATGAAAAGCTCTTTCTTTTATTTAAAAAAAAAAAAAGAAGACCTTGAATGTACGGAAAACATTGTTGGAAGTTTCTTGCTGGATGTGAATTTAAGGGAAAAAAAGAATATTGAAGCACGTTCCTCAACAGATTCTAAATGACATTTGTTTGAAAATTGGTCATTTCATTTTTTTTTCATTTCTTACATCATTTTTTAACTCGTTCACTTTTTATACCTGGAAAATTTGTTTCCTCCATGTTTACTGTTCATGCAATTGAGTCTATTGAAGAATCTGCATCATGTAAAACTGATAAGTGATCATATTTCAAATTTTCTTTTCACCAGGATTTGCAACGATGAATTCTCATCCTCTGCTTCCATATCAGCTGGACTTGCATTCTCATTTAGCTCGACTCCTAGCCATCAAAGTCTAAATAGTAGCCTTTCTATTTCATGTCCATCTCTAAACTCTTCCTACAGTCCATCAACTGGGTTTATGAGTCAAAGTTCATTCAGAAATATCTTCCTCTCTGCCACATGTGCCAGCAACAATGCTAATATAACCACAACTCTGGCACCTTCATTTGCTCCATCAACATCGGGCACAGGAAGTTACAAAGACAAGATCAAGCAGGAGGCGAGCCTGCGCAATGTAAATGACACTTATTTCAGTAGCATAACTACACCTGCAAATTCTCACTATAGTATGTTCAGCTTCAGTTCTTCAATGACACCTTCGTTTGCGACTAATCTGTTGAGTACACCTACTGTTAGCAGTGCAACTAAGCTGAGTACACCTACCGTTAATGCAGAACGAACATCCATGATTTTAGGATCATCCATGTCGCATGTATCATCAGGGATGGCTGAAAAAGTATCCGTCTCTTCTGGCATTTATTTTGGGTGCTCATCTCCTGCTTCCGAACTGTTTAATTCAGGAAGCAGGTCATCGGAATTTCCCATCACTGGGTTTACTGAGGCACCAGCAACTTCAACCATCAATACCTCCAATGTTTCTACTTCTGGGACATGTGTTGGATTCGAGTCATTTACAGGGGCGTCTTTCAGTTCCATCTGTTCTACAACCTTAGCAGCAGCATTAGCAGGTTCTTCATCAAAGCCTGTTTTGAGTAATTCTCATCCCAAAGTTGCTTTTAGAGTTTTTTCAGGTAACAATGACGGTGAAGACCAGGGTATCTCCAAGGACAATGTTACACTTTTCAGTCAAAAGCCAATCGCACCCCCTTCATCAGGATTCTCCTTTGGTCCAGGCATTGCAGGCTCATCTGAATTAAATCCCTTTCAAATTGGAAAGCAGCAGACTTTGGCTGAACCCCAAAATTCTTATCCATATATTGCTTCCTCTAGCAGCCTCGAAGCTAAGGCTGGAGGCAGCTTCTCCTTGAATGCTGGCAGTGGCAACAAGGCTAACCGGAGATTTGTAAAGGTCAAACGAAAGAAATAAAGAGAACAACACTGGCAGAGTCAATTTTTCACCCCCCGCAGAATTCTTGTAAATGTTATAATCCAATTTACGACCACAGTTATATGCTTCTGTTAGAGCCTCTCTTTAACTCCCACGAAGAAATGAGAGCCTTTAAGGGTTGAGAAAAGCCAGTAATTTCAGGTATGCAATTTTTGTTATGCATAGCCATGCATTGAAAATAACTGTAGATAAGGAGCTTGTCTGTTTCTTTTCTTTTCCTTTTTTTTCTATTTCCATATATGCGGATATTTGTAACATACAACAGAGTCATCTAGCCTGTATTTTCCTTATTTCTTCTGTTTAAAAGAAGAGTTACTATCTCATTACAGACAAAGTCTCATATGATTGATTTTCTCTCAGTTCAGGAAGTCCAAATTTGATACAGGCAGGCTGTGACAATGTAATTTCACTTTCATGGGATCTGCAAAGTTCACAAGACAGAGTTCAAGTAAGGACAAATTATTTCTTCTGTTTAAAGGAAAAATTAATATCTCATCAAGTGCTTCCTTTTCTTTTCTACTTTTCATCTTTCAAACACCTTACACATTGAAATGTTCTTTTCTAGATTCTTTTTCTTTGTTCTTGAATTGTTTGTTGGGTCTAATACAAAGAATATAGTCTTGCAATAGCATGGAGTAACATCCACACACATATATAGACACACTCCTCACCTCCCATACCAACCCACAACAGCCCCATTAGGCTAATAATATACTCTTTTTTTGTCAACAATCATTGAAAATTTGCAAACCGAACAAGGCAAAAAGGAAGTCAAAACATCGACAAGGAGTTTAAGTTCATTGAATATGATCATTCAAATGAAGCAGACAAACTCTGCTATCTTTTGTGCTAGAAAGTGAAGAAAAAAGAAGGATAATTTGGCCTTGTGTGAAATATAGACCATTCAAAGGGCCACACCTCTAAACAATAATCTCTTTTTCTTCTCTAAATTTGTATATGAATTGCCTTTTGTGTTTCTTACTTGTGTTAATATCCCATTACTATATTAGAATATAGAGAGACAATGGCCTTACCCTAGACGAAATGCAAGTGCTATTGTTGGCGGTTCCCATTGAAAATGCAACCTCTCAACTTTTATTGGCCTTTCGATAGCTTGAATTGACATCATCTTTGTTTATATGAATTTTATAGTGGAGGTGTTATATGGGCTTAAAAGTTTATAGCTTTCAATGTGAATTTGATTCTTTTAAAAGAAAATTTGATTTATCTATTATATATAAAGCTATATTTTGTGTATAATGTATAATGAAACTCTAACTTTGAAAGTTTGAGTTTAGTACATCTATGAATGTTAAAAGATTTTTTTGATCTTCTTGTAAACCTTTGGAATATTTTTGGGGGTGTGCAAACCAAAGAGAATGATGCCCTTGGGTTGCACCAAGTCTAAAACCGAGTGGATTTATTTTTTGTCCCATAATCCTCCATTATTATACATGTCATAACACGTCATATCTGTGGACTTTTCTTTAGTTATCCATTCACCAGGTTTGTTTAAGTCTAATATGGTGTATTGGTATTTTTTAAACTCTTCTTCATTCAAAGATGTATTTTTCAATACAATAGTTATAGAACAAGTGGGTAGTTTTTCAAAGTTCATAGACTAAGTATGTAATTTTAGAAGTCTGAAGATCAAATAGACACAAACTTCAAAGTTTGTGGTCTAAATTTGTAATTGAACTTACATTTTTTTTAGCACAAGTGGGGTATAAGGACTTGAACATAAGTTTCGTGAAAATGAATGCATGTCAATTATTACTAAGCTCATTTTAGTTTTTTTCCACTGTCGTCAATACTTTATGACGATTATTACTTAATGAATGGAGCATTTGATTTGGTTGCGTTACATTTTTTTTTTATTTGACATAAATAATAATATAAACAAATCTTGAAATTAACTAGACTTTAGCAATTGAGTTATCAAACCTGTGGTTGCATAAGCATTAGGGGCTGTAATGAAAGGTTGAAATTAATAAAATCTAAATTTAAAAGAACAAGTCACATGATCGGTCACCATTAGTAACCTATAAATTAGATTTAAGAATTATCATTGGATTAGTCTACTATTCTCGCTTTAAAAAATAGATAAATTAATTAATTAATTAAATAAATAAATAAATAAACCCTAATCTTGTAGAAGGAAATATTTTTAAAATACAACACATTTTCATCAGTCAAAGTTTGTTTGGGTTTTTCTTGTCTTGTTGAGGGCCAATTATGCAACTACCTTATTAGTGGCCTTTCTTTAAAATATGTGTGTGTCTATCTAATTTCATTTCATATATGCATATTTTCACATCATCACTATTATTATTATTATTATTATTATGAGGGGTCCAATTCAAAGACAGACAAAGTGGTAAAATTTTCAATTTTCAAAATAAGAAAATTGCTGTCATGGCGCTAACCTCTGTAATGTCTATCCATCTCTTTTTTCAACCTCCTCTTCCAGTTAATTCAAAAGGTTCGAATTTTAACAACTTTCCTTTCTTTGAATATTGTCTCATTTAATTTATTTTATCTTTTCTCTTTTTCTTTTTCTTTCTTTCTTTGGTTTTTTTTAAATACGGATTTGAACCATAGACCTCAAGATCGATAATACATTTCAAATGCTACTTGAACTTCAAGATGTGTTATAAACATAAAAAAATAATTAACATGCTATTATCTATTTTTATTGGTTTGAAGTTTATGTTTATTCACATTTCTATATTAAAAAAAATATATACAAAAATCAGAAATCAAAAAATAAAAAATCGTGCGTGTATGTATATTACAATAACACTATCTGGCCCCTCTCTTTCACACTTTTTGTTTTCGTTTTTGATAACATTATATGTTCTTGAATTAAGAAACTCAGTAATGGTATTTCTCTCTTTTTCGTTTTTTTTCTTTTTTTTTTTGTTTGTTTGTTTTGAGAGACTCGGTAATGGTATCTTTACTATTTTATCAAAATTAAGTTTATTTTAATTTTTGCAAATACCTTAAGAGTTATTTTCAAATATAAGAAAATAAACTAAAATATTTACAAATATAGCAAGATTTTACTAGACTATAATATTTTGCTATTATTTATAAATATTCAACCATTTTATCATTTAAAATAATTTTCTATATGTTAAGTATTATTCTAAAGCCACCTTAATAATCTTATGTCAGTGTAAGACCCATACTATTTTTCTCATGGTAAAAGGTTAGATCTTTCCTCCCTTCATATTTATGGACTAGGAAATCTTTCCTAAGAAGTTGGATGTTGATGAATTATCTTTGGATAATTGTACCTCCAACTATCATTTCAATAATGCTAATGATTTACATTAGAAAAAAAAAATGCTCAATCAATTGTATCATTTATCTTTATTCTCTATTATATATTAAAGTGGTATTTTAAAGAGTCATTGTCAAAAATAGCACAAAAAGGATTTCACCTTCCCCACAAAGTATTAATGGATCATCCTAGTGACATCTTTGGTCAAGACTGATACCGAGACCAAAACAAAACTTTTACTGGCATACATCTTAACAACAAAAAAAAAAAAAAAAAAGTCTCAAAATCGAATCTCTCCACTCGTTCTTGACAAGCCGCGTCAACAAATAGAACCAAAACCATTCAAACCAAAAGGCCTCAACCAAGACATCATAACATCATTCGATTGTTGATGATATAAGTTGATATTTATCATACCATTAATGTATGTATATATATAAACAAGTGAGCGAAATGAGAATAGGAATGGAGTTGGGATGCAATCAGTGTGTTTGAAAGATTCAAAATGCAATAGACTTTGTCAAAACTAGTTTGGTTTGGTTTCGTCGAAAATGCTATATTATTCTTTCTTTCTTTCTTTTCTTTTTCTTTTTTTTTTTCTTTAATTTTTTTCGAAGAAAAATGTTGTATTATTCTTAATTTGATCCATTTAGTTTTTTTAATTAGGTTAAAGATGACTTTTAGTCTCTGTACTTTAATTTGTAATGATTTAATTTCTAACCTTTAAATTCTAGTAACAATTTAGTCATTATACTTTAGTTTGTAATAATTTAGTTCTTGTACTTTAAAGTTTGTAACAATTTAGTCTTTATTGTAGACCAATAAACTAATTAGAGACTCATTATTTTTATAAAATACAAACTTTACATCTTAATAAAATAAAAATTGACATCTAATTTTAATAAATTTTTTTATGTTAGGGACTAAATTGTTACAAATTTGGAAGTACCAAGGACTAAATTGTTATATATTAAAGTTCAGGGACTAAATTGATACAAAATTGAAAATACATAGACTAAATCGTTACAAATCAAAATTCAAGGACTAAATTGTTACTTTCATAAAGGTTTAGGGACAAAAACCTTTTAATTAATATAATATTCTTTCTCTTTTCTTTTTTATTTTCTATAAGGGATCTATTATTGGATGAAGGACGTAATAAACTATGAAAATTAAATAATAGGCCGACTGTACAATGCTTTTTTTTTTCCCCTTTTTTTCTTTATTTTAAATTCAATACTATGGATATGATCCAGTGTAAACGAATTGACCTCTATATATAAGTCAACATCAACCCAATTTTTCTCATAAATAACTTTCCTTTTATTATTTTCTAAAGGTTATCAATAATTATTACGCTATGTGAAATTATAAATTTCATTTCTTATTTTCTTTTATTTTAAATATTTTGAAGCCATAGTTTCAATTGGTATAAGAAGTTCTATCCCTATTTATATTGTCAAAAGTAAAAACTACATAACTATTTTGAAACTTTATTAAATTTCCATATTTGAGTTTTAAAAAATGTGAAGGTATTTATTTTGTAGTTTCAACTTAATGTTAAATTTAAACACACGTAAATATTTATTATCTTATTATGTTACTATCTTATAATATGGCTTGGACTAATGTAGTCCTTTGTCAAAATCTTAATTTCCAAAATATGCCACTAATATATAAACTTAATGAAATTTAATTGATGGATCAATTATAGTAAATCTGAATTGTAAATGTAATTTAATTGATTTTTATTGCATTTACTTAGAATTACAAATTTGACACCATTTATTGTTATTGTTACCACTACTGTTATTGTATGACTTTAACGGTAACGATAAAGGTAAAGGTAACAATTAACGTGGTTGATTCTTAATTTCATACTATTACAGTAACAATGTTTGTAACACTAACAATAATGGTAACAGTAACGGTAAAGGTAGTGAGTCTTACGTAATTTTCAGCCACAAATTGAGCACATTTCATTCATCAATTAGATTGCAAATTTTAATTATAGATTTGGGGATGAACCCCACGATTCATTACAATTACAGAATACCAATAAACAACAACATATTCAATTGGAGCCACTTTTTATTTTACCATTGATGGATTGCATTTCAAATGTGCATGAATCTAGTTCTTTTTTTTCAAAAAATAAATAAATAAATGAGAATTATATTTATTTCGAATCTCTACTAGATGAAAGTAGTTTTTTTTTTTTTTTTTCATTGATAAAACAATTTATGAAAGCCTAATAAGTAACTCTTATTCATATTCTTACAAAAAGAAATTCGAGAGAAGCTTTTACTTTTCTAAAGCTTTTTAGTTGCTTGATTTTTAGAGGATGCAAAGTCAAATAAACCATGAACAAGTTACGACATTGGCATATTGAATATTACTATAGAATCTATTTTTAAAATATTTCAAGATTAGTTTTTTTTTTTTTTTTTTAAATTCTTATAAAGAAAAACTAAATTAATTATTTGGGTTTTTATATATCTTTATATTTAAGAAAAATTATTATAAATAGAAAAAATATCAAACTATTTACAAATATAGCAAGATTTTACTTTTTATTTGTGATAGACTCAGATAGACATAGACATTATCTATTGCTTAAAGTGATAGATATTTATCTAGGTCTATTATAGTCTATTGTAAAATTTTGCTATATTTGGAATTATTTTCAACCGTAAATATTCATTTATTTAAACTATTTAATAATTAAATAATGATTTCTCTTAATAATTACTTCACAAGAATGGAAACAAATAGAATAAGATTCCTTCTTCCATTATTGGCATTTAACATAATTCTCTTGAGAAATAAAAATGAAAAATAATAAAAAGAAAATAGAAAGAGAAAGCAAGGAATCTTTAATTCCTAAACTTGTAGACCCCATCTTCTTTATCATACTGTTGTGATTTGTTCTACATCCAATTTAAATTGATTATGATAGTTAGTTAACAGAATCAATCATAATCCAATTTTTTTTTTTTAAATCCAATTCCAAACTAATTTTACATAACATTAAAAAAACTTATTTTGGTTCCTTGAACTTTTAATAGCATTTTCATTTCCATTAATGAATTAATGTATGTTAGTATAAATTTTTTTTAATTAAGCAAAAAAAAAAAAAAAAAATCTTTTTCATCTCTTGAAAATAGTAAATGTGTTTAACTTATGAGTTGAGAGATACAATCATGTTGGCTAATAATATTGCTTATAATTACTAATTTTTTTAGTAATGAGTATTATTACATGGCATTATAATATAAATAAACTTATAGAAAAAAAAAAAAAAAAAAAAAAAAAAAAACTCTAATAGATTATAATGTGTATTTAGTCTATACACTATTTTTATTTTGTAGTAGGTAGTTAAAGTTTCGATTTTGATTGTCGTTTGATTTGTCATGATTAACTTTATATTTATACTAACATGTGCCCATAATTTGGAGAAATTATTTGGTGAGACCCCACACTATTGTTGATAGTTTTTCATCGTTAGATTATGATAGAGAAATACATCAAATTTTTATATCAAGCACGTCAAATGGAATGTGTGGTTGCATCAAGTTTGATTAATAGACAAATTAACCATCAAATAACTTTTTCAAAAATCTTAAAATGCAGCTTCATCTGCATTTTATCATCTAGTAAGAAAATTGACAAATATAGGAATTAAAAAAAGTATATACAAAAAAGATTCTTAATCAAAATTGTAAACACACGAGTTTAAAGGTAAGATTGAACTCACCTAGATTTGATGCTATTTGATGAAATGGAAAGTCTACAGTAAAAACCCATACTAACTACTTTGACAAGTGTAGGGATAAAAAAAATACTTGGATAGTGACCAAGTTGAGCATATCTCCTAGTGGATACAAATGTCTATGGGGGCGAGGTGGGAGTGAAGATGTCTTTATCGTCCCCCATGTCATTCTCCATCCCTACAAAATTTTCCATTTGATTTTGCAAGGATTAGATTCTATGCCAAAATTTGCAGGATTAAGTTTCTTCGTACTAAATTATTGCCCATTTAATCTTCTTAGTAAAATAACAATGAAATTAATTTTTAAGAAAAAAATCCACTACAAATCCCCAAGTAAATGGTTATTTCTTATGAATCATTCTTAAATAGTTAATTCTTACTAACAAATTCTTAAACCTCTTAAATGAAATACATTAGAGTTTTAAAAGAGTTGACTAAAAAAAAGTTTTAAAATGGTTCAAACATACTAAATTATTCCTATAATATCATTATTTATATAAAAGAATTAAATTGATTCAAAATATATATATATATATATATATATGATGTGTGTATGTGTGTATATAATTTTCTTAAAAAAATAACAACGAAAATAAACGAAATGGAAACAGGAACCACATCCCATTCGTGTTTAGTTCATAGTAAATTTTTTCCCCTACTCCCTCTGACCTATACCAAAATTCTCCCGAGTTGGTCTCTACGAGGCCCTAGTCTCACAGAAAAAGTAGACATCTCTACTCATAAATAAACGAGACAATTATGATCAGATCGATAGTTCTAACTCCCACCGAGTAAAATAGTAGTAATAATCTTTGGAGGGAGAGAGAAAATTTTGAATTGCGTTACTTCCAAGGTGAAGTCTAGAGACAATTGTTTTCATGGAGAGAAAATCTCTCCCTCCCTAATCTCTCTCTTGTAAAAATTTAAAAATAAAAATAATTTTAAATTACCATTTTCAAAAATTTTAATTTTAATCTCTATAATTTAACTAAATCTTAAATTTAGTCTATTAAAATTAATTTTTATTGAAATGAATTAAATAATAATAATAATTTTTATAAAAGAATCTGAATATATGTATTCAAAATACTAATAAAAATATACAAAGTAATGCAAAATTTATAATAAATTAGTGGTATAAAATAAATTTAAAATTTATTAAAAATATATATAAATTAAATTAAATATTTAAAAATAGAAATACTAAAATGAAACAAAACTATGTGTATAAACGAAAATGATATTTTTGACCTAAAAATAAATGGAGAGTGGAGCCCAAAACGAAAAGGGGTCCAATGAACAAAACCTTTTACACTTTATTTTCCAATCTATAAATATCGATTTTCATCCTTTCACTTCAATTCTTCTGTTCTTCATCTTCTTCTTCTTCTTCTTCTTCTTCTCTTCCACTTTCCAAAAACCTTTTTACCCCAAATATTCTCTACGTAATCTTCTTCAAATTTCCTATTCCTAATCCAAATTCCACCAAAAATTCTTCCCTTCCGATTCCTAATTCCCTCACGAACTCTCTCCTCCGATTTTCCCTATTTCAATATCCTTTCTCCGATTCAACTCTTTGTTTCAATTTTCATTTGATTTTGTTTTTATCTGATTTGATTTTTTTTTTTTTATCGACTTATGGTGGTGAAACTGGTCCGATGGCCGTCGTGGCCGCCGTTCTCGTCGAGAAAATACGAGACGATCATCAATCTTCGCCGATTGGAAGGATTGACGAATCAATCGGTGGTGAAGGATGATGCGAGTGGTGGTTTAGTGATGGAAATCAAATGGAAAGGGCAGAAAATTATGGGATTGAGTTCTTGGAGACGATCTGTGAAGAGAAATTACACGGAAAAAGGGAATGTATGTGAAGAAGAAGGAGGATTATGTGTGGATTGGAATGAAGAGTTTACAAGTTTGTGTTCCTTTTTGGGCTCTAATAAAGAGGATCTTATTCCTCCATGGAAGGTTTCATTGAAACTTCTTCAGAAAGTAAGTAATTCATTCTTCCTTCTTCCTTCTTCCTTCTTCCTTCTGTTTTTTAGGGAATTTATTGCAGTTTCTCTTTGAATTGAATTGTGAATTAATGGCGATTGATTTTTTTTTCTTTTTTTTGTGAGATTATTTTGCTTGGTTTTTTCCACCCATTTCTCTTTCTTGGTTCCCATGGAGGGTTTGACTTTTGATGATGAAGACAAGACGATTTATTATTATTATTGTTGTTGTTGTTATTGTTGATGTTTTTGTAATTTTTATGTTTTTTTTGCTAAATTATAAAAATTTTAAAAAAAAATAGTGTGAATTTTGTCTTTTTGTTTTAAAATTACATTAATTTCGAAAGAGAATTGAGTTTTGAGGCCGTGTGGATGCATTGATAAAAGTCTATATGTTTGGTGAAGAGTAAAGGAGTTGGATACTATTGTTTGGCTAAGGAGTTTATGGCCACGTTACAAAAACATCAATTTCATCACTTAATCTTTTCACCTACAACTCTCTAAACTTAACAATTTGTACTAAAAAAACTCTTTTTTTCCTACACCTCTAAAAGATTTTGATGCCAATTGTAATTTAGCTTTTAAAGGATTAAAAAAAAAAAAAAAAAAGAAAGAAATAGAAGGACAAATTCCATTTTTTATAATAAAAAGAGTTACAATTTTGGTCTTTTAAAATTTCATATTTGTTTCAAATTGATCCATAGATTTTAAAATTGAATAATTTAGTTTCTAGCATTTCATTAATGCTTGGCTCAAAATCTAGCCTTAATAAAATGTTAGGACCGGTTAGATATAATTTAAATTTTGTTTCTTTTTTTTTTTTTTTTCCTCTAGTTTTGCTTTTGGGTTGGGGCTGGTGGATGACGTATGGTTGAATAATGATATTTCAAATTTTCTTTTTACATGTTTGACTTTTTCTATAGTTGAAAACAAAAAGAAATAAACATTATCTTAATAATCCCCTCTTTGATGATCTGCAATTGTCACTTTATGAATTAAATATCAATAATTCATATTTCAAATAAGAGTATTGTATTTGCTACCAGATATCCTCAGCTCTCATAATTGTCATTAATGAAACCTCATGGAAAGTTTTAAACAGAACATTGTTTGGCCTTTCTATGTGAATAATTTTCTAATCAAAATCGGCAGAAAGTGGAGGAATAGTAGGTTGAACAAAAATATTCATAAAATAATTGAAGGATAATAAAGTTCATTGTTAGGGATGTGGCAAACAATCAAATGTCATGCCGAGTCAGATTTTGACAAATATATACAAATGAACCATAAAAAAAATATAAATTATATATATTAAGATAAATATTTGTACAACTTAAATATAATAATAACAAAACTCAAATATGTGATGCACGAAACATCCCTATTATATATTAATTAATTTCATGGAATTTCATCCCTAAGTTAGAATATTCGAATAAGAGGATGTATTTTTTTTTCTCTTATCATTAAAAGTATATTAACCAAAATTGGACAAACTTTACTGTACAAGAACTAAATTAATATTTTTACCGATAAATAAATGAATTGAAAGGGCCAATTCATTTTTCTTTGGGATGTCCTTTCTATTTCCATGGTAAAAATAAGGAAGTGTTGAGTCAAAATTTCCTTTTGCTTGAGTTGGAGCTTCTTGGGGTTGGTCAGTGTTGCATTGCAAGATCTTTTCAAAGTTTGGGGTTATCACTAATTGAAGTTTTTCTTCTCCCTCATTACAGGGAGAAAACCAAGTACTTCGAAATAGCTACACCGTAATCGGAACTGCGTCACTGAACCTAGCCGAGTATGCTTCCAAAGCTGATGGGAAAGAGATTCAAATAAGCCTTCCATTGAAACTTCGTAGCAGCACTGCAGAGTTTAGCCCCTTGCTCCTTGTAAGTACTTCCTAAATTTAGTTCTTTATCAATTTTCTTATTCCCTGCCATTTGTTTCTCCGATGTAATTCTTCTTTGATTGCGCAGTTATCTCTCAATCTCTTGGAACTGAGAACTGATACAAAACCTTTGAGGATGGTGCAAAGGTCGATTATGCCTGTTACGCTCTCACCGACTTCACCATTGGCTTTGTCTACAGAGAAAGATGGATTAGCTGTAATAAGAGCAGGTCTAGATAGAGTGAAAATATTTAGACATTGTGTATCAGCTGGAAGACCTAAAGAAGTATTCCATGAAGAAGATGTTGCTACTGTCAATAGGTTTTATATTAAAGACAAGGATTCTACTCAAAGTTCTTCACTTGATACGGATTCGGTAGATGATGATGATGGGAACGAGGATTCGTGTGTTAGGCAGCCATTTGGTTATGAGAAACTAGCCCATGCTAACCGTGTGGCAGGATTGCTTCTCCCTGGGACGAAGACAGCCAATGGAGATGATGATTGTTGGATCTATTGTGGCAATGGTGCAGGGTGCTTGGATATTGATAGTGACAGTTCACAAACTATGCAGCAGAACTCGATGCGCAAAATCTTGTTGTGGAGGAAGAGGAAGTTGAGCTTCAAATCGCCTAAAATTAAAGGAGAGCCGCTTCTGAAGAAACATTATGGTGAAGATGGTGGAGATGATATCGACTTCGACCGTAGGCAGCTCAGCACAAATGAGCTTTTCTCTTGGGTATATTCTCAAGACTTGAATTGCATTTTGCTCTGCTTTACTTGGTACGCGTTGGTTTTTCTTAAAACGTACTAATGGCGGCCTCATCTTCTCATCTTTCTTGCAGTGGTATAATCTGGAGTTATCAGCAGCTGCATTTGGAGACGATAACTTTGCTGTGGGTAGTTGGGAGCAGAAAGAGGTAGCCAGCCGTGACGGGTGCTTGAAGATCAAAACTGAAGTCTTCTTTGCCTCTATTGACCAAAGGAGCGAGCGTGCTTCTGGGGAAAGTGCCTGCACAGCTCTAGTTGCTGTTATTGCTGATTGGTTGCTATCCAACCAAGACGAGATGCCAATCAAGTCTGAGTTGGACAACTTGATCAGAGATGGATCAGCAGAATGGAGAAACCTTTGTGAAAATAAAGACTACATGGAGCAGTTCTCTGATAAACACTTTGATCTTGATACGGTAATTGGTGCAAAAATCCGACCTCTATCTGTTGTTGCAGAGAAGTCATATGTTGGATTCTTCCACCCAGAAGGGTTGGAGGAAGAGGGTGTTTTTGAGTTCCTTAAAGGCGCTATGTCTTTCGACACCATATGGGATGAAATCAGCCTCCTTGCAGCAGATCTTCCAACAAATGCAGGCGAATTGATAGTCTACATAGTGAGTTGGAATGACCACTTCTTCATCTTGAAGGTTGACAAGGATGCTTACTACATCATAGACACCTTGGGCGAGCGGCTTTACGAGGGGTGCAACCAGGCATACATTCTGAAATTTGACAAGGAGACAGTAATTCATAGATTACCAAACAACACAAAGGCATCAGAGGAGAAAAGCTCCAACAACACAAAGGAATCAACAAAGAGCACAGGGCCACCAGATGAGAAAACCTCAATTGACACAAAACAATCAAAGAGCTCAGGGCCATCAAAGGAGAAAAGCAGCACCATTAAGAAAAATCAATCAAAGAGCACAGAGATATCACAGGTGGACCCATCTACTCATGTGCCACAACTAAACAATCCAGAGATTTTGGAGGAAAACCCGTCCATGGATGTCGTGCAACCAAGCGACTCTGAAGAAGCTCCGACACTAGAACCACCAAGTAGCCTGAAAGAAGCTTCAACTGAGGAAAAAAATGAGTCAGGAAATAGTAATATAAAGGAAGAGGAGGTTGTATGCACAGGGAAGGAGTGCTGCCAGGAGTACATAAAGAGCTTTCTTGCTGCAATTCCGATCAGGGAATTGTTGGAAGATGTGAAGAAGAACGGTTTGAGTTCATCGACACCCCTTCATCAACGGCTGCAAATAGAATTCCACCGAGCCAAAGTGATTCTAGAGGCAGCAGATCAAATTTTGGCAAACAACGACTGAGGATTGCTATGTTTTAGTTCCTCGTTTAACTTTTGAATTAAGTTTTGAAGAATCTTCTTGTTTAGACTACTGTAATAAGGAATAAAGTAAATATTGAAGAGGGCATAAATTAATTGTTTATAATGCCCCATTTATTCCTTGTTTAATTATAGTAAATGTTATTAATGCTTATTAATTCCTTGCTCAATTATTGCTTCGGAGATTCAATTCACGATATAAGTTTTATAAAATAATATATCTATTCCACATGATTTGGTACTAGAGTTCAGGTTAAATTTAGTTCAAGAGACTAAACTTGAATCATATTGTGTATATACTTGAATTGCTGGTGGATAGAAAATTATTTCAGGTGCGCAGAAACATCACGTTTTGAACGAAATCAGCTCAACTCCATTGTCTATTAAAAATCTGGTTAATCAACTATACATGTCGAAAAAACATAAGCATAAACTCCAAATTTATAATAGCTATCCAATGATATAGATGAGAATTAGTGAATTATCTTGTTTTAGCATATCATAATCATAAATTATTCAAAAGTAGATGGGATTTCGTGATTTTTACCTCACCTTCAATTTAAGAATTATCATAAAACAAAGAACTTTAAATGACTAAGTAACTAATAATGATAAGTGACCATCAAATAGCAACCAGTGCCAGCAGAGAAACCCTACGTCAAGAAATTGATTCCTCAGATTCGCATTGAAATCCCTGGCTCCTTATTCAACTACTCTACTAAAGAATGTTGAGTAAAAGCAACAAGTGTTGTCACTCAGCTACCGGAAAGGAGAATGATATTCTTGTTGAGAATTGTAAGTGATCACCTTCATTAACCATACAAAAAAGATCCGTCCCTCAGCACCTCAAACGGGAAAGAGCTGATGTACAAGTTTAACCACTCCCAGCATGGATGCATCATTCTGCAGACAACATTCAAATTGGTTAAAGTTTTATGGTATAGTGGTTGTAATGAGTGTGTATGGGGAGAAGTATGGTAATAGCAATAATGGTCGTGGGAAATATAAGTAGAGATTTTCCTTTCTTATTCCATCTTTCTTTTCCTTCCTTTTTAAGGGTGTTCAACTCACCAGGTAAACAATATCAAAGGCATTGCGATAACTGTCAAGAGAGTTCTCGATATTGTCATTCCTGCAAAAGGAGCTTATTTTTCAGTATGAGAACAAATATTCATCATGACACAAACACGACCTTAAATCTGTTTTACCACAAAAATATTTTTGTATTCATGAGTATGCATTTATGGAATATTTTCCATGCAGCACAAAGAATATTTCCGACATTAATTTCAACTTAAAACAAAATTCATAATAAACAGACGACATAACACTACGTAAGGAAGTTTTAAAAAGTTAACATACAAAAACCCCACAGATATCCGAGTGTCATAGTTTAAACCGTCTGACATCCCCAAATCACCAATGTGGTCACCAAGAAGAAGTACATTCGTCCTTTTTCTTACTGAAGCACTGTCATCAATTGCCCCGTCTACATCACCCAGTTGGTCATGAAGAGGAGCAGCCATATCAAGAGCATGTTCATTTTTATTTAGACTATGAATTGTCTTGCCTGCAAAGAGAAATATTTCCATTGATAAAACAAACTCATTTAGATGTAACAATCATAAAAACCGCTAAAAAAATGACCATGGCAAGTAATTGCCAGTTAAAAAAAGGAAGGTACCCTTAAATGATACAAGGCAACCATTATCATCAAACACCATTCTATTCGAAACGATCCTAATATTCTTAAAAGATCTGTGAAGCTTCTGCCTCAGGACCTAGTCCAGGAAGTAGAAAAGGGAGATATCAAGAAAGAACGCAAGTGAACTTTACATATTGGATTATATCTGTATAGATGCATTGTAGATCAAGGAACATTTGACCTTGCCTACCTCCTCTATAATGTCTGCAAGACCTGCTGAAAATATGAGAACCGGAACATCCCTTTCCTGATCAATTTTGTATTTGATACAAAAAATCAGCCATAACACGAAACCAAAAATAGAAAACAGAATATTGATATTTACCCCCACAAAGAGGAGTAGCAAGTGATGTTTTCATTTCAGGGAGAAAAAGTTCTACCTCTAGAAGTTCAAACAGCTCAACCACTCCCTCCCTAAAAGCAATGCTGGCAGTAGCAACTGATTGTTTTATTGCATCAAACGTAAGACCTCCTTCAATCAGAAGTGAATGGCTTTTGCCCCACCTGCAATGCATAATATGGAATTATAGAGTTTGATACACCCTCCAACCAGAACCAACAAGTGGACAGAAATTCATCATGTATGATTGAAGAAGCATCACAGAAATAACTCGTCTTTAACTGATACTGGTTCATATATATTTTTGAGATAAATCTAGGAGATGAAAAATTAATTATAAAGACCATCTAAGAGGCATACCATTCTTCCATGAGCTTGGTTTTCTCTTCTATAGAAATTGTAGGAGAATATTCCAAGGGATGGTAATATTTATAAAGTTCATCCCTCTTAGTATCATATTCAGGATTACCCTGCTTTAGAAGACCATGACTGGCTACACATATTAATCTTGTCAGCACAACATAAATCAAGTTCATCAGATTTAAAAATAAATCTTCACTACAAAGTTGACAAAGTGATAGTCATCAAATCTTACTTTGACCTCGGCGGCCATCAATCCAGTACCTCGTTAGCGTAGCATCAAAGTCAGCAATAACCTAAACAAAACCTCCTACTATTATTTCCATAAGCAACTCATAGAAGCATCAGACTCGAAAACAAAAGAGCAACACCTGAAGTTTCTGCGGACCAGAAAAACGCATAGCATCCAGTTTCTTCTTCAGCAGATCGGAATCGGCGACAACTGCCTCAGAAGTCTCTAAGAATCCTTTTTCCTCCATCCCAATCACGTTTCGGCATCCGGAAAACCAAAGCCTGCAAAAGAAAAACGCATTAGAAAAGTTCAGGAACGTGAAAGACGATTATTGAAGTGAGAATGGTGCATAATCGTGCAAACGAAACGAATGCGTGAGATTGGGGTATGGATTTGAAGCAAAAACAATGGAGAGAAGAAAAAAGTAGAATCGAAAAGTAACCTGGAAGTGGAAAATGGTGAAGAAGGAAGGTTAGAGATGGAAGTGAAGCGAAGAGGAATTGTTGAAATGAATTGGATTCGAACACTCATCTGGGCGTTCGCCTGAAATCCAATGAACAAGCATCTTTCTTTTTTTGGTACGCGGGATAGGCTATTTCTTTTTCTTTTTCTTTTTCTTTTTGGTACGGAAAATTTGAACGGTGATCCAAAATTTGGATCAAAATGGCAAACAACCCATTTTTGGAAATAAAATGTTAAATGAATTTCTGCTAACGCTATGCACACACATAAATTTACTAAAATAAACTCAAGCATCTAGGTCGTATTCTCGCTCTCTCTTCCTTTTTTCACTCACAAATCATCTTCCTCTCACTCTCGCTCTTCTTTTCCTCACTCACATATCACTCTGCTCTCTTACAATTGTAGCTTGTGCATTATTTTTTGCCGAAGTTGGTTGTGTTAGAGAAGAAGAAGAAGGAAAGAGAAAAAAAATATTTTCACAAAAGTTGGTTGTGCCGGTGAAGGAGGAGGAAAGTGGGAAAGAAAGAAAAAAAGGAGCTTCGCTGAAGTTGGTTCGCCATAAAAGTAGGAGAAAAAAAAAAGAGTCAGTCGGAGGAGTTGTGATCGCACTGGAGAAAAAGAATGAAAGAGGAAGAAAGAAATCAAGGGCAAATTTGTAACTTTAACTCATCTATGACAGAAGTAGGTCATTTTACATTTTTTTTTTCAAGGAAAGGGTCATATTACATTCTAGGTCTCTAAAAACAGGTCACGAGTACAATTGTTCCTTTTAGTGCAACCAAGGTTCTAAATATCGATGTCAATGGAAATATTAAGGTCCCAATTTTATGAAAATGTCGATATCGATGAAAATTTCAAGAAAAATTATGGAACTTGATGGAAATTGTTATAATTAGTTAGGGCTTAATTAGACTACAACCGACCATTTTTAATCATAATTTCTATAAAGTAAGACAATATTAAGATATCTATCGTATATGTTTGGGTAAATGTTGATGCGAGAGCATAAATTTAAAAAAGAAATGGAAAAACATTACAAATAATATAAAGTTTAAGAAAATTTTGAAATGGAATGATATAAAAATTATGAAAATAGTAAAAAGAAAACTCACATAATTATATCTTGAAGTGAAATGATATAAAAATTTAACAAAGAAAGTGTAAATGAGATTAAAGATATAAATTATTTTTTTGTAGTTTTTTAAAATTCAAACTAAAGTTTTTGGTCAAAACAAAGATAAAAATTGAGAAAATTAGAAAATTAGAAAAAAACAATACATAGAAAAAAGCTTAATCCTTTTGTCAAAAATGACATTGACGTATGAAATTATAAAATTGTGCATTGAAAAACTTGAATTGAGCTAACGATTAATTAAAAAGTTTAAAATTTTCTCGAAATCTCGTCCAAACTAGAGATCTTTTATTTTATTTTTATTTTTTCTTGTTGTAGGTAACAAAAGAGGGAGTGGGACAAAAATTTTCCCAGTTCCCATTCTTTTTTCTTTAGATGAAAATCATTTAAACAGAAATTTTTAAAACGAATTTCTTTTTGTTTATCCGAAAAGTAAATGTATAAATGTTATTGTCGGACTTAAAATGTCGATAGTTCTATTCTATAAGTGTTCTTCATTTTAATAAGAGAAGAAAACTATTCTGCCCTATTCTTGCGTGTTTTGTTTACTCAACTTTGTTCCAGTTTTTTTCAAACCTTTGCACAAAACGCTCTTTTTTTATTTTAATTATTTAGAATGTACAATTATAAAATTTAATTCACTACTCTACATACATTTTTTAAATTTCTTTTATCATAATGGATGACCCAAAAATAGAAGAGACTATAATAATTACTCCGCTTTTTTAAAACAAAATTTCAAACAAAGTTTCTTGTGTCCTTTATTGACATGAAGTTCAAGTGAAATTACTAAAACAAACACACACAAAACCATCTCCCTCTCTCGTTCTTGTTTCATCACTCACCAAATTGCTTCCTCTCTCACTCTCTCTTCTTTCATCACTTACAAAATTGCTTCATGGTTAATCGTTGATCGAAGCCACTCTACTTTGCTGGAAAAAAGGGAAAAAAAAATGAAAGAGAATTGTAACTCCACCTTAACATCAGCAGAAAGTCAGTTAAATTATTTTTAAAAATGAAACATCTTAATCTTTAAAATAAGTCGCGGCTATGCAATTAAATCAATTTAATTAACATTAGTGGACTTCAATTAGACTCACCAAATCTAGTTTGAATCTCTCACCCCTGCTCAAGATTCTTAATTGGAGAAATTTCGTAATTACTCCAATTCCCCCATACACCTCATATCACATCTAAATATTAAATTTGATCTCATCAAAGTTCAATTAATTAATTATAACAATTTTCATCAATAATTTGATAAGTTTGATATTACATCAATATTTCTAACGACATCCCTTGACTGTACTAAATAAAAAATAAAAGAAAACCTTGATCCAGAACGACGAGGCACCGCTAACAAGGATATGGTGGGAGGAATGGCCACGTATATGTATACGAACATATATCATGAATAACAAGAATAACAAAAACTGATTGGTCAGTCTGTAATGTAAATGTAGGGCTGAACGAAAGATTAAATGGGATTGTCATAGCTTCTAACAGTTCCATAAGGCACAAAAGAATAGCTGTTAACAAGCAAGGGTGGGTGGAAAACAAATAAAGGAAAAATCTTGGTGTTTTTGCTTCGAACCACAGTTCACAGAAAAGAACCAAAGATCTTTCTGTTTTCCCAATCCAATCCAATCCAATCCTATTTTATCTGCAACTCCAATACATAATCTTTGAATTCTTGGTAAGCTACGGAGAAAAAAAAAAAAAAAAAAAAAAAAAAAGCAAAAGCACATAAGAAAACAAAGACATAAATCCAGAAACTTCGTAATCCTACCGACTGAATTAAAATAAAATTCATCTATTTATTGAGAAAATTTGGACATGACTGCTGCCTGGTGGTGTTGCTGCTACATCCATTTCCTCCATTTGGGGTCATCTGAAAATTTTCATCTCGAAACACCATCAAATGTTATGCATAGTAGCTTCCCCCATTTCAAAATCATTGTTGAGCACACTGCACCCTCTGTGCTCCGCCGTGCATATCGTCATCTTCATCGTATGCCTCTTGTACTTGCTTCCTGCGCATCTCCTCTTCGATGTTGACATCGTGGAGAGTGGTCTCTTCACATTCATCCAACTCCATATCCGAGAGCTGCACAGAAGTCCTGGGGGGCAGCACACCCTCCAGCGCCTTGCACTGTTCGGGGTTCAAGGAGTCCGGGAACTCCACACTGAAGTGAATGTAGAGTTTACCCTTCATGAATGGCCTCTGGTACATTGGCATACCCTCATCGTTTATGGCCTTGAATTGATCTATGCAATTAAGAATGGAAAACTGTGAGCAAATTGCTGCAACATATAGCAGAAAAACACAGCAGATGAACTGAATCACAGTGTTACATACCAGGCTTCACTACTACACCGGGAAGCGTCTTGATGAGTAGCTGCCGGCCATCCAAATGTGTCAGAATAAATTGGAAACCACAAAGAGACTCGACAAGCGACAAGGTATGCTCCACGAAGAGGTCATCACCCTTTCTCTTGAACTTCGGGTGTTCTTTTTGTTGTAGGACAAAAACGATATCGCCAGTAACAGTGTCGGGCTGAACAAAATAAGTAAAATGAAAACCAATCGTATCACATGTTTCAAAGTGACAAATAAACAATATACAAGAAGAAGAATGCAGTCTTACCGCTTCATCTGCTTCACCAGGGAATGTAATCTTTTGTCCATTTTGCATGCCCTTCTCCACAATTACTTCCAAAACTTTCTTCTCCTGAACAACCTTTTCACCCTTGCACTGTGAGCAACGATCTTTATCATTGATGGTTTCACCAGTTCCTTTGCATTCATTGCAAGGATGCTGCATTTGTTGTATCATAGAGGGGCCAAGGTGTCTGATGGAAACTTTCATACCAGATCCTTGACAGCCCGGGCATTTCATTGAAGCACCAGATTTAGAACCCTTACTGTGATTTGTTATAGAAAAAACAACATGAGTTCATAAAGTCGAAGACAAAGGGAAAAAGCATAACCACCATTGTTATTAGTTACTCACCCCTTGCACTTTGAGCAGATTACGTTGCGTGAAAGAGAGAGCTTCTTCGAAGTACCATTGTAGAGATCTTCCAAGGAGACCTTGAGGGGATGGATAACATCTTCTCCCCTTCTTTGCCTTCGGCCTCTGCTGCTTCCACCACCTGAACAAAATCTCAAAATCGATTTCAATTGCTTACAGTAACCTCACATTGCATAATCGAACATCACAGCTAATTAATATTTACCACCAAACGGGCTTCCACCAAAGAAAGACTGGAATATGTCAAATGGATCATGGCCACCGCCACCCCCCATTCCTTCCTTGAGGGCATCCTCGCCATATTGGTCATATATCTCACGTTTCTCTGGATCACTCAGCACCTCATAGGCTTGTGCCAACTCCTTGAACTGCATCACAAAAAGATATTTTCCAAATGGGTTAATAATTTTCCCTTTTGTTGATTAACTCGGCTGTATGAACCAGCTTTTTCACGTCAGATAGTTTGGAATATATTTGTTAAGGAAATAAAAACAATCAAAAAATTAACCAACATCAAATTTAAGTACCCAAGTAAACAGAGAACGACTGACGTACAATTAATCTAGCTTCGGGTCGAGGTCATGCGATCAATAAAGCTTGATCAAACTTAACCGTTTAACACATTACACTTCAAAAGATTCATATTACTCACTACACAAGTACACGAGCAAACCACCGACGTTCAAATTTCACACCCAACGTAAGAAGAGCATCAATTCCTCTAAAAATTCTTGCAACCCTACCAAACACTTCTCTTGATTAAGATACAAGCGTGTTTAAAGCAACTTTCTTAATTAAAACCCAAGACCATCAGCAAAGCATCAATTCACAAAACTAAGCAGTCGATCTAAACATAATGATCAGCCGTCATTTATCATCAGGAAAATATGTTAGAAAATACCCAAAATTAAGAAACAAATAACGATCCGAATTAACCAAAGGAGGAGAAATGGCTCACTTTTTCGGGGTCACCACCCTTATCAGGATGGTTCTTGATAGCGGCCTTTCTATAAGCCTTCTTTAGATCGTCTTGCGACGCATTCTTCGAGACTCCGAGAATCTCATAGTATTTGGTGTTATCGCTCTTCTTCGGCCTTCCAAACATTTTTGCCTCACCGATCGGATCTCAACAAACCCTAATAAACCAATCAAGCCCAGAATCAAAAATCAAGATCTCGAAAGCAAATTCAAGGGCAAAAACAAACAACACTAAAACCGATGAATCGAGGAGAGGGGAAATACGAACCTTAGGAGAGCGAAAAGGGCGATCTTGAAATGAAAGATCGGGTAGAGAGATCGGTGACCTGAGAGCAGAGAAACCAAAAAGGGTCGCTCGAGACGGCGAGGTAGAGAGAGGGATTGAAGAGTATCAGAACTCAAACTATAAGGAAATAATTCGACGGTCAGGATTGTTCCTTTAAAAGATGTGGTCAGCTGAGGCTTAGGGGTAATCTTGACATTTCCACACTAAGGCGGCCAAACCCACATATGCTGGGGAAGGATCTAGAATTTTCTTACTTTTCTTTCTTATTTTAAGATTTTAACACCTCTTTTATAAGTTGAACTTGGACAACCTTTGTACTATTTACATGTAAGCTATTCTTTTTATTGTTTTAAATTCAGTTAGAAAGTATGTGTTTAAACGGTAAAATTGAATTAAATTAAATATTTGATATAGTTTTTCTAAACAATAATTTTATTTCTTTTTAATTTCAAACTCTACGTCCATTTGAATAGAATTTTTAAGACTAAAAAATGCTTAATTGTTTCCGTTTTTAAAACATATCAAATTCATATCAAGTAAACATTCCGTAAACACAAAGTTGAACAACAATTTTTCAACACTCAATCATGAGTTGGGGTATTTAGTGCAATTTTGATTTTGTCTTGAATTTTTTTTTTTTTTTAAGTTTCCAACTATACACACGTTTTCCAAAAATTTGCAACACAAAAAATGCTTAATTTTTTTTCTCATTCTTAAAATATAACAAATTCCTACAAAGTAAACATATATTCTACACAAATTTTGAATTCAATTTTTGAACACTCAATTACATAATATATTTTTTCTATTCCTAAATACCGAACATATTCTAAACAAATGAAAACTTTGAAGAACTACTTAACCTTCAACCATGAACACTAAGGAAGCTTAAAAGTTGAACGAACTTTTTGTTTTTACTTTCTGAAAAATGTAACATAATTTCACCACACAATTTGAATACTTAATTACATAATAATTGTATTCACATTCCTAAAGACATGTCTATTCCAATAAAATGAATATTTTTTCTATTCCATAACTCTCAATTTTTAACTTTCAGGTAATTTTAACTCAACCATACATATAACTCTAAAAAAAAAAAAAAAAAAGAAATTCCAATTCTTATCTTGTTTTTTTTTGCCTATTTGTGAAATATGAATTCCAATTTTTATGGTTAATGATTTTTTTTTTTTTGGGCAAACATTTGATTCTTTACATTTACACTAATACAGCAAAATGATATGTTTCTTTTGTGCAATCTAGTCTTTTACAAACTTTTTTTGTTCAAGCATTTTGTATGGTTAAGTCTAATTTGCCACTTACAAATGAAATAATAATGTCCAAAACAATATCTATGTATATAAATGCTTATCATAAATAACACTCAATTGTGGTCTTTGCCGAAATTGCAGTCAAAGGTGGTCATTAGAGTTGACCGCATGAACGTGGTGGTTGGAGTATATTGTGGGAGCTGCTTTTTTGTGCGATGGTGGTCGTCAAAATTGTTGTCGGAGGTGGTTGCCAAAGTCCGAAGTTGGGCATGCGAAGGTGGTTGTCGGAGTATGTAGCCAAAGTTGCTATGTGCGAAGGTGGCCGTCAGCGTTGTCGCTGGAGTTGTCTCGAAGGTGATTGTCGGAGCCTCGAGTTGGTCATCAGAGTTGACTGTGCAAAGGTGGTCATTGGAGTATGTCATCGAAGTGTGGTAGCGATAGTCACTGATGGACGAAATCATTGAAAACATTGAAGGGAGGTAGAGTTGGGGTGACTTGGGATAAGTTGGTAAAAAAACAAACTGAACTCTGTCAACCTTTAAAATTGATGGGCCAAACATTGAGTTGGTAATTTTTAACAACTACACTCAATTCATGTTGGTGAGACAAACACTTACTACTATTTAAGTGGTATACGTATAATATAAGCAATGTTCATTAAACACATGTTTTGTGTATTTGTTTTCAAAGGTTGAGTTTGGTTGCATTTGATTATATAAGTAAAATACTTTTAATAATTGTGGTTAATTTTCAGTTGCTTATGGTTATTTTTTTTCCAAGTCTAGTTTTGGTAATATTGATTTTATATTTTCAAGTTGTTGTGGTGACAAAAGCATTTAATTTTAGTTTTTAAGAAAATTGAAAAATATAATTTTAAAATTTATACATTATGTCTTTGCTATATTAACTCTTCACTCACAACTCACAACCCACAACCCCCACCTCATCATGAATTTTACAAAATGAATGAGTCAATATTAGTTTGTTTTTAATTAATAACTTATACTAATTATAATTAAATTATTTGTCGTTTTCAATTAGTATCACTCAAAAATGCACTAAAGTAATTTTTTTTATTTTTCAAAAAGGTAACATATGAATTTTCAAATATGAAATATTTCAGAACATCATATCACATCTCAACTACGTTCAAAAAGAATTTATCTACATTTTTTTTGTTTTTATTTGTTAAAACAAATAACAATTTGTTCAACATGACTAGATTTCGAGCTATAATATTTCAATTAAATATCTCGATTTAAAATTTGACGTTGTCAAAATCATCAATAAAATGTTGATATTGATAAATGCTTTGAAAAATTAGTAAAAGTTTGTAGAAGAATAATTAATAAATATATATTTAATACTTTTTAACTTATTTTTGTTGATACATTAGAAATCTCGATTTATTAAAAATTTATTAACTTTTAACACAATGGTTCAAAAATTGAAAGCACAAGTTTGAAATGAACTAAAAAAGGTATATATTATTTATTTATTTATTTTCGAATAAAAGGTATACTTTAAATTAGATATTAATTTGAATAAAAGGTACATTTTATTTATTTAATTTGTAAATAAAAGGCTTTTTTTTTTCTTTTAAAGAATGAATAAAAGGTATTTTATTTATTTATTTGAATAAAAGGTATATTTTAATTTTGAAGCAATATGATTCTACAATGTCCGTACGGCAGCATCGTTGGTGCGTTCAGTGAATATAGGAGTGGGCGCAAAAGCGCGAGTTTAGCAGTGCTTTTGGAGCGAGTGCTTTTCTACCGAAGCACTGAGCTTACAAGGGAAGCGAGGGAATCTGGAATTTTTGTTCCTTCTTCTTCTTCTTCCTCTCATTGAGGACCGAATTTTGAAGCAATGGCGTCTTCTTCTTCTCTCTGAACAAATTACAGCAGCAAAAAAGGCAAGGTAAGGCGACCAAACCGACCCAAATGCAAGAAAATGCCAAAGCTCGAATTAAAATTTAACGGTTCTTTCAAATTCTTACGAAAATTCAAACCCCCATCGTTTTCCTTTTGGTTCCACACTTGAAAATGATTTACAAGAACTTCTGGGTGTTCTTTGTTTTTCTTTTATTTTTTTAATTTTCTCTGGGGTTTCTGTCTTTTTCGCTGTTTATTTTCGATTTCACTTTCTATCTTTTTCTACAGTGGATCGTTTTTCAGTGCGGTCTCACTGTTGGATTGTGATTTCTCTTTGGGCTTTGAAAATGCTTAATGTAGCTCGATTTTCTCAGTTGCATTTTGGTGAATGCAGACCTCAATACCTCATGGCTTTTCAACTTGTGGGGTTCTAAATTTTGAGTCAATTTTATAGGTAATGATGTTTGGTGGCTGAGAAAATGCGAGAAAGTGAAAGAAAACACTATTTCGAGAGTTTATTGGGCTTTGGATGGTGGTAAAGACTGGATAAAATTAACAGAAAACGAAAAGATAAGAGTGGTTTGACATATTTTGCACTGTTGACTGTTCTTTGGCTGCAAATCTTAGGGCTGATTTCCCCCTTCTCTAATCTTAAGGAACAACCTCGTGATCTTCCTGAATCTTTTACTTTGTGGGTTTGTATGGTTTTCATGAGAAGTTTGAATAGTCTTGTAGAATGGAATGAAATTCTTAGGTTTTTTAGCTCTGGAGGAAGTGTGAATGAAGTTGTCAATTGAAAATGTTTGATACATCTCTTCTGCAGATTTTGGGTCATTTTCTTCTCTTGTCGTGAAGTTTATTTTTCTAACTGCTTTTTGTCCTACACTAAAATTTAATTGTCGTTTGTTTTCCCCCGTGATTTCGGCTGTTATAAGCTGGTGAAAGAAAATTTAATAAAGATTTTTCTGCCAGGAAGATGTTTACTTTTCATATTGTCTTTTTCGTTTCCAACCAAAAACTTTCACTTATAAAAGCTAAGAAAGAGGCTGATGCTGATGGGAAACTTGTGATATAGTCCAGTAACTCACCATGTCAACAAGGCAAACTCACCTTCCTCCTCGTCCTCGCTGCCCAATTCAAAAGAAAGCAATTGCTTGTCCAATTAATGGTTCCATTGCACCAACCCCACCTGTTAATGAATTCTCTCTGCATCATGATAATTCTTCTTCACTAAGTTCTGTGTTGGAGGACGAGCCTGTATGGCTTGGTGAATTATTAAGCGACCGTGAATCAAATTCCATAGGACAACCGCTTCGACGCTCAGCTAGTGACTCTGTCACCCTTCTGGATGGACTTGCAGACTCATTGAGGAGCCTGTGTATTGCCAAAGATGTGGAGAATTCAGTCGGCAATGAAACTTGTGAACAATGGGATCCATCTTGCACTTATGGCCCTAACTCACCAAGGAGAAAATGCAGTTCAGACTTTTCAAACTACAGTATGGTTTCAGCATTATCAGAATTTGTTCATCTTCACCATGCTGCTCCAGTGCACGCAGACGTTTGTTCCTTTGCCGAGAACTCTTCTTCAAATTTAAATGGAGACAATAGTGAAACAGTTAGGGATGTTAACTCAGATGAAAATGCAGCAAAACGGTTAGATTCTGAAATTTGTTTTTTCAATTCAGCTGGCATAATTGTTCTTGTTGATCATGTAACCAGATTATTTGTCTTTGGCATTTGCCCCCTAGTATCCCTTTACAAATATACTACTGTTACTGATAATAATTGATAATGACGTTAATATTTGATGAAACATTGACATGTTGCATCTGTTATTGATATGATCATGTAACTATATTGCGTGGGTGAAAAAATATATTGTGAAGCTCCATGCAACATGTCCAAGAAAAGAGCCTAGTCTTTCTTATTTTCTTGTATCTGGAACATGGGCCAAGTATTCGTGCCTTTTTGCTTGTGATGCATGACAGGAATTTCAGTTCTCTTCTTTCTCTCTCTGCAATAGCTTTTTTGTCAGATTAAAATATGTTATGAGATACATTGTCCAATTTAAGACGGTGAAATGATGCCTCTTTTTCTTTTTAGTTAACTCTTGAGCTTCCTGTTTTCAAGGATAAATCAGGAAGCTTTTCTATTGCAATGATCTGGGCTTGTATCTTTCTTTCTTTCTTTCTTTCTTTTTCTTCTTCTTTTTTCCTAAATTTTAAATAACAACAGTAATTGTTATTCATTTATACAGTTGAGTAATGGGATGCATCGCAGAGTTATAATACACTAGTTGGCTATAAGTACTAATCTTTAATATCGAAAGTGCTACAATCCCTCGTCTTTCATGTTTGTGAATGATTCTCTTTGAATTTTATGCTTTTTTTTTAATACGGCTGTTCCATTGTATAATGGCTAATTTTCATTATTCAAGTAACGGATGTCTAATTCCACTATTGAATAATGGCTCTATGGAGTTCAATGAGTTAGCAAACATGAGGTGAATTTTTTTTTTTAAAAAAAATAATTTAGGCCATGGTGGAAATGAGTTTCAAATAATGTTCAGTGACATAGAAAAAGGTTGGTTCTTTGGGTGCTAAAGTAGTAGTGGAAGTTCATAGAATAAGCTGTCTTGAAGAGAGTGAGGACATGTTCCCATTTTCATCTGTAAATGTGAGTTAGTTGTTGCCCAGGAAACTTCCAGATACTGGAACACCTACTTATGAAGTGATTTGCTGAAAAGAATTGAGAGATCATTACGAGGAACATGATGTGATTTTTCATTAATGTATGTATGGATGAGGACATGAGTTTAATTCTTGATATCCACTACTTTGATATATAGGTTTTGATATCCACGAATATAACCTTGATTATTGCCTATCCTTATAGGTCTCTGTTTCTATTTCCAAAAAGTAATGTGATGGGTACACGAGTCTAATGATTTCCTTGCAGGCACAATGGGCAGCGGTCAAGGGTTCGAAAGCTTCAGTATATTGCTGAACTGGAGAGGAAGGTTAATGTTCTCCAGGTAATCCCATTGGAAGATTTGGGGCAGCGTTGATAACCATTCCTTATTGGACTGATGATCCACACCCCATCTTTTTGCGATTTGTGGTCAATCTTTGCACTATTTTTTATTTATTAGAAACCTGGAGATACAAAAGGAAAGAGAACCTAAGGGCTGAGGAAGAGAGATGCGCCTCCATAAAAACAGCTACTTACTGAAACACCTAGAGAAGTGTATTTTCCGCACTATTAGACATATCAATCTAGTACTAAAGTTTTAATTCCTAAACTTTAACTAGGGATGTTACTTGGGACCTAGTTAGAAATTTGCTGCTTCTCGGTCTTCCACGTCCAAAGATTTTTTTAATTATTACTGATAAAAAATTTGCTAATTTTTTGTAATCCATTTTGTTGAGGGGTATACCTCATCAGTCATCTCCCTTATTGCAAGTCCTCTTTTGTTAGTGGAAAGTTTTGTTTCTGATAAAAATAATGAGTGAATAAGAAAGCATGGGCCACATGTACCAAATGGCTGATGTCCGTACATTTCGTCTTCATTGCTGCAGCATTGTTATTGGATAAGAAAACTTGCTGTTCTTTCCTTTTCAGTGCTGCCTTAAAAAATTTCCAAAGAAGTACTGATGCTGTTCTCTTTTACCTTCATAACGTTTCTTCAGAAAAATATGATCCACAATTGAAAGCTTTCATGTCATCCTGCAGACAGTAGAATCACAGCTGGCAATAAGAGTTGCATCACTACTTCAGGAACGGGTGGCTTTATCAATGGAGAACAGCAATTTAAAGCAGCAGGTTGCAAGAGTTCGCCGAGAAAAATTGGCTTCAGAAGGTAACCTTTTTTGCACCTTTCTTCTAAAATTTTGTTCACTCGCAATGCAAGCAAGCAATTGTTGAGAAATAGTGTTTCCGTGTGTGTGTAACTTATTTGCTACCATTTAACAGTGTGTATTCAATGCTAAATCACAATAACAAATAATTTTACTAACGCGACATGTACCATACATGGGAACCTCTCAATTAACAAATATCATATTGATGTAAAAACCACCAGAGAATATAAAAGGGCAAGGACGATTTTCTTTTATCCTCCCAAAGCCTGCAGCCCAGAATTACGGCATGGCATGGGGTACCATTTCAATGTCTGTTACATATCATAAAGTTAGAGAGACTTACAAGAGGGTCCAAGAAATGACAAAATATCTGTTACATTGGTAATAGCGATGCCTTTCAATGCATAGAATCTTGTAAAGAAGAAATTGATAATGTAAGGCGAGTTTAAGAAAATGGCCTCTCTATCCTTCCTAATCCTCCCCTTTGTTTCTCTAAAACTCTCTCCACTCCTTTGCTTTGTTTTGTCCTTTGTTCCTGAGATATTGTTTTTAGTGAGATTGTCTAATTCCATCCACAGTAAATGCATGGTTGAGAAAAATAGCTGACGTTTGATGTTAGATATAGAGGCAGCAGAGCAAGGGTTCCTTTGTCTTAAAAACAACTTTCCGTTTTATTCTTATAGATCCTTAGCCTATCTTATAGATTCTGAGAGTGATTAACTTCTTTAGGGAACCCTGGAACATGTTCTGTGGTTTGGGGAAACTTTTAACAACCGGGCACCTGCCAGTTAATTGAAGTCTTCAATTTGAACAAGAGTGAAAAGAAATAATCTTTTTGATTAGCTGCTGTTATGAACCTACTTCTAAGGTCTTGGTCCTCCAAAATTTTTTCAAGCAAATCAATCACTAGAGCTATGAGACGCATTAATCAACTACCACTGATCTTCCTTTGGTTGATGTTTTGTTGAAACATAGAAAATTCACCTGGTCAAATTTGAGAACAAAGTTGTTAATTCAATCATAGATTCTTAACGACCGATGATTGTCTCTTAAGATTCATCCCTCTAAAAGACTAATCCACCCATAAAGATTTTGTTTGTTCTCGGAATTGCCTTGAACACATCACACTCCAGCAACATAGCTTTACTTTTAGAAGGCTCTCACCAAGCTACTGAAAAGTGAGATCCCATCCCAAAGAGGAAGAACAAAGTTGTCTCCGAAACCTTCCAACATCTTCCAATATCACTAAGTGAAAGGACAATGAAAAGGAGCGTGTCAATGCTCATCTTGTGGTTTGCACCATCTGTATCCTCGGAATGAGTATGAAAAGAGGAAAATGGGGGTACCTTTTTCAGCACGCTTTCTGTCATGTTGATGCTTCTATGAATTGAAGGCGAGGAAAGGATTTATACCTTCTTCCATTACCTACCTTTCAAACCAACGTACTTGGGGGAGGAGGAATAACAACTTTGATAGCTGACACACGGAGAACAAAAAATCACATGAAAATAAAATAGGACTAAACTTCCCAAAGACCATCGTCCTTATCATGCTGATCCTCTTTCTCTTGTCGATTGTTGAAACACCTCGTTAACTTTTTCCTATAAAAGAAGATTCCATTTTGAAGAGAAAAAAAAAAAAAAGGTAATTGAGATTAATTTAGATGTAATTAAGAAATTATCAGAAAATCAGTAAAATAAATAAATAGATCAAAATAAGAACTTCATATGTACATGACTTGCTCACATGATGGCTGAACTTATCTTTCTGTATTCGAGGAATGAGGAGAAGGGACCACTTGAAAAGTAACAAATTATTTGAGGCCTAAGGGTGAAGCAAACTGTCTCATCACTACACGGACTTAAGTAAGATCAATGTAAATCCGTAGTAGTTTATAGGATATCTCCAACATACCTTCTTAGGGAGGAGAGCAGTGTACGTGCTAAAGTATTCTTTCCTCCTAGAAGTGATTTAAATTCTAAAACTAGTAGAAAAACAAAGTTGTAGACTATGTGATTGTGGCCTCTATGGGGTGTTTTGGGGGCACGAGTTTGACATTTATAAATGGAACTGTTAAGCTTGAGGTTAAATGGAGGATTTAAGAAGCTTTGACATAGGTAACTTTATTTGGAGTGCCTTGTTTAGAAAGTTTGGAATTAGTGAACTTGTATTTGGGGTGCAGGTATTAGATGCCGGGCGTTTTGGGAAAATGGAGGGATGGGTCTGGCATTATTTAAACCCATGATTTTTCCACCAGCACTAAGCTTGACAACCCAAGGAGTAGACATGGTTTAACATCTCATGCCAAACCCATCCAAACACCCCTATGAGTTTTACTATAATCCGTTATTTTGGTGTTAACAGGTAGTCAAAGCAAGATTTATGTTAGGATACCACTTAACAAGAACATACTCAAGAACACTGAATATGAAAGTGTATATATATATATATGTGGAAATATAAGTAGATTCTAGAGGGTTGAGAAATCCTCTCCCAAGGGCCTATCTGCATCCCAAATTCTTCACACCCCTCCTCCCAACCCACTACCTTTATTTATAACTAAAAGCCCTAACCAACTTACTAGCTATTTACTAAAATGCTCCTTGTAATAACCATACTAATATTCTACTAATGATTCTCTTACTATTTCCATAACAAGGGGCCTTATAATTTTGGGAAATTTTACTCATCTATACGAGTGAGGGACTAAAATTTTGAGCTCACAGGACTTCACTTGCTACGAGATTTCCACTCTGTCATAAAATTAAAATCCCAACTGAAAATGTTTGGTGATGCCTTTTGGCATTTGGGGTTTTCCCTATTTCATTAATCAATGAAACGTTTCTTATCTATAAAAAAAAAAAGTTGAAATTTCCCAAAAATGGGAGAATCCGAGTGTTTCTGTTCAATTTACTATAATGGTCTCTCTGATCATCATGGGCAGAAGAATTTTCATTATTTAGTCGATGGAATAACATAATTTCTATGAGATATCAGTTCTGAATGCCTTGAAATAGCAGACATAAGCTTTTCTTCTCATTGTGCTTACTGCTTAAAAGAAACTCACCTTGCTACAGGCAGACACCAGGCACTAAAAAAGGAAGTGGAGAAATTGAAGCTTCTTTTAGCAAAACTTCCAGAAAGACAGCAAATCAAGAAGTCATTTTGAGCCTTCTTCCGAGACGTTATTCAGCCGAGTAGAGGGGGAACCAAACCGCCATCTAATGATCAATGACAGAACCCGGAAGCAAACTTGAAGGTGTGAGGACATGGGACTGATATGCTAGCCTCCTGCCATTGTTCTGCCATTGGCAATTATTTTCTGCCAATGAAGTGGAAATTGAAATTTGTTTCTACTGATCTGACTTCATGAAGAAAAAAAAAAAAAAAAAAAAAAAAGGAAGAAAACTTTGATTCCATCTTTACTGATGTTTAGTTGAAAGGGGCAAGCATCCTCTCTCTCTGTCTTTGAAAATGAACCTTTCGGATTGGTGTAGCTTTGGGTGTTAGAAGGGTTTTTGAAGTTGAATTTTGCAAAAAGTTGGAGTCTGATTCAGTATCTAAAGGTAGGATTCATTGGCTACAGCCACAGGAGAAATTAAAGGAAGATTGAAAAAGAAAGACAGCATATGGACCTACAATAATCTGCCATCATTGTTGAAAGAAATTTTATCCACGCATACTTTTTCTTTTTGGAATTTGAAAGAGAAGATGTATAGTGACGTGTAGCATTCCATGAAGCAAATCCTAAATATATTTTTAAGTTTTTTTTTTAAAAATTATTAAACACCTTTTCATTTGGAAATAAAAATAAGAGATCACACGGACATAAAAAATCAGCCAAAAATAAAAAAGAAAAAAAGAAAAATCCACCTTAAAATAGAATCTATAAGATGGTTATAAAAGGTCTTTCAAGTTCAAATATAATAAAACATAACTTAGATCTCTTTCCACTTTAAACACAATTATTCTTCGAAGCTCTTTATAAGTCTCCCGATGCTATGCTGCTAGTGAGAAACCAAAAGTAATACAATTCTAAGTTTCGAATGATAGTTTTAAAACACTTATAAAAGGAAAAAAAAAAAAAAAAAACACAAAAAACAAAAAACAAAATTAAATAAGAGTAAAATAAAAGAGCAAACCAATATCCCCCGTTAACATTTAGTTTTTAGTCTTTTACACAACTTTCGTCCTGTTGTCTTCAAATATCAATTTTTTTGAGATAGATTAACTATTGAATTAATTTAGATTCCATCTCTACTAAATTTATTTAAAATGCCATTTAAATTTAGAAAAATTGAGGGTAAGCTATTAGTCATCATCCAAAGCATATTAGCATGGCTCTGTTAATCCTGTTCCAAAATATACATTTAAATGAATGCCAACATAAATGAGATAAAAGAACACCAAGAATGCGTCTATATAGTATAATCAGTAAATTGTTATTTGAAGAAAAGTTGACCATAATTGCGTCTATATAGTATAGTTTAATCTGGCATAAAACTATAAATTATAAATTATGAAATGTCAACAGACAGAAAAGAATGATACCAAGAATGTGCCTATATATAGTTTGAGCCAGAGATTTTAGACTGCCTGGAGGAACAATTCCAAATGCAGGTACTCAAATACATGGAGTGAATAATCAAAAGATGAATGATAATCTATTTATATATGAATCAAATATAAGTTCTGCACAACATGTATACAAAGGTTCGCTCCAACAGCTCCCAGAAAAGATGGTCAAATGAGACAAATGCAACTCTTAGCCTCGAAGGGATGCACGAGGAACAGCGGGTAAACCTAATTCATCCTCGGCCTACGCATCAAAGTTAGGAAAAAACTCAATATGCATATAAAAGAGCAAAAGGTGCAAAAAGTAAAATAAACTTGTATCGATAACACTAGGCAATTTAGGGCAGCCTGACAAGTAAAAAGAAAGAACTCAGTTGCATAGTACAACGGATGGTTCTGACATTCTCTTGAACAAAGAGATGTAACTTCATGCTAATGGATGCAATTTACCACACAGCAATTTTCTCAAGAAAGAAAGAAACATGGCCTTCGCATTAGTATGTGTCCTGTAAATCTAAGTAATATTTCATTTCACGATCGTTCTTTTAAATAAATAAGTTCGTGATTATTGACTCCAAGAAGTTGGATCAAGTGTTTCAACGATCATTACCTGTGCATTGGTTCTGCCAGCAGGAACTGCTGCATGCCCTATAGGAGCTGAAGGCAAGTTGAGCTCTCCTTCTAAATCAGATTCCTTGTCAGGCTGGAGATAAGATGGGACTCCATCAGCTTCAGTTTCAAATCCCATGTCTGCTTCCAAGGCATCAAGCTCTATAATTCAAAAAAGTAGTAAAGGTGTAAGATTCCTAGGGCTAGGATGCCATATTTCATCAAAATTGAGCATTTAAATGCAGTAATCTTACCACCCAAAAGTTCATCCTCATCAATGTCATCAGGTACATTATAGCTCCTACCAAGGGTCTCTTGAATTTCATTGCTGACATCCATCAGATCCATCATTTCATCTTGTAAGTTCTGCAGACAACACAAAACCTCTCAAACAAATGCCAGAATAAAACTAAGGATGCCAACAAGAGTTGATTGCTACTGACGTCTATGTCCTGTATCCTCACTGTTTTCATCATTCCTTTCAACTCCTTGTTGGCAGATTTCAAGGCCGACATCTGGAAAATACAAAACAAGGTTAGTTTGGAAGATAAGGTGCCTCTCCTATTTGATTAAATAAATGCAACCAGGATATTGATCCATATTACAAGCTAAACTGACATTAGGAAGAACCATAAGAGAATCTAGATAGGATTTTATTAAACTTCAAGAAATGCCTTCCTAATGACAGATGTTTTGTCCCCTACCTCGTTCTCTCACGAGGTAGGCAGCAGGTTCCAATTAGACAGACAAAGCTCCACCTGAACTGCCCTGAACTCTGTACTTGCTACCAAGAAAACAAATTTTTGGCAAGAATTAACTGATGCATTAATAGGAATTACCTCAACCCACACTGACCGACGTGATAAACACAAACTTAAACGCAGGATGTCTAGCCAAACAATTATTAAACATGCAAGTAAGCCAATTATTTCCGCTTTCCAAACCTATGATTTCTTGATCTAAATTAAATCTTTAAGTCCAAAACTGCCATAGAAGGCTCAATTTTTATTCTTTTTTCTTTTGTGGGACAGAATATGAGAAGACGATCACAAAAATATTGGACAGATGTTACCGTTTGTTGAGCATCTTTAATGCCCTCTGAGGCAAATGCAACTTGATCTAGGTTAAATGTCTGATTGTAAAGCATGTCACGTTGTCCTTCATACCTGTTCAAAAGCATAAGAAATATCTTAATAACCATCCCGATAGTAAACAAGAGAAAAATTATAAGTTTAGAACAAAATAATCCTAATCAAATTGTAGTCAGACGAGTTCCCAGTCTTCTAATCAGTTCAACAGCAAAGTATTTAAATTAAATCTACAAGCTTTCTACCATAGAAAAGGTTAGTTAAATTATGGTCAAGTGAATCAAAGTTTGAGGATTTCGAGAAGAAGAGGACATAGGATTGCTGGGAAACTAACAGCTAACTACGAACAGGTAAAAGAAGTACAACCAGAGGGAAAAGATAAAGATTGCAACAAGACCACAAGGGAAAACAAAAGCTCATAGTCATAAGATTATAGGGCAAAGTTAGACAGAAAACCCCCACAAGGAAACATGGCTAAGTAAATATGTGTGCCTTGAAATTCGAACACCTTAACATACAGGCTTCTGCCAGATCTCCAAGCCAAACTACTTTTTGATTAAAAGATATCCACAAGTAGCACAGACGAATTTTAAGAAAAGTAGCAAAAAGAGATGGCGGCAGGAGGGGTATATACATTCGTTTTTGCTTTAGAACCCTCATTGCTCGAGCTTTAACAGCTTCTTGAGCTGGACCAGGCCTCGTTTTCTTGATCTGCTCCTTATATCTACTGAGTTCAACATCAAGCTTCTTTATCTTATCATCAACTGATTCGCCCCTTTTATTAATCTGGAAAAGAAACAATACAGAACGCTCAACCCCAATTGAAACAAACGAATTCAACGAAAGAGAAGCAATCGATTCTTTCCAACAGAAAATCAAAACCCTAGATGAAAAAAATAGTAACGATTACCCTTTCGGAGGCATCTTGAATCGAAGGAGGCGGTTCTTTGTCTTTCTTGACACCGAAAACCCTCTTCATCTTTCTGTTCTTTTTCCTATTCCTTCACCGCCGCAAAAATGGAGCAATTCGACGTCGATTAACTTCCAGAGACGAGAAACGACGCCGGAATGTGGAAGAAAAACCCTCCAAAAAGAGAAATTGGTTTCAGTGGAAGATCGCGATGAGAATCTCTCTCTCTTTGCTATCGCTTTTTCTTGGATCGTTCAGAGAAGAAAGGAGAAGACCAATGGAAAAATATTCTCCTGTAGCCGATCCTATGCTAATAAGAAACCAACGCCAATGCAATTGGGCAGACTATTTATTTGCAATTACAAAACGATTTTTATTTGACGCGCCATCATTTATATCTATTTTTCGGTCCTGAAAAGTGAATTTACGATATTACCCTGGCTTATTCGGATAATCGGATTGAACGATTCTTCTTTAACTTCATCACGCGCGTTTAGAATCGGTCAGTTTTATTTTGAATTTACAAACTTTTCAAAAATATTTATAAATAATAACAAAATATCACACTTTATTACCGTAGTTGCGATAGACTATATACATAAACAGTAAAATTTTATTATATTTATCAATATTTTAATAGTAATTATCCATAATCTTTCTCTCGAAAATTCGATTATTCATTTTTTGGTTGTACTAAAAAATTTTTTAATGATTTTTTAAAAATGCTTATCTATATTTAATGGCAAAATTTAAAAGAACAATTTTTGTAAAAAGATGCTGGTAGAGATCCATAATTTATTACAAGTCATGTAGGTTTTTATTGTGTGGTTGGATATGTCTTGTCTAAGTATAATAAATTATTGTAGTTCTCAATTTAGTCTAATAACAAGCATATCTTAAAATGCTCAATTGCACCATTTTAATATTAAAGATTATCAATTAAACTTTGCAAATAATATATTAATTATTAGTTAGTAGAGTTTTTGTGGGCATTAAATTATTATTTTATTAATATTTATAGACATGTAGGTATGCCACATTGGACACGCCACGTAAAAATGGACTATGTTATTGGGTGGCTCAGAATTTGATGATTAGCCAATCGAGTTTTATATGCTAAATAGCAAGCATGATGAGTAATAACCAGTTAATAACGCAATTTTTCATCAACAAATTTTTGATATGGTTTCTATAGAAGGCCGCCTAATTTGAGATTATTTTAATACTATTGACATAAGGGAAAAGACATGTAAATGTTAAAAGATCAAGTTGAATAGATTCAAAATTTGGATTCATATTTGGCATTTTATGACTCCGACATTTACATTTCTCTATTTGGCTGTCATCTTTGCTTGTTCTTACCCACATGTTTCCTAGAAAAATTCTTAGGAGATATCCAAATTCTTTTAAGTCTATTTTAACTATACTTTCATATTCTTAAAATTGCTCTCGTTCGAATATCCCTCTCATAAATTCGGGGTGTTACACCAATATTTTCCACTAAATTATCTTCATATCACATTCTTTTTTTATGAATAAAATTTGACATTTTGAGACAATGAGCACTTTAATTGGGAGAAAAAAATTGATACCAGAATAATAAAGTTAAAAATCATAAAAAGTTAAAATGAATATTACATATTTCTTTCACAAATACAATGCTTCACTCAAACTCACTACACATGATTACTATTCTGCAATGTCAAGAGACATAACTTCAAAGAATTCCCCCTTTCATATCTTCTAAGACATCTCAGATCACACATCAGAGAGTGTCTTTCAAGCCACTTTTATGAGAAGGATACAAATACAATGAAGATGAACAATGGCCACCCTCAATATTATACAGCAATTTTGGTGACCCTATACATCGGCTGATTTTGAAGAACCAGGCCAGGGAAGAAAACGAGATAAAAATGGCAGCCAAATACAGCAAAGACGGGACAGTTCAGCTCGAGGGTGTGCTCGATGAAACATCAAGGTGCTAATCCAAGTTCCTTTCTCGTCTTTCCCACAAACAAGTCTCCAGATTTGATCAATCCAGGAATGCATCCACTAATTGTAACGAAAGGAAGTTGTGCAACTCCTTCTTTCCTTCCAAGCGAAACAATTGCGAGCTGAGAACCGGGTTTGTACGTAGCCAACCTGCTCTCGTTTGCTCCCGTTAGCATCAGTTTCAGGTTCTTGGAAGTTACATGCGCATGTCTTTCTGCCAAATAACCTTGTTTGATTTCCTGTTCAATGAATCCAAGTTCACAATATTATGAAGAGATGATGTTTATGTAACTGAACAGAAATATTATGTAAGCATGTTAATAAACTGATCAGGTCGACGCCGAGTTGGGTGCCTATGTTTGTCATTATTACAGCTTGCTTCTTCACTTTTGACCTTTTATTATTTTTTCCTACTTATTCTTGCCCCTTTATAGAAATGATTTGCTCTTAGTTCAACCCATTGGAGGCCACTTCTACTTGTTTCTCTTGTTAGGACATTTAAGCACAAGCTGAATTACAAAGGACCGCAAATGATGGACTATCCTGCCAGTTACCTAAAAAGAGAATTAAAACTCTCTTCGAATCAAGTTTGGTATTAAATTCCGAAGCAATATGTAAAACCTAGTGAGGAGAATATTAGGATAATTAGTATGGTTATTAGAAAGGGTATATTAGTAAATAGCTAGGAAGTTTGTTAGGGCTTTTAATTATAAATAGAGGGAATGGGTTGGAAGCAAAGGGTGAATCATTTTGGGAATAATTTCCATCGTAGAAATTTTGGAGAGTAGCACTCTCGAAAGGCTATAGTATAATGTAGTTTCTTCATTGATATTGCAATATATATATCTATCCTTTAGTGTTCTTTATTGTTCTTGAGAGTTCTTGTTAGGAGATATCCTAACAAATCCTAACACAATAGAAGTGTTGCGGCGGTCAAACCATCATGACATGCATGTTCACGTATGCATGTATCATTGAGCGTGATGAAGGATGGGGAGTCATCTACAAGGTTACAACTAACTCTTCTACTCTTTTGCCCTTCTTTTTAAAAGGAATTTGTTTGATAAACTAGGATAAATATTATCTATTTTATAGCTATTAACTAATCTTTCAAATAAAGAACTTGCCTGAAGGTCTGTGATATCTCCCACTGCAAAGACATTCTTAAAACCCCTGACCCTCATGTGCTTGTCAACCATCAGTCTTCCATGGATGTCCAAGCTGTTTTTCAAGATGGTCTCTTTCAGCCACTGAGATCCAATTGGTTTTCCAGTGCACACAAAGTGGCAATCGGCTGCAATAGTCTCACCACTCGAAGTTTGATATACTCCATCTGATAAAGATTGCATTGAAATAGATTGTTGTAGGATCACTTCAACTTTCTTTGATGTTAACCAATCCAGCGCCTTTTGAGAAGCCTTAACCCCGACAAATTCCATTAATCTCGCCCCTCGGTGTATTAATTTCAAATTTTTCTCTGGAAAATCAACCGCAATTTCAGCAGCGAGTTCTACACCAGTAGGACCACCTCCAATTATTAAAATCGTATTGGCAGATTTTATCTTCTCACATTCTGTATCCAAAAAGAGCAAGTTAGCCAGCTAATCCAACCTGTATGTTTGAATGAAGTAAAATGAATGTGATGGTAAGTTAAGGTAGTTGGGTTTCCCCCACATGACTTTCAGTAAGGATTGATGCCCTAGCATCCTGAAAGCAATTAAACAGAAACTTATGCCTACTTTCAGTTTCAGCTACTGCAGATCCTTTTTATAGTAACTACTAACTACAGTATTATGCTTATGGCCCAGTTCTCAAAAGACTTCGCCACCCAAAACTTGTCTCCAAGAGACAGCTTTAAGTTGTAAGTTCTCAACCTAGGACCTTGAGCAGAACATAAGTGGCCATTTTTTTCTTTCAAATTTTATCTTTATCCCAACGCTTACTAATATTGAATAAAGACAAACTCAAAACTGGAACCTGGCAACTCCAAAAGTTGAAGGTGCAAAAAAAGAGGGTTTCTGTCTAGCTTATGTACAAATCCCTTGGGACTTAGGAAGGAAGCAGTTTTCTCAATCAAGATTGTATCATCACTCTGCTACTTATAAGATTACACAAAATTTTGGAGTGAAAGTTGCATATCAGGTGTGAAAATAAAGCTCCAGAGAAAAAGAAAATTGCAAGTCCATGCAGATCCTACAACTGAAATATTAGCATTGCCAGTTCTACTTCAATAACAAACATAAAAATTTCATTGAATCAACTTTACTCACCTGCTTGGTATTGACTGATCCTTTCAGTTCTACTTTTTGGAATGGTTTCCTTGTGACCGGTGGCAACAACAAGATAATCGTATGGAACTGAAGAGCCATCTGACACGAAAACTTCCTTGTCTGTAATATTTGTGGCCGAAGATGCAATAATTCTTGCATTGGGAAGGTAATCAGTATGATTAATCACGGATCTTTCAGCAAATGATGGCTCCACCATTGACCTCAAGCCTGCCCATGAGATCTCAAAATACTCCTTCCTGAATCCAATTAAATCATTTATTATCATTGTGACCATTCTGAAAAATAATTTCTTCAGGAAAAGAAAAGGGACATAACTCAAGTTGTTCCTTTAGCCAATAATGGGATCAAATTAAATATTAGAAAATGAAGGATAAGAACACTTGGCATATTGTCAGTTAAAAAGGGATAAGTATATTTATCCAAAGATAAATTAAAAAAAAAAAAAATTGTCTTTATGCCAAACAAAAATAAATATAAAAAAGTAAGTGTTTGTCTACTGGACATGTTCCCCATGCAGTATGGTCAAAGATAATGTAACCTCTTACCAGAAAGCTAAAAGAGATTCACATTTCCCGTTCTCTTGTTTGGAAAAGTCCAATAATACAATAGCATTCAACAATTAAAACCATCAAGATAGTTGCCCGCCCACCCACCACCACCAAAAAAGAAAAAAAAGAAGACACCCATTAAGATACATGGTTAAATTCTCGTTTGTATCTAACATATTGACTTGCATTAATGCAAGTGATCCTAAATTCAAAAACAAAAATGACCTTCACCCTTCATTTAGCAGTTTTTACAAGTTAAAGATAGTCTGCTGCTGTCTTTTAAAGAGTATGCTTAAGGCTATTATAGAAACCTTCTAAGAAAATTAACAAAATCTAGCCGATCCATGGAAATAAGCCCATTAATTTAGAAACAAATTGTCCCTTTCTTTCTTTCTTTCTTTCCTTCTTTCTGTCTATTATTGTTTATAATTTAAATTTGGTAATTAACTCCTTCATCTTCATTTTTAATATAGGTATCCTTTAAGATAAAAAGAAATAGGAATACCGTCTGGCATTACAATATCTTGAATATATAACATAATAAACAACATATAAGATATGTGTAAACTTACCTCATCGATACTTGAACTCAGAAACAATGTATTCAAAACCTCAGAAAAAAAAAAAAAAAAAAAAAGGAAAAAAAAACTTATCTTCTACATTGTCTACATATATTTCTACAATAGATTCATTAGTATATCATCCTCTTCCAAATGAGATGAGCTCTTGCAGGCCTTGGATCAGCTACTTTTTATTGCCTATAAATAGCCTAAGCATTCACCTCAATCATCCAAATATCCTATTCCTCATAATTAGCTAAGCCTGAAATAGGTATTCGTAACATTCACCCTTACATTATTTTATTTTATCTCTAACATAACTTAATCTGGTTTGCCTCTAACTCAATTCAGAGTCACGGTTCATCAGCCCTCGCAATTCTCTGCTGGAGGCTCCCATAGCTGCTACACAATCCACCAAGCTGTACGATAACTAATTTTTCCTACGTTCTTCCATGAATCACTCCCCTCTTTCACAAATTCATCAATCTATAAACATAATTACCAAATCTGCATATTACTTTCAACAATCTAATAAAATTACGCTTTCTCCGGTCCAAATCATCAAGGAAAACCATTAGTGATCAGTTATTATAACAATTTATGTAACGAAATAAAATTTCATTCAACGAGTAACTGTTACAATTGCTCAGTTTTAACACTAACACGAACTAATGTCACAAACCACTAATGATTTTCCTTAACGCGAACCCCCTCCAACAAAATGAGCAACAGTTCCTAAACTTTCCAACTACAACTCATATGATTTAATCCAATGACAGACAAAAGCAGGAGAAGCTTACTGATCGATTAGCACGACATCGGCGACAAATTGAAGAGAATAAGCAACAAATGCACCGCCAATTCCTCCGCCTACTACCACCACCCTCTTCTTGTCTTCCGCCGCCATCATCTGCAGGCCTTTGGTAGAATTCAAGAGACACATCTTTGAAGCGATTTCAGAACGACCTTTTATAGCTCAAAACTTGAATATTAAAATGGTGATTAGCGAATAAAGATGGGAATTGTCTAGAGATCAAGAAATGGAGGGTTTTCCAGTGGGAAAACCTCGAGATTCCGGGTGTTAATGGGGCCCGAAGAAGGAATTTGTAGAGTATAAAAATGGGGGAAAAGAGAAAGGAAAATTAAAAAGGAATAATGAGGTCTCGAAAAATGGCGTCGATGGGCTTTGTTGGCGCGAATAGTCATTAGAGAGAAAAAAACAGTTAGCCTGCTGACCCGGGTCCATTGCAAGCAGTAATTTCTTGAGATTTATTTTGTTTCTTTTAACGTTTTTCCCCCCATTTTTGGAATTTTTTATAGGGTTGTTTTTCTACTTTTTGTTTTCTGTTGTAAATTAAATTATTCTTTTTTTTTTATTTATTTAAATACTATTTTGACCCATATATTTTAGAGTTGATCCAATTTTGATCCCTATATCTTCAATTATTCGATTTTAGTCTATATATTTTCAATAAATCTTAAATTTATTCTCTTTATTGTTTATTTTTAAATTTTGTTTTGTTATCTATAATGTTTTTACTATAAATTTGAAAAAATAGGGTTATCTTCAAATATAGGAATATGAACCAAAATGTTTATAAATATAGCAAAATTTCAGATCGCAATTGATTACTATCACTATCATGGTTTATTAAGTCGATTTCGTACCAATTTGTTTTCTATATCTACTATTTGATAATATTTTCAAAATCAAAGCTCTATTTTGAAAACTAATTAAAAAAGCGTAATTTTTGAAAATTTGTTTTGTTTTTTTAAATTTAGTTAGAAGTTCAAATATTTAAAATAAAAAGAAATCCAATTGCTTGTTTTTTTTTTTTCTCAATACAATCCAGACGTGAATAAATCGAAACTCTAAATTTGATGTTGATAGTACAAAATTCATGTCAATCAAATATACTCATTTTATAAAAAAAAATCAAATAGTTATACTTTTTTAATAAAATATATGAGGATGGAAAATCGAAATTCTAAATTTGAAATCAATGGTACAAGACTTTATTCCTATTGGGTATATTAATATTAATTTTTTTAAAAAAATCAAATTCCCAACTACTAGTTTAAGATTTGTCTGTATATATTTTTTATATAACATTGATGTTATCACATGTACACATCTGGATCATTAATTGATAGTTGACCAGTTTGGTTTGTTTCATTATTTAAGTGCACCACAACCCATTAAAAAATGTGCACCATTAACTCATACAATTTTGTCAAAGCTTCATCACTAGTTTGAGGTTGATTTAAGTTTGGTTTGAGAGGACATAAAAAGCAATAATGAGAGAATTTTAAATGCTTAGGTTTGGTAAAATTAATTATTTGTGAATCTATTGAGAATAGGTCTTCTATTTGTTCTAACAAAGAGAAATTTTTTCCAAAGACCCATAAAAGAATAATACATGTATGTTAATTAGTCAATAGGAAATTCTTACCGATCATCATTAGAAATTGTGTTAGAATATCTTGAATATGGTGTCTGGTGCTTCAAATGTTAAGTATGGGGTCTTGTTGTTAGTCAATAAGTTGAGGTCCACGGGCAATGCACAGCGTATTGGTGGGTTTTGGGGCAATGCCCTCGAAACTTAAGTTGTATTTGAAAGAGTAAGGAATAAGCGCACAGAAGCAATTTGGATCTAAAACACTCTAACTACGTCAATTTTAAGGATTGAACATGCTTGTTCATAAACCCAAAAACAGAGTTTTGAAACTTACATTGGTGTAACTCAAAATTGAAGCAATCCTTTGTTAATTCTGATCACAAACACTTCGTGGACCATTGTTAGAGTCTTCCTTGTTAATCACTCGACCTTAGAACAAATAGTGGGATCTAAATTGCGATGAATTTGAAGCTGCTTTTGAGATTGGAAAGAGTTTTGGAGTTTGAGAGTTTTGAAGAAAATTTGATAGAAATTCTCAGCCTTTATCAATCTTAATTGATGCTAATCAACCTCTATTTAAAGAAGAAACCATGGAAATCAAATTAAGTTCAATGAGACACCAAGTAGGTGACTAATTAAGTGGGATTCGAGGTGTGTTCAAATGGGTTTGAGGAGAAAACACCTCCTTAAAATTCATGCAAAAATTAAATTTCCCAAATTCAATTTAAAATGAATTTTCTTTTTAATAAAACTAATTCAATTAAATAATTTTAAATAAAGTTAATCATTAATTAAACATTTTAATTAATTATTTTATTTTAATATTTAATATTAAATAAAATTAATTAATTTTAAATAATTAATTATATTAAATTAATATCAAATTATTTTTTTCACAATCTCCATTTTTCCAAATCCAATGAATCTCTATTAATTTGAACAATATTTAAATCACATTTAAATATTTCAAACTCTCCATTATTATTTAATTCATAATTAAACGATCATACGTTTAAATAAAATGTAATACTTACTCTTTAAATCGAATTTGAACGTTTCAATTTCTCTCATCACACTATTCTAAGGTTATATGAGTTAAAAGTGGAACCTAATTGACCTACAAATCTGAGTCCCAACAATACAAAATTAACCGGCTAACTAATTAACCTTCGTTAACTACTGAGACATTCCATTATAGCCTAGTAGTTGTACTTCTCTTCACTGTAGATATATTTTTGTCCACTTTATATAACCACGATTGGTAAGTCGATCATTCACAAGTTGTTCGTAATTTTAATTAGGTCAAAAATTACATTTTACGCCTATAATTACTTATTGTTTCTTAAGTCTCACTGATCCTCTAATGAACAATTAATTTATGGTTCAACCACCAAACTAAGTCCCTTTCGAGCCAATGAGAAGGTGGGGCTCTTTGTCCAAGATCTGGAATCAGTACTTAAGAGAACAACTTCTTTACTAACTTAGAATTAGGTAGGAGTGAATTTCATCTTGCAAGACTATGTTTCTAGCTATCTATCTGGTCTTATCCCTAGAATGGTAGGCTTATTGAGTCGGCGAACTCGAGTCACTCTCACCCATGCAGATTAAAGGATAATCTCGAATAAACATGAGTTCATAGTTAGCTCAGGATTAAGATAGAACTACTTAGGTCATCATTTTTTAAATAATCAGTCTTAACAGTAAACATCATTATAACGTAAAAGTGATTATCTCATGATCCGATCTTATGCAAACTCATTGCATAAGATGCCCTTACACGCATGTCTTTTACAATCACGTGTTTTAGGACATAAAACCCAACCGGATTCGTATTTGTCATATTTACGTTCTTTACCCTAGGGTTTAGTGAAGTGCGCTTTCTAAACTCTATAGGCATCTATGCTTTATATAATATGAATTATTCTATCCAACAGTAGATTGTTGTCTCTCTGCTCATGGATGTAGCTAACATACATAAATTTTTTCATTTTTTTGCTTGTCTTTATTGGTTAATTTCACAATATATATATAATTCCACTTTCTTAAAGATTTGTAGCTTTCTCTAACTATTTACAAATGATCTCAAATTTATCACTCCATCCTTAATGTTTTTCAAAAATATCATTCCACATAAACATATTTCACATTCATTCTTTCGTGAAAGTTGGATTCATCCAATTTTTTTATAACAATTATTTTTTGAAAACTTTTACGTATAATTTAGATTATAATTAATTAATTAAATTTCAATCATATAAATTTAAGTCATGGTTGCCATTTGTTTTTTAGTTTTTTTTTTAATTGAATACTAAACTTTTTTTTAAAAAAATAATTATCTAATAATAAATTATAAATTAAATATCAATATGAAAATAACTGAAATAATAAATATACTTCGATCATTATATTTAGACCACATTAATTTGGTACTAATTGACCGAACATTGTAACTAATTTTTTATAATTTAAAGAAAATTATTATAAATACAAAAAATATCAAATTATTTATAAATATGGCAAAATTTCACTAATTTAAACTTAATACCAAACACTATTTTTTTTATTAATTTAAATTAAAATAATTTTTTTTTTACCAAACATTCTTTTTTTTTTTTTTAATTATTATTTCAACTATATCTCTTTTTTTGTATATTAAAAATTTTATAAATAAAGTCTGAATTTGACAAAATGAAAAGCATCGGATTCGTTTTTCAAAGACTTGATATGAAAAGTATAAAATTAATTGGTACAAAGTGGCTTTTCTTTTTCTTTTAAAATATGGAATTAAAATGTCTAGTAAAAACGTCTACGACCCAAATTATGGGCTATTGAATTAAAAAAAAAAAAAAAAACCGAAATATAAGTTAAAAAAAAAAACTTGAAATTAAAGAATTTAGGAATATATATATATCTCGCTATCACAAAAAAAAATTAATTGTTTTTAAATATAGCAGAATGAACAAAAATATTTATAAATACAGAAAAATTTTATTGTCTATTAACAATCTATCACTATCACGGATACACGGTAGAATTTTTCCATATTTGTAAATAGTTTGATTTTTTTATTTATAATAATTTTCTTAAATAAAAAGGTATTATAATAACAAAAATTGGAAAGTGCACTCTTGGTCCCTAAGGTTTGAAGTTAGTTTCTATTTGGTCCCTAAAGTTTCAAAAGAGACACTTTATTCCCTAAGGTTTGAAAAATGATTCTAAATGATCCCTTCAATTAATTGGACTGTTAGTTGATTAACGAAAAAGTGACGTGACATATTGAATTAAATTTTAAATGAGGTTCAATTTTTATTAATTTTACATTATTTTTTTTAGTAAAACTTGCCAACTCAATATGCCACGCCACCTATCCATTAGTCAACTAACGGTCAAGTTAATTCAGGGACTGTTCAGAAACATTTTTCAAACCTTAGGAACTAAAATCTCTCTTTTGAAACCTCAGAAACCAAATAGCCACTAACGTCAAACTTTAGGGGCTAACGGTGCATTTTGCCCTAACAAAAATTATATAGTGGATAAAAATTACAATATTATTTAAATTAAGACTTTTAATTCGATAAAATAAAAAGTTTATGAAAAAAATGAATACAACATTACAAATTTAGAATTATAATTGAACTTTTTAACTAAAATGAACTTGACTTAATCATACTGATATATTTTTTAGTGATATTTTTTCGTAATATTAATAACACGTTACCCTCTAAAAAAAATTAAGATAGAAATATTTAAGATTTTTTTAGTTGAATAATAATTATAGAAAATGATAATTATCATATTGTCTTATTTATTGAACTTTCAAACATTTGTTTGTTCATTCATTCCCACGGTAATACAAAAAACCAGCAGCGCCGTTCATAATTATCATTAATTATTTTGTATAATTTTTTTCCTTTTTTCTATTTTTAATTAAAACGTAGCCATCTGTATCTTTATATATAAATAATAATAATAATAATAATAATAATAATAAATTACGTAAAGAGTTCTCCCTCTTTTGTTGTTGTATAACGTAAGCATCAACCTTGGACTAAAAAAAGAAAAAGCATCAACTATGTCTTGTAAGTTGTTTTCAAATAAATAAATAAACAAAAAGTTAAATTGTTTTTTTAAAAGGAAAATTTAAAAATAATATATGGATGAGAATTTGGGATAGAGCTTTTTGCAAGCAAGTAATTTATTTTGATCGCGTTTCGTTTAATTTTTCAAGGATTTAATATTAAAAACAAGTCATTTAAAAAAAATTAATATTAAAAACAAGTCATTTAAAAAAAATTGAAATATTTAGTAAGGAAACACTCTTAAAATATATTTTAAATAATTTTAATCAAAAAAATTTAAGTAAAAATAACTTTTTTTAAAAAAATATTAGTCAGTTAAGAATTTTTCTTTTTAAGTCTTTTTGTCCCTAGAATTCTAAATGGAAGATTTATTACCTTGAACAAATTTAGTTGTCTTATGGTTTGGTCCTTTTCGGTTATATTTCGGTTTTTGAGTTTTTAAACTAAAGAATTTGCATTTGGTAACATTATTTGTCTATTCGTCAAAAAAAATTGATATTACACATATTTTTCCCTTTTCTATTATTAAATTTTTTTTAAAAATTATTTTTAGATTAAAAACCACATTTAATCCCTAAACTTTCATAAAAGTAACAATTTAGAAGCAAGTAATTGTTTTTTAACCTCATTTCTTATCGCTATTCTTTCTCTATCTCCTCTTCCCATCTTCATTCTTAGTCATCTAAAAATAAAGGGTTTTTATCTAGGCATTTTTCTGATATTTGTTTTTTTAGTAGTAAAAATGGGAAATATAGAAAGGGAAGAAAGAGGAGGGACGAGAGGAAAGAAAATTGGAAATTTTTTTTTTTTAACTCAAAATGGTTGTCATGTTAATATTCTATTAGGTACCAAAATGAAACCAAACACAAAATTCAAGGTAAAATCGTTGAGTTTGAAAACTCAATGACTCAATACAACCTAACAAAAATCTCAAGGACCAAAAAGGATTGCCAGGAGCAAAATCAATAACAAATTCAGGAAAAATATAGTTACAGGCTGCAAAACTAGAACATGATATTGCGACAGCAAATAAGAGTAGGGTTTTAAAGAAAGGTTTGGAACATATTCCAAATTCTCTTAGGAACTAACAAAAAAGTTGACAAAGTGACAAAATGAAACCATATACAAACTTCAAAATAAAATTATTGAGTTTGAAAACTAAAGAACTCAAATATAACCTAACCCAAACTTTAAGAATCAAAAGTGCAATTTTCCTCTTTATTTTGTTATTATTATTTTTTAAAGAAAGCAAAGATAGGATCCATTAAATATGTCAATATCTAATTAATTCGCTTTAATATTATGAGTATTATCATTATTAATTACTTACCATAAAAATAAACCAAATATATATATATTTGAAATAGACTTGGTAAACCTATGGGTTGTTCCCTTTGCCTATTTTTAATTAGTATGGTTTTAACTATTTCTTTGACAAAGATTGTAAGAGTCATAGCTGAATATCGAAAATGCGAAACAAAAGACTTTTTGGTCACGCCAATTAAACTATACTTGCTTTAAAACGATGAATGACAATACTTACAGATATATTTCAACGAGTATGAAGTTAATAGTTTAAATGTCTATTTTTCCTCACAAATCATGTTTTCAAGTGTTTTAATTCGTACGAACTTTCCATGCTTTTCTTTTTCTTTGTTCTTCATTTAATTTTACAGTATTCCCTTTTTACCTTTAGATATTTCGATTATTCCTATTTTATTTTCATAATCTTTCCTATCTTTTTTATAGGTTCACTTTTTTAAAAGCATACATTCACATCATTTGACAAATACAAACCCTTTCACGAAAGTACAATAACTTCACTTTTTACTTCTTTTCTTTTCTTGCATCCTTTCATACAAAAAGAACACAGTGGTCAAATCTATAAAATTCCATAATATTTTAGAAGATACAACAACATGATTTCAAAAAAAAAAAAAAATCAATGATGTATCTTTATTAAAGTTATTGATAATCTATTTTTACTCAATCTCGTGTAAACTATTTTACTTTATTTTATCTCTTAAATTACTTTTAAACATAATGTCCAATATTTATCAAAAAAAATATTTTCATTGACCCATTCATAATTCATTTATATTTCAAACATTTTCAACTTCGTCGGTTGCGTTTAAGGAGGAAGAATATAATGTATTTTTATTTATTTATTTTTTTTCTTTTGAGGAATTTTGAACAAATTGTTTAGGATTCTTAATGTTTGTGTAGCAGGAAGAAAAAAAAATCAATAGCTTTATAATAGGAATCTTTACACATGTCATATTGATCTTGTTGAATAACAATTGTACTTCTTTTATGGCTATTAAATTGAAAATCTCCCTGGTCTTACATTTAAGAACTCGTTTGGATTGATTTGACAACAAAATGTTTTTAAAAAATTCATTTTTATTTAAACTCTTTTGATAAAAATCGATTAAAATACAATTTAAAATTTATTTTGAGTGGTTGTCAAACATTCTAATTTTTTATTAAATGATTTATTTTTTTTTAAATTAAACACTCGGAATTGCATTCCAAATATACCCTAAATCTCTACTAGTGATAGAGTTTTTTTTTTTTTTTGAAGAGAGACTAAAAAAATGTCATATTGACAAATATATATATAAGATTCATTTTAAACAACTCAAAAAAGATATGAAAACTTATTTTCATAAAAGTATTTACACAAGGGTTCAATTTGTCAATTCCAATATAATGTAGTAGATAAAATTGTAATTACTTTAGAGAAAGGTTTGATTCCAACCCTATTCTTGAACTAAAAAAAACTATATTCAATTTTTATTTTTTAATATTATATTCACGATATTGATTTATTGAAGATATTTATTTTTATGTATTTACCTAATTTGCACAACACAAATTGGTACATTTGGTTTGAAAAAATAAGTCTATGGACACTATTTCTTTCCTTGAATTTAAAATTTCAATTTTTTTTTTGTTTTTTTTAGAATTTGACTATTTATTCAAATGCATACTTTTGCCCCCAAAAAAAAATTATAATGAAAAAATAAATATAAATTTCAAAATATTGGTATCAAATTTTTTTTATATCCGAAAAATAAATTGAACCCTTTACCTCTCAAGGATCAATTGAGACTATGTATTCTTTTTACCACTAGGCCAACATATGATAGTTTGTAAACTTGAGTGAGTGAGAGAAAAAATCATAGTATATAAGAGCAAACTAACTCGAGATAAAGAGGTGAAATTGTTTTCAAAAAAATGAGCTATTTGAGTTTTCAATTCTAAAAATTGGTCCATTTTTTAAAAATTATTTTTAGGGACTCCTTGGTAGATGAAATGTCACAAATACCCCAATTACAGTCCAATCTTTAAACTTCTACTATTTCCACCTTTACATTGCAAGTTGGTTGAGTTTTTCACTTCAACAAATTTTCGTAAAAGTTGAGCTTTCAAATATAAAAATTTAGAGTTGAAATAGAGCTAGCTCTCAATTTTTGACTCTTATTCTAGAAAGATTAAACAAAGACTAAAATTGATTTTTTTTTTTTTTTTTTTCTGAAAATCATGAATTTCAATCAAGAGTTTGGTTGGAATTCATGATTTTTAGCACTATGATTCATAATTTTTATTTTTTTTTCATTCCATTTTTTTATAACAAAAGTAGATAAACAGTATATTTTACTATTAGTTATAAATATTTTCAACAATTTTATTATTTAAGATAATTTTTTTTAAAAAAAAATCGTTCAAACTATTTGACTTTATTATCGAAAAGGTAGGTGAAAATATTGAGGAATGTTGTTGAAAATGGTAGAAAATAAGGGTATAAAAAGGTGATTTTAATCCGAGAAGGAGCACGAGAAAACGACACATGACAAAGTTAATATTATGCATCATTATTTTCAAATTTTAATTTGATGTAAATGCCACAGCGGATAAGCATGATCCCGTGATCGGGAACTTCCTTTATATATTGTATTATACACTCCGACAAATGGACTTTTCTTTACTAGAAAACCATTATCGATTTCCTTCTACAAAAACCATCTTCCAAATCACTGCCGAATCAACTCCTCCGAATTTCAACCGCACAAATCTGATCTCCGCCCACATTCATGGCGCCCAGCGACGCTGTGATCGTAGTGGACGGCTTGAACTTCGAGCAGAGGCACGGCAAGGAACGAGTGCGAGTGGCTCGGGTGTGGCGGACCAAAGACGGCCGTCATTTTATCGTTGAATGGAGCGTTGGCATCAGTCTCCTCTCCGTTGGCATCGTCGCCGCATACGTTAGCGATGATAACTCCGATATCGTTGCTACCGATACTATGAAAAACACTGTAATTGTTTTCAAATCTACTCATTGTTGCATTGATGATTATTTGATTTGATGATTTGATTATTGTGTTTCTTGTGAATCCTATTGTGTAATTATAAGAAGAGGAAGAGGAAAGTGAGGAGTATCGTTATCGTCATTATTATTATTTTGATTTGGACTATTTGGTTGAGTTATTAGTTGCCTAAGTAATTAGTGGTAGAACGTGTTCATTACAGGTTTGTAATGTGGATATTAAAATTTGAATTGCTCAACTTAGATCAGTTGCGTAGGATCTGGAAGTTTTCAATCGTAGGGGAAAAGAATTCTGCTGCTCTGCTCTATCTGTTATTTTTTTCCCTTATTATTTTCTTTATTGGATCGTTGTTTATGGTTTGATGCTTTGAGTGAAATGACATCGAGCAGCTTCTGATCTTGAAAAGTTTATCTAATTAGTTTAGCGGTCATCAGTGGAAGATTTCTGAAGGCAGGGTTTGGATCTTGAATTTGGAAAACAGAGCAAATCTCAAAACTAGTTTACGTTTTTCAATGATAAAAAGTGAGGGATTAGTTTGGCAGTGTGATGGAAACAGGGTGGGAAGGGAATCTTAGATGAGAGACTGTCTTACCTTTCTGTGTCTTAATCATAGCGGATCATATTTGCATTTTTTGGTTCTCGCATTTTTTTCTCTCTTTTTATCTTTTTTTGGGTACTAATACTATTACTCGTACTTTTGTGGTTTTAACTTCTGATACTGTTACTCGCTTAACGGTTAGAAGTCAATGGATTTTATTTCTTCAGGTATACGCAAAAGCCAAGGAATGTTCTGATCAAATTTCAGTGGAAGATTTTGCAATTCTTCTTGCCAAGCACTTCACGTTGTCTTACAAGCAGGTAAACTCCATGTTTAAACTTGTAAATCTTAATTATATGCGGGCCGGTATATTGACACCTTTCAGGTCGGTACTAGTTGAAGTTGTAAATTGGATTTGTGAGAAATCAGGGGTTGTGATTTGGTGGGAGTTTTAATTGGTGTAAAGTAAAAACTTAGTTTAGTAGTATTAATGTGCTTGACTTGTATCTACCCATTATACACACATTACATCAACCATAATAACTTCTTGCCCGCTTCATATCCACCCACTACATGGAGCGGGTAAGAATTGAAAATATTTAGTTATCTCCATTTCAAAACACTTGCATGAGATCATCTAACCACTTCTAGAACTTCACTTTAGCTCTCACATGTTTTTGTTGGAGGTTGCAAGATCCATACCCTTCAGTATTAAAGTTATGTTACTTTGCTCATTGTAACCAACTTGGCTTGTGTCTTCACCGTAGCAGATCTTTTCTCACGACAACAATTCAAGAAAAAGAAGTTTCTACTATTTTGTTCTCTGGGAGTACATCACTTAATAATCCATTGGGGAAACCATTGTTTTTGTTTTTACTTGATACGCCTCAGGTTTCATAAAGATGACATAATTTTGCTTAAGTGGAACCCTTGTTTTTCCATTCGAACTAGTCCTTTTTTAACCCTAAAGAAAAATGGTGCCAAATTCTTGAAAATGTCATGTCGTTAATCTCCTACAATTAGCGATGAATGTTCCATATAATTCGAGGTTTTTATTGGTGGATACTTTTACCTGCTTTCTAAATAAAAAGAACCTTGTTCTTCAAGTGGTACAAAAAAGAAAGCTCAGTCGGCTATTCTAGATCTCTTTTGTTTTTTCTCCACACCTGCATGCCCCATTGAGAGGTTCGCCAGATGCATGCATTACTGAATAATAATCAGTCCACTGAATTAGCTGCATATTGCCAGGACAGAGTAAACATCTATGTTCCACGAACTTCCAGAAAATGACGTTTCATGCTTCCTTTGAACTTCTTCATTTTTCGTCTTTTCTTCTGCTCATTTCCTCGTTTCCTCCTCATTGTACACGGTGCACATCCTTTGGGATAATTTTTCTATCGGTGCTAAAAGTTAATAAATTCAAAGCTGTTCTCCAATATGTGTAATTAATTTTGCAGGTTACTACTGCGATAGTGAAGATTGCAGAAAAGTCATGGGAGCGTGTATCTGTCAATGGTCAACCACACAACCATGGTTAGCTGTTCATTTTTGGAAAGGGGCTGACCAGTGAATGATTCTGAGTTCTTATAGACGAACTTTAGAAACCTCTTTTCTGAGAATTAACTTATATCATTACATTGAACCTCTCCGCCTGTTGAAATATTTAATTTAAGTAACTTATAGTTATAAAGCTTCCAGTGTTCATTCTTCCTTGTCTGCAAATTGGAACCTCCGAGTGAGTTTAAATGATATATATCCCTTTTTTATATAGTTTAAATGCTTGTGAATTTCGTGAACTTTAGTAGTTGAAACCCTTTTCAAGTGAGTTCTTCTCTTGCCCCCTCTCATGATGATAAAAAGGATTTGGACCCTTGATGAGTCTTCTGATGGTAAAGTCAACCAGAACATTTTTATTATGTTGAAACTTTTATGAAGCCTAACTATAGATAATTCGATTAGAGGGAAATCAAAAAAGTTTTACATATACAACCATATATTTTAGTTTTTGTGGAGTGCAAAATTCTTAACATCCTTTCATCTTTGGTCTTCCAGTTCTACTTTTTTTTATTATTATTATGTACCTCTACAAAGAAATCACCTAAAATTGAAATTTTGTATTTTAGATTTTTGTTTATGGAGCACAAAGGGCTTATTCCAGTAAAATTTTCTGTACATCTCTTGCTTTAACACACATATTATGATAAACCATGTATTTAGTTTATCGTAATAGAATTGAGCATGTGGTTGTTTTTTTCAATCTAATTAATAGCCACTCGTTTCCTGAGTTCTTATTTTCATTTTTTCTTTAATTTAAATTTTTTATTGAAGGCTTTAAACTTGGATCTGAAAAGCACACTGCAGAGGTGGTATTTAAGAAGTCAGGTGTTTTACAAGTGAGCTCTGGTATCGAGGGACTATCTTTGCTGAAGACAACTCAAGTAAGTCTGTTCTTTTAGATATATATTTTTAAAACTCCAGTTGTACAACTTATCAAACAAATTATGTTCGAGCAAGGTCGTCTCTTTTAAATACATATTCAAAATCCATTTGATATTTGAAACTATTTACTATTTCTCTCTTTTTCCTTTTTGTGGGCAAGTTATTTTTTATTCACCTGTCACAAAGTTTTTTCTTTTTTCTTTTTCTTTTTCTTATTTTTGTCGATGCTAAATACAATAGGTCTCCACTCTTTTTCCTGTAAGCTTAGTTATGCATATTTACTGCTTTCTCATTTTAGTAAATAATTCCAATTCTTATATGTTCACTGTATTATAGGAAAAAAAACGCTGCATGGTGTAGGTCCTCTTGTCTTTTTATCCTTTTTATATTTGCTTTTTTTTCCTCTTGTGGTGTGTATGATGACATGGCCTCACGTTTATCCATATAGAAAGCCACCTACATGCAAAGTGCAAACGTTTTCTAAAGGACACACACACAATGGTAACTGGTTACAAGGTTGAAGTTAAAGATCAATTGGATACTTTAGTTGGTTATGAAGCAATCAAGATTGCTAATTCAAGTTAGAGAGAAGTTGGGAATATTGCATTTTTTGGGGAAAGAAAATCAAATAGTACAGGTGTCAAACGAATCCTTCAAGCGGCACCCCCTCACTCCCCATGAAGGAGAGTTAACAGAGGTGCACTAGCTTTTCTTATTCTAGATCTGGCCTCATCGGTTTTTTAATAATGAATATATTTTCTTTCCTCTATCAGTCAATTAAGCCACTTTTGTATAATCTACCTCATTTGAACAATTGTTTTGCATCATCTTCTCTTTATTCTTGATCAGCATTAAGCATTTTGAAACCCGAACTCCACCCTTCATATCCAAATCCATTCAAACTTGAGAAGTGCCCTGAAATTGTCCAAGGGCATGTAGTAGTGTCTTTATATAGTTTGAGATTCTCCTCGCGGTTCTGGCATTATAAGCAAACAATTTTAGAAATATCAAGTATCAAATTCAACATATCTTGAATTCTTCATGAGGTTTAATCTTTATGATTTTGAGTATACAATCTGAAAGTCATTTAATGTAAATTACTCAGCTGTCATGATTATCTTTGATCTAACTCAAGGAGAACAGTGTATCATGGGGTAACGTGTCCTTTTAATGAAGAGTTGGCATTTGTTCCACTTGTAGAATACATAGCAGACAAAAATTTCAGGAAACTTGCTACTTGTAGATGCGGTTTATATATCTCATGTTTCTGCTGATTCTCTCTCTAAACTTCATCATGTGAGCAGTCAGGTTTTGAGCGATTTCATAGGGATAAGTACACAGCTCTTCCTGAGACACGTGAGAGGATATTAGCCACCGAAGTGTCTGCTTCATGGAGGTATATATCCTATTAATCAGACTTTTGATTGAGAACCAATACGTCCCATATAGCTTCTGGCTTTTCTGCTTTATTAGTTCAGGTAGAAGGACCATAGATTCCAAGTATCTCTGTTTGGTATCACAAACAAAATTTATATACTTTGATGCAGGTATACATTTGATTCTCTCTGTGGTATCCCTAAAAAGCAGAGTTACTTCACAGAAACATACCTTGATGTGAAAAAAGTATTGGTTGACACCTTCTTTGGTCCTCCAAAAGAGGGAGTTTATAGCCCATCTGTTCAATATACTCTTTATGAAATGGCAAAGAATGTCCTCAACAGGTCATTCTCTCATTCTCCCACTTGCAAATGCACACACTTGAATGCACAATCGCACCAACGTCCACAAATGTTTTAAATCTCTGTTGTAGGTTTTAATCTCTCTGCAAATAATTTTTGGATTTCCTCTATTTTAGGTTCCAAGTTATATCATCAGTGAGGCTGAAAATGCCAAATCTCCACTTCTTACCTGTCAACATATCAACAAAAGACAATCAGAGTATCGTTAAGGTAGGAATCTGCTTACAAATATTAGCTTTTCCTTGAAGATGTTTAGGCTGCGGTCTGGTAATTTCTTTGCAACACTGCTTGGACTCCAAACTTATGTTGAGTTTATGCAGAGTTCCCAATTTAGGTTCTTTAACATTATATGTTACTTTATTTCCTCAAAGAAGCATATCTTTGCATCATCTCTATACATAGTGAAAATCGTTCTATAAATTTGTTACATTTCATTCTTATTTTGCTCCTGAATTTTCAATTTCTTCCATTGGCCTTGTTTTGTTGTTTCCCCACGAGTTTTCCATCAGAACTAAGACTAGAATATAGAATTTCATCATGATAGGTACGGTATTAGGGGGTTATTTAGGGCATTAGGGGAATATTAGTAATTAGATAGGGAGTTTTGTTATATGTGTTGATTATAAATAGGGGAGAGGGGAAGGTAGAAGATAGGCAATACCGTAGTGAGTGAATTAGGGCTTGAGTATTATCTCAAGATAGGGAGGGTCCAAATACCTTACATTACTTAGTTTATCTTGTATTTTGATTACCTATTATATCTCAATATATTTTGGTTCTATCACATCATTAATCCGCAACCCTTGTAATATGTATAAACCTTGCTATTAGGTTGTTAAAATCTGTAGCCATTAGGTTAAAATATATAGTGAACTTGCCATTTGAAACAATCTCATATGTTGCATATGTCAATTAACAATTATTACATTTGTACAACTAATGTCTCAAATTATATAAGAACTATGTGTCACATGTCAGGTAGTACCTAACAGCAATCAAGATCGATAAACTAAGTTTCCTTCCCCTTCCCTCAAGCTCTCCCTCTCTATTTTATTTATAACTAACGCCCTAACTACTTAACTCTTATGTCCTTACTAATATCATACTAATATCACTAACTTAGACCCTTGCTCTATGCGACATAATCAGGAAAAGGATATTGTCACTTTGAGTAGCCTTTTTACCTAAGAAATACAACACAGAAAGAGTTGACTTTGTACAACTCTAGTGTCTAACAGATTCATTGTGCTAACAAGTGTCCATAAGTGAAGGAGCATCAAAGTATTTGATGTCCGTGCTTCTTAGCATTTTACTACAAACATTGGTATTGGTTTTTATTGTTAAAGAAATGAATGATGGTGTTGTTTTGTTTTGCAGTTTGAGGATGATGTGTATCTGCCAACAGATGAACCACATGGATCAATTGAAGCTTGCTTGAGCCGATTCTCTTCAAAGCTATGATGAAATTAAGCATTTTCTGCTTTTTCCCTAAGTCAGGTTGTTGTGCCTTCCCTCTTTGTAGAAAAGTGAATTTATACATCTGAAAAAAAAAAGAAAAAAAAAAAAACAAAAACTCCTACTTTTAGTTTAAAATAATAATGAAAAAAGCATAAGGAATGTTTATTTAAATTAAAGTGTTGATCATGGTTGCTACATTATGGATATTCTGTTTTGTGTAGAGTGTACGCTAATAAAATTTTAACTTATTTTCCAAAGGAAACTTGCTTTCTTTTTTTTTTTTTATTTATTTATTTATTTATTTATTTATATTAATTGTTGTAGTTTTATCAAATTTTTGTTTTTTCTGGGAGGCTAATGTCTTGACATGTTGGAACATGAAAGAGGGCTAAATTTTATAAATTTTTGTGAACTCAATTTTCACTCCCATAAAAATAACTCTGAAATTGGCATGTTTCTTTAAGATATTGGATTTTCAAATGTACTAAAAGAGTCCAACCAAATAAGTGCAATAAAAGCTGTCTAATCAAAGAAGAAGGTTTATTTGTTTATTTCTTAAATTTTAGAAAGATTTTAGTTGTGATTAAATATTTAATAAATTTTTAAACTTTTAATTAAATGGTCGATAGATATTTAGTTTTTCATTTTGTGTTTAAGTCATACTATAAGAGTGTATACAATATTGAAAAAGTTGAAAGATAACATATATTTTAAACCTATTAGACAATATAAAGTTGGAGAACTATAACTTGAAATTTAGCCTTAGTTAAAAATATGATTGTATTGGCCTTTTTTTTTGGTTTGTTTCGCCACTTGATATTTGCATGTTCGTACTTACCTCAACCCACCACTAAACATTTTAATATACATAAGATGTTACTCAGCATCACATGTGCCCACACAACATGGCTAGAGTGGAGAATTTGTTAAAAAATAACATTATATTGTAGTTGACATGTTACACTATGTTATGTTATAAATAGAGAAACGGTAAAATATCTCAAATTTCTATCCAAAAACTATGAAGGGTACAAATATTTTTAATTTATATTTGATTAAAATATCATTTTGGTTTCTGTACTTTAAAGTTTGTTCAATTTTAGTCCTTATACTTTTAATTTTGTCCAATTTTAGTCCATGTATTCTTTTTTTCAAAAAAGAAAAAATCTTTAAGGTAGAATGGATTGTTTTCAAATATAGCAAAATGAACCAATTTATTTATAAATATAGCAAAATGTTACTATGTATCGGTAATAGATAGTCTAAGAATGGATGTAATGTTGACTAGTCATGCCTGAGTATGAGTTGCTTAAAATTTAAAGACAAATACTGCTATAATGTGTCACTCCAAGTTGTTGTCGCTGAAATGCGGAGGAAGAGCCTCCTATGTTAAGTTATGGTTGAGGCTAAAGTGTGGAGGACATCGACTACAACGTCTAGCCACATCGCCAGAACGTGGACATTATAAATACTAATAGACTATACTATCTATTAAGTGATAGAAAATCTAACATTTTGTTATATTTAATTTATTATTATTATTATTATTATTATTTACCGTTTATAAATATTACCCCATTGGAATAGAGGTACGTCTCAATCCTGACCTCGACAAAGAGGAAGTGACATTCAAACATTTGTTCCAAATTGAAAGCTTCCTCTACGCCCATCGCGAGGATCGAAGAAATCCACTTCGTCTCACCGCTTCTCAATTTTCTCATTTCCTCATCACCTTCAATTTCTCTTTCATTTCTGCAAATTTTCTCCTAATCTGAAAACCACATGATTTCCCAAATCCACCGCCGCCATGGATGACGATCTCCAACATAACCAACAACCCACAGATCCACCATTTCCCAATCCCAACCAATCTCACTCCTTCAGATTCCGCCCTTCTGCGATTCACTTTTCATCCATCCTCATTCTCCTTCTAGCAATTTCCTTCTTCAGTTTCTCCAAAACAGATTTCTTCAAAACCCATTCCTTAAAACTCACCCGTCTTCTCAAAAATTCTAACCAAACCCCATTTCCGAATCCCTTCTGTGTTCTTTGGATGGCTCCATTTGTTTCTGGTGGTGGCTACAGTTCAGAAGCTTGGTCCTACATTTTAGCCCTTCATGATCATATAACAAACCCTGGATTTCGATTGGCCATTCAGCAACATGGCGATTTAGAATCCATCGACTTTTGGGAGGGCTTACCGGATTCTATCAGGAATCTGGCCATTGAACTTCACAGAACAAAATGTAGAATGAATGAAACCGTTGTGATTTGCCACAGTGAACCGGGTGCGTGGAATCCTCCTTTGTTTGAAACTTTGCCTTGCCCACCAGGTGCTTACCAAAATTTCAAGTCAGTGATTGGTAGAACAATGTTTGAAACTGATAGGGTAAGTCAAGAACATGTGAATCGATGTAATAGAATGGATTACGTTTGGGTTCCTTCTGAATTTCATGTCTCTACATTTGTGAAAAGTGGGGTTGATCCTTCTAAGATTGTGAAAGTTGTTCAACCTATTGATGTGAATTTCTTTGATCCATTGAAATACAAACCATTTAGTCTTGAATCTGTAGGAACATTAGTTTTAGGAGCCAAAAACTTGGAAGTAAGCTTAGAGAAGAAGGGATTTGTGTTTCTGAGTATCTTTAAATGGGAATTCAGGAAAGGTTGGGATTTGTTGTTGGAAGCATATTTGAGAGAATTTTGTAAGAAAGATGGAGTTGGGTTGTTTTTGTTGACAAATCCTTACCATACTGATAGTGATTTTGGGAATAAGATTTTGGATTTTGTAGAAAATTCAGACTTACAAATGCCACTTTCTGGTTGGGCTCCTGTTTATGTGGTTGATATTCATATACCTCAAACTGATTTGCCTAGAGTTTACAAGGCTGCTGATGCATTTGTACTTCCATCAAGAGGAGAAGGGTGGGGGAGGCCGCTCGTTGAAGCAATGGCGATGTCGTTGCCAGTGATTGCAACCAACTGGTCGGGGCAAACGGAGTTTTTGACCGATGAGAATAGCTATCCGTTGCCCGTTGAGAGAATGAGTGAAGTAAAGGAAGGGCCATTTGAAGGGCATCTGTGGGCTGAACCATCCATCAGTATACTTCAAGTTCTAATGAGGGAAGTAACAACTAATGTTGATGAAGCTAAGGCTAAAGGACGACGGGCAAGGGAGGACATGGTAAGCCGATTCTCGCCCGACATCGTTGCCGATATCGTTCATAGTCAGATACAAAATATATTCCATGAGAAGAGATGATACATCACATTTGTTTATAATAACCAAGATTTTTCATTCCTTATGTTTGTGTTATGCTCTGTTTATCATCTTGGATTCTCTCTTGGTTGAGATGACTTGATGTTTTTTTTTAAAAAAGTAGTTGTAGTTATAGAAATTAGTAGTACCAAATTGAAGCATTAGTTGAAGAAATTGCTCCGTTTTTAGGAAGAAATCATTGTCAATAAAGCACTTTGTTAAACATTTGGCATCATGATAATATTTATTGCTAATAAAATCCAAAATCGAAGAAATAAGCATAGTTCTAAGATGGAATGGAAATGAGAGAGATTTAAAACTCTATATGCTATTGTACTTACTATTATAATAAAATTATGAAAGATTTATAAAAATGACCTACTTTATAAGTAATAAAGTAGTATTTTACAAAATGTCTTGAATTTTAATTATATTTTTTAACTAGATTTTTTAAATTTTCAGACAGTTTTAAACTTGTAACATACTCTATTCATATTATTTCGTAAGTAAAATATTAAAAATAATCCAAAGCATTTTTAGTAATATTCACTCGGAGATATTTTTTTTTAAAAAAATTATTCTTTTCATCGTATATCATCATTAATTGTATATTTTCATTTAATGATTTTTTATTTTATTATCTCTTCGCTCTCATATTAAAATTTTGAATTATTTTATAATTGAAATATTTTAAAAAGTTTAAATTTGACTAAATTCGGTTTATATTCCACTAATGCAAGAATTGTCATAATATTATTCGATTGATTTTAGGTGTTTATGGTTTTGATATTTTTTCCCATTAGTTGAAATTTGTCACAACTTTTATTTATTTATTTTTTTTTTGGATTTTAACCTAAAATTTAAAATCTCTAATTATTGTTAATGCAAAATTATTGTTATAAATATTATTTTCATCTATGTTTCATTTCTGATGTATATATACAAAGTTTATTTCAAACATATACAAGGTTTATTCCAAATGTATTTTTTTAAAAATTATTATTCTAATTGTCTTTAGAACTAGTTCAAATTTAAGGTTGTTATATACTATATTCTTGTTGGGTTTATTGTTAAGATTCCCAAATTTCAGATTAGTTGATAATAAATTGATATTTCTTTCAATAATCTAATAATAAAAAATTCAAATCCAAGCATTTGATTAAATTAAATTTGGTTAACTGAAGTAAAAAATTCGTCATCATCTTAGAATTAGTTTAGGTGAGAATTCCTATTATATTATTTTTTGAACTATTGATACTCTATTCCTGTTTTTTTATGAATTATTAGAACCAAACATGTTTTATGTCAATTAAACTAAACTCGTCAAGGCTCACAATACCGTCTTCTACAACAACAATATGCTCCTAAATTCGTGGCAACAAAAATAAATTCTTCACAATTGTTGATTAACAAATCAAATGTTAATACAATTAATATCGGTCAATTTGACAACTTGACAATGTTCAAGGCCCTGGGATTGTCAACTTATTTTTCAAGAAAAAAAATGTAACTATGAACTAAATACTAGTAGACAATTGATAATATTCAATTGGAGAGATGTGTCGGGTCGGTTGTCCTTATAAATTGGTATCAGAATCATGGTCACAAAATAATAATACCAATAGCAGACGAATGTCCCATCTGCAAACCTAGAAAAAGTCTTGCTCCCATTTAAGAAACTATCATTTATTCTCAAACATACGAGAGCATTCTACAATAAAATAAAGCATGAACTTATTTCCAATATGCTCGTTCTAAAAAGAGATGGAAAAAAAAAACGATCCAATAACTAACCATAATGTAAGAAGGCTACTTCCCCGATCAAGCTGGTTTGATATATCGCCGCAGCTCGGTGATTGGACAAAAATAAAACCAACATTATGGAAAGGGACATGAATAAATATTTGTGGTACAGAATAATATTACTCGAGATGGGGTTTGAATACCGTTAGCACGTCCTTGTAAACAGGTTTCTTGAAATCTACAGCCTGCATGATAGAGGGTAAATGTAAGTTGAATATCCATATTCGTTTTTTGGATTGATTTTCTCAGCTTGTTTTGGTTGGTGATGAGTTAAATGACTATTTGTTAATTTGAGTATATAGCTCCACTAATTACTATTTCTAGTATCAATAGTTCGATCTCCCACCTTACAATTGTTGAATTAAATAAAAAGGTAATGGTGGTCTACTCACACGTTCTACTACTTCTTCAGGTGACATCCATGACCATTCACCAAACTCGGCTTTCTCAGTCCCATCACCTAAAAGATTGATCTCTTCATCACTTCCTGTCAACTTCAGCAGAAACCTAAAATTTCACAAACATTTGAACATGCTATAAGATAAGAGCAGCAGATAGAATAGAAAAATATCGTTAACATTTAGTTGATAAGTCAAATGAAATAGTGCCTTGGCGGGATGAGAAGAAAATGAAAGAGAAAAAGTTACTTGCAAAAGTTCTAACAGAGAAACCAAGAAAGACTCAATAGTTATATTAACACTATTATCCATACAAATTCATTGAGGTCGATTTTGTTTTTCTAAAATATGTATCATTAGGAAATGAACGACTAAGTGGTCTTGGCCCTTGTACGATTTCTAAGAACCCTCACAAAAATTCGTTGATTTGCTCTCCGATGTGAGTAACTTCAGTATGGGGCACTGGCTTTCCAGGTTACTATAAGGAAACAGGGTTTTGGCACAAAGGTTGTTTATTTATTTTTTTTTTTTGAAAAAGGGATCGGCATTGAGATAATAATAACTAGGTAAACCAGTGTACGTCAAGTGCGATTTAGCTCTGAAGAATATGAAAGGAATAAAAACTGTATGTGTAGAAAAAAGAACTCACCACTTCTGCGCTTGACCCTTCCAGTCAGAACCCCACTGATGTCTAAGTTTTTCCCGGACATGTGGTGGAAAGTCATAAGTCAGCCAATAAGGTACCTACTTTAGGAAACCAATATTCAAGACATTTCACTGATGTGTCCAATTAAGGTAAACACAGGTTAAAACTCTGGAAAAACTCCCAAATGAAAGAAAAAAAAAATATAAGGCGAATTCACAACTTCAGTAACCCACAGAGTATGAACACATTAAAACTACTAATACTGCATAACCTATAGTTCAGCAATCATACTACAGAGGGTCATAGAAGAAACAAGCCATATCGGTAGATAAATGTTAAATAACCAAGTCAATGGGCTGATAAGACCACTGGTAAAGTTGAATGTTCTTCCTCCATCTCCAGAGATTAAAGAAAATTATGCCCACAATGGGTTACAATGGATTGGCACAGTAATTAGAGGCATGCTTTAAACTCATCTCTCTTTAGAATCTGAATTCAAATCAAGGTGACCCTCTAGCTCTAGCAATAATATTCAAATTGTTTTTTGTATCAAATGTTATAAAACCAAATAATGGTCTAATGAGCTAACCTTACTTGATGTGTATGCGCATGAAAGCCAGCACAAATAGTTAGTCAGTGAGAAAAGGTAAGATACAATTCAGTTGCAATAAACCAATTCCATTAATCATAAAATAGATGGTTAGAATTTTAACGGTAACGTTGAGAACAAGAAAAGCATTAAATACACCCTAAACCAACTCAAATATAATAACTCAAAGAGCTCAGTCGATACAATAGTGATCAATTATGGACTTTCTTTCGTACGGCACCATATTAACTGCAACATTTTAGAAACTAGATGCTGTTGAGATCTAATTTCATTTGGACAGCAAAAACCTAATCATCTTTGCTCCTAAAAGAGAATTTCAGTTTTAACGATTATGAGAAGGACTTGATTCATGAAAACCTAAGAGAAGAATATGCATATCCTAGAAAAGACAGCCGAATATATCAATGAAATAATACTTCAGCAATAATCTCTGCGGATCTGACTCCTGTTTCTTCTCTAAGTTCTCTTATGGCTGCGCTTCTTGGATCTTCACCCTCGTCCACGCCGCCCTAATGAACATAACAGAACGAATAAACTCGTAATGGCTAAACATATAAAACGCTCAAGAAAATACGTAGAAGATTATACATTATTTCCGTGCCACTTAATTATGCTTCAATGCTAAAATTTCAGACTTAACGAATACATCTGATCGAATAAACTCTTCATAAAACCTAACACGCGACAATTGAACAAATGAAGCCCTAAAGCAGGCAATGTAATAGTAAATTAAAGCACTAATTCATCATTATTTCAGAGCTCAAAGTTATGCTGCTTGTACCTCAAACTTCCGGATATGGAGGGGAAAAAAAGAATCATCGAATTATCGAATTACCTGAGGCATTTGCCAAGCATCTGGTATATCCAACCTTGAGGCAGCAAAAATCTGCACATACCGATTTCGGAACGACGCGCATGGATGAATACTTGTAAAAATGAGCGGAGATGGAGGAATAAAAAGAGAGAGGTTCAGAGAATTACCTTTTTAGAAGAATTGATGAGGCAAATGCCAACGTTTCTGCGGTAACCTTCGGGAGGAGCTTCCATGGATGAGGAGGTCGAGCGCAGAGCAGATGAGAGAAGTGGAGAAGGAGGAGTTCGAAGGCGAAGAGGACGACGACAGTGAAGAAATGAATGACTAAAAACGACATATCGGTTTACGGCCATTCCCTTTCCCTCCACAAGTGGCTTTCATCCAACGCGTCGCGCTTCATTTATTCTTTTCTCTCGCAAGATCTTATTTTTCATTTTCTTTTTCATTTTTCTTTATAATATTGATATTTGTTATGCTATAAAATTAAAGGGAAATTAACTCAAAATATTTACGAATAAAGTAAAAGAGCACAATTTATTCGTAATAGACTACTATTTGTGTCTATTATAATCCATTACCGTCTATCGCGATTTATCTAGATAGATAATAAAATTGTGTTATATTTATAAATATTTTTGTTATTTTTTTATATTTAGAAATATCTCTAAATTAAAATAACATTTTGTTTATGTAATTTATAATTTTTTTCTAGTTCAATCTTAATATATATGTTTCAAATTTAGTATTTGAGGGTTCACTAAATGATATGATTTATTATTTATATTATGGGTTTCACACCATTTTTAATTTTTTTTTTTTTTTATGACAAATCATAGATAAAGGTAACATGTAAAATTTTTTGAAAAAAAATACACTAGTAGGTTTAGGATACACTTTAAGTCACTCATTTTCAAATTCAACGAATTTATGTCTTGAAGTTTGCATTTGGTAGCATGTTTGATCTTTCTACCATTTTTTTTTTAAATACTAACGAAAAGTTGATGATACATTAATTTTTATTAAAACAATTTAAATAAAAATTATATCTTTGCAATTTTTAGAAGATTAAAATATAATTTAGATTTTTATACTTGAAAGTTTGTTCAATTTTAGTCTCAATAATTTCAATTGTTCAATTTTAATTTCTATACTTTCAAAGAAAAAAAATTCGTTAACTATAACATTTTTGCTATAAATTTTGAAAACATATTAACATATTTTATTTTATTGTAAGAAAATTATTATTATGTAATCAAATTCGATAAAAAAGAATTTTGAAGTACTAAATTTAAAATTTATTGAAAGAATGAAGATTAAAATTAGATAAATAAAAGTATATGGACTAAAATCGAAAAGTTAAAAATACGAAAATCAAAATAGTATTTTAACCTTTTTATAATAAAAAACATAGTTTGACATTTTATTTAAAAAATTTCCCCTCTCTTCTCCTTCACTTTCTCGTCCTTCTCTTCTCCTTCCTTACATCAATGGCCACAATTTTTATTTTTTCATTTTTTTTCCTTCTTCTTCTTCTTCTCTTTCTTCTTCTTTGTCATCCTTTCTCCCATTTTTCTCCAAGTTTACGAAAGGAAAATAAATTAATTGAAGGGATTCCTTCAATTTCAGTAAATCAAAAGAAATCAAGGCCTCTATGTAAAAATCTCTAATTTAAAAGTATATTTTTTAATTGTTAATCATTAAGTGGGAAATTTTTTAATAAAAAATAGGTCTTACGTCAACTTTGTACGTAATTGACAAACAAAATAGATGGAGAGGCCAAAATTAATCTATGGAACTATAGACAAATTTATTGAGTTTGAAAATTCAATAGCCTAATTTGGCATCGTTGTAATTTTCAAAATAATTGCTTTCGAAATTATCCATTGTCGTATGAAGTACAAATAACGTTTTGAAAAATCCCAATTTTATACCTATTAGAATTTATTAGGGTGTTTAGTAAGTTAATACTAAACTAATGCATTTTTAGTTATAATGATGAAGGTAGTTATATTATTTCAATTAATTGTTTTTATATTGCTATTTGATGTCGATTTATATTTAATATCAATCTTATTATAAGATAATTATTTAAAAACTTTACACACTTCCAATTGAAAATAATTTTGTTTGATCTAACCCACACAAAAAATTGTTATATAAAAATTAAATCAATCAAAAAGGTTGTTATTAAATAATAAACGTGAAAAAGAAAATACATGGAAGCACAAATTTGATTTTTTTTTTCTTTTTAATTTCGTTAGAAAATATGTCATAATATAAGCAAAGTTTTTGAGAGGTGGTTTTACATAAATTAATAAAATAGTCAATTTTACCAAACATGTTAAATAATTAAGGGTAGGTGTAGATTAACTAAAAAAAATAAATATTTTTTAAAAATCTATTTTTATTTAAATAAGAAGTGTTTAAAATAAATATACTAATCACTTTCGAAATTTATTTTGAGTGGTTGTCAAACATTTGTATTTATTTCAAAATTACTTATTTTTTAAATTAAACACATAACAATGTATTCCAAACACACCATAATATCCTCACGCAATAACTTTTTCCTATTGCAAACACAATCCTAAATAGATCCCCATAATATTTTAATTTTAATTTTGTAACTATTTAGTCTATATACTTTCTAATTTAGTCTATGAATCTTAATAAATAACAATCTACTTTCATACTTTATAATTTACAACGATTTAGTTTCTATTTGATAAATTTATTAAGAATCCCATTTATTTATAAACTACAAATAGTAAGTAATAACGTAATAAAAACTAGTACTTAATTTTGTTGATTTTTCTCACAAAATGGATTAAATTGTTACGGTACTGAAAGCAATAAATTATTAGTTATGTGACAATTAAGGATCAATAGATCACGAGTATTTTTGTAACCTTCTAAAAACATTGTAATCTTTATTGGTCATCATTCTACAAATTTTAGAAACACATGCACATTACATATTTTCCTCGAATAAAAATTATTATGATTATTTTACCAATTTAATTCAAATAATCAAACATGACATCACGATGAAATAGTTGCTATATTCAAATAAGAAGTAGTTAAGGAGTTGATATCGAGAAGTGGGTGATGAAATTTAAACTAAGTTCAAATCCAACCAAAAATGCATATTCGATTATAGTTTTATTTACCTAATATTCGATGTCTGATTCACTATGGGAGTTAGATATAATTTTACTATATTTGCAGATTCTTTCTACATCTACCAATACCGAGTCTAATTATTCTATTTGAAACTACCTCTTTTAAAAAATTAAATTAAACCTAGAACGTGCTTATTTGATAACATGAAGTGTAATGGACCAATGTTTAAACATTATACTATTGCCTTAAAAAAATCATTATATCATTATGCTCTACCAACTTGACAAAATAGTCCAACTTACCAAATAAAAAATATACATATAATTTATTAAATTTAGACATAAATATAATTCAACACTCCATGTCTTTTTAGTAATACAAGAACAAGCAAATACATTAGAGAGCTAACAAGTCACAAGTCAAAACATCATTAACGCATATTTGAATATTCTCCACATTTTATTATATCAAAATAACATACGATTTTATGACACGAATATTAAATTCAAATGCTCACCCACAATATTACATAATAAGTTATTAAACAAACATCACAAGTAGAAAAAAATAATAATAAAAAGAAAATACGTCGATTAAAAATTAAAAGGTTAAAAGTTTCAGTCTTTTTTATTTTTTTATATGTGTTATTAAACTAAGGAAAATTTAAGCAAAGACATCAATGAAGTAAGTTCGATTTCAAGTGTTAATTAATCAAACTAAAAGCTAATGTCGAGGGTACAAACAAAAGCATGCAATTAAGCCACAAAAGACAAACACATTAATATAAAATTTTAACAAAACACTTCAATCATAATTTCTTTATTTTTCCTTTCCTTTTCTTTTCTTTTATTTTTTGAAAACCAATTCAATCATGACTTAACAAATAAAATAAAATATATCAATCAAATCCAAACCAAAACACCTAACATGCTTAACAACCAACAATGAGGTTTGTTTTACATTTGATGATTAAAAATAATTAAATGTTATATCCATCTTTTAAGAAATTATGATATTCATTTCAATCATGGCATATAATAAGCTTTTTACCAAATATTTTCTACCTTTTTCTAAAAAATATAAATCTGTTTTTTTATTTTTTATTATCCACCTAATATGTTATAGATTATGGTTAAATTGAATCTTTTTTAAAATGGTCAAATTTATTAGATAAATAATTGAAAAGTAAGTGTTGTATTATACGTAGATTTTAGTATTTAAAAGAGACTTATTAAAAAGTGTTAGAATAGATTAGGGATTTTAATAAACACGGAATTGAAAGTTTATATATGTAATGTTTTCTTTTAAGGAATAAACAAAATCACTTTTGAACCATAAAATTTGTAAACTTGTATCAATTTATACCACAACTTATCAGGTTCTAACAATCTCTACTATAAACTTTCAATTTTATCAAATTGCACCTCAAACTTAGATAAAATATTGCAACCTTAAAATTCAACTAAAAAATGGTTGCAGCCGTAACATAATAATAAGTTCTTCCTTTAAATGTTGTTAAAAATATTTAAGTCAACAACTTATAAACATATGTACCGAAATTTGATATATATACTCTGAAAAAAATTTGAAATTAATGAGTTTAGTAAGATTCTTACATTGTGTGTGTGTTTTTTAAAAAATAAAATTAGTGGACAATTTTGCATAAATTAAGCCAAAAATTACAACACTTATTTAAGCGTAGTGTTCAACTTGATAAAACTAAAAGTGTAAGATCAATAGTGATACAACCGAGTAAGTTTTTGAATCAAAATTATTATTATATTGGAAATTTGAAAAAAAAAAAAGAGGAAAAAGAAAAAATGTCTAGATAGAACTTAATAGTTAATAGGACATAAGATATTGCACAAAATTTATGTAATGAGAAAAAGGTGGGAAGAAAAGAAAGAAAATGAAAAAAAAAAGTAATAATAATAAAGAAAGAAAGGAAAAAAAGAAAAAGAAGAAGAAAAGAGGAAAAACAATGGAAAAGGGTCCAAGGCAAGTCTAGAAGACTTGGTTTGTAAGAAGCAAAGCTTCATGGTTTGGTTGTACAGATACAAAACAACCTGTCAAAGCCCACAATCATAACCTCAAACTCCTCCATTTTCCTTCTTCTTCCTTCCATCTTCAAGGCCATCAAATTTGAATTCAGCGGAGCTGAGGAAGACGAAGAGAATCCCGACGATGGGGGTGCCTGCAACTGCAACTTTGGGGGATGATTTTCTGAGAGAAAGAGCGGCTAAGATGAGAGAATCACTGCAAAAGAGCCAAACTATTACTGATAACGTTGTCACCATTCTCGGTTCCTTTGACCACCGTCTTTCAGCTCTCGAAACCGCCATGCGCCCTACTCAGGTTTGCTTTCTCTTTGGTTCTATAGAAAAAAGTTGGGGGAGGATGATCAAAAGTTTCCTTGTCGAGAAATTTTACATGGCTGGGTCGGTCTTCTTGGTTGATTCCGACCAATTGAATCGGTTGACTTCCTTTTTACTATGCGAGAATCGTTCGTTTTGGTTTGGTATTTTCGTTTCGCTTCTTGTTTCTCTTGAGAATCGAATTTCAGATCCGGGTTTTGCCTTTTTTGCTTTTAGCTACTCTGTCTGCCCGATCCTGGGTTTGTCTATTTCCCGGTTTTTACCTGGTGTTGTGGTTCTGTCCTTGATTCTTACTGTTTAGGTTTGTAATTATTTTGGGGAATTTGCAGATCAGAACCAATTCTATTCGTAAAGCTCACGAGAACATTGATAAGACTTTGAAGGCTGCGGAGGTTATTTTAGCACAATTTGATCTCTCTCGTCAGGTTGGCCTTTTTGATTTTTCGAGCTTCGTCAGTTCACTTGCTTAGTTATTTTTTGCATCCATTTAGTTGTGTACGAGCTTAAAAATCTTTTTACCCCGTAACCAACAGCCACATGAAGCTGATAACAAATGTACTAATTATGGTTGGTTGGGTGAATGAGGGAAATGATGCATTGTCAAGTATAACTGAATATCTTGCCTTGAAAGCTGATATCCAAAGTGATATGAGAAAAGTTCGAAGCTGCTTATTTTGCTTTTCATCAAACCCAAAACTCTTTTATATGTCTTTCAATTCAGATTCTCGATAAATAGTATGATGGCATGAAATTGTGTGTGTGTTTTTTGGTTCTTATTGCACTTGATAAATATTCTAAGAGCATTTAATCGAGATGCATGGGGTACCCTTGAATCTTACCTTACCCAAGAAACAAGCAAAAGAATAACGTTGTTATAATGATGAAAAATTTTCTTGCATTCCAAACTCTTTGTTTTTTATGGAACTCCTTGAGGCCAAGATCTAAAAAGGTCAATATTATTTGAAATGTAAATTGATCATAGAAAGTTTGTTATGAAGGAGGATCTAATTACTGACGAGGGGCCTATTGATTTTGAGAAAATATATGTCAATTGGGGCTTTTTCATGAAGTTTCTAGAGGATGGGCTTTGGGATTACGAGGACTAGGGTTTCAACAGGATGATCCTTTATCCCGTTTCTGTGTGGTTGTTGACATCCTTATCAATTTAGTTTTTTGGGTATGTATATGGGATTTGTTGAGGATTTTCATTTGGGGAGAGGATAGGTTCGCCTTTCTCATCTTTAATCTGCTTATGGTACAATTCTTCTACTCGGGTAGGGTCGTAAGGAGTAGCTGAGTAGATCGGTGCTCTCCCTACTACCTACCTTGGTATGTAAGCACAATCCGGTCTTCGGAAAAAATGGCCTTCTTTTCATAGGGTTGTAGACATTGAATCCTTATATTGGAATTTCTCTTCATTTTAGTCATTTGTGGTTCCTGAAATGCAATTTGATTAAGCTAAGTGAATCAAGTGATGTGTGCACAGGTGTGTCATGCGTGGTAATTTAGAAATTTCTGTTATTTAGATGAGTTATATTTAGGACCTTGTAACTAGTAGCAATATAATTTGAAAACGAAGAGTATAAGGAACAGTTAATAGTGGTATTATTTATATGTACCACTTTTTTATGCATTACGATTTCTTTCATTTAATAAGTAACAAGTTCTGGTTAAAAAATGTAATAGCCAAGAGAAATATAATTGGCATCTTTTATGCTTTGCTTTCATAATATTATATGGAAAAGAAATTATATGATCAACTATTGAAGGGCCAGCTAAAATTGTTGGGCCTTAATGTTGAAGATCTGGACGAACCTCGCTAGGTGTGACCTGTATTGCATCATGCTTATTAACTATTGTTCTGGTGTGCAGGCAGAAACGAAAATACTTAGAGGGCCACATGAGGATTTGGAAAGTTATCTCGGGGCTATTGGTCAGTTAAGAAACATTATCAAATTCTTTAGTAGCCATAAAGGTTTTAAGAGTAGCGAGGTAGTGCTTAACCAGGCAAATACGCTGCTTGCAAAAGCCATCTCAAAGCTGGAAGATGAGTTCAGACAGCTATTATCTTCCTACAGGTTTCTACACTTTTTTTTTTGGAAGAATTCTGCATACATGATAAAAATGCTTCTTTATTGACTCATGAATTTTCTTGGATAAAGAAATGTTTCATTGAATGAATGAAATGGGGTAAACCGAACACCAATAGGTGATTGTTGGCTTTTTCATTAAAAAAGAAAAAAAGAAGAAGAAGAAGAAAACACCACAAAATCTCACTTGTTGATTTCTATCCTTTTTTACCCCTTCCTTTTGTTCGTTCTTTTATAAAAACAAAGATATTCACATAGACAAAAATGTCAAAAGAGACAGCCTAAAAGCCTTAAGGATGAGAAGTCCCTAAGCCTAAGGGGGAGGAGCATTCCATCGATTTCTATCTTCTGTTATCATTGGCTGGAAAAGATAAAAAGTAATTATATTCAAGTGCAAAAATACTTGAAAGGGCCACATGAGGATTTAGAGAGTTATCTTTGGGCAATTGATGAATCACGAGATGATGTTAAATTCTTTAGCAGACAGTTTTTATGCATTCATAAACGACAATAGAGAACATGGTATGAAAGGTTCTAAAAGTTAAGGGTTTTTCTTTTTCTTTTTCCTCTTTTTTTTTTTTTTTTTTTTTTTTTTTTTTTTTGAAAAATTTTCCTTTTTAGTCCTCGAGTTTTGAAGAATAGGTATATTTGGTCTTTGGATTTTTAAAATTTACCCTTTTAGTTCCCAAAATTTTAAGAATAGGTTTAAAAGGTCCTTGGATTTTCTTTTTTTTTAAAAAAATAGAATAATGATTATATGACAGTTTAAATGAAAAGATAATTATAGAGATAAGAGGTAATTGTTATAAATGGAAAAAATGCTGAAAATATTTTCAAATATATCAAAATGACGTTGTCTATTAGTGGTAGATACTGATAGACTACTATCATCCATCACTAATAGACGGTGATAGAAGTCTATCAATGTTTATCACTGTTGGTCATTGACAGATAGTGACATTTTGTTATATTTGTAAATAAGTTGACTCATTTTGCTATATTTGAAAATAGCACTTTTTATTATTTATTTCTTTTATTTTCTTGAGGTATTCTCTATATGGGCAATGCATATTACTGGAGATTAAGTTTTCTTATGTAAGTTTTTAATATTTTCTGGGGGCAATTCAGCAAACCTGTGGAGCCCGAGCGTCTTTTCGATTGCCTGCCAAAATCGTTGCAACCATCTTCAGAATCTCCTGGTCATGATTCAGGTGGAAAGAATCACTCCTCAAATCCACATTCTGCACATCATGATAATAGCTTAGAGACTGCTGTCTACACACCTCCCTCTCTCATACCACCACGTGTTCTACCACTGCTGCATGATTTATCACAGCAAATGGTTCAAGCTGGTCATCAACAACAAATTTTAAAAATCTACAGGTATGAAGCTCCATTTTTCTAAAAAATGTTTGTAACTTTTATATGTGACTTGATTTTTTTGTTCATGTTTCCTTGCATCTTCATTCTTATATTGGTGTACGGAGGGCCGAACTATATCTCAAAGAACCCAATTTGAATTGAAGAAACTTATCTATTTCGACATCATTGACATTTCTTCTTGAGGGGAAAAATAGTATGGTTAAAGGACAATGAGGCTACTCTCAGGAAAAGATATTCCCAACCCAAGCATCTTCCCTAAAATGACTTTATATCTAAGAAAAACTTTCATGCAAGACAGAGAGAGGCTTATCTCTATATCTTCTTTTGACCAGGGATACCCGTTCAGTCGTTCTGGAAGAAAGCCTACGGAAATTAGGAGTTGAAAAACTTAGCAAAGATGATGTCCAGAAGATGGCATGGGAGGTTTTAGAGGCAAAAATTGGGAACTGGATTCATTTTATGCGTATTGCAGTAAGCAATGCACACTATATTTACTGTTTAATGAATTTTTCTTGTGGCTTCTAAATAAATTTTATGCTTAATCATAGGTTAAACTGCTATTTGCTGGTGAACGAAAAGTTTGCGATCAAATATTTGAAGGCTTTGAATCGCTTAGAGACCAATCATTTGCAGAGGTTACAAGTAGTAGTGTGTCTGTGCTATTCAGTTTCGGGGAGGCGATTGCAAAAAGCAAGAGGTCACCAGAAAAGTTGTTTGTACTTTTGGACATGTATGAAATTATGCGAGAGCTTCACTCCGAGGTATGATCAATACTTGGCTTTCACCTGCATGTTGCATGTACTAGTTGTTAACCACCATCTAGCTAGAGTTCTGTATGGTGATTGCAAAATGATGAGCTTTTCCAACTCAACCACCGTCTCTTTTCCTCAGAGCCCAAGGAAAAAAAAGAGTTTGTATTATAACCTTTTTTTTGTTGTTGCTTTTTTTAAAAGGAAAAACATCTCTTTCCCACCAGTATCACAAGGGACCGTCACATTCTTTTGACCAATCATATATTCATATAAGAACTCTGAAAAGAGATCTCTTTTTATATTTATTCATATCATATGCTCAAGGGTTTTCTGTTCTTTTACTCGTTAGTTTTTTTTTCCCCCTCTTGATTAGAGCCCCTTCCTTTGGTGAGCCTATTATTGTTATTATTATTATTATTTTGATACAATGGGCTTTTTACTAAATAAAATGCCATTTTGTTTCCTTTTATGGCCTTCAGGACATGGACTACAAATATGGAAAAATGCTTCCAATTAGGGAAAAAAAAGTTCCCCATTATTTTTTTTCCTCTGCTATATTATAACTTCACTGATTATACAACTAGACAAGACCTGTGCACGGCCACAAACAATTAGCTTACTACGTTATCTTTAAACTTTTACTTTACCAATGACAGACTGTAAATTTTTATCCACTTATAGATTGACATTTTGAACTCGTTCAGATAGAGACAATTTTTAAGGGTAAAGCATGCAATGAGATCAAGGAATCTGCATCGGGTTTGACCAAACGGCTTGCTCAGACAGCTAAGGATACATTTGGTGATTTTGAGGAAGCTGTTGAAAAAGATGCCACAAAAACTGCGGTGTTGGATGGAACTGTTCATCCTTTAACAAGCTATGTGATTAATTATGTCAAATTTCTTTTTGAGTAAGTAAATCTTATACCAATTTCTGGTTATTTAGGAATTCACATTTTGATGCATATGGCTTGATGATTTATGAATGATTTGATGGTCTAATCTTATTCATAAGGAAATGCAGTCAATTGTATTCAACACTCCTGTAAAAAATGCTATTCACCACTTATTAATAAAGCATCTAAAGACTCTTGATAACGCTGTTGCTTCCTTGCCGGTTTCCAATTAAAATAGTTCTTTTTTCTAAAAAAAAAATTGTTTCGATAAAGTTTGGTTTCTCATTTTAAAAAAGGGAAAACATCATTCTGCATTCCTAGTGCGTTTTATTTAGATGCTTAAGTTTTGCTGCCTCTGGCCCTCTGCTATCTCATCAGTTTCAGTCTATCTAATTTTTCTTACTTATGCTTTTGTTGATCCACAAATTTTCACTTGAAAAATTTTCAGCTATCAAGCAACCTTGAAGCAACTTTTTCAAGAATTTGAAGATAGTGGTCAAACGAATTCGGAATTGGCCACCGTCACAATGCAAATAATGCAGGCTCTTCAATCTAATTTGGATGGAAAATCTAAGCATTACAGAGACCCTGCTTTGACTCACTTATTCCTCATGAACAACATTCACTATATAGTTAGATCTGTTCGCAGGTATAATATATGCTATTTTTAGAACTTGTTTACTTGTGCAGACCTGTTACTTATTAAATGATTGTCTTTGCAGATCTGAAGCCAAGGATTTGCTAGGGGACGATTGGGTTCAGAGACATAGGAGGGTCGTACAACAACATGCAAATCAGTATAAAAGGAATGCTTGGTCAAAGGTGATCAAATATATATGTATTGACTAAAAACACATACTTTTTGTTGATAATTAAAACATTACAAGCTAGAAACTCTTTGGGGGCGTTTGGATTCTTAAGTTGGTGTCAAATAACTCAACTCCACCAACTTCAAGAATGTTGCTATTAAAGTTTGTGCATTTATCGAGGAATACCATTTTCACAACTTTACACTCCAAACATAGACTTCCTAATTCTAACATATTAACTCCAAACTTCAAAACTCAACTCAGCACCCCAAACACTCCCTTATAGAAATAAATCAACTAAACCCACTAAACCCATCTGTCTTTGGAGGTTCAAAGTTCGTGAATTTTCTGTAAAGCTTAGTTTCCTTGTACCCTGTGGTCCTTACCAAAAAAGAAATTTGCAGATTCTGCAATGTCTCTCTGTTCAAGGGTTAACTTCATCTGGCGGTGGCAGTGTACCTGGTATAGATGGAGGAAATAGTAGCGGAGTTTCTAAGGCGCTTATTAAAGACAGGTTACCGTCCCGATAGCTTTATGTGACTAAATGTGTTTGTCCGCTCACTCATCTTTCTAGTACTTTTATCATAACTGGAGTATTTTTATATTACCAGGTTCAAGACTTTCAACATGCAGTTTGAGGAACTGCATCAAAGACAATCTCAATGGGCAGTTCCCGATACTGAGTTGCGGGAGTCTCTAAGACTTTCAGTTGCTGAAGTCTTACTTCCTGCATACAGATCCTTCCTAAAACGTTTTGGGTGTGTATACCTCATCTCTCTCCCTTTGATGTTATTGAAATATTTATGGCTTGTTTAAAATTAGTCATAATTTTAATTGAGTATTGAATGGACGTTGTTTGAATGCCTTAAATATGTTATTTGGCTTTTCGAATGACGAAGCATGGATCTAGCTAAATTCTATTTGTATTTTATGTTATTTACGATTTTGGCCCAAGGGTTAGAGGGCATATATAAACCTTCAAACTCTACTTGTGCTTCTACAAACTATATTTTCTGACATTTCTCTCTAATGAAAAACTGATCTCTCTCTTTGTCCGTGGTAGCTAACACATTGTTAGTGAACCACATAAATCTTTGTGTCGATCTTTACTGTTTACGTTTTCTCGCTTTCTTTATTTGTCGATTTCATAACAGGTGTAAAAGTTTTAGTTTGATGTCCTCTGTCATTCTGTTGATTTCGTAATATGCAGGCGAGCTCGTAACAATATTTGCTCACATTTGCTTAAATCTGCATTTGTTGTCACAGGCCACTGATTGATGGTGGAAAGAATCCCCAAAAGTATGTCAGATACCAGCCAGAGGATCTCGAAAGGATGCTCGGAGAATTTTTCGAAGGGAAGAACTTGAGTGAACCTAAGCGGTAGATATGCAGTTCCACAGTCTCATCGACCGGCTTGGTGACTTACAGTCATTGGTCCAAGTTGCTCCCTGTTTCTGGAGGTCCAAAATCTGAGGTTCCTATTTTCATCAAGTTGGTGATGAGTTTTAGCATCCTTGCATAAATTACACTATTGTTAGCACCTTGGCCTTTTTGATTCTTTGCCTTTTCCCCTTCATGGGTTGGATGGTTTTTCCTCTAATATTATTTTTCTACAATGTATATATAGGAAGGAACTATGTGAAGTTATAGTGTTATTTTTCTTTTTCTTTTTCTTCTTTCCTTGTAACCCTTGTGAAGATGTCATTCATGTATTAATATCAAGCTCAGAAAGCCATTGTTATTTTTATTAATTTGAAACATTCCATCATTCTCAAGTATAAAATTTCCTTTTATAAACATTATTATTATTCTTTATACTTCTCTAAAGGCATTTTCTTTGTTTTCTCTCTCTCAAGGGTTTGTACATATTATTTGTAATAGGCTCACGCTCGATGTCCTTGAAGAGGAATCCTGTCTTGCGAATCAAAGTAAAATTCTGACTTGATAGTAATTTTTTTTTTTTTTTTTTTTTTTTTTTTTTTTTTTTTTTTTTTAACTACCGAAATGATTTACATCTCAACTAAAATAGGATTAGTGGTTCAAATTTCTCATTAGAGACAACAAAGCACAATCATTGTGTAGCTTGAAAAGTTGCATACAAAAATAACAGTTATTTTAATTTGTATAAATAAAGCAACTTATTGCATCAAGTTAAATTAAATCAATTGTCTTTTCAATTTTTTTTTAAAATTTATTTTTAATAATAGTTGTTTTAAGTTGCATTACATCCATGATTATTGACTTGGGTGTGAATAATTTAACATATTAGTCATTTTTCCTAAAAACTAATGTAAAAATGTATACTAAAAAAATATGGTAGTTGCTGCTAAAATTATTGGGATGAGAAAAACTTGCACCTTGTGATCTTCTCAATGATCATTACGAGCCCTCTTTGTCAATATTTTTGTAGATTTAGAAATTTTGAATAGTGGATCAGGAGAGAATGAATTCGAAAATTCAGTACATACTCATCTTGGCTCCACTCTCCTTTGGGGAGGAGTTTTTATACTTTGAGAGGTGAGTCGAGGGTAGCCCGGCTAGGAGTAAATGTTTTATTGTTATTATTTTTTCAAAAATTGTCCATACATAGATAATAGGTAGATACTAGCTAGGCATAAGGGTTATTTTTCTAAAGTAAAATCTCTGTTATGGGACAATTTTCTAGAAAATTACTTCCATTCATTACTTGCCACAAAAGTAAAATTTAAAAGTCATGTGAGGTCTACGAAATAAATTAATATATCATTTGATGACGTGTTAAATTATGAATAGAAAGTGGTAGGTCCTATCATTAGACTGTTCAAATGACCTGACAACCCAAACAACCGGACTACCTAAAGTTTGGGTTGAGTTAGTTTTGTCTCTTGGGTGAGTTGGGTTGTATTAAGTTTTTTCTATTTTTCTCGGGTTAGGTTGGGTCTTTGGGTTTGAATATTTTTTTTTTTGGATTGACCAGACCCAACCCAAATTACATATATATTAATGAAAAATATATATCTCTCTTTTAGGATTGATGAATTTGTGAATCTTTAATGTTTTTCTTTGAAGAATCTTCCTTGTTGAAAGTTTGTAATAGATATTATGAATATTGAGTATTTAATCTTTGAGTTTTATGAGATCTTAGTTATCGAACACTAGATAAATTTAAGTATTTTAAATTAATTAGAAAAAAATATAATAATCTGACAACTCAACCTGAATTTTAAGAGTTGGATTGGAAATCTTGTTTAGGTGTTTTAGATTGTCAACCCGACCAACTTGAATTTTTAGATTGGTAAAAAATAACTTACAACCCAACCCAATGCATATACGAAGATGGTAGGTAAAAGTTTTACTTTATTATATATATATATGTTTTTTTGAAGAGAGTTTAAATTTGAAAGGCCAAAAAAGATGACACGCTGCGCGCCATTGAAGACTACCAAAATGAAGTTGTGGACGCAAAGGCTTCCGGCTTTGCTTCGCTGCCGAGAAAATTGGACCATTCTCGAAGAATCAAACTCGCTCCGGTAATCATCAACTTCTTTCTTCTTCGTCTCACTCATCTGCATATTTGTTTAATCATTCTCTTCTCTTTACTTTATCTGGAACAATCTGGAAATTCCTTCTATACTAGGCTTCCTTCCTTACTGTTCCTAGAAATGCCGGGAGATGGTGGAATCACTGCGGATCCAACCATCGAAGCCTGCAGCAAGGAGGCAAGCGACTCCAAATTCGCGAAGCGTTTTGCCGACGATATCATGCCTCACGTCCTCAATCTGTGAGTTCCTTTCTTGATTCTCTCTTGTTTTTTAACTTTTTTTTTTTTTTTTTTTGAACGATGAGATTAACCTTCTAGGTATGGATCTTCTGCAACGCCTCGGGATTTTGAAATCTACGCTCCCGATGCTTCGTTCGAGGATCCATTAACGAGAGCTCACGGGTATGTATGGTTGGATTGGATTTTAGAAGATGAACCTGTTGATTTATGATTCATATATTTGAAAAAGCAATTGAAAGATCATTAGTGACGATAACGAGATAAGTAGCATTTGTTTTGTATTAAGTTGTAATTGTTTATTTAAGAGTTGCTCTGTTTTTCGGTTCTGCAGAGTGAAGGAAATCAAATCGGCATTTTATTCTTTGTCCAAGGTTCTTATCACTTTCCACTTTTCGCAATTGATTCCTTTAATTTCGGCATATAACATAGCACGTTTACGATTGAAAGTTCGCTCAACTTTGTTTCTGTTCTGGAGGAGAACTATTTTCTCCTTTGAAATTGCTAATATGAATACAATTATCAAATCAGATGAGCTAATTATTTTTGGATTAATTGAGAACCAAAAGCTTAAACTTATAGGTTATAGTAAATTTCTTTGTATCTAACATTTTAACACTCCTTTTATTGGCTTGAAAATTTGTAGAAGGTTCAGCCAGTTGAAATCGATATTAGTTGGAGAAAAAATGACAATACAGGACTTCTTTCTTTGATGCCAATTCTCCGGATGTCCTAAAAGCTTGAGCTTATGGGTTATGATAAATTTAAATTTAATTCACCAACTGAATGTTCTTCCTTTTGAATTTATTGCTTTGGAGGCATGCCTTGAAGTAGTTGCTTAGAAAGCAAAGCAGTTGTATTGGAACTAGAAGTTCACCCAAAGTGACACTATTTTGAGAGGCGTGTTGAGATCCACATTGAAACCCATATTATCTAACTGATAAGATATTTTATACTTTCGTTATACAAGGCATCAAAGTGATATTTTAGAGACACTGTAGTCTGAACTAGAGCACAGTCGCCATATATTGGACACCAAATTCACATTATAAAAAATATAGTGGATTTCTTATTAGATGGACTTGAATGTTTAGAGGGTAAAAAATGAGACATGAAATCTTCTCTATATAATCTTCTACTTTTTGTTGCAGTCTTTAAGGGGTTTTTTTTTTTTTTTTTTTTTTTTTTTTTTTTTTTTTTTTTTTTTGTACTTTTCAGGTCTTTAGTGAATCCAGAATTGTGGAATACAATGTCAAAGAAAAACTTATTTCTCCTGGAAAACACGAGGTGCACGACCAAGCGCAATCACTATTGTTTTCTTTCTATATAGATTTATTAACGTTTATAGTTGACAAGAATTTCAATTTTGAACACAGATTATAGTCGATAATAAGCAACACTACAAGTTTATCGGAAGAAACATAGATTTGGAATCACTCATCAAGTTGTATGTTGTTGAAGGAAAAATAGTTCGTCATGAGGACTGGTATGTTAGCCAACGTTTTTCACATTTACATTTCTTTAAATAAACTTGTTGCCTTGAAGAGCATCTGCCTTTTGATTATTCTTTTGCTTGCAAGTTGCTGCCTTGTATTTCTTGCTGAAAATTTGATCATTGGTGCACCTTGGGCTGCATTGACAGAACTGATATATATTAGGATAAACCAAGTTCTCAAGGTACTTGGACCCTCCCTCCCAATCTTGAGATCACAAGACCTAATTCACTCCCCAAATTATTGCTTATCTTCTCCATTTCCCTCCCCCTCTATTTTTAACCAACAAGTATAACAAACTTCCTACCTAATTACTAATATACCCTTAATAATCTAATAACATCACAATATCATTCCTATCATGTATCCTTTGTAAAATCCCTGCCAATTACATAGGGAAAAAAAGTTTGCCACGTGACGAATTGTGGTTGGACAAGTGTAGTATGGGATACACCAAAGTATTCTTTTTTTTTCTTTAAAAAAATTTTTTGAGAACCTATAAAACCTTAAACCAAACGGACTCGAAAATTACGGAAACGATCTTCTATTGTTTGACTGTATACTATTGTTGTTATTTATCTAATAATTGATTATGGGACTTTTGGTCAGGTGGAATAAGAAACCACTTTTGAACAGAGAAACAGTCCAGTTACCAATGGTTGGTCGAATTATAGAAATGACTCGCAGATTTACAATGTTAGCAACTCATGCAATGATGGGATTTGGAAAAGATTAAACTCTACCAAACCCATCCAATACACTGAACCAGTATAGTTTGGAGTTACACCACTATGCATCTCCTCAATGGAAAAGAGAACGTTAGTCAATTATAACTTTACTATAAGTCTATATTTCTCAATTTCGTTTTGAAGATAATGAACCATAGTTGATCAATGCGTTGTAGCTTCTTGAGTATGGTCATTGAGAAATTATGGTCAGTTGGTTCCAGTAATGTTAAATGATGCTTTAGTTCTTCCCCATTTTCATTGTGAAGGATTCTATTTGGGGTGTAATCGCGTCGGTTCGACTTAGTTTAAATGTCAAATTTCCAAGAATTCTAGTTAGGGGTGTAGTCTATAAATGTATATCTTCTCCCAATTAAATCTCACTTTTTCATTAACCTCAAAATTTGTTGAAGTTTGGTTTACTCTACAAAGTAAATTTTTTTAGATTATGTAGAATGTGATATTACATCTATAAGAAGGTAATTTATTCTATTTTGGAAGATATTACTCATTAAAGTTGGGTCTAGAATGATTAAAAAATTTTAAGGAGATAATGTAAATATGTTGGGTTTGGCTTTTCTCTTGTATATAATGTTACTGTTTTTTTTTAAAATCAAATCATTTATGAAATATCGATTTGAAGAAAACTGCTAGAGTAAGAAATTTTATGAGAAAATAACGAAAAGAATAAAATTTAAAAAATAAGAAAATCCAATAGGTTTCCAAATAAATAAAATCCATTGGTCAAGGGAGTTTCTCATAGGAAGTGGTGCACCCAACGCGGCAAGAAAATTAGAAGCCCATTATATGTGGACCCTTTAGAGTTCCAATTGGTGTTGGGCAATAGCATCTTGGATCCATAGGTTTTTTTTTTTTTTTTTTTTTTTTTTTTTTTTCTTCAAGTTTAATTTACATTCATTTTAAAGTATTTTTTGAAATACGTGAAAGTAGGAAAATCGAACCTCTTACTCTTACTTTGATTGATAGTACAAATATTATGTCAATTTAGCTATGTTCATTTTGGCTAATCCATTTAAAAGTTAATATATAAGGTAATAAACAAAATATTATTGGTAAATGGTAACATGAATTACAAATTTGTGTTTTCACGCATGGTAAAAACTTTTAATATGCATATGAACTTTTTGACGTGTAAAAATGTGAGTGTAACTCATTCGAGTAAAATTGCGATGGATTTTCTCAATTATTAGTCGAGAGATGATATGAGTATAAAAGATTCTTTGAATTTTGAACGTCCTAACAAAAACTTATGGAAAGGTTTTCATGGCCTATAAACCATACCCCATGTGATCTAGCACCGGAAGGGATGCCAAAATTTGGGACAAGCATTATCCATATTCATTGCTCATTCACTTGCAAACCATGCTCAAATCACCTCATCATCGGCCATTTGGGTAAATCCGAAGTAGGCCTATCAAGCTCTTTGAAACCGTTTCCTTTGTCACTTTTGCTATTTTCTTGTTCCCTCTCTCTATATATAAATAGTCGATTTGCCAATCATGCCCAACCAAATCAACACAAACTTGGTTTGAAAACCACCGGTTGTTCTTCACCATCAACCTTCTTACCTTTTGTTTGTGTGTTTTTATTTTTCTTTTTTCTTTTTTAAGCTTTAAAAAAAAAAAAGAAAGAAATGAAAGAAAATGAACTTTTAATGTATTTAATAGGTATTAATATAACTTGTCAAGTTTTGTTGGTACAAGCTTAAAACTTGCTCAAAATTAATTCACCATAAAAAAAAAAAAGAAAAAAAAAATTAATGATTACATCTAAACATTAAATCAATAAAGTTGAGATTTATTATAAACATTCAAAAATATAATAGTAAAACAAGTGTGTTTTCGAACTAAATTTAGAGAGGTATTGTAATTTTTTTTTTCTAGCAAGACACTTTGATTTATATTATTATTATTATTTTGAAAGAAACAAACTTCGTAAAAATCCAAATTTAAATTCAAGGAGATAGAAACAAAAAGTCACCAATAAAAACATCGCCAGTCCAATTGAAAAAAGATAGCAACCTAATTTTTCTTAAAAGTTTTTGAATTGGAAGAAAGAATAAAATAAAAAAAAATAAAAAAATAAACTAAGAAAGCTTGAAAAATAACGAGAACAAAACGAGAAAGAGACATTTTACATTTTTTCAAATGCCTCACCAAAATACCAATCTCGTGAGTGTATTCTTCATCTTACTAAAAGTCCTATATACAAGCAATGGGTTAAGATTTAAAGGTTGAATTACAGTCCAATTAGTTCATATTCATGATCTATTTAAAAAAAAAAATGGAAAAGGTTGACATATATATATATATAGATATAGATATATTTAGACATAATATCAATATTGTATATACAATACAAAAAAGAGGGGAAATATAAAACCCCCAAAAAAGAACAAAAGTGAGGAGGAAATCTTAAATTCTACAGAGTTTGTGTGATATGATCATCTTCTTCCTCATCAAGCTCCTTTCTAATGGAGGATCGATCGAGCGATCTCAGAGACGATGCACAAGAACAAGAAGAAGAAGAAGAAGATTCAGTGCATGTGTAATAGTTAGATTCTGAATTAGAACACATCGAAGAAGAAGATGAAGAAGATGAAGAAGAAGCAAGAAGAATATTGATCAGTAAATCAACAAAAGCCCCGATAATGAACCGATGATTGTTCTTCCAGTTGGCCTTTAAATACCATCCCAGAAGCTCTTCTAATCCATCCCAATCCTTAACTCCATGGCTCTCCACCATTTCCTCCATCGATTTCCTGAAATCCTCATACGGATTCTCCGATTCGATCGACACAATCAAGCTCTCTTTAAACCCTAACCTCGGTTCCGATTCAATCGACTCAATGGCCTTCGATTTCTCGAGTATCGAACTCGTATCTTCCGGTTCGAAGAAGAGCCTCTCCGATCTGGCGCCGCGGACCACCGTTTCGAGTGATTCCTCTGACTCCGTCGCCGCCGTGGAGTTGGTTGCAGAGGCGGACTCGGAGGAGTTGGTGTAAAGTGAAGAATAATCTGTGGTGATTTCGAAGGGTTGGTCGAAGAAGATGGAGTTGACGGTCTTGAAAACGAGGTCGTTTTGGGCGCGGAATGAGAGAGTTTTGGGATGCTTACAGGAAGGCCAATCCCATTCCCATGGCTGTCCTGGTAGTCTGGATTTGAAAATGGAAGGGAATTTCATGAGATGCTTCTTCTTGGCGTTGGCCATTGAAGGTTGAAGGTTGGAGGTGGGGTTTTAATGGCGGATTTTGGGATATAAAGAAAAGGGAAAAGGAAGAAGATGGGGGATTGGTGAGGGATTTCGTGTGTGTAATTAATTTGTAGGTTTCGACAATTTAATGCTCAATTTAATGCTCTCTCTCTCTCCTTCTTTCCTAACTGAATTTAACAGTCCTTTCACTTTTTCAAAATCTCTATACTCTCTCTCTCTAACTTTCTATTTAATCTTCTAATTTTTAAACTCTATCCATATTAACTCTAACGTTACTCTACACTAATGATCCTTAGATCATAAGTTTGAATTTTCACAACATTGCACGTCGTTGCTGACATGGATGGATATTTTTTAAAAATTATGAGAAAAAGAATATAAATTTAGTCTTTATAGTTTTGAAAAAGTACTAATTAAAATTTAAAAAGTGGGATTTCAACTATATGCTTTGACAAAGAAAGCTTCATAAACAGTTTTTATGATTTTATAGAATCCTCATAAATAAACACATATGTTTTATTAAACGATAGGAATAGATTCTCACTTTGAGAAGACATAGAAATTCAATACAAGCACTACTATATCAGAAGAGTTATGTTTTTTTCTTTCTTTCTTTCTTTTTTTTTTGTGACATATTACTAATTTTATTTGAAGATTAACTTTAAATCTTTTTTTCACATTAACTAGATTTTTTATTAAAAAAAAATATTTGATGGATTAGCATTAAAAGAAGATAAAATGTTTAAATACCATTTTGGTCTCCATACCTTCCTATTTGTTCAATTTTAGTCCCTATATTTTCAAATGTCCAATTTTAGTCCTTATACTTTCATAAATTTTAAATTTAGTCCCTCGATGTTAATTTTAATCGAAATTGATTACATAATCATAATAATTTTAATGTAAAGAAACACAATATGTGAATATGCTTTCAAAATTTATAATGAAAATGTTAATAAAAAATAAAAAGTAATGAAAAAATCTACAATAAACAAGTAGTAGGAACTAAATTTAAGATCTATTAAAATTAGATGAACTAAAATTAGACATTTAAAAGTATGAGTACTAAAATTAAATAAATTTTAAAGTATAAAAACTGAAACAAAAAGTTTATGCAGAATAGTATGAAAATGATTGGTTGGGGAAATGACAAGAGAATGTATATATTAATTAGGAATAGTGTGTGTCAACTACTAATTCCTTCTTAGAGAAAGGCAAGTGAATAGTGTTACATTGTGACCCAAATGGGAAGGGACAACTCAAATACAATAAAATTATGAAAATGTCTACAAAAATTATTAAAAAAAAAAAAATTCAAAATCAACTTTTCCATTTTCTAAAAATCTCACCTTAAAGTTTAGAATTTATGGAGCTTTGTGACCATAGTGTTCTAAAAGAGAAAAAAAAAAACAAAACAAAAAAACAAAAAATGCAAAAAAAAACTTTTTATACACTGTTTTTTTTTTTTAGATTTTTCTTTTTTATTTTACTCTTTAAGAAATAAATAAACATTCTACGAAAAATCACATTCTGTAGTTAATACACATATTCATACTCTTATTTAAAATAGAAATTTAAATATAAAAATTCGAAGCTCTCAAATTAACCATCAACATCTAACATTAACAAAAAAAAAAAAAAAAAAAAAAAAAGTGAAAAGAAAAAGTAGGGTATGCTTAGGGAAAAAAAATAAAAATAAAAACACACAAGTAGGGTATGATCACAAGAAAGGGCAAAGTTCATGTGAATTGTTTAATGAGGGATGGTGGAATCATGCACAAAATACTCAAAATAACTTTTGTGTTTTGCTCAAATATTATTTAATGAGGAGAGATTTTGATTGGGACCTCAAAGGATGGGCTTCTCATTTATAATTTATTGCACTTACATGGCTTTTCCTTAAAAACACTTTCATGTTTTTCAAATTTAGCAAGTTGATTTAATGCTACTTTATTGCCCTCTTCTATTGGTTACTATATGTACATATACACAAAACGTGATGGTTGATAGTTGGTTCGGCTTTATCAATTTTGAGTCAATCAAGAATCAAATTAAACTAATTAGTTTTATAAGGAAGGAATCTACATCGACGTTCAATAAAGAACAAAACCAATAGATTGGTCTTTATTTAGTTATGTTTATTTTACATCTTTGTTTGTATTTGAGGAAAACAAAAAAGTATTGGTTTGAATCATTTTTTAAATACATCAAGATCAAACCGAGGGTATGTATAGTCTTATAAAGACACTCTAACATTAGGTATATTTAATTATTTTTTAAGTATTGGCATTTTCTTTTTCTTTTCTTCCAATTTTTTAATTTTATTTCCACTTTTATTTCGAATTGGTCATTTTTACTATTTTTCAAATTAAAATTAGGTCTATTACTTCTTTATAGATTGAAATTAGACATTTTTTTTTTTTTTTGCCACGGTTCTAAATAACAAGCATACATGCTTCATAATAGTTGATCTTTTATATAAACAACAAATATATGTGCATCATAATAATTAAAATACTAAAATATACCTAATGTTAGAGTGTATTTATAAGACTACATATACCCTTGGTTTGGTTTGATTTTGATTTATTTTTCCAATAAATAAATGATTCAAACCAATACTTTTTTTGTTTTCTTCAAATACAAACCAAGATGTCCAATTTTATACTAAAAAAACAAACCAAACATTAGATTGGTTTTTTATTGCACTCCTAATATACACATACTAGTTCTCTTTGGTTAAATTATAAGTTTATTCCATGAACTCTTAGGTTTGTATTTATTTTGTCCATAAACTTTAAAAATATATAATAGACCGATCTTTATTCTTTTAATTTTATATGTAATAGGATTCTTGACCTATTAAACATATATTTTAAAAATTTTATAGGCCTGCTATAAGCAAATAAATTTTATTTGTATTCAATAGATGAGTTAGTCTTAATTTAGAGATAAACTTCAACTATGTAAAAGATTTTTTCTTTTTAATATATATTTTTAAAGTTTAGATACATTTAACTGTTAAAAAATTTGCATTTATTTGTGGAAGATAAATTTTTTGAAAAAATATCATCCATAATTTGTGATCATTGTGAAATAATATTTAATTAAGTAGGTTGAAAAGTAGATTCATTTGTTGCCTTTGTAAACTTTATTTAAGTGGGGTAGTTGACCAATTACATTTAAAATTAGGAATATATATTTTATAACCAAAAGGAAGCAGGTTGGCAATGATTTGAGCCAAACTTTTGTAAGATTTTTCTAAAACTTTTCCAAAAATGCTAAAACCACAACTTTTTTGGTTTCCAATTAACTTTTTAATTCCTTAAAACTTTTTAAAATATCAGTAAACCATGAATATGTAATTTTAACTAAAATAAACTTAATTTAACCGTAATTGATATGATATTTCTTTGTTAAATTAATCTTTTTTCCTACAATTTTAAAATTAAAAAATAGTTTACATGAAAAATGTCAACAATAATATATATATATATATATATATATTTCATCTATATATCCCATGTGGATGGGTCCCTTCGATGTCTTAAAAGAAGAAAATAAAATAAAACAAAACATTTTGCAACCATAAGGATCACATTTATAGGAAAAATTCTCAAACACTAAACTAAGAATTTTTTTCAATACAAATTTAATTCATTCTCAGCTATATTTTTAAGAATATTGTAATGTCTATAGAGTAATAATATGCCAATTAATTGAGTGTAAGAGTAGGAAACAAGTATTTTCACCCACAAAAAAAAGAGTAGGAAATAAGTAGAAAGGTTAGAGTTTATTTTATTTATTAATTTTTTTTTTAAATTCTATTTGGAGTTTGGAGATTTGGACATTCGACCCTCAAAGTTGATAACACATACCTTGTACTGGGTGAAGAATGCTCACTTTGACATTAGCACTAGAGATTATCGTTGTTTTGATGATTATTTAAAATGGTAATTGTCTTAAATGACAAAACTATTATAAATATTTACATATATAGTAAAATGTCACTGTCTATCATTGATAGACAGTGATAGATGATAGTAGTCTACCACTAATAGACAATGGCATTTTGCTATATTTCAAAATATTTTTGTTCATTTTCTATATTTGAAAAAACTTTATTTAAAATCTTGATGTATATGGTTTTTTTTTCTATTCAAATATACACCCCTATTGATTTTATTTATTAATGTTCTTGTCCTTTTTTTTTTTTTTTTTTTTTTTTTTTTGTATTAGTTAGACAAGATGGTGGAGAATGACATCAATTAGAAAACAATATTGTGGAGCCAACTTTAGGTTTAGGAACAGAGACAAAAAAGATGTCATGGCAATGTTGGTGAAACTCATTGTTTCCATGGTTGTGATTTGACATGATGTGTTTTCTACTTATTGGAAAACTTCATATGCATTTATAGTCAATTTGTTTCAAGGTGTTAAATTCTTCTTGTTTTTGTTAAGGATACATTTTTTTATTTTACCTCATATTAAAAGAAATTAACTAGGTCATCTTTTATTATTCTAATGACAAGTTTTAACTCAACAAACAAAGAATGATCCATCATCTTAAAAAACTTGAAATTTGAATTAAATAGTTTAGTAACATAATTGCTTAAAGTAAGAGTATCATTTCTTACCAATGCACAACAATACATATCTATATTGGAGAGTTAATTCCCTCTCTTCATATATGTAGAGAAAAAATATACAATAAATATAAAATATCGGGTGGTTAGGTTTTTCTACCAATAATTTAAAGGGTACACATCTCTATAAAGAGACTTTGAAGTTGTACAAAGCTCAAAATTAAGGCAGTCTGTAGGTTTTTGTGTATATCAATTAGAAAGTAGGTGCACAAATGAGCTGTTTTGTCTCCCTTGATTATGATATTGAGAGGAAAAAAGAAAAAAAATTATCCATGACTGCACATGTTCTCCATTGACCCTCCATAGCCATGAAGCTTCATCCAACTAATCCAACAGACTATGATACTCAAATCACTATTCTTTTTGTCCATTTCTAGACTGTCTGAATTCAAGAATAAACTTTATATAATCATTCAAAACTAGTTGCAAAATTAGGAATTCATTCAATTCCATCACATTGGAGCTTGAGATGGCTTGATTTTTAAAACCCCACTTTGTTTCCTTGATGGAGATGAGGCAGTGGTGGGAAGAACATGTTAGAATCTGCAATGCTGTTTGGTGGAACCACAAGAATCCTTCCTTATCATCAAATCAACCATGCTGTTTCTTTTCGATTCTTTTCGAATTTATTTTCAATTTCTAAGTGTCAAATCAATGACGTAGTTTCGAATAGTGATTCTTAATATAATTTTGTCCAACCAACCTGGTCGTATTCTAACTAGTTTAGACATACGCCTCCAAACAAAAGGTCAAAAGTTCGAATCTCTCCTACTCTACGTATTAGATTTTTCTTTCAAACTGTTTGGAAGACTTGTTGAGGATGCTTCGATATAAAAATCAGCTGAATATACACACACTCACAAGTTTACATCTTGATATCAGAATGGCTCCTTCCACTAGCCTACTTTCTTTTAAACAGGAAGTACCCCAGTAGATTTACATAGGAAAGGAAACTATTACACAAACAGAGATCAGTAAATCTAAAACCCTCTACATAAAAAAAATGTAATCTCAAACCAAATGGTTGGCTCAGTGAATAAAGTAGTAGGGCCAAACTACTAACCATTTAACAGTGGGATTCTATTTGCAGACTCTCAAAAGGTCTGTTTCTAGGCTTTTGTGCAGAGCCATCCTGCACTCAAAACCATGATCTGCCGACTACATCGCCATCGCTTTCACCTCCATTGCCAGCACTCGATACTGCCCCCTGACATATGTCATCATCTTCATCGTCACTTATATCAGATTCGTCATCCGAGGCTACATTGGAGCTTGTGAGGACATTGTTATACAAGTTCCAGTTTGGAGGGAAGGTCTTTTGCAGAACTTCAGTAATCTCCCCACCAGTTCTCTCAATTTTGAGTAAACACTTGGACCAGTGAACTGCTGTCCCCATATCCACTGTTAGTCCACAATCAACCATCTCTCTGCAAACAGAAAGAATGCCAGGATAAATGCATCCTCCTGCAACAGTAGCCCTCGAAAGCAAGGATGTCATCAGACAATGGTAAACAGCTTTGTCTGGCTTCAACCCAGATCGCTTCATCTCTTCAAAGCATGATAATGCCTTCTCTGGTAAAGAGGCACGGGCCCAGCCATGAATCAGTGTAGTATACGTTTTAATATTAGGCTTCACTCCTGCAGATCTCATTTCTTCAATTGTGTTTGTTGCTCTCTGGAAAATAGTTAACCGGTTAGAATTAGAAACATGCCAAGATAGTGGTTAAATCAATGATTGATGAAGGGTTTATGTTTGATGAACCTAAATACAATATATGAGTGGAAGAATAGTAACCAAAACGCTTAGGAATTAATAATCAAAAGAGCTGTAAAATCTAGGCATAGGCCACCAGACTTATTACTTTTCCCAAGGTCTCCCAAGACTTCAAAAAAAAATCCTATTTTCTTCAGCCCAATATTTTCATAAGATAATAAAAATTGGAGTCCTTTTCATAGTTTTCATGTTGTTTCATTCCCTCAACCCAATTGGAGTCCTTTTTGCAGTGAGCTTTTCTTCTTTTATATTGGTCCAATCTGTAGCCTTTCACTTGTTTCAGTAAAAGCTTAGTTCTAATTTTTTTAATAGACGATTCAAATACATATGGTCAAAATATATTTATAATACAGGTTAAACAGGTTCTATAAATAGCGGATACCTGCATATCTCCAGCCTTGGAACAAGCATTTATGAAGGACGTGTAGGTGTGGATGTCAGGTTGAACCCCTTCTCGTTTCATTTGTTGCATTAGATCAGCTGCCTCCCAAACGTCACCGCGTCGCGCCCATCTACATGGAAAAAGATAATTAGTGCCATGAGAATTACATGAGAAAAACATCAAAATAATCGAAAACTAAGACATCTAGGATGCCATACCCGTCAATTAAAATGTTATAAATAAAGGTGTTTCTTGGGATATTTTGAGCACTCATTTCCTTGGTGACTGCCAATGCGCTCTGCATCCTGCCTGATTTGCAGCATGCTTTAAGCAATGCTTCGTATGTATAAACATCAAGCTCCAGACCCTCATCCCTCATTTTAGTGAAGTAAGCGAATGCTTTTCCTGTATCACCTACAGAAGCATAACCATGCATAACGGTTGTGTATGTGTGTTCATTTGGACTTACACCAGCCAACGTCATCTCATCCAGTATTTGTACAGCCTTCTCCATCTGGAAGAAGAGAATTTCCCCAAACAGTAAACTACTACTACTACTACTACTACAGAAATTATGGGGGATCAATAATCATACAATAAAATGGAAAGGAAATAAGTTGTCTTAGAGAATCTTTCTTTTTCTTGAGTTATAGAAAGCTTAGTGAACTCCACCAGAAGTTTTTAAAAAGAATACAACAATATGATTGAAGCTAGGATCTTGCAAACTAAAATGCGAACGTCCATCTAAAATTAGTTTCATGAACATGAGGAGTTGGATGGAGTCACCATTCCATAGAGGTGTGAGACATTTCAAGTAATCCATTTTTTGGGCCACCATTTTTAGAAAAGTCAGAATCTTATGGCTTAATACTACTACTAGAGTAATTTCGTGGGAGCTATGGTTAGAAAGGATCCTCCCAAGGCAAGGAACGTTTCATAGGAGTCCTTTGAGAGGTTTACCTTACGCTTCTCAACAAGACCAAGAATCAGAGCATTATAGGTGTGCACAGTTGGAATGCATCCAGACATCCGCATCATATCAAATATATCTAGCGCCTTCTTCATTTCTCCTTTCCTCGCAAAACCATGTATGATGGGCATAAATGTTCGAGTTGTGGGCCTGTGCCTCTGCTTCTGCATTTCCTTGACAGTACAAACAGCACGATCCATCTTCCCCATACCACAGAATGCCGTGATAATATTATTATAGAGTACTACATCAGGCTTAATACCATCCTTTATCAAATCTTCAAAAATAGCAAAAGCATTAGCCCAATCTTTCAACTTCAAGAACCCATTGATCAACATGGAGTAGGTCTTCATGTTGTGTTTTATGCCAGCATGCTCCATTTCTTTGCTAACTTCCAAAGCTTTGGAAACTTTCCCAAGCTGAAAGAATGATGGAAGAAGGGTAAATATTAATAACAGAGAATCTGTAACCCTACACATGCAAGAATATATGTAACAATGATATTCATAACAACAGGCATTGTTATCTTCAAAATCAGAATCATCAAAGAGACAAGAGGAAGTGATGTGAGTCCAACCAAATTCACTCAGCTTTCAGTATCCTAACTCCTAGATACCCAGTCTATTCAATGCTAGGCATAATGAGTATCAGGGACCTCAAAAAAAATTATTTTTTGTCCGAATCAGAATTTCATTCCTTTAGATATCAAGAATGCTTTTCTATCCCTATGAAGAGGTGTATATGGAGCAAGCGTCTGGCTTTGAAGTATTTAAACGTCCAAAACTTTCATATGTAAAATGCAAGTCGTAATTTACATAGCTACAGCTACAAAAATCTGGTACGCTAGCATATACACAATAACATGTGAAACATTTCCCAGAAAAATGAAAGAACTTGGCAAAATAGCAATAGTTTGTTATGTTATCTTTTTTCAGTCTTTTCTTCTTCCTGCTGATACATATCAATAATAACATGTCCATCATTAGATTGCCCTTCATCATATTGAAAGAAAAAAATATGACGAGGCCAAACACAGGAAGAGAGAAGGGAAAGAAAACAGGAAACAGGTATAAAACTAATGTTATGCTTCATTTCCTTCTAAAGATTTACCCACATGATCAAATAAGGAGAACAAGAATATGATAAATAACAAAGGGGGATAAAAAACTAATTTTACCTTTGCATAAAGATTAATGAGACATCCATAAGTAATGACCGAAGGATTCATACCACATTCCTGTATCATGGTTAATATAATATGAGAAGTTTGAAGGCAATATAATTAAAATTGATGACAAAATTAGTTCATCAAAAAAGAAGGGCAAGGGTCATACCAACCCAGATACAGAATGCTAGGTACGGACCCATATAAACAATAGCAACCCTATCCAAACTTTGTTTATTAGCACTCTAAATGACCTGTTCTCTTTCTATTTCAGATTTCACTTCAAATCATTATCGGTAACCAATACAAATGTTTCCCATAAAACTCCTGGTCACCATCATTTTAATCTAAAGTGGTGAAGCCCATGCGGCTTCTGACATTGACTTTCTCAATCATTTCTTTGGCATTCATGTCTGCGAGACCAAAATTCTTTCGACCAATGTAATCAAGGTCATCTGAAATTGACTTGTCTGAACATTATGTACAAAGATTCCACCGAAAAATGATAACATTAACGCCCATCATCACCACCACCACCACAACCCTACCCCCCATAAAAATAATAATTAAACAAACAAACAACAATAACTTTACACTGGAACTGTACCTTAAATCTTTCAAACACAAGCAGGCACTTGTCCTCATCACCAACCATTGTATAGCCATCCATCATGGTGTGATATATGTCAATGGGAGCATCTATGCCTTCTTCTTCCATTTGCCTCACCAAAGCTTCAGCTCTATCCATATTGCATGTTTGACTGCAGCCGAAACTAATTAATAAACATAATGGTGTGTCCCTTGTAAAGCACTAGCAAATAATCCAAGAAAACACAGACTCGACAACAATATACACAAGAAACACGTTTGTCATTTCTATAATAATAAAGTCAAAATTGATATCTGAAATTACCAGTAGGCATATATAATATTCCCATAAATGATTGCATTCAATGAAGAGTGTTTCTCTTTGGCCTCCCGAAACCAGTGATCTGCAGATCTTCCAAGACAAATGCAAATATAATACGATTTAGATAAAACGGATCCAAAGGGAAAATGACTTATGAATCATGCCCATGGTTATGGAAAGAGAGAGAAAAAAATCTAAAAGACTAGAAATTACGGAAGAAGAAAATAATGTGTCCTTCATAGTCTCAACAATAAGGCAGCCAGATAAAGGCAACCCTTGATGTTGTTCTGCAAAATTGCAATGATCATTACCATGGAACCCTCACAATGAAGAGGACCGCCATTTGACTACAAGCTACGAATAATAAACTTAAATAGGCAGTAATGAATGAAAGCTTGGTTTTTTACAATAGGCCAAGTTAAGGGTTTTCTGTCCCTTTCTACCATACAATATAGGAGTCCAGCTTCCTGACACTTGAAGCAAAAGAAATATATATCTATGTATGTACATGTGTGTATATAATGAAAATTTTATGAACCTATGCATGCACACATCTAATGAAAATTACTTACTCTGCATTTCCCATTTTGGCAAATCCACTCACAAGTATGCTGTAAGTTACCAAACTCATTTCTATGCCTTCTTCTTTCATTTTTCTAACACAAGATAATGCTTCTTCCATGTCTCTACCAACTGCATAAGCATGAATAAGGCTGCACATCATTTAAAGCTTACTGTAAGAGGATGACGCACTCGAAAAAACATTTAGATTGAATTAATATAGTATATATTCTTTGGCAATGAAATTAAGATATCTACCATCAATATATATATTTCAAGCATAAAATACTTAATTGGCGTTCTATACAAATCAATCGAACTTTAACCATTCAAAACTGGAATGGGGACTTTTGTGTCAATAAGTGAAGCAAAAATGTTTAGCTAACGTTGAAATCAAATTAGCATATAACAAAAGAAAAAGGAAAAAATAGGAATAGTTATTACTTTGTGTAGACATGAGACGTAGGTTCTATTCCCCTAGCTCGCATCTTTTCAAAGGTTTCACGTGCACGGTGCATATCACCTCTTCTTGCATAGTAGTTCACCATCAAACCATACTCTTTCCTAGAAGGCTTAATGATAGTAGAATTCACCCCAAAACAACAAAAATAGATCAAAACAATTAATATGAAAATGCTCGAATTCAACTTTTTATGTATAAAATACAGCAAAAGGTGAATGTGAGATGTCTCAGAGCTTGCATGCACTCAGGCTCATGAATATATCATTGTGTGTGCAAGCTTGAATGAATGAATACAAATAGGCATGACGATACTTTGTTATACCAAAACATACGTACTCCGGTTGTCTATAATTCTTACAAAAAAAACTCCAAAATTAATGGGAAATTCTGAATTGTCAGTTATAGGATAAAACTACACATGGATACCAGAAATTTATTCCAAAAGCATTCATTAATTGGATGTAAACTAACAGTTTAAAGTAGCTATACTATACCATGAAGTCGTCATTTATTTCTACCCAGCTCACTGACTAATACACCTCTTTTTTCTTCTTTTCTCTTTTTCAAAAAAAGAGAAAAACAAAGCTTTCATTTAGATAAATGAAAGAACACAAATGTTGAGTAAAGACAACATCTGTATTTCAACCACAATATTCTATTACTACAATGGAGCGATCCAACCGAACACAGATTCAATAACCATGAAAAATGCAAGCTATGGAAACAAGGTACAAAAAAGAAAGCTCAAGGCACATTGCCTAAAGTTGGCAAGGTTGGCTAGAACTATGGTAATAAAAATTATTTGATACATTGCCCAACCATGCATAGCTCAGCTAGTTAAACCATTATAACTTCGAAAAGGTCATATGCTCGAATCTCCGACCCCACACTATAGCGTTGAACTAAAAAAATTGAAATTATTTGACCCGAAGTCGAAATACAACTAATAGAGTTGACATTCTGAATAAGAAAAGGATTTACATATAACTTGAGAAAGAATTTACATATAATTTATTCTCATCTATATAAAGAGAATTTGCATAATTCAGAACCCGCTAATTCAAAAAACATTTTAAAGGAATTCAAGAAACTACCTTCTTGATCTTCTCGAAAGCCGAGACAACCGCCTGCCAGTTCTCCGGTTCTGTCTCAATAACCTTGCGAAAGCTCTTCCGTGCTTTATCCCTCTCTTCATGCCATTGGGAACGAAACTCCACGCTATCATCTCCCTCCATCCATCTCGCCCTCTCATCCGTCTTCTCCTTTAACCTCCTCCCATCATCCAATTTCACAGTCAAAACCCTTCCGTGAAACTCCACACCGTCAAATTCAACGGCCTTCATGGCCGACTTGGCTGCAGTTGGCCCATCGTATATGACGAATCCGTACCCTGCGTTTCTTTCCATAGCATCGTGATCCTTAATCAATATCACATTCTTCACAGGACCAAACTGCCGGAAAAACTCTTGGACCTCATGCTTCTTTATCCAATTAGGCAAGTTCCCGACAAAAACCTTACCCTCTTGACGAAATTCAACTTCTCTCCGCCCCTTACTCGTAGAATTCTCAGTTTCAATTTCTTCAATTTCATTTTGGTCTTCCTCCGACATCTCGGAAATTGAGGGAGGCGGTGGCGAGAGTTTACTCGAGAGCCAGAGCTTGTCGGAGAGCGAGTGGGAAACAGGGGGCGGCGGCGGTGGCGGCGGAGGAAGAACAGGAACATAGGCGGAGCCGACCAGATTCTTGAGAGGGTTAGAGGGAACTTTGGAGAGAGTGCGTTTAGGGGAGGAAGTGGTTTTTAGGGTTTGAGGGCGACGGATGCGGCCGGACGAGGGGGTTGAACTGGAAGAATCATCAGAATCTGAACGAGGCAGCGGCGGGGGCGGGGGCTTCAATGAGAAAAGAATAACGACGGAAGAAGGGTGAGAGTGGTGGTGGTGGCGGTGGCGATGTGGGGGAAAGACGGCGGAGAAAGAGGCGGAGGAGGTGGTGGTGGTGGCGTTTGAGAGGGAACGAACATCCATTATCTGTTATCTTTCTTTAGCCTCGTGGTTTGTTTCATTCATGCAGCTATCGAGTGTCGACTCAAAACTTCCAATCTTGTAGATGTTTTTTTTTTTTCTTATTTGTTAAATATTTTCAAATTACAATGTACTGTTTTAAATGTCGAAGTGGAAATGTCACGATCTATAATGTAATTTAAAAATTAAAAAAAATTAATATAATTTTAAAAAATAAATAAATTAACAAATAAAGTGTTTTGTTTTTTTTTTTAACTAAATTACAAATTTAATCTCTAGTTTGAATATTAAAAAATTTAAAACCAAAATGTCCAAGTACAAAATTGAAAGATTGTAAATGAATTATGTTATATATAATAATACACATAGTTGAGTTTAGAGTTTTGTCCATTAAATTTTTCCTAGTAACTTCCTTTTCTTCTTGGAGTTGTGCTAAATCAAATTTTGGAGCTTTTAGGTTTTTTACAATAATTACAAGTTGTTTCCTGAAGTGAAATTATAGATTAATTATTTACAAATTAAATTATTATAATTTCAGTATATGAACTTTCATGTTTGAATCTAAAAATCTTTAAACTTTATAGAAATTTTAAATAGATCTTGATTTCTTAAATATAATTCATTTTCTTACGAATATGAAATAGATTGATTATGAAACAGATTAAATATAATAAAGAAATCATCAACTAATGAACAGATAAAATAAAGTAGGAGAGTGAGAGAGAATGAAATTTGGATTAAAAAATTAACAATTTTGAAGGAAGACAAACATGCTTTATTGATAGTGTATATATCTTCAATTAGAGGGAATTCATAATACATCATGAGGTCAAATATGTCTTTTTGACCAACAAAGTAAATTTAAATAAATTAAGCTGCAAAAACCAACAAAACTACTCTATTTAATTGACCCTAGAATTTAAGAAAAATAGATGAGTACATATGTTTAAAAATATTAATTAATTAATAAATTGGAAATTTAATTAAGAAGAGTGAATATTAGCATCAAATACTGTTATTGGACTCCTCACTTTGTGTTTCCCATCATCCCATACCAAAGAAGCTGATTGAATATTTTTACTAATTCTTCCTTTAATTGTAAGCTCAAAGCTTTGCTCCTCTCCCAAATTCTTGAATGAAAGAATAAAAGGCTTTACTTTGATCTCAAGATTATTCCATGGATTAATTATGGTGGCTTTATATGTTGCATTTTTTGATCCAACATTGGTGACACTCCTTTTGTAAACTTGGTTAATTGGTTTCGAGATATTTGTGGAAAGAGCAAAGGAAGGATAGTTAAGGTCGAATACTGTGTCGGAATTGTTCGAAAGACAAGTGTTGTTGTCTTCCGAGACTCGTTGGAGCAACTCGGTGGTATAACCTATCGAAAAACAAATTAAAAGAGTGTAAGAAAATGATGAAAGAAATTAATTTAAACAAGTTCGTGTTTATATATATATCCTTCCATTAAGGTGGTGTGTTTTTTGAAAAAAAATAAAATAATAATAATAATAATAAGTTATTCTTATTCATATTTTCCAACGTAATACCTTGGCCGCACAAAAACTTTACATAGTCAATCTCAGAAGCATTGTAGATTAATCCAGGATGCACTGCGCCTAGTGGATTTATGTGTCCGGCACCATGTCCAAACTCTCTGTCTGGATTACGTTTAAGGCTCATTGGAAATGCTGCATGTATATAGATTTAGATTGGTTAATTTATTAAAATAAAACATATAATTACCCATGTTATCTATTTTTCTACTTACGTCTTTTAAAAACAGAAGTACAAAAAAAAGCGTTTGATTGTTGATAATTCACTATTTTATAAAATGTATGAGTTACTTATTTTAGTTTTAATTGGGAGTTTGATGCAAAAAGTGTGTATCATTATTACTTTACAATATATTAAATTTAAAAAATTGAGTTTACAAAACATGAATATAACATTTAGTTTTGTAATTCTAAATTTTAAAATCTCAAATTCAAAACCTAAATATATTATATAATAAAAAAGTGTTGTTTTTTAGAATTCACACTGTAATTTAGATCATAGAGTCTTTGCAAAAACACATTTGTCAAATGCATATATTTCACATAACTCAATTAGAAAACATAAAACATAATTCATATTGTCTACCAAATTACAAAACTCTAAGGCTTCAAATGATAATATTTCATTTTTAAAAATTAAATCTATTTTCTCTTAATGTATTACCATAATTTACATATTTTTTTAAGTATATTTGATGGATTCTTAACTAAATTTAAAAAATTGGTTTGACTTTTTAATGATTGATTTTAGATTTAATTTTCAAAAAAACTAAAATCAAATAGTTACTAAACGGGGCTGAATTTTTGAAAATTCATTTTATTTTTTAATACGAAAATCAAAATAAAAAGTAAATATATATTTTGTAATAATTACCTGTAGTGATAAGGGCAGATTTAAGGGCAGCAGGAGACCAAGTAGGATGAAAGGACTTAACATAAGCAGCTGCTGCAGTGACATGTGGGCAAGCCATTGAAGTTCCGGAAAGGATGTTATAAACAACTCTTCTACTATCTTCTTCAGCTCCCGAAGGTGAAGCCGTTGCAGGCCAAGCTGCAAGAATTTCCACTCCTGGACCACATAAATCCGGCTGCAATCACCAATTTTACAACAAAATTACTAGCTAATTATTATTTATTGATCAATAATATAATTAAACTAAATTAAAATTAATATATAATTACTACCTTGAGAATGTTGGGGGTTATTGGGTTTGGACCTCTTGAAGAAAAAGATGCAACAAAAGGAGCTCTTTTACGTTTCCTTTCTGTGCTCTTCATTATAGTTGCTGTTGGAAGGCTGTAACAAATCATCAAGTAATTAACCAATTAATCCCTTAATTAATCTAATATGTGACTAGGGAGCTTTTTAACCAATATTTAGTGTTAGTTTGTAGTGCACCTATCTTTTTTGTAGTTATCGTAATCACACGGCAAAAAAGAAGTTTTAAATTATTTTTCTAAAAGAAAAAGAAAGAAGATTTGGTCGATAACAAACTTTGGACAGTTACAATCTTTATAAAATACATGAGTTATTTATCTCAGTGCATGTAAGTATTTTTCATGTAATATTATAAATGTAGGTGAGTGATTAATTAGTGTAAAATAGAATGGAATTAAGGTTAAAGTATTTGATTAATTACCTGTTGGTTGAGTTGATATAAGAGAGAATGAGAGCACCAGGCTTTGGGCCAAGATGAGAAGCAGGCAATGGAAAAGAGTTGGTATCATCTTGTGAAGAATCGTCTTGCATTATAATACCCACCGCACCTTTTACGGCCACAACTCCTTCTGGAACGGCTAATGAATCGCATACTACAATTTTACCCTTTACCAACTCCAAGTCTACTGTATTCTCAAAGCACATCCTGTTTTTCAAAGGTGAATTTGGTCATTTTGTTACTTTCTCATTTTTTTTTTTTTTTTATCATTCGAAGTTTTAGAGGGAGCTGAGAGTAGTTCTGAAATAGTTAAAATCACTTAATTGTTTTGAAATATGTTTTGAATCATTCAAAATTAAATTGGGCAAATTGTAAAAACTATCCCTAAAGTATGGTGGTAGTTACAATTAAACCCTTAAACTTTTAATTTTAAAAATTTAACTCTCAAAATTATATAAAATGTTAAAATTGGGTCAAATTGAACATTCAAACTTACATAATTGTATAAATTGTAACATTTGTATAAGTTTAAGAGTTAATTTTTAACATTCGTGGGTCCAATTTCTACAATTATTGTAAACTTTAAGGTCCAATTTGGTCGTTTGTAAAACTTTAGGGGTGGTTTTCACAATAATATAAAGTTTGAGAGTCTAGCTAATTGCAATTACTACCATACTCTAGGGGTAGTTTTTGCAATTTGCCCAATTAAATTTGATGGTATAACAATCGAGTTTAAAATTAAAGTGTAAAAGAAAATCAACACTTAATTTATTTTAAATTATTTAAGTCATGTTTAAGAGCGATTTGAATTGACAAAAATGATTTTAACCATTTCAAAATTGCTATAAAAAAATTGTCCTTGGACGAAAAAATATATGATGTGGGTGGTTTTGAAATGGTTAAAATCGCTTGGATTAAGTTTAAGATGATTTTCAAACACAACCTTCGATTATTCATACTCAATTTTGATGGTATTAAAACCAAGAAAGTGAAAAAACACAAACATTTAATTAATTTTGAATGATGGAATGCATATATTTTTTACAAAATTTAAGCATGAAAAAAAGTGATTAACCATTTCAAAATTATCACTTTCAATCAAACATGTTCTTAGCTTTGATACATTTTAGAAACATATCCACATTGTATCTTTTCTCAATTAAAAAATATTATTATTATTATTATTATTATTAATAATAATAAGGACCAATTTTAAACGAAAAAAATATTTTAAAATTTATTGAAAATATTAAAGTTAAAATTTGAAAATACCTTGACACGGAGCTGTCAAAGGGAGCTTTAGGAATATCTCCGGCGTAAACCAATGGAATTTGTTTTCCATTTATATCAAATGTATTGATGCTGACTCCCTTCATGTATCGAAATGAAAATATTATAATTAGTCTCATAAATTTATATTTTTTTCTTTTTGGAAAATTAATAAAATGACAAATGCTTAAATTAAATTAATTTTCTTACATTGAATTCTCTTCCATCTCCAAGCTTAATTTTAGTTTCGAATTTTCGATCAGTGGTGGTAGCCGCCACCGACAACGACCACGGAGAGAAGTTCACAATGCTTGTAAAATCGGGGCCGTTATTTCCAACGGCCAATGACGAAAGAATTCCCTTCTTCATTGCATGGAAGGATCCAATGGCTATGGAGTCGTTGAAGTAATCTTTGACCCTTGATCCTCCAAGAGAACCGGAGATGATATCGACACCGTCAGCAATGGCATCATCAAATGCGGCGAGAATGTCAGCGTCGGTGCAGCCATCAGACCAACATACTTTGTATGCGGCAATGCGTGCTGATGGGACTCCACCCCTTATTGTGCCAAGGGCGAGTCCCAACATGCTCGCTTGTCGAACCAACCCTCCAGCTACAATTGATGCTGTGTGAGTCCCGTGGCCATCCGAATCTCTTGGACCTTTGATGTCACCTTCTGGATGTTTACCGTCACTACGATATGAACGAGCTCCGATGATTTTACTATAAAGAACACACGATATCATGTTAGACTTCAAAAAAAAAAAAAAAAAAAAAAAAAAAAAAAAAAAAAAAAAAAAAAACCTAAATTGAGTGATTACAAAGGAATTTAACTTTTTTTTCATCAATAATTTAACACTCTCCCACTTGTAGAACATGGGACTTGGAAAGGAATCTATTGAATATCTAACATGTGAATGTCAATATTACTTGGAAAGAAAATTTCAACATGGGACTTGGTTGAAACGTCAATCAATCAAAAAAACCTTTAAGCTGAGGTTCCATATACCATGTTAAAACTCTAATTAATGAATTACAATAAATTTTGCTATTTGGATTTACTTTAAGCCTCATAGAGTAATGTTTTTAGTTTTTAGTTTTTAAAATTATTAATCCTTACTTTTTCCCCAAATTTTATAATGTGGTTTTTCACATTTTTAAATAAACACTACTAAAAAAAAATTGTTTGTTGGTTGGTATACATTTAGTTTTTTGTTTTTTAAATTAAATCTATAATCATCACTTATATGTATGATTAGATTTTTCAAAATCAAAACTAAAATTTGAAAACTAGAAAAAGTAGATTTTAAAAATTTGTATTTATTTTTGAAAGTTGATTAAGAATTCAAATGTTTACGTAAAAATATATATAAACAAAAATGTGAGTAATAAATTGTGAAAAAACAAGCTCCATTTCCAAAAAAAAAAAAAAATTAAATAGTTAACAAACACTTTTAATATCCATGAACTCAATTTTCAAAAACTAAAAATTAAAGTTTCGTTTTGTAACTATTTTGTTTGTTGTTTTTTTTAAAAAAAAAAAAATTAAGCCTATAGACACTATTTTTGTCTCCAAATTTTTGCATTTATTGTCTATTTTTTAGCAATGGTTTAAAAAATCAAGCAAATTTTAAAAACTAAAAAAAATTGCTTTTAAAATTTTGTTTTTGTTTTTGGAATTGGACTAAGAAATCAACCATTATACAAAATATTGTATTAAATGTGGAGAAAACAAGCTTAATTTTAAAAAAATAAAAAATAAGAAAATGAAATGGTTACTTAATAATTTGTATTTTTTAGCACTTATAAAGTCAATTCAAACCGATGTTAAACATATTTAATCAATGCTTTTAACTTGAAGTTTTGTAGATATTTTGTATTACTTGTTGCAAGAGAAATTGGCGGAGACTTCACAACTGCCCTTCCACTTGGGTGGCGGCGGACCGTATCCTGTGTGGTGAAAACTAGGAGATTCCGGCCAAATTCCGCTGTCGAATACTCCGACAATGACGTTGCTTTCCACCGCCGGAACTCTCTTCACTTGTTCGGAGAAACCCATGAAGTCCCAAGATCTTGTTGTGTGGAGTTGTTTTTTCCCATTTGGGAAAACTGATATTACCCCTTCCATTTCTGAAATAAAAAATGTTATATGTTACGAACAAAATTCAATTTCATAAGAATCAAAACAAATAGTAAAAATATCAATTATTACCCAAGTTTAGCGTTCAGTTGTATCAATTTAGACCTTAAACTTTCAATTTCATCCATTAAATGCAACAATTTTAATTTTCACTAGTTTAAACAAAAAAAAAAAAGGAAATTGCAAAAATCGGTCGTTGCAATTGTACCCTTTAACTTTCAATGTTAAGAATTAAACCCTCAAAATTATATAAATTTTAAAATTATGTCAAATTGGACTTTAAATTTACATATTTGTATAAGATTGAGGTTAATTTTTATCATATGTGAGTTCAATTTCTACAATTATTGTAAACTTGAGGGTTCAATTTTAACATTTGCAAAAATTTAAGGGCCTAATTTTTACAATTAAAAGTTTGAAGATCTAATTGCAACTACCACCCTACTTTAGCTATAGTTTTTTCAATTTTCTAAAAAAATAAAATAAAAATAAAAATCTTCGTAAACAACTCATTAATATACCTGAAACCTTTTTTGCTTCAGCTTCAGTCAGCTTCGCCACAAATCCATTGAAGCTTCTCTTGTAGCTATGGAGTAAAGAATGTGGAGGAAAAGTACTGAAAAAAAATAATAATAAATAAATAAAACCTGTTTCTTGTCAAGATGTTGTCTCTTTGTGAATTTTTTATTCATGTTAGATGATAATATATATTTAAGAGTTTAATAGCTAATAATAATATTAATAATGAAAAAGAGATGGATTATTAATAACAACCTGCCAATGGTTTCTTTTAGCAATCTTATATGGTGAGATGAAGTTGAAACCTTCCCTTTTGGATGACTTCCCATATAAACAATATATGTCTGCAAAAATTAAAATAATAAATAATAATAATTTATAAAAAGGATAGGCCGAAAAGGAAATAAAATTGTGCCATTAATCCCTAGACTTCTAGTATTCTTTTTTTAAAAAATAAAATTGAGATAATTCCTTGACCTTTAGTATTCTTTTTAAAAAATAAAAATAAAATTGAGATGATTTTATATAGGGAATTACCTTTTGAGAGTCATTATCTTGTGAATTTGAGCTGAAAAAGAGTATAGAGAAGCAGAAATTGAGAAATAAAAGCCTTGAAATTAGAGAAGACATTGAAATTAGAGAAAGGGAAAGGTTTTGATGTGAGCTCATGAGTTGTTTGGATTTGGAAGCCATTTATAGAGATCATATGATTTGGGTATGTGTGAAAAAAAAAATTATTTAAAAAATTCCACTTGTTCAATTATTTTTTGAAAATCTTAAAAAATGTTTGGATATTGTGTTGACTTTTAGTCAACATAGACTCCTGTGTCCCAACCCAACTTGGCGGCAAAAACGTGTAATTAATTAAGTAACATTAAACGTATACAGAGTATCCAATATATAATATATTCTCCCAACCCAACTTTTCTTTTCTTTTTTTTTTTTTTTTTTCTATTTTTACAAATTTGTAACATTAAACGACAATATTTTGGTGTCCAATCATCTGTGTCAACTTTTTTTAAAGTACTTTCCTTCAATTGTTTATTAAAGTGCTTTTACGGATTGAGATAAATTTTACATAATAAAAAATTAGCCTAAAATATGACCTCGACTATACACTAAAATTATTCTAGATTCGGAGTCCAATTTTAACATTTGTAAAAGTTTGAGACCCTTATTTTTATTAAATGAAAGTTTGAGGATGCAATTGCAACTATCATCATAATTTTTACAGTTTATCCTAAAAAGTTCGATATTTTTTAAAAAGAAATATGCCAAATTCACGTTGGATGGTGTGGTGGCGAAGAATAGAGAACGAGCAATTTTAGTAAAATACAAGATAGGTAGGTCCTACCATGCAATTAGGGAATCTTAGTCATGAAATCTAATTATGGAATTGATTTGTAATTAGAAACCATGGGGCCACATCCTCATTTCTAATGCAAAGTTTAGTAAGCATTATCAAATATAGGCTTTGTTTGGGATTCAACTTTTAAAATAATTACTCATAGCTGCGCTTTAAGAAAAATCACTTGTTAATTAAAGTAATAAAAGAGTTAAAGTAAATTAATTACTCATAGTTGTGCTTTAATTACTTTAAAAACCATCATAGTGTTTGGTAAATTTAAACTCTAAACCTTAAAAGTAAGTATTGGTGTTTGGTAAATAAATAATAAATTGTCTTTTTCTAATTATAACAACTAAAATGGACATGTTGCTATAACTTCTTCTTTTTCTTATAATATATAATTTTAAACACTCTAAATTAATTTTTAAATATTAAAAAAATAGCTTTACTAAAAAAATAATACGATGTAATTATTTTAAAATCATAAGATATATATATGATTTGGCGAGAAAGAAATAAACAAATGAAATAAATATTAAAGCATAAAACTAAAAATGAAAAATTAATTTCAAACCAACTCTGATTTTCGAAGAATAAAAAAGTTGACAGAAAATTGATTTTAAATCAACCGTAAAATAATGTATTTTTAAAAGTGATTTTAACATATTTAAGCCTAATCTATTTTACTTTTACCAAACAGAAAAAATAGTTAATATTTACTTCTAATTGCTTTTATTTGGTAAGTCTCACATTCCCTAATTGAATAGCGCCCCTCAACTTAATTTGGAGGGGGTGGATAAAAAAAATTTTAATCATTCAGATTTTAAATTTAAATTTCAAGTTTTGTTTTTTTCGCTTTCATGGATATGTCTATAAAATATGATCCCAAAATTTACAAAGTATTTAATAAGTTATTTATTTATTTATTTATTATTATTATGTGTTTAATATACCTCTAAATTTATAAAAATTCCTTCGTATGTCTTTTTAACTTTCAATAATTTTATATATAAATAGATTACTTATATATAACCAATTTCAATGTTAACAAATCTAATAGATACAAATTAAATTGCAAGTCTAGAAGATTAAACCTTTAGTTTTCTATTTGTTGGGTTAATGAATTTTAAGAAGTCAAAATATTGAAAGATTAAAGCACTTATTAGATACTTTTAAAATTTGCAAAATTATTGGTACACAAAATTTAAAATTTATCATCTTATGAAGTGGTTTTTAAGATTCAAATGCGTATTTAATAGAAGCATAAAAAATTAAGTTCGAAGTTGTAATTTAACAAAATTCTTAATATGGCTGTTATTTAATAAAAACATAAAAATTTGAAATGTAAACGTGTAATGTAACAAATTTATTAACAGATTTTTTTTAAAAAAAAAAAAAACCAACCACAAGTAAAATCTTTGGGAAAAATTGAGGACAACTAACTAGGAAAATCAGAGTCATCTTTAAAAACCTTGATGATTAGATAAAAAACCCATTTTGATGGCCTCGCATTCTAAAGTATTTATAGGTCGGCCATGGTCAATGAGTTCGTAACCAACATGGATTGGAGACTCTCGATAGTCACGAATAATCCACCCCAACCGTCCAAATTTTTTTCTATTGCTCCAAGAGGCATCAACATTAAGCTTCCAACACCTCTCCAGCAAGGGAACCACCTGTGTCATGACTCCCACAGTTCCCGAACCTCACTTGCTTAGAAAACACAACTCCCCAATCAAACCACTGAGAAGATAATTAACGATCATATTAAGCACTTGTTGAACATCAGACTTTTTGTAACGAGAACCCGAATTGAGAAAGTGATTTCGATGGTTTCACAAATTTCACATAGCACTAATGGCCTTAGAAAGGTCATCACCTTAAAATTGTTCACCAATCATTACCGGGTTGTTATTTAATAACAATTTCACAAAAATCTTAATAGGGCTATAATGGAGTGTCAAATTACTTATGACTCCTGTGTTGACTTGGTCCAATCCGAAGGCGCCGCCTTCTTTTAGCACGCGGGAGGCTGAGCAAACTGCAAAATAAGGACATTATATATATATACACCTTTAAATTTATAAATTTATGTATTATATTATATCATTTTTTTTAAGTACATATATACAAACCTTTAAATTTTGGATGAGTTAAATTCTAAAATTTCAAAGTATATCAATTTATATATTCGTTTAAATAAACATATGGCTTATAATTATGTCAGGTAGACATTTAAATTTTCACGAATAAATTAATTTAGATTTTCAATATTTTTCTTTAAATTGTTTTATGTGTTAACTTTAATTACTAATTTTATCAATTTGATATTTGAAGAAATCTATGCTACGCATATGTAATAATTGAATCAATTTAGATTCTCAAGATTTTTTTTGAAATTTGTCCATGTGTCAACCATGATTATCAACTTCACAATTCCGACATTTGAAGAAGTCAATACTACACACGTGTTAGAATTGAATGTACTAATGATTTTTGTAGTATTAATAAAAAATCTAAGTTGAATCACTTAAAATTGACACAATATTTTTCGAACTAAGTTAGAAAAATAGTATTACTTGACACAATTACAAAAGTTTAGGGTTTGAATTAATACAACTCTCAAAGTTTTTGGGTGTAAATTGATATTTTTAGTATACATTATGTTAAGATACTATTTTGGTCATTTTACCAGTTAGTTCAATTTTATTCTTCATACTTCTAAATATTTTATTTTAATATTTATATTTTCAATAAATCTTAAATTTAGTTCATAGTATTCGCTAATTCATTGAAAACTTTTTCTTATCCCTAATCTAAATTTTAAAAATAAATTCACGTGCTGTATTTTATTTTTAATAAAATTGTCATTATTATTTATTCAATTTTAATAGAAAATTAAGTTTGATATACTAAATTTACATTTTGTTAAAAGTAAAATTAAAAAAATAAATAAATAAATAAAAATAAACAAAAGTCTAATATATTTGACCAAGTTGATATCTTAACCTCTATTTTAATTTCTTCACGATGGACGTGGAGAATAGATGAGATACACTTCAACTTGAAAAGAAAAATGTATATTTATATTTACACTTTTTCTTCATACCTTTATTATTATTATAAGAAAAATTATTTAAATGATAAAACTGCTAAAAATATTTACAATTAATAGTAAAATACATAGTTTATATGTATAGACGGCGATAGATCGTGATAGACAGTAAAATTTTGCTATATTTGTAAATATTTTCGTTCCTTTTGATATATTTAAAAATAGCCCTTATTATAATGGAATTAATCGATTGATTTTTTCTACTTTTTGTTTTTTAACATGCTACAAGATTTATTATTCGTTGTTGCTTTTGTTTTTATTTTAATTTCTAGATTAGATTACTATTATTAATAGGTTAAAATGCTATTTGGATTATTATTAATAGGTTAAAATGCTATTTAAATTTCAGTTTTTTTACTTTTAATAACTATTAAATTTTGTCATTTAATATTATTTTTTACTGAATTAGTTATTAATAATAATGATATTTCATCCAAACGAATATGAAATATGTTATCAAAATTTATAGTAAAAATGTTAATAGTTAACCTAAGATTTTTTCTTTTAAAAAAACACTAAACTAGTATTGAATACTATATTTAAGATTTATGAATATACGGGATTAAAATTAGACAATTAAAAGTATAATAATCAAATTTAACGATTATTATTACAAGTTGACAAAGGGATTAATAGGTGGAAATTTCTAAAATCTTGATGCATTGAAAACATTTAAGTTGTTATTGTTTTTTTTATTTTTTTTAATTTGTAACACAAAATGTAAAAATAATTTTCAGAAATAGAATTCAGATTTTCTACTAAACACATATTTAATGAATTGAAAACATAAAACATAACCAAACACGCCCTAAAATTTCGAAACAAGTCAACTTCTTTGAAATAAATATTTAAGGTGAGTTTGTGGATAAACTCTCTCACCGCCTTATCTCATCCTCTAGTTTGAATTTGAGAGGTGCATTATCTATCATATTTTTTTAGGTTGAAATGTCATTTCGGTCCCTATACTTTGAAATTTATTTAATTTTAATTCACAAGTGCTTATTTATTGTTGATTTGTTAAGAACTTTTTGTTATCTATGTCATCTCACTATAAAATTTGAAAACACATTCACATATTTTATCTATACTATATTAAAAGGGGGGAATTTTTAACTTCCTTCTTTGCCCCTAACTTTTTCTATAAATTAAATATCATGTCTAATGTCTACAAAAAATTATATTCGTTCAACATTTTATATTTCATTATGTGAAATTATGGTTCAAACATTATTAACGACATCTAACACTTTTTGTATTCATTATAAATTAACTAAATAAAACATATATATAGTTTTAGTCATCATCTCTTTCATTACTTTTAAATTTCATGATAGATATTTACTATTTAATGTAAGAAAAAAAGTATATTTATTTAATATTTCATGTTCTAAAGATTTTAAATCACGTGCATCGCAAGTGTCCTTTGGTTAATTTTCTTAAATCGAAATTATTATTATTATTTAATCAGTTTTAAAAAAATAATAATTTTGAGTGACTAAATTAAAATTTTATTGAAAGTTGGGAACTAAATTTGGATAATTAAAAGTACAGGGTCTAAAATTGAACAAATTTCATAGTATGAGACCAACATGGTATTTTAACATATTTTTTATTTGACCAACACTTATAGAGAAATTATTATAAATAAAAAAAACATCAAACTATTTACAAATATGACTGAAAATTTTATATATTTATAAATAGTTTGACTAATTTTGCTATATTTGAAAACTTGTTTATTTTATTTTTGCAATTTTCATTAAAAAGTTTGAAAGTTAAATTAGTAACCACCACATGATCTCTTATTAGATTCTCCTTATTTCCAATTGTATTTAAAAAAAAAAATCAACATAATTTTTGTATTTTAAAAATTTATATCCTAGGATAAAATATAGAACTACAAGTTTCCTATAAAAATTAAAAATTAAAATGAAAATTTTAAAGTTAGTACTATTGAAACTAATTCCATCATTTAAAAAAAAATCCATAATTCAAGCATAATTTGATAATATAATATAGTATAGAACTAAAATGGAACAAATTTAGTAGTTTAACTTATTTCAAAGAAATCTAGTTCATAATTTATAACCTAAACAAATCTTTTGCCGCCACTAGCTCCGATGGCGGGAGCCAACGATCGAAGGAAACACCATCGAAACGCTGTAGTAGAGAGAGGAAGAGAGATTTGGTAGACTGGCGTAGTGAACAGAAATCAGTAATTTCTTCTCAAGAGCCATTCCCCAAATGCCGCTTCAAGGCCTTGTGCAATGGATGTTCATCGATGTAGTGAAGCGTGAAGCTGGCGAGGCCTTGTTTAAGGTTTTGCATTTTCTTATTCTACTTTTCGCATCTTTGATTTCCTTCCGGTTGTCGAATTTTCGCACATGAATTTGTGAATTACTTTGTTTTTCAATATTCACTCGATTCGATCTCAGAGTCGATGATGTATATATCAATGCTTGTACTGCGGGCGTTTCTATTCGAAAGGATGCGCCAATGAACAGAGAGGAATCAGCAATGTTTTCTCAGGAGCCGATCCCTAATGGATGACCGTCGAAGAAGTTGGTCGAGTTATTGTTTGAGGTTTTTGCATTTTTCTTCTTCGTATTTTCGCATCGTATTTCGAGATACGAATTTGTGAACCTTTTTTGTTTTTGAAAATTTGCCATTCGTTCTCAGGACCAGTAGTGTATGGATACTCGGACTGGTGGTTGTTGTTTCTATGTGAAAGTACTTTCGTCTTCTAATTCCTTTCTAATTGTTTCTCATATCACATATCGCTTGAATCGTTTCATTTCCTTGAGTTTTGATGTTTTGCTTGCAGAATCAAAAACATTGAAAGAAGAGAAGACAGAGGAATTCTTCGAAAATTTGAAGGCTACATCAATTGGATGGGCTGTTGATGTCATGGATCCACGGGGGCTCTCACATCCAAAACGGCAAAACTCGGTAGGCAGTAGTTTAGAAATTCTTTTATTTTGCGTACATACACTTCCATTTTGCTTTACTATTATTATTCTTTTACTATGTAGAAGATGGATCTTAGGCCGAATCTTGTTTTTGTTGAAGAATATTAGTGTTAGATCACTCTGAGTTTAAGCTTACAAGTTAGAGGAAGTTTAAATTTCTTAAAATACGTTCTTAACACTTATTACATAAAATAGAGAGGAAATAATATTTTAGGAAGTCATTGTTATACATTATTTAATCACCATGGATTCAAAAGTATAGGCTTATACGTTAGGATAGATAATACTCCCCCAGCATCTCTGTTATTGTTAATTTATGTTCATCCAAGGGTGACGGTCGCTTCTTCATCAAGAAATATTACTCGTTTGTGCCAAGCCCACAAATAAAGATACTGACATAATGTATCATAGGATAATCGTCTCTTCTGGGCTTTTTGTTTCTGAACTTTTTGTTTCTGAACTTTTTGTCTTTATCAATCAATTGAAACAGGATAAAGCAAAATTTTGTCTTTATCAAAATTCCCTCGAATTGAACCTCCGTAGCACAGCGTATTTCTCTGAAGAGAATGTAGGTGACCGGCAAATTTTTATAGTAATTTTGAAAATTATATTTAAGTTTGCAAAGATGACTTTGGTCGAGCAACGCACTAGAGGTAAACATGGAGAGGGAAGATTGCCTCTACAACTTCCATAGCCACCCTCTAAGCCTGTTAGAAAATTTATTTTGTAGCTCTGAATGTTTAATTTAGCTGTACTCGGTCGCTTTTGTGGGTAACATTTGGATGCAATGTGGAAACATAAAAGAGATATATCGAATGGGAAAGAGGTGAATCTCTCCCTGGTTTCTTATATTCAATACTTTCAGTTATGTGATTGTAATGCCTGTCAGAAAATGATCTAATTGACGCAATTAAAAGACTACTGTCTATGTACAATACAATGGTTACCCAAGAAAGAAAAAGAAAAGAAAAAGATTTTATGAGGTTCTGTCTCTGTACATACAATCATTTGCAAGCCAAATATTTTGCCCTTTCTTGACCTTTAACAGGAAATGAAGGTCCAACAAGAAAGATGAAGCACACACCTCAATCAGCACATGTAAGTTTGTAACAATATTCTTGTGTCCCTATGGAGACAGCCCTGATATCAGAAAACTCTATAGAGATGAGCATGGCGGCCAAAACTGCAGCTGTCAGAAGCCCCATGTTGTTCTCATAGTGATTTCCTGCATTATGTGGTCGACCTTGGCGGTGACGTGCTTGTGCCGAACCAGCTGCATAAACAGGGATTACGGCTGTACCTCCTCCTGTATGAGGTCTACTGCCACCACCATTTTCTCCACCGCCGCCGGCTGCACTTCCACGACCTGCACTTCCATGACCTGCACTTCCACGACGAATCCCATTAGAAACGGTGACTGGACTTGCACTGTATCTTCTGTCAATCTGGTTAGTAACCCCATCTTTGCCATGTTTTCTTGTGTAAGTTTTCTGTTGGTAATTAGACTCTGCATACATATAGAACATATTCAAAAAAACACACTACTATTTAGTGGTAAGTTTTCTTTTGGTGACCTTTCGTTTTATTTTTTATTTTCTTGGAAATGCGTAGGTATATACTATTCGTGGCACGCACTTTTGAGGCACAAAAATTTCCATTTTATAAGTTTCCAATTATCTCCAGATACATTTCTGATTTAAATCTCATTTTAGACGAGTTTGCACTATTTTCGTAAGTTTTAAAATGTCTGTCTTGGTCACATAAATTTTTGGGTTTGTTCTATTTTGGTCTTTGAACTTTCAAAATGTCTATTTTAATTCCTAGACTTTAAAAAGCAATAATTTGATTGTCTTTGCTAATTTACTTTTCTACTTATACCGCTTCGATCGTCCAATGTTTGTCTATAACTTAAACGACTTGAAATCACATTCATATTAATAATACAATCATCATTGGTTGGCCTAGTGGTGAAAATGGTTAAGAGGTCATGGGTTCAATCCATGATGGTCACCTACCTAAGATTTAATATCTATGAGTTTCCTTGATACCCAAATGTTGTAGTTTCAGGCGAGTTGCGTGTAGTCATTTTAGTAATTAATCTTAATAATTTTTGTTCAATTATATTTTTTCTGTTTTTGAAACTCCTTTTTATCTCTACCCAAGTTTTAAATTACATTTTTAGTATTAATATATATATTCTGTAATTAAATGCAGACTAATAGGAAGAGCTTGACGAATAAGTTTTTGAGCTATAGTAATAGAAAACACTTCTAAGAAAACAAACTTTTTGCAACCAAACATATATGTAACTTGTAAGCATCATGTATCATAAAATAAATGAAAACTTAAATCATTTTGATAACTTTGTTTTTATTAAGTATTACCATTCAAATAAAAAAACTAAATCAAAGATTATGAATATCTTGACTAATTAGAATAGTTGATTATTGGATCACTTCTGTCAGTATTGAGTTGCAGCATCTTGACAGATATTGATTTAAAGTATTCTCTCCCAAAAGCTAAAGTTAGTGGAAAACCGATACATTGTTATGTCCCTCCATTTACAGGATATTGAACTTTGTTTTATTTGTATATTTATTTTCATTCGACGTTGTAAAAGACATATTGACTTGCACTCCTCATTCACCTATATTCTTCTATTAATCTTTTATTCTTTTATTCTTTTTTTTTTTTTTTCACATTACTATTTTATTCAGATCTTGTGGGTCGTTTATACACACCCACACATGTTATCTAGAATGTGCACTTTGTTTCTGTTCCTTGTGGGTCTCATTTTTCAACTTTGTCGTACATACTTTATTTTGTGCATGATTATGATAATCAAAGCATTGTTATAATTAAAATTATCCTAACCTAAACTTCTGAGCTAACGAGTCTTTTAATATAATATCAAAATTAGAAGTCATGCAGATCTTTAATATTAGTATGACTAAAATTTTGTAGTAACCCACAAGATTAAGCTCTTGAGATGGACAATTTAACCGAAGTTTACTTTTTACCCCAACAATGAATTTCCTTTCACGTCTTTCAAGAGAAGAGAATAAAGATGATTCAGCAGTAACAAAAACACCCAGTGACATAATGATGATCTTTTGAGCTTTTTAAGTAAAAATTGTTCGGTGAGCTGTGCTGACATTCTTTTTACTATTGGATATAGAGAAGATGCAAATTATTGAATTCATCTCTAACAATTAGGTTAGGTTATATTATTATGAGGCAACCACTGAATAATTTTCTTCTGAGTTTTTTTTTTTTTTTTTTTCGTAAGTGGAGACTAGACTTTCATTTAGAACTAGATACCAAGAAATGATTTCATGTTGTTTAGTCTTTGATTGAATTTTGAAATTGTCTGGCCCAAAAAATGAACATACAAAGAAGATTTGTGATAAAACCATAGAGAATGAATAAAATTGGGTGAATTGAATTTCCTCAAGAGATTGGAAAGGATACTGACCTGTTAGGAAGATTTGTTGTTGGAGAGCAGTAGATGAAATGGCCATGGTAGAACAAAACATCAAGAAAATCAATATTATCCCTTTTCTTCTTCCCATTGTAATAGAAACAGCTAGCTTCTCTCTATGTGGTTAGAGGAAAATGGTCTGATTTATAAACAAAACGGTGGGGAAGTGGAAGTTTTTAGGTTTTTCTTCTTCCAATCCACTAAAGCAATTTATCTCAGGTTTAGAATAAGACATACTTCTAAAAAGAAACACGAACTCGAATCTTTTTTCCCTTTTTTTTTTTCTTTCCTCCTTTTGAAACTGTTGCTTCAGGATTAGGACACGGTTTTCACTCTTCTGCTTTACTGTGGTTTGATGATAATAATAAAGCTAAAAATCACTTTTAATTCATAAACCTTCGTAAAAGTAAACAATTTAGTACTTGAACTTTGATCTGGAATGATTTAGTCCCTATACTTTCAATTTTGCGATAATTTAGTCTCTGAATTTTATTATGTAACAATTTAGTCCCTAGTGTAGAAATTAGTGTTAAAATTTAATAAGATTTTTTTTGTATAAATAAAAATATAAACTAATTAGAAACTCAATATTTTTACAAAATACATAGTTTAGATCATAAAATAATAAAAATTGACATCTAATTTTGATGATTTTTTCTATGTTAGGGACTAAATTGTTACATATCAAAGTTTATGGACTAAATTGTTACGAAATTGAAAGTACAATAACTAAATTGTTACAAACTAATGTTTTAAAGATCAAATTGTTACTTCCATGAAAGTATAGAAACCAAAAGTATTTTTTAACCTAGTATTAATCAAAACCGATTAGGTTTGATGTGACCTCACCAACAACCGAACTTAGGTTTCTTTTTCTCTGTTTAAATTCTTTCTTCCATGATATTATGGTTTTAACCTCTGATTCTTCTCTTCTTGTCATTGTCTCTTTGATGATCTTTGAAATCTTCTTTGTTCTATACACGGCTGAGACTGAGAGCTTTCACACCCATTCTCTCACCTTTTCTCTGTTGGTGTTTCTATTTCTTATTGGTAGATTAGCAGCGATATGGCGATTGGTTGGCAAGAATGGAGGGGGCAATTGCTAGAAGTAGAGACGACCCAACTGGTGAAACTCTAAAAAAGTATTTGGTTTTGAAAGAGAACATATCCTTTTGACCCTTTGAGTCAAAAAACAAAACATCAAATGCCTAATCGATGCTTGCTCAAATCCTTGTGGTTTCTGACCATATGAGTTTTCCCATATTCTTCGACTATCTGAAGATGTAATTGCTTTGATTTCTATGGATCACTGCTTAGTTTTTATGGTTTTTTTTTTTTTATTTGAAATATCCAGGTTTGAAAATGTCAATTCATCTCTTATGTCAAATGTCAAACTTGTGAAAATGCAAGAACATTGATGAAATTTTTATCTATGGACATAAATTTAAAGGTTGTTTTTAAATATAGCAAAATAAGCTAAAATATTTATAAATATAGCAAAATGTCATGTCTATCACTGATAGACACTGACAGACTACTATCATCTATTATTGTCTGATTATTAGTGATAGACACAGATACATGTTTATAATCTATCATTATCTATCATTGAATATATAGTGACATTTTGCTATATTTGTAAAAATTTCTAATAGTTTTGTCTTTTAAAACAATCATCCTAACTTTTAATATCATGGTTTAAACTACACTCCTAGTAATGTTGATGTAGTGGATTTTGAAGTTTTTTGTTTTTGTCATTCTTAAATAGAAAAATATTTGGGTACATTTCGGGTTGCACTTATCTTTGTGTAGCACATCCCAAGTATCCAATCACAAGTTAACACATGGTAAACTTTTTCTTTATATATGTTTGTGTGTGTGTGTTTGAAGGAGATGCATGGATATGAGTGTAATTCAGGTTGCACTTAAGTATTACTCTCCCAAATATGACTTTATTTATTGTTTGGAAAATGTAGATTGGAGAAGTCAAACTTCAAATTTCGTTGTTGATAATATAAGTTTATATTAGTTGAACTATACTCATATTAACATGAAAATAGATAGTTGAAATAATTTGTTGTGATTGCATCAGGTGATTTATGGTACACGATTGTGCAATGTGATAATTAATATCTCAATCGTGTTGCTGGAAGCCACTATCTTGGTAAGCGATGATATCACTGCACTGAAGTCGATCACGGTAGGCGAGGTCTCTTTTAATCAGGTACACAATCTTTTTTCCTTTTCTAAAGCACTAACGAAGAAAATCTACAAATCACACCCACTTGGTTTGTTTACTACTATTCTTTATATATTTGATATTTGTAAAATTAATTAATTATACTATCTTAGTTTGTCGTGAAGTCAGTAATTTTTAAAATTATTATTTAAAATATTTTAACTTTATAATCATAATCATGTCTATAAGTTAAATAAAGAAAGTCCGAGTTTAGTTGTAAGTTTTTGATAATTGGTAAATAAATATAGTCAACATAGCAAGTAAATAAATAATTAAATAAACAATTGATAACATATTTTCTATGCCTCATTTCATGTTGGATATATTTATATGCAATAATTTATATATTTGTTCACTCTTCTGTAAATACTCCAAAAATGTTTTTTTTATAAACAATCAAATATTTATTATATAAAATAATTATTCGAAAAGAATTGGGTGAACAAATGTATAAGAAATATTTTATTTATTCTTATAATAATTATTCAAAATTATTATAAATAAAAAAATATCAAACTATTTACAAATATAGGAATATTTTATTATATATTTGTTAATTGTTTGTCTCATTTTGCTATTGATAACATTTCTAATAATAATAATAATAACATATAGTTTTTATTACTCTAATTAAATAACCGATATATAAGTTATCTTTTATTTATTACAAAATTCGAATTTACCAACCAAATACACTTCTAACAAAATAGAATTCAAACGCAGACTTAACAAATTCCACTTAACAAAATCAAAACACAAGTTTAACAAAGTCGACTTATCAAATCTGTACAATTCAAACACTTGTCAAATTTACATACATATCATAACTCAATCAAACAAACATCACATTATTTTGATTGTTTTTATCCAAAATATAAAACCACCCTTTCACACTTTTGTTGATGGTTTTTTTTTTTTTTTTTTTTGATATGTTTCCATATCAAATGAGTGCACACAAATATGCAATTGATATGGAAATTCCACCTACTATAAACCTTATGTAGTTTTGATGCCGATTTCCTGTGCCACTGTCACCTCCTCCTCCGTGGCTGCTGCCACCTAAACCTCCGCCTCTTCCTCCTGCGCCTCCGCCTCTGCCTGCGCCTCCGCCTCCACCTGCGAGAGCTATATGTATTGGGATCACATTTGCATCTCCATGTCGACCCTCATGAGGTATTATTGTAATTGTATTGTATCTGGTACCATGTTTTCCCATATGCTCACTTTCTTGGTGTCTACCATTATCTGCTATACATACATACATAGTATATTTGTTATAGGTAAACCATATAGTTAAGTGTATGGCCTTGTAAGGATGAACCAATGAGTCATTTTGAGAGAAGTGAGTTATTTGGCTAAGTATGGACACTAACCCATAGATCAACCATAAAAGCTAAAGAAATTAATAAATACCATGAAGGTTGATCTTGGAAGTTTAAAGCAAGGATGAAGATATCCGTCAACTTGTCGGTATATTTGTAAATTGAAGGGTTTGACATCGATATTAAACATCTATAGATATCTCCAACATCTTTTATAAATATTCATAAAACACAAAAAATGTCATCTATTTAGTTCAGTATGAATAGAAATATTAATAACAAAATTTATAATTTAATTCGAGAGTAAAACAACTTAATTATTAATCTGAATAAATTTTATAAATTTCGTGTGATTTATAGAAATATTTATTTGTTGATATCGATATATCTGTAAAATTGAAATATGGATAATGATATTGACAACAATATTTAAATTCGTGGTTTAAAGAAGGCATGAAAGTAAGCCCTATGTGGTGGGCAAACTATGCCCAAGTATTTGTCTATTAGGCCAATTATACATGTGCTTGGATCAACCAATAAGATTATTTGTAATTGTTAGATCAAGTTGATAACGGTCAAATTAATTAAGGTGTATTAAAAACACTATTAGTTCTCCATTCTCTTAACTCTCTAAATTATTATTTTGAAGCTTCAAAATTTAATAAGAGAATATATGCTACGACCATGGTGTAAAACATCCCCTCAAATTATTTAATCAATAATTTTATATATTCTTGTTGGGTTTATATAAACTATAAAGAGCATCAACATGTATAAATGAAAAGAAAACTAATGTTCAATCGTAGTATTATCCTGTCAAGAAAGGTGTTGTGCTTATTTTATTTTAGGGAAAGAAATCATTTTTTAATTATACACTAAACAATTTACCATAGGTGTTGTAAATAGTGGCACATCAAATTTTTGTTAGCAAAATTTAGCAGTCTTTTGTTTTATAATGGACCGACTTAATTGCAATCATTTTAGGTAAATGAATATATTAATTTAAAAAATTAAGGTTAACATACAAAAAGTGTCTAATACATCATTTAAATGTTAATTTTCTAATCGAATAGGTCTACAAAACTTTAAAAGTTTAATATGGTTTACGACTTTTCAATTGTTTGTGTCACTAGATTGTAAGATATTCACATTAAAAATCAACAGGTTTATTAGATCATAAAATTTAATCTAGTGTCTTGTATGCTTACTGTAATTTAATTTTAGAAATTGTCATATAAGCCAGTGATTGACTTGTTAGACACAATAAAAAAGTTTAATAAGATTAAACACAAAATTAATAGTTTAAAGATGCATGAAACATAGATTCTAAAACTCAGAGACTAAAGAAAAACATTAGCTCCAAAAATATCAAGAAAAACTAAAGGGAATAATAGTAAACTTAATACCTATGATATAATTAGGCAAAGTAAATAGGAAAGTGGTAGAAGAGAGAGGGGAGAGGGGAAATGACCTGTTGTGAAGAGTTGTGGTTTGTAAGCAAGGGAAGCCACCGTAGATGAATAAAGTAACATTAAAATCAGTGCCATCTCTATTCTTCTTCTTCCCATTTTTTTCCCTCTATTGTTCACTGTGTGTTAGTTAGTGGAACACATTTATTATGTAAAGAAGAAGGATTTTTGGTCTTATTTTATGCCCTTTAATTGAAGAAGAAGGGTTTCTGGTCTTATTTTATGTGATTCAAACTGAAGAAGGTTTATTTATTTATTTATTTATTTATTTTTAGGACTATTTTTAAATATAACAAAATGAATAAAAACGGTTTATAAATATATAAAAGTTTTATTGTCTATCAACAATAGAAGTCTATTGCGGTCTATCGTTTTGTTGGTAGACATTAAAAAAAATTATATTTCTAAATAGTTTAATATTTTTTATTTATAATAATTTTTCTATTTTTTTTCATATCGGGAGGACTTTTCGTCTCATTTGATGTCATTCAGTAGAAGAATGATTTTTAGTCTTATTTTATGTCATTCAATTATATTGATGATGATGAAGGATTTTATTGGTCTTATCTATTGCCCCTTGGAGTGTTTGCAAGAAGTTGACTTTTCTATATGCCCTTACATCACCTGAAAATGTCGGACTTTGAGTTTTTCTTCTTTGACCTTTTTTGCCATTGATTTTAAATAAATGAGTTTCGTGATTCGTTTATCCATTGCAATTATTGTTTAATTATTAAATTTGAATAAAGGACATAATTGTATAATATATCTAATTTCTCAAAGTCCAAAATAATTTTTTTGTCTTACTTTTAAAATTTTAAAATCGAATTTCAACCTCTTACTTACATCATTATCAATTAATGTTATAAAATTGCCTTTATTTTATTTTTCTCTCTTCCTTTATCTTCCTTCTACTTATTTATTTATTTCTTTTCTTCTTCTTCTTTCTCTCCCTCTTTTCATCTAAACTTCACCTTCAATTTGGTTTTTTCTCTCATGGTTAAAGTAAAAGAAACCACATGATCACTTGAGAATAATATTTTAGAGATCTCTAATTAATAAAGAAAATGTAAGGAAACAAAAAAAAATCCCTTGAAACAACTTCCAACACCCACCATAGATTGATCCTTAATCCAAACGTCAAATGGTGCTCGTCTGCCATTGTATGATTAGCCAAATTATGCAAAATTATAAAATGTAAATGCATTGGATAATACTTTTAGAGATAATAATTAAGTATGTATTAATATTTTTAAAAAAAATTGTAAATATAGCAAGATCTATCAATAAACCCTATTATTGATAGACCTTAAAAGTAAAATATAAGTTTTGCCAGTTTTTTTTTTTTTTTTTTTTTTTGCATTATGTTATATCTGCAAATATTTTGAACCTGATTGTTATATTTGCAACAATTTCAATTATATATGTGTTATATCTGCAAATATTTTGATCATGATTGCTATATTTGTAACTACTCCAATTATATATTGCAACTTCTAAAAAGCATATGGAAATCTTAAATATACAAGTGATTGCTTATGATAAAATTTAAATTTCATCAACAATGAGTCTAGCGTAATTCGTGATTAAATAGGTTAAAGTATTTGTTACTCACTCTTTACCAATGTTTTAAAATGTGTTTAGTACTAGATAAGTCTACACAATATTGTAATAGAGATGGAAACTCCAATCAATATAAACTCCATGTAGTTATTATGACGGTTTCCAAGGTTGTGTTTGTGCTTTCCATGACGGCGTGAAGAAGCACCGGCTACATATCCTGGGATCACACCCCTGCCTCCTCGTCGACGTTCATCAAATAATGTTGAACTTATATTATTGTATCTTCTACCAATTAATTGGTGTTTGGAATCTACAAAATACATATACATACACACACACATTTAATTTTCATATCAATATTTATATGTATGAAATAGTTAACTAAGATTTAGTTTGAAAATCATTTTATTTTTTATTTTTTTTTTTATGAAAATTATATTTGTTTTTTTAGCAAGCTTTTCTTTGTTAGATTTTCGCTATTTATTTTATTATTTTAAATTGTACTCAGATTGAATTTTTAACAAAAATTTAATTTCTAAATTTGGCTTAATTTTTTTTACAATGTTTTAAAAAAATTAAGTTATAGAGCAAGAAAATCATAAATGAATGAGTAGAATTAGGGTTTATAAGCATGATTTTAATCAAGAGAAAACTAAAAATAAAATTGTTATTTAAAATATCGATTTTAATATTTATACTAAGTTTAGTTTCATTTTAGTTATATTTTTGTAAAAAAAACAACTCTAATTTTTTGTCTTTACACTTTTCAATAAATAATCTAACCATCCAAAGTTAATTTTTATTAAAGTCAGTTAAATAATAATAATATAATGCATAAATAAACACCATGTGGATAAATGTTCTAAATTTATGAAGGGATTGCTAAAATATAAAGACTATTTATTTTTAAAAAAATATATCAAGAAACTTACTACATTAACTAAATTTAAGATCTATTAAAAATATACTTGAACTAAAAATTGAGTGTATGAAATTAAGAGAACTAGAACTCCGTTTTATAACTATTTTTTTTTGTTTTCTAAAATTAAATCTATATACACTACTTTTACTTTCAAATTCATTCCTATGCTATCTACTTTTTACTAATAGTTTAAAAAGCCAATCCAAAATTTGAAAATTAAAAAAAAATAGTTTTTAAAAACTTGTTTTTGTTTTTGGAATTTGTCAAAAAATTAAACTATTGTACTTAAGAGATATGCAAATCAATGAAGAAATGAAGAAGAAATAGGCTTAATTTTAAAAAACAAAGACAAAAAACTGAATGGTTACCAAACGGAGTCTAAAATAAAATGAAATCTAAAATAGAATAACCAAAATAATATTTTAACATATATCAAACCTACATATACCATGGTTTAGTCAATATTTTTTGTATTCTATTGCAGTACTTGGAGCTTCAATGAAATATAAAAAGAGTATTAATAAAATTTCACTGATGTGACTGTATATATAATACAATAAATAAAGTATAAATATTATTATGACTTTGTTGTGTCACAAAGCTTTTAAATATCATACATATTTTTAATTTAGCAAGTTTATGAATTTATTAGATACAATTAAATATTATTTAAAGACTTATTAAACACAAACTTTAAGGTATCATTTGAAAATCATTTTTTTAAACTTCTAAATACTACTTGTTGTTGGAAATGACTAAACATACCAAAAGAAAAGAAAACAAAAAAATTGTTTGAAATTAATTCAATCTCAATTAGTTCTAAAATCGTTTTAAAATTTATTTCAAAAAAGTTTTCTTTTTGTTTTAAAAAATAGATTTTATTCTTCCTTTCAAAAAGGCTCTGAATTATTAAAAAAAATGATTGAGAAAATAGATTCTCTCTTCTTTGTTTTCTGAGCATATTATTCATTGATTTCATTCCTTCTCCAACGTGGTGTATGTTTGAGTTGGGAGGTTGTAGTAACTTTGGGGAGCAACCAACATAGGCGATTAGACGGAGGTCGTGCCAAATTTTGCTTTCAAGGCAATGGATCTTCCACACTACAACAACGATCGTTATTTAGCTCCTATACTTATACCTATATCTACAATTGACAGCCTCTTTGTTTGGTTGTCACTTCTTAGGATTGTTTTCAAAAACCCAACTAAGTATTGAAAAGTAAAGTTATTATATTTTAAGAACTTGATTTATTTTTGCAATTTGGCTAAAAATCCAAAAACACTCAAGAAGGATGAGAACCATAGTTAAGAAATGGCAAGAAAACAAACACAACTTTCAAAAATCAAATGGTTAAATAGGCTTTTTTTTTTTTTTTGGTAAAGAATTTTTATTTTTTATTTTCTTTAGTTTCCCAAAATTGATATGAATTTTTTAAACATGATTAGAAAATGACAAAAAAAAAAAAATAATGTTTATAAACTTAATTAATTTTCAAAAATAAAAAATTAAATAATTATTAAAAGGAGATTAAAAACTAATTTTAAAATTTAATCAAAGATCTTGCTAGATAAAAAAATATATAATCCAACAATAATTCTATTTAAACGACATGAATATTTTAAAATGAAGGAAAAAAAAAAAAAGGATAGAAGGAGAGGAATTGACCTATTGAGAAGAGTTGTCTCAAAGCAAAGGAAGCCACCATAGATGAATAAACAATAATCAAAATCAATACAATTTCTCTTCTTCTTCCCATTTTTCTCCCCTTTTCTTTTTCACTGTCTGTTGGTGGAACTAATGCAGGGTTTTTATATATAAAGAAAAAGAAAATGGTGGGGAAAATTGAAGTAGGATTTGGTCTTATCTCCTATACTTTTCTTACTATTAATTTTTGGAATTAAAATAGCATCCTTTTAGGAAAAAAAAAAAAAAAACTACTATTTTTCGTCTTTTTAATATTTCGAACCTTATTCAATTTTAATCTAATTTTAGTTTTTGTAATTATAATAAATCTTAAATATACCCACTAATTCTAGTTTTGTTGTTGACTTTTTAAAATTTTTTATTTTTTATTTTTTTAATTTATTAGCTTTTTCCACGATAAATTTTGGGAAAAATACACCTAAAGTAATTTTTTTAAAGAAAATTATTACTATTATTTAATTATTTTCGATAATAATTAGCGAAAAGAAGTGCAAAATTTAAGATTTATTAACAATACAAGAATTAAAATTAAATATCTATAAATATAATTACTAAAATTGAACCGGAATCAAAATAATATTTTAATTTTAAAAAACAACTTCTAAAATATTTTTTCTTTCTTTCTTTTATCTTGTTTCATACATGTTCTCACATTTGACTAATCTCAGTTAAAGAATCTGCTTTTGACTTTTATTTTAACAGACTATCATCATTTATATTTTTGGAAAATTATCTTTTTCGTCCCCTTGTTTTGAATAACATGTGTATTTGAATTTTAAAAATATACTTTTTAGTCTTTGAGTCTATAAAAATAGATCTATTTGGTTCTTAAGTTTTCAAAATATATTTTTTCAGTCCCTGAAATTTTTAAAAATAGGATTAAAAGTTCCTTTAAGTATTTTTTTCTTTAATTTTTTAAAATAATTATATGATTTTTAAATTTTAAAAGAAAATTAGAGAGGAGTTGGTCTTTAAAAACTATTCTTCTAATTTAAAATTGTCATATAATTATTTAAAATAACAATAAAAATTATTTGAGAGATATCTTAAACTTATTTTAAGAAACTTAAAGACTAAAAATGTATATTTTAAAAATATAGGAACCAAATGAACTTATTCTTATAAACTTGAGGACTAAAAATCTACATTTTTTAAATTTAAGGACAAAATTGACATATTGTCGAAAGTTGAGTACTCAAAAAGTAATTTTTCTTTTAACTGGTTTGTACATAGATTCTTACTTTTGACTAATTTAAGTTAAAGTATTTGCTTTTGACTTTTACTATAATAAACTAGCTTCCTTTGGTTGGTGGTGAAATTTTCAAGTTAAATTACAAAAACACCCTTCAACTAATTCGGCGCATGTTTCAATATTATGCTTATTAGTTATTGGCTTTAGAAAAATGTTTTATTTTTCTTTTTCTGAAAAATAAAGTGTCATTTTATTCTCAAATTTTGAAAATTTCCCCAGAATCATCCGGAAAGAGTATATATGCGAAGATAAGATTGAAATTAACACCATTATTGAAAAATATTAAATCGACTTTAGGGATCATTTACAACATCATTCACGTAGATTGACTTTATAACTTATGAGTCAAAATTGATTGTAAAATGACATTGACAATATCTTTTGAGACAAAATAAATGGTGAAAATGATTTTTCTATAATATGTGTAAATGATATTGTGCGAGTCTTGTAATTGGATCAACTAAACTTCCAAACTTTCACAAATAAATCGATAGAAAAATTATCTTTTTGGTTCTTGGGTTTTACAGAATAAGCGGATTTGGTCCCTAGGTTTTCAAAGTATGCCTTTGTAATCCCAAAGTATTTAAAAAATAGGTTGATTTGGTCCATAAGTTTTCAAAATATATATTTTTCGTTCCCCAATTTTTAAAAATAAGTTTGAGGTACCTCAATTTTTTTTATTATTTTAAATTATTAGATGACATTTTAAATTACTAAAATAATTTATAAGAATTACAATTTCTCACTAAAATTATTTTTTAAAATAATTTTTATAATTTTAAATATCATATAATAACTTTAAAATTAAAAAAAAATACCTCAAGGACCTTTTAAACAAATTTTACAAAATTTAGAGATTAAAAAGATAATTTTTGAAAATTTAATGATGAAATGCACATATTATTCAAAAAGGTACATTTTTAAAATTTATTCACCAAACGCACACATTATTCAAAAATCTATGACTAAAAAGATAATTTTCTCTATATCAATTTAAACTTAGCTAGAATTTCTTTTAAAAATCGTCAATGTTTAACTCCAATCATTCATTTTGTAAAACCGACATTAGGAAAAATCTACACGTGTGTGAGAATTGATGCATAAATTATTTTAGGTTATCATAACAAATAGTCTAAATTGATTTACTTATGAAAATTACAAAATTTAGGGCACATTTGGTTGATATTTTGTTTCTTGAAACTTAAACCTATTTTCTTTATGTTTCTCACAATAATTTGCATTTTTCTTAAATACAATGGTTGAATTCTTAGTCAAATTCCAAAAAACAAAAACAAAATTTTAAAAGCTATTTTTTTTTTTTTTAATTTAGCTTGGTTTTTTAAATTATTGGTAAAAACTAGACAACAAAGGAATAAATTTTAAAGATAAAAATAATAAATTAACTTTTAAAAACAAAAAAAATAAAATAGTTACCAAATTTTATTGATACAACTCAATAGTAGGTTTAAACCTTAGACGGATAAATTAATATTTTGTAAATTTTTTATATCAAACTAAAAATGAAAAAGGGTAGGAAATAATAATAATAATAAAAAGCAGTGGCAGAAATTGTTTGGTAATGTGTGTGTGGATCACAAAACTCCGTGCGCTTCGTCCTTGTAAGTTGTAACGCAGAATGAGAAGCATTCTCTTCGCCATTGTTGTCAGCTTCCTTACACCAACGATTTTCCTTTAATCTTCACTATCAAAACTCTACCCTAAATTTCTTCGCTATCCCTCTCCTCGATTCAGTTTCAGATGGCAATGATTCTCAAAGGAGGACGAGGAATTGGAGTTTCAACTGCTACTTACTTTCCTCACAATTCTAAACCTTCCCCAGTTTTCTCCGTTCACACGGTGCGATTCCTCCTTTTGTTCTCATACCGATTCCGATTCCGATTCCGATTCCATGTTGTTCTTGTCAATTTATTCTTGTTTTGGTTCTCTTATGAATAGACCTACAATTTTAGTTATACCTCTTTCGGGTTTCGTATTATTGTTTTGGTTGATTTTACTTGGTTTTGTTCTTCCGGTTGTAACTAGCTGTGAGGTGCTCCAGTAATAGAAGAAGAAAAGAGGAAATTGAAGCTTAAAGTTTCTCCATAGAATCGTGTCATGTTAGGTAGTTTTGGTTTGCAAAACTATAATATTACATGATTTGGAATTGTAATGCCAAAATAAAGCAGTTAGCAGAAGCTTAAACTGTACTTGAACTATTTCAGGGATTGAATTTGTTATATCATTACTGAACACCAAAACTTAAACTGATTGGGTTATGATAAATTTAATTATTAGTTTATTATACTTAATATGAAAATTAGCACAATAAGTAACGGATAGTTATCAATATTAGCTGTAGAGGAAACGACTTCATACGGGTTTGAACTTACCCAAAAATTAAAGTTTTGAGGGATTATGGAAAATAAATTAAATTATCAGTAATTCTTGACAGTGTTGAATTATTTCTTTATCTTCTCTCCTGTTTCGATTGGGGGTAGAGTCATGGTTTATACTTTATATGTATATAGATTATGAATTACATTATAAATATAGAAAAGAGGATTTAAACCTAAGATATGAGGCACGTATAAGTTCATAACCACTTTGCTTAAGTCGGTGATATGATAGTAGTTGTGGCAAAGGACATCAGAATGGTTGAGCCATAATTTCTGCCTTAGGTATCTTTTTCTTTGAATTGTTTCTAGAAATATAAGATTTTCTTCCATTCATGATCTTGTTGTATTCCTGCAATACCAGAAAGAACGCATAAGTTCAATCACTTAAAGAAAACGAAAAGGCATAGTCAGTATTTGTCAGTATACTAAAACAGTGGAGTGATAGTACCATATCACCTAGCTTTTATGATTATAGTTGGAATCTGTCGTCTCTATTCGTCTCTACGGATACATCCTGCTCTTCATTTTATAATTTTAGCTAACAAAAAGAGTAGATATAACTTAAGTTGACTTGTGCAGGTGGTACATAAGCTTGCAGCTGAACGCAGAGTCATATGCTGCTCTACTTTGCAGGAATCATCTACTCCAACAGGTTAGTTGCTGGCCAGTTTTTCAAAGTACCTCTGAAAGATTGACGGAAGGAAATTCAACGACTATAACTTTATACTTTTATATGCCAGAAAAATGAGTCTGATATATTTCTCAAATTTTTTTTGTCCTATATTATTAGGTGTTTGTTTAGACTTCATGAGTTTTTAACATGTTTAACAAATGTTGGACTTGCATTTAATTTGTGTATTGTGCTAACAAGTATCCAATACATATCCAACAAGTACCATGAGTGTCCAAGCATCTAACATGTGTTAGACAACGATACACCAACCAAACTTAAGTGTCTGTGCTTCTTAGGTGATCCCTATAACTTTTGTTTATCTTTTTTCTCTTCCAAATGAAAAGGGTCAGGCTTTGGTTCATTTTTTCTTTCTGCTGTGTTTATTAATACTCAATTTATGGCATCTGCTGAAATGGAAGTCTTTTCTATCAGTTTCTGCTGAGCCAAAGGAGATAAAGACAGTTCCGAAGGAAGCCCCAGCAAAGGCCAGACCACCAGCAAAAGCGCCAGCGAAGCCACTGCCTGAGTTGATGGAGGAAGATGTCATACCTTCGCTGAAAGCCATTCTTGAAGCACAAGCCGATGTCTCCAATATTGAATTATCGTTCCAAGACGACAGAGTTAGTTTCTACTATCCTCATTTCTCTTTCACTAATCAACTCTTAACTTGGGCTCATTGAATTTGGATTGACAATGGCAGTTGGATGGTTCATTCTTGAAAAATGGAGTTCCCTACTCATTTTGGGCTTTCTTCCCCAATGGCCTCACAGGTACTTAAATTCTTGGATAATGTAAAGTACAGTACCCTGAGCTTTAAAGTACTCATATTATTTTAAAATATGTCATGCTGCCATTGACCTTTCATAAATATTTTAAAACTACTTTTGGAATAAAAATCCATTAGAATGTTAGACGAAAATTGGGGCCTAGAACATTGTAGCGAGCGATGACCTTGAATAGAAATTAGGACAAAATTAGGACTTGAACACCATGCCTATTCTAGGTTCTGATTCCCATATAAAATTCTAGCCAATATCTATTCTAAAGGGTAGTTTTGCAACATTTGTTAGGATACCTCCTAACAAGACACACTCAAGAACAATCAAATATTAAAATATATGTAAATATGTTATAATATCATAAGAAAAGTAACAAGATAACCTAGTCGAGAGGCTAGTCTCTTCCAAATTCCCCAAAGGTAGTCCCACCCAAAATTCTTCACTCTCACCTACTATTTATAACCCAAAAGATCTAACAAACTTAACGTTTAATTACTAGAATACCCCTTACTACTACACTAATCGTATTAATATTCCTACTATGACCAAAACAAACTAAGGGTCTTACACATTTATGAAAGGTCAAAGGTAATATTGCAACTTTTAAAATAAAATAGGTATTGTTGAAAAACGGAAAAAACATCTAAGCTTGATGTTTGAGACTCTTCAATGGTTAAATCACGAACAGGTCCAAAAGGGTTTTCACTGTCTTCGTATGGCAATGGAGGAAGCTCCGTTGAACCCTTTCTTGTCGATGAGAAGAAAGTTACAGCAAAGCTTGTAGTTTTCTGGATTGAGAAGCGTTTGGCCGCACAAGGAATTATACCAGTCTGGAGAGACTAATCAACAAAATTATTCTTTTTTATTTTCATTTTTTTTACCCTTTTTTTGGGTGGGGGCTTCTTTGCAAATGGTGTATAGCATAATTCTCCATTCTATTGCAATTTGCTCCTTCAACAATGTTAGCTGATCCTATGAAATGTATCAACCTTTTAGTCCCAGAAGATCATTTTCTCCCTTTTCTACTATCAAGGACTAAGGAGCTTAATGTGATCCTTACCTAATAGAATGTAAATTCCATAAAATTTTCAATTACCATTGCACCGCTGGTTAATACCAATTTGACCCATTGGTTATGTTAAATTAATGCCTGGTTTTAGAATTTGTATTTTCAAATGAATTATAAAATAGATTAAAAGTCAAGTCCCTAAACTATTATGAAAGTAACAATTTAGTTTTTGAATTTTGGTTTATAACGATTTAGTCCATGTACTTTCATTTTTGTAACAATTTAGTTCTTGAACTTTACTATGTAACAATTTAAGTATTTTTAAATTTTTAATGATTTAGTTCCTGTTGTAAAAATTAGGGATAAGAGTTAATAAGATTTCTTGTATAAATAAATTGATAAACTAATTAGAGACTCGATATTTTTATAAAATAATACAAAGTCTACGTCATAAAATAATAAAAATTGACATCTAATTTTGATGAGTTTTTTTTTTATATTAGGGATTACATTGTCACAAATTTGAAAGTAAATGACTAAATTGTCATATATTAAAGTTCAGGGACTAAATCGTTACAAATCAAAATTTAGGGACTAAATCGTTATTTTCACAAAAGTTTAGGGATAAAAGTATTTTTTAACCTTCAAAATATATGTAGGGTACCAAAGTGATGAGAGTAAAATTTGTGAGCATTGACAAAGCTATTCAAGGACTAATTTACACTAATTTGTGCATTGATCAAGCATAAACTTGTTCAAAACTTAGATCTAAATTAGTGATTTAATCATTTAAATGAGAATTAATCGGGTTGGTCGATGAGAAGTTGGGTGAGGTTGATGGCTTTGATCAACCAGGTTTGTAATACTTTATTGAGTCTAGAGAGTGTAACGGTGCTGCTCATTGTCTCGCTCAGGCTGCAACTAGTCATAGGGATTTCTCGTCTGTCTGGAAGAAGTTGTTGGTCCCGTCGCTTGTTTGCGCCGTCGGGTTCCCTCAACTGTGTTTGAACAAGTTGAAGTCTATAATCAATTCTTTTATGTGACTGTTACAACGCTAACAACTTTATAAATGTTTTCTCAAAGAAAGATAAAAATGATAAATGATAGTGAAATAGATTTAGACAATAACAATTTTTAAGAGTGACAGTTCGTAAATCTCTCTTAAATATGTTTTTAATAATTTAAAATCAATCTTGATAATATAAAGATTACATATAAAAATATAAAATTAAATATTACATAGATTTTGAGTAATTAAAAATATATTTCAGAGTTATTTTGAACACGAACAATAGTAATTTTTATAATTTTAAAATCATTTCCAAACTTGCACTAAGCCTACTTATTCGTTAAATAAAGGCTTATTTCGAACCAGGATAAATAACAAATAGTCCGTTTGATAACGTTCTCATTTCCTGTTTTTTGTTTTTTGTTTATTCTTTCTTTAGAACAAGAAACAAAACTATGTTAGATAACTATTATTATTTCTTGTTTCTTAGAAAAAAAGAAACATAAATATAAACTTGTTTGATAACTATTTTATTGTTTCTTGTATAAATATAGAAAAATTATTTTTGTAAATAACAAATTAATAAAGAAAAAAAAATGTAATGAAAAAAATAGATTCTTCAAAAGGTGAGAATGATGGCTTAGAAACAGAATAAACTACTTTTTGTTACTTCTCAATTTTTGCCCATTTTGTAGAAATATTTTTTAAAATTTAAAAATAACAAACTAAAATAGTTATGAATTAAGTTTATAAGAAAATATGAAACGGAACGACATTATCACATCGGCTCAAAATTTGCCCTTTCATCTCGTTCCCGCCAATATGTCTCCTCGGTAAAAAACCGCCCACAAATTCCCGCGTCTTCGTAGTTCGTCACTTGAAATTCTCAATCTTACTCCGAGCTGTCTCTCTCCCTCTCTCCATCTCTCTGTATCCCGCGCGGAAGAACCATAGTCTCACAGGTACGCGTTTGAACTCGTTCTGTGCCAGCAGATTTAGGGTTTGAGGCTTTCTGCTACTTAGTTCGTCCCGTTATCAACAATTTCAATTTCTTCTATTGTATGTAGGTAGTTGTTTTGATGATTTCCTCCATAACCATAGGCTGTGATGATATTTTGTGAAATCGATCGAAGTCTTTCGTTCTGCAGCTATATGAATCGAAATTTATTTTACTAATTTGATAGATTGTAATCTTCTTTGCCCAGAGCATTGCAATTGATTTCTGGTCTCGTTGTAGTTGTATGTTCTATTAGCCATGGAAATTAAAATTCCTTTGCCGACAAGCCTTTCTGTGTTCGTTTCTTTTAGAAGTGTATTCAGTTTCTGCACTTATGCTATCGATTTCTGCTTTTAGTCTTCGCTTCTCGTACGATTCTGCTATTCTCAACACGAACAGAGTTACTAGGTCATGATCTCAATTGTTTGTTGTGCTAAATGTTATAGCTGCATTAAGTTGTTTGTTTCTGATGGTTTATCATTGAGACTAGAAGATGAAGTATATTTGGTGAAAGGCATTTTTCTTATGCAGAGTAGAGTTCTTAATTTGCTTTTGAACGTTTTCGTTTTCGTTTTCTCCCTTGCATGTAGGAGTGCTATCATTATAGATTCTTAAATTACAATCTAAACATTCAGGTTGTATCAATTCAAACTCAAACTAATAATTTTATCTATCTAAACTTTAAAATTTGAAAAGTGAATCAATTTAGACTTTTCATATTAGAATTAGTATTGAAACTGTTAATACACAATTTTCATACTTGCATAAGACTTTTCTTTAAATCAAAATGATCTTTCATCTTTTTGTCTTCCCTTTTTTTAATACTTATTTAGAAAGTATTACCTAATAACTTATCTTGCTACTTTGGTAAGATGTTGGGATAACCGAATAAAAATAATATTATTTAGGTGATGTTGAGCTGGTTTGAAATGGAATCAAGTGAAAATAGCTATAGATTACTAATAAATGGTCTAAATTGATTCAAATTCTAAGCTTTAAATTGATACAATTATTAGTTTGAGGTTTTACTGATATAACCTAAAATTTAGGAGTACAGACTGATTTTTTCCTAGATTTATTCAGTTTGTAAGTTTAGACATTCACATGATTTTTGTTATCATATTTCCAGTCACTTTAGTTTTCTTTGAATATTACACTGCAATGATCTTATCACATTAACTGTTCAATCCCAAACATCATGTCATTCGTCGTGGTTGGTCTTTTCAGGATATGGATACGTCAAACCCTGCAGTTTTTGTTAATGGTGAGTTATTGAGCATGCATCGTGGAAGAAGGATTCGAGCAGTGGTTCAAGTTATCCAAAGTAATGGTGGAATCGTAACAGGAAAATCTACGGATGAACAACAATTGACTGTTCATGGCTTGCCTACAGTCCCTCTCATGAACTTTGTAGAGGTGGTTGGTATTGCTGAGGACAACAAGAACATCAATGTTGAACATTGGACCGACTTTGGAACCACTTTTGGTATGTACTATAACCATTTCTTTCTGCTATCATCATTATGCCTTTGATAATATCTCACTGTTGCCTATGGATTCGATAGCTCAGCAAATGCCATTTGGTCTTGACATGATCTATCTTTTCTCTTACCCCTCACGAATGTTAGATTAAATGACTTGTTTGGTATTCAGTTTTAAAATTGAAACTCTCTCTCTTTTAAAACTAGTCCTTGAACTTTCAAAATTATCTTTGTCACGACATTAGTGGCTTACTCCTTTACACTTACTGTAACTTCTTTTATAGAGCGAGAATAAGGAGTAGTATGGAAGATTAGTCCTTTTCGCAATGCTCCCCCAATCGATAGTTTAGAGTTACATTAGACATAAAATTTAAATTGATATCTTTTATTAGTTCAACCATTGTGGAAGTGGTATTAGATAAACATGAAGTTCTATCTCAAAACCAATTGGCTCACAAATTTAGAACCTATGAAATAAAAAATTGAAAGTTTAGAGACTTGTTAGACACTCTTAAAAGTTCATGTAGTAAATTTGCAATATACTTTGAAATTTACCCTTTTTTTTTTTTCTCTCTCTCTCTCTTTCAGATACTCAATCTTACAATCAGCTATGCCAACTTGCAAATGGGGAATTCAGAAGTTTATTTATTTAAGGATTTGTAGGTAGGCCATGAGAAGAGGCAGAGGTATAATTTATTATGTGATTATGAGTCTTCTATGCTTGTAAGTTGTAACTCATGTGGCGTGTTAACTTGCTTAACTGCCGTTAATCTATTTAAAGCAACCGTGGTATTTGTTTTGTTCTCTATGTGAACGAAGTACATAATTTCATGGAACTTAGGGATTCACACTTTTTTCTTTTGCCTTGAAAGCACTGAATCACTGGTTTCTCTTTAAGGAATGATTTTTGTCGTAATCCAAAATCACTCTCAACAATATCTTTAATCGATCCAAATTTATTTAATCTATGTTTTACACTATGAAACACAATTTTCATACCAATAAAATAGTTTTTATTTTATTTTATTTTATTAAGACATGTTTCGGCAGTTAAGAAGTTGCATCCTTCGAAATAGAAACTTGCTAATCCATAGTATACCATAAAGTTACGAAGATTGTACTTATAAATCAACCTTTGGCGGCAAAATAGGCACAAGGAAAGAGCAATAGACTAGACCAACCTACAAAAATGAAATGGTCCATTTGGAAATAACTCATTGGTGTCAAGCGTGAGAGAATGCTAGATGTTTGGTAATTTCTCCCTATGCTTAGGCAACATAGGTTTGAGAAAATGGCTCAAAGGTCGACCCACTTATAGACCTAGACTCGAACTGATAGAAATGTACTATTGCGAGTCTTGTGAGCTACGAAGCTGCTCTACCCCACGATAAAGATAATGTTTTTTTACATAACAAAAATAGTTTTAACAATTAAAAAATTATACTTATAATCTACTCTTAGTTTTTAGCATATATTAGTATATTACAAAGAAGTCAGCTCTGAATTTGAATTGAATCAACGACCGAACCGAAGGACTTAAAAGCTTTTCAGATAGAGAGAGTTGTTATATTTGGATGAATTAGTCAATAAGAGAAGCTTGATTGTTGAAATTGAAAAGGTTAGTAATGAATTCCAAAAATAGTTGCTTTGGCGGAGTGGTTAAGGTGTGTGCTTGCTAAGTACATGGGGTATCCTTGCGAGAGTTTGAATCTCTCAGGCGACGTTTTTTTTGCTTTTGCAAGTTTAATTATTTTATATTCGTGTTTAACAAAGAAAAATTATTTTAAATGATAAAATATTACTGTCTATCTGCAATAGACCGTAATAGTTCGTGACATATATAGACATAGATAACGGTCTATCGCAAATAGACAATAAAATTTTGTATATTTATAAATATTTTAGTTTATTTTTCTATATTTGAAAACAACTCTTTAATAAATTCTTAAAATTTAAAAAGAAAATATTTACATTTTTAGTTCTTAAAGTTTAAAGTTAGATTGAATTTGAAATAAATTTCAAATCTTAGAAGGGTGTTTAATATATATATATATCATTGTATTAGGAACAAATTTTACCTTTATTGTTTGATTTTTTAAAAAATATTGAGTAGGTTAAGAATTTATTACACGCAAAATTAAAATTTGATGGATTTATTTGGAGTTAGCTTAACCACATGTTAGCTTATCTTACTTGATACCATGACATTTAGTTTCCAAGGATATTCGTACATGTACATGACATTTACTCGATATATTATGATGGAATATATATATATATATATTTTAATGATAAAGCATAATTTCATTAAAATGACCCTTTTTATCTTTTTTCTAATAAACATAATATTTTATTGAATTTTTTTTAAAATATAGCCAAATTATTTACAAATATATAAAAAATTTATTATCTATTAGCAATAATAGACATTAAAATTTTTTTATATTTGTATATAATTTAATATTTTTTCTATTTATAATAATTTTTATATTTCTTTCGTATCATAGACTTATTTATTTTTGTTAAAATACATAATATATTATGAATTATAATATTGTAAAACAATCCTTATGCAAATTTTATCCTTAAAAAGAAGTAAACAAAATTTAGAATGTCTAGCTTGTTGATAAACTTTTTGATAATAGCAAAATTGTGCATAACTCACAATCCAATTTGTTGAATTAATGATAATAGTTTTTTTTCTTTTTTTCTTTTTTTTTTTTTTTACTTCACTTCTCACAACCCCAGATTACAGAATGGCGCAAAAACGGGATAATGATTTTACTAAATATGAGAAAGAGAGAAAATTTCAGGTTAATTTTTGTGCAAATCGTGTATGGCGTATGTGATTTACGAACCCTATTTTTAGAATTAGAATGGAAGCTACCTTATTTTTGTGTTTTGTTTTTTCGAATTACATTATTTTTATAAAAAAATTCTTATTATTGATTTCCACTGGAAGGTTTGGTTCTAACATTTATCATAATTTGAGATTTGAGAGTTTAATTTTTAAAATTAAAATTTATGGGTACAGTTATTACAATTATAGTTCCAAAATAATAATAATTTCAATTTAACAAAAGGGTGACAATTTTAATTCAAGCAAAATGGCATATAACGGAAATCACACGAAAAAAATATGTGTGTGTGTGAAAGTTGTAATCGGAAATTTGGAGAGTAAATGAACTTTCGCGAAGAGGAGAAAATTGGTTGATAGGCAGCCAGAGGAGAGAAAATGGCAGCTTCTTCGTCTTCGTTTTTCGCCGCAGCTTCTCAGAAGGTCGGACCAGCCGCTCGCCGCCAAATTCTTACTCTGACGGAGGCCGCCGCCGCTAGAATTCGACAACTTCTTGAACAGCGCCAACGTCCATTCCTCCGCCTTGGCGTCAAGGCGCGCGGTTGTAATGGTTTATCCTATACTCTCAACTACGCAGGTTCGTAATAACCTAATGAATTTCAACTTTTTAAAGATCGAACGCCATTTCTTTTTTACTCATTTTATGTCTGAATTTAAGGACGTGATTAAATTTGTCGATTATCTATCCTCTTTTCTTTGAATCAGATATTGTTGTTTGGATTTGATTCGAGATAAATAGGTATTTGGTGTATTTGAGCGATATAACCTAATAGTTATGACGAGACGTTTCGGAACTGGAGTCCTTTAGAAGATGAATTATTTATCTTTGAGCTGTTTCCTGCTCCAATTACGAAGTATTAGGATTTTAAGACCGAGGATTTATTATGATGATTAGACGTGGAAAATTAGAAGGTTAAATGATTCTGTAATTGTTATAACCGGAATTCAGCCTGGGTATGGTATGTAAGTTGTTCGAAGATGAACTGTTGAGTTCTTGCTAACCTTAACAACAGCAAATCTGAAAGCTAAAACTGACATGCCTGAATGCGAAAGTCGATAAACTAGAGATGATTTAACTTGCAGGGGACCTACGTATGAGAGGAGAATTGACTTAACTACTTCCGTCTGTAAATCATTCTCCATCTTAAAGAATCAGTTATGAAAGAATGGTGTTACGGGACAGGAAGTTTGGATTTGATGGTTTACTTCACAAACTAATTACATAGGGATCATTGTGTTATTGATATATCACAAATCCCAGACTAAATGCATGTTCTAGCCAAATTTATGGCGAACATTTGCTTCCATTAAGTACCATTTACTTTTAGGTGTATTTTGACTATTGTGAGAACATAGCAGGAATGGACATCGATTAAATTGTACTTGAGAACCTCTGTATCTCTCTCCTGCTACGGTTAATTAGAATGTTATTGGACCAAAGTGCCGTTTCTATTCAATTTCTGATAAATGGGTTAGCAAGCCTCCATGGGTCAACTTGGAGAGAATAGTTATTAATATGTTAGATGGTCAGAAATTTAAGATTTTATACACTGTGGTTTGGGATTTTTTATTGCCTGTGTTTATTTAATATGGCTATCTTCTCGGTTATCAGTATTTACAATTCAGTTTCTTACCTGCTCATGATTGGAAAATTTTCTAACTCAGCATTACTTCAGTTTTATAATCACATTATCATTAATATTTTTCTTTTGCATAAATTGACTATAGTTATGATCTCTATCTTTCGGAATACTTCAACTTCAAGATTGCAGTATTTCATTTTAACACTTTCCTTTTTCAAATACTTCAGACGAGAAAGGGAAGTTTGATGAGCTGGTTGAGGATCAAAATGTGAAAATATTGATTGATCCAAAGGCTCTGATGCACGTAATAGGAACAAAGATGGACTTTGTCGATGACAAATTGAGGTATTTGCGAAATCTCTTTCCTACAATATTATGTTTTCAGCTCTATTTCCATCCATATGTCGGTGAACCATCCTGCTTGTTAGTTGTTAGTTACAAAATCAGGCTGACATAAAAAAGCTTGTGTACATTTAAATGTCAACAATAAGCGTCTGCATCTGTATGTAAAGTTGTAACCCTATTGTTTCACACTTATAATGACTCCTCAGAAACGCTACTTTGTTATTCCAGAGTCCACATTTTTTAAGAGGTTTTAATCAGCCGTAAACCAACCCCATTCTGTGTTGGCTCGTAAATCAATTTTCTATAGTGATGGAGGTATTTGCGACATGCAAGGACCACATTATTGATTTGCATGTATATAGTTATTACAACTTAAGAGAGAACTGTTAAGTTTATTAGATTCAGTTTTAGTAGATAAGGCCCAAATTACCTTTGTGGTCCTCCACCCTGCAATTGTTGAACTAAAAAAATAAGTTTATTAGATTCAGGTTATCTTGAGTCTCGAGACTCTTGATGCTCAAAGAAATCCAAATTCAACTTTTTGTGACCCCCTGTACTGCTATATTCAGTGGCCAAGGAAACTTATTTTTTCTCTCCCTATCTCTTCTTGGTAGATCTGAGTTTATCTTTATCAATCCAAATTCCAAAGGTCAATGTGGCTGTGGGGAGTCCTTTATGACAACAGGCAGTGCAGAAGCCAACAAAAAATGAGGCAGTTTGAGCAATGAGCACTGTTTTAAAAACTCGGAACTCAGTTGCTGATTTGTTGTGTATTTTGCTGGAATTGCAAGGACAATAACCAAGAGAGTTCTCTGACAAGAACTCAAAACAATTGTAAGAATATTTCTACATTGGCTACTTATATTCTTAGGAAGCCAGCTAAGCTTTGTACTCTGCTAATTATTTTTTTTTTCTTAATTTTGTATGTATATTACTGTAGATTAAACTGGCTAATGAGTTATGAGGTAATAAAATTCTCCCACGACTTTCTTTTGTTATAGGACTTGGTAATGAGAACGGTCATGCTTGCTTATAACTTGGTTGAGTAATAAGAATGGTTTGTGCCATTGCATCCCTTATTTCATCTTCATAGACCTTACCTTAAGGGAAAGAAAGAGAGAATGAAGGTTCAATTCAACTTATTTCACCTTTGTGCCTCCAAAATGAACATAACTCAACATGAACTAATATGTACTCTTTTGTTTCAGGTCGAGGTTCAAGTCTTCATTCCCATACTTGTTGACTTTAAAAAATAAGACTAGTAAAGTGCCAATTATAAGAACGCTCTACATTTCATCAAGTAAAATGTCTTCCAGATTTAATACTTTTAGTGAAAAATTCTCCCACTCAAAATCCTTTTTTAGACCAACCATGTTTAAGATTGGAGGGATTTGAAATAGTTTTTGATCTCTTAGGTCGATAGTACATATGGAAAATTTTTAACTCCTAGTAGAATATCTTAGAGTTTATCTACCTAATAAAAAAATTTTAACTCTTGGTAGAATATCTTAGAGTTTCAAGAATGTGATTGTTGAAGCTATTTGAGTAAAAAAAATATCTAATCTTCTTCTTGCGACCAAGGGAGCAATTGGAATGGTATTTGTGTGTGGGGTTAGGGTTTTGAGGTGTAAAAACTATTTGACTCTAGGTTTTAAATTTTTGAAAAATAAACTTATAAACACTATTTTCACTCATTGGTTTGTATGTTTGGTTGCTTGCTTTCTTATGGATAAGTTTTTAAATTTGAAAAATAAAATAAAAAATTGTTTTATATTGAAATTTTAATTAAGAATTCAAATATTTATTCTAATAAAAATCATTTGAAAAATAATTTTTGAAGTACTTCCATTTGAAAATTAATTTTAGATTTTCTATCTTGTTTGGAAGAAGAAAGAATTGTACAATATACATATATATTATACACGGACCCACTCATATATTATTATTAGAAAAATTATTTTAAATGACAAAATTGTTAAATATTTACAAATAATATCAAAATATTACAGATAGCTTGTGATATACCACGATAGATCACAAGAGACACAATAATTACGTCTATAATGATAAGGACACATATAGACAGTAAAATAAAATTTTGTTATATTTATAAATATTTTGGTTCATTTTTCTATATTGAAAACATCCCTGATTGTTATTATTTTGATCAACATGCATATATCATTTAGATATTCATTGAAAATGGGAAATGAGTATTAAAATGACTAATATGTTTTATATTTTTAATGTTTATGGATTTATTAAACACAAAGCTACAAGTTTATAGAAGTAATAGGTGAATTTTAAAGTTCATAAAAAAAAAAAAAATTAAAGTTCAACAATTTAAGAACAAACTTGTAATTTAACTTAAAATTTTGTATTTAGAAAAATAAAATTAGAATTAATTAATATTTTTAAATAGAAAGAACTCTTGTAATTACATTCTTTTGAAGCTAACACGAGCATAATAACCGAGACATACACATGCACTCCTACCTTATGCATGCACTCCTATCTTGACAAAAAGATTAGATGTTTTAATTTTTAGGTTCTATTAAAAAAAACATTATATTAAAAGGATTTATAGTTTAGCCAGCTAAGTTACAAATATAATCCTATATTATGTGATTTATGTCTATTTGATCTTAAAACAATTTAAATTTTATGTATATATATTTTTTTTTGAAAGAAAAAAAAAATGAATATACTGGAGTTCATCAAAATATTAATTTTTAAAATTTAAAAATTCATCGACGCATATTATGAACGGTTCAGCTTTGGCGGGTGTCTCAGCGGATGCCCCGAGGAGGGGAAGGAAAAGAGAGAGATAGAGAGAAAACGGCCGCCATTGCTAACCGTAAGAAGCTTGAAGCTTATGTAAGAAGGTAGCTATGGAGAGGGGCGTTCAGAGATGGGCTGTTGACATTTCTGAGTGGAACCCTTCTCCCCATGACTTCTCCTCTGCCCTAACTCTACTCCCTCGCCATGAACAGTCCTCCATCCTTAGGTTACCTTCTGCAATTCAAATTTTCCTGTTTTGTGCTTGCCTCTTTTTCTTTTATGTTTGTGTTTGCTCCTTCAGAAATTCATGGTAATCGAAATTTGACTTCTGGAAACGCAAATTTTGAATGAGGAGACATGAGCGTTTTCGATATGATCACTTGTTATTTCATTTCTGTTTGTTTCTCCAGAATCTTGGTATATAAATTGATACTCTTTCTGAGATCAGCTGTGGAGTTCTTGGGTAGTTTGTTGCATAAGATTTGACATAATTCGTGGTGATATAAATATTTCGTAGTAGTTATGTAGGTATAAATCTCGTTTTGTTCAAGAACTCTCAAAATGTATTTTAGTACCATTTTGGTTCCTAAGCTTTTTTAATTTATATTTTAGTCTGAACTTTTTAAAAACGATTAGACTGGTAATTGCTATTCAATGTTGTCAAATGTCAGCTAATATTCACGTGTTCACTACTTGCCTCCGACCTATGTGATTTAGATTATGCCCATGTTAGGTAAAGATCAAAATGGTCCGACCAAAGTAAACATTTTGAAAGTTAAAGACAGATCTGAACTTTCTTTGTAATATTTGTGGGTGCCCGGAGCAGCTTGCATGCAATACACCTCGACTATTTTCACGCCTTACCCTCCTATGTTAGATTGCTAAGAAAGTTTGTTGGAAATTAAATTTTGGATAGGTGGTCACTAGCCACCATGACTTGAATACATTCTTTCTTCTTTTAAGTTCTTTACTATTTTTTTTTTTTTTTTGGCTTTTATTGACCATTGACCACCAAGCCAACTATATTAGCTGATGGGATTTAAACCTATTTGCATTTTTTTGTTCTTTCTTAGCATTTGAGTAAGACCTTCTTCTCATTAGCAATGATCTTACAAATATCTTTCCAATAAACAATCAAAGTTTAGTTTGTAAGTAGTATAAGTTTTAAATAATAGTAGTGGATGACCTCAATGTATTTCTTTGTTCATAGATTTTTTAAGATGGAAGACAGGAAGCGTGCACTTGTGAGTCGTTTGCTTCAGTATGCTCTCGTGCATAATTTATTGAAAATCCCATTTGACGAAATAATTATAAAGCGCACAGTGGAAGGCAAGCCATATCTGGTATGCTTGTAATATAAAAATAACAAGTTACGCTTATTTTCTTTATGAGCATGATCCATGCAAAATTAAAAATGGTTTAGATTTTTGCTGTCTATTGCTATGTATTCTCTAGTGTAAGGAGAAGAAAGGAAAAAGAGAGGGAAAGAAATCCTTCTGAAGAACAAGGGTCCTTCGTACTTTTTCTATTTGAACGTTAAGACCTCATTTGATAACCATTTGAGTTTTGGTTTTTGGTTTTTGAAAATTAAACTTGTTCTAAAAAACATAAACTAAAAGCTAAATGGTGGTCAACCGGGACCTAAATAAGTTGGTTACTTGCTAGGTGTATATGGGTTTGGGTTTTTATGTTTGATAGCTCCATGAGTGGATGATTTCCCCTGTTTGTTAGTCTATGTGGTTATTGAAAGGTTTATTTCTATTCTGATGGTCTGCAGTTACTTTTTCTTTCTATGTTTAATTTATTCCTCTCACTTACCCAACAATTAAACATCATCATGTTTCTTTTTCAACAGTCATTTTCCATGGATGTTTGCTTGTTTTACAACATTAAAGTCATGTTGACTAATATTACCCAAATTTTATACCTCTTTTTTCTTTTTTCAGGAGTGTGATAAACTTGGGTCAGAATTTCCCAATTTTAATTTCAATGTATCACATCATGGTGATTATGTGGTTATAGCATCAGAACCTCTGTGTCTTGTGGGGTTGGACGTTGTCTCTTACACCACTCCCCAAAATGGGGATACCATTGAATTTGTTAAAAACTTCTCTTCTTACTTTTCAAGTTTAGAATGGAAAAATATCATGAATGCTAGCTCCAGCTCCAGTGCTTTGGTTGAGTTCTACAGGTTTGATTGAACTCCCACTTTGTTGTTTAGCTCTCAGATAAATGCATTTCGATTTAGTTTTCTTCATTTAGGCCTGGTCTTTCCTTGAATTTTGTTATGGATTCAATAATCAATCCCCCTCCCCCAAAAATAAAATAAAATAAATCGAGTTCTTAACCCATTCTGTTGTGAAGCAGATACTGGTCTCTCAAAGAAGCATATGTGAAAGCTATTGGAAGTGGAATGGCATCTGGGCTGGAGCAGGTCGAGTTTTGTCATATTGGCTGGAATGACATACTGGTTAATGTTGAAGGGGAAATTCTGAAAGAATGGAAATTTTGGATCTCAGAGTTGGGAAATGGACATTGTGTAAGTTACATTATAGTCTTTCTGGCCAATCTTTTGAATTTAAATTTTTATTATTTTTAAAAGAATTTAGTTTAGATTTTCTTTCAACAAGAAATACTCTTCAATTTTCACCGTTGTGACTGGAAAAGTAAGTCAAAGTAAGTAAATAAACAAGTGAGAATCAAACTCTATAACTTCCCAAGTTCTCTATTTTCTTAATGCAAGAGGTTGTCAATACTAGAAATTTTCCATAGGAAGAGGGAAACTTTTACCTTCTAACTTTTTATACATATAATCTTCCAATTCTCAAAATTTGGAGGGAGCAAATTAGAGAGAGAAGTTATGAAAAGTTGAACTTTTGTATATAATTTTTATACCTGAGATGAACCGAGAGGGGGCCAATCCGTCTCCCTTCGCTCTGGCCGTGCACATGATCTGGACTAACCATGTAGAAAATAAGGTAGTTTGTTCCTAAACATTCAGTATAAATTTGTTGAAATTAGCTAGAAGCTATAAACTTGATAGCCCTCTGCTCACTGTTGAGTTTTAAAAGAGTTGCTGAAAGCTGATGATATTTACTCCTGTTTATGTTTTCTAATGATCTCAGGTGGCAGTTGCCAAGGGGCACCCGAGATTCGCTACCAAGAACTACCGGAGGACTCTAACTAGGTCGGAGTTCGACCCTAACGAGTATCGTGCTGGTCTTCTTCTTCCCAATGTAAGCTTTGTGTCAAAGACTGTAGAGCAATTAATTTCCATAACCATGGAGTGAGGCTTTGATCCCTGAAGACAGATTGGAAAGATAATTCAGCACTTACTTTCCTTGGGGTTGGGATGTGGATTAGAGGAATCAATAGTAAAAATGCAGCTTCCCAAATACACACACACACATATATATATTCACAAAGATTGAAAACAGTTGAAATTGAAATTCTAGCATATTTATATAAATGTTAAAAATACTAACTAGTGTAATTACCAGGAAATAATCAAAATGCATATAGTTAGCTAATATACAAGAAGATATTTAGTGTAGTTTATCTAATTTACATTGTACTGAAAAAAAATCTTTACATTTATTTTTTTAAAAAAATCCACTATCTATCAGCGATAGGCTACAATAAACTTCTATCACATAACAATAGAAGACAATAAACTTCTATCACATAACAATGGAAGTCTATTGTGGTCTATCGCTGCTAGACAGTGAAATTTTTTTATATTTGTAATATTTTAGCTCATTTTGTTATATTTGAAAACAATCCAAAATTTTAAACATGACTCTTGAGAAATGTTTGAAAGTGAGATCAGGTGGAATATTTTATAAAAGTAAATAATAGTAATTTTTGGGTTAAAAATATTGTATTTGGAATTTCATTTTATTTATCATATACTTTCAAATGTCTAAATTTAGTTTTTGTAATTTCAATAAATTTTAAAAATAGTCAATTGTCTTAAATTATTGTTATCTTCTTAAAAACAAACGAGTCATTGTCATTAATTTTTTTTTTTTAATTGGGTCAATATACTTGCATAATGTTTTCTTACAATAAATTTAGTGTTGTTATTATGTAATCAATTTTAATAAAAATTAAATTTAAAATACTAAATTTAAGATTTACTACAAACACGGTAGTATAATAGATGGTAACCTAGCATTTTAAAAAGAAATTGAAAATGGAGTTGGAATCGAGGTGGGCCGAATCTGGGGTGAGATGAGTCTAAACAGTCAAAAACAAAAGTTGAACAAAAAGTATTATATATGGTCCAATTATTGCAGCACTTGTAAACTATTTGTGCAATTTAAGGATTATAAAAAAAAAAATTAAAAAAAAAAATTTTTAAAAAAACCCCGAAAACTTGTAATTCTTTTTTATTATTGTAAGTTGTAAGTTTGCTGTTTCTAATCCTGGTTGCTTTCCTAACCTCCAACCCATAATGAAGTCAGGAACAGAAGTTAAGACTCTTAAGATTAATAAAAAATTCCACCAGAAAGTGTTAAAAAAGGGAAACAAAAGCAAACAAACCAAACAATCAATCATTTTGGCTTAGCTAATCCACTCTCTTCTTTCCCAAGCAAAGTCTTCTGAAAGAAGAAGACAGAAATAGCAATTAAAATTTACCAAAACCCACTACTTTTCAGCCAATTTGGTTACATTTTTCTTTTCTATATCTCAATTCCTTTACCAAAGTCATCTCAAAATATCCCAAAGTAAACTCAAATGGGTCTCTGCAAAACCATGCTTTCAAAAATCTTGGTTCTGTTTTTCATCATCGTCTTCCATGGATCTCTGACCTTGGCATCGGATCCCGATCCGGTATTCGACTTCTGCTTGCCAAACGGAACGTCTGCAGGCAGTTCTCATTCGTCGTGCAAGAACTCTTCCCTAGCTAAAGTAGAAGACTTCATTTTTTCTGGCATAAAGTTTCCTGGAAAGTTCAATGGATCTGGTTTTTCATCCATAGCTGTTAATTCAAACGTATTTCCGGGTTTAAACACGCTCGGAATGTCTCTTGTTCGGGCGGATTTCGATGTTGGAGGTGTCAATGTTCCACATTTCCATCCTAGAGCAACTGAAGTTGCTGTTGTTCTTGAAGGTAAGATATATTCTGGATTTGTTGATACTAATAACCAGATTTTTGCTAAGGTGATTGAGAAAGGTGAGGTTATGGTGTTTCCAAGAGGCTTAGTTCACTTCCAAATGAATGTTGGAGAAACTCCAGCAACCATTATAGGGAGTTTTGACAGCCAAAATCCTGGACTGATGAAAATTCCATCTGTTGTTTTCGGATCCGGGATCAAAGTCGAGCTGTTGGAGAAGGCTTTTGGGTTGAGTCCTGAGGAGCTTGCGAAGCTGAAAATGAGGAATGCTCCCCATTGACAAAGCTACAAATTAATGTTGTTTTATTACATCTTATAAGTTACAAAAGTAAAATACAATATCCTCGACGGGGCATTTTGATAATCCACCGTCCAGTCTTTGTGTCAATGACATTATTTATATCCAAAAGTTTGGAATTCTGTTCTTTATGTAGTGTTTTTATCTCTCTCTCTCTCTCTCTCACTCTCACACGCACACTAAGCAATAGCTAACAATATAATTGTAGAAACATGATTGCGCCTTAAGCTTTTAAAAAACACTGATTCATTCGAGATACCCTATCTAGAGTTAAGAAGTTTATACAAATGTCATTTAATAGTTAGATTATAACATGCATCACTCGCCTCGGGACACGGGACACGATTTTGCAATACAACACTGAACACACTAAGCAATAGCTAACAATATAATTGTAGAAACCTGGGAAGTGAGATCAAGAGATGAAAAAACCTATGCTGGCAGAAGAGTGACTATAATCACTTCATGTTGAGCTATTCCAACAATATTTGAACTTAGAGTAAAGCACTTAACATCTCATTCCAAATGTCAGGCACACCAGGAAGGCACCAATGGCTACAATCAGAGGATAAACCTTCCTGGTGCTGCTTCCCTTCTTGATTCAAATCATTACGGTACACGGATGGGTGGCCATCTCTTCGAAGTGCAGACATTGCTGTGATGTCTTGAAGGTATACTGGAAATCTCATCCTTCTCAATACTCCCTGAAGCACGAGCAACTGGCCCGGAACGTGCTGATGGCTGAAGTAGGCTAAAGGTTGCCTTTGGTTATAGCATTTCCAACCATTGTCTCTGGAAAAACAACACAAAACAGATATATGAACTTCAAATTTTGCACAAACTTACAATGGATGTGATTTTTTACCTGTTATGTCTGGGAGACATGCTTCGAAAAATTACTCGAGTTTTTTTGGGGTTCAAGTTCAAATCTACCCATTTGGCCCATGTGGTAAGTCCCTTCTCATATGCAACCATTGGATTCATGTATTTGTACATAGTCTGGCCCTCCATGTAGTAATCCCATCTGAAACCAACAATAAAAGCTAAAAAACTAAACAAAATAGTATATCCCAAATCACAGCAACAGTTGAACTATATCGATACAAATGCTAACATTTTCCTTCTTCCACAAGATATTAGCAACTTTCTTGAGAAGTCAGATAAATAAATTTTTTTTTAAAAAAAAAAAATAAATAAATAAATAAATAAAAAATTGTGAAACACCTGAAAACTTGAAGTTCATTAGAAACCTCAGTTACATAACAATGGTCGTGTTTTCTTTTTCGTCGCAAAATCGAAGTGTTTGTTGATTATATGACATAGACTTCCAATCAACAAATGCAAAAATAGATTTGAGTAATAATCAGAGAATGTTAACTAAAAAGGCTAATATGATCTATAAGGGAAGTCTCTGTATTCATTCTCTTACGAGCTCCATTGTTGAGAGTGAGTCCACCAGTGAGCTGAATCAAACACAAGAATATCAACTCCTGTCCAATACTTGGCATTCTTTTCAATCTTATCCAAATGCAAAACTCTCTTGTTTGCAGCTCCTTTGTTCAGCTCAACCAGAAGTGGAGCCCATGAAAACTCAATTGAAGTCTCAAAATCCTGTTCAAGAGAATCAAAATGATTGAATTTATAATACCCAAAATTGATTGCAGAATTCAAGAGCTTAGAAAGAGAAGCTAACTGTAAGAACCAATTCATTCATATCACTCACCAAAGCATGGAAAGCCATGGAAGGACCATTATACGTCACCATTTTTCTACCCGTTGGTACAACTCCTTGCACTAAGCAAACGAGAGATTCCCATTGATTTCTCATTATAGAATCCCCCACTAACATTATCCTTTTCCTTCTCATTTTCCCGAGAAAATTCAAGGCATCAAACCTGTAAATCAGAGTGAAGAGTTATGAAAAAAAAAAAACCCTTAGAAATCATATTATAAACCTCAAACTTCACGATTACACTACCTCACTCTATACTTTTCCCATGGTTAAAAGCAATTTGTCATTCAAAATCATCATAAGATTACTCTAGAGAGAGAGAAAAGAAAAAAATAAAAAAAAACTCAAAAGAAACTTGTAGTGCTTTGTAACGTCTTCTTTTTCCTCGAAGCACTTCAAAAACACTCTCTGTGAGTGTGTAGAACCAAAGTAATTCATTGTTAAGTGCTTTCTACAAAAAATTTAGAAACGTTTAATTATTTCGATTAACGTGAAGAACCTTTGAATGGAGCAACCGTTTGGCTTCCATTTCCACTTCTCGTAGTCAGAATCCGGCCGGCCATTCCTTTGACAAGTGACGGCCGGGCTAAGATACGGACAAGATGAGTCGTACAACGGATAAGATTGGTCAAAAATCCATTTTCCATCAGAGAAATCGCACCGACTCTGTGAATCGCCGCCGCTCTGAACAATGTGAAATTCGTCGTCTTCTTCAGTCAGCCAGGACTGGTGGTCCTCTGAACCCAACTGCGATGAGTTTCCATGGTAAAAACAGAGGAAGATGAAGAAGATGAAGAGAAGAAATTGAAGGTTTGATTTCGCCATTGAAGAAGGGAAGAAGGTTTGTGCAGTGAAGGCAATGTTTGAGAGAGCATTTGCATTTTTTGTTGACGATCAGAGCTTTCCTTTAATGCATGACTGGCGGAAGGTGGGGCAATTCTAAGCTTCTTTTTCTACTTTATTGTCCCTTGATTCTAGCAACCAATGCCCACTTTTTTTTCCTTTTCATATATTTGTCCAAAAGGTTTGACAAGTTAAGATAAAAGGTTTAATAAGGGTAAATTACTTAAGATAAAAGAAAAATTATTTTAAATAATTAACAAAATCGTTGAAAATAATAGCAAAATATCACTATTTATTTGCGATAGATAGTGATAGATAACTATTTGATATAGATAGATAGTGGTCTATCGTATATAGACAGTAAAATTTTGCTATATTTATAAATATTTTAGTTCATTTTTCTATATTTGAAAACATACCTAAGATAAAAAGTTAAAATAATTGAAAATGTTAAATTTAGATTATGTAATATAACTAAAATAAAATATGTTGAATAGGTTTAACCTTTTATTAACTCTCTTCACGAGTTGCAATATTGTGGTTCAATCTATGAGTTCTTTAATGTCAATCGCAATTATAACTCAGTTGTTCATGAGTTGGCTTCTCATGCTTGTAGATTATAATTATCGACAATTTGGCTAGAAGAACGCTCACCGTGAGTGGCTCCCTCTTCTCTCTTTCTAATGATCATGTTTATTAACTTTGGTTTCTCTTTTGTTATCATTTACTCATTCATGTATATATAACTGGAAAACTATTAATTTTTCTATAAACCTTTAGGTTTTTGTGTCGATTCAAGCAAATGAATTGATCAACATCAATTACCATTTCAAAGGTCAATAATTCAATTCCCACTATATAGTTTGTTGAAACCTTGGAGAGTTGGAAAAAGTTATCTTGTGATCAAAGACCATGAAGTAAGGAGAGTGGATTTCTCATTCAAGGTTTAAATACTTTACAAACAACTTGATTAGACTTACTTAAACAACACATGCAATCCCAAGTCAAGAATTACAAAGTGACGAGACTCATGACTTCTTGAGTGTAAAAAACATTGCAAATATTATTCAATACTCAACGTGTAATGATCTTATGCATAAATAATTCAAGCTTTAAATATCCAATTTTTTTTAATAAACTAACTCTAATAGTGGTGGCTATGAACCTCAATTTGATGCTAAAATATCACTCCAAAACAAAATGATTGAATACCCTTATTTAAACATGCTTATATGAGTCAAAATGAAAAACAATCAAAACTCTAAATCATAATTCGAGGGGTTTTTTCTTCTTTTTTTTTTTTTTTTGTGAGAAATAATATTTGAAGTCCTTTATTACATAGGTTCAACTCTTTTATACAAAAAAAAAAAAAAAAAAAAAAAAATCACTAATATCTTTTAAAAAAATTACATGGATAGAAAGAAAAACAAAAGTTGTTAGTTCATCATTGGTTCCATTCCTTTGTTGGTTGGCATGAATTACGGGACATTATGAACTAGAGGAAATGGCAGAGCAATCAAGCAACCAAGCATTTTGACTTGTTGTCACTCTAAAAGTTCATAGCCTTAATTATCCTCTCTTGGGTCAAAAGTGTTTTTTCCTTTCATGATTCGTGAACATTCACCAAAAGAAATTGTTGAGTTCTATCATACGTTTAGAGTGTGTGTGTGTTTTTTTTTCATGACAAGTTTTGTTTTTTAATTTTGATGCTTTGTACTATTTAGTTGATTAATACATATACAATTTGACAAGTTTGAGATGCAATTTAATGAGTTGAAAATTCAATATTAAAATAGATACAATTTGACAAGTTTAGGGGTCAATGTTGATATTTTCCTCTAAAAAATATATTCAATTTTGTGTAATGTTTAGTATTTAATTAATTCATCAAGTTACGTATGTAAAAAATCTCATAACATAGTTTTTTTCCACCAATAAAGACTAAATTGTTGCAATATTCAAATTACACGTTACTAAAGACATGTTTAAAAGTAGTTTTAAATTGGATCCATATTCAACACTGTTAAAATAAACAAAATTCATTACAATGTTAAATAAACGATATACATTACAATGTTAAATAAACGTAATACATTACAATGTTAGATAAACGTAATACATTACAATGTTTAATAAACGAAATACATTACAATATTAAATAAACGAAATTCATTACAATGTTAAATAAACGAAATACATTGCTTGCTAAACTATGAATGACTCGAAGATGAAGCTCTTAAATTACGGAGTGGACAGGTACGCTTGTTATGCCCTGATCCCAAAATTATAAACTCGTGGACCGGGTCCACGAGTTTACTACCCAATATAACTAATTTCCCACCAAATTATTTACCAATAATTATTCCTACAACAATAAACGCCGAATAACATTCAACACTCAAACCTAAATTTTTTAAATTTATTCATGCATGCAAAACGTCTACATATACAAATTTATTCATCCATGCAAAACAAAACGTACATAACTATTGCATATTTATAAGATAATTAGAAAGGAAAATGTATATGCATACGTATATGGCGGCGGCGGCGACAGGGGCAGTAGGGCGGCGGTGGCACTGGCGGTGGCGGCTAAACGAAAAGGGAATGATTTGAGAAGAATAAGAGAAATGACAGCGACAATGACAAACGAGACGTGAAATAAGAGAAAAGAGAGAAATGAGGAAAGAAATGAAGAGTGAACGGAGAGATATGAGGAGAAATGAAGAGTGAAAGGAGAGAAGTGAAGAAGAAGAAGCTGAAGAAGTGAAGAAGAAGAAGCTGTCGGCAGTGTTTAAAGAGAAGGGGACTTGTGGACCGGGTCCACGATTACCGAAATCGTGGACCCCGTCCACGAGTTCGGTCAATGCATGCTGTGCATGCAGGCTGACGGTGTCAGCTGCATGCAAGATGGTGGCAAGGTAATCGTGTACCCGGTACACGATTTCCACTGAAATCATGGACCGGGTCCACGGTTTTGTGAAATCGTGGACCCGGTCCACGATTTCACAACCCTAATTTTGGTATTTCTTTCCCCACCCTATTTTTGGAATTATTTTTTAAAAAAACATTATTTAAAAAAAAAATCAAAATTTTAAGATTTTTCTTTTAATTTTATTTCTCCACACATTTCGAGAAAATTTTGATTTTTTTTAATTAAATACGTTAGCTCATTTATTTATTATTATTATTTTTTTTAAGTTTATGGTATTGGTTATAGACACAATTGTATAATTTCATCCGGCAATGTCATTCTGACAAATGATTAAACTTTTTCAATATGCTACTTTTTCTAATTTCTATTTTTTCTCCAAACTATAGCTTTATTTTCAATATAAAACTTGCACTTCTAAAGAAAACGATTGAAAAAAAACACAAAAAAGACTGCAATAGACCAAAATATTTACTAATATAACAAAATTTTACGTCTACGATAGACCGTGATAGACTACTATTTGTGTTTATCTGTGTCATGATAGACACAAATAGTAGTCTGTCGCAAATAAATTGTGATATTTTGCTATTATTTATAAATATTTTTAATAGTTTTGTTATTTAAAATATTCTCTTTATTTTTAATCTCATTCAAACTTATGCACTAAATTTTCACATAATTTCACCTCAAAATTGAATTGATGTGAGTTTTTTTTTTTTTTTTTTTTTTTTTTTTTTTTTTTTTTTTATCGCAAAGAACTTTCATTTTCACATAAATTTACCTCAAAATATTTCTAAATTTTATGGGTTGTTTTCATATATAGCAAAATAAGCCAATTTATTTAAAAATGTATAAAAATATCACTATCTAATACTAAAATACATCTACCATTGTCATTTGAAAATATTTATAGCAGTTTTGCCATTTTAAATAATTACCCAAACTTTGTATTTTCATTTATTTTTTAAATATTTGTTCTTGCGTCAAAATTTACAAAAACATTTAAAATATACATCTTATATAGTTATATATTGTCTTACTTTTTCAAAATTTGCATGTATATCGATATTTCCATAAAATTGAAATCTCGGTATTTTGAAACTTGGTTTCACCTCAAAGGGATATTTGTATGGATGACCCATGTTTAGGGGTCCACTCGAAATTTGGCCTTATGCTGATGTCATTATTGCGTGAATTTACCACTTTAAGACTTCTTCCTTCTTTCTTCTATTTTTTTTTTTTTTTTTGCAGTTTTTTTTTATTTTTTTAATTTTTTCTGCTTTTCTTCTTCTTTTTTTTTTTTTATTCATGGAGATTTATTCTATTCATGGTTTTCCTGGTGATTTCCCTTTTTTCTTTTCGAAGATTTATGTTTGTCGCCCAAGTTTTTCATTTTTCCAGTGAAATTTTCTTCTTGCCATCTTGTTTTTTGAATAAAAAATGTAAGTTGGAGCGTGAATCAGAATGAGAGGAAGAAGCAAGTGACAGAGAGCTCCCTTCCGGGTAAGTTTGAACTAACATGATGAATTAGCTCTCTGTCACTTTTTCTCGTAGAGTTTTAATCGAAACTTTTCCCAACTTCGGCGCGACCAACTTCGGTGAGAGAGAGCGAGAGAGATAAGAGAGATAAGAGCGAGAGAGATAAGAGAGAGAGCGAGAGAGATAAGAGTGATTGTGAGTGAGGAAGGGAAGAGAGAGTGATAAGAGCGAAACTTCGACGCTACCAACTCTCTCACTCTCGCTTCCTTTCTTCACTCACAATCACTCTTATCTCTCGCTCTCGCTTTCTCTCACTCCGCTCACCGGAGTTGGTCGTATCGAAGTTTGGAAAAGTCATAGAGAGCTCCTTCCTAGTAAGTTCGAACATAGAAAAAATCGAAGAAAATAAAGAAAAAGGAAGAAGACGAAAGTTAGGGTTAAAGTAGTAAATTTACACATTGATGATATAAGCAGAAGGTCAATTTTCGTATATTTTTAAAAGTGAGACCAAATTTCATTTAAACCTCTATATTGAAGTCATCCTCCACCTCAAAGTTATATGCGGGAAAGAATATGAAGAAGCCCTAAAAATCACTCCTCTTGAATCTTGATCCAGAGGCCCAACAACAATTGAGAGACACTTCAACTTCACACACGAACCAAAAAAGCCTCGAGAGGATATCGTGCGCGTCGCAGGCACGCAACCCTTTGACACGGTCTCAAACCATTCAACTTTTCATCGTCAAATCAAAAATCGAAATCATCCCCGTCGCCAAATTCTCTCTAGACTCTTCTCATTTTCTTCTTCCGCCTCCGTCACGGTGGTCGAAACTCCAAACCCTAATCTCTAAATGCAATTCCGATCCAGAATTTCGCTTACTACCTCGATCTCCTGTTTAGGGGCCTTTATTCTCTGATCTTTCATGTCTCGCTTCGTGGCAGGACTTTAGAGTTCTCCTCCCTTCGTCTCCCCATGGAGGGCTCTGCGGTTGAGGATCTCGGAGCGCCGGAGTCATGGGAGGTCGCCGATTTGGACGAGGCCATGAGCCGATTGATGCTCCCCTCTTCATCTTCTAGCAAGAATTCCAAATCCTTGGACCACTCTGTTGCCGATGCTGCTCCTGCTTATCATTTTTCATCCGCTTCCTTTCCCTCCCTTTCCGCTTCGGCTTCTTCTACTCTCGATAGGGTTTCCGAGGATGCTATCAATCAGGTCGATCAGTTCCTTCGTGAGGCTTTGCATAACCCTCGGGAGCGTCTATCAAGTATGTTTCTTTTTTTTTTTTTTTTTTTAATTTAGCTTTCTTGTATTATGGATGGTGTGGTTGGTTTCAGGAGTTCTCTAATGTTATGTTCGGTACGAGGGAGGAGATAGTAAAAAGTTGCTAGCTACGGCCTTCTCGAAGCTGGGTTGGAAGTGGCCGGTCGCTTCCCGGATTTCTCTAGGCTTTTAGTATGGTCTAGGTTTTCAAATGCCTCCTTTGCGACATTGTTTGCATTCTATTTTTCAAGATAAGATATACTGTTTATCGATTAACGATAACGATAACGCCGTACTAAGAAAAGGTGCTCCAATTTGGATCAATGGTATTAGAAGTATTACTACCAAATACTATGTAGTGGATTTCAAAAAGCTGCGTGATATTTATATGAAACAATATCGTGAAACTAAATGATATGATATGATTTAAAGCAATTCCAAGACAAAGGTTGGGAATGGTTGTAAGACAATCTTGGGAAGATGTGTGGATAGGCGGAAGTTCCTTGGTCGACTGTTTTCCTAGTCTGTATAGGGTGATGGATTCGAAAAATTAATTGTTGAAGGAGTTGTAGGACTTAAATGCTCGGTTGGAAAATGAATCCAAGACGAAATTTAGAAGATGGAGAAGAAAGGGAGTTTTTGTTGCTAATGGATGTTCTGAATACTCAAAGAGCTAAATGATGAGGATAGAAGAATTTACGAGTTGAATTCTTCAGGATGATTCTCAGTTCGATCGCTAGGAAGGTTTTTTGACATGTTCAGACGAATTTTTAGAGAAGGAAGCATATGAGATTGTTAGGAAAGGATGAAAAAAGGTGAGTTTTCTGATGGTCAGCTTGGTTAGAAAGTTTGAATACTATGCAAAGGGTGTAGAAAAGGTCCAGATTTGGTGCTGGTCTTGGTTATAAATTAATTTAAGTCATTTCAGATGGTTGAGGGCTAACGTTGAGGAATTTTGGGATCAAGTGAATAATTTTGCTTGATATTCTATTTTTTGATGATTTTCATAACCATAGTCTTGTGCATATTTCTTCCAATTGGGTTTCCTTTTTGTAACCTCATTATTTGGGTCTTTTTTTACCATTATAATTATCTAGTTTCTTTAAAAAAAAAGTAGGTTTTACGGATATGGTTGAAAAAAAAACAATAGGATTTTGTTTTAAGAGATTAACTTGGGAAATGAAAGATTTAGCCTGGAGGGAGGGTTAAGCCAAAGGAAAATAAGTAATCGAGTGTCACAGACCATTTATGATGTGGAATATGTGACTGCGACTAGGGATCAAAGCCCCCAACAGGGATGCCCCATTGGCTAAGGCATGTGGTCTTGAGTAACCACCAACCCCAGAGGTCACCTGTTGAAATCTTCAAGTTAGGTGAATAAGGAAAATCCTTGATGTCTCCAAAGTTAGGGCCTTGGGGTGGTGTGGCTTTTAAAAAATGGAAATTAGAAGAAAAAGATTCATCCAATAATTTGTGAGAATCTAAGGCGAAGTATAAAGTTCAATGGAATTATGTGGAAAAGGCTACATTTTGGAGTTTGTGCATACTGCATGTCTTTTTGTGTCAAAGACCAACTATGGCAAGTTAAAGGGTTAGTATGGAATAAAAAATGTTTTAAGCTAGTTGGAAATTTGGAATTAAGTAATTTAGACCTTGTTTGATAACCATTAGGTTTTTAAGAATTAATCTTTTGAACACTACTTCTGCCTATTGATTTCTTTGTTTTGTATCTACTCCCACTTTTCAGGTGCGGAATTTGACTAAAATTCAAGTTTTTTTAGTTAGGAAAGATGAAAACCATGGTATCTATAGAAGTGAAAAAATAAGCGTAATTTTTGAGAACCAAGAACTCAATGGTTATCAAATAGAATCTTAGTTTTCTGACCATTGATAGCAAGAGAATGTGGTTACTTCAATTGAGATGTAATTTTGATGAAAGTATTTTCCTCCCAATATTTGTGGATTGGGGATTAGAAGAAAAGGTTTTGGTTTTAAGAATTTGTGAGGTCTCCAAAGGAGAAGTGTAGGCTTTATGAATTTCTTTGGCACTTGAAATATAATGGAATATTAGATTAAATAGAAACAATTGGACTTTTGGTGTTAGAAACCAACTATGGCTAAGAATAGGGTCAGCATTATTGGAAAATGGCCTCAAGCAAGATATAGACGTAATATGGTGTCACAGAAAATCTATGGCTTGGTGGTTGCTTCACTGAGTTGGAAGTCTCTTGGGTGGTTGGAGGTCCTTCCAAAGTGTTGAGGGATTGTTTTGTGGGCACATTTTCTGGAGAAAAGGCACGAGACTTTGTGGCTTACTGCGCTCGAAACTTTCATCTGGAGAGAATATGGATAGAAAGAAATAGTGGGCGATTTAAAGGGAAGCAGTTTGGGATAGGTTTAGATTTTGATTGGTCTGTGCTTACAATTACTTTTGTAATTATACTCCGTCTTTATCAAATCAAAGCGGAGTAGGTTTTGTTACTCCTATTGTATTGGACTTCGGAGTAGGTGTTTTTGTAACCCTTCCTTTGGTCAGGGGATGCCTTATCCCCTTGTCCCTTAGGTTGTTTTGATGAGGCTTTTGCTGTCTTAATATTATTTCTTGTTTCTCATCAAGAAGATAAATAGAGTTGTAGCTTTTCACCTGACCAAGGAAAATTGTTTCTCCAGAAAAACCATCACCATCTAAAAGCACAGTTAGGAATTAAATTTATTGTAATTGAGAAGTTGTTCGATTACTTGAAAGCATTTTTACCCTGTTTTGATGCTGAAACTTCATTAAACAAAAGAAAAAGGAGACAAACTAAAGGTAGAAAGGTCTTTACAATGATGCCCACAAAATTATTTTCTCATCTACATGATTCTAACTAGTACCATTAATTCAAGTGCTTAATAATTAGCATGCACTTTTGATATTGTTGAAAACATGGTGTTAATGATCTATTCCCTTTGACTGATGAAATTGAATATATGTCATTGCTTTAGTTTTGCGCATGGAGCAAGATGTCGAGAAATTTATCCGCGATCCTGCTCGACAGCAGCTAGAGTTTCAGCAGCTACCTACTTCATATTTACGGTTAGCTGCACATCGGGTTGCCCAACATTATTCACTGCAGTCCATGGTTCTATTGGATAATAGTTTACCCGATGGGTCTGGTTCCAAAATTATTGTTCGCAAGACTTCTGAATGTCGTCTTCCAGCTATCCGCCTTGCAGATATTCCCGTAAGTCTACCAACAGAAGAAAATAATAGTAGCATGAAGGTTGCTATCAAACAGAGGCCACAGAAACGGTCCCAACTAGCCAGAGATGCAAGTGCAAATTCGTCAAAAACAAGTGGTTCCAAAAGTGTGGAAGAGAGGAAGGAGGAGTATAATAAAGCTCGTGCTCGAATATTTAACTCCAGCAGCAATTCAAGTAATCATGCAGGTGGGAAAGTAGAAGCTGATCCTAAACCGCAGGATAGTTATCGTGGTTCCTTGAGTGCTGCAAAGGTTGAGGACAAGATGATTTCTGGAGTTCCTGATACAAATTTTAGTAGGGGTTTGATTGACTGTTCTACAAGTAGCAGTAGAATGAGTAGAAGTAGGACTGACAAGGAGCTGCCTAGTAGGCAGTACAAACCAAATAGTAGAGTAGCCATTTTTAGAGATCGTGAGATTGACAGCAAGGATCCTGATTATGACAGGAGCTATGATAGGTATGAAATACAATCCCTTATTCTCTTGGTTTAATCTTAATTTTTTGAATTTTCTGCTAGCTTCTTGTGGTAAGAGTTGAATGAACAGATTTGAAAAGCTCCAAAGCTTTCATTTATCTCTTTTGACCTCTTTACTGCGTTTCTTTTGAGATAAATAATTTGAACTAAATACATCTTATTATTAACCGGTAACAGTGTGATTTTCTTGAAGATTAATCACGTGCAAACATTTGTCAAATTACAAAACTTATTATAATTCAGGAAATAAGGCATTTTCAATTCATGTAGCACTGCTAGGTGATGAAGTAAAGAGGGGTGTTAATTGGCAAGTGTGGATTTTCTTTTATAAATTTTACCATCTGAGGCGCATCATGAATTTTATCCTTGGGATAGAAATTTAGCCAAGTATGTGGCTGTAAATTATCTTTCAGGTATATGCAGAGATTTGATCCTGGGTTTGGCTTCAGTGGCGGCCCATACCCTGTGCAGCCCATGTATGCTCCTGCAGTGAACTACAACACTGAATTTCCACAACTTGGCTCTGCTCATAGACAGGCTGTTTCAGAATGTCAGCCTAGACCACTCCCTCCCCATGTACCTGGGCCATGGAATACCCAATCATCTCCTGCAGGTTTGGGGTACGGTCATCGAGAAGCAATGATGAGGCCTTTTAATCCAAATGTTGATGCACATTCATCTTCTGGTGTGTATCTGCATTCCTCTCAGTATCCCGGTCAGCAGACTGGAATACATTTTATCCATCCTCATGACCAAACTCATCAACCCTTTTCACAGGTTTGGACTTATTAACTGTTTTATTGAATTTGAATTTCGGTGCAACAAGCTTTTTATTCCAAGTTTGGATGTAAACCCTTCTCTTTCTTGGATATTTTTGCGGGTGATATTTTATCAAAAAGCTTTCACATTATCCTACATATTGAAAGTATTTACTTTTTCCATCAAATTGGAGTCACTGGACATGATATAAGTCTTCCATTTTTCTTGCAAATTGATTACGGTTTTAAGTTAAAAAGAAGGGCAGCTGTGTAAAAAAGAAAGAGAAAATGAGCTAGCAAAGTTTCCTTTTCTGCAAATGATTTTATTTGTTGTCCCTTAATGATTAGAATTGCTACCTTTCTCCTGGCTAGTTAAAGACAATGTACTAGAATGTATTTCATTTTCATTCACTAATCGTTGACCCTGATCTTATGGTTTTGCAGCAGTACCAACAGCAACCAGAAGCAAGTTTTGGATTAGCGCGGCCCCGGTGAGGGGCATAGGCCATGCCTGTTCCCTGCCATCTGGTAGTTAAGATATATCGGGGCTTTTAAGTGAACATTTTTTACTTGAAATGGCAGGGGGCAGGCATGAAGAACTGAGGTGGGCATAGGAGAAGGATCTATATTTTCTGGGACTTAATATGCTTCTCCCCACCATCAGTTTCATTGGAGCTTCTTGCATCTCTTATGGTCGACGAAGCTCATTGCTTTGAAATTTGTGTTAGTAGGCTGAGCTGTTCAGGTTGCTCTTGCCACTGATAATGATGGAAAGTTAAATGGAAGAATCAGCAACCGGCTGGGAATGTTCCTGCAAGATCTTGGACGAAGGTATGGGATTTTTTATGATATGTGAACTGTGCCCTGCCTGCCCTAACTTCTCACTCTTTAAGTTGAACTTGATAGAAACGTGATAAAATGAGAATGTTGATAAATACGTGTCATTTTTTAATATTTGTTGGCTTTATGTCTGTGGGTATAGTTTTAAGCATTAACTTAGTATTATCATCTTCTTTGGTTCTGTAGTTGTTTCTAACTTTCTAAGGTTACATTTGTTGAAATGATATTGGAGGCTGTTGATTCTGAACTAGGGGATTTCTTCGTTTCATGTTTGACCTACAGATTTCCTGCACTCTTGCACTGTCATATGTGACATCTAGGGCATGTTTAGGAGTGGTTCTAAAATCGTTTAAATCACCTTAGTCATTTTCATAACCACTCTTAAACATGGATATTTGCCGCCCTTGGAGGGAAAAAAAGGATATCAGCCCTGTGTCCTTTTAACACCTTAGCCATCTAGGCAGCTATATTGACATGGCAAATTCTTTTAATCTTTAATTTTTTTTCTGCTCATCTTTTATGGCACATCGTGGCCTATCATCATCATCTCTCTCACACACGGAGGAATCATTTTCCTTTTTCCTGTGATTTTTTTTTGTGTCGTAGATAACTGGTTTAATATCTTCTTGGAGTATTCTTTAGTTTGGCTTCTCGTTCCAGGTTCTCAATTTACTTTGTTTCATATTCAGCGCACGGAGGATATGGTTTTTCGTCATTGCAAAACTGGAGATGTGCTTATACGATTGTAAAAAATTTAGCAAAATGAAATGTCATGGAAGAAACCTCAAGTGACACAGCCAAGTGAAGATTGAACTTGGGAAAATATTTAGATCAAGAGAGATCTGTTGCTGGCGAGTGGCTTGTACTGGTCAGGAACCTCATAATTTCGTCAGCATCGATTTCACATTTTTTGCTCTGAACTCTACTAAATCCTGTAAGTGCACTATTAGTTTTGATTTCATTTCAATAATGCTACCACCAGGAGGATCCTTAATTAACAACACACATGCCATGCCCGATAAATATTCTTTGTTTTTCAAGATCAAATATGGATGCATACGCGGTGAATGGAAACTGTGATTTGTTTCCTGTTCCACTTTAGCAGTTGGAGCAAATCTGGGGATCAGCTGCTCGTGGGATTTGAATGGCAGTTCCTTCATCCTTGATCGCAACGCAACTTTGGTCTGCATCGAGCTTTGATGAAAAATGGAAGGAGGGTGAGGGTGCTCTTTATGAATATCACCAAGTTCATGTTTCGAATGTAAGTTGAGGGATGCCTCAACCAGCACACATCCAGCATACACCATATCTTCAGCTTCTCATATCTGAAGAATCTCGGTACTACTTCAACACCTTTCTATATTTGGTGTAGTATATATATTAGAATGATTATATGTGAGTGAATTTTAATTATAGGTTTGAACATTGTTGTGGAGAAGTTGAGACTGTTTGGAAGCTTTCTTCTGATTTTTATTAAAGATAATTGAAAATATATTTAGTTAATTACAAATATGGCAGTTCTTAAGAAAAACTTATTGGGTTAAAATTGTCGAAAATAAACAATTCTACTAAGACCACAGATTTAGGAAGAAACTAATTTACCCCATTTTTTTTGTAATAAATAATTAATATATAAATTTATTGGAACATTGTACATGGAAATGACGTGTATATATATAGGAAATCATCTTAGTAGTAAAGGAGTCTAACCAAAGACGAAGTAATTTCCCTTATATTTGAATGTGTTTCTGAATCTAATTCACATAATGTCTCGTCTTTTGATTATTTTATAATTTCATTTAGTATATTAACTATTAAAATTTAAATTAATTATTTCTGATCAACCTCTGAAATATAATATTTAACCAAGAATGAACTTTTGAAGGTTGGTTATCTGCTTTAGTGATGTTTGGTTTGTTTGCCTGCCACATTTGGAATGTATCCTTTGATTCCTTTTGCCATGGATCACTTCTAAATTCTAGAATGCTTTATAGGCTAAAGTGTAAATAAGCAAGCATCTCTGTAGTGCTTCTTATCCAATTGTATGACGAAGAAACATTTTAAAAGTACTTTTAAAAATGTAAAATATTGAGAAAACACGTCAAAATGATTGGTTGAGTTATAATTCTTATTTGATTTATTATTAAGTAAAGGGTATATCTGTTAAAATTATTAATTTTATATGTTAATTACACTCCAGTCATTTCTTTATCATTGAAATTATGATATCAAAATTGTGGGAACTGAGGCTTGAACGACTCGAATATAGAAATTATTTTGTTGGACTAAAATTTTATCTTTCTGTAATCAGGACGGTATCCTACATTCTTATTAGAAACATTTTGTCATTCTCCAGTTTCTTTGTTACAATTAAACCTATCGTTATAGTTAATTTATCGATATCTTTCAATAGATTCAACAAGATTGAATTCTTGTCCGATGGTAATATTGTAAACTATAGAGAAAACAAAATTAATTTCGAAGATTAGAGGATTATATTTTTTTTTTAAAAAAAAGATGAGAATTAAAAATACATGTGTAATTTATCCATTTTTTTTTTACAGTGCGAAGAAAACGTGCTTTTAAAGTATTGTGTAATATATATTTATTTATTTGTTTGTTAAATTGGAATCTCCTACATCCACGCAAAAGAAATGCAAAATTGTATTTGTTCATTTTTTCTTAATTTAGCTAAAAGCGACAATTTTTTTTTAAAGAAGGTTTACCGAAAGCAACTATTACTTTTATTTCGAAACATGGCATCCAAGAGGCTGGAATGTAATTATGATTATTGAGAATCAGATAAGTGTTGGAATGTATGAGCGGAATGGGATTGTGAAATGTGAAAACAGTGATACACAACTGCCAAAATGTGAAAATGAACGGAATGCGTTTAATATGTAGCCTAAAATGCTCAATCCAAACATGAGTTTTAAATTATGATACAATCCAAACGTATTACATCATAGATCCTTAAACAACCTCCAAATTATTAAGCTAGTTACCGTGTGTGGTTTTAACTATTGGTTTATAGATATTGATTAAAATGAGGTATTAAAAAAGATTTAAAAAAAAGTTTATTTGTCGATGAAATGCTAAAAAAAATAAAATTTTAACCTTTACCATCTTTTACAAATCTTAGGGAAGATGTATGATTTAAATTTAAACCATATTAACAAAAAGATCATTTTTAATCCGTTTCTATTTTTTCTAAAATTATATCTTTTTTTATTCGGTCCTACTTGAAAAATATGAAGTTTGTAGAGACAAAATTGTATTAATCAAAATAAATAATATTCAATGGGTATATAAATTTTATCATAAAAATAATTAAAAAAAAAAGACGTATCGATGAAGATAAATAATATTCAATAATATTTAAATTCAAGCCTAAAAATAATGAAAAAGTTATAATGGTTAAAAAAAAGAAAAAAAATGTTTTTTTCTTTCTTTTCAAGAAACCAAGTAGGAGATTAGATGACCGATTGAAAAAAGAATCTATAAAAAATAGAGACCGACTAAAATGATTTTTTTAATTAATATTGTTTAATTTTAAATTTCACATCTTTTCTAAGATTTTTAGAAGAGGAAGCAGGTTAAGATTTTCTTTTTTTAGCATTTAATCGACAAATAAACTTGACGGTGAAAGTTAAGATTTTTTCTTTTTAGCATTTACGAACTTTTTATATATTTTATAAATACTCCGTTCTTTTGAAGAGAGGAGGCGAAAAATATATGATAGACAATGATATGCAAAACAAAACTATTTTTATAATGAGTTTGGAGATAATTATATTTGCATGGATAGTTTTAATAATAACAATATTAATAATTAAAAAAATCCCGTATACTTTCACTATAAAAACCGAAATTCGAATTGAGAAAAAGAGCTGAGTCATAGTCTTCAGTTTTCTTTCTTCTTCCTCATTTCCCCGCCAAACTTCAGTTCATGGACTTGGGAATGAATTTCTTAATTTATCTTCGATCTCTGTTCTGATGCATTTTCTATCCAATTCTTGTGTTGCTGCAACCGTCGCCATCAATCACGCCAAATTTCGTCCCTGATTCATCTTCGATCTCCGTTTTGATGCATTTTCTCTCCATTTCTTCTCTTGCTGCAACCGTCGCCATCAATCAAGCCAAATTTCGTCCCTCCATTGATCTTTATGTACTACCGCTTTCCGATTCCGAAAACCTAATTCCTTGAGATTTAGCTTGCAATCGGTGTTTTCGGTCACCTGCTGCATTTTTCCCTCTAATGCCTGCATTACTGCCAGGAGTTTAGAGTTTCGGTCCTTTGTTTTACCATGGATGGCTCTGTAGCGGAGGATATCGAAGGTCCTGAGTCATGGAAGGTCGCAGCGTTGAATGAGGCCGTGAGACAATTGAATTCCAAATCCTTGGAGCATTTTGTTGTCGGTGCTGCTCTCTCAGATCGTTCGATTGCTGCTGAAATGTCCGAGGATTCTATCACTCAGGTTGATCGGTTCCTTCGCCAGACCTTTCATAATTCTTGAGTAAGCGATTTATACTTTTCTGAACCATTCCATTTAACATCGTGTTATTTGTTGCGGTATTCGTTTCTGTCGTTTGCGATTTCATGGAAGAATTCTCTAATAACGTTTTTGTTAGGCAGATAGAATAAAATTGTTTACGATATTGTAAGTTTCCTTTCCTTTTCTGTATTCATATATTACATTGTTCTTACACTTGATTTCTCGGATGAATCCTCTAATGGTTCTTTTGTGCAAGGCAGATAGAATAAAGTTGCTGATTGTATGGTAGGTTTTCTTTCCTTTTCTTTTCTTTTCAATATTCATGTACGTCAACGTTGAGTTCTCAGAGGCAGTGTTCTAAGTAGTTTTTCCATTTGTTCTGTTCTAACTTTTTAATAATTGTTTGTTTTGGTTTGTTTTTTTGTCTTTTGTTTTTGTTTTTGTTTTTGTTTTTTTCTTTGTACAATGTAGATAGAATAAACTGCTGACTATGTCATAGGTTTTCTTTCCTTTCCTATATGCATACATGTCTACATTAAGTTCACAGTGGTGGTGATCTAAGTAGTTTTTTTCCATTCAATTCTCTGAAGATGAATTTGCTAATAACTTTTTCGATACGAAGCAAATTGAATAAAATTGGTGATTAGATATCGTTGGTTTCCTTCCTTTTCTATATACATGTACATGTCTACATTGAATTCACAGAGGCGGCGTTCTTAGTAATTAGTAGTTCTTCCATTTGTTTGACATTTTGATATGTCATGCTAATGCACACGAGATAGTTACGATTCAGTTCTTTTCATCAGTAAGTTAGAGAATCCTTGCATTATCTACCGTAGCCTGTTATAACACTGAATTCCATAACTTTTACGCCGATGTTTAATTCTGAATCTCAACCTCTGCCACTCCTTTTCCCACATAGGTCGTCTATCATCTATGCAACTTTTAAGCCGACGTTGATTCACACTCCATATCAGGCATATTTGTGAATTCCTCTCAGTATCCCCTTCAGAAATTTGGAATGCCTTTTATTCATCGTCATGAGCAAGTTCATCAGCCCCTTTCTCTGAATAAACTCTGTTCATTCACCACCCTCAACTTTCGATATAAATGAATATTAAAGTAGTAAAGCCTCCCTGGTGCAAAATTTATTTTGCTACCTCCCTTATATATACATTTAGTTTTTTTTTTTTTTTTTTTTTTTCCTTTTTTTATATCAGTGAGTATCCGAGTTAGGCGTTATAACATTTGGGTGTTAAGAAAACTAGTAAGATATTGATTCATAGATAAGTGGCCACCATGGGTTGAAACCATGACTTCTTAATTATTTGTGAATTGATCTCTTTTTATCCTACCTATTTTCAAAGAATTCACCAGCTTTGTTTCATTAATTTATTTATTTCTTGTGCTCTTTTATCTTCAGCTATTCGATTAACTTGACCCGGTAAGGGCTTCGGCAGGCATAGCAAACACCGAGGTAAATGGCATTACTTTTATGTACTTTATATGGATCTTTCCCGCCATTAGTTTTACTGGATGATTCTTGCCTGTTTAAAGAATATGATCGAAAATATTAGTCAAGGATGAAAATATATTGATATATTCGTCCATATGTCTATATTGATATTACATAATTATTTGCTGATGGCATATCTTCTTCTTGAAAAGGTCTACTTATAATTCATAACCATAAATTGTTTCATCATTCAATATTCATCGATATGTCTGTAAATCAAAGGGTTTGATATCTATAGATATCTTCAACATCTTTTATAGATGCTCGTAAAACATAAAAAATGTCATCTATTTAGTCGAATATGAATAGAAATATAATAATAATAATATCCATAACTTAATTTAGGAGTAAAAACAGTAATTATTAATTTAAATAAAATTTATAAATTTAGTGACTTATAGCAATATCCATAAAATCCATAAAATCGAAATCTCAGACCTACATATTTTAATCCTTGGAACCGATAGGCAGAGGTCTCCAGTCCCTTTTGCCGCCTGTGGCGTTGAAAAGTTTATAGAAATACAAGCGTGCATCCATCAGGAGAAGTATGTGCAAGTCTTCAATGAAGGTATATTTGCTCTCAACGTATATTACTTCTCCCTCCACCTTCCAAAAGAAAGGTGGAAATAGATAGAGAAAAAAGCATGCTATATACAAGTCAACGACCTCGTTTATTATTTTGAATGGATCGACGAAGAAAGTAAGGGAAGTAATTTGCTTGATTTATTAGGGACCCGTTCGTGAGCTTCATTCTGCAAATACTCTGAATTCCTAAATATATCTTTCTCGCCACCGGCTGGAGTTTGTTTAGATGCTTTGCTCATTTGGGCATCATCGTCGTCAGGTACCAATTCCTTTTACTACCGTCCCCATGTTTAGGTACCGATTCCTAGATATATATATATTTCAAATTAGATTATGCCTGTTTGTGAACTTCTAAATTTATTTGCAATCAACGATTGAAGTATTCATCCGTACATCAACGACATTAATCTTTGATTGGAGTAAAAAAAGGCTTCTTTTTATTTATTATTTATAATAATAATAATTATTATTACTACTTATATGTTGGATAATTACAATGACCACTCATTAGAATAATAATTAAATATGTAACAATATTTTAAAGAATTGTAAATATAACAAAATCTATCGGTGATACTCTCCTATTAGCGATGTACTCTACAGTAAATTTCAAGAGTTGATCTAAATTTTACTATATTTGCACTTTTTTTCATTGTGTCATATTTACTAATAGTTTGATTCTAAGGAAAATTGTTTTAATTGAAAAAATTGTTTAAATATTTACAAATATAGCAAATTTTAACTTCTATATGTAACTGCACATCTATTAGTATCTATTGCTAAAGTGATAGATGTCTATTGTAGTATCAGTAAAATTTTGCTATATTTGTAATTATTTTCAACAATTTTATCATATTTAAAAACATTATTTTATTCTAATTGCTATATTTGCAATTCATATGCATTTTTTTTATTGTCACCCCTAATTGATTTAAACTTAATTGGTTCATGTCGAATAAATCAAACTTATGTTTCATAACATTTAGGGTTTAAAATTTGTGTTCTTTACTCAGTTTTTTTTAACCACAGTTTTCATATTTTTCTAAAAGAAACATTTGGAGTTTTGGCCTATTTTCAAAACAAAAACTAGTTTTTGAAAACTACATTTTTAATTATAATTTTTAAAACTTGAATTTTGAAAACATTTATAAAAATTAATGTTTGTAAGCTTAAAAAAAAACAAAAATAAAATCTAACCGTTATAAAAAAAAAAAACTTAATCTTAAATAGAAAAATATTCCGGAAAATGCTTTTGATCGCATTCATATAAACTGCTAGTACGTAAACAAAAAAACGTTTGTGTGACTATTGCAATTTAAGTAATTGGTTCCACCAAAAGATGTTTGATGACTGCCTTATTTATTATATTAGGGGGAAAGAAATATACATTTTTAGCCTTTGAATTCTTTTAGATTAGGTATTATTATTTTAAATTAGAAAATTAATTTTTAAAGTTTACTTCCTCCCTCTAATATTATTTTTAAACATATTCCTGTAATTCAAAATTTAATATAAATTATCATTTGAGAACTAATCAAGAGGTTAAAGATGTTAGTGAAACTTTAGAACTTTAAAAGTATCATCTAAAGAATGTTGCATTTGATCTTGTTTTCAAAATGCAAATGTCGGGCGAAAGATAAATTGAGAATACCACTTTAGGTTCAGCCATCCACCTTCAGTTTTCGGTCTATGCTTGAAAACGTTTGATAGAAGGCCTTGAAATACTTGTAAGCTGTGTCTATATCTTCTTTCCCGCAAATTTCTCTAATACTGCCAACGCACAAAGAATGATCATGATTCCACTTATATACGTTTACCAAATGAATTTATTTATTTATTATAGTGAAATAGTGTGCACGTACAAACAAATATCTGAAATCATCCATAACAACTCTGTCATAAGTTAACGTCCTATGGGTTTAGACGGCGTATGTTAAAATTATTCCAAACACTAGAAAAAGAATTTAGGCTCCGTTTGTGAAATCTAAATTCCATCTCGAAGTCTCCGAACTGTGTATTGGAATCGTTAAAAAGTAGTTTTAACAAGCTTTTGTACTTTTAAAATGCATAACCCCATAAAATTTTAAATTTTAAACCCAATCAATTTTACCGCGTTAATATGAAAATGTCAAAGCCTACAGAACACAATTTAAATTTTGAGAAATTATTTGATATTTTAAAAGTTCAACCAAATAGGAAGTTTAGTACTTGTAATACACTTTTTTAAATTTCAAACTATTTGACACAAATGTGAAAGTTTATATTCTAAACTCATGATTTAACTCCAAATTTATAGTTCTTAAAAACTCTAGGTGAAAGTTCATGGCATAAACCCACAACTATAACTTTCTAGACATGTTTGGGAGTGATTTTAAAAGGACTAAAATCACTTTTATCATTTTCAAAATCACTATAAAACATGTTTTTAATCCTTCTAAATAATTTTGATGATATGAAAATTGCATAAACATGCAAAATTGAAAACTAAATTAATTTTTGAGTGATGAAAAATGTATTTTCGAGTGATTTTAAAATGACAAAAGTAATTTTGACGATTTTCAAATCACTCCTAAACCTGCACTTTATCTTAGTCATATTTAAATTGGTTTAAAATTAAAATTTGAACATGATTTTGAAAATATCTTTGTTCTAAATAAAATTTATAGTAAAAATATATAATGATTTTTAAAAAAAAAAATTTGTCACGATATTAAAAATTTGATAGTATAGTTTATCATGAACGTACCATCGTAGAGTGTAGTCAACTAGCTTGATTTTTCAAACAGCAAATAGGTTTCATTTAAGGCCGATAATATGATGGTTTTTACCTTTTCAAATAGTAATAGTTCAAAATTAGATTCAAACCTTAATGAATGGACAATGGAATGCTATAACATACATTATGGTCAAGAGGAGTAAAGTGTATACCTGTGCATGGAAAGTTGAGGGATACCACAATCAACTGTACGGATACCTACTCCAGAAGCAAGTATTGGACCAATCGTAGATCCACAACCCATATCATTTCTCACTACAAAATCCTACCATCATCACAACCAGCATCCATGAGTTTACCAATTTAGCAAGTGAAGAAAAACATTGCCAATGCTAACCAATGCCATTTTTAGAAGGAATCGACCAAAGTTATAAAGTACCTAAGTAATATTCAGAAAAGAACCTTTTTATTTCAATATTAGTTACTGGCCACAAGGGTAGAGAATGAGAATCAGCATGGTTTAGAGAATTTTCACGATAGGACCCCGTAAGAGAAATCGAAGTGATTGAAAGAGATGAGATCCTAAAATAGTAGAAAGTTCAAATATCATAGTAGAAAGTTCAAATATCATTCTAGTCCTCGTACATCATGTATGGTTCTATTGTACTCTTGTTAAATCTTAAAGTTAAAGTTGGTTCCTACAAGTTTTTCAAAGAAAAGAAAAGAAAAAAAAAAAAAACTTCGAATGCCTAAGGGCTTGTTTGGATTGACTAGAAAAGAAAATGTTTTTCAAAAAGGTCATTTTTATTTAAACTATTTTGATAGAAATTGTCTAAGATATACTTTAAAAGTGTTTCAAAAACTTCGAATGACTTATTTTCAAAACTAAACACTTGAAAAGTTAAACCAAACACACCTAAATTTAAGCTAAATTTAGACAGTTAAAAGTATGTAAACTAAAATGAAATAGAACCATGGATGGAGACAGATGATATTTTCCAACCATAACAGAATCTATCATATTGAACAGTAGTAGAAGCTTAAAAATAGAATTTGAAGGCAGCCACTTACCTGAGTTGGTAGGTTATGAATTCGGCCTACTTCTCTGAAAAGAAAAGCTGTGACTCCGCTTGTAGCATAGCGCTGGTTGGCATTGTGCTTTATGACAAGTCCTTTTTGCATTTCTGGCCTATGGTGTTCTTCATGCTTGTCCGTGAAATTTGGATGAACTCCGTGGGCCATGTCCGCAGACACTAATTAGAATAAAATACTACTTAGGTAAGCAATTAGTCGTTCGGACATTCGGCAAAAACATGGCAAATTTACCAATGCTTTGTTCAAATTATTTTTGTTATAAACCAAACAAGCACAAGAATTTCTGTTAAAAACATAGGACCTGTTGGAATGATTTACTAAATGTTTTTAAAAATGTTTTTTTAAGTGTTAAAAAAAGAAGAGTATTTTTGAACACTTGAATATCGATGGCTCAACAAGAATATTGATGCTCCGGCTCTCAAGGATAACCATATCTTTTGTCCGAAAAAGACGTCAGAAATTAATTATTTAGTAGGAAAGAGATAAAATGATTCAAATTAAACAACAAAACTCCAAGGTGTCAATAATCAAAACCAGAGAAAGCCAAGTAGCAATCTTTAATTTAATCGTGAGATCGTGAGTATTCACAAAGGTTCATGAAGAATTTCATTGACATCAAAAGCCTTCGAAATCAAATCATACCAAATCCAACTTTCATGTTCATATATATACTCACGGTTAATTTAGTATTGCTACTTGATTATTTCAATTACTCTTGAGATGAAAATATAACATGTCTAAGGCTTCTGAGTCATTTGTTAGGTTATCACCTAACAAGAACACTAAAAAACAACAATGAATATAAAGAAAACCACAAGATAGAAATATATTGCAATAACAAAGGAAGTTTAAGCATCATAGCCTCTTTCAAGAGGGCTACTCACACCCAAAATTTCCACACTAAAAATTCTACTAAAATCTTCACCTTTCTCCCAACCCCACACCCTTTATTTATAATTTTTTTTTTTTTAATATCCGTGAGTGTCCGAGCCAGTTTACGCACACCTCGACTAATCTCACGGGACAACCCGCCTGACCTTACAACATTTGAGTGTCAAAAAAACTCATAGGATAGTATATCCTAAGCAGGTGGTCACCATGGATTGAACCCATGACTCCTTACCGCTTTGGTCTTCTTTTTTATGTTCCCACTACCACTAGGCCAACCCATGATGGTTCGCCCACTATTTATAACAAAAAACCCAAACTTACCCGCAATTTTGTATTTACTAATATGCCCCAACTAATAACAATACTAACAATCCTAATATTTTCCTAATTAGGTGTCTTAAATTATCGTTTATTTTTCCTACCATCAGTTAGATTAGACGTCATATATATATATATATATATGGTACCAGATTCTTGAAGGAAAAAAGATCCTTCTTTACTTTGAATTGGAACGTACCAAGAAATGATTGCCTAAAAGCACGCTCAAAAGCACCTTCACCAACAAATCCTTGAGCTAAGTCACTGGCTATGCGCCTCATGGCCTGAAACATGGTGGGTGCACCAGCTCCCTGAATTGAACCTGAACCCACCTAAATTAGGAAAAGTTAATGACTATATAAATATATAACAGCTGTCAACGAAATGAATTCATACTGGGACTAACTAAATCAAAGGAAAAGGCAATAGAATATTAATATGAATAAAAGATAAGCGATAGGTATTTATTAGCAGAAAAACCCTTCATTTAGAGAATTCATCGATATGTATGTATATATATTGGTAAGAAACCGAGCTTTCATTTATGAAAGAAAAAACTAAACCATGCAAAAAAAAAAAAAAAACAGCCCTCAAAACAGAAAGCGGAGGGAGCCCAAAACTAACTAAAAAGGGGTTCACAAAATCCAACAAAATAAAACCAAGATCATCCTTGGAGTGAGTATAGTATTAAAGCTAGATGGGTTACAACCTTAGATTAGGCTATATTCAAAAAATGAACATAGCTTCGGAGTGAATATAGTATTCAAGCTAGATGGGTTCCAACCTTGGAATAGGCTATATGGAAAAAGGTGAACTAGCTTTGCCATGGAATAAGAAACACTTCTTTGTGATGCCCTCTAACAAAGGTTATGGTGTCTGGTGTGGGACAGTAATAAGTAAAAAAATGGCAGTTGGCAGTTTGATTTTAGAAGCCTATAGCTTTCCCTTATTTTATCAAGTTGCAAAATAGAAGAGAATATCGTGAGGATATATGGAGGGGGCTCTGTATTTTTGACAAATTATCATCAGTTCCTCCTGTATACTTCTTTCCAATTTTTCACAAAACCTACAATGCTCGTGGAATAAAAATGATATGGAAACTTCTGATCTCTTTGGTGGTCATGCCGCTTGGAAGATGCATTGTTTTTCATGCCATCAGACTACGGACCGATGAACATTCATCTCCTTCTCTAGAAAATCCACTTCCACTTATTTTTCTGATGGCTGAACTAAACAGAAATAAAATTCATACTTTTTACTTAGTGGGCAGTACTATCTCATCATCAATAAACGTGATCAAATTGAAAAGAAATTATGCAGCCAAGAGACCAAATATGCAAATATCTTTGACCAATCCATCAGATGCATAACTTCCAGTCCACAAATCATTCACGGAGTACACAATAAAAATATTACCTCTTCATTATCAAATAACGCAACCATTCGAACTGCCTGCTCACTTTTTAAGTCACTACGAGATTCACAAGAATCAATAAGAGCTCTTAATGCACAATAGCTTGACGCAAGGTTGTCTAGTCTTCCTGAGAGAATAAACTCCTCATTTCCACCTCCAAGACAGCTAGGTTGTGTATCACACACATTTAACTCAAAGCTCACTATGTCATCAGCTGCACAACAGAGCTCTTCTGATATGACCTGGTAATCAAGTAAAACATTGGCTCATAAATAATTTTTAGTTTAGCAAGGACTTCATGATGTTGCAACTTACAAAGCGTTCCAATTCCCAACCAATCGGTAAATTACTACTCACAACAATTTAGTTCCACAATAAAGCATGTTTGAGCAAATCTTTTCCAAAAAAAAAAAAAAATCGAAATTTGAAGAAAAAGATAAAAATTATTTGAACTACCAACATAAAACTATGAAAATTGTACCCTCCCATGCATGTTGGTTTAAGAGAATTTTTTTTTCCACGCCTTACCACTCGGCTAAAGTGATTCATTGGTTCAAGAGACTTTTAATAGTATTTTTCATTGTTTATTCCATACAGTAGAAAATTTTAGTGCTTATGTCCATAGGACAAGGATTTGATTCCGATCCCAAGTGCCGCATGGATGACTTTCCTTCTTTCTTTGGATTGTTTATCATGGCTTATCGATAGCTTGGATATTACAAGTTCATGTCCATCCTAAGTCAGTCCCTCATAAAGAAACTGCTCAGTGATCTAATTTGCTCCAATTCTATGTGCGGTGGGAGTATGTGCGCCATGATCTTGGAGACTATTCCCTCCCCCTTTGCTCTCTACAAATAAAACAATACTAATAGTTGCTAAAGGAATAAACAATACCTGTTTCAGAAGGGGATGTAGCGCATCCTTCAAAAATGAATCATTGCTTTGATCTTTTAACTCAAGAGAATTGTCTTCGATCTTTGTTGCCAGCAATGGAATAAGATGAGTTTCTAAATTTGGCTTAAACCCATCCTGGTTCACTGTGCTGAAGAAACCAAGATCACCACGACAAGATGAAAAAGGAATAGTAAATGAACACTTGCTCTTTTCCAATGCTCATTTAGAAGAGTCGATATTATTCTTTTGGTTCCAAAAGTTAACAAAGCAAAACATTTGGAATATGTTTAAAATACCATAATATTTGGAATATGTTAAAAAATCATGTATAATATAATACAAAAAATATATCAACAATATGTTTAAAAGGGACATCACCAAAACTGTATGTGTTAGAAATCTAAAATCTAAAAGATTCTGTGAGGGCTATATAGGCAAGAATTTTGTAAATTATCATCCAAAAAGATTACACAAACTGATTGTAATATATGAAACCCCACCCATACAGCAGCCAATAGGATATAATCAATGACGACTTTTGATAATCAAAAGCTGGCAAGCCACAAAATAATGACCACTATTAGAAAGGGGCACCAGAGGACAGAGAACTATACCATCTCCCTCCTTTATCATAGTAGGATAAGTTTATGTTTTAGCTCCCAATTGGTGCATGATTAGTCCTTTGGACCTTTTGAATAAGTTCCACGCTGACCTTTTGAATAATATCAATGAACTTCTTTATTTATTTAAATTTCACCCCAAAAAAACCAACTTGAGACGCAGGTCAACCATGGATGAAATAAAAAAAACAATGAAAAAATGATAATGAGGTACAAACCGGTCAAGATGAATTGCCAAGGTTGGAATTCGCAATAGAGGCCTTCTTACTTTGACAAGTTTGTGCAAATATGAACCATCACTGCCTCTCACTATAACTCTTCCAGCGACACTCAAATCTCTATCAAACCAAGTGTGCCACAAACCACCCCCATATGTCTGCACATTGACCATTAGACAATTACACTTATTTGACGAAGACTTGGGCTTTAATTTTAGGCATGGGCTATCTGTGTGAGCAGCAATAACATGAAATCCATTACCAGGGACATAGCTGTAAAACCGAGAAAGTCTGATCAATCAAACTCAACTAATTCAAACTAAAACAGCAAGAAATCGTAGGAGAAAAAGAAAACCTTCAAACATGTAGCAAAGGTGAAAAAAATGGTCAAAAGGGAATAAAACTCAGGAGTCAGGACATCTCTCTTGGTCAACTAGACAGCTTAGTAACTACACAGCTGTCTTCTGTAGTTTCATTAGCCAAGTAATTTAATTACAACTAACCGGAATCATATACAGATCTGAAAACTAGAAGAAATTTCTTGGAACTCACTTTTCTCCAATGGAAAAGGCAACCAAACAAGACATATTTCGTGTAAAGAAATAGCATCCACCAGGCTTTAAGTCCCACTCTTCATCCTCGTTTAGCAAATGAAAACCAGCAGCAACTAACTGCCGTTTTGCTTCAGCTGCGAGAGAAAAAAAAAAAAAAAAAAAAAAAAAAAAAAAAAAAAAAAAAAAAATGAGGAGGTATCAGTATCACAAATTCTATCACCGGAATGTCGAATCAAAAGTATATAAGAATCCGCCATCAAGAATTACTACAATCAATCTCCAAGATGAGAAGTGAATAACAATAAACGAACGCGTCAAACCAAAACAATACAACAATAAATTTTATCCAAATCACTCTACAGAATAAAAAACTAGCAGCCGCAGCGGTAATTAGGGTTTATTGGCCAGTAAATACACAGGGAACTCCTATTTGAACCGAAACACCAAAAAATTATAGCGATAAAGGATGATACACATACAATAGAATATGCAATACCTGTCGCATGAAACTGAGTCCAGGACTCGTTGAGATAGTCGAGAAGGTCTCCAACAATGCTCGAACTCGATCCAACCTCCGAAGAACTCTAAATCATATACAATCAGACGAGAAAGCAACACAGTCAAACATACGAACACATTATATGATTTTAGATTTAGAATGAAAAAGAGAAACGGAGATGAACCTGAGGAGTAGAATCGGGGACGGAGCAGAGAGGGCGAGGAGTGAGTAATTTACGGGGAGAAGAGCGAGGTAAGAGAGGGAATCTTGAGAAGATCGAAGGCGATTTGAGAGAAGGAGTGAAGTGGAGGAGCTGCAGTTGCAGGCGAGATATTGCCGCCATTTCTTCGTCTGATTCTTCACCGGTATAAGATGGATTGTTATAAAGAGATATTTGAATTTGGTAAATTGCTTCTCGGCCCCATTACTTTAGATATTTTAAAATTCTCCCATGCGGTCGGGCAATTTCAATTTTTTTTCTAAACTTCTTTTTCCCTCTTTAACTATATCGAGGTGGATTATAGATCAATATTCAATTTTCTTTTTATATGAACCAGCTTGTGCAATTAATTTCATGGAACAGTTCTGGTAGAAAATTAATTCCTAATTAGGTGACCATCGTAAATTAAATCTTTGGCTTCTTGGTCATTTATCAAGACTATCTCTCCTTTTTACTATTAGACAAACCCATATTATTAATTTGTGATATTAAATATTTAAAAAAAACTTTTTAAAAGAGATTTATAATATACATTTTTTTTTACGTATGTGAATGTTTACATCAACTTATGCACGTGTGGATAGTATATTAAACTAACTCTGCAAGAGTATATCAAACTAAGCTAATTAATTAACCGTATGTATATATATATTTAAGTTGAAGATTCAAATCTCCATACTCCACATTTATTGTACTTAAAAAAATATCATAGTTTATTTAAGGCAAGATGGTACTCTCCACTTGACAATTAAACATGTTAGAACTACATAATAAAAATTGTTTTAATGTCATTTTTATTATTGTTATAGTTATTATTACTTATTATATCACATAGTTAAAATATATGTCCCCAAGAGGTCAAATTTTTATTTATATTGATAATCGTTAACTCTTGGTTATATATTTGGATCGAGAGCCAACTTAAATATAGTTCATTAAAGTATATATCTTCAACCTAAAAGTTTAGTTTGGATTTCAACTATTAAGATGCATACAATGGAAGAAGGGAAGATTTATTCTCAAGTCATTTATATTGTCGTGACTTTACTCTCTTCGACAATTGTAACTCGGCCCTACACAAACGAAACATACAAGACTTAAGACAGTGAAGTTGTAGGACAATGAATAAATAACTTGTTCATACAAACTTTTGATCTTGGGGCCAACAAGGAACAATGAAATTATTCTTTTGTGTCACTGAACGAAAAAACACTGACTGAATTAAAGGAAACAAACAGAAATCTACCTTACAAACTGCATATTTCCAGAAAAATGGCTCGAAAGGTCAGTTGACTAATCATCTAACCTGAACTCTCAGAGTCACACCTTCAGTACAAATATTGCACAGGACTAATAAAAGCCTCTAGAGGTTCTTTGGCAGCCCAGTTTTCGGGTCGAGTAGAGCTTCACTCTCGGGGAGAATGACTGGCCCTTTTCCGGGTCTGGTACAGATGAAGTAACTGACATCTCCCTGGTATTTCTGGAATGAACTGCTAAATTCTGGAGGTTGTGGCAGGGATTCAATATCCTCAACACTATTAATCCCAGCATCTTGAAGAATTGACTTGTCGCCAAGAACATAACTGATAGGAGAAAGAATAGTAAGGTGACAAATTTTGACCTCAGATGACTTGTGTGATACTACATACCAAGATATGAGTATCTCTCAAAGTAAAAGGCAAAAAAGAAAAAACAGGGAAGGTTCTTCATAGTTTGAATGCACAAGATTGATTCTCAAAATCCAGTTACCTTTTTAATTCCGTTTCTGGGTTTGGAGGGAATTGGAAAAGCAACCTCTGAAGCAAAGAAACAGCAATTTTTCTGTTTCGTGCAATCAGAACCGAATTCGGCCCTGCATCGAAAGTATATGCCACCTGGAGGTTTGATTGAAATCAGAAAAAATAATTAGCAGCAATTCACAGAGGTAAGGCATAAGATAATCTTCCTTTTTGTTGTTATTAAGATGCTATCATTTGTTTTAGGCTTCTTCCTTTTCATATGGCTTTTTCATTCATCCTAGTTTGGTTTAAATTCCTGAATTGGAAACTAATGAAAATTATCAAGAACTAACATCCTCAAAATTATCATGGAGAACATAAAACAATATTTAAAATCTCTGCCAACATGCGTCGAGAATGGGGAAAATCAGACCTGAGGTTCTCCTTCAGAACGGTTCCATTTCTCAACAAGACTAATTATCCTGAAACATGGTTTCTTTGTCAGAATGAAACAAAGATTTCTTTTTAATTGAAAATGGTATGGGAAAGTCGTGCGAATATTCAGAGGTGGATCAGGTAGCTTGAAAAAGAAAGAAAAAAAGAACTTAAGCTTGCCTGTGGGACGTATCATTCATGTAAAATATCGGGGGAGACGTATCGAGACAGACTGCATGAAATTGGTTGCTATCGTTGCATGTCAGTTGTGCAAAGGATGCAAAATCCCGATTTTTAATAGCTTCTTCCATAGCTAACACACGCTTTGGTACAATTTCCTGTAACAAGAAAACAGAGATACACATGAATAATATGTATCTCGACTATGGAGCAAAAATCATAGAATCATAAAATCCAGTTTACATAACAATAGCAAATATTAAAAGACATTACCTAGAATGAAAAGAACCGATGAAATTTCGAGGTATAATAAACACCATATAAACACTAAATTCAATAGGAATCAAGATGATTGAGAATACCTTAGCTCTATGTTGTAAAAGCAAACTTGTTTCTACGGTTTCCCGCATTCCTGATGTACTACTTGTTTCCTTCTGTCGCGAACTTACCTTGAAAGATAAGATAGAAAATTACATACTAGATTCCTGAAGAACCATACTCGGTACATAATCATTCCATTGTGTTACACAAGCCAATTGGAGAACAGTTTGTCCTCCCTCGTTTTTTCTTTTTTAAACAAATTATGTTTATTACTTGTCATAAAAAATTGAAAATAAAAAGGTGAGAGAAGCTATATACCACAGCAATAATAATTACAAGATCGTCCCAGTGCTTCTCATCCGCAAGTTGAATTGCAAGACTATCACTTCCATCCTTTTCCTTAACGAGGGTACAAGACAAAAAAGAAAACATAAGCACTATTCTCGTTAAAGTATATCACAAAGCAGAGTTATATGCGTAAAAGAACCAGTTAATTTCCTGAAGTTCGCAGATTTAAATGTACGAACGAACAGTGAAACTTACTTTTCCCATGCTCCACTTCACAAATCCACCGTATAGACTACGGCATGCACTTCCCGAACCTTGCCTAAATGATTTACATAATCCGATTACTTTGTAATATATGAATCAAATGCTAAAGAGCAGAAATTTCAATGAAATAATCATAAAACAACTAAATAAATAACATTATTACATTGGAAGTCTATATTGTGACTACAAGCCGCTCATCTTTTTTATATGTAGAAGGTAAACATCAAATTGTGCTCATTAAAAAAGAAATGAGGAAACTGCTGACATCTTTCTCAAAACGAACCACTTCCAGTGAGCTTATTCCAAAAGATTTATGTAAAGTTGTATGAATAGCAAAATAGAATACCCAAAGAAGATAAAAGTCAGCTGAACTCTTTTCTCGAGCAATGAATACTTCTAATAAGGGGAAGGCATCAAGCAAGGAACCCTACATCTGATGTCTCCTCCTCATAGTACATTCTCTATAGTGTTGACTTTTTATGAGCAGTTTATGGGCTATGATTTTCAGTGTGTCGCACTCACATGTCCTTTCCTCAATACATGGCCTGACTCTCTTGCTCATCACTCTAGTGGCCAATCCTTTCGAGGACAAGGGACAAGTTGTATGGACAAATTCTAATTTTGTTAATTTGGATGGAGAGCAAAAGAAGAATCCTCCACGATGGGGAGAAGAACTTTCAGTTTTCTCGGGATATATCTAGTTGCAATCCCTGATCAGAAAAGTTCCCAAATTAACCCCATTCTATGCATTTGACTAATTGGAGAGCCTTTTCATTATCTCTTTACTTCTTAGGGAGATCCCTAACACTTCCTGTGATGTACATTTCCTCTTTTCCTTTAATGGAATCTGAAAGGTTGTTTCCCATGGAGAAAACAGATCGTGAAGGCCCAAGAGGAGTGTATGATATGAACTCTATTCCATGTATAGATAATCACGAATACTAACAAAAGATCAATGATATTTAAAATAATATATATAGCAAAATGTTTTTTTTTTTCAAATAGAGGGGAAATTTTGATATAAAATATAGCATAACAATATTCATACAAACTGTATGCAGGCAGAAGTAAACATGGGAATACAAGGTCAAAACGTAATATTGGAAATTATGTGGGACAGTGCCTCAATTTTAATTAGAAAACAGTTTCATTTAATCAATTAAATTCGAGGTGCAAAAACAAATAACGCTAGAGCAACCTAGGAGCGTAAGAACGAGGCAAAGAAAGAAAGAAAAAAGAAGTATAATCTTCCACCCCCAGAAGTGCTCTACCCAAAAAAGAAAAGTGGCACCCTTAAACCAACCATAGTATTGTATTTGAGAGAAGGGATCAAGGACAAGTGACTTTTCGTTAAATAAGGAAGACCAAAGAAAAAAAGATACCTTGCAATAGCAGATAGCTGGCTATGATCTTCCTTGACGTTCATTAAATTTGCCAAAGCAAAGACTGTAGATACATACATAAAATCAATTATATAGTGTTCATTATTTCTAAAGATGTATACATCCAAATAAACTCATTCTTAGAACCACATATCGAGATAAACAATAGGTCCTTTTTGCAAACATTTCTAGAATTTCCCCACTCTTTACACATATGTAATGGAAAAAGCATTTTTCCACCTACGTCCTTATTTTATTTTGAGAAATAGCATGCCTCTATGTTCCTTACCTTACCTCTCTCTTGGGTCTCCAATGCCTTTGTATTATCACATATGAGTGAAAAGTGGAATTGTTATTTTTTAGAAAAAGAAAAATAATTACTCACTAGTCCATAAATTGTAACAAATCTGAACTATGTACGCAAAACCTTAAGTCCCAAAAACCAATCAACAAGAGAAAAATCTTAAATTAAGAGGTGAAGTTAGGTTTTACCAAGACAAGCAAAACCGGCAGCAGAGGAAGCCAAGCCAGCAGCAGTTGGGAAATTATTGTATGAATCAATATATACATGCAACTTCTCCCAGTCTTTTTTTGCTATCTTAATCCCCTTTTCTTTATCCTCAACATCATTAGCTCGACTGCGTATTTCCCTCAAACAAGTTTGGTACCTGGCTCCAGAAAGGGATATCTCCTACACTAACCAGAAAAACAGAACCATCATGGACCAGCACAAGACCAAAAGAAACAAAGAAATAGTAAAAGTTTATTTCATCACATTTTCTACAATTTGATAGGAAATGGCAGTATATGTGTGAATGTACATATACATTAACATGAATATGCCACGGCCGCAGGTAACATAAAATATTCGCTTAAAAAGATATTCCCAAAACCTCACCCACCTACTTCTTGATCCAACAAAAATTCCTTAAAATATTGAAAGCAAACTATTTGGTATTAAAAGTATTTGGTTTTCTAAAAACTTTCAGGTATTTAAATAATAAAAGCTTTCAGATAAGGAAAATTCTGTATGGGCCAGGGAGTTATATCGATGGATTCCAGTAAGCAAATATCAAAGAGATGCTAGAATTGCTTTCTTTCAAAAGGACACACGTGTCTCCAAGAACTTCAGGTGGAAGGAATGAAAAAAAGGCCTATCAAATCATCTCAACAGTTGTTTCCCCCATAAGTCATAGCATCCTTTTGTTTCTGTCAAGTCAGACCTCCCACAAGATGGCCCTCCACATTGAATTTAGTTTTCTTCTTTAACCAAATGTCAAGATAAGTAACCGGTAGTGTTGGGAAGAACAGCATCCAAAATAAACAAGAGAGCGAGAGGGAGAGATTATGTCATGGGTTCCAAGCAAAAGAGCGCAATTCACAAACAAGTGGTCTCGTGTCTCCTCATAGATTGGATGAGGTAATAGTTGATGTTCTGGTTTGGAACCAATCAATGGGCGTTGGTACAGCCAACAACAACAAGATGCACACAGGAAAACCTTTAACTTCTTCAGAAGTGACCTCAAATGGACTTAGATAAATCAAGCTAGATTCAAGCTGCCCTCTTCATTTAAATGTCTCAAAGGGAATTCTGAAGGAAAGTTACTGGACCTGCCAAAAAAAAGTAATCTCCTCAAGTCGTTGACATCATCCTATTCTTTTTTAAATATCCGTGAGTGTCTGAACAGCTTGCACACACCTCGACTAATCTCAAGAAAACTAGTAGAATAGTAAATCTTAAGTAGGTGGCCACTATGGAATGAACCTATTCCCTTAAAGTTATTTATGTCCTCATTGACCACTACACCAACCCATGATTGTTAAGTCTTGCCATGTTTGACATCTAAAATTCTACTTTCCGCATAAGAAGACACCATTTCTAAAGCCTTCTCGTTATTAAGGTTTCTTCCAGACTTGAGATTCCATAAATGCAAAACGTCATTCCAAAACGTCCACTGTAGTGCTACTCACGCTATCAAAAAGGGCAAAAGGACCAGGAAAAGTAACGAAAAGAGGTCCAGAGTCATCCCACGGGTGCTTCCCAAAAAACAAGAAGTAGCTCCATTGCCCAACAACAAAGAAGAGACCTCCTCTAGAAAAGTTTTACAGTCAAAAAGGGAATTTCAAGTGCTTTTGTAACTAGAACCACCATATCCAGCCGAGCACCAAACCCATGCGCTTAAGTCAACACTGAATCCTTTTCAAAATAAACTTCCACAACCATTTATCGATTTAGTGTTAGCAAGCGCATATCGTCAACCATCAACGTTAATCATATTTTATAAATTATAAAAGAAAAAAATGCCAAATTTTTCCAAAATTTCCCCTGCCTTCGCACAGATATCCAAAACAGAGAAGACTCCGACATCAATTTCACCAAAATCAATTCCAACAGTCTAAAACAAGTAAATTCCACAACTCACAAATCACCGTTGACCAAAGTTCCAACAATAAAGAACATACCAAATTTCACAACCAAAACCCACCAAAATCTTATGTCATTTCACCAACTGCGCTAAAGAGTGGGATAGATTCAAAGAAACTTTACCTTGCGATTGAGCCACATCCGATCCTTCTCAAAGTCGGGACTAACAGCGACGGTGGTGATGGTGCAGAGATGACTCGGATCAAGCGTAACACTGATGCTATCATTGACAGGTAAAATTAAGGCCTCGTCCCTCTTCCCCCAATACTTAATCACCGCAATGTTCGTCGGCGTTTGTGCAGTGGTCAACAACACCCATTTTTCACCCGCCAATTCTCTAGAAATCGCCATGGAAGAAACGTCGCCGATTAAAGGACAAAGAATTGAAAAGAACTCCAAGGGAAAAAAACAGGGAGGAAGAAAATGCGGGAAATGAATCTAGAGAGAGAAAGAGAAGCGAGATCTGTGGGGTGAAATGGGAGTGAAGTCGGGTATTATAAGTTGAAAGTTGGAGGTGGAGATGAAGAAGCGGGTGGGCACTGTGGCCGGAGTTTCTGAAATTGAAAATTGCTTTTGTGGGGCCTACCCCTTCTTGCTTGGAGATTGCTTCCCAAACTTCATTTTATTTATTGCTAAACCATGTTTGTCACGTGCACTACAATGTATACCACGTGATCAACCTTGTACAATTAATTTGGAGTTTTTTTTTTTTCTTTTCCGAATGTCCTATTTTAAAATTTAATGGAAAGTGGCATTTGCATGATGCTCTGTGGTCTATGTTATATAGACAATCTTTGCTACTCAATATTTGATGCTAATTGTTCGATGCTCTACATTTTATGCTTCATTTAGAAGTTCACTTGATGTTCGGTGTTCTACGCTCTATGCTCAATTCAGAAGTTCACTTGATGTTCAATGTTCTAATGCTCCCTACTCTATTTTTTATGCTCGATGCAAAGAAATGTTGGGGAAAAGAAAGAAAAATGAAGAAGAAGAAGAAACATAAAGAAAAAAATGAAAAGAAGAAGAAGAGGAAATGCAGAGGAAAAAAAAAGGAATAAGCAGTGCAGAGAAAAATTAGAAAAAAGAGTTGCAGAAACAACCAGAAAAAGGAAGAAGAAACTCATAAAAAATTGAAAAAATAAAAATAAAAAAACGCTGCAAAACAAAGTAAACAGAATAAGAATGCATTTAGGATTAAAGTGATAATTTCCCACCATGATAACATAAGTAGAGGGTCAAAATTTATTGGTTTTGAAAAAGGTACCCATTTTTCATTTGGGCCATTTATGCCATTTTTTCAATTAATATCTTTTAATTATAAAGATTAAATTACAAATTTAGTCCATAAAGCTTAAGGTTTGTATATACTTGAATTCAAGTGCCTACCTCAAAGCTTATGGACTAAATTTGCACGATTTTAAAAGGTGAAAAGGAAAAAGGAAAGAAAGGGAAGAGAGATTAAAAAAGAAAATAGAAAAGCCATGTATCGTTAAAATATAAAATTAATAAAATTCTTCATATCAATATTTCAAATCATTTTCTCATTAGTTAACTAATTATCAAAGTAATATAGAGATCATTTAAAACCATTTTTCAAATTGTAGGGACTAAAATATAACTTTTGAAATCTTAAGAACCAAATAGATACTATTCAAAATTTCATAGACCAAAAGTGTATTTTTCACTTTAATTAATTAAGGAGATTTAAAATTAAAAATAAAGGTAACTGCCGATATCAAAAAATGGTTCAACTGTAAATTTGTATTTTTTGGATAAATAGTCAAAGTGTCTTACATGACAAAGGAAATTAAACATCGATATGGTGCCAAGCCGCGCACATTTCAACACTTAAATCAGTCTTGGGTTTGTGAGTAACTTGATAGAGAATGGTATAGGACTTTTTGGCGTACCTTTGACGAATGAATCATATCACTTATATAAACCCAGTTTAACGTAATAGACACTTAGGCTCATAATTACTCCCTCTTTAATTCATGATACCATTGAGTCGTTACTCTTTGTGTGGTAATGACACTAACACTTGAACTGATACAGAATGCTGCACTTGCCTAACTTTCCACTTACTCCTTCATGAATTGTCCGTTATGAACTTAGACCACCACCGCTTGACCTAGCAAAAGAGGTGCAAAGGTCCTCTTTGGCACTACTGGGCCCTTCATGGTACTACTAGAACCTCCATAAGTCATCCATTATACTACTAGGACCTTCATGGTATCGGTAAGTCATCAACATAGGTCTTCCATAGGTCCTCCTTGGTACTCCTAGGTTATCTACAGAAGTCTTCTATAGGTCCTCTAATACTAGGTCCTATTGCAAAGGTTCTCTATGAGTCTTTCATAGGTCCTCTCAACTTATTTGAGTTCTCTCATGGGTCAACTAAGGCCCCCATGGGTCTTATGAACTTTCTCATAGGTCAGTTAAACTCCCTCATAGGTCTTCCAAGCTTTCCCATGAGCTCTCTTAGGTTCCTCATCAATCCTCTAAACTCCTCATACATCTTACCAAAGTTTCTCATGGATCCTCTAAGCTTCTCCCATAAGTTCTCATAGCACCCTCATAGGTCCTCTAAGCTCCTCCTAGGTTTTATTGAGGCTCGTTATAGGTTCTTTGAACTCCCTCATATGTCATATTAAAGTTCTCCATGGGCCATTTTACGTCTCTCACTCATCTTGACCAAACTACAATCAGTCTCTTAAGTCTATGCGTGGCTACTAATTGAACGGGCTTCATAGGTCCTCTAAGCTCCTCCCATAAGTTCTCATGGCACCCTCATAGGTCCTCTAAGCTCCTCCTAGGTTTTATTGAGGCTCATTATGGGTTCTTTGAACTCCCTCATATGTCATATTAAAATTCTCCATGGGCTATTTTAGGTCTCTCATCGTTTTGACCAAACTACAATCAGTCTCTTAAGCCTATGCGTGACTACTAATTGAACTTCATTGGTCTTGGTATGTCATCTCAAGCCTCTATCTCTATCCTTAGACATCCTATCAATCTAGATTCAATTTTTGTCGATCTCAATAAATTTACCTATAGCAATAAGAATTCTAGAATTTGTGATCTATAGTTGTGACGTAGATATATAAAAAGTTAGATCCAGTCTATTGTCATAGCTCAAATGTATATGATAATTAATATACCATTGAATGAAGAATGGTACAACTAATTTGTTGTCAAGACATTTATATCTACAGATAACACACCTAATTATTTGTTCTTTATTAACAACTTGAATACAGGATGGATATTCACCTTCAAGAGCAAATAAGAACTTCATAATGCAATCAACGTGGCCTTCTGTTCGTCAAACATACAGCTGCTGCCTAAGACTTCAACATTGAAGTATTAATTAATTAATTATATAGGTCTTGAGTATAATAAATAAATAGGATTCGAACCACAAATTTTATGGTCAATAACACTCGTATATATCAGTTTAGTCATGCTTGCGTTGGCATTAATTAATTATATAACTAAAATATTATTTTTGTCCCTATTTTAATTATTTAAATTTAGTTCTTGTAATTTCAATATGTATTAAATTTAACATATATTAAATTTAACTAATTGTGTTTCAACAAAAACTCAAATTTATTCCTTAAGAGTTCATTTTATTAAAATTAGTTGAATAGTAAGAATAATTTTATACCAGAAAAGACATTAGGTGTATATTTCCAAATTTATATAAAAAAAAAACTGATAAAAATTAATTTGTAAAAGAATCAACTAATTTAAGTTAATTTTGAGATTTATTAATAATACATGAATTAAAATTGAATATTTAAAAATATAAGAATAAATTAAAAATAGAGACTAAAATGATTTGTTTTTATAAAAAGACCAAAATGTTGTATTAATGGTAGATATATATATATATATTGACAAAGAAATCCCACCAAATAACGGTAATTTACATTATTTTATGAATATTTAATTATTACCCCTTGAAAAATAGTCAATAAATAGTTGCAAATGACATTCGCGAGTCTTTTTTCAGATAGTTTTTTTTAATTATTTTTTAAATAGAACTTATGTTAGTTTATTGCAAATTATTTAAAATTATAATTATTTGAGTTCTTACCAAATCAAAGAATAATTATTTGACATGTTCTTCTAGTTGAGTAGAATAGAAATAACTGAAATAAAATATAACTTTGATTTTGTCAAAGCGAAACTGCATTCCATTTTTTAATAGGTAAAAGCCAATATACATTCAAAGGTTGAATAAGAATAATGACAAAGTTATTAATTTATTTTGTAGGTTTACCAAACAAACAGATTTCTTTAAAAAAAAAAAAAATTAAAATTCACATTCACATTCGAATAGTTAGGTAACAAAATGGGATTATTTTTATATGAACTCTCAGAAAATTAGTGAGCATAGCTAGTTGTTATTAACTATTAGAGGTTCATATCTAAGTTGAAGTAAAGAAAAATCAAATCAAATTCAAATTCAAATATTTTGAAGTTTGGATATTTAAAAAGTTTCTATTACTTTTTAAATGTTAATCTTGATGGTTAAAAGATTTCGAACTATATTTTTTACTCATATTATTTAATGAGTCAAATAATTATAACAAATTAAAGTCAATCTATCCTAGTATAACTCATTGAATGTCGGACATTAACTATCATTCCAAATGTCGTTAATTAGATCTCCCATATCTTTAATTGTTGAATTTAAAAATAAAAAAAATAATAAAAGACATATATTATTTAATTTTTTTTTTACGACAACAAATAGGTGTATGGAGAGATTTAGACAATCAATCTTAAACAAAAGATTAGCTTATATCAATTAATTGTTTAGCGATGTTTATGTTATCCACCATCATTATTATTCTAATATTTTGAAACATATCTAATTATCAATGTGAACTTAGCTAACGATAATTGACATAGTTATTCTCTCTAGAGGTTGAAGTTTCGATCTTTTATCCCACAATTATCGTTATGTAATTGAACTTTTATTCTTACTACAATTATCATTTCTCTACATTTTTGCCCTCTTGTCCCATTTAAATCCATCCTTCCAACTACTTTGTCATATCTTTAATTTTACATTTCAATTATGTTATTTTAAAATGAGAAAACTAGAGAAACACAACTTTTATAATTAAAAGAAAACAAATCGTGTAAAATGCAATCTACGGTGGATTTTAATTACCTAAAAAACTATTATTGATTACTAGATAACATGGAGTTTCACCTTAAATCTAATCGGCAGTAAGAGGAGTAGCTCAAATCTCATGTCTTTTATTAACATTGTGGGGTTCCTTGATTTTTTTTCAATGTTTGGGATCCTCAATATGTTTCCTCTAGATGGTAATCGATTGGGTTCACCTTTCAAGTTTCATAGGACTTTGATACCATATTAGATAATATGAAATTTCATCTCAAATTCAATTGATAATAACAGAAGTAACTCGTATATCTTATTAAGATTTTGAGGTTTCTTGATTCTTTCAATACATGGAATCTTCAATATCGAGTAATTTAAGTGATTTGCAGTTGTTTTAGTTCATATTATTAAATACACATTTTGTGACATTGTTGTCATAATATATAAGTTATGAGAAGTCTAAAATATGGTTCGTCTATAAAAAGATAAAATATAGAGAAGGGCGTTTTGTTATATTATATGGTGGTGGTTGTTAGACATGAGGAACAAAGTTGGGAGAAAAAAATAATGTACTCATTTGTCACGTTGGCGTATAAATATATAGTCCAATTAGAATGGGCCTTCCTCGTGATTCACGAGGATTCTTCCCCCAATAGTGGTCTTCAATTCTTTGGACCGTCACGGGAATGTTGTTGAACTATATAAATTTCAAATGAAATTCAAATTGTTAAAAACAATATGTTATAAAAATTAAGTTTTTATTTAATTAATTCTAAATTAATGAATCCTGGTATAAAAATTTAAGACATAGCCCATAACTGAAATTAGGCCCAAATACCTAGCCCATTTTCCTTTCCTTTGGGATAATTATGGTTGTAGACCTTTACAAAACTTATTTTCACAAATCTCTAAAGTTTTGTATATTTTCAATATAAGAATTTAATTCAAAAAATCGGACGAAAATACTTTTTTTTTTTTTTTTTTATGAATAGTTGGCTTACATTTATTGTTATTTATTAGGCGACAATTTTCCATATTTTCCAAGCATTTTTAACGATGGAAGGAAAATTTTCACAAACTATATGTTAAAGAGTGTGTTAGAAAGAGAATATGCATTTATTTAGATTATTAATTAGTTTAGATTTTTCTTCTATTTGCAATTAATGTGATTTTATTTTCCATTTTCATGTATGAAGCATTTTTTGCTTCTTCGTTCTTCCGACGGATTCATGGTTACATTTTTAAATATACCTAAGAATCATACCATTGTGTTAAGTGTTTGAAAATATTCTAACCAATATGTATGTGAAATATACCCTAGTCTATCGTGACACAAATAGTAGTCTATCGCAATCTATCGCGGTCTCTCGCAGATAGACCGTGTATTTTGCTATTAGTTATAAATTTTTTTAGCAATTTTGTCAGTTAAAATAATTCCTCTAAACAAATCCATATATTAAATTAAATTACATGTTTAGTTATGAATTTCAAAACTCTTGTCTAATAAAATTTGCAAATGAGATAACTATTATAGTCAATAGTAGTCTATTGCGATCTATTGTAGTCTATCGCAGATAGACAGTGAAATTTTGCTATGTTTATAAATATTTTGGTTTATTTTGTTATATTTGAAAAGAGCTCATTTGTTTATGTGATGATAAATTGCTCCAATTATCATGAATTTGCGTCTATGTTCATTTTTATAAAAAAAATGTTATTGAACAAACAAATAATAATTTTGGAATCTTTTTTAAAAACATGATTTTGAAATTAAACAATACTTATCAAATATGACAAATATGTTATATAAAATAAATATAAGATAAATATGTGAAAAATAAATTTAAAATATAAATAATTGTATAGAGGGCTCCTTTATAGGGGTCTAATGAAAAGTATACCCAAGTTTCAAAACAAATTAATTTTGGCTTTCCGTTGATATCATCATGTTAAAATACCACTCAAACCCTTCTTCCTTCTCTTTATTTAGTAGGTTTCTTTCCTTTTTTTTTCTTCTTCTTCTTTTTTTCTTTTTTGTTAGTTTCTTCTTTCATTTATTTTTTCTGCATCTTTTTTACATTTCTTCTTCTAACTATTAATTTCTGGTTAGTTATGTGTCGTTGTGTTCTTCTTCTTCCATTGTTTTATGCATTCTTCTTGCACTTTTCGTTTTCTTCTTTGTCCTCCAATTTTTTTTTTCTTTTCCTTCTTAGTTCTACAATTTTTTTTTTTGGAGGAAAAATTTTGCAGTTTTGTCTGATAAGGAACGAGAGGAAGGAGTGAGAAGCTAGAGGAAGAATCTAAACAAAGGGGAAAATTGAAAAAAAAATACAGTTGTGCTTGATGAGAAACAAAAAAAAAGGAGCGAGAAGTGAGAGGAAGGAATATGAACAAAGGAAAAAAAATCGAAGAAAAGGGTTGCAATCGTGTTTGATGAATAACAAAAGGAAGGAGCAAGAATCTAGAGCGAGAAGTGAGAGGAAGGAACAAGAATTTGCTCAGTTTGGGGATACAATGGTACTTTCACACGCAGTTGATGTGAGCAGAATGTTATTTTTTGAACAATCTCGAATCTTTGGCCAAAAGTAATCATCGTAAAAAATTTCTTTAAAATAGACTAATTAAGGTAAATGTCAAAATTAGTCAATCCTATATTATAGACAAAGAGTTGAACAGTTAATTACTAATTAAATTGACTGTCCAACTTTTTTTTGTATCATTACAGTAGTCATGATTAAGAGGCAGTTTTGAAAAATTATGAAAATTTTCACGCTATTTTGACACACATGACGCTAGGTCGTGAAAGAAAAACAAATTAATTTATAAAGTCCTTAATTATATGATATTGAAAATAATTGTTCGAACCAAGAATGGTTTAGCGACTAGATGAATGCTTGGACTTTTAATTTGTTAAACAAAGTTGGTCAACGCTCATTTATTTAATTCATCAACGTATGAAAATGATTTTTTTCAAATTTAAAATTAATGTTACTACACCTAAATTTATAATACAAAGTTGGTGTTGCAACTTTGTATTGCAAATTTTCAAGCTTAAAATTAATGTTGCAACACCTAAATAATTGCTCAAATCAAGAATGGTTTAGCGACAAGATGAATGCTTGAATTTTTAATTCATTAAACAAAGTTGGTCAATCCTCATTTATTTAATTTATGAAAGGGGTAGGAAAATGAATTTTTTTCAAATTTAAAATTAATGTTACAACACCTAAATTTGCAATACAATTTGATGACACGTGGCAAAAATTATTACTACTTGTTATGGGCCCAACTCCCCTATGGGCATGATTTAGCCCCAACTTTTTCCGTGGCCTCAGCCTCGGGCTGGTGAGCCCAACTTTCCCACATGGTGTGGCCAACAAGCCCTTGAGGCCCAAGAAAAACTCACGTAAGATTCAATCAGGTGGTCAAATAACTAGATTCTTAAAGATAATATGATAAGACATGCGTCTCCCTCTTTTATGAATACGTCACTATGGTTCCATATGAGATAACTGACATCCTATTCTTAAGCTACTTAGCTTCCACATTCGTTCACTCTCTAACTTAAGTATCAAAAAGTGGGACAAACACCACACTGGTATGTATATTTTTTTCTTTTGCAAGTTACATTCTTCTCTCTTTCAAACAAATTCACTATTGGCATCTAGCGAAGATTAGGTAAAAATTCACTATTGGCATCTAGCGAAGATTAGGTAAAAATTAATCGTATGAATTTTAGCAGATCACTACTTGATAAGTTTATGAGTTAAAATTGAAAAAAAAAAAATCTCTATATTTTTAAAAACATTGATTGTATCTTTAATAAATCAAAGTTTACAATTAAATAATGATTAAGTTAATAAATAAATAAAATTTTGAGTATAGTTAGGTAGATAAGATATTATTATCTTAGGGTTCATTTGGATCGCAAATATTGTCTCATGGATCTATATTAAATATTTGGGATTTAAATTTTTGGAGTTTTAAATGTTTAAGATAATTAATGTATGTGCTTAAATAAACATGGTAATTAATGTTTACAAGTTAATTATATGTGTTTGATTCACTAACTTTGTATGTAGAAAACAAAATTAAATAATTGCTTAATCAAATTTAAGAGACCAAGTAACATAGCCATAAATTAAATTCAATATTATTCAATATATTATTATATTAATTAATTATTTAATCAATTAAAAAGAAAAATAAGTAAATAATTTTATATTCAATGATTTAGTTCAATTAAATAAATAGTAATAATCTCTATATTAAGTAGTTAAGATATCATAAATTTTTTTATTAAATAACATTATTATATTTAATAATTAATTAAAATTAAAATAATAATTTGCTAATATTAATTTATTAATTAATTGAGCATATTTTTATTCTTCATCTCTTAGGTATAAGATCTCATATATACGAAGGGAAATAGAAAACTCATATTAGATATGTTTTAAAGTTTTTTTGAATAGTAATATTATGTGTTTTAAAAAATGAAAATTTATTAAAATAAACAAAGTTATTAAATATCTATTTAAAATTTTGAAGAAAAAAAAACTGTGAAACAAACAACCAAAAAAAAAAAAATTCTAACTCTTATCACACAATTGTTTAACTTAAACCAAATAAATACATACCAATAAATAAAATAAAACAAAACAAGACTAACGACATGTCGTTGAGTCCGCATCAACTGATAAATTCCAGTAAACGCCCTTGGACCACATGTCGTGGTTGACTCAATGATTTCTCTCGACCCTCCCCTTTTTTGAGTGCGCGTCTTCGTTGTTATCGTGGTGTGGCCGTGTGGGCAATGTTATCTTTTTGGGCGGTCTAATTGCCCATCGTTTTAATTACTCATAATTGCAAAAAAGTGATTTTAATTAATAGATTAAAATATATTTCTAGTTCTAAAAGTAGTGTTGGGTTAACTATTTTGTTTTCTGAAAATGAAGTTTAATTATAAGTTACAATTTACTTCATAAATTTTAAGTTATATTAAGTAATTGATTTTTAACATAAATTTAATTTATATACTTTAACATTTATGAGAATTCAATTTTCATTGTAAAAAATTCTATAAAATTGAAGTGTTAAATTTCTATAAATACATTTCATCCAATTTATTAATATACTTGTATAAAAACTCATTAATTTTTAACCATATTTTTCACCATAAATACTAAATTATTATAAATTTTCAAATATAGGATTAAATTATAACTGACTAAAATTCATAAATATAATAGATATAAAATTGAAAATATAGAGACTAAATCATTACAAATTAAAAGTCCGTTTGGATTTGCTTGAGGAAAAAGTATTGTTCAAAAAAATCATTTTTATTTAAATTATTTTCATAAAAACTATTTAAAATACACTTCAAAATATATTTTGAGTGATTGTGAAACACTCCAATTTTTTTTTAAAACAACTTACTTTTTAAATTAGACATTTGAACACCTTGAAATTTAATAGTTAAATTGCTACTTCTACAATAGATATTTTAGCATTAGATTATTTATAAAAAATATATTGTGAGAAGGTCAACTTGAACTATTTTATTTTGTTTTATATCGTTGGTGTCAGCATAATATGATAGGATGAAATAAACAATTTCTTTAAAATACTTTAGACTTAAAATCTCATTTTCACCATCACCTTATTTCATTTTGTTATTCGACTTTTAAACTATAGTCGCTAAACATTTTTATTTATTTTTAAAATTGATTTTTCTTTTTTTTTTTATTTTAATAGTAGAACTAAACAAATATATCCATCTCTATTATATTAAAAGAAGACGTGTAGAAAAAATGTTTACATGTCTCTTTTACCTTTACATTTTTTATAAATTCTCATATTGCCCATTGTCAATTGGTTGTGACTTTTCGAGTGTAGGTATTCGTGTGAAAGACAATGGAGTTGACTTTTCCAATATTTAGTTTACAAAATAAATTTATATATTTTTTTAAAAATAAAGTCTTAGGTCAAATAAGTGCAATTGATATTGACGGGACGCGACTTTTCGAGATAGGATGTAATAGATGTCAATTGTATGCATTTGTTTGGGGGTGGAGTTGGTTACACACATCAAATTAGTGTATTGATTCTTCCAATGTATATATGAGATGTACATGTAAAAGAAGAACAAAATAAATAATATCATCAGATCCAAAGTTTAGAGATTTTTTTTTTTAAAAAAAAAGGTTAAAAAATTTAATGGAATGAAATACGATGAAACAATACATCATTTCATGTAACTTCACAGTAAATATATAATAACATCAGAATAAAAATGCATTATATATATTACAATATGGAAATATTAACACATTTTCTCTCTTTGTACTAGATAGAAGATTTTTTTTTTTTTTTTTTTTTTTTACAAAAGAAAATTCTATAATATAAAAACATTAAAATAAAAACTGCTACATTATTTAATTTTTAAAGGTTGATTCATAACTAAAACAAAGTCGTATAATATTTTATTTACTATATGCTAAAAAATCACTATTTAAAAATAATAATTAGAAGTACAAGATTTCACATACATTACATGTGTTTTTTGACTAATCTATTTAAAATATCCAAAGTTAATATTTCAATAAAAAGACCGTGTGACTTTAAATATTTAATTTAACATATTGATGAATGATGAGCATGTACATTAAAGTTAAGTAACGGTAGGATAATTGTATGGGTGCGAGGGGGAAATTTCCTATACAATGGTAGTATGAAAAATTTTTCAAATTATCTCCATTTATTGTGTGTCACGTCAGCCCACTTTTATAGATATGATGGGATCTATTGCCATTATCGTAGAACTCAAAAATACTAAATTTATGAAAGCGAGTATGGTATTTTTCCCGTGTAGAGTGCATGTATATTAAATGAAAACATAATAACAATAATCAAGATGTCTTTTTTGTTTTTTAATTCCATCGTCTAAATTTGCGTTTGACGTGTATGTCTACATATTGTAATATTAAATCTAAACAATCCATTTAAAATTTAGAGCTAGTTAATTTGAAAACAAACATTTGAAAACAGGAAATCCAATAAAAATATACTCTTATTTCATGATTTTAGACACATCTTGGATAGTAGATTCAGAAATTTGATTCTAATTAAACAATCATTTGAAACTTGTTTAACGTTATATATATATAAATCATAAAAATAGTAGTTGTAGTTACCCACCAATATTTAGTTGACAATAAATTATTATTAATCTATTTATGAATATAATTTATGTTAATAAAATTATATAATAATTATTTTGTAATATTATATAGTTTATAATACAATACATAATACATATAATATTTTTTCAAAAAAATGAATTGAGTTTATACCTAACATATTGTATTTCTAAATGTTATTATCTTTATTTAATATAATTATGCATTTTAAAATTTAAAACTCAAAATTTGGAAACATTGAAAACATAAAAATATTGTTTTTAGAATTTGTATTGTTTGAATCACATAGTCTAAAAACAATGTTCGAAAACAGAATTCCAGTTGTCTGTCAAACACATATTTATTAAACTCAGTGAATCGAAAATATAAAACATAATCTGAATTCTCTACTCAACAGGTCGTTAATGACCAAAATAAAGTACATCTCATCTCAAACTCAAAGTTTAAAAGCAACCTGGGTTGATATTTTATTATAGAAGGCAAGTTCTAGTTAATTTAAACCTAAATCTCGGTAACTAGACACAATACTTAAAAAATAACGATGATCATGATCGATATCCGCTCCCTCAGGCTTTCGGACGTAGGTTGGGATTTATTTTTGTAAAATATTAATTTATTATAAATATTAAAGAAAATTAGATGTCCATTATATAAATATGCTTAGTGGCAAAAGGCCATGTGTCTACTAAAGACACATCCTTTGTGGCCATGAAATGTCACTACCTACTTGCCAAATTGCCTATAAATAGAGACTTTTTATGAATATATCCATACACACATTGGAGAGAAAATAAGAAAAAGGATTGGTGTTGAGAAATTTCATAAAATTCCACTTTCTTTATTTTAGTTTATTTTAAGTTTATTTAATTTAGTTGTTTTAATTACTTTTATATTATTTAATTATTTAATTATTTTAATATTATAATTTCTCGATTTTCGTGCTCCCGTTTTTCTGTCATTTTGCTCCTCAATTTTACAACACGTTATCAGCACGAGCTCTTGTCGATTTCCTGTTGAAGGTAGGTTCTGAAGGTATATCATTTTCTCTTTATTATAATTAGTAAATTAAACGTTGTTTTGCATGTTTAATATATATATATTAAATTGCTAATATAAATATAATCCTTTATGATAGTGTTATCATGGCAAATCTTACAAAAATAGAATTTGCAGCCCTTGACATCAATGGAAATAATTATTTGTCATGGGTGCTTGATGCTGAAATACATCTCGATGCCATGAAACTGGGAGAAACAATTAAGGAAGTAAATGCAACATCCATTCAGGAAAAAGCAAAACTATGATCTTCCTTCGCCATCATCTTCACGAGGGATTGAAGATGAAATATTTAACAATAAAAGATCCATGTATCTTGTGGAATAATTTAAAACAGAGATATGATCATTAGAAAACATTCATTCTTCCTAAAGCTCGTTATGAATGGATGCATTTGAGGCTCCAAGATTTCAAATCAGTAAGTGATTACAACTCCGCGTTATTTAAAATCAGTTCAAAATTATTATTGTGCGGAGAGAAAATTACTGATGCGGATATGTTAGAGAAGACATTTTCTACATTCCATGCCTCGAATATGCTCCTGCAGCAGCAATATCGAGAGAAATGTTTTAAACAATATTCTGAATTAATTTCATGTCTTCTCGTGGCTGAACAAAATAATGAGCTATTAATGAAGAACCATGAATCTCGACCAACTGGAACAACACCATTCCCTGAAGTGAATGCTGTAAATTTTAATAATCGTGGTCGAGGTCGTGGTCGTGGTCGTGACCGTGGCAGAGGAAGAAATAGTTATTATTTTCGTGGTGGTCATTCTAATCATCCAAATTTCAAAAGAACCACTCGAAATGATGATCATAAAGGAAAAGCTCCACAAGGTAAAAATTCAGAAGATGATGAGCATAAATGCTTCCGATGCGGGATGACTGGACACTGGTCTCGTGTTTGCCGTACATCAAAACACCTAGTTGATCTCTATCAAGCTTCCCTGAAGGAAAAAGGGAAAAATGTGGAAGCAAATTTTGCACACCAGGATAATGATATATTTGACCAATCCAATATGACAAATTTGGATGTGGCGGACTTCTTTGAATCTCCTGAAGAGAAAGTCAGCACAAATGATGGCACAGCAAATGTTTCTTTTGATTCTGAGAATATGTAGAATTGTTTTATCCATCTTTCATTTTTTTTAGTTGAACCTTGTATTACAAGTTTTGTTTTCTTATTGTAATTATCTTGTTTAAATGAAGAATCATGGACAATTTTCATATATTGAGTGACTAAAAAATGAGGAATGAAAATCTATGTCTAGCAGACTGTGCAACTACACATACAATACTTACAAATAAAAAATATTTTTCCAAATTGACAATGCTGGAAGCAAAAGTCAATATAATATCAGGTTCTGCAAACCTGATTGAAGGATTTGGAAAAGCAAATATTATTTTGCTTAGAGGAACAAAATTTACAATTAACAATGCATTGTTCTCTAGTCAATCAAAGAGAAATCTATTAAGTTTTAAAGATATACGTTGCAATGGTTATCATATTGAGATTGATAGGATAAATGAGATAGAATATCTTTATATCATATCTTCTGTCTCACATGAAAAACGTATATTGGAAAAGTTGTCTGCTTTATCTTCTGGATTATATTATACTCATATACGAGTCATTGAAACATATGCAACAATAATCATTGAATATTCAAATGGACATCCATTAAAGAACCAAAAGATTCTTCAATCTAGTGAATTATTATGTGATGCTTGCTCTCAAGGCAAATTAATAATTAGACCATCACCAGCTAAAGTAGGAACCGAATCACCTACATTTTTGGAACGAATTCATGCTGATATATGTGGACCCATTAACCCACCAAGTGGACCATTTAAATACTTTATGGTATTAATAGACGCATCCAGTAGATGGTCACACGTGTCCTTATTATCAAGTCAAAACCTTGCATTTGCAAGATTACTTGCTCAAATAATTAAGTTAAGAGCACAATTTTCTGATTATACAATTAAGACCATCCGTCTTGATAATGCTGGTGAATTTACATCCCAAACTTTCGATAATTATTGTATGTCAATTGGGATACATATTGAACATTCTGTAGCTCATGTTCATACACAAAATGGTTTAGCAGAATCATTTATAAAACGTTTGCAATTAATTGCTAGACCATTACTTATGAGAGCTAAGCTTCCTACATCTGTATGGGGACATGCTATTTTGCATGCTGCGTCACTTGCACGCATTAGAACAGTAGCTTATCATAAATACTCACCATTACAATTAGCTTATGGCCAGGAGCCAAATATTTCCCATCTAAGAATTTTTGGATGTGCAGTATATGTTCCAATTGCTCCACCACAACGTACTAAGATGGGTCCTCAAAGTAGGTTAGAAATTTACGTTGGATATGATTCCCCATCAATTATTAAATATCTTGAACCCTTGACGGGTGATGTATTTACTGCATGATTTGCTGATTGTCATTTTAATGAGATAAATTTTCCAACATTAGGGGGAGGAATTAAGAAGTTGGAAAAGAAAATTGCATGGAATGCATCATTATTATCTCATTTAGATCCTCGTACAAATCAATGTGAACTTGAAGTTCAGAAAATAATTCATTTGCAAAATATAGCAAATCAATTACCAGATGCATTTATAGATGCAAAGAAAGTAACTAAATCGCATATACCTGTTGCAAATGTTCCGTCGAAAATTGATATCTCAACACAGCAAGTTGTCACTAATGAATTTGGAACACGCCAGAAGCGTGGTAGACCAGTGGGTTCCAAAGATAAAAATCCTCGAAAAAGAAAAATAAACGATAATAAAAAAGACTTGGTTGGGGATGTAAATATCCACGAACAAACCCTAGACATGACTAATAATACAATTAGTGAAGAAGGTGAAATACCTAAAGATAATAATGAAATTTCAATTAATTATGTCATGACAGGGAAAAGATGGAACCGAACTCATGTAATTATTGATAACATTTTTGCATATAATGTTGCACTTGATATTATATCTGAAAATGAAGATCCTGAACCAAAATCTGTTGAAGAATGTCGACATAGAAATGATTGGCTTCGGTGGAAAGAAGCAATCGAGGCAGAATTAAACTCACTTTCAAAATGCCAAGTTTTTGGACGAATAGTCCGGACACCAGAAGGTGTCAAACCCATGGGATACAAATGGGTATTTGTGAGAAAAAGAAATGAAAATAATGAGATCACAAGATATAAAGCAAGACTAGTTGCACAAGGTTTTTCTCAAAGACTTGGTATTGATTATGAGGAGACATATTCTCCAGTGGTGGATGCAATTACATTAAGATATTTAATTGGTCTGACTGTGTATGAAAATTTGGACATGCATCTTATGGATGTTGTCACAACATATTTATATGGATCTCTTGATAATAACATTTATATGAGAATCACAGAAGAATTTAAGATACCTGAAATACATAAAGCAAGTTCTCGAGAACTATATTCAATAAAATTACAGAGATCACTATATGGATTAAAACAATCAGGACGAATGTGGTATAATCGCCTGAGTGGATATTTGTTGAAAGAAGAATATCAAAATAATCCAATATGTCCATGTGTTTTTATAAAGAAATCACAATCAGGATTTGCTATTATATCTGTATATGTTGATGACCTAAATATAATTGGAACTCCTGAAGAGCTTTCAAAAGCAATAGAATATCTTAAGAAAGAATTTGAGATGAAAGATCTCGGAAAATTTTTTTTTGCTTGGATTGCAAATTGAGCATTTAGCAGACGGAATTTTTGTTCATCAGTCAACCTATACAGGAAAAATTTTAAAAAGATTTTATATGGATAAAGCACATCCATTAAACATTCCAATGGAAGTTTGAAGAAAGATATATTTCGACCTCGAGATAATAATGAAGAACTTCTTGGTCCCGAAGTACCATATTTTAGTGCGATTGGTGCACTTATTTATCTTGCTAATAATACAAGACAAGATATTGCATTTTCAGTAAATTTATTAGCTAGATATAGTTTTTCTCCAACAAAAAGACATTGGAATGGAATTAAGCATATACTCCGTTATCTTCGAGGAACGATCGATGTGGGTTTGTTTTATTCAAATAAATCAAATTTTGACTTAGTTGGTTATGCAGATTCTGGATATTTATCTGATCCACATAAAGTTAGATCTCAAACAAGTTATTTATTCACTTGTGGAGGAACTGCTATATCTTGGCGATTAGTGAAACAGACTATAACAGCTACTTCCTCAAATCATGCTGAAATTCTTGCCATCCATGAAGCTAGTAAAGAATGTGTATGGCTAAGATCAATGACTCAACACATTTGAGAAACATGTGGCTTGTCTTCTAGTAAAAATACTCCAACAACATTATACGAAGACAACACAGCATGTATAGCCCAAATCAAAGGAGGATATATTAAAGGAGATAGAACGAACCATATTTCACCAAAACTTTTCTACACTCATGATCTTGAAGAAAATGGCGACATCACTGTACAACAAATTTGTTCGAAGGATAACTTGGCAGACTTATTTACAAAATCATTACCAACCGCAACTTTGAAAAATTGGTGCAAAACATTGGAATGCAGCGATTCAGAGATCTCAAATGATGTTCCTATGAGGGGAGCAAATGTATTATATTCTTTTAGAAGTATTAGATTATATAAATATGTACTCTTTTTCCTTCACTAGGATTTGGCATCTAAGGGGGAGTATTATAAATATTAAATAAAATTAGATGTCCATTATATAAATATGCTTAGTGGCAAAAGGCCATGTGTCTACTAAAGACACATCCTTTGTGGCCATGAAATGCCACTACCTACTTGCCAAATTGCCTATAAATAGAGGCTTTTTATGGATATTGTAATACACACATTGGAGAGAAAATAAGAAAAAGGATTGGTGTTGAGAAATTTCATAAAATTCCACTTTCTTTATTTTAGTTTATTTTAAGTTTATTTAATTTAGTTGTTTTAATTACTTTTATATTATTTAATTATTTAATTATTTTAATATTATAATTTCTCGGTTTTCGTGCTCCCGTTTTTCCGTCATTTTGCTCCTCAATTTTACAACATTTAGAACGTTTTTTGTTAAAGAAAAAAAAAACTAATCATTGAGTTATTTTCAAATATAAGAAAATAAAAAATATATATTTATAAATATAGCAAAATTTTACTGTTTATATGCGATAGAGACTATTATATGTATATTATGATAGATAGGTAGTAGTCTATCGCAGATAGACGGTGATATTTTGCTATTATTTATAAATATTTTCAACAATTTTGTCATTTAAAATAATTTTTCCAATTATTCTATTATTTTTTATAACATTTTCAAAAACAAACCACGTATTAAAACATATGTATTTTTTCCTCAAAAGGTAAACAACGTTTACAGAGAGGTATATGCCTAGATGATGATAATACAGTCGATTTTCCAAAATCAATAATCTTATCAACTAAATCTTAAAAACGTGTTAAAATGAGCATTACTCAACTAACATATAATGTGTGTTAATGATTTGAAAGTATATATAGTTCAAATTATCTACCATTTTATAGTACTTAAAAAAAAAAAAAAAAAACTTCACTTCATTATCTTTTTTTGATAATATGTAAGATGGGGAATCGAACCTCTACCTTCGAGGTTGATAGTACAAGTACTGTGTCAGTTGGACTATACTCATTTTAGCCACTTCATTATTTTCGAGGTTGATAGTACAATCACTATATAACATATATCATTTTTTTAAAGATACATATGTCAACTCTAGCTATTTCTACCCCTTCAAATCTCTGATTTCTCTCCAACATTGCAATCTAGCTAGTCCGAATTAGACTGGATTCCATAATAGATTGAACCAATGATCTCATTAACTCCATTTTTACCACTAGACTAGACCTAATTATAGACTAAATTATAATTATAAATCATATGAACTAAATTCTAATTATAATTCAACATGAACTAAATTATAACTTTCTCATATCTACAATTTAAATTTGCAATTTAACTATAACCTACCACAACAATTAAACAATATTCCACCCTGCTCTATTTTTAATGTAGATGGAAAAAGGTTGCAACCATAGATTGGCTTTTAGAAAAATGGCTCTCAACATGATAACATCCCACCACCTATGATAAGACGTTTTCTAATTGACCCTTATTACCAACTTTTTTCTTCTTCTTTTAATTTGTAGTTTTTGGAAGATCTGTGTTTGGTACTGCTTCTAACTCCCAATATATTATCAAAACTGTCCTTTCTTTAGTTCCTAATACTAATGCATAATTTATATCAACCTATTGAAAATAATATCAATTTATAAAGATTGTGTTTTTCTGTAATTAAAAATCATGAAATTAAAAAAAAAAGAAAAACAAATAAACAAACTAAGAACTCAATACTCTTGTCTATTAGGAAAAAAAAATAAAATAACAGAGTGTAAAAAGAGAAAAGACTCCTGATAAATTTTCGAATGTAAAAAAATAAACTTAAGAGCGTTTATGGATAAAAAAAATACGAATACTGAAAAAAATTACTCCATTTTAATTTTACTACTCATATGTAGCTTTAATTTAAGTTGTTTCAGTTTTAATGCAAATTGATTTAACATGTTCATTTATTTAAAAAAAATAAAATTTAATTGACGTTTTGACCCAATTAGTATATTGATTTAATTAAAGTAATTTTTTCCATGGCATTGTTTGGAATATTCTTTAATTAAATCGAGAATTTATTACATTTATTAATTTTATAGTGAATGACCAATGAAAAGATTTTTGTTTTTTGGTAATATGTGGGAGAAAAAGAAAAAATAATCAATGAAGTAATTTTTATTATGACTTTTCAAAAGAGTTTTTTTTAAAGAATTAATCAATGAAAAGATAATCACATTTGAATCGTTTACGATGTAAAATTCCAAAGTAAATTAATTAAGATTGGCAATGAAGGAAAGCCTCGATCTCCCATAAAAAAATTATCTTCTTTTTCTTAAGGTTGATAATAAAAAATTAAAAAAAAAATCATCTATGAGACCATTTGATTACATTTTTTATTTTTGGATGTTAATTTCCAAAAAAACATATTTTATCGACTAACATTTTCATTATTTAGAATCCAATTTAAACACGTTTTTATATTATTATAACCAGATACTAAAAATTAGAAGAAAAGATCCTTTTTTATTTGAGTTTTAAACTAAATTTAAATAGGGGATATACAAAAAGATAAATAATAATTTATTGTAGTTTGTGTTTGGAATACATTTTTTAGTGTTTACTTTGAAAAATAAGTCATTTTTTAAGAAAAAAAATTGGAGTATTTGACAAACATTCAAAATAGATTTTGAAATGTATATTAAACCATTTTTATCAAAAAAGTTTAAATGAAAATGAACTTTTTAAAAAACACTTTTTTTCTCCCGTAAATCCAAAGGGCTCTTATTTCAAATTAAAATATTATTTTGGTTTTTGTAATTTTGAATTTAGTTTTATTTTCATTTATATACTTTCAATTGTGTAATTTTAGTCCGTGTAATTTTAGTAAATTTTAAATTTAGTCACTCAAAATTAATTATTTATCTAAATCTACTAAATAATTACAATAATTTTGATGCACAAAAATTTAATATGTGAATATATTTTTAAATTTTATAGTAGAAATGCTAATAAATAATGGAATTCTTTTACAAAATAAACAATGAACTAGGAGACTAAACTTAAGATTTATTAAAAAATTAAAATTGAATATGTGAAAATATAAGAATTAAAATTCAACAAACTATATACTATATATACATGTGTTTAAAATTTTGATGTTTATTCTCTCTAAATTTTATAACATTTATAAAGTCATTATCGCTTTTAAATTTTGCAATAATTGCTACTACCTACGTATTTGTTCACTTTAGCATCTTGTATAATCATCTTAATTCTTGTACATTATTTATTTATTTATTTTCGAGAAGACAAGCACATTAATAATTAATGCACGTATTTGAAGACTCATTATTGTATAATCCAATTTAAACATGTTTATTTGAGTTTTAAAATAAATTTGAGAAGACAAAATAATAACAATAATAATAAATAAAGTATACAAAATTTCAAGTTTATACATAGTTCCTAAATTTCAAAAACAATTATTTGAGTCATTACACTTATAAAAATTGAAGTAATTGCTATTATCACTTACTATTCACTTCAACATTTTATTTGATCAATTTAATATAATTGCATGCTAAGTAAATGAACGAATAAGACCCAAAATGTAGTAAATGATTGTTTTTTTTTTTTTTTTTGCTCCCAAAGAGACAAAGGCATATTGATCACATCCAAAGCGTAATCATCATATTCACATTCGTTGTAAACGAATAAATAAACGACGTTCAAAATAACAACCAAACCTACATTCTGTAAACTCGTGAACCGAAATCGAATAAATTTGAAACTGAAAGCTTTGAAGTACGAATATATGAAATCTAAACCTTTGCCTAAAAATAAATTCGAGAATGTTGATACCGATCCTAAAGAAAGAAACTAATATTCCATATATGATGCAACAAAAATGGCATATATTAGATTCTTCACTTGCAAAACATAGAGAGGAGTGTTTGAGAAATAATGTAAAATTAAAGTTGAATTGTACCTCACAATGGATGATAAGTTTTGGTAGTAGTAGTACTACCAATGTGTTTTTTGTAGTACAAGTTCAAATACGAGCAATAAGGGAGGTAGTACAACCACTACAAATCGATGCCCTTAACAAAACAAAAAGAAAAGGCAATTGTTGATATAGATTCCACCATCCTTTGTTCAACCACACACCAAAAACTTGATTTAATTTCCACGTCTGTTTGGCATACCAAGAAGCCAAATTCCAATCGTTACATTGCTTTTATTTCTTCAAAGAAAGAGAGGTTTGAAAAGATTTGAAATTTGTGATTGAAATAAGGTCAAAACATTTGAATTTTGTTAATTGACCATTGTTTTTATGAAGATTTTTCCCTTTCAAACATTGTTTCGGTCTCTATTTAGAATTTAATTTTAGTTCATGTACGTTCAAATGTCTAAATTTATTGAGTTTGGTCAAATAACAACAACAATAAGTCTAACAATAAAATAGCATCAGAGGATTAGATTTAAGATTTATTAGAAATATCATGACTAAAAATGACATTTTAAAGAAAAGTTTTCTCTTTTTATGTCTTCGGTAAAGATAAAATAAAGAAGGAAAAAGTGGCTTTCATTTAAAGCATGTATGACACGAAAGTTCGGTATCTTGTGACTGGAAAAGCTAAGCCTAAAGCTAACTTACGTTTCGGAGGATTTAGATAGTCCAAATTTAAGAAAACTATGCTTGAGGTCCAAAGTTTAGAAGACTTGGTTTATAAAGTTTGAGTTTTTTTTTTTTTTTTTTTTTTTTTTAATATTTAAATATATTCAATCCAATATTTTATTTTATTTATTTTTTGGTTTTCAATCTATTGTTAAATTTTAAATGAGTGAGTGTTTACATATATTTTTAAAATGAATAACTGATTTTTCCCTTTATTTCTTCATTTTTTGGCTGTGTTTGGCTAAATTTTAGAGTGGTAAGAAGTAGTTTAAAGAAATTTGCGAGAAGTGGCTTTGTAACAAATAAAAAAATTAAACAAAAAAACAAAATTTCTTTTCTTTTTATTTTTTATTTTAAAATTAAGTGGTTTATACTTTATAATTAGAACATATTATTAGATTGAGCTCTTGTCAAACTATAAAGATTAAGTTATAGTTTTAAAAACACATGGATTAAATTTTAATTTTTTTTAAAAAACTAAATTGGTAACTAAACCAATATTAAAAGTTAAAAATGGTTGAATTATGGGTACAAATCTCAAATTAATATAAAGTCCAACCGGTCTTTTTTGTAATATTATTATGTTCAAACTTATTTTTAAAACATTTTAATTTAAAAATTTAAAAATTATAGTTTTGTAGGTTGATGAAAATTCTCTTGATTGACATGTGCCGTGGAGTCATTTCTGGTAAAGAAGGAAGTATAAGATGAAACAACCACAATTTGTTTGACAATTTTGAATAGACATGAAATATTTCCAATACGAGATATTTCAACAAGTAAATTATATTATGGTCAAATTATTTTTTGGTTCCATCAAATGATTCATTCATGAATTATTTAAAGATATTTTCTAAAATTTAGTGACATGGTTTTTTAAGCTCTCTACTTTTCTTTTTAAAAGTTGTCAATGTTAAGTTTTTCTTGTATTTGTGGCAATAAATAAATTTTAAAATTAAAATACTTTAAAAATAAGTAAAATAATAATGATAATAATGATTGAAAAGAAAAAGGTATAGGCAGTAAGGTAGGTGATGATCAACAACTAGGAAAATTTATCCATGTGTTTGCCCTCTACAAAATTTAACCTTTATATAATTTTCTTTTAATAAAATTACGTTTCTTGTTTTTATATATTTCACTAAATTATCAAATCATAATTTATGAGATGTTACATTATTTATCTTTTTTTTAAATATTTTAATTCTTTTTTGTGTGCGATGAGAGTAAGATGCACAAATATATGTGTAGTTTGGGATACATCAAAGTATGGTTAAAAAGTTTTTAAGTGAAAGAAAATATTTAGGTGCATCTTGAGTAAAATTTTTTAGAAAATACTTAGGTATATCTTGAACTACACCTATCTTTATGCATTCTATCAAAATTTTCAATTGTAATTTGTTAAGAGACAAATTATCTTCGTGCTTAGGCTATGTTTACAACTTTGTAATGAAAATTGGTGTCATCGTAATGGAATTCTACAATCGTATTTAGCCACAATCGCAAATGTAATTGGATTGCTTTTGATCGCATTTACCTAAAATTATGAATTTTGTTAAATTTACTATTACTGTAATGGTTACCTTTATTTCTAAGGGCTAAACCATAATCGTAACAATAACGATAACAGTAAATGTGTCAAAATTCATATTTTTTTCTCTAAATCATTAAGATAATGGTAACCATAACCATAACGGTAACAATACGACTAATTTTCGGATGCAATCAAAGTGATCATCCTTTGCTCGTCATTTGGTTTACGTTTATCGTTTACATATTTGGTAGTGGGCCCCATTGTGTTAATATTGATGAAGAACATAAGTAAACAACACCAAATGTGATCCAATGGAGCTCAATTTTCAAATTACCATTGGAATGAGGTAAACGTGGCCTTACTTCTTGAAATATTTTAATTCTTTTCAAGATGTGTAGTGTGTGAGATGCATAAAATTACATGCATTTTAGAATTTGCCAAAATATTAATCATGTCAATATTTAAAATAATAATAATAATTACTTATTTTCTAAAAAAGAAAATCACAAACCTTCCAAATGTATTTTTAAAAATTGAAAATGAAGACCAAAATTACTCACTTCTTAAAAATATTTTTGTTGGAGGGGTGAAATGACGAAAAGGCCCTTGACTGGTAGTTGAAATTGGAAAGTTATCCTGTTAGGAATCGTGCGAGGATTTTTCTTTTTAATTATTATCAATTCGGTTGACCCGACCCATCAACACAGAGTCTATTTAAAGCCTCGTGGAAGCCTACAAAACCCATAGCGCAGAGATCGGCGAGGGCGAATTTTCCAATAATTTTTCCTCAGCTTCTCTTCCAAATTTCTATAATCTGTAACCATGTCTCAGGTGCGCTACGAATTTCTCGGTTGTTTGTTCTTCTATGCAATTGTTGAAGTTTCGTTCTCCGTTTTTCATCCTTATCTTTTGTTTCATTTCTCTCGCTCTCTCTCTCTCTCTCTCTCTCCGTTTTTCGTATGATTTGGAGATCGAAGATGCGTTAGTTCGTTCCTTTTGAACATCAAATCTGCAGTTCGGAGCATGAATCTTTGATTTAAAAATTGAAGTATAAGGATCTGTTTTGAAACTTTATTCAATCCATAACTTGAATCTGAGATGAGTGACGGAAATTACTGTAACCGAGGCAATGAGGTCAAAGTCTGAGAGAGCTCCATAGGACTATTTCGTTAGTATCGCATATTGACTAATTTATTGGTTAGTAATTGGTTGATTAATTGGAAAAGAAGCTTTACGTTGATCATATATTGATAATTTGGCAATTGATTGAATGTTTTCCCAATTTGCAAAGTTTGAATGTTCTGTCCTATTGTGCGTTTTTGAATTATTAATCTATGTTATTTTGGGAACCGGAGTTGTGGAAAAATCAGTGAGAATATCTATGGATGTAACTCATGGATACAAGTTCCATTAGATAGAACTGATGAGTAAATTTCTATTGAAGAATTTGATAAAGAACCATTGATATTAAACACTCTTGTCTTGTCAATTTAAGTGCGTGTGAGATGAGCTAACTTCCATTTCTTGGTATCAGGTAGTCTGTATTCCACCCTCCCCTTCTAGCTGAGTTCTTTGGTTCCATCTTAATAAATACAATTTGGAATTTGTTTTTGTGCAGACTACTGTCCTCAAGGTTGCCATGTCATGTCAAGGCTGTGTTGGGGCCGTCAAAAGGGTCTTGGGAAAACTGGAAGGTTTGTAATTCACTTGCTAAATTTTGGCTGTCTCATGATTCTCTATGCTCTTGTTTTTTATGTGCAATCTTTGCATCGGACTGCGAGGGTCAAGTTTTGGAGTTTCATATTGCATTTTTGAGATTTATGTTTCAACATTCTAGCTGCTAAATTGGGTTGCTGCCACTTTTTTGTAGTCCAACCAGGTCACAACAGAAAAATGAAACTTAAGAAAATATATACATATATAAAGTTAAGTCTGTCACACGGCACCATATGATAGGGTCACAAGACCTGTTTAAGTGCAGCCCTGCTAGCAGCCAAGTATTTCTCTTTCACTAATATATGACGTTTTGCATTTTGGGAGATGCTGGGCATATTATACTTGACCATGGTTCAATCTCAACGATCATATGCACGCTTGGTTAGTTTTATTGCAAGTTTTGTTCTGTTTTGTGTCTAAGGTTGTCAATGGTAATTCAGTGAACTTGAAGATCTGGTGTTATCCATTACCTATGCTCTGTGCTGAATTAAAGGGAATTCTTAAATGATGGTTAATGGATGTTAAATCTATCGATATTTCAAAATCAGAGTATCCTTTAGTATAATCTCTCAAACGCTTGCTATTACCCATTGAATGTGAACATTTGAACACTTAACCAGTTTCCTACACAAAGTTCTTGACTACCATTTTCAGGAGTCGAGACATTTGACATTGATATTGATGCACAAAAGGTGACTGTGAAAGGCAATGTAGCGCCGGATGTAGTTTTCCAAACTGTTTCAAAAACTGGGAAGAAGACTGCCTACTGGGAAGACAACGCCCCGGCAGCACCTGCAGCGGCTGAAGCAGAAGCTAAACCTGCCGAGACTGTGGCTGCTGCTTAAAATATCCTCCATTTATTCCATGGAAATTTCAATGCATAAGGTCTTTGCTTCCTGAAGCTAATAATATTGTAACAGTACGCAAACTTGTCTATTTAGTCTGTAATATTTTTATTTAAGCGTCTCTTCTATGACCTTCTACGTTAAAACTTAACTATAGTCTACGGATATATATCTGTTTTGCCCCATTTCTTTGTTCATTTTGACCTTCTATTTCTGCTTTGTTAAAATAAGTATCGTTATAATTAAATTTACCGCAACTTGTCAGCTTAAGTTCTTGGGTTAATTGGTGACTCAACGGAAGATGCCTTCAATGGCTCTTCGTTGTTGTTGTTGTTTGAAATTGTTCGATTCCTTGAAGGACCTTCGTTGGCCGGATCTCATAATTTGAAATTGTTTAGACACAAATCTGATGATGCATTGGGAAGTTGCTTAAATCTGTATTTTGGTGTTGGAGTTTACTATACATTTCTCCGAACAGAGTAAAATAAATTGATAGAATATTATAGGAATGTTTCGTTATTTTCCACTTCGTAAGATGACTACCTATATTTATACTCCTATAGAAACATTTACAGAAGGTAGAATATATAATTTGATTGTCTGAGTTCACATCATTTTCAATTTGGTCAATTACCATTTTAAAAAGTTCGAATTTTTTACTTGTAAGGTATCCAAACTTTTCAAGCAGTTTCTTTCTTCAATATATGTGTGTGTTGGTAGGTAGATGTTGATGATAATCTTGAGTTGACGTAACAATTTGAATGATGAATGTTGAATGATCAGACAGTCTAATATCTAACCACTTGGATGAAATCGTTTAGGAAGAGATCGAGGATTTGCAGTCTAATATATTTTCACCATGTTACCTAGTCAAACCTGACAATAGATAATTGAGGATGACATGACATTGTTAGATATATATATATATATATATATATATATAATTGTGCATGCTTGATGAACTTCTTGAACTTATGTGATTTAGTTTTTAAGATCGCTAAGGACGTTGCATAAGTTATCTCTCTCGCTGATGATGTCGAAGATATGGAATATTTGATTAGCTTAGTTTACATCCTTTTTAATTTGGTCCACAATACTTTAAAAAGCGTTATCTCTTAGGCCATATTTGAAAATGATTTTACATAATTCAACCACATTTGCCATTTTTAGCATCACTTTGAAGCATGTTTTTAACTATTCAAAATCAATTTTAATAGTATGAAAAGTAAATTAAAAAAATGTAAAATCAAATATTAAATTGATTTTGAATGATTAAATACATGATTTTTTAAAAAAATGTTTTTACATGTTTTTAGGTTTTATTGATTTCAAAATAAGTCTCAAATATGTTCTCCTTTTGTATTCAGGAATTTCAGACCAATTTATTATTGAATTAGGATGTGATTTGAGTGTTTAAACAATATTGAATTGTTTTTCAAATGCTGAATATTCATACAATGACAAAACACAATTACCTTTGAACAATTAGGGAAAAAAAAAACCATTTGATATTGAGGCTTTTTAACCAAATAGTGCGATTGCCATATTTAAACATTCACCTTTTTTTTTTTTAAGGTTAAAAAAAATTAAAAATTACTTTTAGTCCCTAAATTTTTATAGAAGTAACAATTTAGTTTCTAAACTTTTGTTTGTAATGATTTAATTATTGTACTTTCAATTTCGTAACAATTTAGTCTCTAAATTTTACTGGATAACAATTTAACCCCTGTACTTCAAAATTGTAATGATTTAGTATCTATTGTAGAAATTAGTGTTAAAGTTTAATGAGATTTCTTGCATAAATATACTGATTAGCTTATTGGACACTCCACATTTTTACAAAATACAAAGTTTACATATAAATAATAAATATTGACATCAAATTTTGATGAATATTTCACATTAGGGATTATATTGTTACAAAATTGAAAGCACAAAGACTAAATTGTTATATACTAAAGTTCATGACCTAAACTTTTACAAAATTGATAGCATCGAAACTAAATTGTTACAAAATTGAAAGCATCTGAACTAAATTGTCACAAATCAAAGTTCATAGACTAAACTTCTATTTTCAAGTGCAAAAGTATTTTTTAACATAAAAAAAACAAATACTACGTAAAACCCCATGTCGAAGGAAGCAGAGGAGGACAAAGATACGGTTAATTACATTAAAAAAAAAAAAAAAAAAGGAAAAGAACTAAGTAAGAAAGTAAGAGTCCCAAGTTCTCTCAAAATCTTCCATTTGAAAGAGACAAAAGAACCCAAATGAAACAAAAATCCAACAACAAAGCGGGCTACACAATTAGCAACCAAGTTTTCTACACAAGGACAGAAAAAGAAAGTGACATTTGCTAACTTTCTTGCCAACACAACAATTTCACCAACTATATTCTTCACAACATCAACTATATTCTTCACCTTTGTGAAGTCGGACGAATAGTTATTAATCAAGTTAACCACCCTTAAATTAGATTCAACCAAAATAGTATTGGGAACGATGGCAAAGAGGGAAGAATGATGGGCCAATCCTCAAAATAATTGATATTTGCTTGGCTTCTCTTTTTTTGTTTAACATTCTTATTTATTAGGAAAATCATCTTAAATGCTAAAATTGTTGAAAATATATACAACTAATAGCAAAATATACAACATATTTGCGATGGTTGATAGACTACTATTTGTGTCTATCGTAATACATATAGTAGTTTATTACGGTCTATCCTAGATAGACAGTTAAATTTGCTATATTTGTATATATTTTGGTTCATTTTGCTATATTTAAAATAGTCTTATTTATGATTATTTTTGTTTTAAAAGTACCTTGTTTTAAGTGAAAGAAAAACATTATTTACCTACACTGACCTTCTAAAAGAATAAAAAATAAAAATAAAAACTACGTTACACTTGCCATCTACCTCTCGTTCAATAGCCACAATATTATTTTCAAATCCAGCATTAGGAATTTAGGATTAATTTGAACGTGATTGTTATTCTTTTAAAGTTTAAATCCAACTTAAAGGAAGTTGAGGGTCGTTAGTGTAAGCTGCTTTTGTACTGTTATTGGAGATAACTTTTAAATTTGACAAGTTTATGTATAACCTTTTTTTACATAATTAAAAATAAAAGATCGATGGTTATAAATCACTACCTCACTGATTTTTTAAGTAGTTTTTTTAAAAAATTGCTTTTTAAGTGTTGAAACAAATACTTTTAAATGAAAAAAAGTGTTTTTTTAACAATTAAAAAATAATTTCAACGAAGCCTTAAAATTTTTAAAATTGCAAACATTATACCATACAATTTATCCAACGAAGAAGAGATAAAAGCATATAGACACAATTCACAAGTGTAACTAATAGAAAAACTAGGATTAAATTGTAAATTTAAATTCTAAAATTTGGAGAAAGGTAGAATTAGTTCATTTAATTTTTAATTAAAATTTAGTCCATATAGTTTGATAAAATTCTCATAGATCTTCATTTAGTCCCTTTAATTTTTAATTATTATTGTATAATATTATATAATTTATAATATATTGCATAATACATATTACATTTTTAAAAAAATAATGGAGTTTATAACATGACATATTATATTTTAAAATATTTTTATCTATATTTAATATAATTTTGTATTTTAAAATTTGAGTCAAAAAAATCTGAAAATAGTATTCTGAAACAAAATTATAATTGCCTACCAAATATCAAATATATATTAACTTAATTAAGTAAATTTAAAACATAAAACATAATCGGAATTTGGTTGACATTCAAAAAAATCGAATCAGGTGTAAAAGTATTAGTGGAGTGGGTTGGGCCTGATTGGCCAATCCAATGAGGCCCAGTCCAAATCCCGTCGGCCCAAAATCTTCGTGGTTCCGCAATCTTCGCTCGGCCAGGGACTTCTCAACTTCACGAAAAGGAAATCAGAAACCCTACCTCTCCGCTATATAATATAAATAAGAAGCCTTCATCACATTTACAGAACCCTAACTAAACTCTCTTTCTCTGTCTTCCGTTACCGATTTGCTGTCTGCAAAGAACGATGAAGATCGTTGCTGCTTATTTGCTCGCCGTTTTGGGAGGCAACTCCAGCCCTTCTGCTAAAGATTTGAAGGATATTCTCGGATCTGGTAAATTCCGCATCTCTCACATCTTCCCCCATATTTTCTTTCGATTCAGTCGTTTTTGGGGAATTTCTGTGTTGATGTTTTGTTTTTGGTGTTTGTTTGGTTGATATGTATGGTTAGTTTTATAAAAATGTTGTGTTATTTGGTTGGTTAATATGTATTGTTAGTTTTATAAAAATGTTGTGTTATTTGGTTGGTTAATATGTATTGTTAGTTTTATAGTAATGTTTTGTTAATCGGTGTCTTGTTCTTTGATACGCTTCATTGCGATTCTCTGCTATTTCAAGCTATGGAGTTTCGTCTTTGACGGTTTGCAGTAGCGAGAGTTAATTGTTCTCTCATTTTGGGCTGTTCTACTTCAAATTCTGTAACGTAGTTTTGTTAATAAGTAATTCGTCCTTGGGGAACAATAAGAAGAATGGTTGTTATCTGTGGCTGGACATGATTTGATATTAATTGTATGATATCCTACTTTTCTCGATGGTTTAAGAGGTTGGAGCTGCATTGCCACTATTTGTTTTGAAACAATTCTACGTCAGACAGTTATTTGGCTTTAATATGATTATCGTTCTAGTTGTTATTTGAAATGATCAAGTTCAATGCCTTGTATGTTATATTTCCAGAGTTGTTTTCTTCTAATGTCATGTTATATATCTGATTTAATTTCTCACATTTGCGCTGGATATTGAATTATATGTGAGTAAAATATTTTGAATGGTGTAATAATTTCTCTTTCTTGAACCATTTTGCAGTTGGAGCTGAAATTGATGAGGACAGAATCGAGCTTCTGCTTTCTAATGTTGAGGGTAAGGACGTTACAGAGCTCATTGCATCCGGTAGAGAAAAGCTAGCATCTGTTCCTTCTGGTGGAGGTGCTGCTGTGGCAGTTGCTGCTGCCGGAGGTGGTGGTGGTGGTGCTGCGGCCCCTGCTGCAGCTGAGTCAAAGAAAGAGGAGAAGGTTGAAGAGAAAGAAGAATCAGACGATGTAAGCTTTCTAAATCTTTTTGAACATGTTGCTTGGAATTGCATTTAATTGTCAAAACGTTCACTCTTGACCACTGGAAGCCAAATTCTGTCGAAAATGGTGACATCTCACAGCATGAACAGCTCTTTATTGATTCTGTGATATGTTTCAGCCTATAAACCTTACTTCCATTTGGTTTTTGAAAATGAACTGACGATTGATAATCGGTTGGTTTTTGAACATTAAGCTTACCATCCCTACACTTCTATGTTTTCTTATCCCATAGTTTTCAAGAATTTGTTTTTGCGTTTAGGAAAGTAGTGTCTGAGGTGTGGGAACCATAATTGGAATTTTTGAAGGACACAAACATAGAATTTAAAATAAGAAAGGGTTATCAGATGGGTCTTTGGAATCAACCAATTTTTGCTCAACTATTGTTCTATGGACCATCTTTTTCTCTTCATGTAATTTCTTCTAACTCCCTGTTTAATGTTTTGCAGGATATGGGCTTCAGTCTTTTCGATTAAGTATAATGACAAAGTCGAATGTTTGTTCAGAGATTCTTCAAGATTTTAGATTGGAATTTTTGTTTTTCACATGTAGTGTTTTAACATTATCGTGGTGTTATGATGAGCCAAATGTTGTACTTCTTTTCAGTTAATGAATTTCGTCGTAATTTTTGGATGCTCTAAAACATGTGTTATTATATGGAAAAAAAAAAGGGAATTACTGCTATATCTTGAATTTGAATCTGGAGGCCATCGGGAATTTTCAGTTGCGTCTCTCATTTCCACAATTGACCAAAAGGGGAAGGATAGGGCCAAGAGTAGGTAAATTTTCTACCCATTTATCTAGCTGCTAAATTTCAAATTGAAATTTCACCTGCTTGCTATTTCTTAATTACATCAGCCCTTCAACTTAATAATTGCTGGCAATTGTTTTGATTGCAATAATTAGACTTGCTATCAAAATTTGTATGATTTGATTTAAGGAAAAAATTGGTAACATTGAACTAATCAACATGAAAACATCGGATATAGGAGAAAACATGGGATATAGGAATTGGTTTGGTAAGGAATATATTAAAGTTATAAAATCAAATTTAGTTCTGAAAGAATAATATTGAAAATTGAAATTTTTTTGTTAATTAGCTGATTTAAACGGGAATCCACTTCATTCATAATCCAGCACCCAAAAAAGTAGACTTAAATTTACAATATTGTTGTCACCAAATAATAATCACGTAATGCCTATTTATATTTTGGACGTTGGAATGGATTTTTCCCCCTTTTTCTTTTGCAAAACATTAATTTGCAATAAAAAAAAAAGCGAATGACTAAAGGTTTTAAGGAGAACACACTTGAGTACTCCTGAGGTTTCACACCATTGTGAACATTACAGAAAAATCTCAGACTGAAAGCTCTCGGCAAATGTGATAAATAATAGCATACCAAACGACTCTTTATACCTTTTGTCTCACTAGAAAATCTTCTTTCTTCACACAGAAAAAAAAGAAAAAAAAAGAAAAAAAAAAAAAGCGCCTCTGGACCTCAAGCAATAGACAACAAAGTCCTTTCTGCATTCGCTGCAAGTCTAGTCGTTTCCTCCAACTCTGTGGCTCACATTCATTTCATTATCGACTCATCACGCTTTGCCATTCATCTTTCCTCTCTCTATCGTCGACGATAATCATCGCTCTCTCATTCTCTCCTCTTCTATTGCACCACCGGCATCGATGCACCCATAATGTTTGATTTATTAAACCCAATCTGACTCGATGCGACCCAGTAATAAAAAAGGAATGGCTTGCCATCTTTGTATGTATTGTTGGGGTTGGAGAACTGCCCAACCCAAAGAATCTGAGTTGGTACAAAACATCCTTAACCCGCCATAATGTTAAATTACTTGAGATGTTCAAATAATTGAGTTACACCCTACAAGATTTATTTTAATCAAGATTCCACACTGAGGTCTTAAGCCTAGGGAGTTACAAAACATCATCAGTTAAGTTGATATGTGCATATTATTATCTATATATGTGAATAAGCCTGCTATAAACTCGACTTAACCACTCAACAAATGGGAAGATGACAAATACGCTACAACTACCTATATTTGTTGGAGCATAAATTTGCGGAGTGGCAGCCACCCCATTGGCTCCTAACTCCAGATGCACCCAGTTCAAAGTAGCGGCTTAATAAAACACCAAGCTTTGTTCTGGACAACTTAACTTAAACTATGTAGGAATTCGAGTTCTTCTGACCACGCTTTCTTTTCGGGCTGGCGCTGATCATACAAGAGAAGGCATTGACAAGATCGGAGTCCTCTTCGGTTATCAAAATTTTAGCCTTACTCGGCTCAGCGAGTAGGAGCTTGCCCACGAGGTATCCTGCAATTGACCATGTTTGAAATAGGCGTGCTTGTTTCCCAATGAACCTTCCTTTCTTAGTGTCGTAATATTCAGGCCACTTGTCTCTAGCCAGACGTCGCTCAGCAATCTCAATGGCTCTTGCTGCAATGTCTGTTCTGTTCATCTTTATGCATGCAACTGTGAGCTGAGAATGATAGATCAAATACTTCAACTTTGTATTTCATATTCTCAAGTCCAAAGACAATGGGCGTAAATGTAGACATAGTTTACGTCTTTCTTAACGTGGAGAGTTTCAATATAGAATATAACAAATTTTGAGCCAAAGTTTGAATAGGTTGGTTTACGAAATGATTGTTGTAGAGATTAAAGCAAACTGCGATACTAATTGAGTAATCTAAACAGATAAAGTGCTTCTAAGCTTCAAATTCTAATGGAATTTTGCTGCATTTTAAGGGTCTAGAGCATAATAGTAAGATCAAAAATTTGAGAGTAACGTACCTGCCACAGCAATGTTGGCCACGAACCTGCATTGTGGTATGACCATGGCCTGCATTAACAGAAACAAATTTTGATATCAAGAAGACAGGGAGTATTTTTTTTTTTTCTAATGAATCTCAGAAGTACCAGGTCAGGTAAATTACGTGTTCTTGGGATCACTGCCAGTGATAATCTGCCATTCCTGACCTTCAAGAGCAGGGTAACAAATTTTGAATGGCATGTCTGCAACTAAATCTCCCCATTTGGATTCAATGAGATCCAAAATGGCATGGGACTGGCCAATTGTAGTAAGACTACTTACAATGGACCACAAATTTCCTAGAGAAAAGAACCGGAAATCCATGTGAGCCGGTTGCAAATTTCCAATTAGATAACCTCCTTTACTAGGCATCCATTCCACCAACCAAGAAGGAATTTGATCTGGGTAGATGTTGAATTTGTTGACTGCATCGTATGAGTACTCTTCTGTCTTGTAACGATAAATTTCATTTAATTTTCTCAAATCAACCCAATAATACTCTCTGATATGAAATGAAAGAGCCACCAAACGATTGTTAAGTGCACGGATAAGATCAGCTGATCCATCCTCAGGAGTAAGCATCTCTCGTGCACAAACTAATGCTGAATAAAAAAGTGCCTACAAAAGAGGGGAAAACACTACTAAGCAATTTATAGAGGACAAACCTTGCTTCGTACATTTTATGACCAGTGAAATCTAAGGTGCATACAGCAAAAACATCAATTTCTTGGAATGCAATTGCAAAATCGTATAATTCTTTAACATGTTCACTTTCAGAATGTAAATGGATATAGAGAATCAGTAAATCACAGGCATGCTCATTACTAAGCTCAAGAAACTTAATCATGAGCCCCCCTCCACCTCTCCTCCTCTTATAATAGAAACATTTGCTTGAGGAAAATGAAGGAATACAATGACATATATAAAGGAGTTTGCTAAAAGAGTAATTACAAAAAGTCTTCGAAATTGAAGCTAAAAGAGAACTATGAAACCTCGCAAAGAACCAAATATCACTAGGGACCCTCTCCACACCTCTAAAAACTATATTATGTCTCTTCCCCAATGATCCCCTAACAGAGCACACACCCCACAGACCACAAAAAAGCTACCATTCTCATTAAAAGGTGGAGGAAGGTGGAGGGAGGAACTCCCAGATTGAGTTGAGCCCGTTGAAAAGGAATGTATAGTTGCTAGACTATACATGGTTACTGGATCCCCATTTCTCTTTTTACATTTCCAATGCCATGGCAGCCATTGAATATATATTAAAGGCACAACTTCTAGATCATAAGCAATTAAAATTGACAGTGCTAAAGAACTTGGTTGGTTCTTACTTGGATTTCCAGAGGGTGACCATGAATTCCCATACGACGATCTATCATACAAGAACCATCAGTTACCAATAAAGTAGGGAACATATCGAATCCATCAGCAAGACAAAGCCTCAAGATCATTTTGATCCCAGTTTGGACATCAACTCTCTCCTGAACTGAGAGATCACCGGAGCATTTTCCATATGCACGCAATAAAATTATCCACCACAATCCTAAGATAGAGATGCAGGCAAGTGACCTTTCGTATATAGAAATACAATGAATAAACTTATTTTCTAAAGGAAAAAGGAAATACTTGATGGTCTATGTACCTGAATCAACAGGTGCAACACGGCCAATTGCTGCCTCCCCAAAGTCAGGATCCAAAACCTCTTCTGTTGCTGAGTCATCGCCATCCAGAGGAACTGTTCGGACCTTGAAACTAGCAGGCATCAATCCTTGACCAGGACTGTGACAGTCCATAGTTTTTTCCCAGCTCTATGGAATAACAAATCACAAGCATTGATCATAGAAGTAAAAATGGAAGGTAGTTAAACATGACCTTCATGTGTTAACAGATTGATGTACATATATTTAGATTACCTGCAACTGAAGCGTGTGGAGGATAAAATTGCGAACAATATCGTATTCTCCCTTCAATAAAAAAGCTATACCAGAAGGTATGAAATCACGTATAAAGACCTGATCATAATTCAGTAAATTAGAACTCGTAGGGTCCCTTGCAGCAATCGTTCCAATCGGACTGCCACAGTAATAAACAATGGATTCCCGAAGCAAGTCCCACGCCTCATCCTCAATAGATTCAATACTAATCTTCTGAATGGAATCTCTAACTGCTCCATTTGTGCCATTAGAAATTGAATTCTTAATTTCCTGTTTTGCAGACTGAACATCTTGAAATTCCAAAGCACTTGATCCATTTGGCATCCTGTTGATTGGATGCGATGTCTCTGCACTGTCCACAAACCATGTTCCATTTCCACCTTCTGGAGTCATACCACTCGCACTTTTTGCTTGTTGGCATCTGCAACTGTATAACAGACGACGATTACATTTTGTTTTCCCACTAAAGCCTGTCTCTATCCCTTGTAATAGCCTACTCGAGCATTTGGACAAATGCCTATTTCTCAAGACCCCTTTCTTCACATATTTCACTTGCGATTTAAAAGAAAATTTGGAGTCCAAATTGCTCAAATACGAGTTTGAACATATAGCCGGAGGTACAACCCCTGAAAAGATTTGCAGGGCTGCTTCAGATGTGCCCATCTCTTTAGAAATTACAGAGCCCAAATATTCTGATCTAAATTAAGTTTCTCCAGTGCCAACGCTGGCCTATCGGTATTTCAACTTCACCCGACGAACCCAAACAATATCTGCACAAAGAGAGATTGAGCGCAATCATAATTAAATTAGAAACATCACAATATTTAATTTACAGGATAAATAGAACTTCAAACGAGTGAATCAATCACATCCTTCAAAAACTTATCGTAACAAAGCATATATTTCTTTAACTTCCTGCTCCAAGAAGAATAAAAATGGCTGAGATAATACAAAAATTTAGGGTCAGAAAGTCTAAAAGCTACATATCGAACGATTTTTTAAGTCGTCCGAATCCTCAAAACCTATTTACAAGAGAAACTGCCAACAGGTAACCTGAACTTGTATTATTACTTTCCTCGATCAGGTTAGCTAATATCTACTAAACGATTCACAATCCGTAATTGAAACACCGAGTCTATAAGCTATATACTAAAAAAACCACAGCATCTTCTGCAATGGAGATTAGATTCAAACAGCGAGCGAAAGCAAAATAAGAAATGCTATGAACATGGAAAAGAATAAAATAATCAAATACAATAACCTTCAAAGTTCTAGTTTAATCGCCCAAAAAAATTTCTATAAACAGAAACTTATAGCATTAATCTATGCAAATCAAATCTCGACAAACTAATTAGAAAAGTTTTACGATACTTCGGGGCCAGATTCGATACGAAGAAGAATGAACAGAGGAAAACGAAAACACAGAAAGTTAATCGAACAAAATCATCGAAGACAGAAGTAGAAACCGACCGAATTTTATGATGCAATAATTTTCTTGGAGCAGAGAGGAAAATGAGTGCAGAAATATGAACAAATTTTCGGAGCTTTCGTGAAAGAAGAAGAACAGAAGAGAGAAAAACGATCACTGTCTTAAGCCCACGAAATAGAAATATAAAGCATGTTTTCACAAATCTGTCAAGTGGACGGAAGAGGCAAAAATCAATTACCTGAATTTTCTTTTCTTCCTCTAGTCCCCTTGTCCACATCCCCACGATTTTTCCTTTCCAATTCTCTGACTTTTATAATAATAATTTTTTTATGCTATGTATATAATATATTACAGCTCTTCCACTTTTTTTTTTTTTTTTTTTTTTTTTTTTTTTTTTTCTCTTTAAATATTTTAAAAAATAAAAAATAGTTGAGAATAATTATAAATATAATAAAATTTTATATGTGATAGATTGCGAAGACATTTATCACTACTTTCTCAGATAGGTATAGATATATGTCTCTCGCTGTCTATCACAAATAAATAAAAAATTGAAGGTTTGATATTCTTTTTATTTATAATAATTTTACTTTTTTCCAAAAGCCAAGAAATTTCTTTTTAACCCTTTTTTTTTAAAAAAAAGAGTTTCAAGAGTTTTTTTTTTCTCTTTCCAGGTAGAATAAATGTCTGGTATGAAGATTTCAATATCTAACCTTGAGAAGTGAATGCCAATTATCGTTGTTTGATTCATATGTTGAGAATTTTTAAGAGAGTAATGTGTAGTGTTGATGCCAAAATCAAACTAAGAAAAACACACTTGACATTCATGTGATAGCAACAGTGAAAAGAAGGAAAATCTTTACAATACAATTTTTTGTTGTATCAAGAATTTTAGTAATGAGAATGAACTTACTTCTTCTAAAGTAATATATTTATAGGAAATTTTGACCTAACGCATCCAAATTAGGGTTTCCAAGTCATATTAAGTTAATTCTAGAGCTAGATGGGTCATGGCTCACATTTAACATGTCTCATTAATCAATTGAGGAGGCTTGAGGTTGATGAGGTCAATTTGGGTTTTTGACCCAAACTATTTTCTTCCTGAGACCCAAATGAGTCGAAGCATACCCCCATTCATTAAATGGGGAGGGTCGGCTTCGACTTGACCCAAACTCTCCTCTTCCCAAGTTCCTATGCTTAATTGGGCCTTAGGATGTGGTGTGATTTTTTACTTTAGTTTCGTTATTTTTTAATCTGATAGTTTATGAACTTGTGTAAAGTCGATTATGCTCTCTAGTTCAAATTTACCCATATTTATACATGTTATAAAATATTAATCATCATAAAATTTCTTTATATGGGATAACTTAATAATCAAGGCATCATTGACCTCTGTCATGGTAACAAAAATATAGATCAACCACGATAATTACCATACACTCATTTTCTTCAAATCTCATTCATCATATTATTATTTTAGTGTTCAAGACTTTGTTGTGACAAATTGACAAATACATTTATTTTAAATACAAAAAGAAGATACAACATACCTTTATTATAGTAAGTGAGCTTATACTCTATGGAATGAGACTCAACATTCATGGATATAATTTGAGTTACACATTTATACACCAATGGTTAATAGTTTTCTTTGATGGAGCACAGTACAAGTGCTTTTTTTTTCTTCTTGTTAATTATGTATGCATAAAAGTCCATACATGTGAATTAAGTGACTTACAAAGCAAGTAAAAATCAACTATTTTGAAAAGTGTCACTTTGGCATAGACTTGTGTCATTGATCATTAGAAGATAAATGAATTTGTATAACCTAAAGTTAAGAAAAGGCACTTTTACATTATATATGGGTTACTTATCTTATCATATATATTGGTTAATTCATGAGCTGCATAAACCTATGTTCCACAAATTTAGACATATAAAGCAAACACTTTATACCTTATATTAGATTAACGATTCAAGTACACACGTGTACAAACTTCTAACTTTATACTTCGTAAATCTAAAGTTATTATTCTTAGAGTCAAATATTACAACAAAAGGGATCAACGTTTCGATTAAAGAAAAATTTCATTATTGAGTTTTGTAAAGCTCCCTTCCATTACAATATTGTAAGTAAAACTTAACTATATTTTTCTTCTAGAAACCATAAATTGGCACTCTGGAACCATTGAAATCACAAATATATTTTGAAATCTTGAATGAACAACTATCCAAAAGAAGAAGAAGAAAAAAATAATAATAGTTTTACACAACGTTACCTCAAAAGATTTTATTATTATTTTTTTTTTACAACTATCCTCAATCAACACCTAACACTTAATCTTTTCAAGGAAAATAAAAAAGAAAGAAAAAAAAACATCCAACACTTTATCATGTAAAAATAAACAAATAAAAGAAGAAACGGATATAAATATTCCAATAATTGAAATTTTAGCTTGACCATAACACATAATTGACCAATAATTATGGTTCAACCAATGCCGTGTTTTACACATTGCAAAACTATGAAGTCGGGATTTGTTTAAAATCACAATAATTTAACATTTCTTACAATTATGATGGTTTGTGTTTGAATATTTGAAACACGATTTCATTTTTTGCGTACCAAACAGTCACACATGGCAGAAGCTTTACCACTCACTGCCAACAGACGGCTTGTATACATGTTTAACCACAAGCTTATCCAATTGCTCCCCCTTCACGTGAGCTTTTCTTTGCCAAAATTATGAAAAATATCCTTAAATTTTACTCTTTATTTTAAACCTATCTTATTCTTTCAAAAGTTGCTATATTAACCTTAAATCTTTCGTAAAGGTTTCAAAACTCTCAAATTAGAAATTTAATAGAATGTTAAATGGAAATTGAGACTTGAGGTATGACTATGACTTAAAACAGTGGAAAAGATCTCAAGCCAATTTTTATTTCAAGTCACCACCATACCGGTTAAAGTCCCCATCTTCGTACAATATTCTAATGGATCTATCCTTCAATAGTAATTTTGAGACAATTGAAATGTTATGGATAATATTGCAACTTTTGTAAGAATATAGATATTTTTTAAACAAATAGAAAAATTAAAGAATAGTTTAAACCTTTTATATATACAGCTCTATTTAGGGGAGAGGATGAGTTTTCAAAAGCTGAAGTTTCAAAAGAAAAGAAAATTAATGTTATTTTTTTTATTAAAAATAATAATAATAAATAAATAAATAAATTTTCATTCGTACTCCAGAAGGCCAAACAAAGGTTAAAACGTCATAAAATATACATATTTCTCCATCACAAGAATGGAACAAAACACTATAGAATGGCTCTAAGAACATGTTTGAAATAGATTTCAAGTGCTTAAAAAGTGTTTGGTATGCGTAAAAAAAAAAGTTTTCTTAAGTACTTTACAAGTCATTTCAAAGATGCTCTACATCTCTCTTTACCTATACATTATAAGTGAATAAAATACCTAAAGTAGAATTAGATTGCTAGTAGGCACACTCTTTCAAAATCCAATCTAAAAATTAAGCTGGTGGGAAAAAAGAATCAGTTCAATTACGACAAATATCTTGAATGGAAAAGTAGGCACCCACTACGAGATAAAAGATTCAATCAAACAAACAAAGAAATAAATTGCAAAGCCTTATTATAGTCCTTAAATCTAAATGCAAAGATTGAAATAAATATGGTTCTCAAACATAGCTTATCCATTCCATGGGGCAAAAATTTGGGTAAAGGATAGTTAGGAAGGAATCAATAATTCTCACATATATGCGTGTATTTATATATATTGGCGCCAAGACATGAAAGAGAGAAGTATAGTTGGAAAGCCAATATTCTGTTGAAAGCCACATTTAACAAAACCTGATCTAAGTTTCAAGAATCAGAGGGGAAAGAAAAATGATAAAAACCACTAATAAGCAGACAGCACACTCATTATATATTTATATATTTTTTTCCCTTTTTTTTTAAAATCACGCAATTAAAACCCATAAAATGCTACACAATAGAGGAGCTATATAAACACTCTCCTTAGGAGGATTGGTAGAAGAATCAGGGAACAAACCCAACATCTTTGAAGTATTCATGCTCGAGGGCACTCCTGGCAGTGACTCTTTTGGTGGGATCCAAGCAAAGCATTTTCTGAAACATAATGGCCAACCATTTCAAGTTAGAGATATAAAAAAAAATAAAGGTTAATTGCAATCGGTAGCACTTGTAGGACTAATAATTAAGTGTATAGCAACATTTTTAAAGAATTGCAAATATAACAAAATCTATCCGTAATGGACTCTATTGTTAATAAACTCCTAGCTGGATTTAAATTTTGCTATATCTGTAAATTCTTATACATAGTGTTATGATGTTATATCTGCTAATACTTTAGACATGATTGCTATATTTGTAGCTGTCCCTGTAATAAAGCATATACCTTAGTTACTATTACATGCAATTAGATATATTGATTCTAATATCTTTGGAGAAACCAAGAATTGCTCATTTCTAATAGAAGGTAACGTGAAAGACAGGAAAGGACCATTCTAGCCTTGTATCAGGCATCGAATTCGAAGGTTTTTACACTTGAGATATTTATTATTATCTTTTTTCCTAAGGGATTGGTTTTGAAAAATAAGATTAGATTGGGGGAGCTAAATACATACGTTAGCATGTTACAAATTTATGGTTAACAAGTCTGCTCTCAGTTCCACCCCTCCTTAAACCAGAAAAATAGAGAACAGCCAGAAAAGAAAAGGAAATAAAGAAAACATTGACTACCAATACTTATTGATCCAGATCGTGTGATATCATAAATGAGGATTTAAATGAGAAGGAAACAAAACAATTTGGTGTTACTCTCACTTCCCCAATGCCCCAGTGAAAGAGGATATACTTACAGAGAGAAGATCAATGCCAGCGGCTTCAAGATTAGGAACTACAGAAGCCAGGTCCTGGGCGAGTAGAGAATGAGTGAAGTCAAGCTTGTAACCATGGAATATAGCAAACCGGACAACAATAATTTGGTCAGATTTGAAAAAATAAAAAAATAAAAAAATCAAATCAATTACCTTGGGAGGCCACTTGGGGAAAGCAGATTTAAAATCAGGCAAAGATGTAACACCAGGCCACGTATCTTCATTTGGAGTTCCCAGAACTCTTTGTAATCCCATACAAAGAGGTTCGTTGAAAGCATGAATATGTTAGTATTGACAGACAGACTTGGATTAGAAATATCGCTTTACGTGCTATCCTAATCATACTACTATGAATAAAACTCTGAACCCAATCACTCCACTTTTAAGGGCCTAATCTATAGAAACATATTTCATACTCTCCATCATTGCAATTTGCACATATATATAAAGCCGCAGTAGCCAGATGAACCGGGTTTTGTTGCTTTTTTTTTAATATGTATACATACATGCATACATATACATACGCACATAAAGAAACTCTTTTATTGATGAATGAAATTATCCAAAAGAGATACAAAAAGGTCTCATTTAAAGAGAGTGCAAGAAATGTTTTGTTGCCTTTATTTTTCAAATTCCTAAGGCCTCTCCCCCAAAGGAAAAGGGAAATTCAGACAAAAGAGATGAAAGGAAAATCCAGCCACCAAGAAAATGGGGGAAAACTTCTCCCTCTACAACGGAATAGAGAAATTTATTTATTTATTATTATTATTTTATATCCATTAGTGTTTGAATTATCTTGCACACATCAAGACTAATCTTATAGGAAAACTAACAACTCTGATAAAACTTGTTGGATATTTAAATCCTATATAGGTGATTACCATGGAGAGATTTTGGTGTACTCCCGATCATAACAATATTATGACACCAACAAAATAGCAGGCTAGTGTAAAATCAATTTAAATTTTGGCAAGTAGATTGGACTATATCCTCGCAAGGAGCGGAGGACATGCAAAATAAAGCTACTTACCTAAATATCTTAAACAGTTCATCAATCTCAGAGTCTCCAGGGAACAATGGCCGCTGATTAACCATCTCAGCAAATATACAACCCACTGACCACACATCCACGGGGGTGGAATAATGTCGGGAACCAAGTAATATTTCTGGTGCTCGGTACCAAAGGGTCACCACCTAGATAGTTCCTCCAATTATTATTATTAATTTGAGAAAACGACAATGTAACAGGATGATGCATTAAAGAAAAAAGTCGTAGACAAATTGAATTATTAGGGGAAAAAAAGGTTAAAAATGAGATAATAAAATGTGGGACCTAAACTAACAGAACAACTATAGATGCCATCAAAAAAAGGAAACCAATATATTTTCCAAACCTTGGTAGAGTTTGGTGTCAGGTCAGGAAAAATGTCCACAGCACATTCTACTTTCAGCAACTACAAAGAAACCTACTGAGGTTTTCCTTTTGACTTCTTTTGGGAGGGTAAGAAAAATCAACAGCTTTATTTTATCATTAAATTTGTTCAACGAGCGAAGCTGAATTTTCTCACTAACAAGATGTTGAAAAGCGAAACAAAGTAAAACCATCAAAATGTGAGGTTGTCACAGGCTACAAATCTGAACCCTCTGGAGTTCATGTTCTTAAGCACACTTGCAATACTCTTTCAAACATGGAAAAATAGATGATCCCAATTAGGTTTTCTAGCTTCATTAACATTATAGAGTGTGACGTCCCAGCACTCTTGAACAAAAGCTTACTGAACATTTTTCAAACACTTTAAATTATATGGCGTTTTCATTCTTCTGATTAATACATAGGCTCAAAAAGTTGCTTCATGATTCAAGGGCTTCTTCTATAGATTGCTGAAGCCAAAGCTAATCATTCCTGCTAATGTTGTCATCAGATGGAAAACTTGCCCTAAACTTACCTAGCCAGTTTCCATATGGCTCGCCTACACCCATCTAATGAAATTCTCCTCATTAATTATGATTATCTGAAAGTACAACCAACTGCACATCATATTAGTGCTCCAAATTATGTTCCCAATATATTTTCTTCCGAGAAATAAATCGTATCACAATGTCTACATTGAAAGTAAGAAAAAGAGCCAAGGACACAAATTCAATATTCCACTAAACAGTCGTGGAATGAAATAAATTCACAATACAAAAATTGAAAAGATTATCATCCAGTGTATATTCATACCTCATGCGTGAATGTTCTAACAGGAATACCAAATGCTCTTGCCAGTCCAAAATCAGCAAGCTTCAGGGCATTGGTACGACGATCAATCAGTAGATTTTGGGGTTTTAGATCTCGGTGAAGAACTCTATGAGAATGACAGTATGCAATGCCACGAAGAATTTGATAAAGAAACATCTGCATGACAGAAGTGGAACAAAATTTTTCGTTAGAGAGTCTCACCATTATACCAAGAGTTATAACAAGATCAAAGGAAAATCTCAGGGGGAAAAAAAACATGCTGCATTGATACAAAAAATATAGCATCAAAACTATTCATGATCTCAGTTAGGAAGGAGAGTGTATTGCATATACTAAAAAGGAATACCATGTGAACCTTGATAGTTATAAGTTGCTCAAAAACCAAGAAAATACAGACTACTTTTCCAAAGAATACCTTTTATTGATTAAGAAATCCAGAAAGCTAGGATGTTAGACAAGATGTGCACCTAATGCAAAATTAAAAAATGATATTCTACACTAATGTTAAAATATCATGTCAATTAACCAATGCACCCCCTAATGTTAAAATATAAATGAGAAATAACAACCCATATTAATTAACATAGAGCACAGGTAAATTACAAATAAGAAATGCAGCCGCTCACTTTTACTTGGCGTGGATCCTTTGCAAATTCAGGAGAGGAGTCCATATGCTTCTTCAAATCCAAATCCAGATACTCAAAAACAAGATACAGCCGCTTCTCGCTATGCACTACATCTTGTAACCTATTGACAGTAAACCAATTAAAGACTACCTTGTTATACAGTTATAAAAACATCACAGATGGAAATGATTCAGTTTCCAGGAAAAATTGATTATACACAGTAACAAGAAGGTGAAGTGCAAAGTGCCACTTTTACCGGTGTGATAGACCATAGAAAAGGTACTGACATCATGCCTATATTTATTTGTCTAATTTTCTAATTGCAAACTACTGAAGAAAAGGTAATAAATTGATGCTCTGGTTTAATTGAGAACTACATATATCTCAGGATTACCTACATGATAGGAAAAACGGAAAGAGATGTTGCCTTTGAGATAAATAAGTTACACACAGTCCACCCCATCTCCGTGAATTGAACAAATAATTTCTACATTAGGCTCCGAAGACTGAGAGAAGGAAAAACTGACACTGGCAGATGGCATTTTATTGCAACATTGTCTTCAAACACAACACTTATCCAATAAAAAGCAAGGCTGCTTTAAAATTCAAACTAAATTGAAAACAACCTCATACATTGAGCAGATTGAAGAAGCATGCCACTTAAAATGTTGTGCAAAAATTGGACAACCGTTATTAGTTGAATGAGGGTAGATAATTAACAGTGATACGTACCTTACAATGTTGCCATGTTGCATTTCCTTCAACAGTGAAATTTCGCGAATGGCTGTGCTTGGCACTCCCTCATCTTCTTGCTCCAAACGGATCTTCTTCAACGCAATAGTCTCATTTGTGACACGATCGCGTGCCTTGTAAACTACACCATAAGTTCCTTCTCCAATCTTCTCAACTTTCTCATACTACGAAGCCAAACCACATCGCGGATAAGAGCAACAATATTGTGCTCAGAAAAAATACGAAACAGAAAAACAAGCATTTCAAATCCAAAAAATCATCACTAACCTGTTCCATCGAGTCTACGAAAAGTGCTGAAGTTCTCAAAGCTTAAATCCTACAAACAACAAGACAAAGAACGATGTAGATTTAGTGCAATACAGACCATATAACATTATAAATAACAAAATGATGATAAGAAAGCGAGAATGTCAGAAACGGCAATGGACACCGCTGAAAGGCGAAGAAAACAGATTCGCACAGGTCAAGGACCGGATCCGCGTTGAAATGGAGTCAACTCAGTCATAGTAGACTCGGTTGAACTCACTAGGACCACATTGGGAGTAAACATTTCAAAAACTCAGTTTAACATCGGAATTTCTCCAATCAATCGCTCATTTTCACTTCATTCCTCTATCATCTTTCCATTCTTGGAATTCTAGTTACCATTAGACTAAAAAGCAAAGTACAGCAAAAGCATCTAGGAACAAAATTAAAGAAGGTAACAGAGACAGATGGAATGAAAAGCAAGAACAAACCTGCTTGAATCAAAGCCGAACCCGTGGGAATCGGGGACGGTGTCGGAGCGAAAAGAGGCGCAGTAAAAATGGCGCCGCAGAAGAAAGAAGAAGAAGAAGAGGAGGAGGGGAAGGAAGGAGACTGGGCATCTACGTAATTTCACTTTGGCTGAACTTTTTTTTCTTTCTTTTTTTTTTATTTATTAATCCTTTCATTGGCTAGGATTATGTTTTGATTATTAATTAAATTTTGCTCCTAAAATCTCGAACTTATTTCATCTTTTCTATTTCATCTCGCACTCGTTATCATTTTAAATGTCCAAATTCCACTTCAGTTTAAAAATAAAAAAATAAAAAAATAATTTTACTGTCTTCACAAACTGGTTGATAAAAATTTATAACTCAAATGATAGAAGGCTATTACCAATAGACAGTTAAATTTTTTTATATTTGTAAATAGTTTGATATTTTTTCTATTTATAATAATTCTTTTTTCTTTCTAGACTTAAATTTTGTATTATATTTAGTTACTTTATCAATTAATTTTTTAAAAAGTATATCCACATATATACTGGAACCAATTAATCACAATCTCTATAAAGTAAGACAATATTTAAATGTTTGTGTAAATATTGATGCAATAGCATAGATTTTAAAAAAATGAAAAAAAATTACAAAATAATAGAAAGTTAGAAATATTTTGAAGTGAAATTACGTGAAAATTATGAAAGTTTTGGTGGTAAAAGAAAGAAAAATCAACATCAATTCAATTTTGAGATGACATTATGCAAATTTTTAATTTAAAAAAAAAAAGTTTAAATGAGGTTAAAAATAAATATATGTTTTTTTTTTTCAAATTCAATTTTATTAGAAACCAAAGTTTTTGGTTAAAAATAAAGCAAAAATTTGAAAAAGTTGAAAATTAAAAAAAGTAGCACATAAAAAAATTTTATTCATATGTTGAAAATAACATTGACATGTAAAATTATAGGGTTTTATGTAATTATAACCATAAAATTGAAAAACTTAACAAATCTAACCTAATTAATTAAAAATATCAAAATTTTCTCAAATATCGAAATTTCCTAAAAAAATTTCAAAATCTCGAAATTTTCTCGAAATGGGGAGAATAAGAATATTCTTGAAATTTTATCACAAAAAAATAATAATAAATAAATAAAATAAAAATTCCCCCTTCATCAAGATTTCGAGTTATGAAAATCTCAAAAATTTCCGCCATGGATATAGTATAATAAATCGTTTAGTTGCCGAAATACATATATTTTATATTAAATTGGATCCACCTCACTACCTCAAGTTTACTTGCCATTCTGCACATGCGAGAGCAAATAAGAAATAAGCGAGATAAATGATAATTACCACCTAATTTGTATTAAATAAAAATTCAAAGTCATATTTGAAAAAAGAAAAAAAAAAAAAAAAAGTCAGAAAACTTTTCATATGGTCTCTTCTAATTCATAGTATGAGAGAGAAATCACAGGTAACAAAAATTAAAAAAAAAAAAAAAAAAAAAGAAAAATAAAAATTGTAGTAGGTCAAAGAAACGAGAATTTCACATGTGGAAATAGTGTTGAGATAAACCCCATAGAAAGATTTTCGATTTGGGAGGAATGACTAACAACCACAAGATCTTCCATATCTTGCTGTCAAAGTGTTTGAGGAGGTTGAATTTTTAAGAGAAATCGCTCGAGCTAATTCGAAGCCACTTTATAGGTGATAAATTAGGTCTCAATAGTTTTATGTTGTTGTTTATAATTAGTTCAATGGTTGCTCGGTGGACTAATTACTATTTACAAAATATATGGTTTGATTTTTCACCTAATCACAATTATTGAACTCATTTTTTTTTAAATTATTTTTATAGTTCTAAAAGTTTCAATTTGATTTATAGACATATCATTGTTTCACTCCATTTACATGGTCTATGAGTTTAAATTGATTTTTATGAGTTGACCTTAGTTCTAATTTGGTAAAATATCGATGATTATCTCTAAACGGGATGTTACACCTACGAAAAGAATTTACAAATTTCATTTTGGCTTTTTATTCGTTCTTAATTTAGTACAATCAAATAACAAGATCAACAAGAAATTGAATTAAAAAAACAAAAACAAAACAAAAAAAAAACATTGCCCATTAATAATTATGTCTTTCACCTAAGGATGAAGGTTCAATCCTTATTCCCACCGTTATTGCACTAAAAAAATAAGAATTTATGAACTTCTATTAAAAGTAAAAACCACAATAAAACTTTTTTAAGCAAAGAAATTTAAATTTTAGGCTCTGTTTAGTAATCATTTATTTTTTGGTTTTTGATTTTTTCTCCTTAATTCTCTACCGTGGTTTCTACTTTGTTAAGTAAGAGAGTTGAATTATTAGTCAAATTTCAATAACAAAAACTAATTTTTTTGGTTTTCGAAACTTAGCTTAGTTTTTGAAAACATAGGTAGAAATTGGACAACAAAACAAAAAAATTAGAGGAAGAAGAAGTATTTATAGACTTAATTTTCAAAAACAAAAAATTAAAGACAAATGATTACCCAATAGAACCAAAACTTTTAAAATTTTAGGAATCAAATCAAAACTCTACCCGTAAGGGCATCGAGACTAACTCAATATTTAAATTTGAAAACATTATATTTTTTTTGAAAATGGACAATGAATTGTACCGTAAATCTTTTAGCGAATAATATATATTATATGTTAGTTAAACTCCTCGATTTTTTAAGGTAAAATTAGTATATGTCTATATGAGTTTTGGCATATGCCATATTTTGGTTTATTCTTTTTTGTGCTTTCGGTTAAAAAGAGGTGGAACTAGAGAAGCAAACTTCCATTCCTTTATGATCTGAAAAGAATGCTCGAGAGTCGAGGTAGTGGGCTGGACCAGAAATGATAGGGCCAGATGAGCCCAGATGTTAGCCTTTTAGGCCCACTTTTTCTAACTTTCTTTGTCGCTTTAATGCCGAAGGAATTTTCTACATTATTGGGTTTCCCATTCCCTTGTGAATTTTGGATTATTTATTTCTTTCACTCTCTTTTTATGATCAAATTTCTCTACCAAAATTTTAAATAATAGTAAAATAGAAGAAGAAGAAGAAAAGGAAGAAAGTTATTGTTGATGTGAACAATTCATATGACCTTTGCCTATGGCTATGGCCTCCTCGTGATATTGATGAAAGTAGTTTTTTATTTTTTATTTTATTTTTTTTAATTTTTTTTTAAATTTTTATAATTATTATTACATTTATCTTTTAGATTAAATCATATATTCCTCTCATGTATTGTTTTTCTCCCACTCTAAAAGCAATCAAATAAAAATGAAGACAAAAAGGAATGTTAGTCTAGAAGAGCACAGGAAATCCTACCCCCATTTGTTGTATAGGTCAAAATCACTCATCATATACGATTGAAGTTTAAAAAAAAAAAAAAAAGAAAAAAAATCAGAAATTTCCAAACAAGAAGATGGATAATGTACATATTTGTCTTGAAGGTAAAACTTGTTTTTATGTAAATTTTGATCAGTTTTTTAGCCATACACTCAACCAAAAGTCTAATGTTGTCAACAAAATATTTACAAATTATATCAAAAGTCTAATATAGTCTATCGCAAATAGATAATAAAATTTTGTTATATTTGTAAATATTTTTGTTCATTTTCCTATATTTAAAAACAGTTGAATATTTTAAGTGCTTAAAAAATGCTTTTAAATAAAAAAGTGGTAATTCTAATTTTAAGCATTTGAAAATTCATTCCAATCATAGCCTAAACTTAACATTGCCCAAAAACATATAGCAAAAAGCGATGTCTTTTTCTTGCTTGAAGCAATGTTTATGGCTCAATCACCAATCAGATGGATTCGTATTTAATTTCTTCCCCAAGTGGGGAAAGCTTTCCCTTCAATTTTGACAACCTAACCACTTGCAGCAGGGAAGCAACGACATATTAAACTTAAAAAGGGAATCCTGAAGGCCTCTCTAAACGATATATAATTAAGGAGTGTGAGAAAATATGGAGATTTTTTACAGAAAAACCAAGCTTTAGTTCTTGCTTTCTCTGTCCAACTTCATTGTTAAGTAACCTCCCCTCATGGTAGTTTCAAACCTTTAACTTTTGTTTGAGCTAAAATTTAATCAATTTATTGAGCAAGCTACGTGTTAATTGGGATTCAAATTGTCTTAACTTCTCCTTATTTGTTATGTACTATTATTTTTTTCTGGGGATATAATTGCCCATTCATTAATGTACGACCATTTTCACTAACATCCGAAAAACTTACTAGAGAAGAAAGCAAATATTCAGACATCCTCAGTGCATTTCATAAATCTATTCCCTTTCAGACATTTTCCAAGAAAACAAACCTGTAGTTACAGAGAGAGTGAATTGGAAAGAGAGTTTTAAAGCAAAAGCAAAAGGTGAAAAGCTCCGGCCATCTAAAAGCACACAACCAGACCGATCAATATCACTAAAGCAAACATGTACACTGTATAAAGAAGAAATAGGCTTGCTTTCCGAAGCGCTGTAGAAAAGAAAGGGTGTTGATTAGGAGACAAGGATTATAAGAAAAAAACGAAAAAATTATGACGAGTAAGAATGGAGGTGAAGGAAATGGCGAGAGAGTCCTAACGGAAGGAAGTAATGATCGGAGCGAAGACAAGATGTCTAAACTGACCATATCTACGTTGCAAGCTATGGAAGAGGAGATTGAGAGGAAGAAGATGGAAGTAAAAGAGAAGGTAGAATTTCAGTTAACCCGTGCAGAGGAAGAAGCCAAACGCTTGGCACAAATTTGGGAAGTAAGTTTTATAATTACTCTTTCATGTAACACGTAAAAAGGGTCCAAATTTAGCCACCTTTGATCGCAAAATTATAATATAAATTCTCATATTGACTTTAGTTAATTTATTTCTGAAGAAACGAAAGAATTAATCATACGTATTATATGACAAGAAGATTGTGATTTTTTTAAAACAAGGTTCGAAATTTCTAGGCTGAACAAAAATTTTGTTCCTGGTACAAAACTGTAATAGCGAATTTTTGGTGCGGTGGGATGGAAGCATATAGTACCCTGAATTTATGCCAGACCTCAATTTCGCAATTACCCTCTAAATTTTGTCTCCCTTTACTCAATTATTTATAGAACTTCAATAATCTTCATTTGGAAATCAATTTACATCCAGTAGAAATGGATAGAACTAACTTTTTAATAAGAGGATCAAAGAAATTGCGGAGAAACGCCAATAACAATCAGCAAAACAATGGGAAAATAGTGGAAAACCATTAGTTTACGAGTAGCAATTAATTAATTAAAGGTTAAACATTTTGATTCAGGTACTTTAGACTTCATCCCATAGTTCTCCCTGTAGTTCATGTACTCTAAATAAACCTTGAAGTTAATTTTGATCAAATTTGCTAAAACAATAACAATAGTTTTCATTCAACAAGGGACAATGTAAATATCTTTCCAAAATTTATATAAGACAAAACAGACTAAATTTTCTTTAAAAATGTTAACCATAGACTAATTTTAAGATTTATTAAAAGTACATAAACTAAATTTGAATATTTGAACACAAGTTCATGAAACACTTTTCAAAATACAAGAATTGGCAAGTTAGTCTTAATTAAAAAGAAACAAATCAGAATCGAATTGAATTTCAAGTTCTCGGCTATCAAATAAATGCTCCAATGTAATTAAAGTAGGAAGCAATAAGCATTTTCTTAATAATTAAAGAAATATATTACTATAACAATGTTGTGGATGATGAAGGAGCTGGAGGTAATGGGAGATCCAATGGGGAAGGAAGTTGGTGTTGTGCGAAAAAGAATTGACACAGTCAAGAGAGAACTGAAATCTCTGGGACAGATCTGCCAAAAGAAGGTGCTTCCTCAATAACAAGAATTCTTTTAGACTCATCTTTTTAAGATTTCCTCTTCAATTGTATAATTGTTTTAAAGCTTGATTTTGATTCTAACCACTAATTTTATAACGAAAGTTTCAGTTAGAAATGGAAGATATAAGGTGAAAATCATTTTCTCTGAATAAATGGTAACAGGAAGAGGAATATAAGGAAGTCCAGGAAGTATTCAAAGAAAAAAGCAACGAGAAAGCTCAGCTGCTGGCTACACTAATGGAGGTATATAATTCTCAACATAATCTGTAAATGTTCCAGCATTTTCTTGGCAACCAAAAATATTTTCTTAAGTTATCCATTTGTACATGGTCATAATCTTATCAGCTGCTGGGCCAGAGTGAGAAATGGAGGATGAAAAAGCTCGAGGAGTTGAATAAGAATATAGAATCAACGAACTGAATGATGAGTGCATTAAACGAAATGATATGCACCTTTTCTTTTCAAGTTTGTATTTCTAAAGTGTTTAAAAATAAACGTTGAGGCCATATTCCCCATGCAAGACTAGCAAAAGAGTTACTCTGATCAACATCATAATTAGTATCAACAATATTGTTAATCTTGTTATCATATAGTGTCTGACAAATTTTACCTGTCTTCGGTTTTTGAAACATTTGAATTATAACTTTTTTTAATTTTCATTACATGACTTGAATTTTGAAAATCATTTAAAAAAAAGTAGATAACAAAATAAAGAAATCCATAGTGACTAACGTAATTTTCAAAGATCCAAAACCAAAAAATTAAGATCCTGTTTGATAATCATTTGATTTTTTGTTTGGGATTATTTGAAATTAAGCTTATAAACACTACTTCCAATATGAGTTTCTTTGTTTTGTTATCTATCTTCTAACAATATTTTCAAGATACATATCAAGTTTTGAAAACTAAAAAAAAATGTAGTGTTTAAAAAATTGTTTTTGTTTTTGAAATTTGGTTAAGAATTCAAGTGTTCCTTGAAAAAGATGAAAATTATTATCGAGAAACTATGAGACAACAATCCCAAGTTATCAACTCTAATCATTTAATGAACAAAACCCAGGATCGATGGATGGGCGTAAGAGCATAGTTTTGCTCTACCCATGCAAATTAACAGATGGCCCATAGGCTATAACAAATAAAATATGCAAGGAAGAACTTTTAAGCATTTGACGAGAAATTGATACCTAAAATCATGGATTGGATAAAATGATATGCATGAACGAACCATATTGTGGCTGCAAAAGGCTCTCAAATCAGAAGAATGCATATGATCGAAGAGATGACTTACAAAATACCTCGGAGAAACCCTCAATCAGGTAGACGAAGCTGTTTGTACTCTGCCAAAAGCTTAGGGATATCGTCCATACGTAACTGTGAATTTAAAAAAAAAAAAAAAAACAAAACAAAACAAAAAAAAAAAAAACAAAAAACAAAAAGAGGAATAAAGAAGATATATGATGACTAAAAATTCAGTGGGAAAATAAAAGATGCTTGCATAATAAACCTAGATAGAATCAGAAGAAATAAATACGAATATTAGAAGGGTGTGAGGTGTATATGCTTAGAAAACAATATTTTCGTAGAATTAAAGTCTTAAGTTCCAAGTCATTTAAACTTTATTGCCTTCTAATTTAAAGTCAAGTTCAAGAGCCTCCGCTTCAGTCATTTGATTTCTGAACAGCACCTGTTAATTCAACTTCATAGCTCATATCTTTTTTTTGATATCCGTGAGTGTCCGGGCCAGCTTACATGCACCTCAACTAATCTCACTGGACAACCCGCCTGACCCTACAACATTTGGGTGTCAAGGAAACTCATAAGAAATTAATTCTTAGGTAGGTGGCCACCATGGATTAAACTCTTGACCTCTTAGTCATTTATTGAGACTATGTCTCCTTTTTACTACTAAACCAATCCATGATGGTTTAGCTCGTATCTTTTATACTAATTGAGAAGGGAAGAGAATCAAGACGTAGAGCTCGAGGCAAGACTGCAGGTGAAATTCCATCATATTGGTCGTTGGAGAATTTTAAGAGTATTTCCTACACCTATCATGAAAATTAAACAGTGGAGTATCGGGGCGTGAGGTGATGGGGGTGGGGGGATAGTAATAGTTTGGTAGAGTGCGTAGAATCCAATGTTTTGGTAGAATTTATAACTCTAACATCCAGGTCATTTAAACATTATTGTCTTGTAATTTGGTAAAGCCGTGTTCAAGACGGCCTCCATTTCAGTCATTTGATCTTTCAACAGCACCTGTTAATTCAACTTCAAAGCTCTTTTTACACTAACTGAGAAGGGAAGAGAATTTAGACATAGAGCTCGAGGCAAAAGACCACAAGCAAAACTCCATCGTATTGGAGAATTTTAAGAACCATTCCCTACACCTATCATGAAAATCAAACAGTGGTGTATTGGGGGTGGGGGAGAAGACTGGTTTGGTTTCCAAGTGACTTTGTACCATATGTAAAATTACCCCCTGCAGTGAGTGATATCCGAGGTTGCATTATATATCAGAAAAGATAACACCACAATAAGATAAAATCGACCGCAAAGAAAAGAATTCACCAATGAACTATATCATGCAATACTTGTTCATACCTGATGAAAATCGTTAATATGGTAAAATTGATATGCGTCTTTTCCAGGAAGACTGGTACTAATGAATTCTGACTGAGGCCTATCATTTGCACTGCCATTTTCAACATAAATTAAACAATGTCCAACAGGCGATTATTAACATGAAAATAAAACTAGGAGAGGAGTCCGTGCTTTTCACACCAAAGATGAAATAAACAATAACCAAATATTATGTATTCAACTTGACAACATGCTTCAATCAGTTGACCTATCCAGTAACCTAAACCAGATTTTGTGTCTATAATTCGGCAAAAACATATAGGGAAAAAGTTGATAATTACTTAACAGGACAAAGACATGGTAATTTGAAAAAACCAAATACAGTCAAGGTAACAACATGGTATACGTATATTTTCATGTTTTCTTTTATCTTTTTTCTTTTTATGGAATAAGTTCATGCATATTCACGTTAATCATGCTAAATTATTTCATTCGATGTCATCCACCAACATAAATTTAGCTAAAAGACATAGAGGTAAAAATAATTAAATAAGGGCAAATAAATTAAAATTCTCCTTTGTTGAATATCATCAAGACTTGCCAAACAAAAAACCCCGCATCTAATTCTACACAACAACATCCATATGAGAAGATGGATGCCACTAGAAGTTAAATTAATCAATGCCAGTGCACATATAATCAGATTTAAAAACAAATGGAAAGTGATAAAACTACTGTATGACTTAATAGATCTGATATATGGTATGTCTTCATTCTTACAAATAATTATGAGTGATCAAGCGCTGGTAATCACGAAGTAACGGCCCAAGCTCTTTCAGCGGAATTAATCTAGGATTAGAATTCCTCCAATGGTTCCTAAGTGCCCAGGTGGCCTTCCACAAAAAAGGGAAAAGAAAAACCTGTCATATATACTACTTTTAGATGGTCTTGCATCGAAATATTCCCAACTCACCTCAACATGCATGGCCTGTCCAGAAATAGAAGGTTTAGCTTCACTTAAACTGTATGCTAGATTAAGGAACTCTTTGTCATCCATTTCGGCTACAACTGGAAGTCCAGGGTTTGAGAATGAGATGGTAATCCCCAAACTTCTTCCCAACTCCACTACTGCATTGTGCCTCCCGTGAGAATCCTGTTTAGACTAACATGAAATGTATTTCAAAAATATCAACAGGAAACAATTCTTGGTGTGGGTAAGGATAAGCATTATCGTGGTAATGGTAACTGTTAATGTGAGACCAAATAGGAAGAAAACAGTTACCCGAGTGATTTGAGATTCTTCATGACCATTAATTTATTCATTTGAACATCTACTATTTTTTGGACTCTTTGGGGTGAACGAACTGGTTGACTATTCAGGAACTTCTTTACTTTTGATAGATTTATGAATTTGATTCTTACTAATGCTTTTGTTTGGTGTAAATCTAAGTCTCCTTTTACTCACTATAATTTTTCTTTCCAATGGGAGAAATTTCTTGCAATCCCCTATAGTGTTGGATTTACCCTATTTCATTCATTCAATGAACTGTTTCTTAAAAAAAGAAAAAAAAAAAAAAAAAAAAAAAAGATAATAATAATAATTATAAAAAAAAAGGTAAGTAATAGTGACCAAACCATCATTGCTTAGGTTTTCCAACTGTGATTTTGCAATAAGTATGGGAGGAGCACCCGGAAAGAGGAAGAATTTATTGAAGTTTACAACTTCAAACATTTTGTGGTTTTAGTGGATAAAATATGCTACTGATGATTTTGTATAAGAATATGAACATATTGAGAATGTTTAGAAAGGATTATGATAATGATTATCAGAGATAAACAAGAATTTTGACTTCTGATTGCTATCCATTTCCAATGGTGTGGTTTTAATAATTCTCTCTTAGTAAAGAGGAAGTTTATACTCTTGTGATCTGTGTCATTTTCTCTTTAATAATAGAATAGCTATGTTCTCACTAAATTTATATCGCAAATGAACCTACTAGAACTAAGAATACACATAGGCTATGTGTTCATTAAGTGGGAGGCTTTGTTCCAATACCTCCTGTGTGGAATTGGAATCTTTGTTCAACGATGTCAAGTCCTTATTCTGAGGGAGATCGTTGGATGATGTGGTAAACAACCTCTTTACAATTGGGTCCTCTGTAAGACACAATATATTTTATGAGGACTTTTAAACTAATACGTCAATAAAAAGAAAATTAATCAATCATGAGCTATTTCACTAGTACCTCCCCAGTTCGAAGGGACACTTCGATCCATTTTTCTCTCGGTTAGCAGAGGGAAAATACAAATTAAGAGACCATAAAAGTGATAGAGCACTTCAAACATTGCAGACCAGATTCACTAAACAGCTTTCTGAAAATAAATTAAATACCTTCAGTAACTAACCACCACAAATCGCCAAAGGTCGATTTCCCATCAAAACCTCCAAATAACAAATAACGTGATCCAATACAGTTCATTGTATGGTATGCCCGTGCTGAAGGAGCTTCATTTCCAGTAGGCAACCGTTTCCACTGAGCAGTCACTGCATTTCAAAGAGAAAAAGGTTACTCACGACAGAACTGTAATCCATTCAATAGATGAAGCAAAGATGGTCATCAATCATATCAGGAAAGTTTGACAAGTTTCAGGTTTTAATGGAGCGCACAAACTGTTCTCCTTCAGATTTCTTTTGTTACATTTAAAAGTTGGCGTATGAAGTCCTAAACTAAAAAATCAAGGAGTATCTAATTCACCTCTTTCCTCACCTCACCATCTTTAAACCATCAAAGAGATTATCTTTTAGCAGCATAAGGAGGTATTGATGCACTCACCCCTGTCCAACACAATGCAATTATTGTGGTAAACGTCATAGCGACTCAGCCAACCACCAGTCCCATGTCCTCCAAATAACAGTAGCTGCTAAGACAAGAAGGGGGTTATATCCAAGAAGAATAGCAATGAAAGAACAAAAGGCTTTAAATTCAAGGGAAATAATGATAGCCCTGTAAAATGATGTAATGTGTTACTGGAAAGATAACTGAGTAACAGTTAATAGTGAAAATAAAATCTCAACATCATCACTTCCCCTAATGTCATTTCCCCACGGGAATTTGGTTAAAGATTTTTGGCATTTTCAATCTCCAGTTGTGAAGCCATAGTAACATTGAGGATTTCCTACATTAACATCTTTTCAGTCAAGAATTCAGGAGCAAGAGGGAAGATATGAATCAACTCACTATATCTTGGTCTGGAAGCTTGTTTGAAACTAATGGGAGAATAAGTATATTCTCTCTTTCTCATTTTCTACCTTTAGATCTCTGGAACAGTGGGGGAAGACAACTTATCTTCACCTTGCTCTTCTGTGTCTATTTCATCTTGAGTAAATTGTCTTTCTTGAAACAATTTTGTTCATTAAAAGAAAAAACTCCAACGTACCCTACTTCAACCAAACTTCTTTCTTCATCCCATTTTGGATTAAAAGATGATATACTAGCCACCAATAGAAGTTTACAACTTGACCGCTCCTTAACAATTTTCATTTCTGATGAAGCTGATAATGGAAGTCACTAACGGGACGAGAAGCTTGAAATGAAGTAGTGAAAAAGAACAACAATTCTGGAAAATGTAATTACATAATGTCCACCCGATGTAATGGTATGGCCACAGCGAGGAGAAGGACCTTGACCTGGAAGCTTCAGCTGAGTCCATCCAGGGCTTTCATTCTCTATCACAAAACCGAGAAACATTTCATGAGCTGGTTAAAAAATGCAAACATACAGGGCCTCAAAGAGAAATTCCATATGAAACCATAGAGCCTGAACTTCTTCACCTCACGCAATATAATCTACAAACAAACAAACCAAGCAGACAACATTACTGCTCCAACAGCGTTTCACCGTTCCATGTATCTAGAATGTCCTATAATGGTTTCTATTGAATATACTATAGTCTATGGACACAGTGAAGCTGAGAAACAAAGAAATAACACATACCCATCTATAATTGGGACAAGAAAACAAAAAAAGGTATTGAACAAACAGGTTACAAAGAAGTAGGATGTGATATCCTTAAAATGCAGCCAAGGGGCAACAACTTGAAATTGGACCTTGTAACCATGAAAAAGAAGTCATGACTTCACAATGAAAGCAAGAAAAACCAAATCTTAGCATATATATCTTAACGGTGATCACTCATCATCTCAAGGGTAATGAAACAATAAAGTCAAAGAAAATCAGCAAGATCTGCAAAATGACTTCATTTCTCAGATCTAAATGGTCATTAAAAAAATGATGGAACATGACAATAAAAGCAGAAAACTTCTCTTTTATGAGGTTATATATACATATATATTTATTATAAAAATACGAAATAAAAAGTAACCATATACTGACCTTCTTCAATTAGTCCTTTCAAAGCCCATAAGTCACCCAGTATCGGCCCACCACCTCCTATCAGTTCAAAAGGGTCAATTAGTTTAGCAGCAAAACGCAAAGCAACAGAACCACATTTGAAACAAGGAAGAAAAAGTTAAATAGGGTGATATAGATTTATTACCAACAAGATTATTCAACTATAAATAAGGAATCATACCAAAATAAAAAGGGTTTCAATGTAGCACAACTAAAGCATAAAATAGTGATTTTCCAGTGTAAGTACTCTCAACCCCTAGGTTAAGGTGATTAAAAACAGTATCAGACATGTGAGAAATGATAACTATTTTATAACATGGTCTGAAACAAGAAAGCAATCCAAATATTAGTCTCCCAGCACAATGATTTCTCACAATGTAAGAAGCTAGTGAATGAAAATGAACCAGCATCATTCTTAGTAGACATCCTGGAGCACATGGAAGAAAAATTTTCATGAATCTTGAAAAAATGAAATCTTATAATTTAATATTTTGTAGCCTCCTTTTACAACCTGGAAATAACAACGGTTAAAACTTAACTAAAGGATTACCAAGTGTGGACACATTTCCAAAGACAGAAAAGTTCCAACGTTTACAATTACACTTAATTATCTTTAGGCCACCTGATACAGAGATGCCTAATGCTTGGGGATGGATCATGGGCTGAATCGTTCTGCAATGCCTGGGGTCCAAACGGGATAATGCCCCTATTCTTAAAGTGATTCACAGAACACCCTAGAAACAACTTTCACACAAATGGTCACAATATCACACTTTTATAGGTTCGACCATATTCTCATAGAGGAATAAGGCATGCTAACAAGAGAATGACCACCATAAACAATAACTAATTACATATGCTCCTATAACAAGGGAAACCACCTAAAGAAGAGTAAACATATTCCACCAAACCCACACACAAATAGCAGAAAAGATAACAAAATTTAGGACCATGGAATGATTGTTTTGAATTTGCACGGCACAATAAAAAAGATAGGTCATAATAGATCCAGCAATTGCAACTAGAAGATCAAAGAAAAGCATTGACTATGCAAATAATGCCAAAGCCCCTATACATAAGCTTTGTCTCATTTATGACCATTACCGTACTATATGCATATATCAATTGAAAAGGTCCAAATTTTTTTTTTTCTAAAAATCCTTCACTTTACAGGTTCTGTCTCTATTATAGTTTGCAAAACATAAGTGTTACTAACATGGAAGAGATGAACCAAGCTAGCTAAACAACCAAATACAAAGGGGAAAAACAGATCAATTGCTTCAAAATTACTTGCAACACTCAATGTCATATCAAATCTTTCTCCATTTCTTCTTATCTATGTACGAAATTCATTTTTCAGCAAATCTATCATTTCTAAGATCAAAGAGAAAAAAGAATAATACATCACTAGACCACAGTACTCATATACATTGATGAAATATAAACGTATTCAATGTGCAAATGGTAATGAGAAAATCGTTTAGAAAACCCAACTGTAGAAAAAGTATTACATGTGAGCATACCTCTTCCACCATAGACAAGCAACCTTTTCTCAAGCATAATTGCTGTATGGCCACATCTTGGAGGAGGCAGTGATCCATAAACTGAAAGTTCAGTCCATTCAAGTGACACTGCTTACCAAAAAAATGACAAACTTACAGAATAATCATACAATATAACTTAAAAGAAGACGACTAATAGCAAAAGGAGAAATACTCTGAAACAAAAAAGAAAAGAAAAGAAAAAGAAACTAAGAAGCAGAAGCCACAGGAATTACTTGTGTCTAGGACATATACATCTGACAACCACTTCTTACCATCCCAGCCCCCATACCTGCACTCAATTTAAGCATATTTGAATTTAAGATATGAAAAGAGATGATTAACGCCCAGACACTCACGGGTACTCAAATGTCGTATCATGAGTGTCGTAAGATTAGTCGAGCAGACACTCACGGATATCCTTGACATCTAAATGTTGTAGAGTCAAGTGGATTATCCTGAGAGATTAATCGAGGTGCACGTAAGCTGGCCCAACCCACGGATATCTAAAAAGAAAAATAACGCCAAAGAAGAATGGAAATATTATTACTCACATGACAATTTTCCGGTTCCCAAAAGAAGATGCTGCAGCAAAGTCCCTTGGTGAAGGCAAATCACCAAAACTAGTTAGCTCAGACCATTGCCAGATATCTTGAAGACACAAGGGAACCAAAGGATAGAAAACATAGTTATGCTTCAAACACAAGCAATTTCTATCCGTTACAATTGCAAGTATTTAATATGGTAGAGAACCTTACCAGTGTCTAGAACCCAGAAATCACCCATCCTACATGTACAATGTCAGTATCAGATATCAGTACAAGTAATGTGAAAATTACAAGATGAATCAAGAGTAGCTTTGAGTATAGCTCAGGAGGACTATAAGATAACTATTACATATAATAAAGGATTCCATGTTCAGATCCAATTTTTTACCAACAAAAATGCAAAAAGTCCCCATCGCAGAGGAACAAACTAGATGATGCAGCAGGTTATTGAACCATGTAAGTGGATCGATACAAATACATCTAAAATCACTAATTTACTTTTTAATAAAATTATTGATTTTTTTAAAAGTAATTAAGTACAAATAAAAACTAAAACAAATTATTAGACTAAAAAAATCAGACTGGTTATTTACTTCCTACACCATCTTAGTTATGAATTTCTAAAGTGTCAACTCTCTATTCTCATAAATTTCCATCCTGGCTTTATTCCAACTTGAAATTAATGCTACAACTTGCTTTCATCTTCGGGGTTTAACCTGCTCTCAACATGCATCCTTAGAGTTAGAAATACTAATCCAGTCCTATGAATAGCCCAAGGCAGATATCGCTTCATTTCAGTCACCTTGAGGACAAGGTAAAATTCTGAGCAGCAAGAATTGAGAAGAAAGAAAGATCACCAATAACAAGTTATACATGTCAATAAAGAATGAAGAATTGTTAGTGAATGCCAGGGTTGGTAGTTGTTAAGAGAAGGTAGTTAGTTAGCTGGAATTGGGGGTTGTTATTGATTGTTATAGCTGACAATAGTAGTTTCAACTCAGAAAATGCCCAATATCTTCAATAGAAAAAGGGAGAAGTACAAGACCAGATATAAAAAACCTGGAGAACAGGAACGCTCATGCCCCAAAAAATTCCTGGGAAAGCTCATGCCCCAAACCTTTATTTACGAATTTCGTAACTACTATCTTTCCAATTGATACAAATTATGAACTATTGAGTATTTTTGTAGTCTCCTGTCTACTTTTGGCTGGGGAAGATGTCTTATTTCCCCATAATCTTGTAGTCGTCTTCTTTAATAAAAAGATTATATTTCTTAGAAAAAATAATTCAAACATTATGAAGAAAGCTAAATATTTACAAACTTAGGGCCAAATATAGATGATTGTCCTCATTCTATAACTAAACGGTACACATAAACTAAGGGGCACAAATATTTCCTACATTTTTCTTCTTCTTGGAATGAATACCTTTTGCTACCCAAACGTCCACCAAAGACAAACATGTGGCAATCAATTGCAACAGCAATGTGAAAAGCTCGTGGACTGGGACCAACTTGTTCATCTGAGCCATTGCCGGTGCATTCTGGCTGAAACCATAATTTCTTTTCTGCAATAAATTTCAGAGTAAGAATTTAGTGAAACAAATAAAAGTAAAACCATAATAAATTTTCCTTTCTCTGTAAAATCTGATCTGCATGTAGACAATAGGACCATGATTGCTGCAGAGATAAGAATCTACCACAATTAATTAACCCATTCAAATGACCTACATTCTGCAGTAAAGAAACAAAACCAAAGACTTCGTGAACTGAACTACATAGCTTAATCTCATTCTAACAACCTAAATTTACTTCCACAGCAAATTACATTCACCATTCTCTAATTTATTTACTCTAATAAATTCCCTGCCAACATCTAGGTTATTTAAGAGATGATATCCTTCATCAAACCATGATCGGAGCTAATGCCTATCCCTTTCACAAGTAATAATATCTGATCTAAGAGCTATCAAGGTACTTTCATCCTACAAGTCAACATAGTCAAATATGCGTGTAGTGTAAATCTATTCCTTTCAATGTAAATTTTTAACTTCAAGATTTTCCCAAGCAAACCTGATGTAAAATGAAGACATTCACTGCCTTACGACTGGGAACGGCCTTCATTAGCTGTCCATTTGCTTCCTTCAAGAATCTTTTTCTAAAACCAATTTCAAACAAACAGTGCAAAAATGTATCCTGAATGAAAGAATCGCACACTTGCTCACGAATGGTTCTCAGGTATGAAATTCATTTCACCAATTCACCGTTACCCTAGAAGTTATACTAACGAATAGATTCTCTTTCTTGCATTAGTGTTTACACCAGGATTTCATCGTAACCGATCTCTACAGCTATCGCAAAAATTCTAGTGAATAAATCTCCGTAAACGAAGTGTGGTGAGGCATAAGCAATACAAAAATCCGTATCATAATAATCTATCTTCGCACTCGGTAATATCGAGTTACAATATCAACAAAACGTAAAATCATATATAAACCGGATTAAGAATCGTGTTTACTACTCAAAACACAACTCCAACCAATATAAAAAATAACACAAATAAAAGATCGTTCAGAGAATGGAAATGACGATACAATGAACTATCTGACCAAATTTAAGTGCGCAGCGATAAAGAAAGTAGCAGAACAGTACAATTCCGAGGGAAAAAGGTAAATGAGAGAGTAAAAGGCATAAGTACCGATGTCATAAACAGCGATATCGCTCAGAAATTTCTTGTCGACGAGGCCACCAAACACGACGACCTTCGAATTTCCGATGTTAACAGCAGAGTGGCCACTGAAACTCCAGAGGAGTAATCCATGAAAATTATTGTAAAGATAAATCGTAGAGAATTCGTACAGAGAGAAAGAGATGAGTGCCTGCGAGGTCTGGGAAGAGTTCCAGAGAAATCGGAGGGAGAAGCTTTCACCCAGTAATGCATACTTTCTTCTTCTTCCGCTTTTCTCACTTCACCTGAGACGGCAATCGAGAGGACTTGGTCAACATATAATTACAGACCCTGCCCGGAAAATTTCCTTTTATACCTACGCTGGAGAGTGTTTTTCACATCGAGATTAATTTTGGGAGATGAGAAATTAAAATTTATCATTTTAAGGAAGGGTTGTTTTCAAATTTAAAAAAATTAATTAAATTATTTACAAATATAACAAAATTTCATTGTTTATTATAAACAATTATAAATACTAATATCAATAATACATTTATCACTATCTATTATTCACAAGCGGTGATGTTTTGTTACATTTGAAAATATTTTTAATAATTTTATTATTTAAAACAATTGTCTTTTAAAGGATTATGAGATTCATTTTCAAAAAATAAAAATAAGAATAAAAAATAATTATAAAATTATGATTTAGGTTATTTTCGAATATAGCAAAATAAATCAAATTATTTATAAATATTGAAAAATTTCGCGGTCTATAGCTTAGTGGAATTTGTCCACATTTATAAAAAGTTTGATATTTTTCTATTTATAATAATTTTTTTTTATAATTATCGTTTATTTTAAAATTAAACAATTTAAGTCTCAACCTTTAGAAAATGTTTGTTTATCTTTAACTCCTCGGGCAACATAAACTATTAATTGTGTTTTTCTTTCATAAAAAAGAAAATTCATTGAGACGAAGAAAATTCTAGAACTCATCAAAATTGTTTTGAAGTAAAACTCGAGAAAACTATTTGAAATTCGAATCAACTCAAATAAAAGTCTTTGAAATTTGAGAGTTTGAGCCGCAACCATGAATTGTGGGTTGTGTGTGATTTCCTTTAAGAACATACCTAAGACCCTTACTTTTTAAATTGGGCATCTTCTCCTAAGTTTCTTCAAGCAAATCCCATTGGGAGACAACATCTACGCATGATGATCGATGGACTTTGAACAAACTTCATACGTGGTAGCTAGCCATTTGTGAGTAATATATTTAATAAATAATAAGTTAAAACGCTATTTTAGTTCTATTTTTTATTTAATTTCAGTCTCTATTCTTTAAATTATTCAATTTTAATCTTTATATTTTAAATAATCTTAAATTTAGTTTTTTATAGTTATTTTTTATTAAAATTAATTAAAAAAATAGTGAATAATGTTTTCAAAATTTATAATTAAAATGCTAATAAATAAATAAAAAATTAATTCACAATAAACTAACAACGAGGAACGAAATTTAAGATTTATTAAAAATATAGAAACTAAAATTGGACAATTAAAAGTATATGACTAAATTTAAACTTCAAATTATAAAGACCAAGATAATATTTATCTTGGTAATAAACATAACTCTAATTTTTAAGTTTTAATTTAATAAAATCCACTCTCTCCTCTTCACTTCTCATCTTCTTTTTCTCTCACCACTTCTGACCCAACCAACCTCCTCCTCGAACCTTTCATTTGTGATCGTGATTGTTGTGTCAATTGAATTATGTTCATTTGTGATATCTTTTGAACTTATTGAAAATTAAATTATTATATCTTTTAAATCCATGTTTAATTATTAACTAAAACGAGAAGTCTGGCTTGTAATCTAAGATAGTTGGTGGTGTCTTTTAAGAATTAGTATTTAAGTGAAAATGCTAAACGAGCATAACTCAACTTATATATAGTATGTGTTAGCTATCAAAAGATACGTTGTTTCGACCCCTCCACCCCACAAAAAAAAAAAAAAAATTAAAGTGAATATCAAAATATTAATCTATAAATTACGATTATATTAATTAATAATTTAACTAAAATAAAAATTAATAATTAACTAATAATTAGTTCAATTACAAGGTTTACTACATAAACTTGAAAGTTTATGTATCTGTTTTATGTCTAATAAATTTGTAAACTTTTAAGATTGTTAGTAAATCTTTAAATTTTCAATTTTGTATCAAAAAGGTCATATTCAATTTTGTGTCAAATAGGTCCTATATTATATAATTTTAAGTTCACATATTTAATAAGTAAGTTCGATTAGATATAAAATTCAATTTATATTAAGTAATTCTTAAAAATTCGAAAAGTGATGAGATTAAGGATCTAATGTAAAAAATTAAAAAAAAAAAAAAAAAAAAAAAAAATCACACATTTTTTAACTTTTTCTAAAAGTTAAAAATCATTAGACATAAAAAAACTGAAAATTGATGCATGTATTTAAACACATTTTAAAGTTTACATCGACTTTCTTAAATACAAACTTGAAATTAGTTGGGACAACATTTATAATTTAAATACAATTTGTTTGAAATGAAGGTGAGTTCCCTATAACATAACATTATTTATACAATAATTATATTATAATTTTTGTTAGTACAACGTGGAGTGGAAAATTTTAAATCTCCGACAATCAATTACACATATTTTAAAAATTGCATTTAAAACTTGGTTGATGACACAATTAGATTAAACCATTTTCCATCAGTTCATTAGTTACATATTCAAATTTCGATCTCCACTATGTATAACTATTAAAAAGAAAAACAATTAATGAAATAGCTAAATTGAAGTATTTGTATTATTTAAGTTTCAAAAGGTTCGATCTCTCCATTCCTGAACCCATATATAATTAAAAAAAATTATATAAAAAAAAGCTTAATTGACCTCATATTCTAATGCATGTTTGAACTAATTAAAATCACTTTGGAACACATATTTAGTTAATCAATTCCAATTTAATGGTTAATTTTACAATTTTATATTTAACCATATTTTCATACTATTAAACTTGATTTTGAATAACTAAAAGCATTTTTTCAAGTGATTTTAAAAATGAGAAAAAATGATTTTAACAATTTTGATTAGTGACACATTGTGATTGTCTCACCAAATAATTTCTCATCAAATATTTTGCTAGGGATTTTTGTATGAGTGGCCCAAATTTGGTTGGGGTAATGTCAAATGACCTAGATTCTAAATAAAGAATTTCATGTCGAAAGAGTATTCTAAACAAAAAAGGAGTCCTTGACCCCGCGTATAAGGAGAGGTCGAATTCCAAACTTTTCTCTTGGGTATACCCATTACCAAAAAAATGGATGTCACTTTAGGACACAGGCGGATAGCCGCCCTATTGAAAGGGCTAAAACTCAGCCAAAAGTACTAAAACTCTTTTTTTTTAAGTTCTTTCTTAGTTCCACTTCTCAACGAGTTTTCAACCATTGCAAATTGATGAGACTTTGAATGTGATTTCACGTTCGAGAAAAGTCATAAGATCGAGAAATTGTAACAATGGGCAAAAATTTGTATTTAAAAATTCTGATGCACCTAGAAAATCGCGTTTGTAGTCTCATCAATTATCGATGGCGCAATCCTACAACCACAAATAGACAATTAAAAGAAATTAAGTTTGATAGTAATTTCTGGCCTAGACAAAATATTAATTTTCATTATTTTTCAAAAACCAGATGATTTGACATTAACCTAATTAAACTTGATCCAACCCAAAAAAAAAAAAAAAAAAGAAAAAAAGAAAAAAATTCTTCTTTATAGGCACCATTCTTTCAATCTCTACACACCTTTACTTTCCGGCTCCCAAAGCTTACAAAACTCATCAACCACTTCATCGATAATCCCTTCTTCCCTCTTCCTCAAAGCCTCACCAATCTCTCTCGCTTTCCCTCTCAAAGCCTCTCCACTCTTCTCAAACATTACTTCTTTAATAGCCTTCACAATCTCCTCTCTCTTAACATTCCCTTCGCCATCCCTCTTAGCCTCCACACACACGCCGGCGCACTCAACCACCTTGGCATGGTAAGGTTGGTCGAGCTGCATCGGCAGTGCCACGATCGGCACCCCAAACACCATGCTCTCAACCACAGAGTTCCACCCACAATGGCACACGAACCCGCCAATGCTCGAATGGTTCAGAATTTTCAACTGCGGCACCCATTCGTTGAGGATGAGTCCTTTGCCTTCTATTTGCGTGAGGAAGTCGTTCGGTAATGCTTCTTGGATTATGAGGTTTTGGCCCTTTGGGAACCTAATGACCCATATGAAATTCACGCCGCTCTGGTGTAGACCGTGGGCTAGCTCTTCCCTGTCTTGTTTTGTTAGGTAGTATTCACTTCCGAATGAAACGTAAACCGTTGATTTTGGGGTCTTTCTATCGAGCCATTCGAGGATTTCTGATTTCTCGTTGTTTGGTTCGATTTGTGGAATTAGAGGAGCGATCGGGAGAACCTATTAAGAATAGGAATTAGAAGATTAATTCTCTTCTCATGGCTCAACAAAACTCGTGTTTATAAGATAGATAAATATTTATCTCATTGTCAATTGGCTATTAGATGGAATTTCGTGTTATATCTAATATGTTATTAAAGTTCATAAAGTCCAAATGGGTATTCAGTCCAATAAAAAGAAAGAGCAATATTTAATATGTTTTTATTTATTCGATCTCTCAACTTTCAACAGTGTCCAATATAATAGCAAAATTACTAAAGACCTAGTTGGTAGAGAGTTTGGAAACAAGGATTTTAATGAAAAAAGTGTTGTATTTTATACTTTTAGATATGTTTTTGGTAACATATACAGAAATTGAATTCTAATTTAAATTAAAATATGTTTGATACTATAGTTATTCACTAATATTTAATTGACAATAAACTATTATGAAATTATTCATGAATATGATTTATGTTCAAAAACCTATAATTTTTATTTTGAATATTATAAAATTTATAATACTTTACATAATAATATGATTTTTTTTTTTTAAAAAAAAATGAATTGAGTTTATAACCAAACATATTGTCCTTCTAAATATTTTTATCTTTATTTAATATAGCTTTGCATTTTAAAAATTAAAATTCAAAATCTAGAAATAAAAACATAAAAATGTTGATTTTAGAATTTGTCCGATTTGGATCACAAAATCTGAAAATTTCTAATTATATGTATAATAGGTTGTTGACAAATTGGAAATTTGACCGACATGCTCATAAAATAAACATAACTCAACTGTATAATGAAAGTGTGATCCCTAAAGATGAGTACACTTTGAAATGCTCCAATATTACTCAAATATAAATTATTCACTGGCCTTAGGTCAAAGAAGCAAGATAAACCAAACCTTCTTCTTCAACGAGGAAGCAAGAAACTCGATATATTTCCCTTCAAATTCTGGAGAAGTATTAACCAAAGCCACATCACAAGACATTCTCATACACTCGAAAAACCGCATAGCCCAATCATGCCCCACCTCATCACAAACCTTCCTTACACTACTCTTCGAAACCCAATGCTCACTCAAATCAACTTCCGGAAAAGGAAATTCCTGACCATTGTTCCAAAACCCATTCACCAAACGAGCAAGAACCGCAACGCCAGTGACCACAAAGCTAACCACAGGAATATTCCTTGACGACGCCGACCGAACCGCCCACGGCTGGAACAGGTCCGAAACGACCAGGTCCGGCGCCAGCCGGTCCAAGAGAAGCTCGAAACCGTGAGCCGCCATGTCGAAAGCCTTGACCAAAGTGGGCTCGAGGTGCAAGGGGATGCCTTTGGTGGTGTGCATATGGGCGGGCAGGTCGGGGAGGGATAGGAGATGGAGGGAAATGAGTTCAATGGAGTGATCTCGGGCAAGGGTTGGGTTTATGGCTTGGAGGTTAATGGGGGAAGAACATAAGTAAATTTGGAAGCTTTTTGAGAGTCTTTTGGCTAGCTCGAAGAATGGAGTTATGTGACCGTGGGCTAGCCATGGGAGCATGAGGATTTTTTTGGTGGTTTGTTTATCGGCGGCCATGGTTGAGTTGGATTTGTGGATAAATGAATAAGAAAGATTACTGATTTAATATTATAAGGAGCATTTTTTGGTTTGCTCTCTCTTAACTCTTCTGTGAAAAGAACGTGGAAAACGTGAGGCTTTTTGTAAGTTTGGTTTGTAGTGGTAGGTGTTTGGAAAATTGCTATTTTTAACCTACAAAATTTTTTACACAAAACTAAACTCTTTTTTAAAAATATCTTGTTCTAACCTTTTTTCAATTTTTCAGAGTTTCAGAAGAGGGTCCCACATGATGTAATGGTGTTAATACCAAAAACCATTCATTATCTTATTCTCCAAACCCATCATGAGACCATTTTCTTCTCTAGAATCTATTTTTTTTAGTATTCTTTCATTTATGTCATTTGTGGTAAAACTCCTCTTATGTGATCCAATTTCTGTAAATAAACCCACAAAGAACTTCTTTGAAACGTTGATTTTTGAAAATTTATGTTTTCAAATAGTTGGCGATAAAAAACAAAAAAGAAAATCCAAATTTTTATGTGAAGGAGGTTTAATATGTGTAGGAAATTTCTGAAATCAGATAGAAAAAGAATTTTGTATGCTTTTTTTGCTTGCTGTCAATTTTTCCGTAAGTTCATGTTTTCCGTAAGTTGAACGAGTTTATGGAAAAAGTGATAGAATGCCTAAGTCTCATAGAATACACGCCAATTTTAGGGAAGTTTGAGCATTCTGTGATTTTTTTCGTAAGGCAAAATCTAAATTTCCATAAATCAGCATTTCAAAGAAGTTTTTTGTGGGTTTATTTTCATAAATTAGGTCACATAGGATGAGTTTTGCCGCAAATGACAAAAATTAGAGAGTAGTGTAAAAAAAAATGAACTCTAGGGAAGAAGATGATCTCAGGGTGGATTTAGGGAACAAGACAATAGTTTGAGGAAAGTAAGATGGTTTTTGAGTATTAACGTCATTTCACCACGTGGAATCCACCTCTAAAATTCTCAAAAATTAAAAAAGTTAGAAAAATAAGTTTTTGAAAAAATGAATTGATTTTGTCCCATCAAACAAATTTTGCTTTAGAAATAATTGTGTTTTCTAATTTTTTTTGGTTTTATGTGTTGCATGCATCTCACCCTATTAAAAAAATAATATTTTGAACTCAAGTCAACCTTCCGTTACTTTTTTTAGTGCTTTTTTTAAGTGACACAATTCTCAAGATGAATGGCATTTTTTTGAACAGTGTATCCTAGTAAAAGACAAAAAATACTCTTTTTTTTTTTTCAAGAGCTTGCACCCAGCATGCAAGCTGCACCAATCAAAAATTGTCACTATTCTTTTAAAAACATATATTTTTTAAATTTTGAACATTTTTATTCTTTTAAAAATATTATTTTTTAAATTTTTTTATTTGTATGACAAAGAAGAGAAGCATCTTAATTAGGTGCAGCTTAATCTTAACCACCCTAATCATTGTTCTTTTTTTAAATAGTACCAAATGAAGTTTGACTATTTTTTTTTTAATTGTTATTGTTCTATATGATTAAAAGATTGGATAAGATGTACAAATAGGTGTAGCCTATAACTCAAAAGTATTTTTTTTTACAATATTTCGGTATATTTAGACCATATTTACAACTATTCAAAAGCCCATGATGCAAATATTATATTTATTTAGATGGACAACTTAAACTTATTTCAACTCACTCAAGTATCTACTATTGACCAAGAGACCAATGCTTCAAATCTACCACTTCCACCTATAAAGAATGTTAAAAAAATTTAACCAACAAACGAAAAGATATGTGGTTCAAATTTTACTACTGAAAAAAAAACTAAAATTTTTTTGGCAAATTACAAAACTCACCTCTAAATTAGGGTGGTAATTGCAATTATACTCTCTTTACTTTCAATTATAAAAATTGAGTTTTTAAACTTACACAAGAATTTTAAAAATTTATTAGAATAGAAAAAATTAAACCCCAAATAAAAAAAATTTAAACCCGCCAACCTATACAATTTTTACCAGTGTCAATTTGCAATTTGCCCAAGGTTTAGAGAAAAACCGCCCCTTGTGAGAAAACATCCCGACACTTTATAAATGAACATAGACGGGGGGAATAAAATTACACACATATGCCCAGAAAAGAGATCTTTTATAGGCATTTCGCCATGGATGCAAGACAAGAAAGCTTCAAAGTTTTTATGCTTCCATGGTTAGCCCATGGCCATATCTCGCCCTACCTAGAGTTAGCCAAAAGGCTTGCAAAGAGAAAATTTATAGTTTATTTCTGCTCCACGCCTGTAAATTTAGAAGCCATTAAATCAAATTACCTTTCCAAAAGCTACTCTGATTCAATCCAATTAGTGAAGATTCATCTCCAATCAACACCAGAGCTTCCTCCTCATTATCACACAGCCAAAGGCCTTCCACCGCATTTAATGCCCAAACTCAAAGACGCCTTTCAAATGGCTGCCCCCAATCTCGAATCTATCCTCAAAACCCTAAATCCAGATCTCCTAATCGTCGATATTCTCCAACTATGGATGCTTCCGATTTCTTCATCGCTCAACATTCCGATGATTTTCTTCCCTATTTTTGGCGCTATAACCATCTCTTTCTTGATCAGAATCGTCTCCAACGATGTTCGATTTCCAGAATTTGAGCTTCGCGATTACTGGCAATCGAAATGCCCATATTTGCAGATGGATGAAACATCGCGTCAAACGTTTAAACAAAACTTGGATCAATCTTCAGGCATTATTTTATTCAAAAGTTCCAGAGAAATCGAGACAAAGTACTTAGAATTTCTCGCGTCGTCGTTCACGAATAAGATCGTGACCACCGGTCCTCTGCTTCAGGAACCTGCATGCAGTGAAAAAGAGAAGCACTACGAAATCATTGAATGGCTGGACAAGAAGGAGCTATATTCGACGGTGCTGGTTTCATTCGGGAGCGAGTATTACCTTTCCAAGGAAGAAATTGAAGAAATCGCACACGGATTGGAGATCAGCGAGGCGAATTTCATATGGATTGTCAGGTTTCCGAATGGAGATGAGACGGCGGTGGAGGCGGCGGTGCCGGAAGGATTCATCGAGAGGAGTAGAGAGAGAGGGAAGATCGTTAAAGGCTGGGCTCCGCAGACGGAAATACTGGCTCACCGTAGCACCGGTGGCCACATGAGCCACTGCGGATGGAGCTCGTTCATGGAGAGCTTGATGTACGGCGTGCCGGTGATCGGAGCGCCGATGCAACTCGACGGGCCGATCGTCGCGAGATTGGCGGAGGAGATCGGCGTGGGGTTGGAGATCAAGAGAGATGAAGAAGGGAGAATGATGAGGGATGAAATTGCAGGAGCAATCAAGAAGGTTTTGATGGAAAAACCAGGGGAAGTTTTTCGAAAGAAAGCAAAAGAAATTAGCAGCGTTTTGAAGGAGAAAGACGATGAAGAGCTTGATAGATTGACAACGGAATTAGTGAGGTTATGCGAAACGAAAAGAACATAAACTTTTTTAGTTTATTTTCGTGGTTTTTTTTATAAAAAAAAAACAATTAATTTCATCACCATTTTTATAAAAACTATTTTCTTTTTCAAAATTTGACTTATTTAAAAAAAAAATATACGGGTAAAAAATAGGTAAAAAAAAAACAACTAGAAATTTAGGAGTAAGGGATTTTTTAGGTTTAATTTTCAAAAACTAAAAATCAAAAACCAAAATGGTTATCGATGTCCTAGTTGATCAGTTATTAGCTTTAACACAGATTTTTAGTTTAATTTTTATTTCATACTAAATTTCAAAATGTTATAGTTTTATCTAGGTGTTTAAGTTTAATTACCATTTGGTCTTTAAAATTCAGAATGTCACATTTTTATCAAGTTTTGAATGAAGTTTTTATTTGATCTCTAAGTTTTAATATTTTACACTTATATATTTTTTTTTTTTTTTTTGTAAATGCTTCCTTTAGATTTTTATGTTATATTTCAGTTAATGATTAAAAATTATTATGGCTAAGTTTTTAATTAATTTTTATAGTGATGGAAAAGTAATTAAAAATTAATTATAATTATAACTCGTTTAAATATTTTAAATTAATTAATTGCAAACAACCGAAGTGACTATTAAGTGAGAAAATAAAAGTTAAATGACTAAATTAAAAATCTAAACTAAAAGATACTTTTGAAAAATAGCTAAAAGGAATAAATTTATTAATTTCTCTAAATATTTAAATAGACAAATATACTGATGATAGAAACAAGCTACTAATATTTTCTGCAAGTACAATTTTGTTGTCTAAAATTTAAGTTTGATGTTAATTTATTTCGTCGTTAAATTTTTTAAGAGGAACACTTTAGGTTAAAAAATTGTTAAGGTGAGAAATTTTTCTTAAAAATAACATTTTTGATAGGCAGGTCATAGCCATAGATGGTAAGAAACGCCAAGGCATAATGTGTTTAAAAATAAGATGCATGAAATCAAAGACTACAGTATTTAGTTCACATGAGAATGTTTCCAAAATTTTATAAGAATATAAACTATGTTTATATTTATTTTATTTTATTTAATAACCATAGTTGAGGTTAAAGAATTGTAATTACAAAATTTTATTAAGAGTAACATATTACTTTCCAAATATATTTTTAATAGGAATGATCAAATCATTATGGGTTAGTCTAGTGTTCGTGGAAACATTAAAAAAAAAAGGTCAAAGAACTAAAGGGTGATTGGTTCAATCCATGATGGTCACAAGATTTAACATCCTCGATTCCGATGAAAATTTTGAAGTCTCAATTTTTTTAAAATGTTGATGAAAATATCGACAAATTAAATATTGATTATCATTTATACTAATGATACTTTGTTGCTTACTTTTTATGTTTGATTGAATTTTTTAATATAATGAAAATATTGATTCGCCCTCGTGTCCATGCCGAACCCATCAAAATGTGAAAATGTTGACATGTCAATAGAAATTTAAGGAAATTTTTTAATTTACATCTCTAAACTTTAGGAGTTGTATCAATCTAAATCCTCAACAACCAGTAATGGTATCAATTTAAACTTTGAATTTTTGTAAGTGTATCAATTAACACCTTCTTTCAAACCTAATTAAAAAAAAAAATACCGCTTGAAACACGTGATGTTTCAAATTAAAATTCTACATTGCTATAAGAATTGTCCATGCATTCAATTAGAACACATGTATGCACTTATTCAAATGTAAGATTAATAAAATGAACAAGTGGAATTGATGCATAGACAAATTTCAAAAGAAACCTTAATTGATAATTTAAATTGACTCAATTATGAAAGTTTGTTGAGGTTTTAATTGATAAAATTATAAGTGATGTCTATCCAAATAAAATGTAATGAATTATATAAATTGATATACTTACAAAAGTTCGAGGTTAAATTGACACAACTATTAGTTGAAGGTTTGAATTGATACAGTATCTAAAATTTATGGATGTAAATTGATATTTTTCTAATTTAAATACGATAATTGTTTGTAGGGTTGTACTTAATTTTTTCTTTATAAATTGTTAATTATTTTGTTATATTTTTTTCTTCAATTATACGTGGATGAGGGAAATTGAACCTCTAACTTCAAAGTTGACAGTACTATGCTAATTGAGTTATGCTAATTGAGTTATACTAATTTTGACGATTATTTTATAGTTTAAATACCGATTAGTCGTCATCTATACTATCTAGAATGGTTTATGGGGAAGAAACATTCATTTTTCCTATTTGGCCTTTTTAGTAGATGATTATGAGATATTTTATGTAATTTCACATTTAAAATTATTAAATAAAATATTTTCCTCCCAATTTTGGCTAATTTAAACAAATCTATACTATCTGAAAGGGGCTACGAAGGGAGAAACATTCATTTTCCCTCATTTGGCCCTTTTAGTAGATGGTTATGGGGGTATTTTATGTAATTTCGCATTAAAATTAGTAAATATAATATTTATCTTTTAATTTTGGGGAATTTAAAAAAATCTATACTATCTAATCGAAGCTATGGGGAAAAACATTCGTTTACCCCATTTAGCCCTTTTAGCATATGGTTATAGAGATATTTTATATAATTTTACATTTAAAATTATTAAATAAAATATTTTTCTCATACTTTTTATTATTAAATAATAAATAAATTATTTTTTTTTTTTTAAAAAAGGTCATTTCCCTATATTTTTAAGCAACCCACGTGAAAGGATTTTTTTTTTAAAAAAAAATCTTATTTTTGCCTTGTTTTTTAGCATCACTCATAAAATAAATGGCACTTTTCAAATATAGCAAAAAGAACTAAAATATTTCCAAATATAGCAAAATTTCAGTGTCTATTTGGGATAGATAATGATAGACTACTATCTGTTATCGATTGCGATAGACTAGTCTATGTGTCACGATAGACATAAATAGTAGTAGTCAATTGCGAGTTGTAAATAGTTTTTTGTCATTTAAGATAATTTCCCTAAAATAAATAAATAAATAAATCACATTTTCTCACTATTTTTAAATTCATCTCTAATTCACATTCAAATAAAATAACTCATGTTACCTAAATTAGTAGATTTTTTTCCCTAAAAGAATCTCATTTTAACATGAATGATATTACATATTTTTTTAGGAAAAATAGTTTCATTTAAAAAATTAATATTAATTTTGATTTATTTTCGAAGTTTGATTTATTATCAAATCAAAATTCCTTTATAAATTCACCACTTACCCTCTAACTTTTCATCTATTATATCTCTTTCTTTCCCATATTTTACTTTTCTCTTTTTCTATTTCTTAATAACTTTTTGTTTTCTTTTTACAACATCATATGTGCGTCTTAACTCCAATTATTATTTCATTATTGGTAAGGTATTTTGTCAAATTTCCTCTATAATTTCACTACTTACACTCTAAGCTTTCATCTATTATCTCTCTTTCTCACTTTCCTTTCTCATAGTTCTTTTTCTTCTTCTTCTATTTTGTTAATAATTTTTTGTATTTTTTTTTTTACAGTCTTATGCATAGGTTGTCCTAGCTCCAACTATTTCTTTTTATATGCTAAAACAATTGAGTATTAAATATTTATGAGTTTTGCCATCGAAAAGAATATAAATCCTCCACCCACATTTGCCTTCCTCTCTCACCGAACCCATCATCTTCTTTTTTATTGATTGTATGCATCGAGCCCAATTATTCCTTACAATAATTTTTTAGTGCTTACGTCTTCTCAAAAAATAAATAATATTTTGGTTTAAATTAAAATTTGAACAAAAGTTAAATGGAGAAAACTTTTGATTTCCTCTTTTGCTAAATGGTTATATGGATATCTTAGATAATTTCACCTTTAAAATCATCAAATAATTTTTTTCTATTTTTGGCAAATTTCAAAAAATCCAAATTTAAAAATAATTTGTAAAAATCTCATTTTCCATATTTTTTGAGCATCAGCAAACAATAATAATAATAATAAATAAATAAATAAATAAATAAATATATATATATATATATATATATAATAAAAATAACAATAATTAATCTTACTTTTCGTACATCACACATAAGAAGGGAAAAAAATCACGAATTTGAAAATTTTTTGAAATTAAGAGCATCATCAAACCATCACCAAACCATATGTTTTTAATCGATAAATAATTGTTATTAAATTTTATAAAAATAGTATTTTAATTTAAATTAAAGTTTGAACTAGAAGGATAATCATACCATCCAAATCAAAATTAAAAATATCATTTTACTAAAGAAGTTTATTGTGAAACAAACTATTAATAATACTTTGATTTATTAAAATGGGTAACCAAAATTAAAAGAATAATCAAAATACATCACATTTAGATGGTATTATCACAAAATTTTAAATTAAAGTATAAATTAATTGGTTAATCAAATCATCAAGTAAAAAAAATTGTGTTAAAAACAAAAAAAAAAAAAACTAAGGGAGGATTATTACGAAGTTAAAAAAAAGTAAACAGTGACATTTTTATTTAAATTAAAGTTTAAAATTAAAAGATTGATAAACTCATCCAAATAAAAACAAAAAAATTAAGAGATGATTATGACGAAATTTTTAAAACTAATAGAAAGAAACATTTCGCTTTAAAGTAAAGTTAAAAATTAAGAACACAATCAAATCATTCCAATCCAATTAAAACATAATTATATTTAACTAAGAGATGGTTACGACGGAATTTTAAAATACTTGATTTTGTGAAAAAAATAAGTAAATTAACGATAATGCAGTAAACAGTTACTAAGTATTATTTATTCTCGAATTCAACCTTATAAAACACGCGCAATGCAAGTAGTATTTAGCTGGTACTTTAAAAGTTATTCAATTCTATTCCATGTAATTTCAATTGTTAAATTTTAATCCTCGTACTTTCAATAAATCTTAAATTTATTTCCTCAAAGTTAATATATTACTGAAATTAATTAAATAATGATAATAATTTTATACAATAAAATATCACATGTGAATATGTTTTTAAATTTAGTAGTAAAAATGCTATTAAATAAAAAAAATAAAATCAATAATAAATTAGAGATTAAATCTAAAATTTATTGAAAGTATATAGAATAAAATTAGAAAATTAAAATTTAAAAGCATGGTGGCTACAAAAAATAGTTTTTTAAAATATAAATACCAAAATAATATATAAATTTATTATTTTAATTATTAAAGAAACAGAAAACAAGAAAAAACATTATTATTGTTTTTTATTTTATTGTTAAAAAAATATATATTTGAGATGCATCGTTCTCCGTGAAAACGAGGAATGACATGATTCACGTGTCATGTGATTCGCCGGTTGGTTTGAATCTGTGGTTTGTAATTTAAGCTTAATTTAGGGGGAGAAACAGAAAGTAAAAAAACAAAGGAAAATTATTATAAAAAAAAAAATCAAATTATTTATAAATATATACAAATTTTAATGTTCATCAACAATAAACTTATGTTGCATTGTTCGAGTGATAGAAGTCTGTCACAAATATTTATTATTGTCTGTGACTGATAGACAATAAAATTTTTCTATATTTATAAATAGTTTAATTTATTTTGCTATATTAAAAAATCTCCCAAAAACATATTTGCTTTTAGTTTTTTTTCCTTTTATTTTGTTTTATTTTATTGGGTTTTGTGATTATGTTTTTTAGATAAAAAAACAATATATATTTGATTGCTTCTTTTAGTATTATTTATTGGCAATTAAATATATTTAATAACTATTTTTGTCGACGAGACGAGTTTAATTATAGTAGACATGCTCCTATTCTTTCTCTTGAGGTCAGAGATTGAATCTCCGCGTCTAAAATTATTATACTAAAAATTACTATTGACATTTTTTTTTAAAAAGACTAGAATAAATAATTTAGATAGATTAGAGTTAAAGAAAATGTTAGAGTCAAACAAACCGTATGAATTATGTTTTGTGATTTAGAAGTGTTTTCATATTTTGAAAACTTAAAAATAATGGACGAATTAACTCTATTTTGATTTTGAATTTGAAATTTAAAAATGTATGATGTTTCTTTGTGCATTAAGAAGAAGAAGAAGAAGAAGATGACGACGACGACTTAAAACATGGGCACACCACAAGTGCATATAAAGCTAAAAGTTTAGCCCATAAACTTATATAGTTCCTAAGGCCATGAATAACTGATTTCCGTGATTAATAAAATTCTAAAATGGCAATTATGCATCAATAAGTCCCTTACATATTTGAAAATGTTAAAAATGATATGTTATATACTTATATTAGACATTAAATTTAACGTTGTGCTTAATAGGTATGATTATACCACCTTTCTATAATTAATTTTATCTATTAACTACAAATTTCAAAACATAGTCTTTTATAACAGTTAGTTTTTAAACATTTTAAATATTTATTGAGTTATGTTAGATATAAAACTGAAGTTTATATATTTATTAGACATTTTTAGGGATAAAGTAAAAACTAAAGATGCAAAAATTTATTAGTAACAATTTTCAGAACTTAACAACTAAACTTGTAGTTTAATATTTATATAAAATAAAATTTTAATGCATTCATATATGATTTCTAGATTAAGTAATACTAATAATAAAAAAATATATTATAAATTTTTATAGAATTATTCAAACAAATAAATATGAGTTGTTTTCAAATATAACAAAATGAGCCAAACTATTTACAAATATAAAAACATTTTATTGTCCGTTAGTGATAGACTACGATAGATAATAATATTTTTTTATATTTATAAATAATTTGATATATTTTTTATTTATAATAATTTTTCAAAATATAAATAACTATGTAAATAAAAATTCAATAGCCCAATAACCCAATCGAATCAAATAAAAAGTCCTTAGAACCAAAAAGGAGTAGATATTTCTGAGAATACTATAAAATATATATATTTCAATTAATAAATAAATATTTTACGTTTTTCAAGATTATTTATATGATATTTATGTTAATTACATCTTATTGCTTACTTTTTATGTTAATGTTTTTTTAATAATATAATAAAATATTAATTCATTTTTGTATCGATATCAAAGTTATCAAAATGTAAAAATATCGATGCAAGTGCTTATTGATGAAAAGTAAGAAAATTACGGAAAAATTCAAATTTATACCTATAAACTTTAGGGTTTTAGTTGACATTAGCAATGTTTTTTCAAACAGAATGTAATAAATGATGTAAATTGATACTTATAAAAGTTTAAAGTTAAATTAATACAACTATTAGTCGAAAATTCAAATTAATACAATAACCAAAATTCAGCGGTGCAAGCTAATATTTTTCTAAATTTTAATACAATAATTGTCCCTATGGTTGTATTTAATTTGTTGTTTATAAATATTGTCAATTATTTTATATATTTTTTTCTTTTATAATATGTGGGTAGGGGAATCAAATATTTGACTTCGAAATTGACATTACAAACACAGACTATGCTAGTTGAATTATGTTCATTTCACAATTATTTTATAGGTTTAGATATCATTTTGATCCAACTACTTTAAAATTTATTTAATTTTAGTCTTTGTACTTTCAATTTTTCAATTTTAATCATTAACTTTCAATAAATCTGAAATTTAGTCCTCAATATTAATATTTACCAAAATTGATTAAATACTAATAATAATTTCAATGCAATGAAATATCAATATGTGAATATGTTTTAAAATTTTGTAGTAAAAATGCTATTAAATAATATAAAATTTTTTAAAAAATCAACAATAAAATAGTATTGGAAATTAAATTTATGATTTATTGAAAATATCCTAATTAAATTTGGAATATAGTGATTAAAATAAAATATAAATAGACTAAAATAATATTTTAATTTATTTTATATTTTGATTTATGAAAAAAAACAGAAAACGAGAAAAGGTGGTTTTTTTTTTTTATTTGATTATATATATATATCAAATGCACGATTTCCATACAAACGAGAAAACACATGATTCACGTGTTCGCGTAATTCGCCGGTTGGTGTGATTTGTGATATAAGCCTAATTAAGAGAAGAAGAAAAATCTGAGAGTAAAAAACAAATACATGTTTGATTTTGGTATTGTCTTTTACTTTATTGAATTATTATTATTATTATTATTATTATTTTATTGAAAAAACCAAAAATAATTAAATTACATACAAGCTAAAAAGGAATTTTATACAAATCTTAGCTGTCAATCTTGTAACGAAGAACAACAAAATGAAGAGAACGGAAGATGGAATAAAAGAGAAAATTACACGGAGTAATCGTGTTTCAATTGAGTTCTATATTTTTTTCTCTCTATTGAAGTAGAAATAATTACAAGTATTTATAACCAAATAATAAACTACCCATTAATGCACTAACCTTAAAGTTATATTACACTAACCTTGAAAATCTCACTTTACTCGATCTACTAAACCATTATGTCACTATCCTCCAATTTAAGAGGCACTGCTCTAAATAAGCTTTATTAATTTCAATTATATAAAAAACTAATTTAATGTTTCCATTAATTTTCAACTTATTTCAATTGAAAAAGGTTAGAAAAAAACTATATTTTACAAATTTTAAAAAATAAGACGTAGTTATGAAAGGTGAAATTTAAAAGTGGTTATTTTTATTTTTTATTTTTACAATATCCCACAAAATGAAGAACTAAAAGAAAATAGAATATGAATTCTAAGGCCGTCAACGAGACAAAAAGAAATTATCCTATTTACCTTCTTCTTCTTCTTCCTCTCCTTCAAATACCACTTTTCTCTAATTGCTTCCGAAACCACATTTTTGTTGATTTTTTTTTTTTTAAAAAAATCTTATTTTAACAAATAATGACAAAAGTAAAGTTGGGTTTGAAAGTATTGACAAAGATAAAATGGCGAAATTGTAGACGGGACCATAATTTCCACATGACAGGTAGATCATGGACTCTATTCAAGATTTCACTAATTTTTGTCATTAATTATTAAAATAACATTATTTTAGAAAATGTCCAATTTTTGTTCCCAATTCCCATTGACCAATCTAGTATGCCCAAGTATTCGTCTTCTATTAATACCCAACACGAGGAGACATTTTCACGAATACCTTTTGATCTTTCTCGTGCAATAATGGAAGCAAGTGAATCCAGAAAAAAAGTTCTTTTGTTTCCATGGTTAGCTTTTGGTCATATTTCACCATTTCTTGAGCTTGCCAAAAAGCTTTCACAAAACAACTTCCAAATTTACTTATGTTCTTCACCAATCAATCTCCAAAGCATTCACTCAAAATTGCCTCAAAGTTTCTGTTCTTCTATCAATCTTGTGGAACTCAATCTTCCTTCTTTACCGCAGCTTCCCCCTCATATGCATTCCACCAATGGCCTCCCTTTGGATTTAATTCCCACTCTCTTTAAAGCCTTTGAAATGGCTGCCCCTGAATTTTCCTCTATTCTCCATAGACTAAACCCAGATTTGCTTATTACTGATTCCTTTCAGCCTTGGGCTATTCAATCTGCTTCCTCTCTCAATATTCCCGTCATTCCCTTCTCTGTAGTTGGCGCTGCAGTTTTGGCTCATTCCATTCATTATATTCTTAACCCTAACATCAAATTCCCCTTTCCTCAAATAGATTTAATGGATCATTGGATCTCTAAGAGACATCCAGACATTTTCAAGAATCCTGATGTTTCAATGAATCTCTTTCTTCAGTGGGTGGAGAACATGAAGCTTTGTTCCGATGTCGTTTTGGCCAACTCTTTCACGGAGATTGAAGGTATTGTTGGATGGATTTAATATATAGGTTAGATTCATATTTTATAATTGAATTGAAACCGTCTCAAATTGGCTGAAAGTTAAATTTATAGTTAAATCCTTTGTTTGAATTTTGTTGAATAACAATTCAATGGGTTCAATTTTTATTTGTATTTTATTTTTTTATTTTTAAAAATTACTATGTTGCTAGTTTATAAATAACAATTTGTTTTTCTATTTAGAGTATCTTATTCTAATTGAAAGATAAATTATTTTTTTTTTCTTCTATATTGGTGAGATGATTGATGTAGACTACTTGTAGCTTTTATTACTCGGAGCTGTCATTGATTGTTTGGTGTCAATTTTGGGCTCAAACCAATATGGACTACTAACTTATTGGTATTTATTGATCAATTTCAGTCAGTTTAGGAGGGAGAGATACGCCGATCGACTGATCATGTCATCAAGTCGATCGATTTTGTGAATCACACCAAGTGAAGGATAAAAAGAAAGTAAAGGGCTCTAGTGAAAGACTGATAAGAAAAGACAAAAATAACGAAATGGAGAATTAAGCAAGAAAAGAGAGCGAGGAGAGGTAAGGAATCGGAAAGAAGAAAAAAAGTATAATATGAAAAGAAAAATTATATTTAATATAGGTAATGATTATCCATTTAAATATTATTTCATACATGTTAGAAAAGAAAAATTATTATAAATAGGAATAATAGACCTGATTTATATTTAAATTTTACTATATTTATAATTATTTTTAACCGTTTTATATTTTTGAAAATATTCATATTGTAAAAGTAAAAATAATTAAATATTATTTCATAAATGATCATTACATATGAAATTAGATATTATCTTATGGATAATAAGGAAGCTACACCAGTCACCATTACTTGTCGATCTTTTGTGAATTTTTTTTTCTTTTAATAAATATGTGGTTATTTCAATTTATAGCCTACACTATACTTATTTGTAATTTTTTTTAGTACAATAATTATAAGAATGGTGACTAAACCCCACATTTAACATATGAGGTCAAGTAAATTAAGGTTGAGTTTATTAATGTTATTTACTCCTAACAGGTAAATATTTGGACTATGTGTCTGAAATGTTAAAGAAGAAAGTGGTTCCCGTGGGCCCACTTATTGTAACGGCATCCGATGTGGCTAATGAGAAATCGGACGTCTTAGATTGGCTGGACAAGAAGCAACCGAAATCGACGGTGTACGTTTCGTTTGGGAGTGAGTATTATTTATCGAAAGAAGACAGAGAAGAGTTGGCCCATGGGCTGGAATTGAGTGGGGCAAATTTCATATGGGTAATTAGGTTTCCAAAGGGAGATGAAATGGGAATTGAAGAGGCTTTACCGGAAGGATTTATTGAAAGAATTGGAGAGAGAGGGATTTTGGTTGATGGGTGGGCCCCGCAATTGAAAATATTGAAGCATTCAAGTATTGGTGGTTTTGTGTGTCATTGTGGGTGGAACTCGGTGGTGGAGGCGGTGGTTCACGGCGTTCCGATCATAGCTTTGCCGATGCAATTGGATCAACCTTTCCATGCCAGAGTGGCTACAGCGGCGGCTGGCATCGGTGTTGAGGCGGAGAGAGGCGTTGATGGGGCGGTTGTGAGACAAGGGGTTGCCAAGGCAATTAAACAAGTGTTGTTTGAGAAAACGGGGGAGGATTTCAAATTGAAAGCCAAGGAAATTTGTGAAATTTTGAAAGATAAAGGTCAGAACATAAAAACATGCGTTGCTGAACTTCATCAACTTTGAAAAGGGTTATCCCATCTCTTCGTTTACCTTAATAAAAAAAAAGAAAAAAATTTGTCACATGTCAAATTATAATTCAACCATTCATAATCCAACAATTTAGTAGATGCACAAATATAAATATTATCTAGAATGCACATAAGTATTTTTCTTTTGAAAATCATGATAAATTTAAGGTTAACAATATGGTACCATCTTTGATCTTGTAGTTTGAAGTTTATAAATTTTAGTCTATTCGAGTTTTAATTTTAGTTATTTGGAGATGATGGAAAGAATTCTTGTTCCATAGTGCATACCTAACTGCCAATGATGTAATGAATAGTGATTTTCTTGAGTGTTTTTATCTTGTTGATGATCGTTTATTTGTACTAAACTTTTTAATTAATATTATTATACATTGCAATTTGTTTGTCGAACTTTAGGTAAAATGATAATGGTAGTTGATGGTAAATAATAAACATTTCGATGAGGCTGTCACAACGTGTGGTTAACAATTTTTTTACAATTAGATGTAAAGAGGGATTTAACTCAGATTTATTTTCAGGTTAGGCAGATAAATTATTGAATTTACATCCAACTATTGTTATGAGACAACCACATTGTTTTCGACCTTATTAAATTTCTTTAATTGGTTTCATGATTGTGGATGATATTCTTTCTACTACTAAGAAGTTGAGTGTGGTGTCTTTTTGCAAGTACACCACATGCTACAATTATTTCTATGCATCTCTTTTAATTGCATAGTAAAATAGAGTTAAGAAAATATAAGTTTTTTTTTTTTTTTTTTAACATATTTGCCACGTGGTAATCATTAATTATTGGATAACCTATGAATTATACAAAGATGGGAGATATTTGAGATACATCCGCATGTGTTTTAACGTTTTTTTTTAAGGAATGTATGTGTTTTTTTTTGGCAATTAACTATATATATATATATATATTTTTTTTTTGTGTTATTTGTTTATACGGTTAAGAAAAGAAAACAACTTTCTAATGGTTATATTTTTCTTTTCATATACAGAAAAATATTTGAGTACATCCTGTATTGTACTTTTTTTTTTTTTTTTTTTAATACTCAATATATAATTCCAAATTGCATTTGACAAAACTTTTCCTTTATATATATATATATATATATATATTTATTTTGTGATTGATGGGATGCATGACAATTAAGTCCAACATGCGCTTATCTTCTAAAGTACTTAACTTTTTGGTTTTTAGACATTAGTACTTAACTAAGGCCACATTTACCAAACTGTAATGAAAATTGGTGTAATTGAAATGATATTTCATTGATGTATGAATCGTACTAGGTCTGAATCACAAACATAATTGGATCGCTTTTGATCAAGTTTACCTACAATTATGAGTTTGCCACACTGTACTGTTACCGTTATCACTACCATTACTAGTTGACCCTAATGGTAATGGTAAAAGCAGTGAATTCCACGTAATTTTCAACAAGAATTAGATTGAGCACCCTTCATTTCTCAATTAGATTGCAAAATTTGATTACGAATTTCAAAGTGGGCCCCACAACTCATTGTGACTGCAGAATGCAGGTAAACAACAACAAAATTAATCAATTAGGGCTTACTTTTTACATTTCTATTGATGAATTACCTTTCACTTAGCGTAAACATGTCCTAAAATGTGATCATATTCTTACCAAAAGAATGAAATTTCTTCGTATAGCATTGTAGTTTAGTGTTTAATTTAGCATAGTATTAGAACTCATTAGACAGATGTGCTCTTGTAGCTCAGTTGGTTAGAGCACCCGTTTAGTAAGCGGGAGGTCTTGAGTTCGACTCTCAACAAGAGCAATTTGTTACTTTTGGGTACCTAGGTTTTAAAATACTACAATTTTATCTTTGAGATTTGTTTCAATTTTTCAATATTTACATATTTAACCTCAATTTTTTTAACTAAATATTCAATTTCCGTCTTTAGTTTTAATGTCTATTAATTAATTTATAAAGATTATGAGATGAATTTTGAAATTTAATTTTAGTAGGGATGAAAATAAGTGAAAATTAATTATCATATGATTCGTTTAAATTAATCCACAGACATTAACACCATAAAGAAAAGTGAGTATTTAGTAGCCAAAGTAAATTTAGCTCAACAGTAATTGACATGACCTTCTATCCCTTCTATCCTAAAGGATCGAGGTTCGATCCCTCATCGATCAAATTGAAAGAATACTCAGATATCAATAGTAAAATTGTAACATTTTAAAACCTATGGACTAAATTGAGACTATGTGTTTGGGAACTAATTCAGAAATTAGATTCTAATTTAAACTGCTTAAAATGTGTTTTTGTAGTTACTCACGAATATTTAGTTGACGATAAATTATTATTAATTTATTTATTAATATGATTTATTTAAAAAATTCATATAAATAACATAATACATAGTTTTTATCTTTCTTTAATATAATTTTGCAGTTTAAAATTTAAAATTCAAAATCTAAATTCAATAAAAATATAAAAATGTTGTTTTCAAAATTTGCACAGTTTGAATTACATAATCCAAAAATAGTTTTTAGAAATAGTAATCAGATTATCTGCCAAACACATTTATTAAATTTAGTGAATTTGAAAACATAAAACAAAATCGGAATTTTTTATAAAATAAAAAAAAATTAAAAAAAAAAATCCTCTTAATCTTTCACAATAGAAACCTTTGTATGGTTTAAGATCTCTGTGTTGTGTGAATCTTAATTCACTTTTGTGCATGTGCATATGAGGTGGGATTCAGCAACATATAAAAATAAGGAAGTATATATATTTGGTCCATAAATTTTAGTTTAGGTTCACTTTGGTCCATAAAAATAATGATTTGTGCATATCAAATAATAAAGTGACGTATAAATTGAGAAAATATATTAGATTAGAACACAATTCCTACTAGGTCATATAAATTTAACCGTAATTAACATGTAGTACGAGGTTCAGTTTTCATCTCTTCATTTGTTGAACTAAAAGAAAATAGGTTAAATTATATATAAACAAAAACCGTAATTGAACTTTAATATTTGTTTCAAAAATAACTTTATGCTTTTAAAAATTTCAATATTACTCTTGAGCTTTCATAAACGTTTCAAAATTACCTTTGAGATAGTTATTTAGAATTTCGAATGAAAATTGAGACATGAATGATGTGACAAATCTGGAGCGAAACTTTGAATAACAACCCCCTTTAAAATCATCATCATACCATTTTAAGCCTCAATTGTTGTCTTAAATTCTTTACTCTATAAATAGTTTTGAAACGTTTACAAGTAATATTATAACTTTTAAAAATACAATGATAATTTTGGGGGAAATGGTTTAAGGGTATTTTTATAATTTAGTTAAATAATTATGGAGTATTAAAAAATCAAATTAAACAATCAAATGTCAAAATTAATTTGAATTGAACTGCGGAATAAATTCTAGTAATTAAAACAAGCCAATAAAACCGCTTCAGAATAATAGTAAAAAAAAAAAATACTTAAAAGTTGATTTAAAGAAAATGAAAAATACAATAATAAAAATTTAGGTCTCGTTTGGTAATCATTTTATTTTATTTTATTTTTTTTGAAAATTAACCCTATTTGCTCCACATTTTTTAAAATGATTTGCATATTTTTTAAGTACAATAGTTGATTTTTTAGTCAAATTCCAAAAACAAAAATAAGTTTTAAAAAGTTAATTTTTTTAGTTTTTCAAAATTGGCTTGGTTTTTTAAACCTCAAAACTAGACAACAAATAATGAGATTTGGAGGTAGAAGTAGTATCTATATAGGCTTAATTTAAAAAAAAAAAAAATGAAATGGTTACCAAATGAAGCCTTAAGTATCTTGGTTTTTTGTTTTTAAAAATTGTGTTTGTTTTCTGACAATTTCCTAATCATGTTTTCATCTTTTCTTAGTAAGTAATTGAATTTCTAGTAAAATTCTAGAAACCAAAACAAGATTTTAAACACTGGTTGTTTCAATTTTTAAATTCATATAGATCTTAAAAATCTTCCTAAAATGTAGACAATTGAACAAAGAGTGAAAATAATATTTGTAAACTTAATAACAAGAACTAAGACTCCATTTTGTAATCATTTAGTTTTTTCTCTTTGGTGTTTGAAAATTAAGCCTTTAGACTCTACTTGCATCTTCAAATTTATTTCTTTCTTATATACTTTTTACTAATGGTTTAAAAAACCAAGCCAAAATTTGAAAACTAAAAAAAAAAAAAAAAAATTTTGATATTCAAATCGAAATAAGAAATAGGAAAAAAAAATAGGCTTAATTTAAAGAAAAACGAAAAATGAAAAATGAAATAATAAGACCTAAATAATTATGTACGACGGTTTATTAATTAAAACTCAAAACTTTAAAATTTCATACCCACAGACATCTATCAAAATTGTTTGTGCACTTCCCCCAACTTTGGGGTCACTCAAGACTCAAGAGTAACGGGCAATCAGAATTATTGTTTCAATGAGGTGCAATTTAACCAAGATAAATATACAGACGCTAGGATATATATATATATAAACTAACAAATTTTGGTGAATCTTTTTATTTTCCTAAAAAGAATTGTATCCATTGGGAGAAAATATCTCTTGAACCAATTATTATAATTATATAAAAAAAAAAAAAAAAACTCTTTGAAGCAATTTTATACATAAATATCGATAGTATTTAATTATAGTACAGCTACTTAACGCCCATTTCAAGGAACTATTCATGTGACCATCCTTAATGAAAATTACATAACTTGGACACATTATTTATTGGGCTCATTAGTATGTTTTCCATTTATTTTGTTTAGGGGCAAGTATCAATTTATACTCTTAAACTTTAGAGGTTGGATCAATTTAAACCCTAAATTTTCATAATTGTGTCAACTTAAACCCCAAACTGATAATTGTATCAATTAAATTCATAAACTTTCATCAGTGTATCAATTTAAATTCTGAACTTTTATAAATGTATCAATTTAAATCCTTCATTAAATTTTATTTGGATACACTTATAAAATTTTAAGGTTTAAATTGATATACTTGTGAAAGTTTAAGGTTTAAATTGATATACTTATGAAAATTCAAAGTTTTAATTGATACAATTATTAGTTTGGGATTTAAATCGATACAACTTCAAAGTTTAGAGTTTAAATTGATACAACTCCAAAATTTAGGGTATAAATTGATATTTACCCTTTATTTATTTATATGTAGTTTGTTTTCCTTTTCAGTTGGCTTTGGTTAGGTCATTTAATTAAAAGCTTGCAATGAATCACCTCCAATGGTGGTTAGAAATAATATTGTAGGATTGATTGTTTCCATTTCATCAAATATAGAAGAAAATTTCTTAACATCTTACCAAATATTTACCAGGGATAATCATATTATTAGATTGGGTTTGTTTTCCTAAGGTGAGTTTAGTATTGTAGTAATTAGCATGCATTTCTTTAATTTTGAAGGTGGGATTTTCACCATCCTTACGAAACATTAAAGGAAAAAAAAAAAAAAAAAAAGTGCCTCTTTCATTCAACCACTCTCTTTTTTTGTTATTTATGACCAACGATTTTTTTTTTAAGTTTATTTAAATATTTATTATTTATATTTTTATTCACTCTTAATTATCTTTCATATTTTTTTAAGATAAATTGTTTTAAATAATAAAACTACGAAAAATATTTATAAATAATATAAAAACATCACAATCTATCTATGTATATCATGACACAAATAGAAACATACATTAGTATATTGCGATCTATCACAGATAGACAATAAAATTTTATTATATTTATATATATTTTGGTTCATACCATTTCTTTAATTAAATTAAAAAAATAAAATAAAACTATTTGAGTTGCAATATGAAAATTCACAATTTTGTTTCAGTGACAGATGTGAGAGCGAGAGTGTGGAATTGAACATGATGGTTGTGCCATGTTGGCTATAAATTTTTAAAAATAGTATTTAATAAACATCACTAAATCTTAGAATGCTTCAGTCAAGCCATTTAATGTTTATGACTACTAAAATTCTAAACTAGAAAGTATCTAATAATTCTTTAAAAAAAATATATCTATATATATATATATATATATATATATTTTTGAAGTTTTAGTATTGTGTTTAATAATTTACAGCTTCATAATTTCATAAAATTTTTATGTGTATCTTGTTAAAATAGATTACGGTTTATTCTAATTATAAATTTATTGTATTTCTATCCATTTTCCTTTATAACATTTTTTTTTTTTAGTCCATTAGTGTCTATATTCAAGTAACATTAAGGACTGTTTTAAAATATAAAAAAAATAACCAAAATATTTACAAATATAACAAAAAATTTACTGCTTATGAGATAAATTACTATTTATACTTATTTGTTTTATGATAGACATAGATAGTAGTATATCGCCATCTATTTCATTATATCGTAGATAAACTGTGATATTTTGCTATTATTTATAAATATTTTCAACAATTTTACTCTTTGAAATAATTTTTCTAATATTAAATTGATTATATACCAAAAAAAAAAAAAAAAAACCGATCTAATACAATTGTCGTTGAAAATGAGGTGCACTCTTTCTCCCGAGATCATATATATGAGTTTGAGCTCATCACAATTACTATACTAGAAAATAAAATATAATAAACAGTTACTAAAAATTTGTAGACTTATCATATTAGACGTTGAAGAATCTATTAAGTATTACACATAACGTATATTTCTAATTTAATCAAAGTTATTGTAAAGTATTTCTTAAAAAAATAATATATACTTTTTTCTAGAGAGAGAGAATCTATGAGAGAGACCACGATTTGAGCTTAAACCCTTGATTTGACAATAGCTCTAAGAGGATTCTTCATGACGACGGTGAACTCCATCTTCCATGAAAAGTCGACGGAGCTGGACGGCGGATAGGCGGTCCATTCAAATTCCTGCAGCATTCTGGCAAGCATTAAATGAATGTGGACGGTGGCCAATCCCAAGCCCGGGCAGATCCGCCGCCCTACGCCGAACGGCATCATTCTGACGCCAGTGACGCCAGTAATGTCGGCTTCTTCCTTGCCGGAGTAAAATCTTTCCGGTTCGAATTTCTCTGGATTCTTCCACAGCTTCGGATCCCTTCCGATGGCGGGTAGGAAGAATTCCACGTTCGTGTCTTTCGGGATGTCGTATCCTGTTTTTTTCCAGAAGCATATATATACACATTATTAACTGAAATATGAAAAATGAGAAACTGTTGTAAACCATAAAATGCTGAACATATTTTTAAATATTAAAAAATAAGTCTATTATCTATTACTATATTATTATATTTATAAATTTCGATTTATTTTTATATATAAAAAATAAATTCATGCAAAAAAGAAAAGAAAAGAAAAGAAAATTAGATTCTAGTTTTTCTTGCCATTGTAGTTCATCCAACTCATCTAAAGTTTGCCAGGTAGGAAATAATTTATTTTCAACAAATCAAATTATTATTATTATTTTACTACCTTGCAAAAGAAAGGTGGGGAAATTATCTTTCTACAGATTGTGAAATTAACGATCATAATTCATCAAAGGATAAAGATTTTTTTTTCTTCAAATATATGTATATTTTTGAAAAATAAGTGGGGACGATCCATCTAAATATTTCACTTTAAATATTTACTTTGTTTACTATTTCTATTTACGTGGTACCTACTTCTTATTACTAATATGGTAATGTTATTGGACCTACATTAATTTATCCTTTATAATAATGGTAGACACTACTTAAAATTAATTTTAAAGAACTCTGGTGAGATGCCCGAGGAATTTAGGTGAAGGTTTAAAAAGAACATTATTACTTGTCTGGATTGTTCGTGAGGTATTTTGTTACCAAAAAAATAAAAAGGAAAAAAAAAACAAATTCAATTTTGAAACCAAGTTTTGTTTTTCTTCTTTCGTTTTTAAGGACGAAAATGGTAGTTTAAGAGAACCTGCCAATTTCGCCGGCTCCGTCACGGAGTGCGTCAAAACAAAGAACGTCGGAGGATGTTTCCGCAGCACTTCTTTCACAACCGCTTGTAAATATACCATTTTCTCTATGTCTTTTTCTTCTACTTTTCTCTCACCAACCGTCTCTTTAATTTCTTCCACAACTTTCCTCTGAACTTCCGGATTCCCTATCAATTCCGCCATCCCCCACTCTATCACCGTCGCCGTCGTGTCCGTCCCGCCGTTCAAAAACTCCGAACAAAGTGTCACCAATTCCTCGTCCGTTGCCGACGATTTCCCTCTGCCACCGCGGCCGTCGATTTTCAAATCGAAAAGCGTGTCTAGGTACGAAAATGACGTCGCAGTGCCGTCGGACGCCGGATTCTCCAGCGCCCGCCGCCGCCGATTAATTAACTCAATGACGAATTCGACTTGTTTTTTCCGAACGAGATTCGCTCGATTTTTTTCTCTAGAGAAAAAAGGAGTTAAAATCGGGAAATAATCGTCGATTCTTGGTTCGAGTGTGATCAAAACGGATTTGAGAATCTCGTCCATTTTCTCAACCGTTTCTTCTTCCATCTCGAATCCGAAACACATTGTCAACAGAATCCAAAACACCGCAAAACGCGCGTTTTTAAGTACCAAAACGACGCCGTTATTAGCCTTTGCTTCATCTCGTAACCGCTTCACGAATTTTTCCATTGCTTTTTCTCTCACGCCATGAAACTCCTTTACCTTGCCGGAGCTGAGCATATTTTCCACCATGTTGCGGCGGAGGGTCCGCCATATAGGGCCGTAAACCGCCGAATTGACTGAAAATTTATTGCTGCTGAATATAATCCGGGTAGGATTTTCTCTGGGCCGGTCAGCAAAAACTGCCCCCGTTTTAATTAGAGCTTCGTGAACGAGATTCGAATCGCTTAATACAACCATTGTTGTAGTGCCCATTTTGAGGGTAAAAATTGGGCCGTAAATTCGGCGTTGATCTTCGATGTATTCGAAGAAGGGTTTTTTGGACCGGGCGACTTGGAAGAGGTTGCCGACGATGGGCCAACCGAGCGGTCCAGGAGGGAGTTTGGGGCGGTTTTTTATGAGTGTTCTGGTGAGGAAGAAGATTAAACCGGAGAGGAAAAAGGCAATGAGGAAGAAAGTGGATGAAGAAGAGAAAGAAGCCATTGAGATGTGGGATGTGGAGAAAGGGAGTTCCATTATGGTCAGAAGATAAATGAAAGAGTGGGAAAAAAAAGTTGGTATTAAAACAGAGAAGCATGAAATTTTAGGTAAGGTTCAATAAAAGCTTTGGTTAGCATGATCATAATATAATTTCTTAATTGTTGTTAGTTCAGTGGCAATTGACATAACAAATAAATAGTTCAAACTCTTAATCTCTTAATTGTTGTACTATAAAAAATCAATATTATACATACTATATAATTTTAGGGCATGTTTAGATTAATAGAAGGATTTTTATTTAAACTATTTTAAATAGTCACAAAAAATTTAAATTAAATAATTTATTTATAAAATATTTGAAAAGGTAATGCACCACGTTAAAGAGAATTTGACTTTATATCAGGAAAGAGTCTCCCGTCAAAATTTTTGTACCAATACTTTAAATTGCTTTGGGTCTCATAATTATGTTGCTTTTGTGGATAACTTTGTTTTTTTCTCCGAGATGATATAAATCATGTGATTTGGAAATAAGTAAGAAGAGAAATATATATATACACATATATATAGTTTTTCTCAATTTTTCTATTTGAGAAAATAGAAAAGTTAGACAAATTCCTCATAAATAGTCTTTTTGTTTTATAATTAGAATTCAGTATATATTATTTGATAAACCTCTCAAAACCGGTCAACTTACGGGCTACGACAAACGATCGTGAGTAAATTTATAATTTTATAAATGAAGAAAAAATAAATAAACATGTTTTTTTTTCTTTTCTTTACTTTTCTTCTATCTTTTGGGACTAAATTTTAATAATATCCTTAAATTTAGTATTGTTTTTGTCACATTTTTATTTCAACTTTTTAAAAAAATCTTTATCGTTAATTTTGGATGGTAATGATTAGAATTTAGTTTCAAAATACATTTGATCTTTTAAAAGTTTTAAAAATATTCTTAAACAAGAAAAATCAAAATCAAAATACTAGTATATGAATAAAAATTGTTGATTCCTCATTGCAAATATACCTACTAAAAGTTGCATCAATACATTACCTATTAAGAGAAAAAAAGTTAAAAAATCCCTACCGGCTTTTAACACCTTGTCACCTCCTTCTTCCACTTACTCCTAACCCTACTTCAATCTATGATTTAACACTTTACTCTTATTCAATAATTCTCTTACACCTCTTCTTATTAATTATTTTATATTTATTTATCTTCGGAAAAAAAATTCTTAATGTAATTTTTAAACAAAGTATTATAGCTTTTATCCATATAAAAATGATATTTTTTAACTTTATTAAAACTTTTAAAAAGTTTAAAGATATCTTTTAAACAAATACTAATGGTTTCTTTTCAAAACAAAGTGCCAACGTTTATATACTAATGAAAAAGTTTTTTTTTTTTTAATTTTATTTAACGATATTATTGAAACTTTTAAAATTCGAAATATATTTTTAACACTTAGTACATAGTTTTGAGTATTTTCAATCATTTAGTTTTTTTTTCTTAACTATTTGTATGAGTAACAGTTTTTAGAATAATTAAAGCTGAGTTGCCTTCCCTGGAATATTATGAGCTATTAAATATTAATTTATGGTGTACCTAATTTTAAGGTAAGCAAAGTTTTTAGAATAATTAAAGCTGAGTTGCCTTCCCAGGAAAATTATGAGCTATTAAATATTAAGGGGTACCTAATTTTAAGGGTAAGCAAAGAAACTATTGTAGTAACTGTTTTAGATTTTTTTTTTTTTAGTTCAAATGGTGAAGGATTTGGAACCTCAGACATTTTCACTAAATTATGTCTAATATATATATGTGTGTGCATCTTGTTTACTCCAATTTAAGTAACAATGCATGCAGATAAATTTTTTCTTCAAAGACTATGTGGCTTGTTGATTTCAATTACACATATTTATATCTTTGGTGGTTTAATATTTTGATTGATTAGAGAAAAAAAATTATTTGTATTTAGATTCATTTTGATTAAAAAAAAACAGTTTAAAATACAATTTGAATGTGTTTCAAAAGTTATAATTATAGTTGTCATATATTTCAATTTTTTTTAAATGATTTATTTTCAAAATTAAACATTAGAAAAGTGAGACAAACACACCCTTGTATGACAATCATCTATTAAACACACAATTGAATGGTTAATTTTCAAAACCAATCATATTATATAGACCATTTACATTCATATATTAAAAATAAACATATTATATCTCCAAATTATACTAAGCCCCACGAAATCAACAAATAAAAAATCTATCAACGTAAAAATGACTAACAATTAAGATATTTTTATTATTATTTACCTTGAGTTGAAAGTTGAAACTTCCACTATCACATTTATTTAACTTAAAAAAATAAAATAAACCCAATAAAATAAATTATTGTTTTGATTTCTATACTTAAAATTTTATTCTCTTGGTTCTGAAATTTGCAAATATTCAAATTTAGATCTTTAGATATTATAATCCTAACTAAAAATGAGTCTTTATTATTAATTTGGAGTTAAAAATAAATTTGAACTTGGTAACCTAATAATTATATTTTTCGTTCACGACACAATGTGGTATAGGATAGACTAATTTCAAAGTTTGATTAAAAATATATCAACTAAAGTTTAACATTTAAAATATAAGAGTATTGGACCAAAATTGTCTCGATCCTAAAAAACCAAAATATAAAAACAAATATAAAAAATATTCTCTAGTATAATTAAGGGTTGTTTTTAAATATATAAAAAATGAAGCAAAATATTTTAAAATATAGTAAAATTTTATTGTCCATTTACGATAGATCACGATAGACTATTATCTATGTCTATTTGTGTCATGATACACACAGATGATAGTCTATTGCGATCTATTACAGTTTTACAATAAATTATAATATTTTACTATTATTTGTAAATATTTTCAACAAATTTATAATTTAAAATATGTTTTATATAATTAATGGTTTTTTCAGGGTCACCGAATCATTTTCTAAAATAAGAATTTTTTAATACTGAAATCTTGTAATTGGCAGACACTCAAAATTCCTGCACCATTAATTGCCAAAGTACTTATCCAAAGCCAAACACACCTAAAAATGCTTGCAAGAATGAAGGCAAAGGAGAAAGGTCTAGACTAAAGATATACAGCCGAGATGGGTTAAGAATTAATGTAAACTTAATTTGTAACTAATTAAATTAGTTTAAAATTTTTAAAATTGTGTTAGTGAGTTTAATTTAAGACTGTGCCTCCCAGGGAAATTGCCTAATTTAGTGAGTTATGAATGATGCTTGAGAATTTAAGAGTTAACAGTGTAAGTTAGTGTATTAATAATTAATTTTAGTTTTTCCTGTAAATATTTATAATGTCTCCATTTTTATGAACACATAACTCGATACACTTGATCTTGATCTTCCGTGCAATGTTTTTCATATTTTGTTTTCTTTGTTTGTTGCTTTATGTTAGAGGCCATCTAAAAGAAAAAAAATGCCAAATTTTGTTTGTTTACATCAATAGGGAAAGAGGAAGAAAGATTTTCTCCCAATTGCTAAACATTTCCAAAATTTTCACAAAAAAATAAAAAATATATAAATAAATAAATAAATATCTCCTGTCTCGATTCCCACAAAAATAAATGAAGAATTATGCATGAATGAATTTGGAAAATGTCATTTTTGGCCCCGTCTCGCCGGGTGAACATGTTTACTTAGTCACATACATAAAAACCTAAACATTTATCTTTTAAATACTAACAAAAAAAATCAAATTAAAAAAAGAAAAGAAAAAATAGGAGTGTTCAAATGACCAAAATAACTCGGACCACCGAAAGTAGGGTTGGGTTAATTTAAAATTTGGATTGAGATTGATTAATTTTTTTATGTATTTTTCGAGTTGGGTTGGATCCCAAGTTGCAATTTTAAAAAAAATGGGATTGACCCAATACAACCCTAATTACTAATATATATATATATATATTATAACTTTTAGGGTTTTAAGTTTACACCCCTGTTTTGATGTTGAAAGCCTAGACTCTCTCTCCTTCACTTTGCACCTCAAACAACCTAACCTTCGTCTCACTCTCTCTCCTTCGGTCAACCTTCGCCTCTCTTTCTCCCTCACACGAATGTTCTAGTTTTTTAGCGTTCAACCTTCGTCTGCTTCACCTGATCAGACGGTCATTCGTTTACTTCACCAATAAATTTGATTCTACAATTTCTAGTTTTATTTTTTCTTTTTTCCTCTTTCTCATTAGATTTTTTTTACTATTTTTCTTTTAATTTCATATCTCCACTTTTTGATATCTCAAAAACAAAAAGGAAAAAAAAAAAAGAAAAAAACGATAACCCAACCAAACCGGTTGGATTAGGTTTTCTATTAGTTTCATTCAGGTAACCAACCCGACTCATCCAAATTTTTTGATTGACCAAAAAAATATCCTCAATCCAACCTGTGTATAAGAATGTTGGTACATTATTGGCTAACCAAACAAACATTTGTTTTTCAGCGGCTCCCCCGTTTGCCTTAAACCACTCGACAATGGTAGTGACCTGACCATATACTAATTTCAGTTTCTCTAAAAATATAAATTCTTTTTCTACTTTTTTTAATTAAAATAAATTAATTATTTGTCAACTTAAAAATAAATAAACAAGATCTGGTTTTAATGGTAGAAAAAAAAATATTTATATTAGAAAAGCACTCACTTAAAAGAAAGTGTGTAATTTATTTATTATAAATATTTATTCATCTGTTATCGTTTAAAAACTAGATAAATATAAGCAATAATATATATATTTCTGTTCTTAATGAATGCCTAAATAAGCCCAATTCGCAGTTTCAATTGGGCTCTTCCAGATCTGCTACAACTAAAAGTGCTCGCCCAAATTTGGAGGAGCATCAGTCAAGTTCGGTTTTGGTATATTTTTTTTTTTTCTAAAAATAAATTATACAATATGTCCATAAACTTTGGGTAGATTTTAATTATGTCGCTCAATTTTCAAAACATTCATTTTTGCCTTTAAACTTTAAATGGGTAGAGTGAGGTATTATACTCGCTAGTCGATCTATATTTAAGGCTCTAATTATAACAGTTAAATGTTTCTAACTATTATAACCTACCATTAATTACAACATTATTATTTAAAATATCTTTTTGTTACATTGTTTCCTGTTTTCTATTCATCCTCTCTTTCTTTCTCTGTTGTATATGTTTACCATTTTCTATTTGGACAAAAATAGTATGCAATTTCATACATAAACTATTATAACCCATATTAAAATAATATGTACCTCATATACATACTAATGACCAACTCAGCGCCCCAAATGCTTTTTAAATTCTTTTAAAACCAAGGTTTTCTAACAATTTTTTTTCTAAAGAATTATTTTGTAAACTTAACTTTATATAATTGTTTGTTCTTTATTATAATATGTAAAAAACAACTAAAATGTCTGTGATTCAAATTCGCTACATTCAAATTTGATAAAGTAGATATCTAAAAGCAAAGAGTTGTTTTATATCAAAAGAATCTAGATATTGTGAATCCCTCTACAATGGTCATAATCTACGTTGAATAATTTACCATATAAAAGCTCGTCAAATAAAAAAAAATTAAAATTAAAAATTAATAAATAAAGATGGAGGTACGAATTTTGTTCATTGTGATTTAAGATTCAAAATTAATCTATTTGTCGATATATTTTTTTTAAGTACATTATGTATATATGAATTATTAGTAATAACGAAAGATAAGTATGTTTTACTAAAAGCAAAATGTAAATAAATTGGATTAAATAATTATTAGCAAAAAGAAAATCAAATTATACCACTAAACTTCTGCCACATGTACCAATATTCACCCTGACCATCAATTACATCAAAATAAATTATAGATTTAATTAGCTGAACATTACAAATTGAAAAATTATTATAAATAAAAAAAATTTCAAATTATTTATAAATATAAAGAAATTTGACTGTCTATCAGCGATAAATTGTGATAGACTTCTATCCTATCGCAGTCTATTGCGGTCTACCATTGAAAAACAGTAAAAAAAAAAAATTATATTTATAAATGGTTTAATTCATTTTACTATATTTAAAAATAACCCTTACAAATTTTACATTGTGATTACTTTATTATAGGCTAATTCACCCTCTGATTTTTAACTTGAAAAAAAAAAAAAAGAAATTCATTAATTCTAATATCAATGGTACAAAATTAAACTGGGGTCGGTATACAAAAGATTAACCACAAAATTTCGTCAATTTTCTACCAAAAACAACACAATATTTTATAATCCATAAATACAACGAAAACATTTGTTTGCAATTCTTCAAACAAAAAGATATTAGAAGATAAAAACAACATTTGTTCACCCTTTAATAAATAGTCCAGCAATACTTGTCTAAGGGTGATTTAATTAATAAAAAAGGTTTTAGGGTAAAAATTAATTAATACGTGTATTAATAAGTTTAAAGGTGAAAATTAATGTTTTCCATAATTATTATTAATGATTATTTGTTTGAAAACATACTCTAATCAATAAAATTTATATATCATATTTTCTTGACATCTTTAGACTTGCATTTATAATTTATATAGTTTCAAAATGAACATAGATCAATTAACATAAATATATGTATTGTCAACTGAGTTATCTATGATCTAAACTCCACCCCTAGTACTTGTTTAATTTAGACACCCATCAATAGAATCTTTATAGTAATATCAATATTTTATTAATCTATTTTGACATGCATCTAACAAATAAGTGAGAGTGCTGCTAAAATTTTTGAAATTAATAAAAATGCACATCTCAAATAAAATATCTCATAGCCAATCACAACTATCAAAAGGTTAGATGCTCAAATCCCTTAACTCTTATCACGTTGAAGTCATGCACACACATATATATCCTCTAACTTACTAGTATGTATGCACAAGAATTTTTTTTTTTTTTTTTTGTCAAATCGAACATAACTCAATTGACATACCAATGTGTTAACGATCAAAAGGTTTTGTGATTCAAATTCTGTTATCTTTATCGTAAAAAAAGTATTTTTGCATTAAAACCATGTTATATATTTAAAAGTTTCGCTAGGATATTTTTTATTGGAAAAAAAAATTATTCGACAAGATTGTTACATTAATGCTACTAAATACACCTATGAACTTTTGGATACAAATTTATAGATATAGTTTTCATGCATAATTTACCATTGTTCTTATAATTAATTAAATGATTACCCTTTGCCAGCAAATTTCTTCACAATTTCCATGAAAGCAAGTTCTCGAGCATGAAGCCAATCTCTTTCCCTCGCACAAAACTCACGCATCTCATGATCAAACCTAGCCACTTCTTGCTTCCTCCATTCTTCCTCTTTCACAATCCTCTCTTTTTCTCCATCTTCAACACTTGCCATTATCTTCTCCATCCAATTTTCTTGCACTTCCATTAATGTACTAAGCTTCATATCAACCATTTTCTCTACCTCCTCTCTCCAACTCCCTCCCAGCTTATTAACACCACCCTCCCCTTTCGACATGTCGTTTTCCCTCGATTTCTCTACTTTCCTCTGGTTCATCATAAATGCTATGGCCGACAGATCGTCGTCGTGGTAGTTCCCGGACGACGACGTTTCAAAATCAGATGATATTGAAAAGCTTAGGCTCATTCCGCCAGCTTCTTGATGATTATTACTGGGCGGTTCTTGATGATTCTCTCCAGGGAGTTTTCCGGGAGGCGGAGTTTCCGATCCGGTGGCGGAGTTTCTGTAGATGTTAGATTCTATAATTGGAGATGATAATTGGTCGTTGGATTGGCCGTAAATGGCTTCGAGTTGACGAAAGAATCTGTAGTGCTTCCCGTCATGTCTCCCAGTTTTACCTTCCTTTGTTTTCTTGTAGTATTTGTACAAATTGTCGAACTTCTCTTTGCATTTCTTCCCGCTTCTTTTGTACCCGTGTTCCTCCGCCATCATTCTGGAAAATAAAATAAAATATATATATATCAAATTCACGCATAATTTTCTTTTACTATTAAATCATGATTGAGCTACAAATTTAACCTGAAGGATAAAACAACAAGCTAATATTTCCTTAAAATTTGTTAGAAACCAAAAAAAAATATAAATCAAATGTTTAGTTCGTGGGTCAATCAATGATTTAACATTCTATTAGGGTAAGTCTACCTCTCAGCTTAAGTTTTTTGTAAATTGATGATTTAACAAAGAGTAATACTTGGCTGTAACTATCTCTATGCATTCCTTTTCAATTACAAAGAGAAAAAATATTTTTAAAAAATATTTGTCATGTGACTATTTGTAATTAGGCATTTGAGTAGGTTATACAAAGATGAATGCAAACTTCGTATTTTTCTTTAACAAAAATCCTAAACTTAAATTAAATCCCGTATGCATTTTTATCTATTCAAATTTACAAACTTAAATCAAATTTGTAATAGTTTAAATTAAATTATTAAGTGTTTGAATATTTTTATATATACCTACCTGGCTAGGTAGTTTACAAACATATTTGATCCCTAATATTTAGTTTTATCAAACTACATATTATAAAAAATCTTATTCTATAAATCTTAACATTTTTTTCCACAATATAGACTTAAATTGTAAAAAAAGTTCAGAAATACCAAATTCATACATATTAAAATTTAAGGACGGGGAAAATCAAAACAAATTAAAGTTTTAAGAAGCAAATTATCATTTAGATCAAAGTACACTGACTAAAAATGTGTTTGACCTATATATTTAATTTCTCATGCATACATCTAAAAGCTAAGTTTGTCAAAAATAATGGATATAGCAAATCAATACAATAACTTCAACTGCCTTAAATAACAGGTTATGGTAACTGAAGAGTTGAACACAGGACCTTGTACTTGAGACATTGTTAAAATTAAAGACCACTAAGTTTATTGGCTAAATTAATCAGTTATAGTAAGTTTAGTATTAGTTAGTAAATTCAAGATTGTGTTGATAGTCCCTTAAATTTGTATTAATTACTAGAAATATACAAATAAAAGGTTTCAATTAGGTTTTCACAATTGTTTCTTTAAAATATGAAGACAAATACAAGATTTTTTTTTGTTTTTTTAAACTAAGCTTGGTTTTTTAAAACAATAATAGATGAAAGTGATAACAATATCTAAAATTTTAGAAGTGAGAGTAGTGTTTACTAACTTTAATTTTAAAAAATCAAGAACCAAATAATTATCGAGCATTTAAAAAGTTTGTCTTCTTCCACCTCTAACTAGATGTATATTTTGTTTGGATTAATTCACTGCACTTTTTAATATACATATTTTAGTTGTGAATTAATAATGGGAACGTTCCTTGTAGATTTTTTTAGAAGAACATTCCTTGTAGCTGTACTAAGATCAGTCTCAAAATACGAGACATTTTCCTTTATAATAACTTTTCTTAAACAACTAATTAATGATCTTTATTTCTAACGTATATTTACATTAACCAAAAGAGAAGAGCTTACAATATGCACAAATCACTAAATATTATAATTATATACATATTCTTTATAAACTAACTCATCGAAAAACCATCCACAGACAATAATATGAAGAAAAATAAAGTTGAAAAAAAATGGAAATAAAAAACGTGGCTGTCATTTTCAAGCAATAAATCATCTTATTTTTAAAATAATATAGAGAAACATTATATTAATTTTATCCAACCAAATTAAAAAATCAAGAACGATTGAAAGATATCTAATGTTTGCATTTCCCAATTTTAATTTTGTTTCCCCTTGTTTGATGGAAAATAAAGAAGATTAGAAGGTGGGAAAAAAGAGTAAATATACCTAGAAACCTGATCCCAAAGTGGACCTTTCTGATTACTCTCTTTAAACTTGGAATCAAGACGAGATCTGATCTCAAGAAGAGTGAGGGTTTCCTGTCTTGGCCATCTACTGTTAGCTCCATTAATACTTCCTCCAACGACGTCGTTTCCATAAGGACACCATTCACTATCCATTATCAACTTATTCCGCCGCAAAAATGGAGCTGACGATATGGCGGCGGTGCCCGTGGAAGACCCGACGCCGCCAGCAGTAGTGGAATTATCGGAACAGCCAAAATGAAGCAGCTCATCCGGCAAACCGGTGGGGTCGGTGAGGACGAGCTGGAGAGGCTGGAACTTGGGGAGCGGTGGCGGCGGTGGCGCCGGAGAGAATCCACGTGTCAGGTGAGAGTGGTGGAGGAAGAAGGAGTTTAGGGTTTGTGGGGCGGTGGTCGGAAAGTTGGGTTTGTCGGCCATGAGTTGCTGGAGATCTGGGTGAGTGAATTTGTCGGACATATTGAGAGTAATGAGTTAATGAGCTAATGGGTTTGTGATTGTGAATGAAAAATGAGGAGAAGAGAGAAAGGGGTCCATAGTGGAAGGAAGCTGGCTGGAGAAAAAATATGAGCCTTTAGGCTAAGGAGACAGGATCCGAGTCTTCCGCGACTTAATTTCATTACAGGGAAAGGGGCTTTGGGATGTACCACACCAATCAATTTTTAACAGCTGTAAAAACATTACACGAACATGATAAACTCACCTTCCTGTGGGTGAATTTTTATAAAGATTCTACACTCTAATCTCTTGTTCCAAGATATATAAGTAAACTAAAATTAAGTTGCATTATAGGTTGGCTTAGTGATAGTTAGTTAAGGGTCATGAGTTCAATCATAGTGGCCAACTACTTAAAATTTAATATACTACAAATTTACTTGACAACGTTGGGTTAAACGTGTTAAAATAGATAAAAATATTTAATACTAGGATTAATAGTGCTATTTTCCATATGTTAGTGAAAGTATGAGATTCTATTTGTGATAAATTTAAATTGTATATTTAATAATAGAAAAATTATTTTAAATGACAAAAATGTTGAAAATATTTAAACATAATAGCAAAATATTAAAGTATATCTCAAATAAAAGTATTTGTAAATATTTTGGTTCGTTTTTCTATACTTGAAAACCCCCTTAATAATATTAAGAAATTGTTTGGTAGGCAATTTAAAAAACATAAATTTGCCTAAAGTACATGTTGATGATAAACTATATTTGTGTTGGCAAAATGAATTGCGGATATAATATGAAATATTAAAGTTTGTATATTTTTTAATGCAAATCTTTAATTTGAAAATATCAAATTTTCAAACTCAAAATCTTGACACAATGAAAACATAAAAATATGTTTTTTTTTTATTTTTTATTTTCAAAATTTACATTATTTAAATAATAGAATTTGAAAATAGTCTTTAATTAAGAACATGCTCTCAAACGCTATTCACTAAACTCCTCTATGATCTTAAAATTGTTAAAAAATAAAAAATTAAAGTAAATAGATTGCATACTAAGGAGTCTGTTTGGATTGATTGGAGTAAAAAGTGTTTTTAAAAAAAAATCATTTTTATTTAAACTCTTTGTTATAAAAATTTTTTCACATACATTTCAAATATTTTGAATGGTTATCAAACCCTCCAATTTTTTTCTAAAATGATTTGTTTTTTAAATTAATCACTTGAAAATGTATCCCAACCTTACCTTAAAATTGACTTTAAAAATTATTAATGTTTTACTATATTGTCAATATGTATATGGTAATAGATTTAGATCTTGGAATTAATATTTTTCAAAGTTTTCAATTTTTGGGCCACCCTCTTAGTGACTTGATTGGCCTCTTTAAGCAGGTCGACCGTCTGGCCTATGACCTCATACCATAGACCTTAACGCCTTTGGCCCAATTCAACTCATATGATAGTCTTCATGTTCGACTTTTTTAATCTTTGGCTTGCTCGACAAATATTAGGTCGAGCCACCATACTTGACTTCCTTATTAAAAGTTTGTTTTGTAATTTCCCTAATAAAGGGTAACTAAATTAGTGCTTTAACATATGTTTTTCTTCATACATGCACACATATACATACAAGTAATATTTGGGGGTGTTCCACGATAGATTCATCTTTATTTATCTCATTCTCATTACACATACAAATGAATTAAAATATTTTTAAAAAGAAGTAGGTTGATGTGTATATATCACCTAAATTAGAGTTGAATATTGAAATATTTGTCCTCTCAAAAAACAATTAAAATATTTTCCTCCCTAGTAACTAATCGAATTAAAGTGGATTGAGGTTTAATTGTAATTGGTCCTTTTAGCTAAAATGATGCCATCCTTCATCATCCCAATCTATCGTCATATTTTTTAGTTTATAGAACCATTGAATAAAAAGTTATGCCCTCCATATTTAATTATTGTGTCCATCATTTTTCAAAATAAATAAATAAAGTATTTTGTCCGTCAGATTTTAAGCTTTGAAATTGTTTATTGTATCTTTAAATTTTTATACCTTTTTATTTCCTCACGTGGTTAAAGTTATAATATCAATGTTAAATAAATAATTTAGAGCATGGTTACTTTAAGAAGTTCGACTAGTATATAATATACTGAAATTATAATCCCACCTTTTTATTTTTGCAATAAACAGAAACACCCGAACCTTAATTACAGAATATGCATTTTTGTAAGGATATAAAATAAATAAATATAAAAATAAATTGTATGAACAATATACTGAAATGGAGAGCTTTTGGCCTTAAAACTAAATTTAAAATATTAAATAAAATATATTTTTTTTAAAATTGTGAATTTGGCTTCTAAACACTCGAAGTTGACTTAGAACTATTTGGTACTGCTAACCAAGGCCATCTGAGATAACTATATATATATATATTACTATTATTTTATTTATTGGGCTTGAGATTGTAAAGTAATGAGGCTGGATTCAATTACTATGGCAACTATTACACACTTCCTTTTAACGTCGGTGTCACCTTTACTTCACCTAAGAAATGGAAAAATGTGGCTAGCCAAAAACAACACACGCATAATTGTGTATGTATATGCATATATAATGACACCATGACGAAGATCTTCAAATTTTAATTTTCTTAGATTCGAAAATAAGAGGTTACAACTTTTTTTATAAAAAAAGTATACATATATTATTGAATTGCTCATATTTGCTACTAGGCAAACCACCGCCTTTCAGGTCTCGATTAATTCTACCATAGAGGCCAACAGTATACAATAATTGTTCTTGTGCCCAATCATTCTGAATATCACTTGTATCATTTGTATTGATGCAACTAGTTGCCATTTCAACAAGGGTTCAAATCCATGATGGCTACCTACTTAGGATTTAATATCCTACGGGTTTCCTTAACGCCCAAATGTTGTAGGTTTAGGCTGGTTGTCCTGTGAGATTAGTCAAGGTGCATGTAAGGTTGCTTGGACATTCACGAATATATATATAAAAAAAATTGTCATTTCAATAAGGGACCCACTTCAAAGTTCCATAGCTTTTGGTCTTGGAGCAATGCCACATGAAGGTAGAAGGCTTATGGGTCGTGAGTTTCTTTGCTTCAAGCAAGCTCCAAAGCCTACCAACGAACTCAAACCCATGGAGACAACATGAGGAAACACGTTCTAAAAGGAAAAAGTCAGAACTTCGAGCTGCAAGCTGGTTAAATCTCGAGCTAAAACCATTATACTAATCAGGAAATAACCGAGTTGAGGTCCATCTTGACACTCTGCAATCTCGAGGGTTGCAATCACTCTAAGATCATCGACATTACACGCAAGCATAAGGAAGTGTCAAAGAAAAACCATTATAAATAATCCTAAACCCAAATGGGAAAAGTAAGTAAACTTTGACTTTACTTTATATGTTTAGTTAAACTAATTTAGAAGGTTAGAATGCAGTCGACTCGACACCACATTAATACAAATATTCAAGTACAGGTGAGAATCGAGTCTATGGGCCCCAAGCAACGCATGAGGGTTTCTCACGCTAATGATGTATACATTTGTTGGACCTCTGTCAAATATCCACCGTTGAATCATGCGAATTTCAATATAAGAAAACCAACTCTTGTTGCTCACAAGGCAATACGTCAGTCAGATTAATGAAGTTTTAATTCATCTAAAAGAAATCTCAAGTAAACTATTCAGAAAATATGATGTTAATTAGGTTTTGTTTTGTTAATATTTATTATTCAAAATTATAAAACAATACTTTTGTTCATGTGTTGTGAAAAATAACGAAAAAACAAAGATTTTGTAATAAAAATTTTATTATGATTCTGAAAACATTTTGTGAAAATAAAAATCTAGAAATGTGAACAAATAATAAAATACAAAACAAGAAGATTATCAAATAAATCTATAATATTGCAAAGGTTTGAACACATGACTTCTTGAACTAACTTGCTTTAATACCATATTAAATCGTAGATTGACACATCTTCACATGACATTTTCTCTCTTTTCTTATGGTTTGTTTTTAATTAGGAATAATTAGTGTAAAATTTAACACAAATTAAAATAATATAAACAGAAGATGAATAGTTAGAATTCGTTTTACACGTATTTAACCTGCATGCACCATTAGTATATAACCATACAAAGTGATATATTTTATAAAGATATATTTTTGGTACCGTGGTGGGGATTGCATATTAGGAGAAAGAGTGCACAGTGGATAATTTCTGTCGCTATCGGCAACTGGCGTTACCGGGATCCGTTTCTTTCCTCGTCCCGTAAAAACAATTCAGTTGCCACTCTACCTGTCAGATCTGATGACTTACCCTACACGTTGCCCGTGACTGACTACATGCCACGTCATCCACTCGTTTATTTCACTCTTTTTATAAAAGGAAGATGAAGAAGAAAATTATTATTATTTTAATCTCGACAAAATTTAAATGATTTATACGACTCATGACAGTAAATAAAGGAGGTGTCGGTAAATTATATCCATAAACATTGTGCAGGTAGAGTGGTACGGATCAGTGATCGCCAAAAATTACAAATTAACCTTGAGGTAAAAAAATAACAATAGTACTAAACAAAGGTTAACTTAACGGTAATTTTGCAACTAAGTTTGAATTATGTTTATATTTTGAAAAGAGTATTTATTTTTTCCCTCCAAACACTACATTTGTTCCAACTTTTTTTTCTTTTTAAAATAAAATATGGAAACTGAAGATTGTTTTCTATTTGTTTCCTTTTGAAAAGACATCAAAAACCTGTACATAAAGCCTGTACATACTATAATTGAAACCTATTCCAAAATTTATAATTATTTAGTTAAATTTTAAAAAAGAAATTAAAAAAAATAAAACTAGATTATACGTAAATTGTATATACAACCCTGTACTAAGAAAAAGTCATGTTGTGGTGAACAATATACTATTTAATGATATTTATTTTTCGTCCTTGTATTATTTTAGAAGTTAGAAGAGTTTTTTTTTTTTTTTTTTTAATAAACAGTTAATAAAATGTTGCTTTACGATCATAATTAATTATTCTATTTAATAAACATTTGGTATATGATTTTGTTTATAAAAAAAAAAAAAAAAAAAAAACTATGCTTGTTTGACAACTCCTTTGCTATCATTTTCGTATTCATAACTAATCATTTGAAATCTTAATTAATCAAATTTAGAAAACGAAAACAAAATTCCAAAATTCACTTTTGTTTAGTTTTCAAAATTTAACTTTATTTTTCAAAACATTCATAAAAAATATATATATAACAAAACAAATAAATCAGTAAATAGAAGTAGTGCATGAGTTTCATAAGCTTAACTTAATATATTTCAACATGAATTTTATTTAAGGATACTATTGTCACTAACTAATGACATATCTTGATATTATTAGAATTATATGTTTTTTTAATAGTGTGATATTGTTTGCTCGATTGGGTGTGGATATTTTTCTCTCTTTTTTTTTAATTAATTCAATAAAGATATCTTCTTTTTAAAACAACTTATTTTTCTTGCCTTTAGTGATGTTTCAATATTACTTTTTGCGAGTGGATTAAAACAACTTAGAGAGAGCATCCAATAAATTGTATACAACATTCAAAACCGTCAATAAGAAATATTAAGTGTTTAGATTACATAGACCACGTAGGAAATAAATAATATATTATTACCATCCTCTTTTTCTAATTAAAACATCCACTTTTCTTTTTTTTCTTTTTCTTTTTTTTTTTTTTTTTTTTGAGACAACAGAACATCCTGATTAAACTCTATAATTTAGAGGATTACAAGTCATATATCCACATCAATGACTTTGGAAAACCAAAATCTAGGGAGAATAAAGGCACTACTTTATTATTTTATCGACCAATATTAGCTAAAAAGAAAAAAGCAAAAAAATTCTCACTTTTAATTGATTTAGTAGCATTTCTTACCTTTAAGGAATAAACAAATAAAAAATAAAGAAAATTAAAGGATTTTGTCGGGGAAGAGGTGGGTTTTGTCTTTGCCTAAAAGGGAATGTGGCGCCCTCTTCTCTCAATCTCTTTCTTCTTCACACAGCTGTACATCACAGCCAGACCACAGGGAACCATGTACGGACGGACCTCCGCACGAGGGTCCCACGCTGGAAAATAGCGTGGGAGAGATCTGCTTGGGGAGAAAGTGGGAGAAGCCTGCAAAAAAGCTACCGCTGCGCTTCTTTTCATTGTCATCATTGGATAATCTCCCCGTCTGCTTAAAAAAATAAAATATATATAATTAAATAAAAATATATTTATAAATATAACAAAATTTTATTATTTATTTAAAATTAGATGATATATTGAAGATAGACTACTATATATTACTCTTATTTATAAATATCGTTAACAATTTTATCATCTAAAATTATTTTTCAAAATTCTCATTTTTTTCTATTTTTTCATTTTTTTTTATAAAATTGTAAAGGTTTTAACTGGAGACATATTCAATTTCAAGTCTTATACTTTTGTTTATTTGGAAAGAATATTCACTCACTAAAATTAATTAATTTAGTTGACTTCATAACTCTGTTATAATCGTGTTGAAATCATAATGTTAGATAGAAAATAACATATCTACGAGTTAGAAATACTCAATTTGTTATTGAGTTTCTTCTCCAACAAACAAAGTCTTTGCCAAGAGTGATAATCTTGGTATTTAGACCATTGTGGTCCTTTTATATACCAGAGTGATAATGTTTGCCAATAAACAATGCAGAATTACCAATTTATGGCATGAAATAAGCACAAAATTAAATCAATAATTTATGGGTCTGATTTTCTTCTAATAAAATCTCTCTCTATATATATACACATTTTAGAAAAAACTGTTAACGAGATTCGTAATCGACCACTTTTGTTTGGCAGGACAAAAACTATTAGAAAGTTGAAAATTTTATTAAATTTAAAATGGAAAGCTCACGATACAATTAAACATTTGTTTTTTACATTTAAACCTATTAAAATTAGAATAGAGTCACCAATATGACTTTCACTTGTCAATAATTGACATGTAGACTCCCTCCCCAAAATAAGACATTCAACTCCTATTTTCAAAATTGTCGTATTAAAAAGAAAAATGTAAATTAGTTTAGCCTTTAGAGTTAAATTTGTAATTTAATATTAAAATAATAAAAATGTTTACGTTATATTTAATGTTATGAATGGTTTTCCAATTATTTAAATAAACCTTCTCATTTTATAAATCGTGTGTGTATTTATATAATCTAAAATAAGCTTATCCTACTTATAACTTTTTGTTTTGTATAATAAACATGAGGTGGGGATTTATATGTTTATACTTAAAATACAGCATTTAATTATTGTGCAAGCATTTAAGGGGATACTCGGTTCAATTTTGTCAATTTTGGGATCAACTAAAAATTAAATCAAACCAATCGATTTTACAAAAAAAAATCCAGACCAATGTCTAATAAAGAACAAAACTAATGGATTGCTTTTATTTGGATCGGTTTATTTTCGATTTGGTTCTCGGTTTTTTACATTTTTTCTTTTTCTTCCAATTTTTAAACTTTATTTCCACATTGTTTTGAATTGGATATTTGCTAATTTTAAATTTAAATTGGGTCTATTAATTGAAACTTGACTTTTTTTTTCCTTACCACTTTTTTAAATGAAGAAACATATCTGCTCCATAATAATTGGTCTTTTATTTAAACATCAAATATATACATGCACCATAATAATTAAAATAGTAAAAAACACTTAATGAATAATTTGTTTTCAAAGGTATATATATCATTGGTTCGGTTCGGTTTTGATTGATTTTTCTAATAAAAAAGCATTTCGAACCAATATTTTTTGGTTTTCTCCAAATACAAACCAATATGTCAAATTTTATATTAAAAAACCAAACAAAACCATTGAATCGGCTTGGATTGGTTTGGATTTTCGATTTTTCGGTTTCTTTTTGCACTCCTACCAGTATTTCGTACGGTTTTTTGTTTGTAAATCAGAATCGAAATCAACATTGAATATTGACTTGATAGTTTTCGATCGGTCAGTAATAGACAATTTTAAGATGTTTCATCAAATCGACCTACCAAATATATGATCAATCCATTGATTGTGCCAATTATGATAGTGAAGGATGATGATGGAGAAAAAAGTTACCTTATTGAAACTTTCAGTAGTGTGATTAATGTGATTAAGACATAAGAGGAGAAGGAGAGGGGAGAGAAATAGAGTGTGATAGCAAGTTGACAAGAAATAGATAAAATGAAGAAGGAAATATATATAAAGAGACATCAACCACTCCAAGTGAGGAAGAGAAAAAGAACGAGAAAGAGAAAATGAAATGTGAAAATATAAAATAAATGGAGATACACAAAAAGAATATATATGCATCGTGACATTTTTGTAATGTCCACGTGCACTCTGTAGTGTGTTAGCTGTAGATGGTTAGTGTGTCGTTCTCAATAAATATATATATATATATATATATTTCAAATCATGATATACAAATAGGTCGATTGAAAATCTAATAATCACCCACTTCGATCAATCGATGAGAGTCCAATTTTGTAAATATAAAAAAAATTAATGTCAATCAAAACCAATTAATCAATATCAATTCGGTCGTTTATTTTAAACTTTTCATTAAGCACTTTATATTTAGTTTATAACGATGACAAGAATAAATACTCTATAATATGAATTTATTATTTGGCACTATGAAAGAGCAATATCTACCTACATTCAAATGATGTGGTCTATTATGAAAAAACATAAATAGTAAATTGAAAGTAGATATTATGGTTAAAAACGTAGAGATTAAATAATGTTTCTCCATCTCGTAATAGACGACATCAATAATAATAATAATAATAACAATAATTTTCCCCCATCAAGTACTAGTGGATGCATGTAGAAGAAAAAAAAGTCCGTAGTACAACGCACATAATACCTCAATTTAGGAGCGGGGGAAAACAAAGGTGTGTCTTGGACTCTTGCCCCTTGAGCCGTCATCGCCATCGGGCCAACGGAAAGCTGTCTCAAATTTCCAAGCCCAAACTTAGATGACCATAATGTAACCAATCTCGAAACGCAACCAATTATATTTTAACTTTCTAAAATTTATTGTTAAAAAGATATTTTCCTCTAAAATCTATTATTTTCAAGTTCACCATTAAATACTATTTAAATTGCTATCAATTTTTAAATGTTGTAAAATGTCACTATCAATTTCTCTATTAACTGGCACGGGATGTAACACCTTCTTCCTCCTTCCACTCTCTGTCTCTTCCGTCTTCTTCTTTAATAACCATTGTGCTTAGACCCTAACTAGCAGGCATGCCCCTCAAATCAAAGTTGAGTGCAATTGAAGTTGGAATAAAAAAATGCGAGCTTCAGATTGAACTTATAAATTTCCCAATTAAAATGCTTATAGTCCAAGAGTGACCAAAGGTGAATTTTTGGAGTTTAATTGCAATAAAATTAAATAACATAAAAATAAATGCAACCGGTAAAAGAGTTAAAACTTGTATGAGAAAAGTTAGCTTGGGTTATAACAAATTTTCTTTATTCCAAGTTGATTAGATGAAAAACATGCAAAGCAAGTTGTTCTAATCGCATTAAGTTCTGAACGTTAGGGTGAATATTAAACTGGAAAGATCGTGATTAAATATTATTTCGGTTCAATTATAAGTTGATTGGATCAACGCTAATCTAGTCGAATCGCAAGCCAACCTAACCTATTGCTTTCTACAAATCAATCAATTGTCACGAATTGCATATTAATACAAAACAATAATCATACATCCTGAGCGTCCGATAATATGATTTAAATCTAAATGAAATAGAATTAAATCCAACGATTACAAAACTCTATTCAAATCTCACAAATACATTGAAATAGGGAAAGAATCCTAAAATCCAAGCTAGAAAATGTTATCTTAACCCATAATTGACATACTGATCAATGTAGGAGGGTTTTGATACATAAACTGACCAAAAGGGAGAAGAAAGTTGAGAGAAATCGTGTGAAGGTCGGCTGGAATGATTGATGATATGACCTAGGCGGCTAAAAATTCTTTTATAAAATTAAGCTAGCACCGTGACGTTAGGATATAGCGTTGCGGCGCTGACGAGGTTTCGCGTGACAATCTCTTCAGAGCGTTGCGACTCCAGTTGCTTTTCACCAAAAACATACTCTCGGGAAAAAGCGCCGCAACAGCACCTAGGTGGCGCCATTGCACTGTGACTTCAAGGGTATTTTGGTCATTTTCTCTCTCTTTCCCGATTGATGCAATTTAGCTTTATTTCAGCTCTAATGCCTGGTTCTACCTATTAGCTATTTGAAACCTACAAAATAACCAAATAAACTCATAAAACAAAGGAACAATCTTAAATTAAACGGAACAAGATAATATATTTACGATGCTATCAACCAAGTCCTAAGCGAAAGTAGCAAATAAGGTCATCATTAGAACCCAAATGAAAAACAACTGAAGAAAAGAGAGAGAGAAAATGAATAGAGAGGGGAGAGAGCAAGACAGAGGGGAGAGGAGGGGGAAATAGGAGACATGAGTAAAACATAACAAAAAAAAAAATCAATTCATATTGCAACATCATCTATTTAATTAATTTTTAAGATTTTTTAAACTTATTATTGATAATTCAAATGACTAATTTAAAATATTAGAGATTAAATACATATATTCTTAAAACTATTTTTTTTATATTTATTAATATATATATTAAGAATTCTTTTTCACCCCCAACAGAAAAAACGGGACCCGAACCCGAACCTCTCTACAACACGCAATGAGTGTAGTGAACGAGTGAGTTCCCAGTTTCTCATCGCTCCCTGCCTTGTTTCCATCAGCCGATAAACATGGATGCCTCGAACCGCTGCAGCTTTCGGGAATTTTTCGGACAAAATTGAACCAAAATCAATACAACAATGTTAGGGTTTTTTTCTATTCCATATCAATTGAAGATTTCCCCATCTCTCCCATTTCTCTCTGCAATCTCTTCACCTTCTTCCCTCTCCCTTCCAGTCTACAAATTCCCTCTTCATTACTCATTTTTTAGGTGGCAATCTCAAATTTCCAGTAACCGCAGAAGATTCACAGCGTTTGCGAGCAACAAGAACAACGAATTGGACGGAAATATCAAGGAAAGAGAAGGAGAAAGAAATGGAGCGAATGGCTCCTCCAATGGCGGCGATGACTTGAGGAAAGAACGAGGACCGGTTTTCAATATCAAATGGGCTGAACTTTTGATCGATCCGGATCCTGACAACATTCTGGCCGTTGCATTGACTGGTTTGCTTGCTTGGGCAAGTGTTCAGGTTTTGTGGCAGCTATTCTTCATCTCTTTGGCTATTTTAGTGGCTGCTCTTAAGTACTCTTTTATTGCCGCGCTTCTTATTTTCATTCTAATTACATTACTTTAGAGGAACAACAACATTATTGTATAGTCCATAACCTTTTATGCTTTATTCATTGGACATCCGTTGAAATTCCATGGCCTCGGTGTATAAATACGTGTTTGTCTACTGTTAAGCGAAGGCTAAATTGCAAATGTAGTAGGTTCGTGTCATGTCCCGAATTTATGCATTTACCAGTTAAACTATGCTTAGGTTTCCGTCTCGTTCTGCAATTTAAATTGTTAATTTAAGTAGTTTTAGTACTCCATTTTTGCAACATATAGGGACAGTCATTTTTGCTAACTCGTCAATTTCTAAAACGGACTATATAATGTAATCATGGATGGATTATGGGCAGTCATTTTACTGAGGTTTCTATTGTATCAATCTACCTTTGTTTAATTGCTGCTAAAGCATATACTCGAGATGGGTGGAGAGCAGATGATTTTAAAGCCGACTTCTATTCGTTAGATATAGAAGATCTACAAGATTTCGAATCTGAATGTTGGCACTGGTCTGGACAAACGTTCATTTAGTTGACACCATTTGAATACTGCCTACTTTTTCTATTGCTAACGGTGTCAACTGAGGCAGCTTTTTTAGATTACTCATAAACATGCTACTGGAATTCATTGTAGAGAGAGCAATTACACAACTCTTTGGAGAAAGAGCTCCAGAGCGAAGCCAAATAAACCACCAAATATTTTTTACTCTTCATTAAAGTTTTTCCTGTTTTTCTCTTTCCAAACTTGCCAAGTGGTACTTAAAGCTCGTTAGACTTCTTCTCAAACCAAAAATCACTACCCAATATAAGACATCTTAACTAGGAAGGGCGTTCTAAGTTGATCCATAATTTCCTCATTCAAGCAATATGTTAGGAATCAAGGTAGTATGGGCTACCTTTGTCCCACATTGGTTAGAATGGGATGACCAATGTGGTACTTAAGTGCTTGGCTCTCCCACCTCAATAGCTGGCTTTTGGGGTGTGGTTCTCCAAGGTATTTAAATACCTAACACAATACCAACTTATTGAAGCATTAAGTTTGGAATGATAGGTCTTCTGCCTTTGAGAGGCTAAGTGGTTTCGATACGAGGATTGTTCACTTACATCTTTAGGAACCAAAAGGACTATATTAAAAACCCTTGTTTTGCGTGGTGTTCTTATAAAGAAGTTTTCTAATACAACAATCTACGGCTTTTTAGGTCAGTTATAACTTATAACTAGATTCCTTCATTTTTCAATTAAATTGGCTTATCCGTTGTCCAAAGCAAGCTCCAACAGCTTGGTTTGAACAATTTGTTGCTTTCTTGCAATAGCTTGGTTGTTTAAGTTTGGGAATGGATCAATCTCTCAGATTTAGCTTGGTGTTGTCAGATTGTATGCTATATATGTAGATAATAGGATTGTAGTAGGAGGTTCTCGCCCTGAAATTGTATCCCTTATTGCTACTAGGTTGCAGGATCTCACTACTTTTTCCTTAGAAGAATTAGGTGTTTTATGCTACTTTAGTATTAAAGTGTTATATTGTCCAATTGGTGGTTTGATTCTTTCACCATAGATAATACATCCCATGGGAATCTGCTTGGGGACCTAACAGTATGCTGAGGGCTGGCTGTTATTGCTCTGGCATGTCAGTAAGTATTCTTCCTCCATTAGTTGGAAAGTTGTTGAACGATAACATAGGTTGCTCTAGTGTTCAGTAAGGGCCATGTAAATAAAAAGAACTTAAGAGGGAATGAATTCAAGTCACGGTGGTTACTTACCTAAGATTTAATGTCCTCTAAGTTACCTTGGAAACCAAATATAGTATGTTTAGATAGTTGTCTTGTGAGAATAGTCTAAGTGCACTTCAGCTAATCCGAACACTCATAGATATCAAAAAGAGAGAAAAAGAATGTTGTCAAACCATTTCTTCATAACTTAGAAGGTCCTATTGTGATGGTGGTTTGTTATATCTAAAGGTTCTTACTCTATTGACATGACAACAAATAGCCATCATAGGTTGGCCTAGTGGTAGAAAAAGGAGACAACCTCGATAAATGGCTAAGAGTTCATGGGTTTAATCCGCGGTGACCACTTACCTAGGATTTAATATCCTACAAGTTTCTTTGACACTCAAATGTTGTAGGTACAGGTGGGTAGTCCCGTGAGATTAGTCAAAATGCACGTAAGCTGGACACTCATGGATATAAAAAAAGAAAGAGAAAAAGACATGACAATAAATCAAACTTTGTACACACACGTACAACAAATGAGGTATGAGAATTTTAACCCTTGACCTCAAGAGAGGAGTACATGTCAATTACCGTTGAGTTTTGCTCACCGTCAAACTTTTGTTTTTGTGGCTATTATGGACTATTCCATTAGGCCTCTACAAAGCAGCCTCGTATCTCAAGTTTGAGGCTGCATATTGTTATAGTAGCCTTGCAGACGTGCTGAGATTTGTATGTTGACTCTTTATCAGGAGAATTAGGAGTACGGCGTCAATTTCGTGGTGGTATTCTGCTTATCTTTGTGCAAATCTAATATTTTTTGTCAAGAGAAAATTGTAGCTCTTCAAAATCGTATCTACTATCTACTTTGTGTCAGAGAACTAGGCCAACTTATTGATGATTTGTAATGCCTATATTGGTCTCAATATCCCTAATTTTGTTCATATAATCATTCAAATATGCTACATTTTCTCTAGTCAATATTTTGAAGGAAAATTTCAGCTCTTTTCCCGTGTACTACTTCACCTTTCTTATTCAAGTTCACTTTGCTCGGGTTTCCTTCAACTTTTCTTCTTGTTCCGTTGCAGGAATATAGCAAATCGTCTATTCCCCATACCATTTTTATTTGTTAGATAACAATGTCTTGAACTCGAACTCGAATAACTGTTGCAATTTTTACTCTTATATGTGCTTATCAAAGCGTAATGTAATTTGTCGTGTGTTTAAAGAACTATATAAAACATATCTTATACAAATTTGATAAGATTGATAGAAATTGAAAATACAACTCAGTGTTAAAAATATGAGTTTTTGGTTCGATGGTTATTTTTGTGCACAATCAAATTAAATTTTGAGAATGGTTTAAATTGCAACAAGCACCCTGAAGTAGGGTCAAACTTTTCACTGCAAAAACAAGCCCTCAAGCTTGTGTAGGTGTTAAAAAGGAAGATTTACATTAAAAAAAATCCTCTTAAATTTATATTTTTCACAAATATTTGAATCATTTTATTGAAGTAATTTAGGTCAGATTTTATGAACTTGTATATTATTAATTTATTATTTATCTATTTTTTGTTTTATTTTCTTAATAAGTTTACGTTTGTTGATTTCTAATTTGGTAAACAATTTCTATATTTAATACATTTAATATTGATAGTTGGTTATTCATTACTTTATTGTAGGGATTTGTTTTCTCTCTTTATACCAAAATTACATTCTCCACGTCTAATCGCCACAAAATTTTTTATCTTCTTTATGCATTCGACAAAAAGGTCTACGAAAACTTTCTCTCTTCTCCGTTTGGAGATCTCACATAAATTTTCTCCACGTCTGGCATTTTGACAAAAAAAATTGCAGTTCCGACCGCCACATAAATTGTTTCATTTCTATATTAAGTGATTAATATTTTGATTACTATATGTATAATGTATATTCTGTAGTACATAATTTTATATCTAACTGTAACTTTGAAAGTATATAAACCATCTTAGATATTTAAACACCATCGTAGGTATATATATATATATATATATATATATATATATATATATATATATATATATATATATATATATATATATATATATATATATGGTTACCATTTTCAATCAAAAAGAGAAAATGCATATAATATCATTTTTTCCCATTTTCAATTGGAGAGAGAAAATGCATTTGATATATTTTTCCATTTTTACGGCAACTAGTTGGTTTCAAGCGTCTTCTTTCATTTTTCATGTTATTTTTATATGTATATTTGAACATTGTATTAGATTTTATGTTCTAACCAAAATACATTTGTAAAATTTTTTTTATATATACTCAAATACAATAGGTTTCACACTAACTTGTTGGTTTTTCTAGCTAATTCATGATTATTTTTAAATATACCTTAGAACATTGTATTAGATGTTTGCAAATGTTCTAACCAATATACGAAATATAAATGTCCTCACATACCATTTGAATGTTTTGATATAACAGTATCCATATGACACTACAACATATAAAATTCAAGTTTATATTGTTTAATTAAATTCCTTTATTAGTTATACCATAAATCTTAATATAAATTTTCAATATAAATCTTAATATATATCATAAATTCTATTTATATATTATAATTCAAAGTAGTAAAAAATAAAAAAATATATATCATAGTATATTAATCACAGATGGACTCAGTGTTCAACATAAAACATATATACAAGTGTGTGTATATATCACAATATAATATGAAAGAATATATATCACATAATCCTTTCTTCTTCGTGAAGCATCGTCGCTCATCCTCACCTCTTTTTTTCATGAAGCCCAAGATCTACCGTCGTGCCATCCACCTCATTCACATTGCTCGTCGTTGTTGACTCGTTGCCCTACCTATCGCCGTCAACAGTTGGGTCTATGCACTGCAGTTGACCGTCATCATCCAGAACCTACACCACTCAAATCCACCATGCCCTAAAGCAATTTTGGAGAAAAATGAGAAAATGATAAAATTTTTCTTTTTAATGATTAATGATTGCATAGACACAAAACTTTAGGCTTTTATTTTATTTTTTATTATTTTGTTTTATAAAAATAGTGGATGCAACATAAAAGTTGTATTTCGTTGGACTATTTATGTAATAAATGGAGTGTATAAGACAATTGTGTAATATAGGTCTACAATTAAGGTCTTTTATATAGAGAGACCATGTTAAAATTAGATAATTAAACTAACAATAATTATAGAAATTGGGCCTCCAAATGATAAAAACTTATTTGAGGGTAATGGTTTAATTTCTACAACTATTGTAAGTTTAAGGATTCAACTTTAACTTGTGTATAAAGTTGAGGGCTTAATTTTTACAATTTAAAATTTGACGGTGTAATTTTAACTATTACTAATAATTCATATGTGATTATCACAATTTTTCCCCTTATATATATACATACACAAAAGTGAGCTTGCTTGGAGATTGGACTAGGAAAGGTAAAAGTTGCAATCTTATCTGTAAATTTGGATACAGTGGAGGTTTTTCTTTTTTCTTTTCTTTTAAAGATCTGATGGAATATGATTTCTTGAATAAACATTGATTTGATGGAAATAGAAATCCAGAGGTTGCGGTTGGTACATTTAATTTGTGATTTATTTTTATTTTTTTTCTCAAAACAACCGTAATTTTTTTAGACCACCTTTACTATTTTCGTAATTAAAATCAATGCAGTCATAGTAAATATTTTTTATTATTCATAATTCAAGCGGAATATTGTTAACTAGATTTTTATGGGATGATGGAATGAATCTCCTATATTTAGGAAAGAAATTCTTGTTAATTATGATTGAACTCACTTTTACATAGTACGAGATGACCTATTTGGAGGGATTCAAATGAAAAATGGCTCAACATTAAAAAACACTCGAAAAATGGCCTTTTGCTTATGTTAGCCGCGTGTAAAAGTATCGGTTTATCTCTAGAACGTGCTGAGAGTTACCAACATACAAATTTCTTCCTCTCGTTCTGTATCAACATACAAATTTTCCCTCTTTGATCTCCTCTCCCCTTCTCATATTTCTCTCCCTCACTTTTATAGTCGTTCTGCATTGGTATTTACAAAAAAAAAAAAAAAAAAAAAAAAAAAAAAAAAAAAAAAAAATCGAGAGATTTGCATTTTATTAGAGAGCAAGATTTTATGAGCAACTTTCGAAGATTATTAGGATATCAGGAAGATTCTAGCTTCTTACTCTAACTTATCGCTTCTTCCTATTTGTAACGACCTGACCCCTTAATAACTAACTCGTCGCTACGTCATGCATGAACATTTATATAAATACGTTGGGACTAAGAGACATGATATCACCCACTTTAAAAAAATGCTGTTTAATTTATAAAATGGCTAAATTATTGAAAGTTTATTAAACCAACATAAAATAGTAAAAACATTTTAGCGGGTACCCCTTAAATCGTCAGGCAAAACCTTAAAAAAAAGAATCGAAATAACCAAAAACAATTAACCAACGATTTAATGAATGCAAATACTACTACCCTACAAATTCTATTCGCTAACCCTAGACTAAGGTGCGGAAGCAGTGTGACGGTCCCATGGTACGATCACGGATTTCCTCGCCCATGCATCGGGCCACCATACTCCTTACCTGGGAGAAAAACATAGAAAAATGGTGAGTAAACATACTCAGTAAGAGACCCACTACTGGGCCTAGCTGTTACCCCTTTTTGTCATGTGCACCCGTGTACCTGGCATAGGCATAAGCGTAGGTATAAGCATAGGAAGCGACCTGAGGGTACACACTGACTATAGTTGTAACATGAACATAGGTGGTGATCCCGAGGGACACCCTTCTTGGCATAGTACATTAGGGGTACGGGGCATGACAATCGGGCAACCTGTAACGTGTCATAGCATAACTAATTCATAGTAGAGATTTGCAGAGTCATAAGCACATAAGCATAAAAACATTACTTACATTACAACTTAGCATGCTTAAATAATCATAGTAACAACATCCGAGACAAAAAGTTTACAACGACATTCAATAATCAACAACACCATTAAACAGTAGGCTTCACTAAAACCTGGTAGTAAGTCCCTTACCTGCGTGAGCGATACTAAGCGAGACAGCGAGACTGTTGTGCGACGTCGCGACTTCCCTATACTGCGGCAACATGCTACGAAGCCTGTGACAATGCGTCGCGGAGAGAACAGGTGACGCGGCGATGAAGACAGATGACGCATCGCGGAGAGGATAGGTGACGCGGCGATGAAGACTGACGACGCGTCGCGGAGAGGACAGGTGACGCAGCGATCAAGACTGACGACACGTTGCGGAGAGGGACGTTGCGTCGCGGACTATGGTGATGCAGCAACGAAGATTGACGATACGGCAAAAAAGCGACCTGCGATAATGCGACGGGACGATGACTAAGATGCTGCGGCGCGACAACTATGATGATGCCGCAACGCTGAAAGCTGTGATTATGGTGACTGTGAGGGCTAGAGCGCTGCGACTAAGTGACGGGGGAGTTGTGAGGAAAAGTCTGACGAAAAGGTGACTCGAGAGAGGAAAAAAAATCCTTTTTTTTTCTTCTGCTTCCCTCTCCTTTCTTCCCTTCTCCTAAAAATGCCCCACGGTCAAAATTCACCCGGGGATCTTTCCCCCAACCGAAATAGCCGAAACCTCCTACTGACCATGGACTTCCAAGCCCTCCTTCATGCTCCCTTCGTTGCAAGATTCTTTTAATATTATTATTATTAATAATATTATTTACTTACTTATTTATTATTATTATTTAAAAAAAAAAAAACTTAAAGAGAGAAAAGTGATTTACCAAATTTTGGACCGTTACACTCTTACTCCTTTCGTTATGATTTTTTCCCTTCGTTCGACACTCTCTGGTACGTTTTTTTTTTTTTTTTAATATATATTAGTTTTATATTCTCTCCTATCACTTTCCTTCTCCATTTTCCTTTGTCGTCAATCCACCATGTCTATCGTTCAACCTTTCGACACCAACACAAGAACGCAAAGAAATGCAAAAGAAAAAAAAAGAGAGAGAAACGAAAGAAGAATAAATGCATGAATAAGAAAATAAAAGGCTTAATAATAATGATGATGATAGGATTGCAAATATAATGCATGTAGAATAAAGGGGAAAAAAATGGAAGGAGGCTTTAATGAAAAAAAATTGCCAATTTGATGCGTGTAAAAAGAATGAAAAAATTGAAGATGAAATGAAGAAGAAACGAGATGAAGAAGCGAAAGGCGAGAGGAAACAACGAAATTCATGTTCGAGCCTCAATCTATAGAGGGTTGAATCGTTAATTTCATAGCATACTTACATTAATAGAAAACTATTTTTCGAGCAAATTTGATCCATCCGTCAATTTTCATCTGAATCGTTAATTTTAGAGCATGCTTACATTAATAGAAAACATTTTTCTGAACAAATTTGATCCATCCGTCAATTTTCATCTGGGCCATTTTTAATGAGACATTCTTGTAAAATTTCTATTTTACACTATTTGCATTAACTTAAACATGAAATGGGACCACAAAATATATAATAATAAAATATTTGCAGGTGAGGACAGATATCCACTTGCTTGCGTGTCATGCATTTAATTTTAGATTGACATTTTGAATTATTTACCTTACATCTTCGAATCAAAATTGGAATTGTATTCCCTTTATGGTCAAATATTTAGGTGCATTTTAGATTATATTTATATTTGTGTCGGCATATTTGGTTTATTGTGTAGCAAACTCTTTTCACTTGTTCTTTATAATTTTTTTTTTCTTTTTCCTGTTTATTAGTTTTATTTTGTATGTGTATGGTTATAACGAGATGCACAAAAAAGACATATAATGAGATACATCAAAATTACAAAATTAAAAGGTTAATATTTGGAAAAAATATATACATTTGATGATAGATGAGATGTAATTTTTTTTTTTTTTTTGCGGGACAGAAAATGGGGAGGGAGTGAGAAAAAAAAATTACTTATTAAATAAAGACGACGATCGATTATGTATTCCTTATTTCAGTCCCACTTGTCTTTTAAATTTATTAGGACAATTATTGTTATTATTATTGCTATATAAATATTATATTAATTTTTTTTAATTGTTTAGTGACTAATATAATGAATATGGTTGAATTGAATCTTTAAAATATAATATTTATCGATAGTTTGATAGGTATTTGTTGTCTTCTTCTGATAAATTTGAGTAATTTTTCTTAAAATTTAAATTGTCTAAAATTAATAATATAACAAAAATCAGTGAGAAATTTAACTATTAATTATTTTTTAGTAATAGTTATTTAAATAGTTTTTTTAACAGTTAAATTGTTGTTTTCAAACACAGTAAAATAAGCTAACTTATTTATAAATATAGCCAAAGATCATTTATTTATAAATATAGCCAAAGATCACCGTCTATCGATAATAGACAATAGTAAACAACATTGACTATTTAGTGTCAATTTGTTATATTTAAAAAAATTTCTAGCAGTTTTACACTTTAAAACAATTACGTTTTGTTTAATTTTTTTTTTTTATATATAAAAAACCCAAGAGGAAAAAAATTATCCAGATGTTAGGCCCACCTTGCTCTGTCCCACGGAAATCTCTTGAGAGGTTGAAATGCTAGAGTGAGCACATCTCATAAAACCTTCGTGGTTAACAATTCTCCTTTAAACTTCCCTTTTCAACAAATTCTTAAATGAAGTTGTTCTTTTGTTATTGTTTCCTAATAAGTATTGCATGTGAATTTACATTTTTACATACCTTATAATAACTTTTGGGCATCTAAAAGTTAGCATATCCTTTCCATCATAAATTATGTTCTATTGACCAACAACTAATAGGTACAAGGTTAAACCCACCCATGTTGATCTCGAGAAAAAGAATAATAATAATAACCTGGGTATATGTTCAAAATATATTTTTAGTTTCTATATTAAAAAACATGTGGGGTAAAAATTGTGGCTAAATTGTGGAACTTGGCAATTTCATGTCGACTACATAATATAAAACTCACACAAAAAGTTAAGTTGACCTCATTGTAAACAAAAAGATCAAAAGACATTAAATATTCAAATGGTTCTAAAAATAGAGAGACAATTATCAACGACTTGTTCTATCTACGATAAATATAGAAATTTGACTCGGTCGGTTCAATTACTCTGCAATTATTCCATCTTACCTTACCATGTATAAAAGCACAGATAGGAGAATCTTTAGCTTCCTATTTTACCCTTTAAAATGTTCGAATACCTATTTTGCCCTCACAATCACATATTCCCTCCATATTATTTTGTCAAAAAGAAAAATGCACGATAGACCAAATTATTTATTCTAAAATTATAGTTTTTTTTAGGGCTCTAAAATTATAGTTAACCTAAACCATCCTTAAAAAGAGAAATCATTATAATCAAATTAATATGGATGATTAGACTTGGCCTAAGAGTGGCTTATTGTTTCACATATGAATCCGTTTCTTTTCTTAGTGGTTCGATCATAGTGCTAAATTTAATTTAATTTATTTTTAATTTTATTTGTTCCCACATCCCCGATTTTAAGGAAGAAAAGCGATTTTGTTTTCCCCACGTTTCACCGAAAAGGCATGCACTCGCGCGCTTAAATATAGTTCGGAGGGAACTTGCAAAGACAAAGAGGCGCGAAACTCGTCCCTCGAAAAGAGCTCTCCATATTTAGAAACTTATCGGTACTCGCCGTCGCAGTTTCTCTCCGTCTCTCTGGATATCTCATCGCCAAACTCTCGGAGCTTCGTCGATGTCTACTTCGGATTCTTATGATTCAAGGTGGATCATTCACAGGTGCGCTTTAACCTTTTAGATTTCCTTTTTTTTTGTTCGAATCGGAATGCGTGATGCGATCGAAAAACCCTAGGTTTTTCGTGATTTATGCTTCTCCGTTTGTTCTTTTTATCTCCGTTCCTCGTTTCCCCGGAATCTTCTCGTTCGTATCCGGAGAAATCGTTGTTGTAGAAGTTGTATGTAAGTGTCCGTACGATGTGTAATGAGGAAACGTTGTGTTCTGTTTTTCTTTCTGGCGTAGCTTTTCTTCGTTTTGGTATTTCGGGATTATTTAGTTTTAATCTCTTCTGGAGGCGTGATTTAATTAATCTGATTGTTATGGATGATCGAGACCTGGCTTGAGTTTGTAGTTTTTTTTTTTTTTTTTTTTCTGTAGAAAGTGTTTTATGAGTGCACTGTTTGCTGTATGGCTACGGATGTTTGATATCCTGCGAAGATTTGACGAATGCTGTTAAATGCCAATGGAAGAACGTACGAATTTATGAAATCTTGTTAGAGGCCATTGTAAAGAAAAAGAATAGAATAATCTTTCTATAAAATGCTTGTTTCATGTTTAGAGTAGAAAGCAGTCGAGATGAAGCGAAGATTCATTCTTATTGTGTAAATCTTGCATCAATTTTCATACCTCAGTTCCGAGCTGTAAACTTGAGGTATCCGTGGAACAATTTCCCCTAGTATCTTTTTATTCCTTTTATCCTATTCACAAGAACCATCGTGGAACTGAAATTCACATTTTACGTGTGGAATAGGTTAGTTGTTAAAGTAACTGTTGGTTTCAAAGTAATTATGCTTAGGCATTAGCATAATTCTGCAATAGATCTACAAATACTTGGCTGATTTCCGTCTTTATCCTGGTTTTGATTGTCTAACTTTGAAGTTAGCATGCGAGAACCTTCTTGGAAACTTAAAATTTGTTTGGAGAATTTATATAGCATGCGTGACTGTCATTTTATTTTAATCTTAATTTCTTTGGGCGCTGTTGACTCTGAAATCAGATTCATTTAGCATAATTGGCTGCTTATTGTTAGATTAACTCATTGGGGAACTGTGATAATAGATTTGTAGTAGGTTAAGATTCATTGTTGAGAATGCACAAACATCTTAACATTTATGTGGAAGATATGCATATAGCCACAGTGTAGTTTCTTAAGGGCACACTTGCAACCTATACACCTGTACATGCATATGAGTAAGGTGCACATTTGGTTCAACCATAATAAGGCTGATCTTTGATGGCGATCTCACTTGAACATGTATCTTAATGAGATCCAAATGCATGTTTTGACACCAGATTCCTTTTCCCCTTCAATTCATGTAGAAACTCACCATTTCTGAGCTTCTTCTTCATCTTCATCTAGAACTCTCTCATCTCCTTTTAAGTTGACTACTAAATATGATATTATTATTTCATTCTTCAATGATTGTAGCCAAGTTGTGAGCTATTTTGCAATTTAGTTTTTTAGGCCTTGACTCCTTTTGTACATTTCATTTATCAATAAAATTTTTGTAGGCAAAGAATGGTTGGTGTTATCAGTTTGCGAGCCTTTTTGCAATTTGGTTCTGTAAGGCTTAACTTCTTTTGGTACATTTCATTCATCAATGAAATTTATGTAGGCAAAGAATGGTTGGTATTTATCATTTATTTTTTTCTCTTGTTTGTGTGTAGGAAACAACAAACATAAGAAAATGTACAGTTTGCCAAGTCCATAGGCTTAATGAGTTATTTTCATGGATATCTTTCTGGAGTGTCTATTTTATTTATTTTTAAAAATTAATATGCATTATGTGCTTCATCTGGTTAGGCTCCTGGAAGCTTGTGTGTCTACCTTGTCTGAACATTGGATGCAGTGCATCTACTCTGATGAAAATGTTTACACTGTAATATATTTGAGCGAACATGAAGAATATATATGGGGTGAGCTATAAGTGTTAAGCTCGGTTTTCCTTGTTGATTGCATTTTTGATTTACTGGGTATCTTTAGAAGTTATTTTATTGCATCACCTGTGAGAAAAGATTTACTGTTTTAAGTTTACCAATATAAAAGAACATGACCTGAGATTCTTTAGGATGTTGGTGATGAGTATGCCAGTGATATGATTTGTGGTAAATCTAGCTTGCCAAATGCTTCTGGAGACGATCTCTTGCTTGCATGTAGTCAACCTTGTGTGACCAAAAGTTTATATAAACCCCTCCTCCAGCCTGAAAGAGACCGAACTCTGACTTTACGCTCAAAATCCTCTGTGACTCTTCTAGTTTCATAATATAGGCAGTCAAGGTTGAAAGTTTCCATTGTATTTAGATTGTTTTTTGAACATTACTTGAACTTTGACAATATCTTTTGATATTTGAGAACTGAAATATTGTCGTTCATAAGTGCTAGCTGATTCTGTAAAGAAATTGACATCATGGTCTCTAATATAAGAAGGCTATGTTATAAGAGTTCGATTAAAGCTATTAGGCTCATCATTTTAGTGTATTACACCATGCAGATCAAAACTGTAACGAAATGATCTATTGAATATCTTGTCTGGAGTGGGGCTTAAAATTATTTTTTGTTTCTTAATAGTAAAATGTGTGTTCATTGGTCACAACGTATTCGAATAATTATTTTTCTTAACTTGTTTTCCTTGTACTTTCAAAGATGAACCGATTTTCCTTTTTAGAACAAAAGTATGCTTCCTTTAGAAACGTGGGTATGTAAAACAGCGATTTCATGAGCTTGGTACCATCATATTTGAAAGGGAATACAAACAGCCATGTTAATGGCCAATGGGAAACACACTCAAACAAGTTACATCGTTCATCTCTTAATTACAAACATTGATATATTGGTTCAGTTTCTGTTATTTGTTCTGGTAAAGAATGTTGTTACTTAATGTGCCAAATACAATGGAAATGTTGTACCTCGGTTCATTAACATGCTAATTATATTATTATTATTTAAAATATCACCATTGTCTTTGTTTGCTTGTTAGTTATATTCGACCTTTTGGTGACACATCATAGTATTATTTAGGTCCACATATTTCTGTCTAAAATTCACCATAGCCAAATTGTAGCCTATAAAAATAGCTCAGTATATTTTTGATAAGATAAAGAAATAGTTCAGTATATAAGTTTGGCTCTGGTGCGTATTGCTACCTGGACTATCAATTCTTTTTAATTTGACGATGCCTTTTCTTCTTCTAGTTCACCGAGTCACGATCTGATACAAGATTGTCATCTGGGATGTAAGCTCGAAGGATACTGAATGGAACTGAACTCAGAAGTCAGGTAAAAGGATCAATTCTGTTTCTTCTCCTTCTATTTTCAAGCTATGGATGGGCAAGCATTGGTTGTTCATTGTTATTGTCAACGTTTTCTTTTTCTTTCTTATTCTTCGTGTTGTTCTCTATTTATTTATTATTATTTTGAGAAACGTAAAACTATATATATTCATTATAAAAGTAGAGCACAGGGATGAGAGGTCCCTAAGCCTGTAGAAAAGTTCTCATTCGTTATTGACCACTGCGTACCTTACTTTCATTGCAACGGCAGTAATTTATGGCAGGGCTCTTATTAGCTCTTTCTACCTATTTGGTGCAATTGCGTTATAGTTCCTCAACTCCTCTCAGTTCTGTTCTTTTCATTTCGATTATTTTTCCCCTCTGTGTTGTCTTGTATAATATTTCTTGCTTCGGAGTTCACTTCTTGCATAACTTTAGTGCTTAAATGTTTATAGAAAGGACTTTAATTGGATCCTCGGTTTGGCTCTCTCTCCAAATTTTGATCATGGATTTGTGATTCTCAACTATTCAAGGTTTCATATTTTGTCAAGTAGCTGTCTATGCAAATAGCTTCCTGGATTTAATGTCAAGTATGTCTTCATTTTTTGCTCAGGCATCTTGCAATATGATAAATAATTGAACATGATATTAGATAGATGTTTGTTAGCTAGTGCTATACATTCATGTGCTAGCATTTTATCCAGATATAGTTTGTAGTTTGTTTGTCCTTTGCTCATCGCGTGCGTTTGTTTGCCAAGTTATTATCCTTGCATTTTCTTTTTCATTTTCAAACCTTAGAAAGTTCTCTGATTATAACTGTTACGTAATTGACCTTTTCTCCAACTTGCAGCTCTTGGTGTTGCACTTGATCGTCTCATTTGTGAGGTACAGATGAATGACTGGCAAGTTTATTCCATTGTTATTGCTTTACCGTTTACATTTTGATCATATCTGGATTCAAGCCTTCGCTACAATGTTTTCATGCTAATTATGCTGGGTACCTTCAGTAATTGACGTTGATTTTGCATTCATTTTTCTTTTGGTGATAGATTCAACTTTTGACCATCAATATACCGAGTGCGTAAGCACAAAAAAAAAAAAAAAAAAAGTTAAAACTTACGGGTAGAAAAATTAGACGCAGGCAATATTGAAGAATGTGCTCTGTTTCGAGCATGAATTGAGAATAATCATAAGAATATCAATAGGGTAGAGACTACATCTCACTTATGGATTCTAAAATTTCAATTTGGTGATTTTTTCCTCTGCCGCTTGGCTAACATGAAGTGATTGCATTTCACGTTAGACCAAGAATAATTATAAAATCTAGAACAATAGGTTAGTCGAAAATCTTCTTTAGCAGTCAGTTATCCTTTCTGTTGCTCTTCCCCTTACCTTCTGCCTTTTGCATAAATAGTTGGCTATTCTGTTTGTCCATTTTTCATCTTGGCTAACTTGCTTGCTGGAAAGTGCAATCTAGCAATCAGAGGTCGGGGTGCCCGGGTTTTCTGATCAAATCCTCTTACACAAACAAAGCCTGCAATATCACTCAAAATTTAGCTTGTGAACAAACACACAAATGGGAATATAGTTGAAGGCCCAAATCATTGTTGATAGAATGACACGGCCACAATATATAAGATGCAAAATCCCATAAGTTAGAAAAACTTTATTCACTCATGTATTTCTGATCACTTGGTTTTTCTTTTCTCCCACAGGTCCGGATGAATGAATAACAATTATCAAGGCGATCATCTTCTCACTTTGGATATGAATTCCTTTATACGGTTTTTCTAAATAACAACACAAAACTCATTAGCATTTAGTCGGTACCGTGATACGGGCGGAGGTAAAGACCTTGGTGTGGTGTGTGGGAAGTCCTTCGCATCTTTGATGTCCTATATCTCATTCGATTTCATTAATTTCTCTCAATTCTTAGCAGTAATTTCCCTTTATTTAGGAACAGTCCAATAAAATGGCAAGCAGAGTCAGGCAGTTCTCCCCAAATCAGAAGAGTTACATAGAGACATCTGCAATTTGCACTAATGCAGGTACTATGCTATTGTGATTGCAAAAATCTATAATATTGAAGGCTAGAAGTTTCTAACTCTCAAATACATCTGAAATGAAAGATCTCTCGATCACTTTAAAAATCCTCCCATTTCTCCTCCCATATCTCCCACAAGACCTGCTGAGCTCTAAAAACTTAGGGTTTTAGTTACTTTTTCTCGAAGAGTTGATTCACAAAGACCTCAGATAAAGAAAACATTTCAGAGTTCTTTGGAATCATGATAGGAATGATAAATTGAGACAAAATTTAATGGGCCAGGCCGAGGAAACTGCTATTAAGAGATGAATAATGGTCAGGAAGTACTGGAGAGACTTGGTTCAACGTCGGTCTAAAATCCCTCATTTTGGTCATCATCTTTCAATGGTTAAATTACAAATTTAGTCCATATGTTCTAGAGAAAGTTAGAATTTAATAAATGTAGTTTTTAAAAGTTAGAATTTTATCTTTGTGGTTTGATAAACTTTTATACCATAGGATCAAATTCCAACTTTCTCCTAACTATAGAGACCAAATATGTAATTGCAATTTTTGGGACATTCCCACAGCAGTATCAACCATTTCTCTACCATATTTACTAGAAGTTATTTGGACCCATAAATCCCCCTCTACACCTCAAGCTTAAACCATGAGTTACCCCATCAACATGGGCTATAAGGTGTCTAAATATGATTATCAGCAATCTGACTATTTTTATTCCATGCTGAAAGAAGATTTGAAGCCAGATGAATGCTTACACCACTTAACTTAACCATTTTTCAATTAAGTTTATTGTGACACAAATGTTACTATATTAACATTCTTGACATCAAATATTAACTTAGAAGATTACTTGGCTGTAATTGGAATATCAAGGAACTCTCAAAATTAAAAAAAAGGAAAAGGTTATAACTGGGCATAATATGTAATTTTCTTTAATATTTATTTTCTGTAGAAATATTTACATTAAAAAATTAATAAGCTTTATTTTTCATACAATATCTTATGTTTTCAGCCCCTCAAAAAAAAAAAAAAAAAAAAAGACAGAAAGTTAAATCTCCTTTAAGTTTTGTTGATCCTTATATGTGTTTTACATATTTGTGTTAATTTATGTTAATATGGATTCTTAAAGGTCCTTGGACGTGGATTCTTTTTTCTGAAGAAATCGATTCTAGTTTGATATTTTTTAATGTGTTTTACATATTTATGTTAACAGCAGGGTGGATTGGTAAAACATTGAGAACATCTCTTTGTACGATAAGCTTAAATTTTGAGAAGGTAATGTATATTTTTCATCTTAGTTACTTTTATTTATTTATTTATTTTTGTTTGTCTTTGTACATGTACAAATACATAAGATTAGCTTTTACTCTTAATTTTAAAACCATCGAGCATGGTGGCTACAGAAAAGGTATCAGCGGTTTAAAATTAATACTGTTTGTGAAGCTGGTTGGGTGTCTTTTTTAGAATTTATTTTCTAAAAACTGTTTTGCACTCTGATTTACTGAAGGATTATTTTCTTAACTTTCTAATGACCAACTTATCAAGTAAATAAATTACTTCGGTGATACGTATATTATAACTGATTGTGAATTTCAAGATCTTGAATTTATAATACTGACATTTACTTAAAAAGTAATTTTAGAAACAAAATATTTGAAATTTCAATATTTTATATGGGTAGGAGGTTAGTGAAGTTGAAAAGAGAATCGTTGAGTATCATTTTGATTTCTTTCTCACAAAAGAATTTATGAATTTAGTTTATCTTTTAATATCCCGATATATTTTTAAAATCAACGTTGAAATTGTAGCTTGAAATTTCGAAACCCCAAAATTATTTAAGAGTGAAAACTGTACAAAACCTTAGTAAGAGTTTTTAATAAAACATGCTTTATAAAATAAAAAATCAAAACTAAGCGTATTGACCTTTACGATCCTTTTTTATTTTTGGTTTTCTAAATTTGCATGTATTTTGTAAAATAGAAAGTGAAACGGAACAAAACACGTAATCCTTTCTAAAAATGAAAAACAAGACATAGAAGTAAAAACAATGTGGGATGTGGCAAGGGCTGCCAAAATTGATGTTAATCATCGCAATGGTAAAGTCTCTTAGTCGAAGCTCGAGTGAAAAGAAACATACCATCACTATCTACTAAAAGAAAAACTAATTTTTCCTTTTAAAAATGGAGTTCACAGATACTTGTTTCTATTTCATCAATCGTTTCCGACATTAACTTTTTTTGGGGTTCAAATTCAACGGAAAAAAGGAAGAGAAAAATGGTCTTAATGACAATCGCATTGGTGTTAACTTTTCGTTGAATAAAGTCTTGCGATTGTTTCTTCTAATTAGTAATTTTAATTTAATGTATTTAAATAGACAAATATACTAATTTTAAAATTAAAATTTAGAATAAATGGCCATATCATCTCGAGTGATTGAAGCTTTAATTTTATGGGATGTTTTATTGAAGTCATGTTTTGAAAACTAAAAAAAAAATGAAAAGAAATTCCCTTTTTGTTTTTGAAATTTTAGGATGAATACAAAATGTTTGTTTAGGAAAAATAAAGATCATGGCAAACAAATTTTGAGAAACAAGCATGATTTTTAAGAATTTAAAAATAAATTATTATTCAATAGAGTATTTTTCTTTTAATGGTTGACGCTATACATTTGAAAAAAGAAAAGAAGGAAAAAAGAATGGGCTACGCAATGCCATTTGAGTCAAAGCACCATTAAATTAGATCCAAAAAGGTTCTCGATTCAAGATAACTCATGAAAAAAATATGGTTTTTGGGTTGTTAAATTAGAATGGTTTGTTGGCACCAACAGTTCAAAGGGAAGAAAAATGAATTTTTTATTAAAATAATATTATTTTTAGTTTCTAAAAAAATATGAAATGAAGAACAAATATAGATAATTTTTAACCAAATGCATGGGTATGGTGATAAATCTTGCTATTTGGCTGTCTATTTTGGTGGCTTATTGCACATAACTTTTATCTGAGGTTAAAGGGTCCAGTTAGTTTAGTGGATTTTAAATTTAAATATCTCACACTAGGTTAAATCTTGGCCACTACTCGTAGAAACTTATGCACGAAATTTGGTAAATGAAGGGATTACGTACCTCTCCAAAAGCATTGCTGAATCTCCTCCGTCACAAGGCCTAGTTGCATGAAATTCATACATAAGTACTTTTTAATTATTTGAAGTTGGTTTTAAGCATAACAATTGATTATTGCGCATTCTTACCCTTGAATATTGTTGATACTGATGTTCCGAAGTAGACGGTTCGTCTAGGTAAGTTCCATAGCCAATTTCTTGGAACATCAATAGGATTTATGCTAGATTCATGATCTGCAAACATCTGTGATTTTGAAGAAAAAGTTAAAAAGAGAAAATATGCAGCAACTATCATGTGTTATCCTGAGGTTAAAACACTTCCTTTTTTCTTCTTTTTAAGGAAAAACTCGTTTATTTTATTTTATTTTTATTTTAGAGTTTAATAATATATTTTTTTTCAATATGTAGAGGTGGAGGAATCGAACTTTTGACTTAAAGATTGATAATACAAGTTATGTACTATACTAGTTGAGATATTATTATTTTTTTCAGATGTTTGTTGGAAATTAGAAATTAGTCTCTTTGATAGTTATTTCATCTTTTTGTTTATTATTTTTTTCCTTTAAAAAAATAAAAATGGTGAGAGATATTTCATAACTAATAATGTGATTTGTTCTAAAAATATTTTTGAAATTGCAAGTAATTTTCCTTTTCAAAAAAAAAAAAAAAACAAGTTTCTGTTTTTCAAAATCTTGTTTTTTCTTTGATCTCTCAAACTCTACGTATTTCTTTTTCCCCTAACTTTTCTCTCTACATTTTTCTTACTCTAGAAATTCTCTATGAAAGCTAATTTTTTTCACCTCTAAAGTTTTTATTTCTATTTCAATTCTAATACATCTCTGTATCTCTTCTCTCTAAAATTTTAATAAATTTTTTACAAACCTTTGCCTTCTAAAATTTCACTGTAACCCATAGTTCTCTCTCTAACAATGAATATATCTAAATTTTTGCATCTAATTTTGTATCTGCCTTTTACTTTTATTTCACTCTCTTCCAAAGCTTTCACTTTTCTCTCTCTCAAATTTTAATAGTTTTCAAACGTTTTACCTGTAAAATCTCTCTAAAACTTCTTATGTTTTCTCATTTATCTTTCTTTTTTAAGGTATCTTTACTCTAACTTTACTTTCAATTTTCTATCTACAGTGTATCCTTTGCCCTCTAATATTTATCTCTAAAATGTATTTATTTCTCTATAATTTCTCCCTTTTCTTTTGTAAGATTTCAAGTCTTTCCTTCACTAATATTCTCTATTTAAAATATATCACTTTTTAACTTTTCACACTCTAAGATTTCTTTTTTCTTAATACATATAACTTTCATCTCTCTTACTCTAATTAATATTTGTTCTTTTATTTTCTATCCCCGATTGGGATAGCTTGTACATATTTTTTCATTATTTCAATGACAAATTTACTATTATTATTTTTTTTATTTTTAAAAAACTCTAATTAATATTCTTTACCCAAAATTCTATTGCTTTTTGATGTTTCTCTCTCTAATATTTCGTTATTTTTCTCCAACTGATGCTCTCTTTAACATATTTCTAAGACTTTAACTTTTCTCTCTTACATATCGTTCTCTTTAACTAATATTCTCTTTCTATAGTTCTCTATAAATTTTTTTTCTCTCTATGATTATTCTCACTTTTCTCTTTAAACAATTCATCTCTCTAAACTTTCACTTTTCTACATCCACATCAATTTTTGCTTTATCTGTGTCTCCTTACCTCTCTAACATAAAAAAAAAAAAAGGAAACTAAAGTTAGTTATCAAAACCATTGGTTTCTGTTTTTAGTTTCAAATTAAATAGCATACCAAAAGCGGAAATAGTTATCAAATGAAACCATTAAAATCATCTTTGATTTTTTCTTTTTGAATTTTAAATTGTAAGGGTAAAACATAAAGATTTCAAATTAAATCAGTTATTCTTGGGGAAACAAAGAGAGCATTAAAGTTTTTTTTTCCTCTCCAAAAAGCAAAAAGGAGAGCATTAAAGCTTATAATTGTCTAACTTGAAAACGTTATTGATTTTCTAACGACTATCTATTTCTCTGCCAACGATGATAGGTGTTAGACACAACTTACCTCGTTTACTTGAAAATATGTTCCATTGAGTGGAAAACTCCCTCGCATTGCAGTTCTACAAGGTACCTGTAATTTTCCAAAAGAAAGAGGTGTTAAAAGTTTAAGGGACTAAAAGCTTCTCATTGTATTGAATTCTAGTGTTTTTTGTACTTTACCAGTAACGTTCCTCTGACTGTTTGTGAATTCGCTTCTCTTCTACTATTGCATGTGAAACATGTTTTCTCATTACAGAGCCTGTTTGGGTCTTGAGATCCACAACTTTGTTCTGGCGGTTGAATCGAATTTGCTGTTTCGCCTGGAGATTTGTGGAAAGTTTTTAAATTGTTGTTAATGATAACAGTTCTCTCATTTTCTACTTAAAACAGTTAGTTTCATGAACAATGAAAAGTTTCATGGTTCACCGTCTTTGTAGGTTACCAAGATGGAAAAGGGAAAAGGGAGGCAGATAAAAGGAACAGAAAATAATTGGTTTGTAGAAAAGATTGACTGCTGCTTACCTGGAGTCCATATCGCAAGAAGATATGGGCTTGGATCGTCAGGTTCTCGTCTATCCATCTGTGTGTTTAAATAACTAATTGTTATCATAAATTCAATGCTAGTGCGTTATGTGTGCTCTTATCAAACTAAAATAGAAATGTTACCTCTCTTAAGAGAGGATGTGAATCTGGAAGTTCATACCTGCATTTGGATAAAGACGCGAGTTATAGAGTGCATTACATAGTTTGGTTATTTTGTATTTAACTTTTTTTTTTAATGAGAAACAGAGGTTCCTTTGTGAAAAATGAAAGAAATGAACAAATGTATACGAAAACGCAATCCACCAAGTGGAGTCCACGAGAAGGGACAATTCAAAAAGATCAAGCCTAGCACATAACTACAAAAAAGTTAGGAAATGAAGCTTGTGACGAGTTTTTAAATCTAATGTTCTCCCAAGTCTCATCGCAAGATCTGGACTCCCAAAATGGTTCTATTGTTTCTTTCTAACCACATACCCCGTATAATTTGCAAGGTCGGTTATTTTGTTATAATCCTAGTGTTCTATTATTATTATTATTTTTAATTCATTGTCTCCTTGCTTTATATATATATATATATATAAAAAAAAAAAAAAAAAAAAAAAAAAAAAAAAAAACGAGAAAAGAAACTTACACTTGATGCTCTGTCCGTAGCCTGCTCACATTCTTCAATTTTGGCGTTGGGATATAGGCAGCTTCCGGGTTCAAGGCAACTAGAGCTGTGGACATTTCACCTTCTGGGATGTAGTTTTGTAAAGTTGTTTTGAACTCTTCCATGCTGAGTTTGATGGTAGGAATTTCATCAGGATCCTCGTAAAATGCATCTTCAATGTCACTTTCAGTTATCTCATCAGGCTCGGGTTCTGGTGTCGCTGGTACTTCAACTATTGGCTCACAGTTGCTGGTGCTCAAAGAATTTTCCGCATATGTGCTTCCTTCAGGAGGAAGAATTGGCAAATGAGTGGTGACTATCGGTGGCTGCTTCTCTGTGGCAATGGGGTTGGTCGAAGCCACAATGCCCTTTTCATCCGGTGCTGGCAGAGCAAGTCGGGCACTGCACTAAATACGGTTTGTGTTTTAGTTAAGAGTTGAAAAGGCAAAAGCCTATATATAGACAAATGAGTGGACAATATTTATGAACAGAATTTCTTGCATTTGAACTTTTGAAATTATGTGATATTAGTTTCTGTCGATATGCCTAGATTAGTCTGCAGTTCTATATGAAAGTCAGTTTCCTGTGGTCAGTATAGACAGGATGGTCAATACGAGCAATTCGAAAGAAATTGACAAACCTTGCAAAAGCACTTGCGAAGTGTTTGCACTCTCCTCTCATAGGACATGCATTGCAATTTGGCTTGCTCTTTGTGCAGAATACCTGATGTCACAATTACATCAACACTTCCATTAGGGATATATCCTTTTTGTACTTTAGAAAATGAAATTGCATCTACAGTGTACACACGTAACAACAATGATATACTGAAGAATTGGATGCTATGACTCACCTTTCCAAATGTGATCAACTGATAGTGTAGTTCATACCTGTGTAATAGATACTTGGTTAGTTATAACCTTAATTGAATTGAGAAGAAACTGATTTCAATTTTTTGCTTATTTTTTGGTCATCAAACATGAATAATGAATGTAGCAAGAGGTTACAGTGTTCGTTGATCAAGTTTGCATAATCTTGGCCATAGATATTTTTGAATGGACTCCAGCACTGGATACCTACACAGAATAGAGGTTAGAAGTTTCCGATAACCGAAAACTGACCATTCATCAGTCCAGTGTTACTTACAGTTCTAGAAGGTGTAGTTGAAGTGACTCGGGTAATGGTTGGAGAGGGACCCATCCAAGCCGAACAGCTATTCTTCCAACATTTGTGTCAACCTAGGTAGAAAGCAATTTAAGATGATATTAGAAGCCTCTCTATTAAGCTTTTAAATAAATGATTGGTTGTCTGCGGAATCATACAGGGAAAGCAAGATGATGAAGTGTTAATAGACGAACACACTCCACACTTTTCAAACCCAATCCTCGTACACTCAGTAGATAATCCCTGCAGCAGGTACATTTATTTTTAGATATTATATAAATGTAAATCAAATAAATAAATCTGCTTAAGAAGCTAACTTCACAAAAAAAAAAAAAAAAAAAAAAAAAAAAAAAAAAAAAAAAAGAAAAGAAAAAAAACCATACTTTGCTTTGTCTGGAGGAACATATCTTAACCATTCAAGATCAATGCTCCCATGATCTGTTACCAGACGATTCAAAAACTCCTGCAAAATTATTTTATGATGGAAAGAGTAGTCGTTACTGCTTGGTATAATTGCTGGTTTAAGTAAAAGTGGGCCTTTAAAGAGTTCAATTGCTTGCACGTACCTTAATTCGTTCAGCTAGCATGTTGTTCATTCCTCGTTCCTTGATAGCATTAGAAATTTCATGAACGTTGGCTAGTCTGATTGCTTCATAGTCTATTGAATCGATGGCATCCTTACCTTTTTCTTTTATTTGTCCACTGGCTTCCACTTCCTTTCTCAAACTATCCCAATCAATTGCACTCTTTTTCTCGACCTTTCTTCTTTTTGCTTTTGAAGGGCTAATATTTCCCTCATTATCTGCCTGAGATAGAGAATGGGCTTCATTATTTGAAAAGTTTATTAAATTTCCCTTTCCAGACAGCAACTTTTCTGTGGGAGCATGCACTTGCACAGCATTTGAGAGGGAACTTTTCTTGGCTGGTGTATCTAATTCTGGGGGAGGATTGGTAATTGACGCACTTTCTAATGGGGAAGAGTTGTTCCTCTCACATGGTTCACAATTTTCATGAAGATTATATTCACAATGAGATCTCAATTGAATACCATTACCCTGCAGGTGCACTGAGTGCTCACTGACGGATTCGCAATGCTCCATCCTGGTTGTTTCTTGTGATCTTGCTTGTACATTCTCTTCAACACTGGTTTTATCCGATCGGGCCCCTATGTTTAAGCTATGACAAGCCATATTCTTTTCTGCACAGCATCCAGATACTATTGAAGGCCCTGAAGATATGCTCTCTTCACTGAATGCTTCACGGCCTTCAACCTCCAATACCCCACAGTCGGGGGTCATGTGCAACTGATTGTTTGAAGGAGCATCTGGCGCTTGCTTTTGTTGGTTTTCAATATTTACAAGGAAATTAATTAAGGAGTGGCCACTGAGATTGTCAATCTCATTCCATTCTGATGTTAGTGAATCCTGTTTGCCATTTGGTAATTGCCAATGTTTATGTTCTGAGACTTCATAAAAAACTGAACTTCGATTCAAGTCACTGAAGGATTTTTGTATCATGGTGGTCGTCTCCATTTGTTTGATATCTGTGCAATTTGAATAATTGGTGCTGCTAGAATTGTAACTTACGATGGGTTCTTCTGCCTCAGAATTGGATCCAGAGCATGATCTGGCCCCCGCAGTACCTTGGGTAATCGTGGAGTCGAAGGAATCTTGTGAGGATATGACTTCTTCCTCCACAATTTGACCACCTAGCTCTGTGAAATTTTTTTCAGTCCCTGAATTTACTGTGTCATTTTGACGGTTTATTGAAGCCTGGGGCATCTCAAACCTTGGCACGGATAGTTCCTGAGCATGCCATCTTATAGAATCTGCAGGATACAATACACAAGCTGCTGACTCGTTGGCCACTATGCTCGTTTCGACTTCACCCTGAGCTCTGAAGTTGCTGGTGGATTTTATAGGAAATCGTGCTGCTAGAGACATGAAGGCAGAGCTGTAAAGAAAGAGATAAAAAATGTGATCCACTTGTTTATAGTTTTGCTTCAAAGATAATCTTGATCTACAGTTGTAACCGAAATGATAAGTCTACCTTGAAAGATGATCTGAAACATTCTGGGTAAGGAAAACCCCTATAACTGAGTCAACAACTGATCCTTTCCATCGTGAGAATCTTCTATCTCCTGGTAAGAGCACAAGAGATTTTTGTTATATATACATACCACAAACTTTCGAGAGAATAGTTCTCTTTTTAACTCTGATATAAAAAAACGTGTTAACTTGGAAATGAAAGTACTTTTGGCCACTTAAGGTTTTATACGATGAACTCAACTACAGAACTAAAATGCCAACTTAAGCATAACTGGATTGGTTTAAGGATATGCTTTTGACCAACCGATTAGAGGTTTGACTCCTCACCGCATATATTAAACTAAAAAAGGTACAACTAAATTGAATTAATTGGTTTAATTCTTGGCATATTATACATTTTCCCAGTTATTTCAAAACGCTCATTTCTGACCTATTTAATCATACAGAGAATTAGAAACTTGATTAAAAATATATACACAAATGAATTCTAACAAATTAATTGTTCTAAAAAGAAAATTGATTCCCGTTCATTTATTAATTAAACAAAAGTTTAGATTGTAAGTCATGTGATTAAAAATCAAGGAAATAACTGAAAAAACCATTTTGGATCTTGCCTCTATCATTAGAACTGCGGATTCTGCTTAAAGAAGAAAAAAAAAAAAAAGGAACTTTTGAATTATTGATTTGAGAATAGTTAACCCTCCTTTTACAATGTTCGTTTTGGTTTTCTATCGGACATTTTAATCAATAGAAATGTCAAGTCAGTGTTAATCCCTTCCAAGATTCAAGCAATTTGATAGGAAAATATAAGAAATGAACCTTGCACGAGATGCATCCTTGCAATGAATGAATCAGCTCGACCACGAAAAACTTTCCGTTCCTCTTCCCACCATTTCTCCTTATCTTTATCATGACTTTCAATGCCCTCGCTTCCTTCCTTACCCATTAATAAATTCCATATTCTCTCCGTCTCTGGGTCAAGGTCAACTCTAGGTCGTGCCTTTCGTTTCCTTAAATATTCAGACTCCACATATGGAACTACTGCACCATTTCCTTTATATGGAACAATAGCATTTTGCTCCGTCCTGATGCTTCCTTCATCGTCATTAAGACTGAGACCCTTCATTTTGCATAGGATCTCATTTTCTAGTAGACCTACACCAATGTCAAGAGGCTGTAATTAGTAACTTGGTACATGTTTAAGAGTGATTTTGAAAGGGTTAAAATCACATTTTGTCATGTTTAAAATCACTTCGAAACACAATCATCCAAAACCAATTAAACAATGAATTGGTTTTGAATGTGATTTTGAAAATGACCTTGATTTTAACTATTTAAGAATCACTCCCAAACAAGCTATTAGTACCTTCATGACAAGTTCAAATTCCTCGTCTGAAGAATCAGATATACTTACCTGTTGTTTTAGCAGGGAATTTCTGAAAGCCAAACGAGTAACCTTGTTTGTGTACTTCATTTGTTGCTAGCGATCCTGATATCATGGGCTGGCAAGCTTGCCTTACTGTCAGTAAAGTATTATCAGATTGTCTGAATGCATACCCTGGTTCTGAGGCTTTTGGACGCGGAAATGAGCAGTAGGTGGTAACCCTATTCAACCCGGAGGTAACACACGTTCTATCTATGGCTGGATGCAGATTGTGTGAGACTTGTCGCCTTTGAAAATTGTTTTCATGGACTACTGAGTGAATATGCCTGTCACCAATAATTTCTTTCGCTGTGATTTGGTTACTTCTAATATGATGACCATTGAGCATGGCCTGCTTCATTTCTGCAGTAAAACCAACAGGGTTGGTAGAATTGCAACCTATTGTATTGAAGTGGCTTGAGCAACCCTCATTTGATTGGATAGTAGAATATCTTTTATGGAAGGTTGCATAGAGTCCAGAATCAAATTTCTTCCCTGCATTTTCTAAGGATCCTACGTTTATATTGCTGCCTTGTCTCTGGAACTCACCCATTTGACGCACCTCTTGACACGATACTGAAGAGTCCAGTGTAGTAATCGAGCACGACTGTGTTGGATGAGTTGTGAGCGGGCGGCCTCTCTTTGAGCCCCTTGCTTCATTGATATTCTGATGATTTGGAACTGTTTGAGAATATCCAGAGTTTATCCCCATCAGCTCCTTATAATAAGTATTCCTTTGAGATTGATTTGCAAATTTCTCCATATCTTCTGCACGGATGTTTTGCTGAACAGGTGTGTATCCGTTGCTGAATCCAGTTTGATATTGATTTGCTTTTCCCTGATGTAAAATTCTTAGAACATTGAGCCAATTTTCTGCTTTGGTGTATTTGTTTAATGAGACTTCAGCTGTCTCCCTTTCAGATTGCAATATGTGAGAGGTTGTTATGTGATTCACATGAGCAGGGTTACTTTGTATTGTAGGTCGGACATTTTCAGCTGCTGTTGGTCTTAGTTGAGGACTGTCATGAACATCTTGACTTGTTCCACAGACACCATTACTTTGAGTGCAGAAGTCTGGAACGTTTGGTCTTGTCATGAAGCAAAAGTTCCCCATGCTCTCTTCTGGCATGTCCTCATTTTGTTTCTTTTCCTGCTCCTCATCTCCAGTTTTTTCCATCTCAAAATGTATTACTCTCCGGCAGGATTTTGTTTTAGTTGCAGTGTTTGAATCTTTAATCTCCACAATATTCGCAGGTGGAGTAGCAGCAGCTTCTTTGATGTTCTTCTTCCGTACATACTTTCTCTTCCCTGACGGGGTTTCCTTGGCAATCTTCGGAGTCACAGGCTTAGGAGACTTTTTGGGCTTTCCTTCCTTTATAACCTTAGGCCTATGTTTTCTTCGCTTAGGTGTCTTCTGCTCTGGTGTCTTGTTAAGATCAATTGCTTGATCGCTGCCCTTCTCCACTTCCTTCGTTGGTTCAGAAATGGCTGCGGATAATGTATCTGTGAGATCTTTCAAGAGTTCATCATGTCGTTTCTGAGTTGCTTCATCTAGTTGAACTGTGACAAAATTCTCCTGTGTTTCCTCGTAAAGGCTTAAACTTTCATCTAATGGAAGAGTAAGTAAATCAGTAAACCTTTGTCCTGAGAATTCCATAGGAGTATGCTGTCTTCTTTTTGGTGGTCTCTGCTCCGGTGTTCTGTTGAGATCAATTTCTAGATCTCTCTGCTTCCCAAAGTCTTTCATCCCCTTTAATGGAGTAGAATTGCCAATACATGATGATTCCACAATGCTCTGTAGAAGTTCGTCACAGTGTTGACGAGGTGCTTCATTTTGAAACATTCTGATGAAGTCGTCCTCACCATCCTTTCTGAAACTTGAACTTTCATCTCTTACTAGAAAAGATGATGCGGAGACCTGATTATATGCAAAACTTTCCAGATGTGATGAGACTGGTGGTGTTGTATGGACTGAGTTGGTAAAAATCGACATTTGGTTTGTTTGTGTCGTCGATACTGGGTTCAAGTTATAGTTGGGTTGAAACATTGGGAGTCCATCTGGAAAATTTCACAGAACACAATTTCATTACTCAATTGTGGAATAAGAAACAAAATTACCAAAGCAACTTTTCAGTCAATTACAGTGAAAAACTTTCATTTGGTTATGGAAAAGGATGAGAGTAAGTCTGTCTAAAATAACGAACAAAATCACCATTTTTTTTGACATCATATTATGTGACTGCCGCTATCCTGGAGCAGTTCTATATATCGAAACATAAGTGATCAAGATTTCTCAAGTGTGTGTGTATGATTATATATAGAAGCAGTGAGATGGGGAAAAGATATTACTTGAAGACATCAGTTTTGTAATTTACTGAATATATAAATATTATGTGAAATAATTACAAAGATAATTTGTGGACTTACACGCGCGTACATGTTGGGCGTAGCTGTTGTTACTTGGTGGTCTCGAACCCGAATAAAGATTTTGGTTTCTAAGCAATAAATTTCCCGCATAGAAATCCCCACTGCTATTAACTTGAGAATTCATGTTCAATTCTTTCAACGCATGCAACGAACATTAAGGCAATTATCCAAATTGCTTGGAGCCAAGCTGCCAAAACAAACGCACATTTTTTTCTTGTTAAGGCATAAGATTAAAAAAAAAAAACGCAAATTGTAAATCAATCTTGGATAAAAATGACAGCTATGAAACACATTCTAAAGAAACCTTAGCTTAAACAAAAATATAATTCATGAGCCAACTGTTAAGTTCAAACTTGCGGTGGTAGATCATGTATCCTCCATTTTCATGTAAAAATAACATTATCACATGGCAGATAATGGAAATTACTTCCTACTAGTAACTCATGATTATACTAAAATCAGTTTTATAACTTATGCTCACTCCAAAAATAGAGAGAGAGAGAGAGAGAGAGAGAGAAGCAGCTCAATAATCTTCTAGGCCAGTTTACTAATGCAGTTTAATGAGAGAACATAAATTATTCGAATAGGTTTATATTGCAGGTTTGTCCAAGCGCCTTGGCACGTTAAAGCTACACTTTAAAAATGAAATTCTGAATGATTTTTGTAAAAAATTGGAAGAGAAAGGAGAATTTTACGGTTAACTTTGACTCGAACAAGCTAGCATTTCAGAACAGTCGTCATTAATATTTTAAACGCACTTCAAATAAAGTGGTAGAAGATAACTTCAAAAGAAATTAGAAATCAAATAATAGTATAGCTAATATGAAGATTTACCGAAGAAGCAATCCTCTGGATACAGATAACAATGACAGAACAAGTTTACGCACTACGAAAGCCGAGTAGAAGATTAGGAACTCCATAAATAATTCATTTCTATGTTGAATAAATTAGAAAGAACCGAAGGACCAAGACTATACACGATTCAATTAGAAAGTTGTTCGGTTATTTTATATACAGAACCAAATTTACAAGTTCCATCCCCTGAAAAACGTCAAAGTGAGCTCTGGATCAACCTCCTCCATAGCATCTACTTCGATTATTTCTAAAGGAATCGAAGTTGTAAATGACATAACAAATCCAGTTCGATTGAAAATCAAATTATTTAGCAGGCAGTGGTCAAAGTACATACCAATGGCTGAAATGCTCCAATCAGAGAAAAGAAGAAGAAAAATAGAAGAACACTGGAGAATTACAGAAATTAGCTAAGCTTCAACCGAATCATCCAAGCAGATAACAGAAACATACAGTATAAAATAATGAGGCCTCAATTTGAGCCCTAATTCTGATATTCTTGCGTTCCATTAACACAATAGATGAGAGAGAGTCAGTCAAAGATGAATTTGAATTACCTGTTTCGCCAATCTCCTCACCGATCCAATGCTTGTTATTCTGTAATTAGCTCCCATAAGCTACTCCGTACTCCCAACGAGTTTCTTGTTCGATCAAATGCCAAATGCTGATGGAAAGAGAAAGGGAAGAGAGAGTTACGTTGTTAGCTTGAGTTTCCAGGAGAGAGAGAGAGAAAGAGAGAGAAAGAGAAAGAGAGATGGACCAGGGACGTTTAATTAAAAGTAAGAAAAAGAAATACTTCACTTCTGATTCGGTCATTGGAGTCAGCGTTAGCGGCTTTTTCTTGGTTTTGGTGATGAACCGGTTCTTTCGGTTCGCTCCGGTCGAGTGTAATGTGCGGAAATTCTTTTAGCGAGGATTGTAATTTAATTTGGAAAAATATCAATTTTATATTCGAAACCTAGTAGTTTCAACTCGTATCAATTAAAAATTTAAATTAGTAATTGTATCAATTCTTCTAGTAAATAATTATATAAATTTAAATATTTAATTTTTATTACTCCGCTAAATTTCTTCTTAAATTTTTATAATTGAACCAATTGAGTTTCTTCATTGCAATTACCTTAATCATGCATCAATTTTTGCATATTGTAGACTTCTTTTATTGAAGATCTTATAAAATGGATGATAAAAGTTGATGGATAAACGACTTTTAAAGAAAATTTTAACAAAAATTTAAATTAATTTTACTCGTTAAAACTTAAGAATTAAATTGATATAACGACAAGTCTCCGCTCCATTTTATAAATAAAATATAATTAAAGTTATAAAGTGAATTGCTACGAAAAAAACTATGATTTAAATTAATATAAATATTAGTTTAAGATTTTCATTAATATAAGTATATATTTACCTTAATTTGTAATAGAAATCCACTCACTCCCGGTCGTTAACGCCGTTGTACTTTTTCAATGAACCTTCAGGTACCGAACCGGCCATTTATTCAGTTCGATCTAATCGAATCTAATATAATAAAATACTTTGTTCCGGAAATTTAAACGGGTGAATCGAAAAATTCATTTCTATTAAATTTAGAATAATAATTATTAGCCTGCCTTATATTTCGTGCCTGATTTGAACTTATATATAAATAAAAAGAAATTATACATGGTAACACAAATTACAACTTAGTGGTAAGAGTACATCCCTTATAAAGAAGACAACTAATAAATAAATAATACATGTCAGATGAAATGAAAGATGATTCGTTCATTATTTTTAATTTTTTTAATAAATTAAAAAAAAAATAATAACAGATTTTAATAGATGAACTTTAAAAAATATTAGAGATAGAAGCTCAAAATTTGAAATTATCAATCTATTAAATTTTTGTAGTTCTACGAAGTCAAATTTTTAACTAATGATTGAATCAAACAACTAGAAACTTTATAAGGGTATCAATTTATATTTTTTTAAAAAATATCTTATGAACTTATAATTGATTTAATTAAAATTTTAAATTATCATAAATTCGTCAATTTAGAATTTTTATTAAAATTTATTTTTGAAAATCTTCTATACATAATTCTTATACATGTTTATACTTCTTTTAATGTCAAATTAACAAAATGAACCAATAAAATCGATGCATTCACAATTTTCAAAGTAAACCCTAACTAAGGGTTCAAAATGGATTTGCTTAAGAAAGTTTATTTCAAGTGTTTAATTTAAAATTGGAGTGCTTAACAACTACTCAAAATAAATTTTAAAGTATATTTTAAACAAATTTTATCATAAGAATTTAAATAAACATGAGGTTTTTTTTAATAACATTTTTTTCTTAAGTTAATCTAAATGGACCCGTTTGATGAGGATATGAACTGATACATTCATGAAAATATTAAATCTTAATAGATACAACCTGAACGTTTAAGGATATAGATTGATATTCACCAAATTTTTTAGATGGACAAAAATAACCAATTTATCCAACATTCTAAAATGTAAAACTAAAAATGATTGATGGATTCTATGTTATATACACACACACATACATATATACCAAAATCTCGTTTTCTTTTCTGTGTTTTTCATTCAACCTCCATCCAACACATATACATGTTTTTAGCCAAAATTACAAATAATTTGTTACCTAAAATACATAAACTTAATTCTTAAAAATCCTCATAATCACATATTATTTGTTACCTAAAATACATGACTAGATTTAGGGAATATAATATATGCATAATAAAATCCGGAAGGAATTTTAATAATATTCCTAATTATATATTATCAATTTCGACACTATTTTCGTTTTTCTGGCCTTCAGTTTTGTCTCTTTTGGCCGTCGAACAATTTTCATTAAACGTGGTAGCACGGTTTTATCTTCAATTTTATTTTTCATGAATCGAGACACAAGGATTTATTGGCAAAAATCCACTTATACATAAATAATAAAATTAGAAGTTGATTATACAAAATTAGTATTTAATATGACCATCTAATTAAGTTATTTATTTATTACTATTTTTTGTTACATTATACGGAGTGAGAGAATCAATCTTTGTTTTCGAAATTAGTATAAGTTTAATGCTAATTAAACGTGGTTATATTGACTATATACTTTGTTTTGTTTTGTTTTTTCCTTTTAAAAAAGACCATATACTTACTGTTTTTTATTTTTTATTTTTAAGTACAATAATTATAGGAATGAACGAACCACTAAACTAAGCTCGTTTTGACACCATATACTTGGTGTTAAGTAATATATTTAGAAGTTGATTTCTAGTTCTCAACATATACCAATAATTTGACACATGCACCACTCAATTTGATGTTAAATTTGAAATCTCACTCTATTCTTTACCATATAATATTTCAAATATTATATATAAAAGCCAAATACTTTAGGTCTTAAAAATATTGGAAAATTTTCTAACCTCAGTAATACAAATAATTAACTTTAAAGTTGGGAAAAAAAGAAAAGAAAGGAATAAAAATAATAATAAAATGGAGAGGAAAAAAAGGTCAATGGGGCAATGAAAGAAGCAGAGAAAGGGGCTATTGAGGTGAGGGGGAATGTAAAAAGTAAAAAGTAAAAAGTAAAAGGTAAAAATAATAATAAATAATGGAAGGCAATAAAAACTTGGGTGGGTTTAAAAGAAAGTTATTTATTTTTCTTTTTCTTTTTTTTTCTATTATTATTTTTATTTATGCGTACAGCGTACTAAAATGGTCCCCCTGAGAAAAATGGAAATTTAGTAAGGAGTTTAACATGATTTCCACATGCTTTGGTCCCAATGCGCTGAACGTATGGGGTGGAGATTTGGTGCGGACAAAACCACAGTAACCACCTTGCTCAAAGTCATCACTGCCGTCGTTGATTGATTCATCCTATTAATAAGTCACATCCTCTTGCCAAATTCAATTATTATTTCTTTTTTATGTATTATCTTAGCAAAAATAAATAGATAAGAAAAGTATTTCTATTCTCAAATATGTAAATATATTTATAAATTGTGAACAGGTTTCTTATTATTTTTTAAAAATATAAATATATATATATATATATATATATATATATATATATATATATTGAGTGAGAATCTAATTTCTAATTTCAAGATTAATAGTAGAAACACTATTATCAATTGAATTATGTCCATTTTATTAACAAATAGTGAGGTTGTAGATGTAATTATGGAATTAGAATTTTAATTAATAATTATTATCCGTTAAGAAATCTGACATTTGACCTTATTATATGACTTCAAATATGTGTGTCTTTATAGATTTCTACTCGTCAAAAGTAAATGACTAAAAAAGTTATATTCTTTTTACACTAGATGACATCGTTGAATAATATTTGATGACGACGGCTTAAATAACTACTTTTTCTATGTTTATTGACCAAAATAGAATATTTAAGAATTTATTAATTTTAATGAATATAAGTATTAAACAAAATTTCAACTAATATTTTATTAATATAATGGATTCATGTTTGTTTTTAGGGTCAAAACTTGAAAAGATTATCTCGCTTGACTTGTAAACAACAAAAATTATTATTTATATATGTGGATATTCAAAAGTAAAAATGTGATTGGTGATAATAATAATAATAATAATAATAATAATAATAATAATAATAATCCATTTAATCTAATACTAATTTTAAAAGTCACTTATCATCTTCTTTAGTACACCAACTATATGTCAATAACTAGAGAAGATAGTAACTAGTAAGTCTAGATAAACTGAAGATAGAGATGATTTTTATATGTCCACACTTTTTACGTAAAAAAGTGAGTTTTTGATTGACATTATTCTGTTTAAAAGTGGTATAAAATTTTATAAACTTTTAGGCTTAAGTTTACGCAGAATATTCTTTTTCTTTATTTAGAAAAATAATTGATATTGACAGTTTTTATTGTATTAGATTAAATTTAATATATTTAACAATTGGTAGATCTTACCAATATATAATAGTAAAAGCTGGAGAGAAATTAAGATGAAAAAACTAAAATGAATTGATTAAATCTTTATCAAACCTCCAACTTCAATAGATATTAGGGTATATTATACAAAATATTTCTAAACTATGTAATTTGTGTCAAAATACTTTTGAACTTTCAAAAGTTTCAAAAATACCTTTTAATTTTCAAAATGAGTTAAAAAAAAAAAATACTCATTCCGTTAGTTTGGATGAAAACTAATAATGTTTTGTTTTAAAAATACCCCTAACTTTCAAAAGTTAAAAAAAATGTCCTTAAACTTATAAAAAAAGTTAAAAAAATAATAATGACAAGGGCATTTTGAACTCTTTTTGAAACAAAACTTTAACGATTTCCATCTTAAAGGTATTTAATTTTTTTTTTTAAAGTTTAAAAATATTTTTAAAATTTTTGAAAATTTAGAAATATTTTTGGCACGAAGTTGTAATGTTTCAAAAACATTTTTTTTATAATTTAACTTAGATATAATTATTATCACGTAAAAGTATATTTAATCCATAATTTTAGTTGTTTGAACTTTTTTTACTCGGTTATATCTTAGTAGATAATAATAATGACAATAACAATGTAATTATTATAAATAACCACTTCACCTAAACTTGTAGGAAAAAATAATAAAAAATCAAGTTGCTAAAAAATGCATGTCGGTTTAATAAATGAAGATACCAAACTTGTAAAAAGGGTATAAAAAGAATATAAACTTGTAGAAAAGGAAGGATAACAAATATCAAAAAGCAAATTAACATTTACCGTTCATATTCATACAAAATAAAGAAATAAAAATGGAAGTAAAACCCACGTAACAAATTTTGATTTTTGTCATTATTATTTATATTGACAATGTAATTACGATTGTCGACATAATTTTAATAGATTGAAGTACCTATTATTATTTCAAAAGATGATATATTTTTCGAACTTCTACGTGTAGTAATTAAACTTCTCAACATTATTTTAAAAATACATCGAAATTGTCAATCAAATGTTTTATTGGTTGACATTTAGTTTTCACACCTTGATTTTAAAAATCATTTCAACAGTTAGGATGTAATTAGACTATACTTACAAATGGATCATATAATTTTTTGTCAATATTTAAAAATATTCACCTTTTGTCTTCTTATTTTGTTATATATATACAAATATGATTACATTAGATTCAATTGGAAATTATTAGTTAAAATTTAGTTTTACAGAAGTTTGATGAAAAATACAATTGCATCATGTCAAGTCATCCCAAAATTCTCCACTTCACAATTCATTAAAAAAAGGGTTAAAAATCTATTAGAATTTGTAGATAAGATACATATATTTTTAAATTCAAGTTGCTAGCTCTGCTTGGCAAGAAACAGTTGGGAAAATGGACTACCTTTTTATCTTCTATTTTCCTTTTTAGCTAAAATAATGGGACGTGGTTAGTTGAACTAAATAGCGAACTTAGGACAATTACGATTAGTAAATAATAATAATAATAATAATAATAATAATAATAATAGTTAATTTTAGCGTAACTCAATTAGCTTTTTTAGCAAATAATTGGTTGAATTTCTCACTTATAAGTGTTCTATTGAGCTCATAAATAATAATAATAATAAAATAAAAGAAATTAGTTGTTTTAATTTTATGTATGGACAATTTTTTTGTTAAAGAAAGAAAAAAAGTCGTGTTCATACAGAGATAAAAAATAATATATGCCAATTAATTAAATGCTACATTTATATAATTCTTTTTGCAAAGGACATGTATATAATTTTCTCACCCACAACTACTCCCAATTTAAATTATTAAATATTATTTTCAGTATTGCTCACATCTTGTTTGTATTGATTTTGTGTTAGAATAAGATTAGTTGAGGATGGAAATGATGTGTAATGACAAGGTTCAAAGAAATAATAAACTATCAAAAACATGTATTTTATTGACTAGTGTCATGAATATGAAATTGTGACAAAAAATGTCATGATAGAATATTTGTTGACAAAATATTTGTCATGGTTCAGATATTTTTAACAATAAAAAAAAATGATGGTTTAGATATTCTTGACAAGAAAAAAATGTCATTATATATATATTTTGACATTTTATAATTGTCGTCACTAACCACAACACTACAACAATAAGTCAATTTTGAGTCAAGTGATGACTATGATAACTTGTCTTAGTAAACTTGATAGTGATAGTTTATAATATTAAAACGTTTTTATTTTAAACAATATTTGTTCTCTAAAAAATTGTAATTACACTCAAAGTGAAAAATTGTTTGAATGATATATGAATATTGAGGAGTACTTAGAATTGTCATAGAATAAGACTATTTAAATTTTTTATTTTAAGTCACCAGTACCGCATAATTTCAAGTCTCGATTATGTTCAACGTTCTAAAAAAATTATACTCCACAGTTTTGAAACGTTTTATGAGTGATTAAGAGTAATATTATAACTTTTAAAGTAGCTATTAGATTAATTTTAAAATAATGGACAAAGGGTAAATTACTTTTTAATAATTTAGAGTAAAAAAAAAAAGGTGTGTAGAAGACCAAATTGAAACATCAATCAAATGGTAGGATCAGAATGTAATTTTTATAAAGTCTACAAGCAGTGGAACTATTTATCTTTACTAACAAATATTTGCTGTTAGCTCCCTTTTTTTTTTTTCCGTTTTGGATATACAACTTCATTAGCTTCCCTTTTTTCTTTTAGAAATTGAATAGCTTCCTAATTATACAGCAGAAATTAAAATTTGAGAACTGAAGCAATAAACCGACATAAATTATCAACTCTTGTGGCTTAAAAATGCCGATCACGGGTTTTGTTAAGAACCATTAAACTGTGCGTTTCATGTCTAATTGAGATATTTTCTTTTTGCATTTTTTTTTCTTTTTTTGGTAATTTAATTGTACAGTTAAAAAGTATTACCAAATCCGAATATCACGTTAATAAAGCAAGGACATGGATTGGCCAAATCTGCTTTTTAGCTTGGATGGTTTATAAGCTTTGAATGTACATTAAAGGAGGGCGCGGCCCGAAATTATTCGTGCTACTTTTTTTTTTTTTTCTTTATTTTTATTTTTGTCTTTTTATTTCTTTTTCTTTTTAATTGGAATGTGAGTGACATTACTATTTTAATACTTTTTTTAGTTTTTTTAGAGCGTGATTGGTATTTATTTAAGTTATTCTCCTAAATCACTTTATTGTCATTATTATATATATTTTTAATATAAAGTTTTAAATTATAATCTATGCTGTTGTTTTTATGCTATACATGATATAAATATACGTAACCCAACTGTTAAAGGTAACTACACTTTTTTATAGAAGTTGAAAGTTCACATTTTTATACCTAAGTTTGTTACATTATATTACGGAGAGTATAATTTTTATACCAAATATAGTTTTCCTTTTGAAACGCTGTCTTTTTTGTCGTTTGGTAAGCCTCTTATAAAGATGTTAATTTTCTTTATGATTTGCTGTAACCGTATAAAGGAACTACTTCGGCATGTGATATATGTGGCTATTTGATGTCCTTAATGAAGTTGAATTTTCTGTAATCTATGTGGTTGTTTGATGTTTTTAATGAAGTTGAATTTTATTTTATACGGCATGTAATCCATGTGGCAATTTGCCTATTTGATAATGTTAAAAAAATTTTAAAAATATTCCTTAATGATTTGAATCTTTCTTCTAAGTTCAAGAGTTGATTTTTTAGCTATATATATTATTAGGGATAACATTGTTTTAGATATCTTCATAATGGTTTAATATTGTCCACTTTGAGCTTACACCCTCATGACTTTATTTTTTGTTTCACCAAAAACACCTCGTACCATTAGAGATAATTGTCCTCTCTTCTCTCTTGTAAATTCATGATTATCCCCTTATTTAACCAATGTGAACTTTGATCCTATTCCCAACAGCCATATTCCAGCTAAGCACACAAAAAGGTCAAGACTCTTCTTTGGAGATTACTTACTCTCATCTTTGGGGTCATTGAATCGGGTTGTTTATTATGTCCTTCCTCTTGGAGTCGTATGCGATTATGCATTAACTCTAACAATGTCAAGGTTATTGCTAACATTCAAGATTGAAGGGTGCCAGATTGAGCGTAACTCAATTATTTCTCAATTGGTATACATTTACCATTTCAGCCGGTTGGCCCACACTTCGAGACTCTGACCTTTTCCTTTTGGGATGTGTTCCCTTGTACCTCATCCTAATATCCCTTGGACTTGGACTCACTCGTGGACTTTGGGCCCTGCCTTGGCAACCCTCAACAATTTTTACTTTTCTTTTATAAATATATGAAAATCGTCTTCTCCATTAATAATCCAATTAAATCATACTTGAAATCAAGGTGAGCATCAAGGAAGTGACCCAATATATCTTAATGTGTCATATTATAATGACATGTATGTCAAAGCAAATTTAGTTTAACGATAATTAACATGCACTTGTCATATTATGTCAAAATTGAACAAGACCCAAAGTACGAGTATAAAAATAATATTTCAACTTATTTATTTATTTATTAAAATACACCTTTGTTCCTATAAATTTAAAGTTAGTTTCTATGTGATTTTTCTAAATTTTAGAAACTAAAACTTTTGGTCCATATTGATTTCTATTTGGTCCATGAAGTTTCAAAAGTGACACGCTTAGTCCACACAATTTGAATTTGATTTTTCTAATGTCTTTAAAATTTGAAAATAATTTATAAAAGATTCTCAAGTCTAGTTGACCATTAATTAATGAGTTGTTTTTAAAAATAGAAAGATAAACCAAAAGATTTACAAATATAGCAAAATTTTATAATCTATTCATGATAGACCGTGATAGATTACTATATGTGTCATAATAGACACAAATAGTAGTCTATCGCAATTTATTACGTTCTATCACAGATGGACTGTAATATTTTACTATTATTTATAAATATTCTTAATTAATACATCAGAATGATGACAATACCTTTAAAATATTATCAAAATTTTGCTCCAAAATTATCGAAATCAACTTTCATATATATTTTTTTAAAAAAAAAAAGAAACCAACTTTCATATATCAAAGAATTTGTATAACCCTTATGAGTCCAAGCAAAGAATCATTGAAGTGTAGCCCCAACCAATAAAGCTTTTTCTTTCTCTTCTTTTTTTCTTCCCTCTCTCGAGAACGGATTGAAGCTTTAGAAAGATGTTTGGTTTGAATTATTAAATGCCGTAAAAAGGGAAAAATTGCGAGAGAACAAAAAATATAAGCGGGGAAAAGTTGGGCGATGCTAGGAAATGGCACCAAAATGCAAGCCAAGGGAAATTTGTACAAGGAAAAGGTCGGCGCTAAATTTTCAAAGGTTTACATTTAAAACGCTATAATTAAGTAACTATGAGTGGGACGGTGGTATTAGGTTTTTGTCGACATTTCCATCGATATTTCAATATTATTATGATTCGACATATATAGTGAATCGATATTTTTATCATAATGTCATAAAACTTAAAAAATAAGCAAGAAAGTGTTAATGACGTGAATATAACATAAATAATAAACATTTTAACTTATTTTAAAAATTATCAAATATTTATTTTTTTAATATAGAATTTTTGTTTTAAAATTTATGTAGAAATATCTATCGATACTAACATATTATCAATATTTTTATATTTTTTTTCGTAAATGGTTTTGTATGTTTTTTTTATTATTAAAATGATAAGTTGAAAATTAGGGTTGAAAAAAAAAAACAGTAAACTTCAATGTTAAAAAGTTTTACTAATTTCTTTTTTTTTAAAAAAATCGTTTAAGATATTAGAATTAGAAATCACAAAATAATAACAATATTTTAGCAAAAATTTTATAGGAGGTTGTCATGGGCTTGCATTTGACACATAAGTTGAGAATGATGTAACTGTCACCGAAATCTCTTTCATTCATTTCTTCGTTTCTTCTTCTTCTTCTTCTTCTTCTTCTATTTATTTATTTATTTATTATTTTTTCATATGGATGAATTTTTTTCCCCCATTTTATGTAGAATATCATTTGTTTGTTTGGTTGGTTTTTTTTTAAAGGATATTATTTTTATGTCTTCTTAATTTTTTAATGGTACATTTAAAGAAACATTTTTCAAATAAATTGAAAGGTATTATTACTACTCTTTTTAGAGTTGGTATGAAGATTTCATGAGCTAACATTTAATGCATGAGTCTATACTTTTCTTTTTTTTTCTTTTTCAATTTCTCACTTAGGATTTTCCCCCCATTTTGTTTTTGTTTGTTTTCTTAACTTTTTTTTTAATGGTGCACCAAACAATTTTGTTTGTTTGGGACCTTGGATTGGTTGGATTTTTAAATAATATTATTGGTTTGTTTTCTTAATTTATTTTAATGATCCACCAAACATTTTTTTATATAAATTTATAACATATCTAGGTAAGTAAATGTGGTTGACGTGAGCATAGTTTAATGGATCAAAATGTTAATATTACTTTCTTTTTAAATGTTGAGATTAAAAGTTAAAATCTCTATTTTTTATTATTACGAATAAAAAGTTGAAGTGTGGTATATATATATATATAATTTTTTAAAAAATGTATAGGTGAGAATTTAAACCGAATGCTTTTGTCACAAAATTAATATTTTTAAAAGTAGTGCTAAATTTCACTGTCATTAAAATGGATAAAATAAAAATTTTATTGGTGTTTTAAAATTAATCATGGACATAATTTCAAAAATAATACTATAAGATATAAATAAAATAGATGATTCAATGTTCAAAACAAAGAGACCTTTGATACACTAAATTATAACATATTATTAATATATGAGGTGTGGGCAGTTTAAATCTCTAATGTCTTGGTTGATAACATATGTTTCAACCATTTTAGCAATGTGTTAAATTTGTAGAACCAAAACAAACTTATTTTAGCAATGTGTTAAATTTGTAGAACCAAAACAAACTTGTAAAGCCAGTGGTCTTGAGATACACAACCCAAAGTGCCAACATGGTGATCACAAAGTTGGAATGAAGGCACGTTATGGAATTGTTGAAGGAATTGAATTCTCAGCTGAAGCGAGTGATTGTCATGTGGTATTAATTTATTTCTAAAAAACTTAAATTATAGAGAACTAATGCTTGGATAAACAACTAACAATTTAACATGCTATTTGAGAAGAATAAAGGATTAGAAGTTTCATACCTTTAAAGACCGTCTTCTAGGTGGAAAACGCTTCTTCTTCTACAAATCACGAACCAGAATTTGATATTCTTCTTTTTCTTTGGAACACCACCACAAATCCCTCTTTGCTATTATCTAGGAAGAATCAACTGAGGAGTTGTGGGCTCTCAATTTCTTTGGTAAGAGAATTGTTCTTGAGAGGAAAGGAGAATTTTAAGAGGAACTTTAGAGAGGAATACAAAACTCTTCTGTAAAAACTTGTCACTCCTCCCCCTCCCTTCTTTCTTTCTTTTTACGTGAAACTACTATGTGAGAGAGACTCCTCACTATGTGGGAGTTATTTTAATTAATAATATAATAATATTAATTTAATTATAATATATTAAATCATACTTAATAAATATAATAAAATAAAATTAATTAATTATCTCGTATTAAATTTTTTTTTAAAGATCTTATTTAATTTAAATTCGAATCATATTCAAATAACCTTCTCTCACATAACCTATAGTTTTAATATGAATCTCATTTATATTACTTTTAACCTATAGTATTTATATGAATCTCATTCATATAATTAATATTTAAATCTTATTTAAATATTTATCTCTCTTATAACATAAAATATAAATGTTGAATCTCATTCAAAATAAACTTTATATTATAATGTATCTATATACATTATACTAATTGTATCATATACAATTAACTCCCTTATTAATTTGAACAATTCAAATGAAATCAAAATATTTGATTCTTATACAAAGCTTTAATGAGCTAGCAAGGAGATCTTATGGACCTATAGTTAGAAACTCCAATGATATGAGATTAATCAATTAAACTTTTTAATTAGAAGCTCCAATGTTGCACTCTTTGCACTATAGATATATTTCTGTGTCTACAGAATTAACTAATCAACAGTAAGTCGACCCTTCACCAATTACTCATAACTACAGTTTGGTCAAATCACCATTTTACCCCTGCCATTATAATTAACTCCTTAAGTACCACTGATCCCTCTAATGAACAAACTATTTATAGTCCAACTATAAACACCCCTCTCGGGCCAGTGAGAGGGTGAAGCCTCATTATTCAAGACCTGGAATCATCCCTTAAGGAAGCAATTTATCTACTTACCCTAAATACAGTAAGAAGTGAATTCATCTTGTGAAGAAATGTTTTCAACTTCCTAATCAGAAAAATTTCCAAAATGGTCAGCTTATTGAGTCGGCAATCTGGCTACTCTCACCCATACAGATTAAAGGATTGTTCTCATAGACAGAAGTTCATAACTAACAACATTACAAAGAGAAATTAAATATTTCGTGGTCCGGTCTTATACAAACTTTTTGCATAAAATACCCCACTCACATGTCTCCACATGAACGATTAGGATCAAATTGTTTGTAACACTTTACAACTTTTTGTAACAATTACAAAGTAAGTTGTATCTGTAGTGTTACCAAAATAAGGCATTCAACCTTATTCCTATACTACGACTTTTTGGTTATTATTTAAAAATGATCCAACCTCGTATGTCAACCACATACATGTTTAAGTTTACATAAAATAACCAAGGAATCTTAGTTTATTGGATTGAGTTAATGCAAAGGATAAATAAAATAACTTCTTATTATATTGAATAAATACAATATATTTACAATTTACAAAATTACGAGACCCCAAGAGATTTAGGACACACCAATTTCAACCATTCTAGCGTGACAATGTTACTGCAAGCCAACTCTACCTTAAAAATACATGTGTGACTCTAGTTAATACTATCATGATTTCTATAAACATGTTGTTATTATTATTATTATTATTTTTTTTGTTGGGGGTTTGTTTGTGGTAAATTTTGAGTAATATGCACTAAGGAAACTTTTGTCGGTTCATTGATGTTTAGGGTTACCTTTTTGTAATCCTAAGTAGCCGTTGATGTGGTTCTTAGAAGTTAGATTAGTCAGTAGAGTATTCTAGAGAGAGGCCCACTATAATCTTCACATTACAGTTTAGGCCCTAGTATTAACATAAGACTAAACATATAGTCTCGAGTTTAATTAGGGCAATTTAATATAAGTTCTAGTGTTTGTGTTCATTAACTCTATGTTTTATTTACTTTAACAAAGTAGAATGAGTATTTGTTGAATGAGAAACTTTCATAAAAAATTTTTAGGTAACTATTTTAAATGAAAGATAAATTTTATATTATTAAGAAATAGACTAACTTAACATGTCTCATAAATTAAATTTGAAGACGAAAAAAAAACTAATCTCAAATAATGTCTTCATCATGGTCATTCGATCAAAAGTAAGCCTAGTTTGATGAAATTGACTCATATGTGATATTTGGACCTAGGTTCTTCAAATTAATAAGCCAAATGAGGTCATATAAATAATAATTAAGCCCAAAGTCCTAATGGTTAGACTTAAAGTCCAAAGAATTATGCCCCAAAATCAATATAGTTCAAATTCGACACAAGCCAACTAATCTTGAGCCCACATTACTCACGAAAAGCTCTATAAATAGATGAGCTCTCCATCGTTAGGATTTCAAAGTTCAAGTCCCGAAAAGAAAATTCATAGAATCTTCAAAATGTAAGAGAATTCATTAAAAAATAATAAAAAATAAAAATAAAATACCCTGACTTTAAAAACTCATAAAACTTTTTGAATAAAAACCTTGAAAAGAACTTTGAAAATAAAAGATCCCTTTGAAGAACTTAAGACCTTAAATACACCAATTGAAGTTGAAGAGTTAATCTCGAGAACAAGCTTCAAATCTCTTGAAACAAATCTACATTCAAGAATAAATTGTAAAGCTCTCAAGACAAATCTTCATTCGAGAACAAATTACAAAATCTCTCCGGTTAAATTTAAATTTTTCTGGTTAAATTTAAATTTGAGAGAAAATAATAATTAGAGAGTAAATATTAGAGACGGTCTTGTAATCCACTGTAAACACAAATCAGTACAAAATCAAGTTTATCAACACCACCAAACTGAATTTCTGATCCCCAACTTCATGCCAAATTAAAAAAAAAATAAATAAATAATATACTTAAATTACCCTAAATGAATAGTCTCTCTCCTTTTCATTTTTTTTTCCAACTTAATATGATAATATGAGTAGTAATCGAATATTTGAATAACAGGAAAAAATGATAATAATAATAATAAATTGAGGGAAATGAGGGAAATTGAAAATGTGAAAATTAACTTTTAGTTATATTGATGCAAGGTTTAAAATGTTAATGTTAAAAGAAGTCTTAATTTCATTAAAATTTTGATGAAAATATCGATAGATTATCGATTTCGATAGATGTTTATGAAAAATTATAAAAATAAGAAATTCAAACATCAATTTAAACTAGTAGATAAATATTTAATGGATATTAAATAAGTGAGCATGTCTATTATTTATATTATATTTACATGAATAACATTTTATTGTTTATTTTTTATGTTTCGTGGATTTTTTATAATATAATGAAAATATCAATTCACTCTTTATGTCGATATCGAACTCATAAAAATATGAAAAATATCGACATGTCGATAAAAATTTAATACTATGCATTAATGTCATGAACTTTTTTTATGTCCAACAGTTAGTTGACTAATATAAATATTAGTTAGTTGATGACAATTATTAGTTAGTTGGCTTGAAAAATTATATTAAAATTATACTAGGTTTTTTTAATGATTGGACGTGGAGGTTGTCAATTTTCTCTTTTGTTTTCTTTGGTTCTCTATTTTTTCGCCTTTAGCGAACTTTGCTAGCACTTGCATTAGTGCTTGCTATTTCTCTTTGTTCTCTCTATAAAATAAGGAAAGAAGGAACAAGATTAAAAAAATAGCAAAATTTTAGGTTAAAAATAGCACATTAAATTCAAAATGAGTTTAGAGGAGAGGATTTAATTTGTGTTAAAGCCTAAATTAACGTGCTTGGCCTCAATGAACTTGGCGAAATAGCTAATGGGACATGTCTCACGCATACCCTAGCCCAAAACATCATCCTAGAGAAGATGTTTGGTCTCGACTAGCCAAACAGAGAAAGAGCACGCCCCTCGACCCGATAAATTATATGATCATCCTAAAGTGACTCCAAAAATCTATTAGAATAATCTAGATTATTAATCAACTTTATAAATACATCATTATAGATGCATATGAGGTAACTTGAATCCTACTCTCAAATTCCTTAACTTTCACCTTTTTTCACGTTTTGACATAAGCATTGGAGTGTGTGTGGCAAGCACCATATTAACGTACAAGTTTCTTTCTTTTGCAGGTCATATTCTTTTCTTCTTCAAATAAATTTACTACGAGTATACGTGGGTCAAATATATTTTCTTGCTCGAATTTTGGCACCAACAAAATTAGACTTAAATCACTTGATGTAATTGTAATTTACTAAATATTAAAGAGTTGAATAGAGTCATCAGACATATAGTATATATTAACTAGTGGAAAACGTTTAGTTTAAACTCCTCACCTTATTATACCTGAAAATAAATAAAAGAAATAAAAAGGTTGTGTGGGGTCCACAGTCATGAACCTAGGCGTGATTTAGACAAAAGTTTTTGGTAATCCGTACTATGTTAAAATTATTGGTGGCCTATCTAATGGGGCTTGGCGATCGTGTACCGTAGTGTGGTCAGGTTATATATATATATTTCCAATTTCTTATTCATTAATTTTTTTACCTCGTTATGCCATCGCACCTATACCCATTTCTACTCTAATTCGAAGGGTCGTTATTATCGATAGCATTTTTAAGATTTTTAAGATTAATAATTAGTGTTGAATTATATTTTTTAAAAAATTGTAAAATTTTTTTTAAAATAGAAAAATTATTAAAAATAATTATAAATATAGAAAAATTTTAATTTCTATTTTAAAAATAATTCTTGATGTTTATCATAAATAGAAATTAAAGTTTTGTTATATTTGTAAATAGTTTGATATTATTTTTATTTATAATAATTTTCCTAAATTGTATAGCTATAGACTTCACTATTGTTAGACTAAACTAAAGATCTAAATTTGAATATATTTATAAATTTTTTTGCATTATATTATATATACTAATATTTCGAGCAGGTTGCAACAATCTTTTTTTTTTTAAAAAGACAGAGAAAGATTAAGAAATATTAAAATTTGAAATTGTCTGGAGCTAAATATTGTTAGATTAGATTTTTCCATTTTATTATATATAAAAAAAAGTTATGTCAAAACTTTCTATTTCCTTTTCTTTTTGTGAAAAAAAAAATTATATTTTCAAAATTAGTCCAAACATAATAAAGATTATAGCAACATTTTCCGGTTAACTTTCCTCCACTTCAATCAATCTTTTTAAGACCAATAAATATGAGTTGGTTGGATTAAATCTCGAGGAGGGGGGTTGGGAGGGGTAGCTAACCTATATTGTTATTATTCTTCTTTTTAAGATTTAAAGTGATTTATGAAGAAGGTAATAAATATTAAGTTTTAAATTTTTTAAAGAGTTTGTTGTCAAATATAACAAAATGAATCAAACTATTTATGAATATAATTTTTTTTTACTATCTATCAGCAACAGACTACGATAGACTTTTATCATTAATAGACAATGAAATTTATCGCAGTCTATCGTGAGTGATAGAAGTTTATCGTTGACAGACAATGAAATTTTTATATATTTGTAAATAGTTCGATACTTTTTCTATTTATAATAATTTTCCTATTCTAAATTGAAGGAAAGTTTCAATTTAATATACTTTCAAAACGTTTTTTTTTTTTGTGTAATTTCATTTTTTTTAATACGACAGACAAAGCACAAAAACTTAAAGACAAAGAGAATTCGAACGAATAACAGAATCCGCCTACGGTGGTGGTTGTCAAGTCACACAGTCAAATATCTAAATCTGCGAGCATGAGAAGCAACAAAGTTACATTGACGATTTGCCATAGAAAACCAAGACAAAACCCGCTCAAATGAATATCTCGAGTAGCATCAACGAAAATCTGAATTACATTTGCGTGTCTAGCGTTCCCCACAAAGAAACTCCAAAGGGTTTTGGAATTAGTCTCGATCCAAAGAGGAAAAATATCAGACTCATATTTTTTCTATTTTGATGCTTATAATTTAGAAATATATCTTTTTTCTCGTCACATTTTATCAAAATATATTAAATCTTTTATTTTTTTTTCACATTTTGTTTATAGAAAAAAGGGGGGAAAATCCCCCCAAACTCAAATTTAGATGGTAACTGCCCTTTTTCTGCCTTCAATAATTACAAAACTAATATAGTATTTTATTTTATTTTATTTTAAAAAAATAATACTCTAGATTCAATCCTTGCACTATTGCAGCTAAAAGAGAAAGCTTTATTGTCTTCATAGACATGTCCCTTTCATTCTTATATGGGTGGTACAAAAACCCAAAGATCGCAACTAAATTTAATTTGATAATAAAATAGATATAAATCAGAGTTAATAATTACAAATGTGGTACTATTATAATAATAAGAACAATAAATGAGATTTGACTAAGGGATTCTATTTGTAAATTTTAAGATTAAAATAATATTTTCTCCCTATAAACTTCACCTAAAATACATTCTTTAAAAAAAAATCAATTTATTCTTATACTCTCAAACTACTAATAATAGAATCAATTACATTCTAATAAGCAAATTAATTTAGACTCATGTTACAATTTTACTTTAAAATTGTTAATGCAAAAATTTCACATGTATATAGATTTTTTTTAATTGTAAGAATTAATATTAATTAGAGAAAAATGTGAAAATCAAATACATACTAATCCCCCTCTAACTACGAATGCCCTAAATTAATTCAAATAGGAGAGCCTAAAGTTTAAATTGATAAATTATTAGTTTTTACTTATAATCGATATCAATTTCTAAAGGTTTGAGATATAAATGGGTACTTTTTTGGGTAACATATGTAAAATGGAAAAAAAAGGAAAAAATTAAAAAAAAAAAAAAAAAAAAAAGGGTCAGATATAGGAAAATTGTTAGAACAGTCTTATTTGCCTATCCCAGCCCAACAAGAATTCAAAACGCGATCGGCCCAAGCGTAACTGGGCCCACTAACCCATTTTCAAGGGCTGCTGGATGGGCAAGATTAGAGGGAAATTAACATTAAAAGAAACTGGCAACTAAAGTAATTATTGTGTTTTCTTTTAAAACAAATATTAACAACAATAGAATACAAATGTGAGAAAATATTTGTAACATGTTCGTGGTTGATTCTAAAATGTTTATAATTACTTTTGTTACTTTTAAAATTATTTTATAATATACATTTAATCATTTAAAATTAATTTTAATAGTATGAAAAATGCAACTAAAAGTGTAAAATTAAACATTAAATTGATTTTGGGTGGTTAAATTTGTGTTTTAGAGTGTTTTTAAACATGAAAAAAAATGATTTTAACCATCTCAAAATCACTTCCAAATATGTACTCAAATATGCAATTCAACAACCCTCTCCCAATATCACTATTTCAACTATACTCAATTTGACATTTGTAACCTAACCTTACATTGACACTTGCATGATGTGTAATCTACTCAATTTGACATTTGTAACCGAACATTACATTGACAGTTGCATGATGCGTAATCTACTCGATTTGACATAAATAAAATCCACAAATGTTTCATCTCGTGTTTCTTTTTGAAGTACAACAATTTGGAGTGGAGGGATTCAAACTTCTGAATTATTATTAGTCAAGAGTGTATATCTCTTATATCATTTAAATTATTCTTACATTGATAATGTTCACCCGTTACACCATAGGTGTTAGAATATTTTTAATTACTAGTTGAGTTTTACTCATAACCATTATTATGAAATCGACAAATAAAGAAAGTGAGAAACTGTAAACAATAAAAATCGACACAAAAATTTACATGGTTTACTAACATTGTGTTAATTACATTCATGACAAGTGTAAAGATTGATTTATTATTGGAGATAAATATTAGATAATATAAATTGTAAACGCACTTCTAGGATTAGAGGGTTCATAAATAATGCACCCCTCTAAACCTTATAGCCAAACTTGTAAATAGTACATTCTAAGCATTCGGAGCACCATATAACAAATTCAAGGAATCCTAACAACCATAATCAAGTTATGCACAATACAGGAATAGGGCAGTTGCAAATATAGTCATTAGACCTAAAGTATTCGCAAACATAGCACAATGCAAAAGAATTTGTAAATATTGCAAAATTTAGATATAATTATTGGAGTCTATTAGTGATAGAGTGTATTGCAATTATCTAAAATATTGTTATACACTTAACTATTAGTCCTAAAAATGCTACCCATTGCAAGTGCAAATTGATCTCTACAAAAATTGAGTGTATGCCGAATTCCAAAACCAGTACTAAACCATTACGAAGATTTCAAAATGTTACACTTTTACCTTTGAGTTCCGAATTTAATTTCAATTTGGTATTTAAGTTTCAAAATATTGCATATTTGTCATTTGAATTTTGAGTTTGTTTCCATTTGGTCTCTAAGGTTCCACAATTTACACTTTTAACACTTTCATTTTTCACTAACTACTCAATTTCAGTTATTAATGTCAATGTCTATTAATTTGTTTAAAAGAAGTATACTAATTATAATTAAATTAATTTTTTATTTTTTATCACTATTAAAATTAATTAAAAATTTAACAGAAAATTAAAGTCAAAGACTAAAATAAACATCATTGAGTCAAAATTGTAAAATATATACCTTAAGGACCAAATAAAAACTAAATTTAAAATTCAAGAGAAAAATATGACATTTTGATACTTAAAAACTAAATAGAAATTAAAATCAAATTTAAAGGTAAAATATAACCTCCCAAATCTAGGTATTAAATAAAACTATCCTAAAAAAACATTTAAAAAAAAAAAAAAACTATCCTAAAAACTTGTGACTAAAAGTTATTTTTTTCCATAAAGGAAGAAAATCTTTTCTTTTTCTTAAAAGAAAAATTACCTGAAATAAAAACAAGACAGTCCAAATCGAATTCCTATAAAGTCGTATATAACAAAACGTACGAGTTTCAATTTCCAATCTCCTTTTGATGTTTTGACTATTACAACGAAAAATGTCACGTCAATTACGTAGCTTTTACAACGTTTTCCTAAGATATTTATTTGCACAACGAGGTGGATTAGTATTGTCATGTCATTTGCAATTTTTGACAAAATGATAAATCTGAAATTTAGGGAAAAAAGGAAATCGAAAGGAGGTCAAGATAAGATGAATTGAATCAAAGGAATTGGGCCTTTGGGCTGACCTATGCCTTCTGAGATCTCGATTGAGGAGCCCAATTTGCGCATAAGGCGTGTTTAATTGTCACGGCCCTAGTTTACCTAGTTCAGTTTATCTCATAACCTAATCTTAGAAGGAAGAGGATGAGATTAGGTCAAAAATTACTCTGTGTCTATATATATATATTTGTTATAACTCTAGATAAATAAATTGAATCTCAATCTTAAGACATGTTTGAGTGATTTTAAAAATGTTAAAATCACTTTTGTTATTAAGATTAAAATCACTTAAAGCATGTTTTTATCTTTTAGAGATAAAAAGTATGTTTTAGAATGATATTAAAAGTGATAAAAGTGATTTTAAAACAATTTCTAAAATCACTTCTAAACAATGATATTAAAAATGATAAAAGTGATAAAAAGTACCATATTGGTGTGCAGATGTTATTATTAGAGAGAGAGAGAAAAAAAAAAAAAAAAAAAAAAACTTGTTTTTTAACTTTGTCAACTCAAACAAAGCCGTATATGAAACGCTAATTAGGTTGATGGCTCCATTTCTTCAACTATTGAACTAATTAATCAGAAAAGGAGTAATTTGATTTGAAGGGAGAGGAACTCGCTTGGGCAACCTTATTTTTGGACCACTGCCTTCAACTATAAATTAGTTTGGTTAGAAGATTATCCTCCCACAGATGCACAGGATTTTCAGCAATTTTATTTTCGAAATGTTGATTTCAACGAAAATGTCCACATCTTTTCTTTTTTAATGAAAAAAAGATATTTATAAAAGAATTATTAAAGCAAAAAATTTCAAATATATTTAAATGGTAAATAAAATATTCTACACTTCTTAAATAAGTATATTATACCCACACTAATCACATTTTATTAGTTATCTTTTTTTCTTATATTTTAGAGCTTGTTTAATTTTAATTTTTATATTTTTAAATGTTTAATTTTAGTTCTTGTATTTTTAATAAATTTTAAATTTAATCCCTACTAATAGTTTGGTGTGAATTTTTTTCATTATCTTTTATTTTTTATTAGCATTTTCACTATAAATTTTGAAAACATATTTATATATTGTGTTTCTTTATATGAAACTTATTGTGATTATTTAATCAATTTTCATAAAATTTAGATTCGAGGGACTACATTTAAAATTTATTAAAATTATAGGACTAAAATTGAACAAATTACAAAGTATAGAGACCAAAATAACATTTCAACATTATTTTTTCAATTTTCTTTTTACGAAATAATGAATATGTTAAATCAACTCTTATTTTGATATCAAATTTACGTAGAAATATCGATAAAAATATTTATATAATCATTTTTTCTTCTACATTCGAGGTTGGGCCAAAACCTTCATTCCTGCATTCCGGAATAATTCTCGCCTTTTGGGTGGTTTGGAATTTTCCACAGCTGTCCACTGATACAAAACGGCGTCGTTTGGAAACAAGTGACATGCACGGCTGTGGGTTGGCCACAGCAAAGCGAAAATACAAATAGGGGCCTTATGTCAAACCACCAAGTATTGGGGATTTCAGGTCTATTGATTTTGCATGTTGAGTTTTTTGGTTTTGTTGGTATTGTCATAGATTTTGTTGTTGATATATATTTGTGTTTTTGTTTTTTGAGTTTTATTGTATTTTAAAATATAAAATAATTAATTATGGAATAAATTTGTGCTCCAACGTCTCAAAATCAATTGACAATGAAATCGTGAAGTTTCCCCATTTGTTTGTTATGTCATATGGATGCTCTTATTTTGAAGGTCGAAATGAAATCTGTCATATTTTCTAAATTCTAAGATTTTCATCATTTTGCTTATGTCATATTCGTGTAAAATTATTGAAATAGTATTTCATGCATGCAAAGCAGGCCTCTTGTTGTTCTCTCTCACACTTGATCTCCTCTCTCACGCTCGATCTCGCTCTGTCACTCCTGTCCAGCGAAAATCCATATATCTGACGCGAAAAAAATCAAGCAAACCTCATCCAAAAAAATTCATGTTCCAACGAAAAAATTCACACTTCCGACGCTCCAATGACCTCTCTGATCCCTTTCTTGGAGCCCATAACCTCTCCAGTGAAAACATGGTCGACAATCCCCTCTGCGACGACAACTGAAAAAAAAGAGTGGAGGAATGAGAAAATCGAGAAAAGGAAGAGGCAAAAAAAAATTTAGGTATTCTGGTAATGTTGGCTAATAATGATGTAAGTAAAAGGGCAAAATTCTTAAATTTAAAAAGGTAGAACAAAATCCTTTTTAACTTTTTTTGGGACTTCTATACAAGTATCTCTTTTTTTCCAATATGAAATCCTTAACAAGTCTCCTCAAAGTGGTGCCCTATTATTAGATCAACTCTCAATTTTTTTTGGGACTAGATGCTCTTTTAGGTTTCATGGATTTAATATTATATTAGATAAACATGAAATTGTAGGTAAAAACTAATTGATAATAGACATTTATTCATAAAATTATATCTTTTTAATGGAAAATTTTAATTGTATAAATAATTGAGTTTTTTTTTTTTTTTTGGTGGTATGGTAAATGTGGAAGAATGTAGATTTAAACCTCTCCAAAAATACACGTCACTTAATACTTGTTATATTGATCGTATTTTCCTTTGTTTTGCAATGAATATGTGAACTTTAACTTATGTCTCTAGCCATTTGGAATTATATCAATTTAAATCTCATTTTTTGACTTGTAAGTGTATCGATTTATCCTTCTTTTTTAAATTTTATTTGAAAAATATCACGTGGGACTTATAATAGTTTCAATTAAATCTCTAAATTATTCACTTATGACAATTTAGACCATTTATTAACACTTGTGTAAATTCTTCAATGTCGTATTAACAAAATTAATTGATGAATTGATGTAAAAATTATGATTTTCAAAGAAAATTCTAATGGAGAGTCTAGATTAATTCGCTTAAGAAAGTTTAAGAGGTTAATTGATAAAAATTTGTAATTTAAATCAATATAATTATTGAATTAGAGTTTAATTTGATGTAATGCCAAAAGTTTTGAGTAAAAATTTTTTGTACTTTTTAAAAAATAATAATAGTTGGGATGGGAAGTTTGATTTGATATATAGCCGTTTGTTTACACAAAGTTATGAAATACAACACGTTTAGCATGTGAATGGTTTCAATGTCCATTTAAATATTTGTGAAGGATTATGTGGATGGTTTCATGTCCGTTTGTATTTATTCTTGACAACCACATTTAATCAAGATAACTCATCTTTTCATTGAAACACATTCCGTATTTAATCAGCTTAACTAAGAGATCATAATAACTAACTATGTGATCAAAGTGTACAAGCATAACTAAATTAAGGACAAGACTTTAACATCAATATTTGTTGATCTAGCATAAGATGTCATAGTTTTATGTTTTTTTGCATCATAATGCCCGAAAGGCATCATGCTAATAGATGCGATATTGTCTCTTACTTTTAAATCCACGGACTTTTTCTATTCGAGCCAATGCAAGACTTTGTTTACATTTCTAACAATTACAATGCAAAATATTAAATTTATTTGATCCTAAAAATTCTTTCGTGTTGCCAATTTATAAACACAAATCAACTAATTAAAGCATATATTTTCGACGAATAAATCCCTAGCCTCACTTGTTGTCAAACACTAAAACTATATAATAACAATAATAATAAATGGGTAGGGTCACCAAATTAGAAGGGATATTCCCTTAGTCATGATAAAAGAGAAACATAGAGAGACGAATATCCATGCTATATATTTTTCCCCAACTCATGATCATAAAAGAAGATGGTCGTTGGGTAATTTTGGCAATATACACAAATATCTTTCTTCTACTATTCAATGTTCACTTTTATGTACCAATAAAAGCTACCTCTTTAAAAAGAAAAATCAATTTATTTTTAGAAATTGGAGCCCTTTACATTTTTATTTCCATATACTAAAAAAATTATTTGAAGTCTGTTATAGTGTTAATAAAATTGTATCTTGAAAAAAAAGTGATTTTATTGAATGAATCATGAAATCGTTTCTTTTAAAAACAATTCTATAAAATATATTTTCAATCCTAATAACTCTAATTAATTAATGATGTCAGTCATAAAATATTTAGTTTATTTTAAGCCAACATTAAAAGATTAATGTGTGTAAAACATTTGTAGGCCATTCAGTGTCCATTTGGTTTTTCGATTTTGAAAAACATTTTATATTTTTCAATTTTAAAAACGTGTTTAAAACTGCGAAGAAATTGTGAAAACGAAAAAGATGAGCGTTTTTAAGAATGCATTTCCATTTTTATAACATAAATGATTTATAATGGTAATTACGCCTGTCTCCAATCTCTCGTGCTCAGGCGCACAATATTTCTACTTTTATTTTTTTTACTACTTTTTAATAATTTTATGAACTTTAATGAAAGTTATCCTAATTATCATCTCTTTTATATGTGTAGTGTTTATCGAGTCATTTTTTATTTATTTATTTTAATATATGGGTTTAGTTAATTGAGTTGTGGACCTTTGTGTATATATTTTAAATATTATGAATTGGTGACTCAATATTATTTATTTGTTTATTTTGACAAGAGTGACTCATATCATTGAGCTTGTATTAAACTTGTTAACCCTATAATTATAGTAATTAGAGTTCGTTTATTGTTTTTAATTTTTAAAAATTAAGTTTATTTTTTCCATATTTTTTATAATTATTTATATTTTTTTAGTACAATAGTTAAATTCTTAACCAAATTTAAAAAATATGAACATATTTTTAAAAACTACTTATTTTAATTTTTAAAATTTAGCTTAATTTTTTAAATCATTAGTAAAAACTAAACAAGAAGAACAAGAAGAAAAATTTGAAGTTGAAAATAGTGTCTATTTATAGACTTAATTTTAGAAAACAAAAACAAAAAATCAAATGATTATTAAATGATTTCTTAAATTTTCATGTCAATATCTACAAGTTTTTTTTTAAGGACAAAACGAAAAATGTTTCATTATGTTTTAAAAAGTTTAATTTAAACTAAATGTGAGGTTTGTAGTATTTATTACGTCATCAATGAAATATGAATACATTGTTCAAAAATTAGATTGCAAAAGTGAAATTTGCCAAAACTTCTTTTTGGTAAGGTAAGGTCGATCGCGTGACTCGTCGCTTTACGAGGGAGCTGTTAGGCAATCGGTAAACACGTGGGAATTCCACAAAACTTTAGCCATCACGTGACAGATGACAAATGGAAATTCAAAATTGACCCCCACCAGAACATTTTATTACTTTTTCGCCACGCCAGCTAACCGCCAATGGGGTGGAATCAACATCTTTATAAAGTCAAAATAAATAAATAAAAAGTCCGATAAATCACCCATTATTAATTTAAAAGTCGATGGATGAAACGATAAGCATTCTTTGTTGAATAAATAATAATAATGAATAAACAAATTAAAAAAAAAAATATACTCTTGATGCATGTACTCAGTACTTCCATTAAAATTACAATTTATTATTTAAAGATTTAATATGTTTAATTTGCAATATTCTTGTGAATAGTATTTATACCAATTTAGTGATTGAAATTTAGGATACAAAAATTTAATTTTTGTAATATAAAACTTCAAGTTAAAATATCATTTCTAATTCATGTAATTTAGAACTCATCATATTTCAGTCTCTGCATTCAGCCTTTAAATTTTTTTAATAAATCTTTATAAAAGTCTTATTGTTAGTATGTAGTTAATCTTATACAAAAACAATAAAATAATAACAAAAATTTTCATTAAATATAAGCCACAATCTGTATATCTTTCCAAAACTTATATACAATGCTAATGAAATGCCTTTTTTATTTTAAAAAGTCAACTAAACTAAAACTAATGATGTAGACTAATTTTAAAATTTATTAAAATAAATGAATTAGATTTAAACGGTTGAAAGTATAGATCAAAATAAAATAAGTATTAAAATATAAAGACCAAAATGATAATTAACTTAAAATTTACTATAATTCTCCAACATGTAGAATATCAATTGGTGTAATAAATCATATAAGTGAGGTTAGGTTAATTTATCTAAATTGGACAATTTGGAGAAACTTTCAATTTTCCCTTTTGCCTCTTCTAGTACTTGGTTATATGGTTATATAATGCAATTTTATATTAAACTGATTAAAAAAAAAACAGTTTATTGTATTGTGTTTTATATGACAAGACTCTTATTTCGACTTATACATGTATATTTCATTTTCAACCTTATAAAACATGCTGAAAGCATGTAGTTTCAAGAGAAACTTTGATTTCTCCTTTTGCCCCTTTAGTTGATAGACATAGAGTCATATAATTCATTACAATCATTAAATGAATTTTTCCCCCTATAAACTTTTGATTTCTCCTTTTACCCCTCTTAGTCATGGTGTAATTTTGTATTAAAATCATTAAATAAACTTTTTTACTCTTTTATTTAACATCACATGCAAAATAAAAATATATTTTTAAAAAAATTCCCTATTTTTCTGCATCACAAAGAAAAAAAATCTCTCTATTTTTTGCATTCACACTTTAAAAGAAAAAAAAAATCAGATCTCTAGTGAACATTAAAAGAAAAAAATCCCATTTCATTTCTAATAGCCTCTATTTCACGTTAACTAAAGAAAAACAACGTTTTATGTCTAATATCTACTTCACATATTTCTTCTTTTTAAATCACATTTTATCTCGATTTCTACTTCGATTAAATTATGGTTCTTTTTCTTATAAAAAAATCACATTTTATCTAAAATAAAAAACAAAGGGAAAAGTATAAAATAAAAAAATCACATTATCTAAAAAAATACATCTTAATTAATTTCACATCAAATCATTAATAATATCATTGTAAACTAGAATTCACATTTAACAAAAAAAAAATTAAATAAAATCAAAATTATTATTTGAAATCTAATTTTTTTTCTATAAATATCTAATTTTTTTTTTTTAGGAAGTTTGTTGTAATATTAAGGTATATTTTAAATTTTTGTTAATAACATCTTTTCCAATGTTTCTTTTATTTTATCTTCTAGGTTTAGAAGAAGATATCACCTCTTTCTTTTTTTGTTTAACATATATTTTTTTTTCTTTCAATTTTAATTTTCACTTTTTAATTTTGTAAAAACCCTGATTTAATGTATTTTTTATGCTTTTGTAGTTTTTATTTTAATACATGCAAATTCACCACATATGGAATGGAAAAGAAGATGTTGCTTTTGAAGTTCAAGAAAAATTTCAAGGTTCAAGTAATTTAGAGGTTGGCAAAGTGATGGAAAAAATAGTGATTCATTTAAATAGACAAACATTCAAATAACATAGTAAAAAAAAAAAAAAAAAAAAAAGAGCATTGGGTCGAACTCTTCTTTGGTGTCAAAGAAACTGCTCGAGTTTTAGCAAAAGCCGCCCTCCGACTATTGAATAGGAACAAGTTCATTTTCGAAGTATTTTCCCCTTCCAATATTTTTTTCATTCCCCTTTTTCGCTCTGCTTAGCACTATCTCCCTCTGTTCCAAGAGAATTCATTAGAGGAATGTTTCCAATAAAAATTGTTTGGTCTTGCATATCCCTATGGGTTTTCCAAATTAATCCTATGAGTGCCAAAAGCAAGCATGACATCATTATGAACATAGAACCCAAAAATGGATTTTTGTTATAATAATTAGTGGAAAAAAAATGACTACATTGCATTGCCAAAATCCATTATCCAATTGCAATAATTCTTGCTAAGAAGAATGCCCATGTTGTGGCAATTTTCTTCCCTTTTAATCAAATCACCCAGCTCAAAATAAATAGGGAAATAGAACAATATATTTTTTAAAAAATTAAAATTTAGAATTAAGAGACTAATTAAATCCTCCAATAATTTTTTTTAAATAAGAAAGAATTATCACGAAATTATATAATTTAGTTATATTTTTAAACTTTACGTACCTCTTACTAATCATAAGTGGGAATGGGAATAACTAATTCTTAGAAATTTCATATGCGCATGGGGTGGGTTCTTATGTCCTCACAGTTCATAAATGTGTTGGTTTTAAAATTAATTTAAGACAATAATATTTTTTTAAAATATATTTTGATCTTAATAAAATTAAATGAACTAAAAAAATAAATTACTTAATTATTCAATTATGTAATAAATAATAAGTGGTTCATAGATACAAAGGGAATAAATTTAATCAATGAAATTAATTATTCATTAGAACTAATTAAAATTATTTGCTAAAATTTAACAAATAATTTAATAGAATTAAGGGATCGTTTGAATTAATTTAAAAAATAAGGGATTGTTTGGTAGAGAATTCAAATTATGTTTTATAGTTTTAGATTTATTGAGTACAACAAATATGTGTTTGACAGACAACTCAAATTCTATTTTTTGAAAATTGTTTTCAGAATATGTGATCCAAAAAGTATAAATTATGAAAACAATATTTTTATGTTTTCATTTTATCTAAATTTTAAATTTTAAAATTTAAAATATAAGATTATATTAAATTAAGATAGAAACATTTAGAAATACAATATGTTATGTCATAAACTCAATTCATTTTTTTAAAAAACAATATATTATGTATTAATGTACTTTAAATTATATAATATTACAAAATAATAATTATATAATTTTGTTAACATAAATTATATTCATAAATAAACTAATAGTAGTTTGTCGTGAACTAAATATTAGTGGGTAACTGTAGTTTGTTTTATGGTTTATAAATATATAGTATTAAACAGAGTTTAAATTAGAATCCAATTTATGAATCTGCTACCGAACACATATCTCAAAACATGAAATACAACTTTATTTTCATTAAATTTGTCGTTTCCAAGTTTATGTTTTCAAAAATTCATTTTCATTTAAACACTTTTATAAGAAAAGTTTAAAATAAAGATATTAATTGGTTTTAAAATTCATTTTGAGTGATTGTCAAAAATTTATATTTATTTTTGAATAACTTATTTCTTAAATTAAACGATTGAAAGGGAAACAAAAATAAATTATGAATAAGTAAATACAAAACCACATTTTATTAACGGGAGCATATTATTTAGTCAATGCATTTTAATTGATTGTAAATATAAAAATATATTGTGGTAATTATCTATATTTCATTTTGATTCGTTTATGATTTAGATTTCAATAAACTCTAATAATGACATCAAATAAATATCATTTGTATTTTCGTGAATTTTATTAGGAAGGATTTTCATTTCAAATTTAATCAATTTTGATTTTTGCGAACTAAATTAGATTTCTCTGGAACGTAAACATGACTCAAATTACATAAATATAAAATTTTAACCAAACCAAAACATCACAAAATATTCAACTAAAGTTTTTGAGTTTGAATGAGCGAAGATGTATGCTGAGGTGGGAAAATTGTTATAGATAGTATGGTTATCCGACAGTGAAGAATTTGGGCCCCACTCTTGTGAATTATTGGTGATGGTGGATTTTATTATATTAATACTTATTGTTTTTTTTGCCAAATAAGTTTATCCACATCAAGCCTTGCCCATAGTGTTGACATATAGAATACTAGTATTTGTTGATTTTCTTTTTTAAAGGATTTTTTTTTTTGGTCGAAGTTATTTTGTTATGGTGAATGTTTTTTTAACCTTTTCTTTTGATCTCAATAATATTTAGGATAGATATTCAAATCTTTGACTTCTTGATCGAAAGTGAAATTAGAATTTGCATGTTTTTTTTTTTCTTGAACTAAACAATTGTAAGTAAGAAAAGTTTGAACAATTGACTTTTAGAATAGCAATTGATGCTTTTATCCATGAGCTATGATCAAATTGACATTTGTTTGTGTTAGATGATATAATATTAATTTTTACTTCACCCGTTAACTTAAACTTTTGGGTCAACCAGTCAATTTAACATGATTCAAGAGTAGGTTGGTTCGGAAGATCATGATTTCAAATCCTAGCATTAACTTGTTGGATTTTCTTCCTATTTTAATCCAACAAATAAGGTGGGTGTTAGATGACATAATATTAAATTTGTCTTCACTTATCAATTTGAGTTTTTGGGTCAATCTGTTAGTTTTTATAGAAGTACATTGGACTTAAGATTATAAATTATAGCTGAATTTGGAATCAACATTAAATATTGATTCTCATTTAATGCTTAAGTACTTTACTACGAAATGCTATAGAAATTGCCAAAAGCAGGCAAAAATTAACTTATGGGTTCGTAAATCTTACCTCTATAATTTTGGTCGTGAAAAATTGAAATTCATATTGAATTTTGGTTCCTTCTTAATTAATAACTATTATTTTATTTTAGTACAATCAATGGGAATAAGAAGATTCTAGGCTCTAACTTTAAAAGAAACAATGCATGTTAATTAGTATCTGACAACTAATAACTAGTTTAAGTTGTAACTTAATTGTAGTTAATGCCACATAATAATAGACCTTTGATTTTATCAGGTGGGATTGGCGGTCAAGAATGACTTTATAATAGCATGTTGTCATGTTGTTTGGAGGATGGGTCCATACATTATCAAGAAATAATTTTTAGGTTTCTATTCATGTGTGTTTTCTTAGTACACATTAATTTATTATTATTATTATTATTATTTTTTAATGATTTAGATGCAATGCAAGACATAACAAAAATGAAAAAAAAAAGGAGAGATAGAGGGACATCTTTATACAATTTAAAAAAATCTCCATCTGCAATTTGAGTGGCTTCAGATTTTGCCACGTATGTTATGTTTTTCAGAAACAAAAATATCAAAACCAATTTCAAATTTCCACCTTTGGAACTATGTGGTTGTACCTAAAATGCCATGCCATTCACACAGGAAAACAAATTTGGGTGTCCCCTATGTGGTTATACCTAAAATTTTGTATTAATCTTACAAAATTATCATATAAATTCTTTTTAAAGAAAAATTATTTTAGATGATAAAATTGTTGAAAATATTTACAACCAATAGCAAAATATACACTCTGTCTGAAATTTTGTTATAATTGTAAATATTTTGATTCCTTTTCCTCTATTTGAAAAGAGCCGTTTCAAAAGATTATTTATTTATTTTTTTTTTTTTAGGTAGAAAAAGTAGAGTGTAGATTAAGTTAGTCTGTGTACTAAAAAATTGCCCCATGATAATTTTTTTAAATAATTAAAAAATTCTCTTTTGTATGGATAGAGGAAGGAGAGCATTGTTTGCTGAGAAATAAAAGCTCAAGAGACCAAATTGGAAGATGGAAGAAACCCAACAATATCACTTTACTTCCAAATGAAAATGTAAGAACGCAGAACTTAGGGAAGACTTGGTCTCTCAACTTGAGTCAGATTGTAATTTACTATTGCACAAACTTCAATTAGTAGTTTGCATCTTTATCGAATAACTTTTTCTCTCATCTAATATTTTCAATAACACTAATGATAATAAGAAGGAGAAAATTGACTATAAAATTATTGTATCTAGGCTTACCAATTTAAAATCTTATCAAATTAGGAATTTTTTATAGCATTTATAAAAGGAAAAATTCAAAATTAAACCATATAAGGGATATCAACTTCTTTTTTTTTTTTTTTTTTTTTTTTTTTTTTTAATGTAGGAAAATTTGAAACCAATTTTGTTATTATTCAAAAATGTGATTGAAATGTAGTTTTTCTAATTGGATAGCATAAAAAAAGTAATAGAAACAAAAGTCTAACATATAAATATAGAAGTTCAGTTAAACAACTTTCCACCTGAACATAAAAATTTAACTCCACAAATTAATTAACTTCCAAGAATTAACAATTTTAGACTTAATAACTCAACAAACTCTCCTAATGTCTTTTCTATATCAACTTTAGTTTTTAATCTTTGAGTTTATGTATCTATATGGTCCCCAAACTTTTCAAATTTTAAATTTAGTCATTGGCATTTAAAATTTTACAATTCACATATCTACTAGACACAAAATTAAATAACATTCACATCTCTACTGAACACAAAATTAAAAGTTTAGGTTATTCTAAATACAATATTTAAATTTATATCTAATAGTTAAAATAGTTTTTATTAGACACAAAACTAGAAGTTCAAAACGTATTAGATACTTTTGAAAGTTAAGAAATGAAACAAACAAATCTCAAAGTTTAGGAACTAAACGTATAATTTGACCTTAGTTATATTGATTCTTATTTTAATTTCATGATCGATAATACATGTCTTAATCATGAATTATAATTAGATTAACAATTATTTTAATAATTTAAATGGTATAGGTTGAGCGACTTTCAATTTACCTTCTATATTTTAGAAAGTTTTAATTTGACCCACCATGATTTCGAGCTTACTTAAAATTTAGTCTACATGATTTATTTTTCTTTCGATTTATGTTTGGTCAAACTTTATTTCATAAATCTTTTCTCATTAAGGCCATTAGCTCATCGAGTATGTCATATATATAATTTTCAATTTATGTGGTAATGAGTTTATTGTTTTGTTTAGATGATTGTGTGTTGATTTTACTAAGATTTATATGTAAATAACATAAAGGGAAATAGGTGAATTTTTTCTTAGCATTCTTCCACATTTGCCTTGGGTAAAAATGACAAAGTTCTAGTTTGATACGGTAATATTTATGCTTTGTATTCACAGTTGTACATATCATTAAATACATTATGGTAGTTAATTAAAATATCTATTTAAGAGATGACGTACATAGGATGTGAAAGGGTAAAAGTGTCAAAAGAAGTATTTGGTTTAAATATCCTTATCTATATAGTACTAAAAAGAAAAGATATATATTTTCGAGCCTCAACTAAAATACTTTTAAATTTACATTCCATCTAGGAATAAGAAATTTCACGTCAAAATTACACATCAACATTTTAAATTTATTTTCAAAAGCTTGGAAGCTAAAAGATTACAATTTGGAACATTAGGGACCAATACACATATCGTTGAAAAATGAAGGACCAAAAAGGTAATTTTTTTCCAAAATAATGTAAGTATTGTTTAAATTTTTTTGATTGAATTGTTGGATGCGTGATTCTGATAAAAGGTGTCTCAGACTCTATGCATACATGCAAAACAAAATCCTCAACATTAATGTGACGCTCGCCAACATACTTCAAAACTTAAGTTAGTAACATGTCTTATTGGTGTTAGTTCAACAAGTTGGTATTGCATACCTCAAATAGAGTGGCATATCTCTTTATTTATACCCTTGAATGGTCTAACACAACCCTGACGTTCTTACACGAGCTCTATTGATGTAGGCCTTTTTGGTGTCGTTTCCAAAAGACTAATCAAATAATATTTATAATTACCGATCTTTACAACTATTACTACTATAATGTAGTAGTAGTAGTGGTAAGACCGGGTCGATCCGCAGGGAATCACAAAAATTAGTTTCTCAAAGTTAATTTTTTAGCTAAAGCAGTAAATGGGAGGTTTTGTGTGTGGGTTGAGAAGCAAGCATAGAAAAATAAAACACGGGATGTAAAAGGGACATATCCTAGTTTTTAGAGGTTCTATATAAACTTAGCCAACTCACTTAGAAAAGGTAGATGAGAGTTCGATTTATCAAATTAGTCAATTTAATTAGATGAAAAACATCCTAATTACTTTAGACTAACCGCATTATGAATTGAGATTACGCTAAAGTGAATATCAACAAGGAATTGCCTAAATCAATATTCATCATGATTTTTCCTAGGTTGATAGAGTGATGCGTTTCATCATAGACAACGAATCACAAGTCTAACCAACCTTTTGCTACCTTTGATCAAATTATAATTATATGTCACACATTCTAATTTAATGTCTAGCTAATGATCGTACATTCTCAAACAGAAATACAACCATAAACATGCAAAGACAGTAAGAAAATCCAAAGACAAAATACAAATAATTAAGGTTAAGAGTTTAGCACAAGTCTCACAAGGTTACAATTAGAGAAAACCTCAAAAACTAGGAATTGAGGATTTTTACCTTCCCATTAAGATAAGAAAGCTCAAACCCACAATCTTTCAGCCAATTACATAAAAATATTCAACTCAAAACATAAAACTAATGTTGTAGATTGATAGAGGGCGGAAAAACGAAGAAGACGAGTGGTTATTTGCCCAAAACGGCCACCTGGATCAAAACATATGACCTAAAAATTGAAGAGTAGTTTTTATAACCGTGAGACAACGCCACTGTACTTGTAGAAAAACGCTACCTACCGGTTTTAACGCCGACTAGGCGCGTAGCAAGCGTCTAGGCGGCACTTTGCCTCAATGGCAGTTTTGTATTTTTTGCCTCTTTTGGCCTAATTGCTTCGTTAGGGCTTCAAATCAATCTATTTAAGCTCTGTTTTGTCTTTAACGCTCGATTCGACCTCCAAATTGCCTAAAACCTATAAAATAACATATTTAAGCACATTAAATATCATCAACCGGCGAAATTAAAGGCATTAAGATAACACATTTTAGGTACTATCATCTATCTGTGTTAAGAGACGATTAGTGAGAGTTAGATGTATGGATTTTCATTTTGTGAGAATTTATCATCTATTTTGAAATCAGGCTACTCCTTTGCTTAATTATGAGAGCGTCGGGATCTTTGCTTTCTCACTTTCAGGCACTTGGGCTTCTCGTGGTTGTGACGAATAGGAATAGGCCTTTGGCCTTAATTCATCCTATAACAAAAATTTAAACTCAACTTGACATCAAAACATAAACCAACTAATACAAGTCATACATACATTTTGATGTTTGAATCCCTAATATATTAAAGAAATCAAAACTCATCCTAGACTATAGGGACCGAATTAATAGTATAACCAATTCATTAAAAGTAGAATTCTTATGGTATATTCGCACACCTAACTTATTTGTTTAAAATAATTATTTTCTGTTAATCAAATGAATTATCGAGTTTTTCTTTTTAAAAAATAATTATCATTTAGAATCACACACTTGCGTGTACTGTTTTTTCTGTAATACAATACACAAACAATCATTTTTCTTAAAAGAAATATTATTTAATAACAATTTTTTTTTAAAAAAAGCACGAAATAAAAACGAGTTTCGAGTTTTTTTTTTTTATAAAATAATAAAAAATGCTAAAAGAATTAATTTTTTAATGAGGCATTTTCGCAATGGGGGGCCCCACTGTGGGTAGTATTTCTATATCTCTCTCTCTCTTCCCTAAAATGCTTCGCCGTCGCAGATCATCGAAGAAAAAGCTGCTCTGATTTCTGTGGGAGAGAGAGAAAGAAGAGAAAAGAAGAGAGAGGCAAAGCGATAAACTGGCCGCCGGAACTCTGATTATGGCCGCATAGGCTCAGCAAGGGGCAGGCCCTGGCAGCGCAGGATTGCCTCGACTGCTGTAAGTGACTGATGCTCGGAGTACTTTGTGCTCGTCCTAAGCCTTGGATTCTCGTTTCCCTCTCCAATTTCATTCACGGCTCGGCCGCTCATCATCACCACCACCATCAAAGCCGGCTACTCGTTCAGAGTCCCATCCAATTCGATCGGCGACAGCGCCACCATTCCAGCGCCTGCAAACTCGCGGGCGGTGGTGCTGCTTCGATATGGCACGCAATATTGCCCTCTGGTGCGGGAAGCAGTAGCAATATCTGTCGTCCGGCGATTCACTGCCATGAGCGCAAGGGGGAGGGATCTTGGAACGTCGCCTGGGACGCTCGCCCGGCCCGCTGGCTTCACCGTCCCGATTCGGCTTGGCTGTTGTTTGGCGTCTGTGCCTGTATTGCGCCGCTCGATTGGGTGGATGCAAGTCATGAGGCTGTATCGTTAGATCAGAAGAAGGAAGGGTGTGAATCGAGCGGCCCTGGATTCAATCAAGACGATGAGAGCTCCGCCGATTACAGAGTGACAGGTAATATGGAAAATTTGCATTGTAATTTATCTTGATTTGTTGAGAATTACGGTAGGGAAGCAATCGAAAAGATCGATTTCTTAAGTTCTGATTAAATAAGTGGTTACCATTTGATGTAAAATTCTTTGTTCTATGCTCTTGTTATTCATTGCTTTTATATGAGATAGATTGAAATGAACTGCTACAGGCGTGCTAGCGGATGGTCGGTGCCTGTTTAGGGCAATCGCTCATGGGGCTTGCTTGAGAAGTGGGGAAGCAGCTCCCGATGATGATCGTCAAAGAGAACTCGCTGATGAATTGAGGGCTAAGGTAATTTTAGAATTCATGCATAATCATCAATCTGTTGTTTAGTATTTTCGTTTCAATATTGAAAAGCATGCTTAATATTCAAAACTTCAGTGTGATTCATTAGATTGCGTAATTCATTACAGGTCGTGGATGAGCTCTTAAAGAGGCGGAAGGAAACAGAGTGGTAAGCTCGTCTGATGCATATTACACAAATTTGACATATTTGGTTAGATTAGAAAATGGCTGGTTGTGATTGTGATGATTAAAAATACCTCTAGGTATATTGAAGGAGATTTTGATGCATATGTGAAGAGAATTCAGCAACCTTTCGTGTGGGGTGGAGAACCCGAGTTACTTATGGCATCACATGTCCTGAAGTACGTTTTTATTTATGTTGCTAATCTCGTTTGTTTTACCACAATTTTGTCTTACCTGAGTCTACATGAAAAGTTTCTCCGAAACAAAAAATAAGAAACAAAGTGGTAACTCAAACACTATGTTCTGCCAATGAGCTGATACATAGTTGGCACTAATTTGATGCATTTCTAGTATTTTTATGTGGTTGTGAACTTCTCTTTCTTCCTTTTTACTTTTAGTTTTCATGTGTCAATAGATAAAATATGTCTGCATTTTTCTTCCAGAGTTTGAGTGGTGAGAGAGAGCTTTGGGCTTTTAGCCCTGAGCTTCTAGGCATGTTTGGTTAATGGCAGTAACAATTCAAGGTTGAGAACCTTGAGCTTGTATTTTGATTGCGAGTTTAAGAAATGGGGGTTAACTTGAGTTTCTATAGCATTTGGGATAAGCATATTAGAACTTAGAATGAGGAAAATACTATGAGAATATATGCTCTACTTTTTAACCTCAGTAACACAAGCGGAATTTGTGAGTCAAATTATCCAACAGGGTGACATTTGTATAGTTGTTGAGAGTATTATTTTTAAGTGAAACACTTTTCATAAATTAAGTGTTTTATCTAAATATATTTTTGAGTGTGCTTTACATGACCTTTGTAGTGGCTCAAAGTGCTTTTAACTAATAAAAAAACAGTTCAATAATCAGTACTTTTGGAGAAAAGCAAGTAAACTGGGTTTGACATTTACTTTTAGGATAGTGGAGAATGTTTTAAAGCTATCCATAATGCTTTTAAAATTCAAAAAAGTAGTTTCAAAATGTGTTTTTAGAAGAGCACATAATTTGTGCTTTTAAATGTTTTTAGATTTTTTTTTCGAGGTATTTATAAAATGGTATTTCACTCAAAAGCACTACTCTCAAAAGTCATCTGTTGCTTTTAGCCACGTAACTAAATTAATCTTATCTGTTTTATAAAATTTCCAAAAACTATTTCAACTTTTAAAACCAAACATCATAAAAAGTTTAATAGTGATTTTAATCATGTAAATTATTTCAAGAGTCATAACACACTCACTCTAAAACATCTCTGTTCCAGCAGATGGGGTCAAACTCTCGAGGTACAGACATCTGTAGTTTTACATCAATCATCATAGGGAGCTTTTTGTCGAGGCAGCTTTGTATTGCATAACATACTGCATGACATTCTTTGTCTTGATCTATGATGCATCTATAGAGTTGAAAACAATTGTAATTGAAAACATGGTTAGAAAGAAAGTAAATAACAAAACAAAAAACTCATGGGTGGGTGTAGTGTTTATAAGTTTAATATTAAAAAACAAAAAACAAAAACCAAAATAGTTGTCAAAGTAGGCTGAGTTACTAAACTTTTTGCATTTTCTTGAACACTTTGCATCAAAAACTCCTTGGTGAAAGCAAAAGCTTAATATTCAAAAACAACAAACAAAAACAGAAAGGGTTGTCAAAGGGGCCTTAGTTACTAAACTTTTTGCACTTCTTAACACTTTGCACCAAAAACTCATAGGTGAAAGCAGTGTTTAAAAGTTTAATATTCAAAAACAAAAAACAGAAACCGAAATGGTTGTCAAAGGGGCCTTAGTTACTAAACTTCTTGCATTTTCTTGAACACTTTGCACCAAAAATTTATAGGTGCAAGCCGTGTTTATAAGTTTAATATTAAAAAACAGAAAACAGAAACCAAAATGGTTGTCAAAGGGGCCTTAGTTACTAAACTTTTTGCATTTTCTTGAACACTTTGCACAAAAAACTTATAGATGTAAGTAGTGTTTATTAGCTAATATCTAAAACGAAAAACAGAAACCAAATGGTTGCGAAGGAGGCCTTAGTTACTAAACTTTTTGCATTTTCTTGAACACTTTGCTCTTCGCAGGACACCAATATCAGTATTCATGAGAGAGAGAAGCTCAGATGGTCTGATAAACATAGCCAAGTACGGTCAGGAGTATCAGAAGGGTGAAGAAAGTCCTATCAACGTGCTGTTTCATGGGTATGGTCATTATGACATTCTGGAGACCTCGTCAGACAAAGTTTCCCTGAAACTAAGCATGTAGAAATTCAAAATCGCTTTCAATCTGTGGGGTTAGACAGATAAAGTCATTCACATTAGGATTTGACAACTTTCTCCAAAAGTTGAATAAAACTTGCATTAATTTCAATAATCGGCACCAACAACCTCATTTCAAGCGATTGGCTTGTAAAAGTTTTGTAGGTAATTGATTTTCTTTTATGCTTTTAAATTTTAAAAATTGCGTGTGGACTTCCAACTTGGTGATGCAATTCTTGGTGTTTTGGTGCATTGCTTTGCTGAATTCCATTGATGAATTTTCTTTTGAGGATATAATGAAATGAAGGATGGGTTTCTGCCATTTTGAGAGGAATTGTTTCAATGTGTGTTGTGTTTGTCATTGTGCATACTGATGAAAACATGTCCACAGGCTAATAGTAACAATACTGGAGATTCACTGAGATTGATCACTGATCTGCATAAACAGTAAATGTCCTTTGAGATCGATTTGAACAATGCAACCAAAATTTTGATTGATCAGGTTCGTCGGTATCTCCTTCAAATCTGAACACTAATACTATAAAGGAAATTACCATACTATAGTCAGGTAGTATCAGAGAACCAAGAACAAAGGCTTAGCTTTGGTTTGCAATGTCAAACCATCAATTAACCCAATCTGCTTCTTCCACTGATAAAGCCCATGAGCATAACCTGTTAATGGATGTTGATGATGAGTTTTATTATTTATTTTAGATCTACAATTGCTGGAACAAGAGTTCAAACTTTCGATTTAGAAGAACAAAGTTTATGTTAAGGGTTTTTCTCCCTCATTTTAGTATAACAATTGTAGCGGCAGGAAATTGAACCTTCGACTTTTAGGAACAGAGCACGCATTAATATCATTGAGCCAAACTTACTTTGATACAATTAAATCACAATCACAAGATAAAAATGATAGATTTTAATATTTTTGAATAATGTCGGGATCATTGCAAGTGTCCATTTATCATGTTTACTTCTCTTCCTTTCTTTGCGTCTTAAAACTTCTTTTTTAAATAAAATCTAGAAATACTAAAGTCACTTTGAAAGAAGCAATAGGTGATGCTTCTAGTTCCCAAATCCACAAGTTATCAATTAATAAATATAACTCAATTCGTGTGTTGACTTTGGAAAATGTAGATTAACAAATTTAAGATTAAATTATAAGTTTACTGCTCATATTTGTTTGGACTCTAAATTTATTAAATATTCTCTAAGTCGTTCACAAATTCAATATATATAAAAATGTTAGAAAAATTATCTTAAATAACAAAATTGTTGAAAATATTTACAATTAATAACAAAATAAACGGTTTATTATTGATAAACGGAGAAATTTTGCTAAATTTTAAAATAAGTACCTAAGTATATTATTATTCTCTCCGCTACCAAAAACTAAGCATGTCATTAGGAAAAAAAACACAAATAACTAAAGAGAGAAAAAAAAAGAAAATTGCGGTAATGTCGGTGGAATGTTGAAACTTGGGTGAAAGTAAAATAGGGGCGATAGTCAGTTTTTATTTTACGATTTTGGAGTCAATAAAAAAACCAAATCGAATTGAAAGGTTTTATAAACTAAACCGATGTTGAATAACGGACAAAGCCAATCATTCAACTTTTTCTTCAAAATGGTTTCATTTTTTTTTTTTTTCTTTTTTCAATGTTGGTTTGGGTTTTGATTTTAGGCCCAACTGGGCATTTTCCTTATTTGTTTGCAATTTTTTATTCTATTTTGATTTTTGTTTTGATCAGAGCATTTTTGTTTTTTTCAAATTAAATTTTGATATATTCTCTTTTTTAATACCAAAATTGGGTAATTTTGTTTTGTTTCATTTCTTTTAAATAATAATTGGGTATTTTTCTAAATAATAAACATACATACACCATAATAATCAATACTAAAAATAAAAGTAATAGCACAATTTATAGTTCATCTAAAAAATAAAATACTAATAGTACATTGTCCATTTAAATTTATATATATCATTGATTAAGTTTAATTTTTCTTATTAAAAAGGTAACTAAACTAGTGAATCCGTTCAGTTGGTCACTTTTTTATTGCACTCTTGAAACATATGAAATGACTGGGAAGAAGATAGAAAACTTGTGTTTGATGTGTGCTTCTCCAATCTAATGCAAATTATGGGCAAAAACAAATAGATAGGTTATATATATATATAAATTTAGTTCAGGGCTATTCATTAGGAGTTTATCAAGCAATGGGAACTATTTAGGAGGTTTTGTTAAATCATATAAACTAATTTATAGCTTTTAAAATCATACGGACTAAATTCTAAATTTATTCAAAATATAAGGATAAAATTTGTAATTTAACCTAAAGTACAACTAAGTTTCTCACAAGACATACTTTGTGGGTCCAATGTAGTTAAGATATATATATATATATATATATATATATATATATAGTATTGATAAAAATTAAGTATCACTTAATTATTGAAAGACTCGATAAAGTGACTAATGATACAAACCTCAAAGGTAAAATTATTGAGTTTGAAAACTTTTTGGTAACTATTTGGTTTTTAGTTTTTTAAAAACAAAAGTTATATACATGTTTGATAACTATTTTTTATTTTTATTTTTCGAAAATAAAAAACAAACATTATGTTTGATTATTTTTTTTGTTTTTCCTTTCTAACTGAAAACAAAAATCATATTTTATAATTATTTTTTAATAAAATAAACAAAAACTATTTTTATAATTATTTTCCATTTAATATTATAATTATAAAATCATATCTTTGTTTTAAAATATATATATATATTAACAATATGTAGAATAGGGGATTTGAGTTAATTTTTCAGATAAAAACTGAGAACTGATGCGTGAAATAAGAAAATATTTTTGCCTGTTCTTTACGATTTAATTTCAAATAAAAAAGTGGAAAATATTATAATAAAATGGAAAGGTTAACTTCAAGATATTTTTGTTAAAATGAAAAAGAAAACTTGGGGATGTAAAAATAAAATAAAATAAAAAAATTGACATTATTTTATACTTACACTTCATTTTATTATAACTATTTTTACTTTTTTTCAATGAAATTAAATATAAAATGAAAAAGTTGCATGAGTTGGGGCTCAAACCCAGTCAATGGACACCATTTATTTAAATAGACAAACGTGGGGTTTTTAAAAACCATGAACTGTTTCCAAAAACCACTTTTTTATTTTTGAAATTTCTGTACATTTTCAAAAATGTTTTTAAAATTGTAAAAAAACAGAAAATTTAATTGATATAAATAAACATGTTTTTCTAAAAACATAAAACATAAAAAAAATCAATTAGTATTAAAATAATAATTACACAACTTTAAATTTTTACAAAAAAAAACATCTTCATAAATTAATTAAGAATAATTTATAATAATTTAATACTTAATGAATAACTATAATTAGTTTTATGGCTTGTAAATTTTTTATCAAACGCATTTAAAACAATTGTTTACATCATAATCCAAATTTATGGATATATTACCAAACAAATATTTGAAAATAGAAATTAAAAAACAAGTAATTCAATACAGTTATATTTCATGTTTTCATTCAAATCCTTGTTTTCGAATTTATGTTTTTAAATTCCTTACCAAACAAACCTTTTATATTTTAATAAGTACTATTAGTTCTCTAGTTAATTAAAATTTTAAATTTATAATTATGTGCTAATACTAATATATAATATTCTTAAGGGAATATATAATATTGTATCGTAATAAACACTGAATGGTACACTAACATGTTAATTAAGTATATTAAACTATTTATTAAAATTATACCATTAAAGTCCTCAAACCCTATTAAAAACTTTAATAAAAACTTATTTTCTAATTATTATAATTATATAAAATTAAAGAAAAATTATTATAAATAAAAAAAATATCAAATACAAATATAGCAAAATTTTACTTTTTATTTGAGATAGACCGCGACAAATAGTTGCATTTTTCTATATTCATAATTAGTTTTAATAATTTTTCTTTTTTTAAAATATCACAAATTAAAAGATTTTATGAATTATTTAAATCAATTAATTAATTTTGCCATTTCATTTTTTATTTTTGGTTTTTGAAAATTATGTTTATTTTCTTACCATTTTTTACTTGTTGCTTACATATTTCATGTATTAACATTTCAATCCTTAATCAATTTTTAAAAACAATAATGAATTTTTGAAAATAATTGTTCTTTTAGCCCAACTATTTCACAATGTTCTTTCTTAGACGAATGCCAATTATAACAAACATAAATATTATTTACTTTTATAAAAGTATGATTATATTTCATGCAATATTTAAACACAATTATTTTTAATTTCAGATATTATATTTCATACTTTATATCAAAACATTTTGAAACTATTTTTGTTTTTGGTCCATTAGACTTGTAATCTGTAAAAGTTTAGAATTTGCTTAGGTTTTAAAATTGTTCAATCTAAGTTTAAGTTTCTAACATTATAGAGTTCTCAATTACTTTTTATTTTATTTAGAAGGCTAAAAAATCTTTCCACCACACTTGAGAACACATCCCATCAAAAGTCCACGAGACCACACCGATCTGTCACATGATTTTGTGACCGACTGATATATTGAAGTTTCTCTACCAACCCACTTGCATTTGCATTCAAATGAGTAATCTCCTTCCACAAAAGGCCTCGCTCTTTTACATTTAAAAGACGAATCGCTGTTAAATTATCGAAATTAAAACAAGGGGATGCTAACCATAAGTTGAATGCCTCTTTTAAAACTGGTCTCTCTAGATCTTTTTATGAAAAGAGTGAGCTCAGCGTCGGGCCCCCACCAAGCACTACAAGAGGATGAAGAGGAGGGCAGTTCCTCCTCTTTCACATATTGTGCTTAAACAAAGAGTATATCCCACCACTCAACACCTTCATCATTACTACATGGGTTTACCCAAATCCTTTCTTCATTAACTTTTTTCTCTTTCTATCAACACATCTCCCAAAACCAAAAGGGGAGATCCATAACTTCATGTCTAATAAAATTTTTTATTACATAGAATATTAGTTTCTTTTCCTTCATTTTAAAGGACCAAAGTAATCACTTTTTTAAAGTTCAATAATCACAAACAACTAAACAATTTTGAAAGGATATGAATCAAAATGAACCAAAGTTAAAAGTATAGGGATCAAAATTAACATTTTAAAAGTATACAACCAAAAGTATAAATACCTAATAGTATTTAATCTTTTTTCTACCCTTAAAATTACATTTTTGGACATTACAAGTCTATAATAGTTTATTTCCTAGGAGGTAAACTAAACCATGGATAATGTCACTTCTCCTTGATTCTAGCAAGTCTCAATTAATTGGCCAAATGAAGGGTGTGTTTGGAAAAAATGGAGTGTTTAGATTTTGAGATGTATTTTAAATAATTTTTATCAAAAAGATTTAAATAAAAATTAGTTTTTTGAAATACACTTTTTTTCTAGTCAATCTAAACGGCCCAAATTTAGGTTGTTGAGAATAATTCAAAATAGATTTCAATTCCATTCACCTTTTTAATATTCTTTTATAAGACAAACGACCCTTTTTTTTTTTTTTTTTTTTTTTTTTTTTTTTTTTTATACGTATCTTTCAAGGAATTTTCAAAAAGTCTCCCCTCTTAGTTTAAATCCATAAAAAGAAATATTGTAGCATTGCTATACCACTTGCCCATCACATTACCACTTGTTGTGTAATTCATTGGAAAAATATATTAATTTTGACACTAAACTTATCTTTTTTTTTTTCTTTTTTTTCTTTTATCGATTTTTATATTTAACTTTTAATTTTGTTACATTCTACTCTAACGCATTATAATTTTAACTTTAATTTTTAAAAGTGTTGTAATTTTAACTTTTAATATGCTTTTTGCTCCAAATTATATATATTTAAATCTTACTGAATATATTCATAAAAAACATATTCAAGATATGAAATTGATGAGATTTTAGAGAAAAGTGATATTGAAGCAAATTTTTTTTTTGAATTTTTTAAACTTTGACTAAGTTATTTGATGGTTAAAAGTATGCATTAGTATAATTTACTTTTGTGTAAAATTTTATTTTATTAAAATTAATGAATTTATAAAGATTTTTATGTTTTTCTGTTTTTTTGGGTTAAAATTTGTCAGTGAATGAGTAGAAATTGAACTATAAAGGTGAAAATTGCAACATTTATTTAAGTTTAAGGTCAAAATTGCTACAATTTGACAAGCTTACAAGTTAAATCATTTTTTCTCCAATTAATTAATGCATTGTTGAAAAAAAAACATTAATCCTAAAGTAAACATAACTTAAGGATAATTCACCATATAAATCTCAAGCATAAATGAGATGAGTATTGTAATTTTAATTAGCAAAAACATGCCATGGGAAAACTATTTACATAAACAGAGTTAAATTTTTGTCTTTTTCTTAAAATCCAGAATATGCATATTCTCTCCTCAAAGTAAGTATACTTTTCAAATGTACTACAGAACAAAATTATTTATAAATATAGAAAAATTTCAACCATAAACTATGATAATATTACTTATTTTCTCTGATTTGATTTGTTCTTGAGCCCTCGCAAATGCTCACCTCCTCTATATTACCAACACAATTGAAACTCACTTGATTTTCTATTTTATTTTATTTTATTTTATTATTTTTTTTTTTTTTAGAAGAAAACTCACTTAAGTTAAAAGTTGAAAAGTGGAGTATCGAAGCTGTAGAAAAGTTTGCAGAAGTGACTAATCTTCAAATGATTTCTTCTATGTAATTGTGACTCATCTTCATAATAATAAAACTTGAGATTTTCTTCTCCATTTCACTCGCCCTCCAATTCTCTCTCAAATTCAATTTCTCATTCTTTTGTGTTTGCTGGGAATTTTTGTCTTTGGGCCCTCTTAAATTGTATCCAATAGTTTCTGATCAACTTTAAAAACATATAATATATAATAGATGTTTTGAAATTTAAAAATATCTAATAGACATGTTTTGTTAAGGGGCCATTAAATCATTCACACATCTCTACAATAGTATTATAATATCCACTTTTGGCGTAAACCATCATAAGATGCCACTCTTTCATTGTAGAACTTTAGTCGCATTTTAACAACCTTCACCATTGAACAAAGTATCACACCAAGTCTCCTCTCAAGTAGTTATCTTCTCTATCATCTAACCCTATCCAAGCAAACTTCTTTTCTCTAGAATACTCGAGAATTCTTCCAACAAAGCTAGGGTTAGGGGATAACAAATCCTTTATTACATATGTTTACAAACGCAGTGTAGAATTGCTTTTAATTTCACCTTAGTAGGAGATTCATATTATAGCAATTTTCCTTCTCAAGGTTCATATGTCACGTGTTCGAATGTCCTCTACATGTTTATGATAAAGTATTTCAAAATAAAAAATAACGTAGGACCGACATGTAAGAGTGGAAACTACAAAGCAGCACAAAAGATTATATTCAAAATTCCCAAAGATTTATGCCTACTTTTTCATGTCCCGTCATTATTTAGAAGATGAACTACAACACAATTTTGTTGGAAGCTACTATGCTATCTTATCATAATTAAAGTTCGACAGAGTTAGGGCTTGTCAAATAAACTACTAATTAATATGTATTAAAATTAATTTAGTCTATTTTAAATAATCAATACACATTATTATTAATTTATTACAATCAACTCAAATAAATAAGGTCATAGAATACTTTGTCTTAAACTTGTATAGACTTAAAAATTTGGTTATTCAACTTTGATTTAATTTCTATACTTTGAAATTTGTAACAATTCAGTCCTTATTTCATATTCAAAAAAAAAAAAAAAAAAAAAATCTTTAAAATCAAGTGTCTAACTTTTATGATGTAACAACTTAGTCATTATAGTTTATAAAAAAATTGTCTTGATCAACTTGTCGATCTACATGTGTAATGAACTTCATTAAATCTTAACATTAATATTTTTCACAATAAGGACTAAATCATCACAAAATTGTAAACTAGGGGTACTAAATTGTTCTAAACGGTTGCAAATTTAAAAATAGGGACTACATTATTGACACTAGAGTTTAAGGACTAAATTGTTAATTTCATGAAAATTTAGGGACTAAAATTTTTTTTAACCAGTAAATAACTATGTTAATTTAATATATTAATATCAATTAAATTTTATATAGTATGTTTAATTATAAAATAAAAAAAATAAAAATATCAAATAGAATCAAGATATTAAAGAGAGAGAGAGGAAGAAGGGAGAGGGGAGAGATTAAAGAGATTTTAGAAAAGAGTAATTAAATGGGTAACACTTTTATGACCAATAATTAAGTGTATAACAACATCTTAAAAGAATTGCAAATATAGCAAAATCTATCGGTTATAGACTCTTTTCTATCAGCGATATAACCTATCACTAATAGACTTCGAAAGTTGAATATCTACAAATTCTTTTGTATTGTACTACATTTACTAATACATGGGGCCAAATTGCAATTGCAACTACTCTTTAAAAATTCTTACTTTTTGGAAGGGTATCAAATACCCTTTGATGTGGGTGGAAGGGAATCAAATATCTTTTTGACAATGGATATAAAGAAAGCATGAAAATGACTTATTCTCACGTCTTATTCTTTGTCACTTTGTACGAAACAATGACTTTATATGTCTTTGCCATTCTCATACTCATCCTCATCTCACTCCCTTGATCCAAACAATCTCTTTACAGTAAGTGAAAAGGAAAGTGAAAGAGAGTGAGAGTGAGAAATGGGGACGAAAGAGCCAATCTCTAGAGATATAATGGCGAGAGAGAAAGAGAGTGGCGATGCTCACGTCCAGTTGACGGTAGAGTTGGATGCTGGAGCTCTATTTGTTCTTAAATCTCGAGGTTTGTGTTTGTTTGTTGGGTCTCTTAGTTGTGTGGAGAAACATTTCTAGTATTACCAGAGTACCATACTTTCTTTGTTCACACTTATTTTTTTTACATCTCTACATTATTTTTAAAAACTTGTTGACATGACAAACAATAACTAGAGAAATAAGAAAACTTTTCTATACTTTTATACTACTAAAAATTTTCCCATTGTATAGTTGGGCTGAAAGTAACTTGTATTTTCAATTCAAAATCTATGTTTCTTAATTTTGTGGTTGATTGTAGGTATTTGAAAATAGTTTGGGGTTTTTCTTTTGCTATGTATTTTGTTTTTCGATGATTGAAAAATTGGCCAAAATTTGAGAATTGTAAGTTTTCCTAGTATTTATTAGATATCTCAGATGACAAAAAAATAATAAAATAGTACGTTTATTTATGTTTTGGAAAAAGAGTAATTAATAAAAGGTTGGTTTTATTATTTGCAAAATTTTTAAAAACGAAAAACAAGAAACATGAAACATTCTTAAAATGAGTACTATTATAAAATTTTGGTAAGCGTTTCTAGAAAATTAGAAGTAAAAAATAGTAATAATTACCAAACACTTTTTGTTTTGTAAAAATTGTAAACAAATATATACATATACATATATATATATATGTGAAACGAGTCCTTAAATTAGCTTAACCAAACCCAAATCCAACCCATGCATGTTTGGTTGAGTATTTTGTAAACTCAAGTTTGCTATAATACAACTTATTCTACTCTTCACGCCAGGTTTGCCACACGACTTTATCCTTACTTTCTAGGTTAGCCAAAGCACATATTTTGATTTTAGTATCTCTTTTAAAATGCATTAAATTTTTAATAAAAATATAGAGTAATTGTTTTAAAGAAAAATGGTTAGTTAGAATATTTTTAAATATACTAAAATAGTTTTTAACTTAAAATATAATTTTGGTCCTTCTCTTTTGGAGTCTGTTCAATATTAGTCTTTATACTTTTAAATGTCCAATTTTAGTCATTGTAGTTTCAATAAGTCTTAAATTTAGCAATTACTACTAGTTTAAAGTGAGTTTTTCCATTACTTTTTATTTTCTATTAACATTTTTACTATAAATTTTGAAAACATATTTACATATTATGTTTTTTGGAATAAAAATTATTATAATTATTTAATCAATTTTGATAAAAATTAACTTTGAGGGGCTAAATTTAAAATTTACTAAAAGTACATAGAGTAAAATTGGACATTTGAAATTACATAGACTAAAATAGAACAAATTCCAAAGTACAAGGACCAAAATGATATTTTAGCCTATTTTTTATTGATTCGTGATCGACAGTGGCACTTTACTATATTTGTAAATATGTTAACTCATTCTGTTATATTTGAAATTCAGAAAAATTTGTTTTCAAATATAGCAAAATGAGTTAAATTATTTACAAATATAGAAAAATTTTACTCTATCAACGATAGACTTCTATTACTAATTGCTTGAGTGAGAAGTTTATCGATGATAGAGTAAAATTTTTCTATATTTGTAAATAAATTAGTGATAGAAGTCTATCGCTGATAGTGTAAAATTTTTCTATATTTGTAAATAGTTTGATATTTTTTCTATTTATAATAATTTTTCTTTTTTCTATTTATAATAATTGTTTTTATAAAATAATTATTAAAAGAGTTTCAAATTAACACTATTATTAAAATAAATTTTGGATTCATAAAATAATAATATCAATTTTTTTAGAATAAAATAATATCAATTAATCAGTAACTTATTATTATATATAAAATTAAATCGAATAATATATTTTAAAAGTTTTTTTTTAGAAAATTTTAAAAGTTTTATTAAGGAATGTTTTCAAATATGGCAAAGCTGTTGAAAATAATTACAAATATAACAAAATTTTACTTTCTATCTGTGAATAGACATCTATTACTCTAGCGATAGATACTGATAAATGTCTATATAGGTCTATCAATATCGAATGTAAAATTTTGCTATATTTATAAATATTTCGATAGTTTTAAAATAATTTCTCTTTTATATTAACATGTAAATAAATAAATTTATTATAAATTTGAAACCACGCATGTTATATAAAACTTAGATTTAATACACTTATTTCTCCAAATAATATTTTTTTGTTATGACACTACTTTTCTTGGTGAAAATGTACAAATCTCATGTTAGCAAAGTTCAAAATTAAAAACATATATTTGTAGAATTAATTAATTACGCTATTTAGGTTAGTTTGTCTGATAATAAATTTTAAAATAATATTATTTAGAATGTTTTAAACATCATAACTGTTTTAGTTAAATAAATAGAAGTTAAGTTCAAAATTAATTTTGACCACAATTAGTAAATACATTTATAATGTAAACAAAACAACCAACAAAACATTATTATTTTAATTAATAATGTTTTCAGTATTGTTAATGTCAATGTTTGGTATATTTGTATAAAACATATTGTATATATTTGTTGTTCAAACACCTAGAATATTTTCTCGAACAATTAAATAATTGTTTCATAAAATAATTATTAAAGAAAATTGAGTGGATAAATGCAATAGAAATATTTTATTAATTCTTGAAATAATATTTTCTAATTCTATAATAATTAAAAACACCAATTTTAATATATAGATTTATTACTTAAATTAAATAATTAATATAAAGAAACTTTTAGATTATATATTATAAAATATTAATTTACCAACAAAACACACTTAATATTTGTGTGCATCTTGAGTTGGACTTATCCAAGTGCCAATTACAAAAAAAAAATTACAAAAATTTACATGACAAACTTTTTTATTTTTTAAAAAATATATATTTTGAAAGAAATGCATGGCCATAAGCTATACTTAAATATTACTTTTTAACAAAATAGAATTCAAACATGATATTAACAAATCAACCTATTTTATGTATGATCTAGATATTGATTGAACAAAGTCAAACTTAAACAATTTTGTGCATAACAAACCAACCAAACAGCCTGTCAATGTTTTTTAATTTCAAATTTTTCAAGGTTTAAAAAGAAGAGAATCCAAATTTTGTATGAATAGTTATGAATATTTTAAAGATATATATTTTGGTTTGGTGATATTGGATGATAGGAGCATGGTGGCATTGTGGGTATCACTTGACAACATCCATAGTGGCTCCATCACTACTAAGTCTTCCTTTTGCCTTCAGACTGCTTGGTTGGGTTGGTGGAACTATATGCCTTCTTTTTGGTGGTCTCGTCACTTTCTATGCCTACCATCTCTTATCTCTCGTTTTAGAGCATCATGCTATGCATGGTTCTCGTCTACTTAGGTTTCGAGATATGGCTACAAATATTCTCGGTATGTCATCTTTTCGTTTCCATTAACTATACACAATGAAATAATTTTTGAAAAGTTGTTAAAATAATAGTTTGAGTAAATATTGACATGAACTCATTTTCTTTAGGTCAGAGGTTCAAATCCTCATACTACTTATTGTACTTCACTCTCATCATGATAAGGCTGACCCAACTTAGCCCGACTTTAAAAAGTGAAGGCCCAAGCTCGATCCAAGTCCAAACTCAAGGGTCTAAAGCATTGTTTAGGTTTGAATCAAGCCAACCCATAACCCAACGACCCTTGAGCTTGGTTTCTTGGATCAAAATTTGGTTCGAGTTTGGGTTGGAGTTAGACTGACCCAATGAATTAGCCTATTAGATATTAACTAATTAGATGTTAAACGAATATATATATATAGAAAAATTATTTTAGATTACAAACAAAAATATGAATTATAATTACAATTTTAAAGAGAGTAAAGAAAAACTGTCAAACTAAAAACATAGATGGGAAATATTAGCCACCAAGAATCTTGTTGGAATAAAACAATCATTATTATTGTGAGAATGGCAGGACCCAAGTGGGCCATCTTCTATGTGGGCCCAATTCAGTTTGGAGTGTGCTATGGTTCTGTTGTTGCTGGAATTCTTATTGGTGGTCAAAACCTCAAGGTGAGATTTTTCCGTTATATATTACCAATTTTGGATTTGTGAAAATTCATTTTCTTACTAATCCAAATATTTAAAAATATAACAAAATTTTATTATCTATCTATGTTGATCTATCACATATACAATATATTTTGTTATTATTTATAAATATTTTAATTAATTTTACTGTTTAAAATAATTTTCTTATTAAATACTAATATTTTATATTTTATTTGGCACAATCCAAATACTGGTTGCATAAACCTCACACACACACTCAAAACAAAAAAAACAAACTCAAGTTGACAGTTCACTCATTTTGAACAATACAACAAACATATCCCACATAATATAAAATAGGAGAAACATATAATATATTTAGCCTAAACATATTTGGTAGCTTTGAAATGACTTTTTTAAGTACAATTCTAAACAGATAATTATTTAAAACATATTGTTTTGCGATTTTTACGAGTTTAAATAAGGTTTGTTTTTGTTTTGGGCAGTATATTTATGTGCTGTGTAATCCAGAAGGGACAATGCAACTATACCAATTCATAATCATATTTGGAGCATTAATGCTGATTTTAGCTCAAATTCCATCTTTCCACTCTCTAAGACACATCAACCTTATCTCTCTCACTCTCTCCCTTGCTTACAGTGCTTGTGTAACTGCTGCTGCTTTAAAACTAGGTAAAGGATTATTCAAATAAAAACCAATTGAAGGTTATATATGTACTTTCACAATAACTTTTATTTTAGTTTCTGAAATTACCTTTAAAGCCTTCCGATGACAGGTTATTCCAAGGATGCACCTCCAAGAAACTACTCTGTTGAAGGGTCGCCAGTCGGCCAGTTATTTAATGCCTTCAATGGTATTTCAGTCATTGCAACTACCTACGCTTGTGGAATGCTTCCTGAAATACAGGTATAAATCATAGACTATACATTAAGTAAATGTGTGGGAGAGTCATTTTGAAATATCTAAAATTACTTTTGTCGTAAAAAATTATTTTGAAACATATATTTAATCTCTCAAAATTAATTCAATATTTAATTTTATATTTTTAAACGCAATTTTCATACTACTAAAATTAATTTTTAATGGTTGAAAGTATTTTCAAAGTGGTTTTGAAAATAAAATTGATATATGCCATAAGTTATACAAAATACATCTAAATTTGACTTTGATTTTGAATACACTCCTAATATGTAGACAATAGATGAAAATGGTGTTTGTAGGCTTAATTTATTATTACTTGTTTGATAAATAAACCAAATTGTTACCAAACATAGTCTTAGTTTTCAAAAGTTTGGCTTAAGTGGATATTAACACATACATTTGTGGATAGAAGTAAGGATTATCAAAGAGTAACCTAAATGGTTATCAAACAAGGGCATTATTTGGCCCCCAACTTCAAGTGGAATAGCCTACTCCATGTTTGAGACTTCAATTATATAGTTAATGTTTTCAACTATTATAACCTTCAATTAACTTCAGAATTACTTTTATAAAAAAAAAAATAAAAAAAAAATAAATAAATAAAACAAAAAACTAAAGTATTATTTCAAATCTATTTTTATTACACTGCTTACTATTTTCACCTCATCTTCTCTCTCTTTTTGTTACCGTATTTACTATTTCTTACTCAAATTAAAATAGATTACACCCCATTATATCCTAGATTAAAATAGTCTACACTCAGAATGCAAACTATTATAACTCATAGATTATAATAACCAATAAGATCGAGTCGAAACTATTTGATCGTGTCAAGTAAAATTGAAATGGAATGATGAATTTATGCAGGCAACATTAGTAGCTCCAGTGAAAGGGAAGATGTTCAAAGGGCTATGCCTGTGTTATGCAGTGATAGCAGCCACTTTTCTAAGCGTAGGAATTTCAGGGTATTGGACTTTTGGAAAGGAAGCCATGGGAACCGTTCTTTCTAATTTCATGTCCCACAATCTTTTGCCCTCTTGGCTTCTCATCATCACCAATGCCTTTTGCCTTTTGCAAGTCTCTGCTGTTGCGGGCGTAAGATCCCACCAACCTTACAAACTCCTCTTTAATTTCCACACTTTTAATTGGATTTCATACACTATTCTATACGTATCTTTAATTTTTAATTTTGTGGTCTTCTACAGGGAAAAAAAAACATCTAATGACGTATTTGAATTATTTTAAAAAGTAATTGGGCTATTAGTTATAAAACCACATTCAATTTCATATTTAGTAGGATTGTAAATCTGTAAAAATGTAAATTAGGTCAACAATATGTTTACCAACCATAGAAATAATATGACATACATATCAATATTATTGACGAATATTCTTGTAATTAAAATTTTTATAAAAGTTATATAAATTAATAATTATGTTGGAGTTACTTCCAAACTAAGTTATAAACCTTATTATAGGTAATTATATTTACATTTAGGTTAATAGATTATATATGTTTTATGAGTATTTATAAAGACATTGACTAATTCTCAATATAGATACTGAATTATATCGATTAATATAGGGTAAATTATTTTAAATAATAAAACTATTAAAAATATTTACAAATAATAACAAAATATTACAGTTTATTACAATAGACTGTGTAATACACTGCTATCTATGTTTATCATGTCACAAATAGACACATATAATAGTCTATCACAGTCTATCGCTGATAGATAGTAAAATTTTACTATATTTATAAATATTTTTGTTATTTTTTATATTTGAAAATAATCCTTAATATATATAATACTTTATAAAAGTATTTTAATCGTAGTGTATTAGATAAAAAAAAAAAAAATAGAAATACATGAAAACATATTCGATAATTTTAAAAGATTAAAGACGCAGAAAGGGAACAAACTTAAGAACTAAGCATGTGATTTAACTTTTCTTTATATCTACTTCCTTTTTTGCTTAAAAAAAAAAAAAAAAGAAAGAAAAAAACTCTAGAAAAGAATATGGCTATAATTAAGGGTTTTTGTCTTCATTCGTAGATATTTTTTTTAGGTAGATTGAAAATGATTTCGCACGAACTTAATAATCTAAATAGGGTCATATCATATGTTGTATGGATATAAAGAATCTCTTTATTTAAAAAGAAAGTAATTGTTTTATTAAATTATTAGTTCTCTTATTATTTGTGCGAACTGAAATGGTAATATATAGAAATTTATGTAGTCGTAAATTCTAATGTTTATGGAAGTAAATAAAACATAAAATTAATGTATTTTAGTTGTGAGATTCACAAATTCATTGACCAAACAAAGAGTGGAGTTATGAATTGGACCAAAATGATGTTTTTTTAGTAGTAGGACTCACAAACTTTTTGACCAAATAAGAGTAGAATTCCAACTCCTACTTTCCAAATTTTTGAGCCAAACACCCCTTTGTTTAGTTTTTTTTTTTTTTTTTTAATAATTACTATCAATAGTATGTGTATTCCTCATTTTTTGTAGAATAGTTTAGAAAAGTGATAGTAATGAGATTTGATTGTTTGTTTGTGTAGACTTACTTACAACCCACAAATGAAGTATTTGAGAAGAAATTTGCAGACCCAAACAAAAACCAATTTTCAATGAGAAACATTGTGCCAAGGTTGATATCAAGGTCTTTATCGGTGGTGATTGCAACTATAATTGGAGCAATGTTGCCTTTCTTTGGGGATTTAATGGCACTAATTGGAGCATTAGGATTCATTCCTCTTGACTTCATTATGCCAATGGTTTTCTACAATGCCACTTTCAAGCCTTCAAAGCGTGGCTTTCTTTATTGGCTAAACACTTTGATTGTGGTTGTTTCATCTGTGTTGGCTATAATTGGGGGTGTTGCTTCCATTCGACAAATCGTTTTGGATGCAAAAGAGTATCGTTTGTTTGCCAATGTGTGACACAAATGCTGCTAACACAACTGTACCATGTCAACTACTTTTAATACAATCAAACTCTAGTATGTCTTTCTTTTCAAGATTAGATTTCTAATTCACTAATAAATTTTTAAACTTTCAATATTGCGTCTATAAATTTTTAAACATGAAATGGTTGATTTGAGTCTTTGAATCTCTCTATTGAAATATGACTATACTTCCGTTTTTCTTTTTTACTTTTAAAAAGTGTAGTGAATCTTTAATTTTAAATTTTGTATTTTTTTTAGTATAATAATAATTACGGGGATGAGAGATCAATTGAATCTTTGATTTTTAAGGAGAAAAAAGTTACGCTAATTACTGTAGAACTAAGTTTACTTTAAATAGTCTACTTTGACTTAAATTTTGAAATTTTGTATTCAATAGAATAATGAATTATTAATTTTGTTTAAAGTAAACTTTTTGTTTAAAAAAACCACTTTTGATTACTGTGGCTCCGCTCAATAACTGTTTGGTTTTTTAAAATTATGCTTATATATACTACTTCTACATAATAATTTCTTTTTTTTGTTGTATTATATACATTTTAGAAATGTTTTTAAATTTCAAATAATAAAAAATTTGTTTTTGAAAAAACGTGCATTTGTTTTTAGAATTTGACTAATAATTTATATATTTACTTATAAAAGATGGAAATCGTGATAAAAATATTGTGAGAAACCAAACACAATATGTAAGAAGATCTAATACTTTATGTAGAAGTAACAATTTAATCATTAAACTTTAGGAATAATTTAGTCATTATATTTTCAGATTTATAATAATTTAGTCCAATTTAAAATTTTCCATTTTTTACTACAACAATGGACTAGACGAATTAGGAGGACATGCTAATTTTTGTTGAACGGACGTTTTAGCAAAATTTTTGCAATTTGTTAACATTAAATATTTCTTAAACATATTTATTAAACGAAATTCTACAATTTAAGAGTTAAACCCTCATAGTTTTTTTCTTGGAATTATTCAAAAGATTCTCACTTATACTATAAATCTCTCCTTTTCCTAGTAATGTGGAGTTTTTTTTTCTTTTTTTTTTTTGTAATGCAACCATTTGTTTTTATCTTAATTTTGCCTTTTCAAAATATCTTTTTTGTTTTTTTCTTTGTGCATTTATATCTATATTTACTGGTCTCCCTATTTGTCTTGGAACTTCTTTGTAAATAGAAACTAAAATAACTTGAAAAAGGTGAAGGAAGATACTTCCAAAAACATATATGTTCCATTTATTTTATTTTATTTTATTTGGAAAAGAGTTCCGTTTTGAATTGACTATTACATTTTGAATTGACTACTATTTTCCTTTCTTTTAAAAAAAAAAAAAAAAAAAAAACTTCCTTTTTCAATTTTTCTTTTATTTTTTTTAAAAAAAAACTCTTATATGAATGTTTTTCATAGCGTCGATTTTAAATATATCAAAACAAGCAAAAATATTTACAAACATAACAAGATGTCATTGTTCATCAATAATAATTGATAGACTACTTTCATATATCACTATTTATTAGTGATAGATATGTATCATTGATAGACAAATACATTTTGTTATATTTAAAAATATTTTTTGTAGTTTTACCTTTTAAAACAATTACTCTAGAAAGTATTTTCATTCATTTATTTAGAGCCTAAACTTATATGAGAAAAACTTAGATGCAATTCTATCATGTGGCCCTTATTGCACCCAATTAAAAATAGTTATTTTTATTTATTTTATTATTATTATTATTATTATTATTATTTTGTATGTAATAGGAAGGAAAACACGAACTACATGTAATCATTCCTCAAATTTATACTTCAAAAAGTGTAGTGTCAAGACGAAACCAAAAACTTTCTAATATCGTAAATAAAATTCTTACCTCTTAAGTTGTCTAGGTTTATTATTCTTCAATTTCGAAAATTTAGAAAGATTTGTCAATAGGGAAAAGAAACCTGAACATTTGAATTTTATATAAATATATATAAAGTCGGCAATTGTAATATGAGAGATAAAATAATTATAGAAAATTATTATAAAAAAATAATATCAAACTAATTTACAAATATTGAAAAATTTTACTGATCTATAACAATAGATCGTGATAGACTTCTATTACTTGAGTGATAGAAATCTATTGTAGTCTATCACTGAAGTGATAGAAGTTTATTTGAAAATAATTCCAAAATTATTAACTTTGGAATGAATTGATAGTAGATTTTTTTTTTTTTTTTTTTTTTTTGCTGGGCTATCATATTCAAATTGACAAAATAAATAAACTTAACTCTCATTCCATATATTGCTAAAAGAAATTAAATTATACCTATAATAAATTAAGGGTTTAAATACTATTTTGGTACCTACATATTTTATGTTCATTCATTTTGGTCCCTATACTATAAAATATTCATTTTAATCTCTGTATTTTTAACTTTGGTTCATTTTGGTCTCAGTCATTTCAAGATATTCATTTTGGTTTTTGTATTTTCAAAAGGTGACTATTTTGGTTTCTCCATTTTTATTTTTATTTCATTTTTAAGAGATCTAAATGGTTACTTTTCTAAAATTAAAGACAAAAATAGAACAAAATTAAAAATATAAAGATCAAAATGAATTTTTAAAGATATAAAGACCAAAATAAACATTTTAAAAATATAAGAATTAGAACTAAAACCAAAAATACAAATATGGAAGTAGTATTTAAACCTAAATCAACCCACCATCCGATTTTTCTCTTTGGTCTTTACAAGTCTCAATTGATTGGCCATTGAAAGCTGAGTTATTGAGAATAAATCCAAAATAGGCTTCAATTCCTTATCAGCTTTGCAGCCCACCGCCAAAGCCCTTTCACAATTTTTCTTCATATCAATCACATGTGGCTCTTATTTTATTCATTTTATTTTTCTTTTTAATTTTCTCTTGTCAATCATGTTGCCTGCCTCTGATTTCTTTTTCTTCGTATCTTTCAAGGAATCTTTCAAAAGTCTCACTCTCTTGTTTCAAAATAAAAATAATTTTAAAATGTAGCATTCCTATATAATATCCAACTATTAAAATATCATGTTTTTTCAAAAAAAAAAAAAAAAAAAAAAAACCTTCCCTTTTCTTATAAATCTCATTTAAATTAATAATTTAGTTATTTTTACTCCAAAACTAAACTATAAATATTGTTATTTAATATATATTTTAGTGAGCTTAATAGATGATATTTTATATATATTTTATGTCTATTTATAAAAAATATTAGAGATATTGATTTGATATTAATGTTGAACATGCATTGACAAAAGAAAGCCGTTACAAATCGAATGCTCTTTAGCTGGAGTCTAGCCCACCATGGATAGTCTCTTGTATTCGAGAAAAATTTCTATTCTCATTTGTTGTAGTACCTTGAAATTTTGTTGTTTCGTTCTTTTTTTTTTTTAGAAAAAGATATTAATGTTTTTTTAGTACAATAATTGTGAGAATGCGAGATTGAACCTCCCCTCTAAGATAGAAAATCATGTCAATTATCGTTGAATTATGCTCACTTCGCCAGATATTAATGTGGACATATTTAAATATAAAATGTATGAACAAATATTTTAATATTTCGTACTAGCTGCCTGTCACATTTAATACTTGCTATAAATTTAATTTAATGTATTGTTTTATTAAATAAATAGTTTATTATACTTGTCCATCTCCCCATTATTACTAACATGTCAATTTGTCAATGGGTTCGTAGTCCAAAAGATATTAGGAAAATTTAATTAGTTGAATTTTGAATTCCAATCTTTGAAACTTCTTAGTTAATTTTAATTTCAATAGTTTAAGATGGTAGCGTTTTAATTTAAAAGTATCTTTTATTTCTTTTATATATATAAAAAGAAAAAACTAAAAGTATTATATATATATATATATAGGAAAGTTAGGTTAGAAGTAGAAATAAAGTTCTACATTTGTAGACAAGGGAAGGAATCGTGGTTATATAAGCAATGACGATTATCTCCATAGGTATGAGATATTTTGGATAAAATCAAAAGAAAAGTCATAAGGTTGAAGTGTTATACCCATAAAATAGACAATATCATACTACTATAGAGATAGGTGAATGTTTCGTTATCTTCTATCTATTTAGAAGTATCTAATAATTACATTTTATTAGGGTCAATATACATTCCATATATCTCCACAATGTAGTATAAAATTGTCACTTCAGGCATACATAAGTTCTTCTATTCTTTTTTATTTCACACATAGATAGTGTGAAATTTTGGTTGCATGCATTTCAAAACAATCCTCCTTTTAATTAATAAAGTATCACAGAGTATCAACTATTATCACTTAATATCTCTCTGGATTAATATTTTTTAATATTTACGCACGTGATCTATGTCTAATTAAATTTCAATTTTTTCGTTATATTAAAAAAGTTCAATAAATTAAAAATTTATTATACATCTTAAGTTCTGAGAATTTATGAGATATAAAACTAAAAGTTATAGTTTTATGTCATGATGATTTGATTTTTCATTTTTGCTTTTTGAAAATTAAATTTATAAAAGTTACTTTCACCCATAAATTTATATGTATTTGTTATCCATTTTTTACTAATATTTTCAAAAGTCAAGTCCAATTTAAAAACTAAAAAAAGTAGTTTTAAAAAAAAATTTTTTGTTTTTAGAATTTGATTAAAAATTCAAGTGATTTTGTAAAAAATAAAATAAAAAATAATAATTTTAAAATTAGAAGGAAACGAACTTAAATTTCAAAAACATAAAATTAAAAACTAAGAGAGCATTTGAGACATTGAGTTGGTTATTATAATTTATGGGTTACAATAGTTTGTAGGTTATAAAAGTTTGTGTTTAGAGTGCATACTATTTTAATTTGGGTTAGGATATAATAGTTTGTATTTAAGGTGCTGACTATTTTAGTCTGAGTAGGAAATAGTAAAAACTGTAACAAAGCGGGAAAGAGAGGATGAGTAGGAACTAGTAAAAAATATACAAATAGTAAACACTGTAGCAATTAAGAAATGATTAATTTGAAATAGTAATATTATAGTTAATTGTAAGAAGTTATAATAGTCGACGGAAACACCAAGTACTATAATTGTTGTCCCAAACACTCTTAAATTGTTATCAAACTTAAATTTGAAGACATGTTTGGTCTAAGGAGTAGAAGTTGAAGAAGTGGTATTGTTAACCATACCTATTGTGTAGTTCAAACATTATAAATTTCACAACTAAACAATTAACCCCGTGATCCAAACACTCTTAGCACAATTCCAATTTATAATTTGGGCTAAATTTTCTTAATACAGAAAAATAAAATAATAACCAACATAGGAGACTAGAATTGTACAAAGTAGAGCAATATTAAAATAAAATAAAGAAAGAAAAAAGGAAAAAAAAAAAAAGTTTCCCAAAAATGTGTGCCATACTTTTCCACATCGTGGCATTATTAAGAAGATGATGAGTGGGACTGTTTTGTTAGCTGCTAGCGCCTACCTTATCATTATTATAGATCCCCAGAGACTTAAGACTAAATCAAAAAACACACACACAAAGAGAGAGAGAAAAAGAAATAATAATAATGGGAACTTTATTCACACCATTCTCCGGCGATGCAGCGGCCACAGACAAAGAAAACGGCGGCCTTCACGTCCAGTCCACGGCGGAACTCGACGCCGGAGCTCTCTTTGTGCTTAAATCCCGAGGTTAGTGTTTGCCTTACAGTACGGATGAAGATATATGAACTACTTTTAAAAAAATAAAATAAAATAAAATTAATATCGGTTTCTTAGTTCCGTGGGTTTCATTGTATTTGATTTCTATTTAGGCGGCCAAAAATTGTTTAGGATTTTTCGTTTTTTTTTTTTTTAGTGTAAAATTAGTTAGAATTTGGGACTTGAAATGGTAGGGGAAGAAACTTTTCTTTCCTTCGTCTTGAAAGACTTAAAATATTAATGTTGACTAAAATAAGGAAAACTTAATTTTACGGAAATTTTGATGAAAATATTGATAGATATTTTTAGAAAAATTTAAAAATAAATATTTTATAATTTTTAAAAGTATATTATTCCTATTATGTTTATATTAGTGACATTCGGTTGTTTTTTATACTTTTTGAATTTTTTTTTATGATATAATGAGAATATCAATCATCTCTTATGTCGATGTTAAACCCATGAAAACATGAAAATATCAATGGAAATTTGGAAATTTAGTATTATGCATAGAAAATAATGTGAGATTCTAGTTTTTATTGATATTTTTAGGTTAATTGTGTTAAATAACCAAAAGTTAGAAATATCACTAATAGACAATAAACTACTTTTTACTATTTTACTATATTTGTAATAAGTTGGCTCATGCTACTTTATAAAAAAAAAAAAAAAACAATTCTTTTTAAGTTCATTTATAGTAAATTTTATTTTTTTATTAATTATTTTTTACCGAATATTTGTTGCAAACTTTAAAAACTCTAATATTAAATTAGAGAATTTTCATCTTACAATCAATTAATAATAATAGTCTATATATCTTTTTAATTGGTGTGAAATTTGTTTAATCCTCCTTCGTAATATAGAAAGATTTATTTTTACGAGTAAATTATGAATCTTAATTTTTACAAATTATTAAGTAAAAATTGTAAATGTAAGAACCTCGTAACTAATATTTGTTCTCTTTTAAAGTATGTAAGTTCAAATTCTTACATGATTTGGGTATGTAATATTCAAACATTAAAAATAAAATATGTTAAAGAAATACAATTTTCAAGTCTGAGTTGAGAACACATTTTCAATACCCAAAGTCAATTTGAAGAAAAAGTTCCTTCACATGCTTTGTCTGGCTTCTCAAGTTGAACTAGAGAGGAGAATTTTGTACAAATGCCCAAAATTTTTTTGCCCTAAATAAAATATATACCCAAGTTTTCATATTAAAGTCTTGAGATTTGTTGAAATTTAAACATGTAGTTTTAAATATCAAATTTCAATCAATTTTACTTCTAATAAATATATGTATTATTATTCATTAGCATTTTTACCTTAAGTTTGAAAACTATATTCATATACCATATCATTTTTATTAAAAAAATATTATTTTACTGAATTAATTTTGATAAAAATTAACTTTAAAAAATTAGAATTAAAATTTAGTGTAAGTTTAAAGACTAAGAATGAATATTTAAAAATACAAAGACTAAAATTGAAAAAGTACCAAAATAGTATTTTAAATTGATCAATAATTTTTTTTTGCTAGCATCATCAACTATGAAAAACTACCCATTTGCTCCCTACGGTAATAAAAAAAAAAAAAAAAAAAAAAAAAAGTGAAACTGCTTTTCTCTCTGGCTCTTCTCTTCTTAGTTTCTTTCTCCAGTTCCTTCTTATTTAATCAATAAGTCATTTTGAAAAAAAAAAATCGAGTTTTTGACAATCATTAAAAATGCATTTTGAATTGTATTCTAAATAATTTTTATCAAAAGAGTTTAAATAAAAATCAGTTTTTTTATAAACATTTTTTCTTAAGTCAATCCAAACCGATCCTAACTCTCGTTTCTCGCTCGTTTCACACAACAATAAGTATATATATAAACAAAGTCTCTCTCTTGCTTATTTTTTTTAAAATGATTAAAAAAATTATTATAAGTATGATAATATTATTTATGTTTATGGTGATATTATTGGATATGATAGGATCATGGTGGCATTGTGGATATCACTTGACAACATCAATAGTGGCTCCAGCACTTCTAAGCCTTCCTTTTGCGTTGAGTTTGCTTGGTTGGGTTGGTGGAATTATAAGCCTTCTTTTTGGTGGTTTCGTCACTTTCTATTCCTACAATCTCTTATCTCTTGTTTTAGAACACCATGCTATACGTGGTTTTCGTCTACTTAGGTTTCGAGATATGGCTACTTATATTCTCGGTACGTGACACATCCTTCCATTTTCTTTATCTTTATATTTTTATCTACTTAATTCATTTTAGTCAATATACATTTGATTCTCATATGTTTAAAACGTTCATTTTTGCTTATATACTTTTAAAGAGTGACCATTTTGATTTTTTATAAATGAAATCAAAAATGAAAAAAAAGAGACCAAAATAGTCAAACGTTGAAAGTATAAAAACCAAAATGATCATTTTAAAATTATAGAAATCAGAATGTTACAAAGTTGAAAGTCTAGAGACTAATGTAATATTTAAACCTAAAATTTAAAATTGAGTGGAGAGATAATTTGTAATTTATTATATTTTGGACAAATAATTTAATTGTTTTAAACAATGATAGATAATTGATGAGAGTTAGATAGAGTGAGATTTTTTTCTCCTAATAGTAAAATTAGGAGTTTAGTTTCTAAATTATCTTAGTATTTTTTTTTAAATTATTTATTTTATCTCTAGTAAATATATTGTACTGTGAATTCGAGCATTACTCAATCGATAGAGGATGTTGTTGTGAGATGGCAGGACCCAAGTGGGGCAGCTACTTCGTTGGCCCAATTCAATTTGGAGTGTGCTATGGTTCTGTTGTTTCTGGAATTGTCATTGGTGGTCAAAACCTCAAGGTGAAATTTTCCCATTATTATATATTAATATTTCCAAATTTTGATAATATGAAATTCATTCATATATACACACACACACTAAATGTTTTCAAATTTTATTTTGCACAATCCAAAAACTGATTGCATAAACCTACCAAACAAATTACACAAATTCAAGTTTCTATCACCTACTCATTTTGAACAATATAATACAAATATGAATCACATGACTAAGAATTTTCAAACCACTTTATCAAATCTTCAAAGTTGTTTAGTTTAATAATCATATAACATGGTTTTGGAATACGAGATTACTTAAATATATAATAAATAGTTCCTAATCTTTTACTTGATTCTTTTTTTCTTTTTTTTTTTTTTATTTGAATAGGTTATTAAATAAATAAAAGAAATATATGTAACATTAAATTAATTAGATACATAGACATGTCATTTGGACATCCTTTGAACAAGGAAAGGAAATATATATTTTTTTATTAGGGAGTTGAATTTTGTTGACAAGAATGTGGAGCATGACCTTTGTTAACAAGAATGTGGAGCATGACCAATTGTACAAATATGTTAATGAAAGAAATTAAAATTCATTAATGAAACGTAGTTAATTGAGAATTTTGAAAGATGAGGATAATCTTAAGGGCTGTTTGGAGAGCTAGAATGTAGTAGGATTACAGGTAACCAGAGGAGTATTGGAATGCGTGAGCACTTAAGGAATAATCGAAAATGAGATCGCAAACTGTGGAAACGGTGGAAAATAAGATCGAGTTGAAAACTGTTGGAACGGAATCAGTTTTGTATTATAAATCGAGCCCAAAATACTCAATCGTCCAAACATTCATTTTAGATTACATTACATTATAAGTGTATTCTATTAGGGTTCTCCAAACACTCTCAAAATGATTTTTTAACTGCACTCAAAAAAGTGATTTCAAACAAATCATTATTTTGGAATTTGATTGATTTAGGGGTTTGATTGAAATTAAATGTCCTTTAATTTGGCAGTTTATTTATGTGCTGTGTAATCCAGAAGGGACAATGAAACTGTATGAATTCATCATAATATTTGGAATGTTGATTCTGATTTTGGCTCAAGTTCCATCTTTCCACTCTCTAAGGCACATCAACCTTATCTCTCTCACTCTCTCCCTTGCTTACAGTGCTTGTGTAACTGCTGCTTCTTTGCATATAGGTAAAGGATTTTTTTTAAAAAAAGAGACAATCTACTCTTAGTCAATAATGTTCTGATTTTATTTCGAGTCAGTCTTCGAGTTTTAAAATGTTGAAATTTTAAAGATTTGAGACCTTTGTTTTAATTTGGTTCTTAAATTTTAAGATTTACCCTTTTAACTTCGATTTTATTCTAAATACTCACTTTTAGTCTTTGACATTAATATCTATTAATTAATTTTAATGGTAAAACTTAATTAATTATATAATTCTTTTAAATTAATTAATAGATATTAATACTAAAAACAAACAGTAAGTATTTAGTAAAAAATCGATGTTAAAAGCCATTAATTAGTGTCTTTATTTTTAAAGACTTCTTATCAAAATTGTTTTGAAAAACATTTATTTTTTAAGTTAATCCAAACATACTTTAAAAGTATAATATTTTGAAATTTAAGAATCAATTATCTTTTCAAAAAAATCACCAAAAGGTTATGTGTGTACTTCGTCTTAATTAGTGTGTAGAATTACATTTAAAGACTTTCCCATTACAGGTAATTCCAAGAAAGCCCCTTCAAAAAGCTACTATATTAAAGGGTCGGAAGTGAACCAGTTATTTAATGCCTTCAATGGCATTTCAATTATTGCAACTACGTACGCTTGTGGAATTCTTCCAGAAATACAAGTATAAATTAGGTTGAATTACAAGTTTAGTCCCTTTAACTTTTAAGTATTTATCTAATAGATCCCTTTGCAGGCAACTTTAGCAGCCCCAGTGAAAGGGAAGATGTTCAAAGGGCTATGCCTTTGTTATACAGTGATAGCTGCTACATTTTTTAGTGTAGCAATTTCAGGGTATTGGGCTTTTGGAAATGAGGCCATGGGAACCGTTCTTGCTAATTTGATGGGCCAGACCACTCTCTTGCCTACTTGGCTTCTCATCATCACCAATGTCTTTTGTCTCTTGCAAGTCTCTGCCGTTACTGGGGTAACATCTCATTCTAATTAAGGCTTGATTTGATAACTATTTCGTTTTTAATTTTTGAAAATTAAGTCACTCTAAAATTTCATTATGCTTTATAATTAAGGGATTGTGTCTATCGTCATTGGTGTCGATGACAAAATCTAATCATGAAAGTCTCACCTGGACATTAGTAGTAAATTTGTAATTTAGAGAAAATTGACCTAAAAAACAAAGGGAAAATACTTTGATGTCAAAGTCAAATATAGAGAATTGTAGAATGAAAGTAGTCAAGACTTGAACTTATTTCATATAGAGATTTAGGCAACGGATTGTTGTAGCTTTTAAAATAATTGTTGGCAACTGTGTTTTTAGAAAAATCAATAGTGAAAAGAAGTAAAATAGTATTTGGTAAATTTCAGCTTAAACTTGAAAAAGTAGGTTATAGTGTTTGGTAAATAAATACAAAAATATTTTATTTTAGATATAATAAATAACATAGATTTTTTTTTTTTTGTAATTTAAAATTTTAAATAATTGTTTAGAATGATAAATTTTGTTTGTTACAAATTAAGTTTTAAATATTAAGGGAAATAACTTTATTTTTTAAAAAAATCAATATGGTATAATTTTTTTAAAAAATTGATGCATTCTACTCATGATTAGGTGAAATAAATAATATTTTTAAAGTATAAAATTGAAAACTAAATATTAATTAAAAACCCTACTTGATTTTAAGAGAATTTAAAAGTTAGTAAGATATTGATCTTAAAGTAAGCGTAAAATTAGTAATTTTAACCGATTTAATTTAAATATGTTTTACCAAACACGGTTAAGATTTGTTTACAATCGCTTCTATCTCCTCCAAAAGCAATCCCTTAGTGTATTTACAAAGGAATTGACCTAGGATTCATCCTAAATTTTCTCAATATAAGAATATGAATATTTTTTTTAATCTTGTACAAGTTAGAATTAAATCTGATTAGTTGTCGTTAAACTTATTGATCCACTCTTTTGTCTTTTTACTTCATACCTTTTGTCGTTATTTTGTAGATATTGAAAGCAATTCAACGTAAGTTTAAAATGTGTATTATATTTGTGTAGGTTTACTTACAACCAACAAATGAAGCATTTGAGAAGAAATTTGCAGACCCAAGTAAAGAACAATTTTCGATCCGCAACATAGCACCCAGGTTGATATCACGATCGTTATCGGTGGTGATTGCCACAATATTAGCAGCCATGTTGCCTTTCTTTGGGGATTTAATGGCACTAATTGGAGCATTTGGATTCATTCCTCTTGACTTTATAATGCCAATGCTTTTCTACAATGCCACTTTCAAGCCTTCAAAACGTACCTATCTTTTCTGGCTAAACACTTTGATTGTCGCAGTTTCAACCGTCTTGGCTTCAATTGGGGCTGTTGCATCCATTCGACAAATCCTTTTGGATGCCAAATTTTATCGTTTATTTGCTAATATGTGAAACATATATATAATATATATAGTGTATATGTGTATTTTATGAAATATGTGAAGCGTCAAAATGAAGTTAGCTCAAAGATAATTGACATGACTTTCTTTACTAGACATTTCTAAAAGTTGAAGGTTTGAAGTTTGTTGTACTTAAAAAAGAAAAAAAAAAAGTGAAGCAATTATAATATAGTGGCCGAAAGGCCATATTTAAAATTTATATACTAAAATACATCAAAATAGGATAAAATGTTTAGGGCTCATTTGGTTTTAAATTTTTTTAAAATTGTATTTGTTTTTTCATTATATAAATTTTTGTCATTTTTTTAGGATTATTTGGTTTTTATTTATTTATTTATTTTTTAATACAACTCTTTTTACTCATCATCAAGACCTAATTTGAATTTTGAAAATATTAGTAAAAAGTAAATTAAGAAAATATTTATTCAAAAGTGAAAATAGTATTTATAAATTTAATTTTTAAAAATTAAATAATTAGTTATAAAAACTAAAAAAACCAAATCTGTCTAATAATTTTAAAAAAAAAAAAAAAAAAAATCCACTTAGAGTCCAACAACATGAAATGAGTTAGAGATTTCAACTCTATCTCTATCTAAAGGTTAGTACATACCAATTACTTTGGAATAATTGTACGATTGACTTGTTTTAGAGACCTAAAAATGTAAAATGATCCATTTTTTTTAAAAAATAATGTCAAATGACCTGCTGCTTATGTTATGAACAAGTAAAATTACGAGTTTGCCCTTGATTTTTTTTTTCCTCTTTCCTTCTTTTCCGGTACAATCACGACTTCTCCAGCAAAACTTTTTTTTTTCTCTTTTCTTCTTCTTTTCCAGCGAAACTCCTTTTTTTTCTCTCTTTCCCTCTTTTCTTCTTCTTCACGGGCACAACCAACTTTGGCAGAATTTTTTTTCCCTCTTTCCTCCTCCTTCTTCTTCTCTAGCACAAACAACTTTAGCAAAAAAATCATACACAAACCCAGTTGGAAGAGAGCAGAGTGATTTTGAGTGAGGAAAAAAAGAACGAAAGTAATATGACTTTTCCACATGCATAAGTTTATTCTAGTAATTTCACTCGAACATGACGTCAGCACAAGGTCATTTAACATCATTTTTAAAAAAAAGACCATTTACCATTTTGAACCTAAATTTTAGGTCATTCCTACAAATCTCTTTATTACTTTGCAGTCACTTTTTTTTTTTTTTTTTTTTTTTAGAGTTGAAAATTCAGAAATTTTATAGACAAAAAAGGCAAAATTAATTGAGTAGAATTAAACAAAAGGCAAATTAAAATATAACCATAAATACTGATATTTTCAACCAACCTCTGAAATACTAACGACTTGCATAAACCCTTGTAGAGACAAGAGAGAAAGCTGGCCGAATTTCAAATCTTGAAAACGGTGGGTAAAAAAGGCGCGAACCGTCGTTCCGGCGACCGGGAACTGTCAACTCAGAGCTAGAATGAATCAACTTGTCCCGCCAAGAAGCGAGTCAACTCACCACCGCCTTTGCGATTTTGCAAAGACCGCCCTCATCAAGATTTTCTCGCACCCCTACGTCACGGTCTGTTATTAAACTCAATCTTCAATTCGGGTACATGATTTTGATGTAAAGAAATGTATGTAAGATGCAATTAGGTTTATTTATTATTATTTTTTTTTTTATGAAGGTTTGTGATTTGTATTGCGCGCGAGGGGTGGATGCGGAGAAATGGGACGAAGCTCAAATCAGTCACTACATTGGAATTGGTATCTAGGTTTTTCTTCTTTTCATCTTGAGACTATAGATTATTTTTCGGAAGAAGTTGCGTTGAGTTGTTTTGATGGAATTGTAATTCTTTAGATGGATCCACTTCTGGAATCGGCCAAATGCGAGAGGCATGGGAAAGTCAGAGGAAGGCTTACACTGCTGAATTCTTTGAAGTTGATCCTTGCGTGGTCGGTTTTTCGCTGCTAATTCTTTAGTTTCCTTTTCAATTACTATGCATTTCCAAATCTAAAAAATATCAATTTAGGGAGAGCCATAATAACTGAGGCCAGTTTTCAATTAGACTACAGAGTTATATTTAACTTGAAAGTACTGGATCAGTAACCATACACTAAATTAAGGATAAATCATAAATGTCCAGTTCGATCATTGTTTCCTTCCTCTACCTGTTCTGGAGTCGAGTGATGTATCTAACTCGTTAAACTAAATTTGGAGAATTCAATATGTTGACCAGTGTAATGTTTAATTGACCAAAGGAATTTATTGTAAATTTGGTTCATGGGATATAAACAAATTGTCCTATAAGATTTTTGGTCACAAATTGATTTTAAGATTATTGGGGAGAAATCTTTCTATGAAATGTTGTCCATGTAAAACATTATTATTGTCTTTAATATTTTTCTCTCTATTGCATGCTACTTCTTGAACAAGAGTCTCCTTATGCTTGAAAAGGCATCCCCTCACCCGAAGGAAGGGTTACAAAACAACTTGTGTTGTGCATTTCATGTAGATTTATTCCTTATACTTCCTTATGCTTGGAAAATGGGAGAGGGATAAAGTTATGTCGTTGGAAGATTTTTGGGAATGTTCCTTTTGTTTAGCAAAGTACCACTAGTTATGCATTTATTGCAAAAATTTCTTATCGCTAAGGGCGGCCTAAGATCTGCATTTGTTTCTACTTATTCCTCTTGCGGCAGTTTATGTAACACTGTTTTAATGACATGAAATATTTGATTGATGCTTTCTAAGAACCAAGTAAGGCTGTTTTTTCTATTAGTTGTTCTCATGAACAGTTCTCTTTGATGAATCTAAACAAAGAAGGCTTCCCCAATCAGCACATTGAGTTATTGAAAGGAGCCAAAGGAGAAATTGGATAATTGTTTAAGTGCTAAAAATTTGAGCACCATCAGCTTTACTATCATTATTGCTCTTGCAAGGAATAAATAGGGCAAGAAACAATCACACAATACTACATTAGCTCAGGAAGTGGGAGTGGGAACGGCTTGAACTATATATCTCTGTCTTTTCTGAATCCCGATTATATCTTTTGTGAGGCTGCAACTATTAGTGAAAACCACACTTGCTCAGAGAGAAAATAAATAACTGAGATGTTGCAACCTGCTTTCAAAAACGATATTTCTTTGATCATCACGCCTGAAATAATACAAAGACTGAAATCATTGGTTTACTCGAAAGAATTGTGGTGTAGAATGCAAATCTCTTTTTCTCTCTTCTTTTTTTCTTTTTCTTTTTTTCTTTCTCTTTTCATCTTCCCATCACTTATTAAACTTCATTAACAAAGAAATGGATTGGAATTCAGTTCACACAGTAGCACATGCATGCTTTGATTTAATTATTCAAGTATCTAAACCATTGGCATCCTGATCAAATGCTAGTTCATTTGGTCCTCTATTTTAAATTACAGATTTGATTTCTAATGCATGTGTTAAACTTATAATACCATTAGTGTAAAATATGAGTATATTATCAGATAGATTGTAACATTTAAAACTGGGACATATCAACTTTGTTGCCTGCTATTTTCTTTTTGTTAGTTTCCTGCTAACTATACACTGTTTTCACAGGAAAATATCGAAGCTCAGTTGAAAGACAAAACTGAGACAGCTGATCTAGTCTGCTGCATGCAGCATCTGCAGGTCCTACATCTGGAATTTCTTCTTGTTTTTTGTGGATTAGGGGAGAGAATGGATCTTGTCTTCCATATATTAGATGATGTTTGCTGAATATGAAGGAAACTTTTGCAGATGTGTTTTGAAACCGAGGAGAGAGCAAGGAGACTCTTACATAATGTGTCAGCATTGCTTAAACCTGGGGGCTATTTTTTTGGTATTACTCCAGACTCATCTACGATATGGTATGAAATAACAATCAAATCCGGTTGTTGTAGGAGTCCATTGTTATTTTCATATTTTTGTCTACAATTTTCAGCCTGATGTTCTTTTCATATGTAATGTCATTTCTTCTGCCCAATCACCCTTTCTTTTCTAGCACTGCAAGTTTTGGATCCGCAGTGTGAACCTTCGTTACTCTTTTTTAGTAGATAATTTCTAATTTGCCAATAGCCTATCAGAATTTAAGAAGTATCGTGAAGTTCTTGCAATGATCTAACCCAACACTAATAGATATTCAATTCTTCATGAAAATTCCAACACAATGTTAGCATGGGTGCAGCTCCCAAGGAGCAGTCCCACTTAAAAATTTACAGATTCCTGAAATGTGATTGCCCCCCGATGTGCTATGTTCTTTTGGCTTTTCTAAGCATGTACTATGTCTAAATTTTCATCATTTTGTAAGATATTTGTTAGAACTTGGATCTTTTATTCTTGTTCTTTCAATACTTATGGAGGAAAACCCTGCGCACCACATTATATCTAAGAGAAAGAAAGAAAAAGATGTTTTGAAATATTAGACTCTTACTTTTAAAGGGCAAAGTATCAGAAGAATGTCGAAGCATACCACAATAGGAGTGCTGGCATGAAGCCTAATATAGTACCCAATTGCATTAGATCGGAAAGCTACATGATCACCTTTGAAGTGGAGGAAGAGAAGTATGTGTAATTTAATAATTCTAGAATATTTCTTAACCTTTGAATTGTTTTAATGAATAGTTTTTGTCAATCTATGGTAACTGAAGATATTGAGTATTTCCAGGTTCCCTTTGTTTGGGAAGAAATATCAGCTGAAATTTGCAAACGACCCCTCTGCTGAAACTCATTGTTTAGTCCATTTTCCAAGCTTTATCAGGTTTAATTCTTTTTTATCCATCTCCAGCCGCATTGTGTTTCAGTTCACACATATTATCCTTCTAATTTCCATCAAGTAACTGCAGATGTGTTGTGAAAATTCCTTCACATACTTGAATATATCATTTTCCTATATGTTATTACTGACGTATGTGCCTATGTAATGGTCCCAAATATCTGACTGAATTTATCTAAATGGTGGCTATAACTCACCCAGGTTGGCTAGAGAAGCAGGTCTTGAGTATATCGAGATTCAAAACTTGACCGAATTCTTTGACGATCACAGGTTTTGGCAGTTTTCTTTAAATTCCTAGTTTTCTCTAACTGATGAAAAGCTCAGCAACTCATGTTTTTTTCGGGTGATACTGATTATTTGCCCTCCTTATTTTGATTGCCACAAAAAGAGCACAATTTGCAGGCATGCTCATGAATTTTGGTCAAAACATTCTGGATCCCAGGGGGAGACTTCTTCCTCGATCATATGATGTACTAGGTGATAAATGATTTTTCATTCCCCCCCCCCCCCCCCCCCCCCCCCCCAAAGTTTATTATCATTTTAGCAATAACATATTATTAATATGTTATTATGAAACTTTCTTTAACAGGTCTGTACTCAACATTCATATTTCAGAAGCCAGATCCAGACATCACTCCACCAATTATGACCCCCTTATTGCCAGAAACTAGTTATGATCACGAAGAGGCAAGTTTCTGTCTTCAGAAATCCTTCACAAATATAGTATAAAGAAAATAAAGAGATAAAATTCCAACTGTCCAAATTTCTTATTTGCAATCCTTGTAACAGACTAATTAATAGAAAAAAGAACGGAAAAAAAGATAAATAAATAAAAACCATCTCAACTGAAGCCTTTCATGCATCTAATTGAGAAAGGTAAAACACTAAGAAGGAAACTTACACTTGACGTCTAAATTTGGTGCATGGAACTTGTCAAAAGCTCTTTGTTTTTGTCAAGTCGTTAAAACTTCTCGACTTCTAGTCTCCTCAAGTGCAACATGACTTGGGAGATAGAATGCTGAATGTTATCTCACTACTTGTAACTTTTACCTTGAACTCGTTATTATTTGTTATTTTAAACTAACCCTTAGCAATATTCAACTAGACACATTACTAAAGTGGTACAAATTAAAAAGGTAAAACCAATGTAGTTAAAACCAATGTAGTTAAAACCAATATTTAACTAGACAAATACTGTGACAAATCTGAAACTCAAGTCTTTACATGTGGAACTAGACAAATACTGTGACAAATCTGAAACTCAAGTCTTTACATGTGGTTCATCCATTACTTTCATTATGTTTCCAATGAACCATGGCTTTGTTATTTGGTTTTGTAGATAGAGTGGCAGGGGAGTGTATGGCGAGATGAAGAAAGAAGTGCACAGGCAGAACATGTTTCCGGTCCGGTGCCAGTTCCGGTTCCAGTTCCAATTCCTGTTCAAGTTGCAGTTCCAGTTCCAGTTTCAGTTACCGTTCCGGTTCCAGTTGCAGTCCCAATCTCCATGCCTGGGTTAGGCAAGATTAGTGAACAGAAGGGGATTTTGGGTCCTGGCCCTGCAGATTTACGTTTTCCGGAGGCTCTCTAGCTTTAGCTTCATTTTTTTCTTTTTCTCTTTTGATGTAGGTTTACCTTGAAACTGAATCTGTATAAATTATATATATTAGGCTGAAAAACAATGCTCCTTTTGAAATGATCCTAGTTGGTAATTAGTTTTTATTATTAGGCTTAATTTGGTCTTGTGTAAAGCGAAAGTTTGCCATTATAGATGAGAAAATCGATATATTTCACTTTTCCCACTCAAATTCTGACATTTTTTTTTGGGATGAAATATTAAAATCTTATTTATATATTTCCACCATAGTTTAAACAAAAACATTTATGCACGCCCAGTGGGACTCGAACCCACAATCGCCTGATTAGAAGTCAGACGCCTTATCCATTAGGCCATGGGCGCTTGTTTGATTGTGGGTTACATAGTTCACTAATTATCTTTTTATTAATGCAAAATTACTTTACGCTTCGCAGCAATTCAACTTCTTGTTTTTATAATTTGAATCTCTCTTTTTATATATATATTTCTCAAAATAGGATAATATAGTTTTAAAAAAATCAATTCATACCCATAAACTTTTGAAATTGTATCAATAAAAGTTACAAGCTAATGATTGTATTAATTTAAACAATGTTTATTAATTAATTTAGACCATCTATTGATGATTTTAAGAACAAATTTGAACTCAAAAGCGTACGAAATAAAATCACTGATATTCAAGTTCAAATGGGATAATAGACAAGACCTAAGACTAAAATACTCATCCAAGGCTTATGAAGAGTCACTCTCGGGGTGTGCAATTTGCACTCCCATAGCCCAATAATTGATTATTGAGAGAAGATCCTATATTGAGAGTTTAAATCCTAGGAGGAGAAAGATAGAAAGCCTAGTCCACCTAATTAATATATAGGTTGCCAAGGAAAGAAATGATTTTCATCACTAAAACTCTTGTTAGAATCAAAGATTTTTTACTAACTTAGGCATCATACATGTGGCAAATACCACATACAAGTATCCAAATGTTCCTTGTCTTGCAGGTCATTTTACTTGAATTATAAATTCAACATGCTGTCATTTTACTTACATCACACAAATTAACCATGCTCTTTAATTGAGCAACAGTGTATTTTTTAAAGGACTCAACCTTATATGAAAGAATATTTTCCTTTACAAGGATTTATTGTTCTTTTGTACATATCACTTATACTTTAATTGAGTTCATCAAGTCAAATAAGATACTATATCGTTGAGTTCATCAAGCTAGACGAATAATTGAAGTAGTGTAACATTTACAAGTTAATAAGTTTATCCTATTATATCAATGACAATTTATCCAAATGAACATGATTCAACTAACATAAAGTTTGTATTATCGATTTCAATATCAAAGTTCGACTTCCACTTATGTAACAATTTTTTGTTAAGTCTTTAAAGAAGCGTTTTTGTTTTGTTTGTAATCAAGTTATTTATTTTCTATTTCTCTTCTCCTATCTTGATATAAAAGATATTGCATGACACTTAATTTAGCTTAATAAATCATGTCTTGGCTATTTGTTGAGAAAGGATAGATTGCTTGATGATGATCCTCTTCCCATGGGGATCAACTTCTCCTTCCAAATTGGGAAAAGGATAGATTCATTTCCATCCACTTTAAAGTTATACAAAATACATGTTATTTAGAGAATTTTTTTCCAAATGTAAGTGATGAAATACTGTTTTCTAATATATATATATATATATATATATATATATATATATATATATATATTAAAAATAACTTTAAATTAGAAAAAGGATTTTTGTATTAATAAAAATCTCATTCAAAATTAGTATGAATATTGTGTAGCATAAATAAACAATAATTTTTATTTGTAATCCACATATCAATCAGATTAGATATATTCAAATGGTCTAGAGTTGAGTCATTAGCTTTTGGATCTTTTTCAATTTTTTACCTCTTTTTTTAGTCTCTAGTCAACACATCGGTCCTTTATTATTGGGAAGTTTTTTAAAACAAATTTATGAGAATTCAAATTCTTTAATAAAATAATATAACAGCTTTTTAAGAAAAAAATATATAGCTTTATTGAAACGATAATTTTTCAATTTCACTCTAAACCATAAATTATGCCATATGATCTCAATTTTTTTTTTGGTCAAATTCTTACAATTTTAGAAGATAAATTATAAGATATTTCTAAGTGGACTAATTATTGTTTTTATTTAGACAACTCCCTATTGGTTAGTTTTAACATTTATCAATAGCAATTTTAAGAAAAATTATTTGACGAGGCCACTCCAATGTAGCTGATTTTTTTTTTTTTTTTAAGCCAAGGTGCTGTTATTTTTTTACTATAAAGATGAATACTTTCATTATTGACAAAAAAAAAAAAAAAAAAAGGCACTTGTATATTTAAAAAAACAATATTAAAAAAAAAAGACTTGAATTAAAAGTAAGGAACTAAAACTGGTAAACAACGACAAAATACTAAAGTGATGTTTAGGGCATGAGATAGTTACTATAGTCAATGATTAATTATAGTCGGTGGATTATAATAGTTTATGTTTGGAGTGCATACTATTTTAGTCTAGGTAGCAAATAGTAACATTATGACAAAGAAAGAAAGAAAGCATGATTAGAAATTAATGGTAACAAATAGTAAACACTTAAACAAAGAGAGATTTGAAATAGTAATATTATGGTTAATTGCAAGTTATAATAATTTAAAACACCAACTATTATAATTATAGCCTCAAACACAATGCCCACTCCACCCATTTGAAAGTTGGGGGTCCAAACACCCCCTACATGTCAAGGTATATAACTTTGACCAAGAGGTTAAAAACTCGAATTCTCAATCTCACATATTATGAAACGTAAAAAGAAATTATAATAAATAAAAACATATTTTTTTACACTTTAAATTTGGGGGAACCTACCTAATTTATACACCAATTTTTGATTGTATCAAATCAAGATCGTAAACTAATAATTGTTTCAATTAAAATCTTTGACTTTTATAAGTATTTCAATTTACACCATTCAATTTAGATATATTCTAATTTGTTTGGAAAATGTTAGATGGAGACTTATATAATTGTATCAATTTTAACCGCTAAACTTTCACAAGTGAACACATCTAAACCTCTTTTGTTAGGATTTTTTTAAAAAAAATCATTCATATGCGTCAACTCTCTCACGTGTATACGAATGTTAAATTTAAAAATAAAAGAAATAAATAAATAAATAAATAAAGCGCAATTTTTCATCCTCCATTTTCCTCTATTTTTCTCTAGCCATTCATGAAGAATTACACTATATTTTTCTTTCTTTCTTTCTGCTCCTACTTTAATAAGATTTTTGGTGAAAGAAGCCTATTATTTAGGTAAATTTAAGTTAATTTTAAATAGAATCCAATAAAAATAATTATAGAGACATTTATTCTTGAAAAAATGATAAAACATGAACTATTTATTATGTAAAAAAAAAAAAAAAAAATTCAAATTTTCATACAAGAGAAATTATTGTAAACTCTCGTACATGTTATACTTGATGCAAGAATAATTTTCAAAAAGAATTTCTAAATTGATATCGTTGTGAAAGTACTATCAACACAAATTATTAGTTGAGGATTTCAAATATTACAAACTAAAGTAATTATAAGGTATAAAATGATTTATTTTTTTTCCTTTTTAAATTATTTACATTGTATTGAACAATTGGTAGGTGTACGTTAATTTTCGCTAGCGAAGCATCGTATTGGCGGGAGAACGAAGCAACTCAAGAAATAACAAAAGAAAAGGCCATTTTTCGGTCCACAAAAAGGGCAATTCTCTGACCTTCCAACACACAATTTTTTTCGCAAGGAGAAACGAAATATTGTTCCGATCAGCGGCGGCGCCGGAACCCGGCGACTACGACATGGTTGAGAACAGAGAATTTATTAACAGAAACCCTAAATCGGCGAAGTCGTCTTTGCTAAAAAATTGGCAGAAATTAGGGGAGAATAACGAAGAAACTCCACCTCAGAAGCCAAACGTCGTCACTGTTCCGGTACCAGAAGCTGTTCCTCCTCCGCCGTTGACGGCTGAGTGCAAGCGCCCTGGGAAGTTTTCACATCCGACAATCCGGTGGCCGGTATGTTTCGTTCTCTGGATTTTATTGGTGTGTTTATTTATAATTTGGATAAATTACAAAAAAATCACCTTGAAATATGGTGTTAGTTGTCATTAGACCAATTTTCAATTTTAAAGACTAAACCCCGGTAACTATATAAATGTTGAAATTGATTCAAATTCTACATCCAAATTTATAAAGTTGTATAAATTATAACATTTATATAAATTTAAAAGTTCAATTTTTATTATTTGTAGGTCCAATTTCTACAATTATTATAAGTTTGAAGGTCTAATTTTAACACTTATAGAAGTTGTATAAATTATAACATTTATACCGATTTATAAAGTTAAAAATTTGAGAGTCTAATTGCAACTTCTAGCGTACTTCAAAGGTGTCTTTTTGCAATTTGCCTTTATATTTTAGTTACATGTGTCAATGATTTATTAAATACAACTTGTAAATATACGTAGTCAAATTCTTAAAAGAATTTTTTTTTTTCAGTTTTTAGGAGCTTGGTAATATTTATTTTTTGGTTTTTGGTTTTTTTTTTAAAAATTAAAGGTTATAAACACTCTTTATAACTTTTTTTTTTTATCTACTTTTAGTTTTTATCAATATTTTAAAAAACCAAACCAGGTATGTTTTGAAAACTAAAAAAGAAGAGTTCACATTTTTGTTTTTGTTTTAGAGATTTGGCAAAAGTTAAACTCTTACCTAAAAAGATGTAAAACTTTATAAGAAATTAGGATGAAATAGATTTAATTTTTAAAAATCAAACAATTACCAAACCAGGCCTAAAATATTTTTGTAATATGGGTACATAGTAGACAATAGAATAATTTATGTTAAATATAATTTCAGTTTTTTACTTTCAAATATTCAATTTTAGTCTTTTTATACTTTCAATAAATCTAAAATTCAGTCATTTGAATCTAATTTTTGTCAAAAATTAAAGGTTAAATAATAATTTTTATATAAAAAAAATATGTGAATATATTTTTAAAATTTATTGTAAAAATGCTAATGGTTAATTAAAAAATTTTGAAAAAATTAACCCAAAAAAAAAAAAAACAGATCACTAATAATGAACTAAATTTAACATTTATAGGAATTAAAATTTAACATTTAAAAGTATAAGGGTAAAAATGGTATTTTTACCTGTAATAAATAAAGTCAAATGGTTTAATTTTTAAGATGCTTCT